>JAACJJ010000029.1:1452037-2904075 GCA_013368295.1 Psilocybe cf. subviscida | reverse complement strand
GAAGAGACTTACGACGATGTCATCGCTCTTGAGCTCAAATGGCTCGCTCCCGTGGCCCTCGATGCTGAGGCGCTTGCCATTGAGGAAGGTGTTGCTACTGGTCTTTACGTCTCTGATGATGATCTGTAAAGCGGGAGAGGTATCAGCGATGAGTGATGGGTGTGTGGAACGGATGGAGTTGGGTGCGGAACGAACCTCTTCCTTGCCATTTCCAATCGTGCCACCACCGTCATCGCTCGACATCTAACGAGAGCCAAAGCCAGGGCCCAGTGTAGAGGTAGTTGGGTAGTGCACTCCATAAACCAGTTGCTGAGGTGGAAAGACAGGGATGAACGTCGACGTTGGTGGGGGGCTGCACCGGGGAGTTGCGAGATGAGGTGCAAGGCCGGGTTATGTATTGAAAGTGGTGGAATGCTTTGCGATGGCATGCTTCGTGAAGTTGGGTCTTGGTGTGCAGGGCTGGCGACTAGAACTGAGTAGTAGATGTACTGGTAAAGTCCTGCGTTCAATCTTGACGCGGGGTGAGAGAGGAGAGGTGTCGATGTGAGTTGGTGGTATGCAGCCCGCCAATCTGGCTGTGAGTTTGTCAAACATGTGACAGTTTGACACCTCTCCTCCCACATCGTCTGTTACATAGCACATTTACGAGCCTGGCAGGTGACTAGTAAAAAAACTGTTCATAACATGTGTAAGTTACATGCGGTATAAAACTCTGAGTTACATACGCAGTTGGAGCCAATGTACATGGCAAACTTTACGACTTGAACAAACCATGTGTATTATCTTGAAATGCACTACCGGCCACCTTAGCTGGTATTCTCTCCTTGACAGTGAAGTTCGATATCTACTTGCTATTTACACAAAAAATATAGCTCGCCTTGAAAGCTAGAACTATAAGTCATTTATTGTCAAACATTATTTATTAGTAACTAAAGTGAATCTCGAAGGGCGATCAATCTTGAATCTGAAATGGTTAAAGGAAACGGAATCGCCAGTGGGTTTTCTTCATTACCTCCAGATATCCACATGGGAATATGATCCTCCAGACGAGTCGAGAGCGCGTGAAGGCTAAGGACATCTCCATTGGACTTTGAGCTCTGGAGGCGGGAAGACCATCGAGCAACCTTGCATAAAACGTGTTCCAAAAAGAGTGGGTTGAATCCTAGAATCTGCTTATCGTTGTCGCTGAGGAACTGATCAAGGTGATCATATAGCACGGTGAAGGCATATTTGACACCGGCATAGGAGCTAAGATATGAGAACCCAAGCATGTACATGCCTCGGTGGGCGCCTAATGACTTGTGCTTGAAGATCCAGCCAGACACCTCTGCCTGAGTCGGCATGGTTGCAATGTTGGCGAAAACAAGATTGTTGGCAGTCTGTAAGACAGTTAATCCCCTTCCAAACAAGGGAATCTCGAGGCTATGCAGGAAATCCATCACTGCGAACCATGTGGGTTTTGGACCAGCCCATGTATCTGGATCCTGTCGTCATCGCTCCAAGAAATTCAACCCATTTGTCCTGGGTAGATGAGTCCCAGTAACAAGCAAACTTCTCTTCGATAGTCAACCTTGGCTTTTGACCAAATGGAAAGAAGATCTGGTTTTTGACCGTATGGCCGGGCAGATGTTGAAGAGGTTGTTGGGTTGGCCCCAGATCCTTTCGTCGAAGCAAGCGATGTAGCCGGGAATAAGGTGCATCTTGGTGCCATTCATGGAGGAACCAAGCTGAAATGAAAGGCCTCGATTGTTGGAGATAATAGGCTGGAAGACTTCAAGCTGCTCGTCGATGGTTGATGAGAAAAAGCCATTAGGCCGTACGATCTGTGAAAGAAATGCTTTTGTCCCGCATCCTTGGCCTGTTCCCATCCACGAGAGAAGAGATGATATACCAAATCGAGATGTCAACTTCTGCCCCGGGAGATGTTTCTGGAAAAGTGACGCATACTCCGAATACTGACGAATAGGGTCAGTGTGGCTTGGAGGAAAACACGACTACTGCTCTGGTTTGGGTGGGATCCATTCAGAATGCGACTCATGGTTTCATCGGCTTGCCTGAGATTCCGTCGTTTATTGAGGGCTTCTCTCAGAATGAGGGCAAGTGGAGTAAGAAAAGGAGTTGGAAGAACTTGACTGCGCAGAGCATTCATAGCCGCAGGTGCTACAGTCCAGTTGCCGCTTGCAAATAGTCGTCCGGTTTTCTTGGTGCGTGTTACTGAGGTAGGGTCCAAATCCTCTGCGAGATTTTCATCTCCAACTGGTAGGAAGTCATCAAAATCAACAACCCCGCCAGTATGAACAGCATAAAGGTGGGTTTCCATCAAATCCCCAAGGCGCGCTGCCTTTTCAACTATGCCAGGATAGCGGTCAAGTTGATCTTCAATGGCTTCTCGAAGTGGTTGTAAGTATTCATCGCGGTCTGGTCCTTGGAGTTTCCCTGCCCGACGCGAGTCTCGATCCAGGGGTAAGAGGTCTTGGGTTGGCCTCAAAGGAATGTCTTCATTTCAGTCGATGCAAAGATACCGTCAGACTGACAAGCCTGCCGTATGCAGCTTAATATTGCACCCCGGTTATAGCACGATCTCGGATAACACTAAGATCAGCACTAGTAGAGCGTGATGACTTAAACGCCGAATGGGATTCCAGGGATTTGATGGCAGGCATGACGATTTCCCGAGACCAGAGCTCCTCTAAACATGCAGCGCTTGCGCTAACAAGGGCCGACATTGGGTCATAGACAATGGGTAACCTTCCTCGGGCGATGAGAGGAAGCTTGACATATTCGCGCACTTTCGGCGACTCAAGAAGGCCATACAGATTACCCGGTACATGATTGAGGGATTCGGCCGCAATCTTTTGGTAAAACCGAGATTGAGGGAGTTGATTGAAGGCGACCATTATTTGTGTTTCTTCCCCAGACGTTTACGGCCTTTTTAGGCTGCATTTCTTGCTCATTTCGCATTTCCACGATACAGGAGTGGGTGTATTGAACTACATGATCGACAAGATGGGCGAGCGGCGATGATTTTGTTTTCAACTCTTCAAAACCAGAGCTCTGGTAATAGGAAAGAAGGTGCTGAGAAAGCAGTGGTCCGGTTGTGGTGTACCAATTGTATATAGATATGAGCGCTCGGCATAGCTCCTGTTGGAAACCTCGCTCAACAACATCGAGTTGATGTAACGAAGAGTTGATTCTGGGAAGCACGGACATCATTCTCTGCATGAGGCCGAACTGGATGATGGTGGTGTCGATTGGGCTGGATTCGAAGAATGGCAAGCAATCGGAAAGATCGTAAGTGGCGTTGCAGTGATCAGTCCAGATTGTAGCGAACGAGGAAATCGTAGTGTCTGTTGACCAGTGATCCTTTCCGCCATTAATTGCGTTTTGAAATCTTTGTATCATCCCCGCTATTTCCGCGTCAAGTCGGCGCTCATCAAGAAGCAAGAGAAATTGGTTGAGATTGGCGGCCAACTCTGATACTGCATTTACCCTGGGTGCGACAACATCCTTGCGTGGAACCTTGGTGACAACTGATCTCGCCAGATGCAAATTTTCAAGGCCATGTTTGCGGTTATACTGGGATAAGAGGCGCAAACATCCACTGGAGAAAAAAGGTTTAATCCGTTGACCATGATTACCAAGTTCGAGGGCAGACTATAACACACCTGAGATCATTTTCCTTAACATACTCGGGATTGTCATAGCCCTTGAACTTCACCAACCATTCACGACACGTCTATAGACCCAGCATAAGTCAATAAAATGCTATATAAATATATATTCTGATGATGAAAAGCTTACACGATCGTCAAAGTTACGGTGGCCAACAATGGCTTCAACCTCATAAACATTGCTCCGGACATTGGCCAGTGATGGTCCGTCATCCTCAGTAAGGTTGTTGTCGTCACTATAGGAGCTGGTGCCGTCTTCATCAATCTCATCGTCAGCATTATACTTTCGCTTCCTAGTGTTTGTTCGCTGCGGGCGGCTAATACCAGGGCGAGCAGATCCCAACACATCGATAGTCAGAGCTGGGGTATCAACCTGCATTGGGCTTATGGGCGTGATATTTGTTCGACGTTTTCAGTCGTTGCAGTGCTCTCTGGAGAGCCATCAGATAAAGAGGCGGGCATGGCTGATGTATCTGCTAGAAGCCGCGCTCTTGCCCTTGTTATACGATTGGGCAGGGTTACTTGGATTGGGCGATGTTGAGAGTTGAGCTGCTTCCTGATCCACGATTGAATGAGTTTATTCTGTACAACACTGTGGTCATATGAGGCAACGTTGGACACCGTGTAACAAGGAGATACATACCAATGATGATCCTGAGCAATATTGTAGACTTGATTATCATTTTCTAGACGTACAGTGAACACTGGCTGTAAACAAGGAGGTCAGTTTGATTATAAACTGAAATTCTCTCAAAACTCACTCGTCCAGCTACAACACGCTGACTCAAAACCTCTTCGATAGGTAGTGAGAGACATTCTAATCCCAGTACAAGCTCTGTCGCATCATCGAAAGGCATCAGAGCGGCAGAAAGGTCCGTTGGTTCGACTGAGCGTAACATCTTATTGGTAATCCCAAGGTTGAATAGATTGGACTCCGACGAATGCCAAGCGTAGAGTGAAAGATACTTTTTGATATGTTCACGATCTTGGATGGGGTGGTAGGGCAGAGGTCGTAATGAAATGTTGACACCGTGATCCTGGTACGATATGCATTCCATGAGTTTGTTGATGTCGATGTTCAGTGATAAGTGAGAGTGCCGAAGTGTGTTGTAGAAGTCGCTGACAGCCTCTCTACCCAACCTGTTCGCTCGATCGTCTCGAGATCCCATTGTGGCATGCCCGTGTGAAGCAAAATCCTTCTGCGTTGCTTTGTGAGCAACGCTAGAGCCATAGTTGCCAAAGCCAGTGGGTGGAGTCACATTTGCTGAGCCCAGGCGTTTCGAAGGAACACACCCAAGGTATATAACAAACCCTAGTCGGTTTTGCGGACCAACTAGATTCCAGACAGAATCAATCACGCTCTTCACCCAGGCCGCATGACTCTGAGTATCTTCATGCGGAGCGACACCTGTATGTAGGTCGGTACCTTTAAACACGAGAAATATCACCCATGCCCCAAGTTCGTGCACATAAATTCCGCCCCGCGCGAGGAAAAAGGGCCCTGGATCGCCCTCTTCAGAAATTATCAGTAGAGGTAGAATTTATTCAGAAGAGAACTCACCGGGTCCAATACGCAGTAGCAGAATAAACAATGTCCAAAACTGCGGATCGTCTAGAAAATCCGCATGCCAGAAACCCTGGACCGCACCAATCGCCTTGTTGAGGTTGACGCCGAGCGAAGATACATTGAGTTGTACACTTGAACCGTTAGGTTCCAGCCCACCAAACGAAAAGACATTATTCAGGTCCATGTGGAAATCCCAAATCTCATTCTCGAAACGTGAAAGACACTTCGGCATAACTAAGCGCCGGAGAGTGTGTAACGTCTTCAATATTGCGCTGATTTGAGATACTGCTTGAGACGAGTTGGCCTGGACCGATGGTAGGACAGTGCCCAAACCGTCGCCTTTCATGACGGTATGTCCTAAGCTATATGAACCATCGCGAGTATCGTCTTGGAATGGGCGGGTTGTTGACCGGTCGTTTGGCTTGAGACCATCTAACTCGTAGACCGGAGGCACGCTTGCAGAGCCATCGTCTGACGAGTATCCCCAGCTCAGCTTGGCAAGCTGAACGCTGGCATCCAAAATCTGAGGATAGTCGGGGTAATGCTTGAGTGATTCCAATGTTTGAAGGCAGCCGACAGTGTGCAGTTGATGTGCCTCTTTGTTGAACCTGAAAACAAACGGAATGCCGGGTTCCATGCGAATCATACCAGGAACAACAACTCTCCCATTCAAGAGTGTCAGAGGGGGGGTTGCGATGTGAATTAGGCGGTTTTTGTGAGTCTCCATGCTCCCAAGGTCATAATCGGCAACGTATACAAAGCCTCGAGTATAGGCTTGAGTCCTCATAAGCTGGTATCCACCATCTGGTGGAGTAGGAAAGTATCTCCCAGGAGGGGGGCGTATTTCTGGAATTTCTGGAGCGTGAAGAGTGTTGTAGGTTGGTTTGAGGTCGTGCAGTGTTTCGTTCACGCTGTATACGAAGTCCCCTTCGTCTGGTGGTTTTGGAACTAATCCATCGGTGAAGGTCCCTAAAGGAATTGAATCGTCGGAGCCTTTTTTTTGATACATCAGTAATGGGATGTGAGGGATAAAACTACAAAAGCCACCTTCGTCATCCTCCAGAGAGGGCAACTTAACCTCCATGCTCGGCAGATAGTCGCATTTTCGTAGATAGTTTGCTAGAAAATGCACTGAGACATGAATGTGAACATATGATATAAATTTATTACCATTACACTGTCCACTCATCCTAGGCTGTTGCAGAGAGAAGCTATCGCTGAGGACAACAATGCTAGGACAATGAGGACTCTCACACAATTCAGAGTAACAGTAATCAGCAAAGTGCGCTGCGAACTTGCCAATTCACGTGATCTATTGGCAAGTTCGTAACGCACTTTTTGACCCCTATTCGCATCTCTCACTCAAACTTCCCATCCGGAACCGACACCCATCTTGTATTGCGCCAAATTTTCGAAATCTATTGTGACTCCTCCACAAGCAACTTCAGCATAGACTATCCTTGGCTCCGAATCCAGCGCCTATGACCGCAAAAATGAACTTTCGGATCTCTTCAAATATTATCCGCCGCATAGAACAGACGGACGAGTACGTTCGTTTGGTTGGTTTCTCTGCTACCCTGCCTCTTCTACTTCGACGCCTTGTGGCCTTCAGCAGCAATTCATCGGTGTCACCGAGAAGCAGGCCACCAAGCGCTACCAAATCACGAACGAGGTCTGCAAGAGGTCTGCTACAGAAAGGTCCTGGATCAAGCTGGTAAAAACCAAACGCTGGTGTTCGTTCACTTGCGCAAGGAGACTGCCAAAACAGCCCGCTTCCTGCGCGACATGGCTATCGGGAAGGAGACCATCACACAGTTTGTCAAGTTTGATGGCGCGGTTTGGGAGATTCTGGCGGAGGAGGCCAACAATGTGAGGAAGACGAGGAGGAGAAAGATGACGGGGAGGAGGTGGAAGCTCCTGAGGGCGACAATGAAGACATTGTCATTGGAGGGGAGTCATCGCGAAATGGCAAGGCAAAGGCGGAGAAAGACGTCGTGTCCCCGCATTCCATCGACGGTTTCTGGGTCCAGCGCCAAATTTCGGGAATCTATCCTGACCCAGTCACTGCTGCCGACAAAGCAACATCCGTACTTACCATCCTTGGCTCCGAATCCAGCCCTCGCGACTGCGAAAATCAACTTATGGACCTCTTCGAGTACCAGAGCCATGACGTCATTTCCAAGTTCCTGAAGAACCGCGAAGTTATCGTATGGTGTACAAAGCTCATGCGCAGCGATGCCGACGAGCGCGTCAATGTCGAAGTCGCCATGCGAGAGAAGGGCGTTGGCTGGATTCTTCGCGAGCTCGCTGGCGACAGGCAGTCGAAAGTCAAGTCGGAGGCCATGGACGTCGACTCGAAGCCCACCGTGCCCAAGACCGCAACTCTTGCACCCGGTTCGACGCTACAGCCCAAGAAGACCGTCGACCTGGAGAGCATGGCGTTTTCCCAAGGAGGCCACTTGATGTCGAACAAGAAGTGCAAGCTTCCCGATGGCTCCTTCAAGCGTGCAAAGAAGGGTTACGAGGAAATCCATGTGCCTGCTCCCAAGCAGAAGCCGGTTGTTGATGGAGAGCTCGTTCCCATCTCCTCGATGCCCGCGTGGGCGCGTGAGGCTTTTACTGTTCCACGCCTCAATCGTGTTCAGAGCAAGCTTTACCCCGTCGCCTTTGGAACCGACGAACCAATCCTGCTCTGTGCCCCGACTGGCGCCGGAAAGGTAATGTTATTTGTTGACTTAATACATTTTACGTCTTCTCACTTACTTCATTCCAGATCAATGTAGCCATGTTAACCATCCTCAACAAGATCTCCAAACATCGTAACGAGGAAACAGGCGAGTTCGACCATGACGCTTACAAGTGCGTTTACATCGCCCCTATGAAGGCCCTCGTGCAGGAAATGGTTGGAAACTTTACCCAGCGCCTCAAGGTCTTTGGTGTCAAAGTCGGCGAGCTCACAGGGGACTCCCAAATTACAAAGCAGCAAATTGCTGAGACCCAAATCATTGTCACGACGCCGGAGAAGTGGGATGTTATTACCCGCAAGCAGACCGACACCAGTTACACCAACCTTGTGCGTCTCATCATCATCGATGAGATCCACTTGCTGCACGACGAGCGTGGTCCCGTCTTGGAGAGCATTGTTTCTAGGACCATCCGCCGCATGGAACAGACGAACGAGCACGTTCGTCTGGTTGGTCTCTCCACTACCCTTGCCAATTATCAAGATGTTGCGACCTTCTTGCGCGTGGACGAGAACAAGGGTCTTTCTACTTCGACGCCTCCTACAGGCCTTGCGGCCTTCAGCAGCAATTCATCGGTGTCACTGAGAAGAAGGCAATCAAGCGCTACGAGATCACGAACGAGGTCTGCTACAAAAAGGTGCTGGATCAAGCTGGCAAAAACCAAACACTGGTGTTTGTGCACTCACGCAAGGAGACCGCCAAGACCGCCCGCTTCCTGCACGACATGGTTATCGAGAAGGAGACCATCACGCAGTTTGTCAAGCCCGATGGCGCGGTCCGCGAGATTTTGACCGAGGAGGCCAACAATGTGAAGGACTCTAACCTCCGCGACCTCTTGCCCTTTGGTTTCGCTATCCATCACGCCGGCATGACCCGCGAGGACCGTGGTGTCGTTGAGGAACTCTTCGCGGGTGGCTCCGTTCAGGTCCTCGTCTGTACCGCGACGCTTGCATGGGGTGTCAACTTGCCCGCCCACACGGTTATCATCAAGGGGACTCAGATCTACAACCCCGAAAAGGGCCGTTGGGTGGAGCTGTTGTCTCAAGATGTGCTCCAGATGCTTGGTCGCACCGGTCGTCCACAGTTCAACACCTTCGGAGAAGGTATCATCATCACAAACCACTCCGAGTTGCAATACTACCTGAGCTTGCTTAACTAGCAGCTTCCTATCGAGTCGCAATTCGTCAGCAAGTTGGCGGACAACTTGAATGCGGAGATTGTTCTGGGTACCGTCAGGAACCGAGATGAGGCTGTCCAGTGGCTTGGATATACTTATCTGTGTGTTTGTCCCTCAGGAAATTTCGACAGACGACTAACTCCACTTTTCTTTCTAATTTAGATATGTTCGCATGTTAAAGTCTCCAGCACTTTACAGCGTCGGCGCAGATTATCAGGAAGATGATGAAGGACTCATTCAAAAGCGAGCTGACATTGTCCATTCCGTCGCCATCCTTCTCGAGAAGTGCCAACTGATCAAATATGAGCGCTCAACCGGCCGCTTCACCGGCACAGAGCTTGGTCGCATCACATCGCATTACTATGTGACCTACAACTCGATGATGGTTTATAACCAGCACCTGAGGCCAACGATGTCCACACTCGAATTGTTCCGAGTATTCGCTCTCTCGAACGAGTTCAAACTGTTGCCGGTATGCCCTCTTTTCTCTTTTTTGTCGACTCAAAGCTGATTATTATTATTTTGCGCCTCAGGTCCGACCAGAAGAGAAACTCGAGTTAGTAAAGCTTTTGGAACGTGTGCCGATTCCTGTTAAGGAGAGCGTCGATGAGCCTGCTGCAATGATCAATGTCCTTCTTCAGGCGTATATCTCCCAGCTAAAGCTTGACGGTACGATACAAACCCTTGCATATTATATTCGTCTCTGACAATGATCGCTTTCAGGCTTTGTTCTTGTAGCCGACATAGTCTTCGTCCAACAATCCGCTGGCCGGTATGTTTAGTAGTTTCCGCTTCTTGCTCATTTGACTGACTGAGTATTGCAGTATCCTAAGGGCTATGTTCGAGATCTGTCTCAATCGTGGATGGGCTGTTCCGGCCAAGGCGGCGCTTGATCTTTGCAAAATGGTTGAGAAACGCATGTGGGGTTCAATGACACCACTCCGACAGTTCAAGGGCGTCCCGACCGAGGTAGTCCGGAAGGCTGAAGGCAAGCAATTTGTGAGTTATCTTTATATCGAGGCGCTATCGTTGTGCTTAGCTTTGACCTAGCCCTGGTACCGCTACTTCGACCTCACCCCTCCTGAGATTGGTGAACTGATCGGCATTCCGAATGCTGGTCGCTTGGTTCACCGTCTGGTACATAGTTTCCCTAACTTCAGTACGTCTTCGCGTCCTCGGACTTATCTACCCGTACCAATATTAATCGCTCTCCTCCAGACTCCAAGCTCAAGTCCAGCCGATCACTCGTTCATTACTCCGCATAGACCTGTCTATTGTCCCGGATTTCCGATGGGATGAGAAGATCCATGGCTCCGCAGAGACCTTCATCATTCTGGTCGAGGATGTTGACGGAGAAGTCATTCTTTTCCATGACAACTTTGTTCTCCGTCAGCGGTATGCCGAGGACGAACACAATGTCACTATTACGGTGCCCATGTTCGAGCCCGTACCTCCGAATTACTATATTTCTGTCATCTCGGATCGTTGGCTACACGCTGAAACCCGCCTCCCTATCTCATTCAAGCATCTCATTCTTCCGAAGAAGTTCCCCAAGTTGACTCCTCTCCTCGAGCTTCAGTCACTTCCTCTATCCGCTCTGCACAACAAAGAGTTCGAGGCCATCTACGCCAACTCAATCCAAACGTTCAACAAGATCCAAACGCAGGTCTTCCAGGCGCTGTATACGTCTGATGAGAATGTCTTCATCGGCGCCCCAACCGGAAGTGGGAAGACTGTATGCGCCGAGTTTGCTCTTATGCAACTCTGGAGTAAAAAGGAGGCACTCCACGCAGTTTGCATTGAGCCTTACCCCGAGATGGTCGAACTTCGAGTCAAGGAATGGCAGGCCAAATTCAAGGATGTTCAAGGCGGCAAGGAGATTCTCAGCTTGACGGGAGAGAGCGCTGCGGACCTACGTCTTCTTGAGAAAGGCGACGTAATCGTGTGAACGCCTAGTCAGGTATATCTCTTTTTCTCATTCAAAATTCGTGGAACTCATGATTATCTTAGTGGGATGTTATATCCCGCCGATGGCGCCAGAGGAAGAATGTTCAAAATCTTGGCCTGTTGATCGCAGACGAGGTCCAGCTGGTTGGTGGTGAGGTCGGTCCAACTTATGAAGTTGTCATCTCCAGGATGCGTTATGTCAAACGCCAGACTGGTAACAAGACGCGTATTGTTGCATGTGGTGTGTCGCTGGCCAACGCAGAGGATCTTGGTAAATGGATGGGCGCCTCTGAACATACTATCTTCAACTTCGCACCGAGGTGAGTTTTTTCTCCTCTTTCTGCCTATTAGCATCCTCATTTGTTATTGCAGCGCCCGTCCCCTTGATATGGTCATTCACATCCAGTCATTCACCATCAACCATTTCCCCTCTCTCATGATCGCTATGTCCAAGCCTGCCTACATTGCAATAAAAGAGTACTCACCCTCAAAACCCGTCATCATCTTCGTTCCGTCAAGGAGACAGTGCAGACTGAGTGTGGACGACCTCCTGACACACTGTGCTGCGGACGACCAGCCAGATTTGTTCCTCAACATTGACCTAGAGGACCTTCAACCCCATTTGGACTACATTACCGACAAGGGTCTAGTCGAGACTCTCAAGCACGGAATTGGTTACTTCCATGAGGCTCTGACGAAGCAGGACAAGCGGATTGTTCAGCGACTGTTCGAGTCAGGGGCCATTCAAGTACTAGTGGCATCGAAGGTATGCAAACACATTCCTTCTAGTCGAACAGAATCTAACTGTGATTTTGCCAAGACGCGGCATGGAGCCTTCCCGTCGCCAGCTACATGGTCATTATCATGGGAGTGCAGTCCTATGAAGGCAAGGAGCATCGCTACATTGACTACCCTGTGATGGACGTTCTTCAGATGATGGGCAAAGCATGTCGCCCACGGGAAGACGAAAACAGTCGCTGTGTGCTCATGTGCCAACAGACGAGAAAGGACTTCTACAAGAAATTCTTGTCTGAAGGCTTGCCAATCGAGTCGCATTTGCCTACTCATCTCTTGCATGACTACTTCCTTGCCAAAATTGCCGTCAAGATGATCAAAAATAAACAAGATGCTATGGTAAGTTTGATTGCGCGAAAGATTTATAATATCTAACCCCTTGATAGGATGTACTTACGTGGACATACTTCTACAAACGTATGCTAGAAAACCTCAACTACTATAACCTGCACAACACTAGCCACCAGCATGTATCCAATCATCTGTCAGAGCCGGTCGAGACCACATTAAACGATCTGGTCAATTCTAAGTGCATTACGATTGGTGAGTCACGCATCTTTAATTCGGTCCTGCATACTCATCGAAAATGTTTTGGCAGAGGATAGAATGGACGTTTCTACACTCAACTTGGGCATGATTGCCACTTACTATAACATTTCATGTAAGTGAGATTAACGACTTACCCTGGTCATCAAGTGTGTGACCGTTACCAAAAGTCTTGCCACTAAGGTGCGTCTGAACATACCATCTTCAACTTTGCACCAAGGTGATATGTTAAAATTGACTCTCCGCTCAATACACATGCCATTCTGTTCAATTTTTTGTCGCCTTACTAGCCTTCTGCCAAGATTCTTGCCGGCTTTGCCATAGACGCTCCCTGCTGCGCCTACGACGGGGACTGCATCTGAGCCAACCTTTGCGCTATCGTCACCATGACGCGTCAGCCAACATGTTATAAGTGACGTCTTGTTCCTCGTTGTATGCGAAGCTTGTTGGGATTATGCTTAGATGCAATCAGATGTATCTACTTTCCGTTCTTATCCTCCTCATTCTATACTTGCCACGGAGATCTCACTGTTGATAGCACAATTTAAACAGCTTAATAATTAGACAGCGTACAATCAACCTGAGTTCATATTTAATTCCCTCCGGGAATTGTCATTGCGTCAAAAGATCTCCCAGAATTAGATTACAGTCAAGTTTTCATGGGCGCTTAAGTTGGATTGAGTATAGTCATGTGACCGATTTCAACCGGCGTGTTTACGCACTCAACATGATCTTTCTCTACCCTACATGCATCTACAATTAGTCCCCTACCTTCTATACCCTTAAATATACCTTCTCCTTGCCTCTACAACACATATGCCCCGAGTCCAGATATCACCATCAAGCTCAGCTTGCCCTGGTTGCGGCAAAACCTTTAACTCCGTTGCAGGTACTTGGAACCACATAAACCAGCCGTATTCAAAATGCAAAGCACGTCAGGACTCTCTGAAGAAGGCCTCTTCAAAGGTATCTGCACAACTACCAGTCACGACTCCCAGCCCTCCGTCACCAATTGGCACTCTGCTTGATCTACCAGAAAATGAGGAGGACCACGGCATTAGCAGTGGCAATTATCATCAGGACGACTTAGAACCCTCGGCCACTCCCACTTCCCATTTTCAGCCATTGCTTACTTCGAAACACCTCAAAATTGTGTACCACCCACATGCAGGCGAAACCTACGGTCACGGCTTGACGTTTCTCGATACCTTCAATGGAGACCCGTTTGCTGAACACCGAAAGGAGAACATCTACTACCCATTTGCGTCTAGGGCAGACTGGGAAGTTGCTTTGTTCCTCCTGCGATCGCCTCTGAGTAAAGCTGAAATTGACCGGTTCCTGAAACTTGGCCTCGTAAGTTTCATCGAAAATTAAATTCGTCTGTTTGGCTGACATTGTCACAGATTTATGAATTAGGACTCTCATTTAGATCAGCAGATAACCTGCGCAGTAAAGCAGAATTGCTTCCCAAGACACCTCTTTGGAAAGCAAAACCCTGGCCCACGAATGTCACCACCAAATCGAATCTAGTCTTGTTTTATCGTGAACCTCTTGAATGTCTGCAGGCTTTACTCCACAATCCACTTGTGAAGGACCATATTCAGTTCCGGCCTTTCCAACTATTTCGCTCGGCAGAAGGCCTTGTACGAGTATACACAGAATGGCTTTCCGGTGACGTAGCTTGGAAGATGCAGGCAAGTGACTCTCTAACGGTGTCGATATTTAGATAACCCTAACCAATAGTCCTTTTGTAGGACGAACTGCCACCTGGGGCGACACTTCTGGGAGTAGTTCTTTCGTCGGACAAAACTCAGATCTCCCGAATGACTGGCAACCGTGTGGCCCATCCCCTCCTCATTAGTCTTGCAAACCTCAACATGGATTTTCGAAATAAGGTGTCAAATAACGCATTCCTCCTCCTCGCCCTTCTCCCAATTCCAAAGTTCAATCACCGCGTTAAAAGAATCCGAACTCTGCTGGCTGATCGACTTTTTCATGAGTGCTTAGACTTCATTCTTCGACCATTGAAAAAGGCGGCAGAAATCGGGGTCATGATGTCAGACCCTCTTGGGTGGCGAAGACTATGCTATACGCCGCTTGCGGCCTACATTGTTGATAGCCCAGAGGCCGCTCTCATATCAGGAGTAGGCGGCAGAACATCTGCATTGACCACTGCTACAGTGTCCCAGTTTGGAGATGCAGTTAAGCACCCGCCACGAACGACCATCCATACTCTGTCAGCGCTTCACGATATCTGTGCAAAGGTTGATCCAAGCGAACTGGAACTATACCTCAAAGTGGCTTTTGAGGACCATCGGTTGAATGGCGTTGACAAGCTATTCTGGTCAGATTGGCCCCAATCAGACCCATCTGTATTTCTGACGCCTGAGCCACTCCACCACTGGCATAAGGCATTTGGTGACCATGACCTTCGATGGTGCATCAACATGCTTGGAGCTGCTGAGATAGACTTCCGATTCTCTATCCTCCACCCTCTTACTGGCTTTCGTCACTTCCATGAGGGAATTTCCTGTGTCAAGCAAGTGACTGGGAGGGAACATCGTGATATCCAAAGTCACATTGTTCCTGTCATAGCCGGGGCTGTTCCAAAGGACTGTCTGATTGCCATTCGGGCACTTATGGACTTTCGCTATCTTGGGCAATCGCTCCAAATAGATGAAGATACGATTCAGGCCATTGAGAATTCACTCTCCTTGTTCCATTCTCACAAATCTGGTCTTCTTGCTGCCAAAGCACGACGCGGAAAGGGAGGAAAGGTCATCCCCCACTTCAATATTCCAAAGCTCGAATTCCTACAGAGTGTTGCCGCCAATATCCGTTATAATGGGGTACCCATTCAGTGGTCTGCTGACATTACGGAGCGCGCCCATATTGTTGTGGTGAAAGACCCTGTGGAACACGGTAACAATCGCAACCACGAGTCGCAGATATGTCGCTTCCTTGATCGGAAAGAGAAGTGTAACCAATTCAACCTTGCCACTGCAATGCTCGAAGCCAGAATTGATCTTGGCGCCGCAATTGACGATGACGACTCCGATTTTGAGGATGCTCAGAGAACCTTGCCGAACAAAGTTGTTGGGACAACATCGCATCTTCTGGCCAGCCTGAATCCCGTCGCATCCTACAATGAAAGCTCGCGACGCTTGACAAAGGATTACTTCAAGGCTGCCGAAATGTTGAAACTGAAAGCGCAGTACCAGACTGGCGAATCCGACACTCCAATCAAGTTCCCTCTTCGTACATTCACATCGCCAGATACTAGGACGGCTTACCACTTTAAACGTGACCCCGCATTCAAAAGGATGTCAGTCGACGATGTTGCCTCAAAGTTTTCTGTTCCTGATTTTCGAGCGGCTCTTGGAGACTACATGCGTCGTTCTCAAGCTCAGCGCAGCCAGAAACCAGGAGATATTCATATATCTAATTTAGGTGGTCATCGTCTTTCTCCCCCAGACTGCAGATTGCCGTTTCACCAGCTGGAAGTTTGGGAGCGTGTTTTCCTCCAAACAAAATCGTTTTATGCTCCATACGGGGTTCAAGAAGCGACCACAGTCAACGCTATGCCACAACTGCAACCTGACAACAACCCCAATGCGCAGAAGATGTCTAATCTGGACAAAAGGAAGTGGATTCATGGCCGACATGATGCTGTTGTTGTCAATCTGAACGCCGACTACCAATGGCCATACAGTGGACTGCTAGGTTGGTCTATAATCAGTCTTATCTCATCTCCTATATGGTTGTCGCTGAAATGACTTGACTACAGGGCACCAGGTTGTTGAGGTCAAGATATTCTTTAGAATTATCCCACCGCGACACCAGACAGCAGGAGATGATTGCTTTCTAGCTTATGTTCGTCGTTTTGATATAGTTCCACAGATTAACAAGCCCATGTCTGGGTCAGCAACGCGACGCGGGCTATATCCAGATCCTGCATCATCGTTATTTATTCTGACTCGTGCCAGACGATCAGATGGAAGTCTGGTTGGTGACATTATACCCGTTCGGCAGATCAGGGAGTTAGTGGAGCTTGTTCCAAGGTTCGGAGATAAGGCAGACAGGAGATATACTCAGTACAATTCCCTCAGTGTTTGCTCAGAGTTCTATCTCAAC
Organism: Psilocybe cf. subviscida; assembly: GCA_013368295.1. NCBI lineage: Eukaryota > Fungi > Basidiomycota > Agaricomycetes > Agaricales > Agrocybaceae > Psilocybe > Psilocybe cf. subviscida. The sequence continues at coordinate 2,887,494 of JAACJJ010000029.1, read as the reverse complement.
AAATATCTAACTAAAGAACTTTATCTAGCTCTCAGTAGTACGTCGGGTTTAGAACAGTAGTAGTATAGTACCATATAAAATGGAATTGGCTGCGCACTGGGTGCGCCTATATGTTGAAGTGAATGGCAACAGTGTATACTACCCTCAGGTTAAAGAAGATGCCTTTCTCTCTATACATGTCGATGAGTTAGGAGCATTGAGTAACTACATAGCACGTACCTAATGTTAGCCAGTACTATATAGTACTATGTAGTTCCCTCTTATATCTATGGAAGCCTTGAGATGCTATGGAAGTTTACGTATGCGCTATACCTTACTATGGGAACGATCATGCGCACTATACGTCACTATGGGAAAAATCACGTTTTGCTGATGAATTGATGGGAAAGTATAAATGACAAATAACGAACAAGTAAGGAAAGAAAACAAATATGGCTGATAGAACATGAATAAGGATCGATGAGTCACCGTTCAACACTCCCCCTGACTCGGCGATCCATCCTCGGACTCGCAGAGGCGCATGGCGTGGCACAGACGCATGTGGGTGACGCGTGGCAGGGACTTCGTGAGGATGTCGGCGAGATTCTCGGAGCTGGGGACATACTCGACGGAGATGTCGCCAGAGGCAACCTGGTCGCGGATGTAGTGAGCTCGAACGTCGATGTGTTTGACGCGAGCGTTGTGCTTTTGGTTCCTGGCTAAGTAGATGGAGCTTTGGTTGTCGGCGCGAAGAGTAGCGGGGCGTGGCTGAGGGAGACCCATCTCGCTCATCTGCGCATACATCCATTCGAGCTGCTGCGCGGCACGAGTCATCGCCATGTACTCCGACTCGGACGTCGAGAGAGATGGTCTGGGAAGGAGCTTCGCACCCCACGCAGTCGGTCCGCCCCCCTGCAGAAAGAGGTAGCCAGCGTAGGAGCGACGTGTATCGATATCGCCGGTGAAGTCTGCATTGGTGTAGCCGATGGGAGCAATGGATGTGTGCCCCTCACCGCCGTACCTAAGTGCAAAATGGAGCGTTGCTTTAATGTACGCGAGGACGTGGAGGACAGCGGCCCAGTGCTGCTGGCCAGGGTTCGAAGCGAAGTGGGATAGGAGGGTGACAGCAAAGGAGAGGTCAGGACGTGCAACGTACTGAGCATACATAATGCAGCCTAGCGCCTCGTGATATGGGATGCCTGCCATGGCTTCTTTCTCAAGATCTGTGGTTGGTGACATGGAGGAAGAGAGGACAATGCCGGGGGGGAGCGGGGTGTACTTCGGTGCGCAGTCCGTCATCCTGAACCGAGCCAGAGTTTGCTCAAGAAAGGGGCGAACATGAACTTTCGCAACCCCGCTCTCCCAGTCCCTGTCCACGCCCATACCTATGACGAACTTCAGTTCGCCCAAGTCCTTGACTTCGAACTTGCAACCGAGTTTGCGCATTGCAATCACGTACCCTTCGCGGGTGGTAGTGGCTCCTGTGACGTCGTCAGAGTAGGTAGCGGTGATGGTGTGCTCGCCGTCCCGGAGACGAGTGCGGACAGACTGGTCGGCATGGGATTCGTAGTACCCAAGATCCTTCATCTCGTTCCCTAGCGCGATGGACCAGTTTCGAGCACCATCAACTGTTCCGTAGAGCGCACGGTCAACGACGACGATGAGGGATTTTTCGTCAGGTGCAGTGGGCTGCGTGTCGACATCTGGTGACGTAGGTGGGTGAGGGTCGAGCGAGGGAGGGATGGGAGTCGACGAGGGGTCGAGAAGTGAATCCGTCCAGTTCCGCACATCTCCCCCTGGAGGGATGAATGTGGCCAGCTCGTAGACCAGCCCGTCGGGTCGCGGTACTCGCACGGTTTCAGATGGAACGCAGCTGTCCAGGCTCGTAATCTCCCACCCTTCGACCTGCTCCATGAGAATTGGAACAGGGATAGGGGAATTCAAGTAGGCTGAGACGTAATCACCCTGAAATAGAAACATACCAGTGCTGATGGCAGTGCTCACAGCATGCGAACAGACTCATATTGAACAACTCCAGCAAAGGTATCCGTGAAGTGGAGGCCAGGGATCTGTGTAAATCCCTTTGCGACAATCCTGGCCTTCCACCCAACCACTTTCCCTTCCGCGTCCGTCTTGTTTGCAAACACCCAGCGGCACTTCATCGTCTTCGCACCCTTCGGCCTCTCGACCAGCTTCCAGACGCCCATTTTCATCATCATCTCGTACTTGCGTCACATCGCCTCCTTCCACTCTGCCCCTCCATGGGAAAAAGCTTCGCTGGCATTGCGTGGGACCCAGTGATCATTGTCAGGCGTGAGAATGTGCTCGGCCAACATGGCGAGTGGTGTGTCGAGCCGAACACGTTCAATTGCTGGTGCATCGCCTGCAATACGACCAGAACGACGAGGCGCGGAGAGGGCAGGGTCGGGGTCGGAAGGAGGTATAATGGGCGAGGACGGTGCAGAGACAAAGGACTCACTAGCAGGCGACGATGAACATGGCATCTCGACAACGCCACCGAGTGCATTAAGCAATGTGTGTGACTTGGCAAGGCCATAAGCGCAATCAGCGTCCTCGGCTGCAATGTCAAGCGAAGCTTCATCGGCTCCCACAACGTCCTCATCCACTGGCAAGTCACCTTCATCTCCAGCACCATCATCTCCCCCGCCTTCACCCTCAACAGCCTTGCATGTCCTATGCGCTACCCCTTCCTCGAATATCACGTCCCTTGAGCGAAAAATACGGCCCGTCGTGCGGTCCAGAACACGGTACATGCCAACCCTGGCGTATCCAAGCAGAACACACTTGATTGACTGCACAGCGAGCTTGCCTCTGCCGGACTGGTCAGGGATTTTGGCGTAGGCGATGCATCCGAATGGGCGAAGGTGAGAGATATCAGGCTTCTCATTGGTGAAAGTCTGAATGGGGGGTATGTCCTTATTCGCAGAACACGGGACACAATCGAGGATGTAGATGGCTGTCGCGCAGGCCTCTGCCCACATTGAACCAGCCAGTCCAGCGTCACGAATCATGGTGCGTGCCATCCCAAGGACTATCCAATTGCCTCGCTCACCAATGCCATTTGCAGCTGACGAGTACACAGTCGTGAAGTTGTAACTTGTGCTCGATGCCATGCTGTTCGCAAAAATCTTCCCACAACCCGTTGGCAAACTCCCCTCCATTGTCGGTGATTATGGCGACCAGCATCTTCCCAGTCTGCAACTCTGATTTCACCTTGTAGTGGCGAAGACAGGCTAGTGTCGTTTCGGCGGTCTTATCAGCGAGGAAGTAAGCGTCGCGCTTGCGACCGTGGTGATCAGTGAAAAGCATCATGTAAAGCTTGCCACCTGTGGACCTAACACTGGCTGGTCCCCATAGGTCGATGGACACAAGTGCCAAGACTTCCCGTACCTGGATGACCTCGTAGTCGAACGGGCGACGTGCTTCCCAAGAATGCAGTCTTCGCATTTCCCAACTGTGCACTTCCGGGTGAGGGTTTCATTTGTGAGTCCAATAACCATCTCGCCCTTCATCATCTTCAAGATCGTCGCTTCAGATATATGGCCCAGGCGACAATGCCAAGTCTTGAGGTCTGTCGCCTTTGACAGTGAACATGAGATGTATGCGGTTGGCAAGATGTTGTCAGCACAACCATGGACACTTGAATTCTTCATCAAGGCTGGGCAACTACCCATGTAAAGGACTGCATCCACAAGGGCAGTTGCCCAAGGCCTGGCTGGGCAGTGATTTGTCAGCCTGCTGGAGATTGGGACCATGTTCATGCATGATTCTGGAAAGCTGCCCACTGTGACCCTCACCCTGTCACTCTGGTCACAGATTTTGATGGCCAGAGCTGATGGCCATGATGCCAGACCTGGTGACCTCAGGCACTAAAATCACATGGGCCCATCAAAAATGATGGCTGACCTGGAAGATTCCCACGCTCACTAAAACTTCTAGAATGTGCACAAAGCTTGGACACACATGCCACAATTTGAATCACTGCCTAATTTGGCCTCCATCAGGCTCTAGACCCTGATCTTTGATTCTAAAAATAGATTCCAGGCCACAGAATATGAATCTGAAAGTGGGTTATTCTGGACAATTCTGGTACCGTTCTGTAGCAATTTCTCATGTGATTCCAACGCACATATTCTCGAAGCTGGGCGCTCAGTGGTTAGGGTGCAATTGAGCAAATACACATATTTCGCAAAATAGGTAATTCAGCAATACCTCGCCCATTCCCCCATATTTATGCACGCTCTTGGTATCGGGTTGTAGGTATTTTCAGCGCGCTTCGGACGCGTGCTTGACCGTGAGTATGCGCCGAGCGGTTGTTGTGCTACTTGTCATATACTATATTTAGTAGAAATGCGCCCATTTAGCTGTACTGTGCTTGATCCAGTGCATTTCCGGACGCTTTAGATACCATTCTGTAGAGAATTCCAGCGCGCTCTTGATGCACAAAAGATCGTGACAATGCGCTCAGTGGTTGTTCCGCTATTTACAAAACAGTTATTTTATGAAAACTGAGCCACTCAGCTGTACCACACTTATTTTTCAATAATACCGGACGCTCTTGGTGCCATTGTGTAGCTATTGTTTACCATATTCAGTCACCCCTCTCACTGTGGCAATGCGCTTAGTACTTGTTTTGCTATTGGTCAAATGAACAAACATTAGAAAATGCAATCATCCAGGGATTCCATAGCATATACTGAACGCTTTTGGACGCTCTTTGTACTAGCTTGTAGTGGTGAATTAGGGAATTCCAACGCGTCTATTATCATATCAGCGCGTCAATTCTACGTTCTGGAATTGTACAAATAGTGAATTATAGCAAATTTACCACCAAATCAACATTTGCATCAGCTATACTCCACCATTCTGTACCATATTAGAACGAGCTTGTAGCTGTGAAATGCCCCTTTCTAACACATATTTCATGTACTCAGGGCACTCAGTATATCTCTTGGAATGTCACAAACAGTACTGGCATTATGCCAGAACCACAACCTGTGTAGTTACAATCACCACATGTCTATATATCTGCATATCAGTACTTACTTTGAGTGTTACAACTTTGTAGACCTATGCCCTCTTATTGTATTTGTAACATCCATAGCATTATAGCAAATATAAAGCAATGATCTCAGAGTATGGGCATTTCAAGATTTTATATAACACAGATACATTCCACAGGATATGTTGGTATCAAGATGTGGTATGACACACAGAGTGTTGTTATATATGTTGGGTTCACTTCCACCATGCAGCAGGATTTACCAGACTCTGTTCAGGAAGCAGCATGTATAGGTCAGTCAGTCCCATAGTAACAGCCCAGTATCAGAGTAGTCTATCAGATCTTATATTGTACTGAATGCCTTGAAAACATACAATATGTGTTAGAAAGGGGCATTTCACAGCTACAAGCTCGTTCTAATATGGTACAGAATGGTGGAGTATAGCTGATGCAAATGTTGATTTGGTGGTAAATTTGCTATAATTCACTATTTGTACAATTCCAGAACGTAGAATTGACGCGCTGATATGATAATAGACGCGTTGGAATTCCCTAATTCACCACTACAAGCTAGTACAAAGAGCGTCCAAAAGCGTTCAGTATATGCTATGGAATCCCTGGATGATTGCATTTTCTAATGTTTGTTCATTTGACCAATAGCAAAACAAGTACTAAGCGCATTGCCACAGTGAGAGGGGTGACTGAATATGGTAAACAATAGCTACACAATGGCACCAAGAGCGTCCGGTATTATTGAAAAATGAGTGTGGTACAGCTGAGTGGCTCAGTTTTCATAAAATAACTGTTTTGTAAATAGCGGAACAACCACTGAGCGCATTGTCACGATCTTTTGTGCATCAAGAGCGCGCTGGAATTCTCTACAGAATGGTATCTAAAGCGTCCGGAAATGCACTGGATCAAGCACAGTACAGCTAAATGGGCGCATTTCTACTAAATATAGTATATGACAAGTAGCACAACAACCGCTCGGCGCATACTCACGGTCAAGCACGCGTCCGAAGCGCGCTGAAAATACCTACAACCCGATACCAAGAGCGTGCATAAATATGGGGGAATGGGCGAGGTATTGCTGAATTACCTATTTTGCGAAATATGTGTATTTGCTCAATTGCACCCTAACCACTGAGCGCCCAGCTTCGAGAATATGTGCGTTGGAATCACATGAGAAATTGCTACAGAACGGTACCAGAATTGTCCAGAATAACCCACTTTCAGATTCATATTCTGTGGCCTGGAATCTATTTTTAGAATCAAAGATCAGGGTCTAGAGCCTGATGGAGGCCAAATTAGGCAGTGATTCAAATTGTGGCATGTGTGTCCAAGCTTTGTGCACATTCTAGAAGTTTTAGTGAGCGTGGGAATCTTCCAGGTCAGCCATCATTTTTGATGGGCCCATGTGATTTTAGTGCCTGAGGTCACCAGGTCTGGCATCATGGCCATCAGCTCTGGCCATCAAAATCTGTGACCAGAGTGACAGGGTGAGGGTCACAGTGGGCAGCTTTCCAGAATCATGCATGAACATGGCCCCAATCTCCAGCAGGAGGCCTGATGCATCACTGCCCAGCCCTTGGGCAACTGCCCTTGTGGATGCAGTCCTTTACATGGGTAGTTGCCCAGGCTCATGGATTATATCAGCTGCCATTAGTGGTCAGCAGTGGGGTCCAGGAGCGGCAGTTCATACATGGTTCCGACGGCTGGACCTTCGACAATGGTCGCTCCCTTCTGGTCGAGAAAAGCAACCTTCCCACCACCGAACTGCACTGTGTATCCTGCACAATCAAGCCGGCCAATGGAGACGAGGTTGTGCGTGAAATCAGGTGCGTGAAGGACGTTCATCAACGAGATGTTAATCCGCTTCCCCTTGACTATAGACACCTTCCTGACTGTGCCGCGTCCTAGGATGCGAAACTTTTCTCCAGTGGCTGTCTCGCCAAGACGCTCGTCAACAACGTAGTCATGAAAGTCCGCTCGCGCACTGAAGTAGTGGTTGCTTGCGGCAGAATCACCGAACGTCTTGAGGGATCCATCAGAGTTGCAGGATGTGACTGAGCTTGCGTGCTGGGTAGAGAAGGCATAGAAGTTGTCATCATTCATGCTGGTGACGGCCGATGCAGCGACGTGAGTGGTTGTCGCAGAGGCTGCTGTCTGGGTGGTATAAAACCATAGGGACTTTATTTAAATAAAGAGTATGAAGTTAGTCAAATGATTTAAATCCAATCATATTTAAATATATCATGACCTCCTTCTATCCCCCATCCTCCATCCTCAGCCTAGTACCTCTATTTGAATATCATTGCTTTCCACTATTTCAGTTGTCATAGCAGTTTATTATTTAAATGTCATAGGTCTCTGGTATTCAAATACAGGCAGGTGTACCTTTTAAAGACAAGGTGGCGCACTGTTTAAATTACGAGTGAGATACTTTAAATCATGCTCACATGGGATATTTAAACGAGCATTCAACCAATCTTCAATTACCTCGGTTTGAAATGGACATGAAGCAGCAATCCATCTCGGCCTCTGCGTGGAGTCACTAATCCCCCTATGCAAGTCGACATGTTATAAGCGGAGAGAGCAAGAGAATACAAAAAAATGTGGTAGACATGTCCATGCGTGCGCAACAATGACAAACCTAGATCCCGCCGTTGATATGCAATATTAAAGCAGAGAGTGAAACCAAACTTACCTTATGTTACATTATTCTGCGGCTTTTTGTCTTGGGGGCTATTTACTGGCCAGAATGTCTCAATCTGGTCGATTTCTGGTGTCACAAGTGAAGCTTGACATAGACTATGGCAGGTGGAATGAGTTCAAACTCACCGACTCTTTAGCCTTTTCATGTGTGGCTACATTTGGCTCCAGATATTTGGGGTGCATTGTCTAAGAGCATCATTAAGTCAGCGAGTTACTTGTACGGCGTTGTGGCCCCGTGTGTGTTGATAATGTTAAGCGCTGGCCCGCTTATTAGTTAGCAGTCTCACGCTTGTGGGCCTTAGTTGTCGTTATAAAGCCGATTCCAATCTGCACAGTGGCTCACCCACCTTCTTTTCTTAATCCATACCGTCATCACCAAATCCACTAAACACGCAAAATACATCTGGGGAGTGGCACACAGCTAAACCCAATATTTGCTTGTTTATTCATAAGATACGGCCATCAATTCTGTGTGTAGGACTGAAAATGGGGCGTGGATACCACCATGTGAGTGTACTATATCTTACCTTATTGTACATATTATTTTGACAATGTTTGAACAGGAAACACTGTGACTGTGGCTGCTGCCAGTGAGCTGGCAATAGCTTTGTCCTCCCTAATCCTCTTTGAACAGAAATATGTGTAGAATGCGTACATATCTTCAAATATGTATATAGCATTTCTACGTAGATCAGATTGCCGCCTGTTTGAATAATCCTGGGTTGGCTTTTAAATACACCTATTGTCTATCTTTGAATATATCCACTCTTGTTCTTTGAATATGTTTAGTCTGCATTTTTAATGAAAATTATCTGTGCATTTAAATATGATTGAAGGTCTCCTTTAAATTAGCAATCCATCCTCTTTGAAGAAGGTTCATACTGCTTTGAATATTGTGCAAATTGTGAGTGAACACGTTTTAAATAATGGATGATTTAAATGACTTTTCTAAGTTCATACTCATTATTTAATCAAAGTCCCTACGGTTACGGGGGTGGTACTGCTGGACTTCTTCCCCCTCCACCACTCTGGGAACTGACCCTCCTTGCCTCCGCCCTTCTGGAAGCACGTAGCAAGCTCATGGCCTGGCTTGCTACAGTTGGTACACTTTAGGTGAGGGTTACTGTGACGCTTCTGGTGAGCGCCACTGCGTCCGCTGGATCCAGATGCAAGGTTGGGAAGTCCTGGGTGCAGCCTAGGGCAAAGCCCTGAGGTGCAGAGACAGGGAGAGGCAGCATCAAGAGGGCTGCCCAGGCCTCTGGTCCTGTAACGCTGGTCCTAGCGGCCGGGTGACTCGAGGCAGAGGGTTGTAACGCTGTCCTAGCGGCCGGATGACTCGGGGCAGAGGTTCTAGGGGACGGTGGTACTGACGACGTTGTGGTTCTGGACAAAGGCTGATCTTATTATGTAATCATGTATGTGGGCCAGTAGTGATATATGTGATGTAACTGCTACTGGTCTCTGGATATGTAACTAGATATGATATCCCCACGTCACAGAGCCCCCCACATGTCTAGAGGGCATGTAGTAGTGCAAATAAGCAAAACAATCACAAGCAGAAGGTTAGCAAATGCCAGTTAATATGGAATAATAAAAGAATGTGGTGCATAGACAATGCATGTAGGGAAAAAAGGAGAGCAAAAAGGTTGAAGGGAGCAGGTAGAAGTCACAATGGCCCCCCAGTATGCTAAAGGAAGAAATTATAGCAACAACTAGAATGGAAATAAACCCAAAGAAAAGAGAAAAAAAAAAAAAAAAAAAAATTGTACCAATTTTAGCATCTCAGCCTAGACAGTCTGAGCTGCATGACTTGCTCTAGCAAGAAGGGCAATCCCTAACAGGATAGCCCAAGGGGGCTGTGGGACCCAGAGGGAACCCAATGCTCTGTGGGAGAGGGAAGGCAGAGCCTTATGGCCTCTATCTCCAGAGATCCAGGGGGGACTCCTGCAGACCTAAAGGTCTCCAAGGCAGGAGTGGCTCCATAGCATGGAGGGGGATACTCAGGAGATCCACAGAGAGGGGTATGATGGTGGAGGGAGTCTCCCCCAGGGGGACACCTCCCTAGGCACCCTCCTACCCCCACCCCCTGCCCCCCACTTCTTTTGCTGTGCAGACCAGATCATGAGGTGGAAGCTGAGATGATCTGAGAATGTGCAGCAAAATAAGTACACCAGAGGACCGTTCAAGATAAGGCAGAGGAGTCCCGTGGTGCAGAGGAAGTGGAAGCAGTGCAGTGGTGAGAAAAAAAAATTGGCAATTTGGGCAATGTTCCAAAAGTCGGAGGCTAGTTGGGGTCCTGTAGCAATAAGGGCCAAGGAAGTTCTCACTCCCTCATAAACAGGGAAGTTTTCACTCCCTTATAAACATGGAAGTTCTCGCTCCCTGATAAACACGGAAGTTCTCGCTCCCTTATAAACAGAGAAGTTCTTGCTCCCTTATAAACACCCAGCAGCAAGAGCAGTGACAAGGAAAGGTGTGGACGTGTGGAAAAGTCTGAGAGGAAGTGCCCCCCAGAGTGAACACGACATGCATTTAGCACCGGACCAATCACTGCAGGAGTGCCAGATACAGCGGCAGTGCCTGCAGTCAGTACGACACAGAAGTCTGAATCCTAAGAAAAGGCTGAACACCTGGGATACGTCCTGAATTGAAACACTGCGGCTGGGCTTGAAGAAGAAAGAGAGAACGAAGTTGGGTTTTCCGCATGAAGCGGGTATGCCAGCAAGAGCAGGTCATAGCTGACATACGTCATTCCACTGTCTCCGACACAAGTCCTAAGGTAGCAAGAGCACAAGACCTGGTGAAGGAAGGTCGGACTGAATGAGTGATGAGGTTTTCCGCAATTAAGCAGAGTAGAAAGGCAGACATGATAGTGAGATGGTGAGAGTGGCATAAGGGGAACACCCAGATGTGCGTGAGGTTTGATTTCCCAAGAGAGAGTGGTTCCTAACTCCGTGAGAGTGGTTGAGCAGCACGGTCCAAGTCCGAGGATAGCGGAGCGTGGGAATAAGCGTAGCAAAGGAGGTTCTGGGCCGAATTTGGTGTCGTTCTCCAGAACGGCTGGTCCAATCTCCACGCGTAAGGGGTCGTTAGAAGCGCGTCGAAAGAGCGAGTCGGCAGCACAAAGAATCTCGCGGAACTGACGCGAAATGGTTGAGATAACGCGCATAAAGTCACAGGGATCACCAGAAAGAGATCTGGGGTACGCCGAAATGACGTCGAAACCGCGCGCGAGAGGCACCGCTCGAAAGAGGGCGTCAATGTGAAGCTGCCAGTATGCATACGAGCGCGTGGCGACCGAAATTGGTGAAGATATGCCCCAAACAAGGGAAAGGGGCTGTACCAGCTGAGATATATTGAGAACTCGCCGTCGGCGGGACCAAATCGAGCGTGAAAGGGCTCGTTAGAACCGGGTTGCAAACGCAAATAAGCCGCAAAAGAAATCTCGCCAAAGGAAAGCGAAATGGTCGAGATAAGGCGCCATAGTCATTGGGATCACCAGGAGGTCTGAGGAGAACTCGCTGGGACACGCCGAAACGACGTTGAAACCGCGCGCAAGAGGGGTCGTTCGAAAGAGGACGTCAGGGCGCAGCTGCCAATGTGCGGTATGGCGAGGAAGGACCAAATTTCGCGAAGGTGTGCCACAAACACTGGGTAGAGGTGACACCGGCGAAGAAGGGCTAAGAGCTCGCTAACGGCTGGGCCAAATCGGACTCGAGAGGGCTCGTTGGAACCGGGTTACAAGCGCGGTGATGCTGTAGAAGAAATCTCGCCGAAAGGTGGCGAAATGGTCGAGATAACGCGCCACAGTCATTGGGATCACCAGGAGGTCTGAAGAGAACTCGCTGGGACGCACCGAAACGACGTCGAAACCGCACGTATGAGGCACCGTTCGAAAGGTGGCATCAATGCGGATCGATCGGTGTGTGGGAGGGCGCGAGGCGACCAGAATTCGCGAAGATATGCCCCAAACACTGGGAAGAGGCAGTATCAGCAGAGATGAGCATGTAGCTTCGTAACGGCGGGACCGAATTGGACGTGCTTGGGCTCGTTGGAACCGGGCCATAAAGGCGGAATGAGCGCGGAAGTAATCTCGCCGAAAGGTTGCGAAACCGTCGAGATAGATGACCAAAGTCATTGGGATCACCAGGAGGAGAACTCGCTGGGACACGCCGAAATGACGTCGGATCGGGTCGAAACCGGTATCGTTCGAAAGAGGTCGTTCGCACGAATCTGGGGATATGCAGATCGTCGCGAGGCGTTGGGTATACGCGGTGGTAGACCTCAAACAAAGCGGCTGGGGTGTAGCCACATAGATACACTTCGTTCTCGGGAACGGGTGGTCGGATCGCAACGTTCAGGGGGTCGGCGGAACCGCGCTGAGTAGGGAAATCGAACGCACAAAGAATCGTAGGAAGGCGAGCAGCCGTTCCGACGATATGGGTGCCACATCATAGCCATGATGGACCATCTCTCCTCCTGCCAGCCTGAAAACCATCTCCCATGGTCCAAATCCTTCTCCAGCAACTCCAGAACGTTCCTAAAGGGGGTCCTGGAGGTATCTTGAGGCATAGCTGATGGGAAAGTGCTGGGGAGAGCAGTGGAAGGCAAGTTGAAGTGAAGAGGGAGAGAAAGAAGGAAAAGGAGAAAGAAGGGAAGGGAGGGGAATGAGGCTGGTCATCTGAAAGGAGGAGTGAGAGCTGAAAGAGGGGAGGCCATCCAGGGAAGGGGACCAGATCTACAGGTCAGCAGCTACAGTCAGACAACTGCAACCAAGGCATCCTATGGGAGGATCCGCAGTGCCCCCACCATTGTGACGCTTCTGGTGAGCGCCACTGCGTCCGCTGGATCCAGATGCAAGGTTGGGAAGTCCTGGGTGCAGCCTAGGGCAAAGCCCTGAGGTGCAGAGACAGGGAGAGGCAGCATCAAGAGGGCTGCCCAGGCCTCTGGTCCTGTAACGCTGGTCCTAGCGGCCGGGTGACTCGAGGCAGAGGGTTGTAACGCTGTCCTAGCGGCCGGATGACTCGGGGCAGAGGTTCTAGGGGACGGTGGTACTGACGACGTTGTGGTTCTGGACAAAGGCTGATCTTATTATGTAATCATGTATGTGGGCCAGTAGTGATATACGTGATGTAACTGCTACTGGTCTCTGGATATGTAACTAGATATGATATCCCCACGTCACAGTTACGAAGCTTTGAGTTGCCTGCGGATGTTGACAGCGCCTTCAGTGACGTTCCCAACACAGGAATTAAGCTGATGATCATCTTCGAGTGGGCAGAAACGCGCGCAATGACACCGGCAGAGGTGGTCTCAGCATACAGCGATCTGATAAAAGGGAGCCAGGTGGGCGGAAGCGATTTGAGGACAACCATGCGAAATTTGGTCTCCGTAATGCCCGCTCCCTGTCCATTCGCCTTCATCCACGCAGTGCGCAGTGCAGCGACGTGCTCGTCCATGTCCGAGCCATCACTGTACCTGATCACGTTCAGCTCCGCCTCCGCCGTGATGCACCCAAGGTCGGATACGGCGTCCTTGATGTTCGCAATGGACGTGTACGACTCCGCAGCAGTCCCATCAAGCTTGATACCAAGCCCAATCGCGTTCTTGAGGTTCAGGGAAATGAGCCCTTGGGTCCAGGCATCACGTTGGTGCCACTTGTCATAGGTGGGTGTAAGTGATCCCCAATAAGCGGTAGCGAATGTTGTGGGAGATGGGGTAGGTGAAGACGAAGGAGTAGACGTTGCCTTCGTGGTGCCCTGTGCCTTAGCAAGGAGGGCAGTGGCGGCGGCTTCTTCAGCTGGGGAAAGAGGGCACGGGATAGTGCCGTCAAGATATCCAAGAACTCCGCGCTGCTTCGCAGCCGCACGAATCTTAGTTTTAAATTCGAGCCAATTCGTACCATCATACTGCTCGGAAGCGCTGAGCAAGAAGGGAGCGCTGGATGACATTTTCGGGTAGGTAGACGTATAAGAGCTGATAGCAATAAATCTGGTTCGGCAGGTAAATCTCTGCGGGTGAGGCGAGAACTTCGGCTGAGAAAAAGAATCATTGGTTAGATCAAGGGTTCGGGGCCCATAACCTGTTACACGAACAATATATCTCAGTCAGGGAAGTCCAAAGACGACTTGATTGATTCTCGAAGTACCTGTTACACGAACGATATATCTACGAGAGTGTAAGTACTAAATACGAGAGAAAATAAGATAAAGCGTGCACACCTCAGTCAGGGAAGTCCAAAGACGACTGAGGTGGCTGTATGTATGATTCGTGGACGAAGTGCTTGAAAAAGCGGATGTGACTAATATATGTACAGCTGGCGAAATAAGGTTTGAGAGTGGGCGCAATGCCCTTTTGAGGTAAAGAATTGATGGGAAAGTATAAATGACAAATAACGAACAAGTAAGGAAAGAAAACAAATATGGCTGATAGAACATGAATAAGGATCGATGAGTCACCGTTCAACACATAGATCGCGTCAGAGACGGTGAAGATGAACGCGGCCTGGGGGCCTCCCGGTAACAAGCGGGGCGCCGTTGTGTTTGTCCACATCCCACCGTGCGTAAATCACTATGCTTGGATTCCGCCGAGTTCTTATTTTGTGACTATAAAGGCATGCTATAGAAGCGACACAAACCACCTTGGACCCGTACTGGAACCCAGGGAACAATGGTATGATGCAGTAGCTCTCAATTTTGACCCTCATTCATTGGCTGACTTTTTCTTTCACATCTTGTAGCGGACACGCTGGGCAACGGCTCCGCCCAAGATTCAAGCGCCCAGGCTGAAGGCCAGCCGTTCTGGGACTCTCTGAACGCCAATGTCAAAAACCTCCACGCCGTCACGATAAGCACCTGAATTTGTATCCTAAAAGATGCAACTCAACTGATGAATTTCGCCTCCCTAATGCAGACCACGGCAACGAGTGGTGCGTCCGCGAGCCGACAAAGAAAGTTATCTTCTGCTTCAACAAGCATTCTGGGTACGTGCTCAACTTGTCTCGAGTATCGGTGCAATCACCACACAGACGAGTGTCGCTCATCCGACTTCAACCTGAATTGGATCTTTCAGGTATGGCGGCTACACCTCGGACGGATGGGGATACTGCGTTCGGAATTTTTTATTCCATTCTCCTGACCCGACAGTCCCTGTCGAGACGTGGATTAGGCCGTAGGAAGGAGAGACGAGGGCGAGGATACTGTTCAATAGCACCTATGGTCTGTACAGTGTGATGGGTTGGGAACTATGCTGATCGGTGAGGGATGGATTGGGGTCGAGAAATGGTCGGTATTCTTTAAACTTTTATTTGTTCTTTCCGTGCGTCCGTGTCAACGCGGCTGCTCCTGCGTCTGTTCCGTGTTGCCGTACCGTAGGGATATATGTATTAATTAATCTTATTCCAAAAATCATGTTTGAGTATTCGAGCCAATCGCCGAGGATAATGGATTATCAACTTTCTTGTTGCCCTGCGCAGAATTAGTGCAGAATGGGCGTCTATTCTGTCCTCGGGTTACTTGTCGGTCCTAGAGCCTTCCCTTCGTTGTGCCATCCACAATTGATCCACAAGTTAAGTTTATGAAATCAAACTTGAAGATTTTGAACATCAATTATAACGCGTGTACATGGCGCGCGGAGTCACTCCCTCAACCTTGAACGAAGAAATTGACCCTGCTTCACGTCTTATACCCCTACATCCACAAGCCTCCTCACGGTATAACGGACACATCAAATATCATGCAAGGAATTGACAGTGTCAAAAATGAGGGAACGCAATATCATAGTACAAGTGCGCTCTGCAAAATAGAGGAATAGCAATTGATTGTTAATTGAGTAAAGGACCAGGATAGCGGTAAATTTTAAAACATAGTGACACTGAGGCACGCCATTGACGAAGACTGCTGCCATTTTTGTTAAAACAGGTTACCGTTTTAGGGCCTTGCAGGACAGTCCACATGAGGAAGTTGACATTGATCATCGCTTGGCTTGGTTACATGCTTTTGAAGTTTTGACAGTGTACCAACACCTGAGTTTTGCTAAGTTTGGGACAGCAATAACATAACAACTCAAATACAAAGAGCACCTGACATTCAGAAATCCAAGGCAATGATTCCAGAAAATCATTTTTGCTCTTGCAGAAAGCCGATCTGTGAGTATATGCTCCGAGATAAACCTGTCACCATGCCACAGCTTCACAGTGTCCGCGTTGATCAGTCATGCCGCAAGTGACTTGCACTTGGAAGAAACAAGCAGATATGTCTAGCCGGAAATGCTGGTTGATAATGGTATAGCATCTTGGCGTGGTGCAAGGGTTGACTACCACCATATCATCCATACTGTTTTTGACTTGATCCATCAACATTTAAGAGTAATTTGGTGCGTCTGCCCGAAGCAATCATATGTGAGTACCTGTAAAATGGTATAGTAATACCCAAGCTGGCCATTGGAACCTACAAAGCGGCAATTATGGTTGCCCTGCGAGTGAGGTTGGCCCAACCCGCTATGACAACCAATTTCAGAACAGCAGTCATGGAGGGGTGGTCCAAGCCCCAGAGCAGCCTGCACATCACCAACTTGCCCATGCAGACAACAGCATTACCAATCATATTGCTTAGCAGGTAAACGTGTATTAAAAAAAATGATTATCCAGGTGACAATGGTTCAGATATGTGGCTGCGATAGTCAGGAGGTCCCTCCACCTCGTTTCTTAGCGAGCTGTGGCCCGCCACAGGATCCTGCAAATTTGAGTTAGTGATGATGCACTAAGTGAAAATCAGGGATTACTCTTTACCTGGCTAATGAAGGACGAAGTTGATAGAGGTTGCAGAGCTCTAGCTGCAGGTTGCCCAGATGGAGTCGCCTGAGAACTTGATCGCTCTCCCAGATCTCTTATTGCTGACGAGGTTATCAGTAGGTCTGCACCGCCTGTTCTCAGGCTCATTTTTGCATCACGGCGCAAGTTAAAGGCCCTTTGCTCAAATGAGCCATTATCAATACCTTCGTACCCCTCGATTATTCCAGACGTGGTGATAAACGGTGAGGGTTGCTGATACACAACCTGCTGGCTAATGGACCGTCTCCTTCGTCGTTGGTGGAGACAGAATCCTAGAACACCGCAGGCAATTGTAAGGATGACCGCCAACGGGATGGATAAGCCAAGAGCGATCGCTTTGATTTGCCGCTGGGCCACAGAACTACTCGGCAGATTGGATAGTGTCGATGGGGTCATGGGGTTAGACGACATTGGCCTTGAGGTGACACTGGATGAAGTGGGCGTGGCCACTATATCGGTCCGAGGACTTTGGAATGCTATTTCCACTTGGATGGTTGCTGGTGCGCCTTGTGATGTGATCGGTGAAGATGTGGCCGATGGGATAATGCCAGAAGATGTGATACTCAGCGTTGCAGAAGGAGAAGGAATACTTGATACAGCTTGGCTTGAAGTCGTACTTGGGGTAAACGGCAAAGCAGGTTTGCATATTCTGTCTGTAGATTCTAGCAGTAAGAATTATCAACCAATGTTTGAGTGAAAGTCTCAAGAAGGTAAGAACCTTCAAGATGAACAACAGGAGTTCCTGATGCCCATTGCCCTTGCCTAGCAGAATAGCCAAAAGCTCAGCACTTTATATGTAAGCGACGGACACACAAAATGACACATACGCGTCGGCAATCGCAACTGGTCATCGTATGTTAAGTCATACACTACTGTGTGCACATGTGGCGAATACACACACCTACAAGTGAGCCACCAAGATTAACCCGCTTTGGGAATATGATACCACCAACGGCTAGTGGTGTAGAATTAGTGACAACAGGAGAGTTCGTCTCCGCGAGCATGACGATGTATGGTGGGAAGCCGCCAGAGACAGTAACACCCCAAGACTCGCACTGGCTGAGCGAGCCGCTGACATTGGCGCTGACTACAAAAGTGTCAATGTTGTCAGCGTTTACTACACACCCAGTGGTAACGCCAGCTGAATGTGGGATGCAAATAAATGAGCCAAAGAAGACATCGTGATGAAAAGCAGTAATCAAAACCAGTGGAGGAATATTCACCTATGACTCTCCGTGGGTTGGCTGATACTCCGCCAGAACCCCCTGTTGAGTCCACCACGTTCAATATGACTTCTGAATCTGCCAATTGAATATGCGTTTACGGCACAGTGCCACTAAATTATACTGACGAACCCACCCAAAGGATGTGTTGGCGTCCATGTAAGATTGTCTATGTCGCTTCCCAGCAGTGAAGTGATTGGCATACCGCCAATTGGGTAGGATATCATGTAGTACGGCGGAACGCCAGTCGTGAGGTCAGTAAGTGTATCGAACGATTCGACAACAATCGACAACGGGGAACAAGTTGGAAGATTGGAGAGACTCTGATATCGGTGTGTGAAGTTAAACAGGTTCCTTGCTAGTCGGTCAGGCCATTGACGCTTACCTTATCACGAAAGCTCCATTGGAATTGGCGATTGCTTTGCGCGACACACTGCAACACGAAGATTGACGCCAGAAGGAAGTTGGTTGCACCACTGAACACCATGATTCGAATCATCTGAATGAGCGATGGTGAGGAAGCGGGGCAAAGGTGAACCTGAAGAGACAATTCTATATGTAAACATTCCCTAGCCTGAGAGTGCAAGAATACCACTGAGCGTCCACGCTGATTGTTGTTCATCTGAAGGTGCAAATATAGGGATGATGAGCCGAAGTAAATTTTCGGAAGGACCTGGCAGGGAAGACAGTCCAGCGTCAGACAACGTTTTACAAAGTCACGTCGGATCAGCCACAATAAACGAAAAGACTCAAGTTTTGCACCAATAGACAACCACATTCGAAAAGACGGTAGACCACCATCCGGGAGAGCTCACCCACAGATTGGCCATAGATGCAACCATCACCAAAGGATATCTCAAGCGTCGGATCAGAAGTACGCCACTTCATCAGAAAGATAAAAGTAGGCAGCAACGGATCTGCAAATATCACTGGGAGGAAATCATGTCATGCAGCTTTGAGAGATCAAGGAGTTGTAACAGCAGAGTAGGCGGTAATGTTGATGGTTTGGGATCAAGAGTGAGATAACTGAGCTTCCTCAGAGTCAGACGATGCATCTGAACGATGCCTGACTTATATGTTTGTCGAGACGTACATGGCCCAGACACATCATACAAGGATCTGCAACTGAAGCATCACCATCGTCTCGGCATTGTGGACGGCATCGACCAAGCACCGGCCCCATCATATCCGTGGAAAACACTCGAAGGAGGATGGAAGCCATGGGCTCCGGAATATGTACTGAGGTCAAGGAAGAGGTCACTCGTTTAGCTAAGCACCTCCTTTCTGACAACCATAAATGGCCATTCAGTCACTCCAGGTACTATCTGGGAATGCGCTGGTGCCCAACAAGAGTAACAGCAGAGTAAGTTGGAAAGCGGTAATGATGTTTGATGGTTTGGGATCAAGAGTGATAACTAAGCTTCTTCAGGGTCAGACGATGCACCTGAACGATCCATCAAGGTGACTAACTATTGCAGAATTCAAGGATCTTGAGGCCCGCAGTGTTGATGCCCTGTGCATAATACATATCGCGTTGCTCAAGTACGGTTTCCGTAGTCCATTCAATGATTCATCACACATTCTGACAAACATCCAGGACCACCAAGACCTACAAGACCGACTCACCTACGACTACCCCACGCAGATCCAAGAGTCCGTGTCCGAAATGTCCACCAGTATCGGATACAACATCACCTCCTTTGCCGCGACGAACCTCAAAGGCACGAACCTGCCCGTACCCGCCGCGCAGACATTTAATTATGTCGGAGATTCTGGAAATGCGTTGCAACGTAAAAATCTGAAAAAATGTGACAACGGAGTCTCAACTTAAATTTTGATATGCCAACATATACTGAAATGTTATATTCAGTTGTCACGTTTACTTGTGGGGTGGCAACGGTACTCCAACGTTGCGACAAGCGTCACAATATTGTTGCAACGATTTTGACTTTGATTATAACACGTCACGGCTGATGGGTTTCGTTGAGATTGTGACTTTCGTTAAAACACGTTATCGCGCGTTATAACGTGTTTCCAGAATTTCCGACTTAAAGCGCCTCCTCCATTTCAACAGCACAAGGCGCTCCCGCATGCCCTCGCGCGCGCAGCACACACCGCCAGTGCCGCCGTGAGCACAAGCCCCGCGGTTGCGGCAGATCCTGCGCCAGTTTCTTGACGCCGCAACAGCAACATTGAGTGTTCCATGACGCACTCGTAACTACCAGGCCCCGGGAAACTCCCACCATCGACCTGTACATGTCCGTTTGGCACCTTCACAGCCCAGAGAGTTTGATGGGCTCGTTTTTTGTGTTAAGTGGCTTAATCTACGTGGTTTGTGTGTGCGATGTGCCCATCCAACTCCTATGTCTGTACATTGGCTGGTCATTGAGATATCGACCAAATACTGATTTTTTGGCTCGGAAAGGGGTCTCAAAGCCGCTGGGGTTTGGCCACTTTCCCACGCCAATATCGCTGCCAGCAGCACAAAAGGTTGACAAAAGGTATACCATTCGACGCGTATTCGATAGCTACGTTGAGGGTGTCCCAGACGGCAAAGCTGAAGAAAATGCGACCAGAAAATGGGATATAATGTCGAAAATTTGCGGATTTGATGGGCGGACAGGTCTTTGCCGAAGGTTCCCAGGTCCATAACTACTCTTATTTTGCGTCGTTTCACCCCTAAGCTCACCACCAAGTTGATGCTGCGCCGCCGCTGTTGCTGCTTGGATATACGCTCCGCCATCTACCCTGATGCAGCTCCCTACTAATCTTACATGCAATAGAAACTACCAGCGGCTGAAGCCTCAACACACCACTGCTTCTGAGTCTCGATAGGGCCACGACCAGCATCGCGTGAGTCTCAACTAACGCCCTGTACGCCCTCTCGTCCACCCTTACCGCCTGCATGTGCGGAGCTTCCATCAGCGAGCCTTGCGATATTTGTCCTTGGCCACCATCCTTCTCATCAAAGCACCATCCGGCCTGCAAGAAATATGCCTGCGACGGCGGAAACAGAAGTCACTGGGACAGAATAATGTACTATGTGGGTGTAAATATATTCACGGTGTGGCCGCTTGGTCGTCAAGCAAGCGGAGGGATACAGCAGGAAGTTAAGGTGAGGAAAATAGCAGTATTGATGGCAGGAAAACAGCGTCGGATTGCGCAAATGAGGTTGGGATGAGGTGGGCAAGCAGAGAGCTGCGGCGACTGGTCAAGCGAGAGGAGGAAGGTCAGGGTGCAAATTAACCCCAGCGATGGCCGCGCGCTCGAGTCGGGATACACTATCAGCGGATATGCCACAGTGGCGTGGGCATAAGTCATAGGTGTTGGCTGTGAAAGGTATCATGCGGCCACAACCTCATTTCCGAAGGTATGTAGTCCATCATTGTGCCGGGGTGACAGTCTGTGGAAGCGACGAAGTGTGATTTGACAAAATCGGATTCGTGGATATCAGTGCTGTTCTGGAGAAGGGTCGTTCATCAAGGGTGGCACTAGCGACTGTGGAGCCTCCATGGAGCAATTTGACCTTGTCTGTTACGGCTTGCCGAAATAGGTCTTAACCTCGCCGTCGGACCAGTGACCACCCATGAACAGCAGGCGCGATCTTGCTCAAGATATTTGAGGTAGTAGGTCAAAAAAGGAGGCTCATAAGGGTTAAAACAACACACCTGGGGTTATTAACCCCTTACTTTACAACACTGAATATGACACCGTTACATTGCCTGAATTCACTGAGGGCTCATATATCATACATAGTCACATACATCTACGCCGCTCTCACTCATAAAGCTTTCAATAGTCCCAAATACGGGCGCGTTGGCGAGGTGTGGAAACGAGCATATTGATCACAACATCATGATTCAAGCAACGCCTACATATGGTAAACACATAGAGATACAAAATGTACATGTAATTGTCAGAGGATTTGAGATTGCAATGTAGAATTATTTATGGAAAACAGTAACTCTTTCTGTGATATCCTTTGATTTCTCATCAGCAAATGCCCAACTGAATTGTAGTCCCAAATTCAAACGACGTCTTGGGTTCCACATATGCTACACAGTTTCATGCAAGTGCTGTTGGGACTCCCCCGGGGTTTGATTCTGATTCTCGGGGTGCATATATTGCAGCGTATTCGCATCAGCGCTGGTGGCCTGCGATAAGTGATAATGAGTACAAGTGTAGTTTATAATTTGCTAGCACTTACTAGGCCCGTGGTAGATGTATTGGACACAAAATGTGAAGTTTCGCCAGCAAGCAGACCAGACGCAGATTCGTGAAAGGTTGACCGGCCTGGTTTGTCATTTGTCACCAGAGGACTAGGCAATGGCACGCTCTCCAATCCATTTCTCCATTTTGTTTTCATGTCGCGCCGCGCATTGAAGGCTTCAGATGAGCCATTAGAATGCTCGTCGTGGTACCCGCCCAGACCGTCGGACAAAGCCATAAATGGTGCTGGCTGCTGATACTGAGATTGTTGGCTGAGTGACCCTCTTCGTTTTATATAGAACCAATACCCAAGTCCCCCACACGAGATGGCGACTAATAATACCAATGGAATGGATAAGCCAAGTGTGAGTGCTCTAACCTGCCTTTTATTCTTTGAAGTTTGTGCAGCAAGGGTGGGGGAAGAGGAAAGGGACAAAGAAAGTGGGGCGTGAGGGGCAGACAGAGAGCCGGAAGAACCAGAAACTTGTAGGGAAAAAGGAGTGGATGTGAAGGTAGGTGAGAAAGCGGCAGCGGAGGAAGGCTGCAGAGAAGCGGAAGCAGAAGAATTGAGGGAAGAAGGAAAAGAAGATAGGGTCGTCATGAGAGTTGGTAGGTTGGACAGCGTCAATATTGTCATGAAGTTAGATAATAGCGGTACTGAGGTAATCTCAGGGATGCTAGTGGAAATAGGCGTAGCAAGTAAATCCGTTTGAGGACTTTGGAATGCGACCTCCACTTGGATTGTTGCCGGTATACCAGGCGTAGCGCTCGGCGTGTTCGAGGGTGTTACAGAAGGTGTGTCACTTGGCGTTGCAGAAGGCGTGTCACTTGGCGTTGCAGTCGGAGTTGTACTCGGAAGAGGACCAGTCGGAGTAAACGGCAGGGCGGGCCCGCATATTTCGTCAGTCGAGTCTATAGGCAGTCATGTATCATAAGCCTGTGGTGGGATATGATATCCTGTCCAGTGTCAAGTGAGACACTCACCTTCAAGACGAATGGCAGGCGTCCCCGTCGCCCATCGCCCAAGGCTAAAAGAAGGTTAGATTCTGGAAGGAAAATGCAACTCAGGCACATACGCATCGGCAACGGCCACTAGTTATCACGGAGAGATAAGTACATACGTCGCGCGTGCAAATGGTAATTATGCACACCTATAAGCTCGCCCCCCAAGTTGACTCGCTTGGGAAATGTTATAGTGCCTCCAGAAAGTGGAGTAGAGTTGGTGACAATGGGTGAGTTCGTTTCTCCGAGCATAACAACGTATGGCGGGAAGCCGCCAGAGACGGTTACTCCCCATGACTCGCACTGGCTGAGAGACCCGCTAACATTGGCTCTCACAACAAAGGGGACAACATTACTATCAGTCTCTATACACCTAGTACTGGCCCCGGCTAAGTTTCGAATGGTAGTAATCAGTGAAGAAAGTACTTGAAGTGTTATTAAATAACTATTCCTTTACCTACGACTGGCAGTGGGTCCGCCGGTATGCCGCCGGAACCACCAGTAGAATCCACCACGTTCATGATAACTTGTGAACCTACCGATGGCGTCAATGATTTAAACCACATTTGAGAAACAACAAGTTTATAACTCACCCAAAGGATGTGTCACTGTCCATTTGAGATTGTTTACGTCGTTTCCAAGGAGTGAAGTGATCGGCGTCCCACCAACAGGATAGGAGAGCATATAATATGGCGGAACTCCACTCGTAATTTCCGTGAATGTATCGAATGATTCTACAACGATTGGCAATGGAGAGCAGGTTGGGAGTTCAGTAAGGCTCTATTGAAAATATAGGGTTAGTATACGTCTTCATTCCGAAGGCCAGGAATCTCACTTTATCGCGAAAGCTCCATTGAAATTGCCGATTGCTCTGCGCTAGACACAGTGATACCAAGACGAAAGGAAGGATCAAATTTGTTACTAGAGTGTGTCCCATAGTCGAGGCGAGCTAGCAGAAGTGTGTCGCGACCATGAAGCAAGGGACGATGATGCTTTTTATATGGCAGACCCTCTGAAACCTGAGAGCGTGGAAGCCCATTCAATGTTGATTCTTCAAAGATGTAAATTTAGAACAGAAAAGGCTCTGGCGTTGAAGATTCGGTATGTTTTCATGGGAGTGACCAAGAAGAGACCTGAAGACAGCCCGAAGAATGGTCTACCAATACCAGGCAGCCTTCCGTGCTCACTTCCGACAGGGCAGGTAACCAGACTTTGGTAATAAGCAAAGGATTTTCGTTGAGTTGAATAGGTCAGAGATTGCCTGCAGTTTTTTGGGCATACTTGCGCGTTCCGCAGGATAATCTTGTGTGATGATCAAGCTTGAAGCTTGAAGTATCACCGTTGAGATACAGCTGAGATGCGACCAGGGTATATTTGCAGATCGCCGGGCAGGATCGTATCAGACGGATTCTAGTCATCAGAAAAAGATCATCAATGAGGTAGAAAATGCAGCTATGAGTAGCAACAGGTTGTGTTTGGACGAGTTCAGTGAGTTGTTATTGGAAGGTGGTCGACTGGTCACTGGCGACACGGTGGGTTGATCATTTGTTGATCAGAATCTGTCAGACCAGTGGTCAACCGGTCATGCGCGTCCCCAGAATCAGAAAGAACGGATCGGCTGTTCTTTCAGACTCCGACGTACGTGGCCACCAGTGTGTACTGTGAATGCAGCGACGAACACATTTCTTGAAGCCTGAACACGACACCGACACCGACACCGACGTCTTGACGACGACCAGCTTTTCTCCAAATGCGTTTTCTTTTAAGCTGCTTGAGCTCGCTCATTGTCCTTCTCTATGCGTCTATAGCGGTAATGGCTTCCGCTCTAACGACCGCCATCGCACCAAATGAGCGTGTATGTTTCTACGCCGATGTCGACAAGGCTGGGGAGAAGATTGGGGTGCGTTATCACCATGAAGTCATAAAATAATATAATTCACAAAGATTGAACATACAGTTTTACTATGCGGTACGAACAATATGACTCCAGAGAAGCCTCCGGCGCCTAACCGAAACATCCTGTTGTGCTACCCACTTCACTCGACCAAAGGTCCAATCCGGCGGCAGCTTCGACATCGACTTCGACATCAAGGACCCGAACCAAAAGGTGCTGCTGGACGGCGAGCGCGAGCGCCAGGGCGACTACGTGCTGACGGCGAACACCGTCGGCGAGTACTCCTTCTGCTTCGAGAACGACATGTCCACCCTCACCGACAAGCTCGTCGACTTTGACATCATGGTCGAGAGCGAGCCACGGCGCGAGGCTCCCGCTAAGCCCGGCCAGATTGCGGAGCACACGAGCGCGCTGGAGGAGAGCGTCTTCCGGTTGAACGGGATGTTGATGAACATCAAGCGGATGCAGAAGATGTGAGTTTCGATGTTATATGCTAGTTCAGAGCAGTCCAACTATGGCATACCCATAACTTGCACGAGCTCGAGAGTCGTGGCTCACACCGCCACTCTGGGCGGGCTTCCTGACTTTATGCCCGGCTTCCCAAAAACTGCAGCCTCCCTTACCGTTTACCTGGGATATGAACCCCCTCTATGTTCCGCTGAAAGGATGCTTGCTGATATAATCCCCTTCTCCAGCCACCACACGCAGGAGAACCGCGGCTTCTCGGTAGTCAAGTCCACACAAAAGTACCTCCAGCCCCTCTCTGTCTCGTTTATACTACAACTCAACAACACGTTTCCTTTTCCGCAGCCGACTGTTCTGGTACGCAGTCTTCGAGACCGTAGGCATCATCAGCATGGCCGTGCTGCAGGTGTACATCCTGCAGACGTTCTTCACCAAGACCGGGCGGCGGTACAAGGTGTAACGCGGTGTGGGCTAGGACTTGGATTGCATTCACATAGGGACGTTGGGACGTTGTATGGTCGCTCATGTATTTATGATAATGATTGGTGTTCCTCTTCGAGCGTTCGTGTCGGACTCTGAGTAGAAGCATTGGGGGGTATGGGAGCATAATTTCTCGATTCAGAGCTGGCTACGTGACAGGAGTCTGTCGTCCGGTGCGAAAGTTAGACAAAAATGGGCAGAACGCCATTACGAGTATCAACGAAGACGAAGCGAAAACGGTTGTGAGACGGGGGAACAAGTGGAACTCGAAAGGTGGATGCATAGTTCTAATATTTCACGTATTTCAGCCAGCGTCGACTCCTAGGGGATTTGAGGTAGATCAATGATCCCGGGACTTCCTGTGCCAAGATGGCCGTAGTGAGCGCAGGGTCTTGACAAAGGTGACGAAAGGAAAGAACCTTACCTGTACTCGCCCTCGGCAGCAACACTGAGCTCCTCAATCTCGCCCTGTACGGTAGACAGTGCCTCGGCGGCAACGCTGAAGTACATCAACTGCGCCTTGACAAGCTCGTTAAGGTTCTTGATGGGCTCCGGCTAGGGCAGAGAGTTAAGGAGAAATAATGTCGTAGATAGGGGAAGAACGTACGTTCTCCAATACGGTCTTCATGAGAGTGATGGCGACCTCCGTCTTCTGAACGAGGTCGTCCTCAGCGTTCTCGACCTCGAGACGGGCGTGTTCTTGCTTTGCAGGGTTCGCGCTCTTGAGCCTAAAAATACGAAGAGGAGCATCAGTGGCGATACAACAACACGTATGACCGGATGAACGAATGAACGACGTACGCCTGCTTCGCGGCATCAAGCTCGAGCCGGCTCACACGCACAGCCTGGCGCGCCTTCATCGCGACCGAGATGGCCTGGTTGAGCGTCGTCTGCCACGGGAACAGGAAGTTCTGCACGATGGCCGCGTCCTGTTCGAGGCGCGCCGCAGCGGCCTTCTCCCACCCGCCGGCATACAGTTCGAGCGCCTTGCCGAGACGGTCGCCCTCCGCCGCGACTGCGGGGCCTGTGCTCACGGCGGCACTGGCGGTGTGTGCTGCGCGCGCGAGTGCGTGCGGGAGGGTCTTGTGCTGCTGGGCCGGAGGAGGCGCGGGTGCGGCGGGCACGGGCAGGTTCGTGCCTTTGAGGTTCGTCGCGGCGAAGGAGGTGATGTTGTATCCGATACTGGTGGACAGTTCGGACACGGACTCTTGAATCTGCGTGGGGTAGTCGTAGGTCTCGGTCTCGTAGGTTTTGGTGATCCTGGATGTTTGTCAGGATGTGTGAGGATTGAACCGCGGAAACCGTACTTGAGCAACGCGATGTGTGCAGCGCGGAGGGCATCAACACGAGCTTCAAGGTCCTTGTATTCTGCAATAACTCATAAGTCAGTTGCCTCGAGGCATCGTTCAGGTGCGTCATCTCACCCTGAGGAAGCTCAGTTATCTCATCCGGGGCAACCTGTCCGAGGCGCTCGCGCGTCGCCTGGACACTCGAGCTGAAGCCTTTAGTAATCTTGCTGCCCGCTTGAGCAAAGTTGATGTTGTTCAGGCTGCTCTGAAGCTTGGACCACCCTTCCATGGCTGCTGTTCTGAGATTGGTTGTGGTGGTGGCGAAGTTGGCTTTGGCGTTGGCTGTCGCGACGGTGAATGCACCAGCCTCTGAGGTTGGTCGGGGATCTTTAGGTGGAAGCGCAGGTGGTGTATCTGAGGGGCTAGTGCTGGGCACACTGCTGGTGGGTGAGGGAGGCGTTGGGTCAGCCGTTGTGGTGGACGAGAAGAAGGAATGCTGTGCCATTCAACGACGGCGCAGCGGCGCCATCTTCCCAGGGTCTGTACACCTCCAATCCACCATCATTATCACCCATTGCTGCTGTTGGACCCTACAGTTGAACCTGTCATAAGGCATACCTTTCGGTGGTCAGCCAAAAGTATGCCTTATTACAGGTTATGCCTTTTGATAGACTTCGCCCAAAATGAGTCGGAAAAATGCCAAACAAATCATTAAAACTAGCACAATATGTATAATAGACGTTTACGATGCTAAACAAGTCAAAAAAAACCGGTGTTGTACTACGCTCTTCTGAAGTAGGCATGGAGATTGGTGTCATGCATGCTCCTGGCTTTGATTTGACGCATGTGTTGACTCAAAGACGCCAATACCGCCTCCGACCGCCTCGCAACATTGTCGTCCATATCCTCTACAAACCTGTTAACGACCGACATGGCCTGAAGGACCTCCTTTCTCGATGGTTTTGCAACGACGCGAGGTGCCGGGCTATCATCGACGTCGCCGCCTTCGTTTCTGTCAACTCGTTCACGTGCCATTCTTCATCAGCGTCCGAGATTTTCTCCCCTGTTTCTGCTTTTCAAGCAGTGGTTTTTTTTTTTGCGCGCATTGACTTCCTGTGTATATGCAGTGTGACCGTTCAGCAGTATTTGAAGTGTCTCACTTGGTGTAGAGAGCATGTTGAGTGCTCCAAGCTACGAAACGCTCCAGAAAATAAACCAAACCATCGACAAAAATGGCAGTTTGATGTCCCTGATAGTAGTGCAAAACTCAAGAAATTGTAATTTAGGCAAATTAAAATGCCATCGACGCTGCTAAGTAATGTGGAAATTTGGTACTATTTCCAAAAATGGCAAGTGCTCCGCGGGAACCGGCCTCAAAAGTATGCCTTTTCCCCGAAAAAAGGTATGCCTTATGCCTTATGGCTGACCTATGCCTTATGCCCCGCCTACCGACTTGGTGGACGCAAAAAAGTATGCCTTATTGCTGACCTATGCCTTTTCACAAGTATGCCTTATGGTAGGTTCAACTGTACTATTGAGACCCAGCACCTCGCTCAGATCACCACCTTGCTCAGTCACAGGTGACAGGTGATGGTATTCCAATCCCCGCTGATTGCTCACTGTTGCCGCGATCAAGCCATACAGTCATTGTGACGACTGCGTGACTTGGTGACAGAGTGACCAGGTAACAGCTCTTTTTCTTGAACTACCACCATGGTGGCACCGTCCTCAGCCCCTGTTTGCCAATCAATGCACACTCAAGTCCCTTCAAAGCAATGCCAATGCACTGCAGGGCTTGATTCATCATCTGAGTCTGGATCATCTGAGTCAGGCAGCTCGGAATCAGAGACATTGGACTCAGAGGATGCCCAAGATGGTGGCAATCAGTCTCAGGCAATGCCTTTGGGTACTAGCCAGGCTGCTTGCACCCAAAAGGAGTGTTTTGACAAACATTTTGATACTGCTACCAAGACCAATCAGGAGGTGTTAGGTATGTGAACTAGTCACTGCACCCTGCTCATTTTTACTAATGTAATTGATTTGTAGATGCACAAGTACTTACATGGACCTCAAGTGTCTATGCGCATTTCACGATGCCTTGCACTCTCAAGGTTGTCAATGGGGAGGTCAAGTATGTGTTCCACTGCAAGGCGTAAGTTGTTTATCTATGCCTACTGTATGCACTGCTCACATATCCCTCAGCCACCCTTCAAAAAAGGTCATGCGCACTTGTCACAACGATGCTACCAGCAACCTCAAGCACCACACTGACAGCTGCACCCCTGCTGACAACTCAGAGACCCACTCAATGGAGCAGTATGCAAAAGGTTCCATGTTACACGAACGATAAGACTCAGTCAGGAAGTCCAAAGACGACTGTATTATATCTCGAAGTACCTGTTACACGAACGATAAGACTACGGGTTCGTAAGTACTGATTCGAGACACGGAACATAAGTAAAATAGGCACACCTCAGTCAGGAAGTCCAAAGACGACTGAGGTTGCAGTATGTATGGTTCGTGGATGATGTGGACAGAACGCGGATGTGACTAAGACATGTATAGCAGGCGAAATAAGGTTCAAGTGGGCGCATTGCCCTTTTGGGGTAAGAAAGTGATGGAAAAGTTAAGTGGACAAATGACGAACAAATAAGGAAATAAAACAAATATGCTGACTGAAAGTGGAAGAGTAAGATCGTACGAGTCACCGTTCAACACTCCCCCTGACTCGGCGATCCATCCACAGACTCGCAGAGGCGCATCGCGTGGCATAGACGCATGTGGGTGACGCGTGGAAGCGACTTGGTGAGGATGTCGGCGAGATTTTCGGAGCTGGGGACGTATTCGACGGAGATGTTGCCAGAGGCAACCTGGTCGCGGATATAGTGGGCTCGAACATCAATGTGCTTGACACGCGCATTGTGCTTCTGGTTCCTAGCTAGATAAATAGAGCTTTGGTTATCAGCACGAAGGATTGCAGGACGTGGCTGAGGGAGGCCCATTTCGCTCATCTGTGCATACATCCACTCGAGCTGCTGAGCAGCGCGAGTCATGCCCATGTACTCCGACTCGGATGTGGACAAGGAGGGTCGGGGAAGGAGCTTCGTACTCCAGGCCGTCGGTCCACCACCCTGCAGGAAGAGGTAACCTGCATACGAGCGGCGGGTGTCGATATCGCCAGCAAAATCGGCGTCAGTGTAACCGAGGGGGGCAATAGATGTGTTCCCCTCGCCACCATACCTGAGCGCGAAGTGCAGTGTCGCCTTGATGTACGCGAGCACATGTAAGACAGCGGCCCAGTGCTGCTGGCCGGGATTGGAGGCGAAGCGAGACAAGAGGGTGACAGCGAAAGAAAGGTCGGGTCGTGCAACATATTGAGCATACATGATGCAGCCCAGGGCCTCGCGATATGGAATACCGGCCATGGCCTCCTTTTCGAGCTCAGTGGTTGGCGACATCGAGGTGGTGAGGACGATACCTGGAGGGAGCGGAGTGTACTTTGGTGCGCAATCCGCCATCCTAAATCGGGCCAACGTCCGTTCGAGGAAAGGACGAACATGGAATTTCGCAATTCCGCTGTCCCAATCCCTATCCACGCCCATTCCGATGACAAATTTGAGCTCACCCATGTCCTTGACCTCAAACTTGCGGCCAAGTTCACGCATCGCAACGACGTACCCTTCGCGCGTGGTAGTTGCACCTGTGACGTCGTCGGAATAGGTTGCAGTGATAGTGTGCTCACCATCGCGGAGACGGGTACGGACAGATTGGTCGGCGCGAGATTCGTAGTACCCAAGGTCTTTCATCTCGGTGCTGAGCGCGATGGACCAGTTTCGAGCACCATCGACTGTTCCGTAGAGCGCGCGGTCGAGGACGACGACGAGGGATTTCTCATCAGGTGCAGTGGGCTGTGTGTCGCCATCTGGTGAAGTAAGTGGATGAGGGTCGAGTGAAGGTGGAATGGGAGTCGACGAGGGGTTGAGAAGAGAATCCGTCCAGTTTCGCACATCTCCCCCTGGAGGGATGAACGTTGCAAGCTCGTAGACCAGCCCGTCGGCTCGCGGCACTCGCACGGTCTCGGATGGGATGCAGCCATCCAGGCTCGTAACCTCCCACCCCTCCACCTGCTCCATGAGGATCGGAACAGGGATGTGAGAATTCAAGTAGGCCGAGACGTAGTCACCCTGGAACAGAAACATACCCCTGCTGATGGCAGTGCTCACCAGCATCCGAACAGACTCATATCGAACAACTCCAGCAAAGGTATCCGTGAAGTGGAGTCCAGGGATCTGCGTAAAACCCTTCGCGACAATCCTAGCCTTCCGCCCAACAACTTTCCCGTCTGCGTCCGTCTTGTTCGCAAACACCCATCGGCATTTCATTGTCTTTGCACCTTTCGGCCTCTCAACCAACTTCCACACAGCCATCTTCAGCATCATGTCATACTCACGCTGCATGGCATCCTTCCATTCCTGACCACCATGTGATAGAGCTTCGCTGGCATTCCGTGGGACCCAATGTTCATCAGCTGGAGTGAGAACCTGCTCCGCTGACATCGCAAGCGGTGCATCCAAGCGAACACGCTCAATAGTGGGCGCATCCCCAGCAATACGGCCAGAGCGACGAGGCGCGGAAGGGGCGTGGACAGGGTTGGAAGGAGGTATGACAGGCGAGGATGGTGCTGAGACAAACGAGGACTCACTGCCATCTGGCGATGAGGAACGAGACATCTCGACAACGCCACCGGGCCCAGTAGCCGATGTGTGCGACTTGGCGAGACCATAAGCGCGATCGACGTCCTCGGCAACGGTGTCAAGCGAGGCTTCCCCGGCTCCGTCAGTCTCACCATCCCCCAGCACACGATCCTCACTCGAACCATCATCATCCCCCCCTCACCGTCAGCAGCCTCGAGCGTCCTGTGCGCACGCCCCTCCTCAAATATCACATCCCGCGAGCGGAAGATGCGACCTGTTGCACGGTCGAGCACCCTGTACGTGCCAACTCCGGCATATCCCAGCAACACACACTTGATAGAACGTACTGCGAGCTTCCCACCATTGGACTGGTCAGGGATCTTTGCGTAGGCGACGCATCCAAAGGGACGAAGATGTGAGACATCGGGCTTCTGATGAGTCCACGTCTGGATAGGAGGTATGTCGTTGTTGGCTGTGCATGGGATGCGGTCGAGTAAGTAGATAGCAGTCGCTGAAGCTTCCGCCCAGAATGATCCAGCCAACCCCCCGTCACGGAGCATGGTGCGCGTCATATCGAGGACGATCCGGTTACCGCGCTCACTAATGCCGTTAGCAGCGGAGGAGTACACAGTCGTGAACTTGTGCTCAATACCGTGTTGCTCGCAGAAATCCGCCCACAGACCGTTGGCAAACTCGCCACCATTGTCAGTCTCCATCGCGACCAACGTTTTCCCGGTCTGCAGCTCTGACTTCAGCTTGTAGTGACGAAGACAAGCCAGAGTGCTTTCGGCGTCCTTGTTCGCGAGAAAGTAGGCGTCCCGTTTTCGTCCATATGCGTCCGTGAATAACATCATGTAGAGTTTCCCTCCGGTGGATCTCACACGAGCAGGACCCCACAGATCGATAGACACGAGCGCAAGGACGTCTCGTACCTGTACCACCTCGTAGTCGAATGGCCGCCGTGCATGCTTCCCGAATATGCAGTCCTCGCATTTCCCCACAGTGCACTTGCGGGTGAGAGTTTCATTGGTGAGTCCAATCACCATCTCGCCCTTCACCATCTTGAGGATAGTTGCCTCAGATACGTGTCCAAGGCGACGGTGCCAGGTTTCGAGGTCGGTAGCCTTCGACAACGAGCGCGAGACGTAAGCCATAGGCAGGATATCGTCGGGAGTCGGATCCAGGAGCGGGAGCTCGTACATCGTCCCTACGGCTGGACCCTCAACTATGGTTGCTCCTTTCTGGTCAAGGAATGATACCTTTCCACCACCGAATTGGACAGTGTAGCCACCACGGTCCAGTCGCCCGATCGACACCAGATTGTGAGTGAAATCCGGAGCATGGAGTACATTCATGAACGAGATATTGATGCGCTTGCCGTTAACAACAGAAACCTTCCTTACTGTGCCTCGTCCAAGGATCCGGAACTTCTCCCCAGTTGCTGTCTCGCCCATGCGTGCCTCTTCGACATAGTCATGGAAGTCGGCGCGCGCAGCAAAGTAGTGGTCACTGGCGGCGGAGTCCCCAAAGGTCTTGAGGGATCCATCTGCGTTACGTGCAGTGACAGAGGTCGCGTGTTGGGTAGAAAACGCATAGAAGCTGTCCTCGTTTGTGCTCGCAATCGCGGACGCAGCGACGTGTGTGGTAGTTGCAGATGCTGTCGTCTGTGCAGCGCTACCAACCTTCTTGCCTCTCCACCACTCGGGGAACTGCCCCTCCTTGCCTCCTCCCTTCTGGAAGCACGTAGCGAGCTCATGGCCAGGCTTGCTGCAGTTCGTGCATTTCAGGTGAGGGTTCCTCAGTTTTGAGTTGCTGGTAGAGGTTGACAGAGCCTTCAGCGACGCTCCAGCACCGGGGACGATGCTCAAGATCATCTTGGAGTGAGCCGAGATGCGCGCTATAACACCAGTGGACGTTGGTTCGGCATACAGCGACCCGATAAACGGGAGCCAGGTTGGCGGGAGCGACTTCAGGACGACCATGCGGAACTTGGTGTCCGTTATCCCCGCTCCTTGGCCATTCGCCTTTATCCAAGCGGTGCGCAGTGTGGCGACGTGCTCATCCATATCGGAGCCGTCGTTATACTTGATGGCGTTCAACTCGGCCTCGGCTGTGATACATCCAAGGTCGGAGACAGCGTCTTTGATGGACGCAATGGAGGCGTAGGTCTCAGCGGCGGTCCCATCAAGCTTGATACCCAGCCCAATGGCGTTCTTGACGTTGAGGGAGATCAGGCCTTGAGTCCAGGCATCGCGCTGCTGCCATTCGTCGTAAGTAGGGGTAGTCGAGCCCCAGTACGCAGTCGCAAATGTTGTGGGAGACGGCGTAGGCGTGGAAGGACGAGTAGGTGATCCTTTCGTGGTACCTTGGACAAGGGCAGCAGCTGCAGCAGCGGCGAGAGCCACCTCAGCTGGGGATGGAGGGCACGGGATTGTGCCGTCAAGATATCCAAGAACTCCGCGCTGCTTCGCAGCCGCGCGAATCTTGGTTTTGAATTCGAGCCAGTTCGTACCATCGTACTGCTCGGAAGCGCTGAGTAAAAATGGAGCGCCAGATGACATTTTCGGTAGACAGAAGTATAAGAGCTAGATAGCAATAGATCTGGTGATTCGGCAGGTAAATCTCTGCGTGTGAGACGAAAACTTCGGCTGAGAAAAAGAATCGTTTGGTTAGATCAAGGGTTCGGGGCCCATAACCTGTTACACGAACGATAAGACTCAGTCAGGAAGTCCAAAGACGACTGTATTATATCTCGAAGTACCTGTTACACGAACGATAAGACTACGGGTTCGTAAGTACTGATTCGAGACACGGAACATAAGTAAAATAGGCACACCTCAGTCAGGAAGTCCAAAGACGACTGAGGTTGCAGTATGTATGGTTCGTGGATGATGTGGACAGAACGCGGATGTGACTAAGACATGTATAGCAGGCGAAATAAGGTTCAAGTGGGCGCATTGCCCTTTTGGGGTAAGAAAGTGATGGAAAAGTTAAGTGGACAAATGACGAACAAATAAGGAAATAAAACAAATATGCTGACTGAAAGTGGAAGAGTAAGATCGTACGAGTCACCGTTCAACATTCCAAGTATACCACAGCAAGTCATTGCGTTTATATTGCAGCCATGTACTTGTGGGTTCCAAAAGTGATGGTCCCTCGGCAAATTCACATGGTATCCAAGCATCGTAAAATACATATATCGCATGCAAATCTGAGCAGAAAATTGTGATATCTTAAATAGACATTGAAATGTAGTGTAATAAACATAATATGTATTCAAAACTGGAAAGATCCAACACCGGCCTTCATAACTGCGGAAATAAAGATGAGCATCAAATAGCACTGTCTTGTTATGCTTTTGGCATACAGAAGCTTACATAGCCTATGCTCTGCTAATTTAACAATTTGGAGCAATAGAAGTGAGTATTTTGAATATAAGATAGCCATTATAGCATGCCAGGGTTGCTAATATTGCTAAATTCCAGAGTCTGCCAGTTACAGTTGACAGATCAACACAAAATCAACTGGTAATGAGTTTCTTGAAGCCTGTAATTGTGAAGTATGAGGGCCTATAACACCCAAACCGGCAATTATGCGCTTGAATATTCTCTGGGTTACCAAAAGTATTGAATATGAACACCAAACCCCACAGTTTCTGGCCACTGGAGGATGGCATAGTCTTTTTTAATGAACCATTTCTACAAGCTGCTGGAATTTAGCAATGTGTAGCAACCCTGGCATGTTATAATGGCTATGGTATACTAATAAGACGCACTCCTATCGCTCCAAATTGTTAAATTAGCAGAGCATAGGCTATGTAAGCTTCTGTATGCCAAAAGCATAGCAAGACAGTGCTATTTGATGCTCATCTTTATTTCCACTGTTATGAAGGCCGGTGTTGGATCTTTCCAGTTTTGAATGCATATTATGCTTATTACACTACATTTCAATGTCTATTTAAGATATCACAATTTTCTGCTCAGATTTGCATGTGAAATACGTATTTTATGATGCTTGGATACCGTGTGAATTTGGCAAAGGACCATCACTTTTGGAACCCACAAGTATGTTAAAATCATATATCAATCCTGGCAGTTGCCAGTTCAACTTGATTGATCAGAACTGGCAGTTGCTGGCCACCCCTTTTAGGGCTGTTTTTAATACTGGGGGTGATGGGGGATACTGGGGTTAATTCTGGGGGGTGGGTAGGGGTAGGGGGTATGCCAGGGGTGCTGTATATCCATCAGGGATGGGCAGGATGGGTCCTGGGATGGGTAGGGGGTGGGTGGGGGGAGGGTGGGAGGAAGGGGTTAAAAATAGGTATTCATCAGGATGGTTGCTTGGCAGGGGCGGGTAGGGGGCAGGGCATCCCTGGGTAATGGAATAAGGTATTTTTGGGCATTTTAAGCGCCCAGGGCAGGTGGGGGTGGGGGCTGAGTGGCTCACTATGTATAAAAATAGAAAACATCGGCATACTCATTATTCCACCATATATGTACCGTTTGGCCTCAAATAAAAAGTTGTTATATTACTCTATGCTATTTACAGACCGGTTCTGACACTCTCCACCGCAAAAAAAATGGCTTGTAAATAGGCTAAATGGCTGTGGAGATACCATATTTCCATTATTCTATCAGATTCTGACTGTTCCCCTCCAAATAAAAATCAGATTTAGCTCTGAATACCTAGTCTACATAGATACCAACACTTTATTTTGTGAGAATTTGGCTTTAAATGGTCAAAATAGACCGGAAACAGTGTGTGGAACAATGTATTTGCTTGTTCCACCATATTTACACAACTTTTCAACAGGTAAGCTTCAGTTATATCATACAGAGAGTGTATTAAACTGATACTGTCACTTTATTTGACAAAAAATGGTCAAGGGACGGTCAGGAACAGAACGTGCGAGCAGGTGATAGTCATTAAGCGCCCATCATTCCACTTCCAGCAATTCCTGGTTACCATCAATTTCTACCTGGGTCATTGACATTTCACTCAACTATGCACTTTGTGTAGTTTTTGACGGTAGATGGTATTAAATAACATAAAAACTGCAATATATAACATGGTGAACCATATCATACATTAAATTGTACCTACAAAAAAATTCCTGGGCCTTGCGCATGCCACAGGTACCAAGTATATAAGATCAGGCAGTCAACGGTAGGTGGCTCGAGTGCCTGCCAGGAGCAACTAGGGCTCACCATACCGCGCATACCTGCTAAGACCCATCTTACTTGTAGCTATATTGCGCCTGCTGACGTCTATTCCGCAGCAGGTATCCGCTGTGATGTTGACATGCATACATCACCTGCTGCTACTTGCACTGTGCATTGTGGGCGCCGGAATGAAATGTGGTGGGCAGTTCCACGGCAGCATTGTGTTCCAATAATGATGCACTGTGCCTCACCTGAGAGCAGGGCAGAGAGTACTTCATTTGAGTGTGATCAGCACAACTCAAACGACAGTATGGCAGCAGTGTGGGTGCTTTCGGAATGAACAGGGCTGTGTCCAACAATGGTGGTAAGGGGAAAGGACATTGAGCAAGGGGCTGGGATGGATGGGATGGACAAGGGGAGATGAGAGATAACAGTATAATAGGCGAGGAGGAGAGACAGGTGCCCACTGGACAGTGGGACTTACAGTGTTGCACAGGCAGTCATGGGTTTGTAGCTGGGTCAAGTGTGTAAGCATCAGCAGGTCAAGCTACCTGTTACTCACCTGACAAGTCACCCACTGCATGGGCTTTTCCTTGTCTTCATCCCATCGTCCTTCACATCATGTTCGCACTTCTATAAGGAGCTCCCTGTTGAAGCTCAAGTGGGGCCAGGCAGTTGATTCAGATGTGAAGTGTTAAGGAGAGCAAGGGCACGCATACATGCACACTCTGTCCTTGTTCATGAGCACTCGTGTGCCCATTGGCATCGCCAATACCATGTGTGTTGGCAAGTCGCTGAGACTTGTCGTTGGTGGCATACACCAAAGAGCAGCGACAAGCAAGTCAATGGCAGAGATGAGGGAGTTGACAGTTGTGACAGGTCCATAGAGCATTGCTGCAGATGGAGAGGGAGATTTCGAAGTGGTGGCGTTGACATGAGGGATGGTGATGGTAAACGACAAAGTTGAACCATGTTGATTGCACAAGATTGCAGTTCAAACTCTGATCATTGGCCCGTGCGCAAGCAACAAAGATTTCCATTGAGACACCACCAGTCCACCACTGCGCAGTCAGAGTTTGCAGATGTGCTGGTTGGAAAAAGGGGTATTAGATAGGACTCACAGATCTGTAGTAGATAGCTGGTATGTAATGTAAATGGGAATTTCTTTGAATTCTGATTTCAGTACTTTGGATGCTGATTTCGGTACTAGCAATGAGGAGTGTCTTCACAGTGCAAAAACAAATTGGATGGCACAAAAATTGAATGGTAGGTCGAAGAGTGGGTCAGAGATGTATGAGATCTATTTATATTAAGTTGAAAGAAGTACATGCAGTTCAAATACTCGAAAATTGACATCAAGTGCATGTATATGTATAGGATTTGATTGATTTTGGGTCGATTGTTCACCCAAAAGTGATCAATTGTGATTTTCGAGTGATTTCTGCTTGAAACTATTGTCCCAAGGTATCTCAAACAAATACAAATCGATTCATGCACTCCTATTTAGGTCTGTATAGGCTCAAGATTTTTTTTTCTGTCTTCAAGGCGCTCAAAATCAGAATCTGAAGTACCAAAATGAGCAACTTTTTAATAATTGCTGACTTATTGTACGTACAAATAATCGGTTTGGGTCATTTAATGCATATAATTATGAATAACAGCCTACTCTCAATGTTTCATGCGTTGCCGAATTTTTGTCCGCTGTCAGGGCGCTCCTCATTGCAAGTACCAAAATCAGAATTCT
The DNA here is from genome assembly GCA_013368295.1 of Psilocybe cf. subviscida. Taxonomy (NCBI): domain Eukaryota; kingdom Fungi; phylum Basidiomycota; class Agaricomycetes; order Agaricales; family Agrocybaceae; genus Psilocybe; species Psilocybe cf. subviscida. The sequence goes on along the minus strand of JAACJJ010000029.1, from coordinate 2,848,785 downwards.
TAAAGTTCTTATTTATGACATATTGTGGCTATCTAATACAAATCAGTGAGTGCTATCCGATATCCCTTTCACTGGTCAGTGCACCTGCAATGTCTGATTGAGCGATTGTGGCCTGATAGTGCATCGATGGGCATCATCACTGTTTGCACAGGAGAGCGCACAAGCCAATGATTGGAGTTTGAATTGTGTTCCTGGCGATCAAACATGGTTCGCCTTCATTGTCAACCATTACCTTCCCACTCTTTGACACCCCCACTTTGACATATCCGTCCGCAGCGACACTCTACACACCTGTCACGGCCGTCCACGCCCTCGTCTCCACCATTGACTCCCCCATTGCCGTTCTCACTGTACATCACGGACAACAAGTGCCACCTCTAGCTGCACTAATAATCCATCAATCTGGGCAGTTGTCCAAGTGAGAGTTTGTATCACAGGGGGCAACTGCCCAAGGGCCTGGGCAGCTGATGCATTAGCCTCTGGACCACCTTAGAAAGAGAGTGCTGATGCATTGTTGCCTATATTGCCCACTGCCAACCCTGGCAAACATCCAAATTCAAACTGAGCCATGCTGGCAGCTATGCCAGACTTCCGAAAATTGTGAAAATTCCTATGGTCCATAAATCATTGGAAAAGCATGATCTTATATAGTATGGGAAAAATGATGCCGGAGGTCATACTTTCCCACGATCATGAAGGGTAGCTACGGGTCTTATCTTTTTCCTATAAATAGTGTAAAATTCAGCAAAAAATTCCAGTGCCAAAATCATGATCCAATTCGGTCTAGATCAGCAGATATGGCCAAATCTTTGTGGGGCATATTTGGCATGTGTGCTACTCAGCTGTATCTTGCCCATTTATCCATATTTCTGGACGCTTCCAGTACCACCTTGTAGGGAATTTTAATGTGGTTCCAACCCACCCCTCATACTGGTGCTGCGCTCAGTACCTGCTGTGATATTGATAAAATGGTTCTACCATATGGGTCAGGATGTCATTCTTTTATATCTTGACCAATTTTTCATATTTCTGGATGCTTCAGGTACCATTATGTAGGGCTTATAAATTCAATTCAAACGCAATCTTTTTCGTACCAATACGCCGACTGGTTGTCCAGCTATCTGCCAAACAATTACATTTACTACTGTGTGCCACTCAGCTGTATCTTGCCCATTTCTTCATATTTTTGGATGATTGTTGCTCCATCTTATTGCAATCCCTTATTAATTACTAACACATATCTTGCCATGGTCATGAACCTTGAAGCCCTGCCACTATCAGCTAAATGGCTAATTACCCAAAAATACTATGATGCAGTGATTTCATAGCATATAGCCAATGATATTGCGCAAATTTGGTACCAAACTGTAGCAGTTAATGAGGAGAATCGAACGTGCCCCTCACTATGCCAGTGCATTGAGTCTGTGGGGTGGAATATCAAAGGTGGTGAGATTTGAGTGTTACAGCACTATTTCGACATTTGCACCTCCTATACTTGTTCAATAAATATGTGGTTGGAACCATCTTGTAGCGGTAATTCATACCTTTCTAACGCATATTTTATGTTCTCCATGGGCCCAGTGGATGTCTCACAATCATACAAAGAAAGTGGAGAAGTGATTTCCACCACACGGAGTGTTCATGGCTGATGGCATTGACCTTCGGGAAGCTCGATGGGCACCATGTAGGTTTACGAGCCCATTTGATAACCTGTATCTGCTACTCTCAGACCTGACTAACAGTAACTACTGTACAGGCATCATTCATCAGCAACAGTAGTTGCTGTCCTGCCTTATTAGGAAGGTTGCCTTCCTGGGACCATCTGGGGGGGGTGGGGGGATATTTGGGTGCCAGGTAGGGGTAGTAGGTGTGCCATATGGTGCCAAAAATGGGGGTAGGGTGATGGGAATTGATGGGGGGTGATGGGGGTGATGGTGGGGAGGTGGCCTATTAATAGAATACAAAATGGGTGGCCACTGGGCCAGATGGGGGCATGGGAGGGTGGGGGACAGCCTGGAATATATTACTAGACTATAGATAGATTTTTTTGAGCCCTTAAGTGCCCATCCACAGGGTGTGGTTGATTAGATATAGCTATTTTTAGCGAAAAGCGTGCCACTGAGCACAGAATGAGCTGTAGCTCAGCCAATAGCCCATAGAATTGGACGCTCTTGGTACCATCCTGTAGGCATTTTAGATCCGAATCCAATGGATGTGAAATGGTGGTGATCCGATCACTACATGCCAGGATATTGATGAAATACTGATTTTCCGAACCATGAGGAGCACATAGCTGTAGAACCATCAGTTTTTTATACTTTTCCATGATACAAATGCCATCTTGTAGGTACTTAAAACCCAATTCTATATCACACATCTCTTCATTGATGGGCCCAGTATTTCCGAAGCAATTGACGAAATATACACAGTTCCCACAATGAGCCACTCGGTCATAGTGCCATCAGTTCTCCATACTTTTGTGCGCTTTGTGTACCATCTTGTAGATATTTCCAATGCGGTTGTAATTTACCAAAAATCATTACAGCGCACCAAGCAGTTGCAATGCTATTCACAAAATACTGATACCGCATTTGGGGTGTGCCACTGAGCAATAGATTACTCAAATGTTGGTATTTTTGGACGCTCTTTGCACCATCTTGTAGGGGTATATACTGGCAATCCAGAACATATACTTTCCCAATGCTTGAATGAGTGATTAAATTAGAATTACTCAAAACATGGCAGATCACCTTTTTACCCCCCAATCTCGCATTTTTTATATGATATACTACTCCACTGGCCAGGAACGCTTCATGAGCTTATAGCCCTTGAGAATACCTTTCCAGAACATATTTTTGAGTCTCTGTACCCCCGGATTTACTCTTGGAATATGATAAATAGTGTATTGGGCATGAAATCACCACCAAATTCAAATGAATACACATACAGTCATGGACCGGTCCTTGGGACACCAAAATTTTGTATCACAAATTACACTTCATATAGTAGTTACTGTAACACAAATTTTATACTCACCAATGAAGCCAGTATACTCCTATGTCTCTGGGAAAGAATCAGCTGTTTTCAGGAAAACATGAGCGATATCGGGGCACATCTGTGCAAAATTTTGTTATCATCACGCTTTCAACTCCTTGGGACACTGTCACATCAATTTGATCAAGGTCGGCAGACGCCCGGCAAATAGCTGAGGCACCCGAAATTGGTCTCCCTTGTGTTGCCAAGATCACTGAACTTCCAAATATGGATTGTGTCACAACACAACATATCTCTCAACAAAGATGAAGACATTCCTCAGCCCACACGCACTCAATGAACGTGAAAAAATGGATGGTAACTCCATATGCACTAGAGAGCATATATATGGCGGAATTTGTGCCACCTTTCTGCCAAAGTATTCTGTTCTGACCAAAAATGTCATTTTTTACATCTTCATATGCTAATTGCACACTATATACTCGACATACAACTAGATTTAAGAGAGGGGATTGTAGAGTAGAGTAATGCAAAGAGCCTGCAAAATTTCTGAGGAAAATGAACGAAAGAATGGCGAGATATTGCAGACTGTCCCAAGGAGCAATGCTGTCCCAAGGACCGGTCCATGACTGTACATGATAACAGTCATACATGCATGGTATCTGACACTAAATGAGCACTTTCAAGACATGTATTCCACCTACAGAGAATATTAAATATGTGCCAGAATGTTATGATTCAGGGCTACAAGCTCATGAAGCGTTCCTGGCCAGTGGAGTAGTATATCATATAAAAAATGCGAGATTGGGGGGTAAAAAGGTGATCTGCCATGTTTTGAGTAATTCTAATTTAATCACTCATTCAAGCATTGGGAAAGTATATGTTCTGGATTGCCAGTATATACCCCTACAAGATGGTGCAATGAGCGTCCAAAAATACCAACATTTGAGTAATCTATTGCTCAGTGGCACACCCCAAATGCGGTATCAGTATTTTGTGAATAGCATTGCAACTGCTTGGTGCGCTGTAATGATTTTTGGTAAATTACAACCGCATTGGAAATATCTACAAGATGGTACACAAAGCGCACAAAAGTATGGAGAACTGATGGCACTATGACCGAGTGGCTCATTGTGGGAACTGTGTATATTTCGTCAATTGCTTCGGAAATACTGGGCCCATCAATGAAGAGATGTGTGATATAGAATTGGGTTTTAAGTACCTACAAGATGGCATTTGTATCATGGAAAAGTATAAAAAACTGATGGTTCTACAGCTATGTGCTCCTCATGGTTCGGAAAATCAGTATTTCATCAATATCCTGGCATGTAGTGATCGGATCACCACCATTTCACATCCATTGGATTCGGATCTAAAATGCCTACAGGATGGTACCAAGAGCGTCCAATTCTATGGGCTATTGGCTGAGCTACAGCTCATTCTGTGCTCAGTGGCACGCTTTTCGCTAAAAATAGCTATATCTAATCAACCACACCCTGTGGATGGGCACTTAAGGGCTCAAAAAAATCTATCTATAGTCTAGTAATATATTCCAGGCTGTCCCCCACCCTCCCATGCCCCCATCTGGCCCAGTGGCCACCCATTTTGTATTCTATTAATAGGCCACCTCCCCACCATCACCCCCATCACCCCCCATCAATTCCCATCACCCTACCCCCATTTTTGGCACCATATGGCACACCTACTACCCCTACCTGGCACCCAAATATCCCCCCACCCCCCCCAGATGGTCCCAGGAAGGCAACCTTCCTAATAAGGCAGGACAGCAACTACTGTTGCTGATGAATGATGCCTGTACAGTAGTTACTGTTAGTCAGGTCTGAGAGTAGCAGATACAGGTTATCAAATGGGCTCGTAAACCTACGTGGTGCCCATCGAGCTTCCCGAAGGTCAATGCCATCAGCCATGAACACTCCGTGTGGTGGAAATCACTTCAGCCTTTGTGGCGCATGGGTGATGATGGGATCCTAAGCTTGAGTAGCAAAGGCAAATGGGATTGTCTCCACGTTGGCAGAGTCAATGGGCTCCTCAGTGTATTGGCATCAATCTTTTTTTGGGGCTTGGCTATTTGTTGTGCAGACAGGGATACTGACCCATGGAACATGATGGTTGCGGACACTCTTTTTGTTGTTGAACAGCTTACTACTGACTTACTGACTTAGAGTAGTAGTTTTATATCTGTTCTGCTTATTTCTTCAATGTACATCCTATACCTTACAGAAATATACCCAATTTAATGTCTGTCAAGTGCACCCATGAGCATACCTTTCCAATGATAGCATTTTCATGAAGTCCATACATCATCCAAAGATGCTTGGATGCATCCATCTCAAAACACATGAGTTTGCATACCAAAGCTACATTATTGCTACATTATTGACTCATCTAGCACATGTAGAAGTGATATTACACATCTGAACTACATGTAGAAATCATCAAACAAAAAGAATTGTACCATATGTGCACACTGTGATGTTTCAAATAGGTGTGAGGTATGAGTGACCGCTTTTGGTGAATGCCAAAGACAGAATCAATTCTTATCAACATGTGTAGGATTGCTATTTATAAGGCTTCAGCACAATGCACAGACAATGTGTGGAGGGACATGTAGAGAATGATATTTTATTCCTATCTTGAGTTTGAAATTGCCAGCAGAACTCAAAATTGATCCACACTACAAATCTGCAACAAATCTCGTGAAATCTTGAAGTGTAGGTACAAATTGATGGCATTCGGCAATTGCCAAAAGCGGAACAACGAGCGCCTAAAGACCATCACCCACTCTCACTTTCTGTTCTCCACCATTTCTCAGTCGTTTTCTGTGAAATAAAGTGTTGGTATTTGTGTAATATACCTAAAATATGGTATAAATGAGTTTTATTTGGTAAAATCGCATGTAAATATAGCGTAATGAGCAAATACCGCATTTCACAGTGGGTTTGTGGTCTATCTATACTGTCTACAGGCCGATTCCTACCAAATTGACTGCCAGAATATGTGTAGATTATGTACCTGCACCTAAATACACATTTTATTCTGAGGGGAACAGTATAAATACGGTGGAATAACGAAGATATGGTATCTATTTATCCAATTAACCTGTTTACAAGCTGTTTTTTTGCAATCTGGAGTGTCAGAACCGGTCTTTATATAGCATAGGTTAATATATAAATTTTTTATTTGAGGCCAAATGACCCATATTTGGTGGAATAATAGGTATTCCGATGATTTCTATTTTTATACATAGTGTGCCACTCCGCCCCCGCCCCCACCCACCCTAGGGCGCTTAAAATACCGAAAATACCCTATTCCATTAGCCAGACAGCCCTGCCCCCTACCCGCCCCTGCCAAGCAACCATCCCTGATGGTTACCTATTTTTAACCCTATCCTCCCACCATCCACCCCACCCACCCCCTATCCATCCCGGACCCATCCCGCCCCTCCCTGATGGATATACAACACCCCTGGTATACCCAATACCCCTACCTGCACCCCCATACCACCCCAAATATCCCCCATCACCCCCAGCATCAAATATGGCCCAAAAAAGGCAGTCTGGAAACTGCCAGCCCTGATAAATCAGCTCTGCCTGGCAACTGCCAGGGTTAATGTATCAGGACCACTGACACAGGTGACTTCTGAATTAATCAAAGACTTTGCATTGACCAAACAATGGTGCAGAAACGCACCCACAGATAGAAGAAGATTACAAAAAATCTGGTCCAATGGACTTGGCAAGGTATTCTCAATAACAAGGAAAATCTTCCACCAGAATGGATAGGATCATGTGGGGTTTTAGTGAGGTATATTGGGGTTGAGGGGCGTCCTCCAGGACGCAACCATTGAAGAGCAGTCTCAACCCCATCAGTCCCACACTACCTGTACAAGGGTGTGCATTAGCATTTCCCCCTGGTTCGGTGTCCTCCTCATTCTGTCTCCCCCCCCCCTCTCTCTCTTCAGTGAGGTATCCCCTCGCATCCTCATGCCTGACAGCAAGCTCAACTCTTGTTGGGCCACTGCTATTGATTAAGGCTCCACCAAAAAAAAAAAAAAAGATAATGAGAGAGTCAGTGGTGTCATTCTGCTGTCGAAGGGCTTGAGTGAGGGCAAACTCGGGGTGTCTACGGGGGAAAGCTGTGCCGTGGCGAGAGCGTCCTAAAAACATTCAATACAGGCCGCAATGGAGACAACACCCATTACTTACTCTTGGCACAGTGATCAGCATGGGATGCAGACATTTCGCCTTGGTTGTTGTAGGGCTATTGTGAGCGTGCCATGTACTGTGGCATTGTTATATGCTATTTCTGTCCATTGCAGTCAAGATGCAACAGCAGCCACCTCCTCCATGTCCACCTCATCATCATCATCCCCTAACACTGATCCCTCAGTGTCACTGTCACCTCCCAACTTCAGGCCCAGCCATTCACAAAGCAAGCAGGCATGCTCTTCCTCCTCCAATGTGGGACTGCCATCCAAGGCACTGTCTTTTTCTAGGATGTCAATAAGTTCCTGACGGATTTGACATGCGTGCTTTGCAAATGCCTCTTCCTCATCACCCTGCTTGGATTCATTGTCAATGAAGGCATGGTCCGCTGAGAAGGCTGCGATGAATCTACGCCTGTAAAAGCGTGTTTTCGCGAATTCAAGGACTCAAACTTACCATGGGAAACTCAGGACTGACAGCGATCCTGGCTGGTCAGTTAGCTCACCGAGTCTAGTGCTGGACGGCTATCAAAAGAGCAATTACGAGTCACTAACAGGGCCTCGTTACGAATTCTAATATTAAGTTCTAACGACGGCTTTGTTGGACGAGTGATGTGTCTCCGCGTATCCGGCAAGGACGAGTCTATTAATAGGCGCCCCCGGATTTTTAAAATGAGTAAAATATCAAAGTGAAGGATAAACAGTTGGAGGTGGCAGTACTCGCACACGCTGACCACGACGAGTGACTTACAGAGAGGCGTCGCGGGCTTAGAAGAGCGCTGGATAAAGAAGTGATAGGTGGCTGTTGCGTTTGCGAGGGAACGGTGGACCTACGGCAATTACCGAGAACCATCAATAACATCAACAAGGGCGCTAATCCTGACGGAGTATGCCGTTGAGTGGCACATCCGCGCGGGCGACCTAGAAAGACGAAGACCCATGTGCTTCTGACCGGTATTCCGGCACCGTAGATGGCCTATCGCAGGTACCATGTGCTGTTGCTCAGTCAGAACCATGTAAAATGGCGCAATCGTGGAAACAAGGATGAGTCAACTACCCTTGACTCAGCCCTACGCCCACTAAACCACGCGGTACGACCTGCAAGGATTATTCATCTGCGCGGATACGACCGTTTCCAGCCAAAAAGACATAGAGTGCCGAGACGGGACCGTTTCCGTGGCCCCGGACGAGCCGTGCCCGCACAAAAATGACTAATAATCTCTCTTATCTCTGTTCCGATCTCTCTATCTGTCTCCGTTTGCGTTCCCACCAATTGTAATCTTCTCCACAACCATATGTTCCCGGCATAGAAAATAACCGTACCTACAGTATAAATACAGTCCCAACTCACCACGAATAACAAGCAATTTACTGTCTCTTAAACGCCCCCGCGAATTCGAGTGCATACTGTGTCCCTGCTGACAAGGTGCTATACTTGAACTAGCCGGAGTGAACTTGAGTAAATACAATTGACTTCAGAATCCTTTACCAGACTTTTGAGTCGCCCAGTGCTATATTTGAGAGAGCTAGAATCAGACAGAGTCAGAAGTGCGTACAGAGACGACTTCGTTAGTGAACATTTGATTTGTGATTTAACGACTCCGCGGGAGTGCGTATCTGTGCAACTTAGGACTCCGAGGGAGATCCAGCTTCGAAGTCTGATTCCGCGAAGGCGATTCAGCAAAAACCCAGTTTACCGTTTACACGGAACCCACCCCCTTTTAACTCATTTGAGTTTGCGCGGTTACGAGTATTTCTTAGTGAAGCTCCTTAGCTGTGTCTAATTCACTTAGTTATAAGTCCTTTCCCACTTTCGAACCTCGATTTTGAAGAAGAATCTTAATTCCCTTGCACCAACAAAAGAACTGATACGTTTCTGGCGTCATAATCGAATACAAACTCCGTTCCGCGAGAGCAGTCCCCCAAGAGTTGTAGAGAGTGAAGCTCGATTCAGAGTAATCTCACTTCACTAGTGTGGTTTTGTGTGTTTGTGTTCGTGCGTGTAGCCAGCTTCTCACTGCCTTGTCATCTTCTTCTCACTCCGCTTCATTCTCGTGCTGAACAGTGGCTTTGAGATCAAGGAAAGGGTTGTACACCATGCGACGGTGCTTGGTTGGTGGTTTGGACATGACCTGTCATTGCATTCAGCATATGGAGGGGCATCTTTGATTTATTGACTCTTTCTCACTTTCAGTGCTCTGTGCTTGCAGCATTTTCAATTATTGTTACAGTAATACTATCTACTTCTACTACTATTCTATATCATGGTTATTACAAAAGAGGGTGGGTGGAGAGAATAGACACCCAAAGGATGCCACAGGAGTGCAGGCAGACGCAATGATGATGGTGAGATGGAAAGGAAGGGAAGTCAAGGGGCGTGGGAATGACATGCTGATATACTCAGAGATTGTCAGAAAGTAGGATCAAATGATCAGAGGTGCCATCAATGATGTAGTGCTGATCACACTCCAACATCAATGATACTGTTGATTGCCATTCCAATAGTTTCTGAGCACAATGGCGCATCAATTGACCATCTATGTCTCCCATAGATTTAAAAATAAATTAGCATCTATGGCAGCTATAGACTGTAAAGACCTTTTGAATCTATGACACAGCTATGGCCCCCATAGACATTGAATAGACCATAAAATAGATTCTGAAACTATTGAACATCTATGGCAACTATAGACCATCAATATATTCTAAAAGTATTGCCCATCTATTCTAGCTCTATGTCGGCCACCACTGCAAAAATGCCTGCTGTGTAATCTCCAGCAGGAGGCCTGATGCATCACTGCCCAGGCCTTGGGCAACTGCCCTTGTGGATGCATCACTTCACAGTTCACTTGGGCAGTTGCCCAGATTGATGGATGATTCAAGTGTCTATGGCTGGCTGGTGATGCCCACTGGGCAGCTGTCAAGCAAATCTTCCACTACCTCAAGGGCATGAAGGAGCTCTGGCTGTCATATGGAGGACAGCAGAAGGAGCTCACTGGATATGCGGATGCAGACAGGAGCATGGCCAAGGATCAGCATGCAATCTCAGGGTACACTTTTCTTCTTCATGGCTTGTTCACGGTGGTGCGGTTTCCTGGATGGCAAAGTGCCAGGAGATCACCTCTCTCTTGACAATGGAATCCGAATACATTGCCATCACTCACACAGCAAAGGAGGGCCTTTGGCTGCGCTCCCTCCTTCAAGATCTATTCCCATTGTCACTCAACACTATAACTCTCTTTTCCAACAACCAATCCACAATTGCACTCACAAAAGATCACCAATATCATGCTTGCATGAAGCACATCAACACCACTTCCATTTCATTTGCTGGATCATTGAAAATGGCTCCTTTTGCCTTGTCTACTGCCCTACTGATGAAATGGTTGCCGACGCCCTCACCAAGGCACTCCCTTCACCCAAGGTCAAGCATTTCACAGCTGAGCTTGGGCTTGTATCTGTTTGAGGCGAGTGTTAGATTTGTGCAAGCAAACGCAATGAGCGCACTCAGCATGCAACCCTGCCCTCAGGCTCATCAATGTATGTAGTTCTTTATTATCTACTTTCTATTCTACCCTGCCTGTACATTTCCAGCTGTGTAAGCCACTCAGCTATTCACCTCACCTCATAGTTATTATTCTACTGTAGTGAACTTATTGGAGATGTTCATCTCCCTTGTTCTGTGTTATTGTACATACCATATTCTATCGTCTACGTACTTGCACGTATATTATGCATGCATATTTGTTGAAATACCTCAGTTGTTCATTGTGAACTTTGAATGAGGTAAGTTTCTTATATCTACATGTACATTACATTGAGACTTACTTTGTATTAGTGATACCAGGACTTATTACTAATACAAGTCGTTCATTGTGAACTTCAACTGAGTGATACCAGTTTTCTTACAGCTGTGGGCTGACTGGTGCTGATGTCCTTTTTGGATATCAGTGGGGTTGCCCTGAGCATAACCATGCTCATGGGGGTTGTTGCTCAAGAGTCCAGTTTCTCCCAGACCTCCTTGTAGTGTCACACTAACTTGTAAGTGGTCTTGACCACCAAGTTGACCCACTGGTCAGATAGCTCAGGTATTTTGACTGACAAAACTTTGACAATGTGTGCCATGTGTGACGTACCTTAGGGCTTGTTCCTGTATCTTGTCCTGTCGAGTCCCTTTTGTCACACCATGGATACCCCACACCAGGTCAAGTTTGTTGTCCATAGTGAAGAGTACCATTCCTGGTTCTTCCTTGTTCATGCCTTGGTCGGTATTGACAATGTTCCTGGGTTCATGAGCTGTCTGGGGCCATGGCTGATGAATCTGATCTGCAGAGCTCAGATAGGCACCAAAATTCTCAGTGATGTTGCCCACAACCAATGCAGTCTCATTTGATGCGGTCTTGCACAATGGTTTGCGCAGAGTGTCTGGTTGATAGAGCTGACCAGTTCTTTGAGGTGTAGTTGGGTCTGCTACAACCTCTGGGGTCTTGGGCATTGAGCCTGGTGGTGCTATGTTCATGGAAGACATGATGTTGAAATTTTTCTAGGTGCTAGGAAAATTTCTACATTCTGTTTTGTAACTTACTGTGTCCAACAATTTGTTGGAAGGTGTAAAAAAATGTAAAGTTTAGCTTTATGGTTATAGATCTTAGGTCACTTGATATACACCAGATCCAATCTGCATTGGTCAAGAATGTAGTACATGTGAAAGATCTACATGAGCAGTTGTGGATAGGTCAAATATATAGTAAGCTTCAAAAAAGTAATAGTAAACAAAGCCTGGCATGGCTGGTGGAATAGGGGTAACAGCATCCCTGTTACAAATGCCCAGCTCCTTGTAGCACCCAAACTCATGAACAGAGGACACTAGGTGATGTCCCCACCTTGCTTTTACCCAACTCTGCTGACCGCCCATTCCCCCTAGCCACTGTTGAAAATTTTTGTAATATGACTTTGATATTTTTGTATACAACATTTAGTTACTTTTAATCATGTAACACAGTATTTATTTAAATCAAGTTGATTAAGTTTGCTATTTTACAACTACTCTATCTCTGGAATTGGGCTGGAAATACAGTGGAGTTCATTGTACTTTCAGTCTGACTGTTGACAGTGAATACTTACACTGCATGCATAGTCCCATAATGTCTGCCACATTATGTTGGAGATATGCAAACATTATGCTATGTAATGTTTACATAAGATAGGGAGCGTCAGGAACCAGCACCCTTATGTAATACGCATTACGTAATGCCAAGAGTGGCCAAATGTGGCTTTCGAAAAATCGCAAAAGTGTTGAGTCGAGATATGACTCATAGTCCGGTCCAATTTGGTAGGGTCCGTAACCCCCAACGGTCCTGCTGAAATATTTGTTCCACCAAGTGCATAAATCTGGCATGACATGCCGCAAATTTGGATGGAAGAGGATGGAAGAAGCGCCGCAGGTCAGCCGCAGGCCGCGAAATTTTGGGAATTTTGGGGTTTTTTTCAGCAGGCCGGCCTAGAGGCAGAGAATAAAGAACCCATCAGTGAGCAAATGAGGGGGTTAATCGCATGCCGAGGTGAAGTATTCTTCTTCCTTTTCGTCCAAAGCATGCTTGACGGTCGCTTTTTTGTGTTTGTTGCTTCCTGAAGGCTTTTCAAAAAAAAAAATTGACTGCCCTTTAATTGTCGCCCCATGTTTGTAGTACTGCCAGTACAAAATTAGAGCCGTTTATGACATGTTTTGGTGGTTTTTGGGTGACTTCGGAGCTGCTTCCCCCTAATTGATGGTCACATGTAGCGTCATGTGCGTGGCCAAATTTTGACTTCGAAAAATCCATTTCTTTGTTTCTCTATTGCAATGCACTCAACAACCCATTCTGGAGCTTTTTGATTAAAAAAATCTCAGCCAAAATTTCTGACCCAAAAAAAGTTTTTGAAAAATAATAAGTGCATAGATCTGTAGGTTTTCACGTTCTCTATCATCCTATGGACCCAGAATAATGATCTATTTGATGTTGTGCCTGCAATTGGGCTCGCCGCTTAACGTCAATTCTGCTTACATAAGGGTGCTGGTTCCTGACGCTCCCTATCTTAAGTTCTTTGTCAATATGAAAGTATTACATCAAAGGACATCATATCATATTTTTAGCACACATTATTCTGACAACTTCTATGACATAATCATTCCATAAAGGGCCCTGGTTGTTATGTCAACATTATCTTTCAGCATAATCACACTATAATTTCCCCCAAATATTTGGTCCAAATTTTTCCCAAATTGACTCAGCATAATGTTTTTATATTTCCAATCAGAATTATCCAGTTGATATACCACTGACATGAATTTTGATTTCAGACCACAGCATTGACTTGACCCAGCTAGATAGAAAGTGAACAATAGAATAGTCAAGTCAATGCTGTGGTCTGAAATCAAAATTCATGTCAGTGGTATATCAACTGGATAATTCTGATTGGAAATATAAAAACATTATGCTGAGTCAATTTGGGAAAAATTTGGACCAAATATTTGGGGGAAATTATAGTGTGATTATGCTGAAAGATAATGTTGACATAACAACCAGGGCCCTTTATGGAATGATTATGTCATAGAAGTTGTCAGAATAATGTATGCTAAAAATATGATATGATGTCCTTTGATGTAATACTTTCATATTGACAAAGGACTTATGTAAACATTACATAGCATAATGCTTGCATATCTCCAACATAATGTGGCAGACATTATGGGACTATGCATGCAGTGTTACCTGGGCACATATATAAGACAAGACAGTGGAAGTTCATTGGAATTCCACTGGAAGACCATGGTACTGACTTGAACATTGACAGGGTTGGTTGCTGAGATATGTGTGATTTTAGAGTCAGAAATAATGTGCTTTTGATGACTGTTGATAAATGTACCACTTTGAACAAGTTGAAAATGTTGAACACATGCAGTGATTCTTGCTTTGTAAAGTACACAAAGACAGCACATAAAAGACTCCTTTTACTTACATAGAAGATTGTAATCCATCAAGTATTGCCCATGAAAATGGTGAAATACTTATGTCCTGCTCACTAAAGATGTACTCCATATAGCTTTTGAATACCCATCTGTGAATGTATGACATGCTTATATGGGTTGGTAAGTCTGTCAGACACATATTGACTTGGAAAATGCTTTTTTGCCAACAGGGTAACCAGACATTGGAATAATGCCACTTTCAGTGATTTTAATTCACTGAAAAATAAAAGTGTGCATATGAGTGCTTTTTTGGCTTTTATTCAACTTTACAATCATGCAATCAATTCATACAATGATTGTATCTTTGGAATCACTAATGATTAGGTCATTTCACAAAATTGATTTAATTCTTTCCCACAGTTTCCCACAGTTTCCTGATGTATTTGGATATAAGATTGGAAAGTTACAACATAAAGGCAATACAATTTTGCAAGCATAGTACAGACCACAGTATATGTTGAGTATATGTAATTAGCTGTCAGTATTACAGGTAGTCCAATATGGGCCAATTTTACAGTTATGAAAGCTAACAGAAGAGGACCCTTGTTGGGAAATTACCCTGATAATAAATGGATACACTACTTCTGGAACCCACATAAGCCGGCATCCACCAAGTACAGAAAATATCCACTGGTCAGGGTTGGTGGTCCATGCACAAGAGGCTTGGCTTACAATTATAGATGCCCATGCAGACTTGTTATCTTGAATAGAAATAACAGCAGTGTTTGAAGGAGACATGGGTACATGCCACACCTGCACAGTGTTATCATGTGACCCAGAGACAATGTGGGTGCCATCAGAGGAAAAGGCAACAGAATTGACTGTGCCTGAATGGCCATTGAGCACCTGGAGCTGAGCACCAGTAGATACATCCCACACCTGCACAGAATTATCATCTGACCCAGAGACAATATGGGTGCCATCAGAGGAAAAGGCAACAGAATTGACTGTGCCTGAATGGCCATTGAGCACCTGAAGCTGAGCACCAGTAGATGCATCCCATACCCACACAGAATGATCATATGACCCAGAGACAATGTGGGTGCCATCAGAGGAAAAGGCAACAGATCTGACTCGGCCTGTATGGCCATTGAGCATCTGGAGCTCAGCACCAGTAGATGCATCCCATACCCGCACAGACTCATCATCTGACCCAGAGACAATGTGGGTGCCATCAGAGGAAAAGGCAACAGATCTGACCCAGTCTGTATGGCCATTGAGCACCTGGAGCTGAGCACCAGTAGATACATCCCATACCTGCACAGACCTATCAAGTGACCCAGAGACAATGTGGGTGCCATCAGAGGAAAAGGCAACAGATTTGACCCAGTGTGTATGGCCATTGAGCACCTGGAGCTGAGCACCAGTAGATGCATCCCATACCTGCACAGAATTATCATCTGACCCAGAGACAATATGGGTGCCATCAGAGGAAAAGGCAACAGAATTGACTGTGCCTGAATGGCCATTGAGCACCTGGAGCTGAGCACCAGTAGATGCATCCCATACCCGCACAGAATTATCATGTGACCCAGAGACAATGTGGGTGCCATCAGAGGAAAAGGCAACAGAATTGACACAGCTTGTATGGCCATTGAGCACCTGGAGCTGAGCACTAGTAGATGCATCCCATACCCGCACAGACCTATCATGTGACCCAGAGACAATGTGGGTGCCATCAGAGGAAAAAGCAACAGAATTGACTATGCCTGAATGGCCATTGAGCACCTGGAGCTGAGCACCAGTAGATACATCCCACACCTGCACAGAATTATCATGTGACCCAGAGACAATGTGGGTGCCATCAGAGGAAAAGGCAACAGAATTGACCCAGCTTGTATGGCCATTGAGCACCTGGAGCTGAGCACCAGTAGATGCATCCCATACCTGCACAGACCTATCAAGTGACCCAGAGACAATGTGGGTGCCATCAGAGGAAAAGGCAACAGATCTGACCCAGTCTGTATGGCCATTGAGCACCTGGAGCTGAGCACCAGTAGATACATCCCATACCTGCACAGACCTATCAAGTGACCCAGAGACAATGTGGGTGCCATCAGAGGAAAAGGCAACAGATTTGACCCAGTGTGTATGGCCATTGAGCACCTGGAGCTGAGCACCAGTAGATGCATCCCATACCTGCACAGAATTATCATCTGACCCAGAGACAATATGGGTGCCATCAGAGGAAAAGGCAACAGAATTGACTGTGCCTGAATGGCCATTGAGCACCTGGAGCTGAGCACCAGTAGATGCATCCCATACCCGCACAGAATTATCATGTGACCCAGAGACAATGTGGGTGCCATCAGAGGAAAAGGCAACAGAATTGACACAGCTTGTATGGCCATTGAGCACCTGGAGCTGAGCACTAGTAGATGCATCCCATACCCGCACAGACCTATCATGTGACCCAGAGACAATGTGGGTGCCATCAGAGGAAAAAGCAACAGAATTGACTATGCCTGAATGGCCATTGAGCACCTGGAGCTGAGCACCAGTAGATACATCCCACACCTGCACAGAATTATCATGTGACCCAGAGACAATGTGGGTGCCATCAGAGGAAAAGGCAACAGAATTGACCCAGCTTGTATGGCCATTGAGCACCTGGAGCTGAGCACCAGTAGATGCATCCCATACCTGCACAGACCTATCAAGTGACCCAGAGACAATGTGGGTGCCATCAGAGGAAAAGGCAACAGATTTGACTGGGCCTGTATGGCCATTGAGCATCTGGAGCTCAGCACCAGTAGATGCATCCCATACCCACACAGAATGATCATGTGACCCAGAGACAATGTGGGTGCCATCAGAGGAAAAGGCAACAGAATTGACCCAGTGTGTATGGCCATTGAGCACCTGGAGCTGAGCACCAGTAGATGCATCCCACACCTGCACAGAATTATCATCTGACCCAGAGACAATGTGGGTGCCATCAGAGGAAAAGGCAACAGAATTGACTGTGCCTGAATGGCCAGTGAGCACCTGGAGCTGAGCACCAGTAGATGCATCCCATACCCGCACAGAATTATCATGTGACCCAGAGACAATGTGGGTGCCATCAGAGGAAAAGGCAACAGAATTGACTGTGCCTGAATGGCCATTGAGCACCTGGAGCTGAGCACCAGTAGATGCATCCCACACCCGCACAGACCTATCAAGTAACCCAGAGACAATGTGGGTGCCATCAGAGGAAAAGGCAACAGATTTGACAGAACTGCCTGTTTGTATTTTTATCAATGGTGTGTCACTAGGCTTTCTATGAGTGAAGGCTGGGATGCCAGGGAATTTCTTTTTCCACTGTTGAGATAATGCTGATCCTGTTGACCATGTTGCTAATGCTGAGATATACAGATGTGGAGTAGACAAAGCTGGTGGATTGGCTCTAAAATAAGTGGCAAAATTGGCTGCTTCCAGAATATTAGCAGCAAGCCCCACATCCCCATTTGTGTTCTAGTTAACAAGCCTCTGAGACCTTAGTTCATTCTAAATAATAACATTCTCACCTTTAAGACCCATTCATGTGTATACTGGAGCATTGTGCTACACTGGCCACTAAACCCAAGGAGGTTCATAGCTTCTATCCAAAAGAGAACATAAATGCAGAGGAAATCTGTCATAAGAGCACTGAAGTCCTTTCCATTTTCTTTATTGGTTTGGCTCAAATGGTAGCTCCAGTGCTGAGAGGAATACCTCAGAAATGCATTGATATTGGCATTGACTCGGTGTGCCAACTGTAAGTCCTCAGCATCAAGTAGAAATGATGATTGTATGTCACCAATATTGAAATGCAGTGACTTTTTCATGATGGAAAAACAAGATTTGGTGAGAAGAGCATGGTGCTGGGATGCCTTGCATGCCATAGAAAACTGGCAACCTTCAAACACAAAGTTTGATCGCATTTCATTGAAGATAAAGTCTGGGAATGAGGCATGGTACCATAGAACTTGGCCATTCTTGCAATAGAGCACTGCATAAAGTGTTTCTAAGACTGCATCAACAACTTGAACATCCATATCAAATTCAGAGAGGAGTGCAGCAGTGACAGATGTTGATGTGCGTTCAAATGTACAGAGGAAGGTGTGCAAAATGGCCAGCCGGGAGTTGAAAAGGTCATCATCAAAGGCAGAAAAGGCATCATACAGGATTTGTTGGTAAAGTTTGTCAATGAGCAGCCCACTACTGGCTGCAAATGATTGCCCAACATGCAGCTTATGTAAGCGCTTGCGTTGCTCCCCTACTCTGATTGACCAATGAGGTGTCAGATACCTCACAATAGTTGCTGCAGAGATAAATAGACCATCTGCCAGCTGCACCATGTCTTCCAGCTCTTTCTGGTCCTCAAGGTTAGGAAGCTTACTCTGCAGGAACTTGGCAATATCAGTTTCTACACTGGTAATTGGCACATCTTGCAAACGGTAGACAAGCTTAGATACAGATGGGTCAAAGAGGGCTATGACACTGGGATCTGGTCGGCTAGTAAAGAGAAACTTGAGGCCTTGTAGATGATGTTTTTTGATAGTCTCAAGCATGCCACAGAGGAACCCAGAGCCCCCTTGTGCCTCAATTTCATCCAGTGCATCAACAACAATGAGATAAGATGGAAGCTCTGCATGGCGTTGGGACACAGACTGCTGCCATGGGCCAGCAAGGAGGTCCTCTACTTGCTTGTCCAACTTGTCAACTGAGTCAAACTTATCTGCTTCATGCAAGGCATGGCGGAATGACCCTGACTTCCGAGCAAGTTCATAGACAAGGGTGGGAATGATATGGATTTGTCGTCGGGTTTCTTCAAATTGGCGGGAGCAGTGAAAGCTAGCACCCAAGATAGCATGTTGGCTAGCATGTTCAGTCTTCTCAAGCTTCTCAAAGTGTTGAGCAATAGTATATGCAATGGTCGTCTTGCCAGAGCCGGCATTTCCAGTCAGCCAGAACACAGGTGGGCTGTCATCAGATGTGTCGTCAGCCCATCTAACAATATCCTCCAATATCCCTTCACGTGTTCCTAAAGTACATGCTTCACGAGTCACTGTTGCCCCGCCACCCAAGTCGGCGTCGTAGATTGCCTTCCGAGCACGAAAAGAAGCAAGTTGCATAAGCTGATGAATTGTGAGTGCTCATTCTTGTTGAGGATTGTAGATTTTACCTTGACCTCGGAGTGGATATCGTCCACCTTTCTCTCTGTGGCTATTGCGATGCCGATCTGGATGTGCCAAATTAGCAAGTTTCTGATTTGATCAGTGTATACGCCCTGACCTGGAATGTTTTCGTGGCCCCGTCAATCCGTTTGAATCTGTCCTCGACGGCTTTCTTGTCGCCTTCGTTCTCCAACACCCGTCTGAATACCCGCTTTCCCGCCAGTTTCTTTAACTCGTCGATTTCAGTCCGAAGGGTCCTGCAGGCGTGTTAATTGACATATCTGGCGTTGGTGTTGAAGTAACTTACGCGACAAAAGCCACCATTTGCGGCTTTAGGGAGTTAGGGACATCCCGACCCACAGCGTCATCCACGGCGAGCAGTCTGTCGGCAGTTTGGATAATAAGTTGTTCGATGGCGCCCTTGTTGTCTCCAACCGCCTGATATGGACGCTCAGTGTGGGTACAGCACGCTGAAACTGACAACATACATTTTTGATTTCAATAAGTGCGTTAACGGCGGCAACAGGCATCTTTGCCGGGGTTCCATCGAGACATTTTTCAACCTTCTTGAGCAACATTTCCATCCCGGTCCAAGCAATCACAAGGACATCCTTCGTTGTTGATTTCCAGTCGGAGTCCTGCACCTGATGACCCACCGCGTCCGCGGTGGGAAAGGTTGGCGATCCGCCAGGGTTGTCCGCACGTCCTCCTCCTATAATGAGCTCAACAGCTGTTCGATTTAGATATAGTGACAATTTTCTCACCGGTGGTGGCTACGGGGGCCACAGAGACGGATGCTGGGGTGGTTTCGCCGCCGTGCCCTTTGAGACGTATCCAAAGTCAATCACTCAGATATAACGACCCAGCGTGCTGCAATCTCACCTTGACCCACATCGGAGCCGGGCACAACTGGGACATTCGACGGCGGTGGTGGAGCTGGCTGGGACGGGGCGATAGGATCTGGACGGTGGGTTGAGTCTGGCGAGATCTAGGAGGAAGGAATCCGGGACAGTACATACTCTGACTCAAGGTCGCATGGCTGCCTAAGGAAAGCTTGAGTTTTCCTTGATAACACCAAGATCGACTCCAAAAGACTTACCTGAAGATGTCTGCTCTGTCTGTCCTGCGTTGTTACCGGGGCCAGGATTGCGAGCGGCAGATGCAGAGTCGATAGAAGCCTGATTCGAATTCGACGGACTAGCCGAGGCACTGCGTCCACCGATCTTAGCCTGGATGCGGTCCGCGAGTTTTCCGAATTTCCTTGACAATTTCATTGTTGTAGTGCACGGTGGTTGTTTGAGGATGGTAATAAGAGCGGGAGAGGAAAGGGCTTGGCAAGACGCTGTGCTCAATCACGAACAGAGTGCAATTCCCAGGAACCTAGGTGCAGCTACCCAGGACCGCCGTTAACCCAGATAGCATCACAGCACCCTAGCCCTTCCCATTAACAACATCGTTGTGTACTACACCCGCCTCCGCATCACGCCCATCCAAATCTCGCGCCCGCCTATGGAACACAGCGCCACAGCACCCATGGAGCCAGGATCTACAGTCGTACCCGCAAGATCGCAATAGCCACTGTCACTGTACACCAAGTTGGGGGTGGAAGTGCAACGACGCGACGGCCGATATGATTTGCGTGCCGAGTGGAGATGGAACAACAAGACAACCCAGGGAATCCCAAGGCTGTAGCTGCGACCGGAGGAAGACTGAGGACATGAGAGACTGGACCAGGAAACGATGGATAGACGCGACAACATTGTATCTCCACCCCACTCCCCTCACCTTGTTGTACTGGGCGTTAAACTCCTCGTGCAGGTCTTACGGCACCAAACATCCTTCCGCGCATGTCAAGAGGACAAGTTCATCGACGGCGACTGTGATCTCGAGGACTACAGTCACCAGTGCGCCGAGACGATGATATCGAGGGCAGACCTGTCGAGCCCGTCATGGACGAAACCCGCGGGTGGGCCAAGGGCGACGACATCATGTTCAAGCGCATCAAGCAAGGACCCCCAGGCACAACAATGACTCAAGCCTGAGTGCGACGAGGACCCGCCATCACGACGATGGATGACACCATCAAGCTCGAGCCGCACAAGAGGATGATTCGGGGCCTACGAGGCAACGAGGGCCCGAGGGCCCAAGAAGGACAACAGCATCGAATTCGAGTATGTTCAGGACAATTCCATCGAATCCGACAGGGCTGACTTCAGTGCAACCACGGCGAATATGGCTCGAGCGCGAAAATGGAGGATGAGGGCAACGCTGTCTCGGAGCTCGAGCACACCTTGGGCATACCGAGCGTGGCACAAGCCCGAGTGGGCACAAAGGGTGAACACAAGGAGGTAAAAGATGCGAGCGTTGCTCTAGTCTGAGAGAGGTCAGATACGCTACTTCTTCGATCTTTAATTCCAATGTAATTGACAAGATTGATTTCTTCGAAACTGCTGTCGCTGAGGGACGGCTCCCCTCGTAATAGGCACTGCAAAGAGTGCGACACTAGAAAAGCTGCCCAAGAAACCTACTTTACCATTAGTGCGTTTATTCTCACATCCTCAAGACTCAACTCAAGAAACATGTAGCTTCCCAATTTCCTTTCCTGTGACAGCTGAAGAAGGCAAATCACGGGTCAATGGTGTACAGAAATTTAACAGAACCGATGAGATCTAATTAGCCGGTAGATATGTAGTAGAAAAAGTGGGAATAGACAAGGTTTGGGAGTTGATAACGACGGCGACCAATATACTCGATGAAGATTATCTAGAGCGCACCGTTTGGTGCGTATTTTATTAGGAGAATGTAACATTATCGTAAGTGAACTTTGCGAGCACGATGTAAGACATTTACTGGACATGGACCTCAATCTTGAATTTTACCACAAGAATTGATTGATAGGAGTTCGTCCCACCAATCATTCCTTTCACTGAGCTTGACGAGACCTATGACACGGGGGTCAACCAGAATATACACGTAATTGAATTCTGCGCGCTTACCGGAAGCCGCACCTGTTGACTTGCTCTCATGGACCTTGATCTGCATCAGGTGTTGCTATTGCATCATGGCTTCATAGTGCCAGCGGTATCCGGCGTCCGGAACCACTACCAGGCCCACTCGCACCCGCACCTGCACCCACTCTCGTCCTCGCAGCCATACTGGGGTTTCTGCCAGTCTCACTAGCACTCGCACTTTCAACGCTTGTTGGTGAAGCACGGTAGTCGGGACGGTGAATGGTGCGCATTGCATCACCCGAACGACGTGGGCACCTTGGTACCTAGAATAACCAGAGGGGATGCTACAATGAACTAAGAAAAGGAAAGGGTCAGAAAGCACAGGCAGGGGGAAGACGCGCAAATGAGATGCACCTGGATACTCTCTCGCACCTCGAGCCTCTTCCGCCATCCGTCATGCCCGCGAAGTCCTACTAGTTCAATATATCTGTGCAGATCTGCGCGTGGACTTTGTCAGACTAGGAATAGAGGGTGAAGCATATACTCATACACACCTGTTCATGTAGGCTATGACATGCTCGATGTGCGTGCTGAGACGTCGGCGCAAGTGTTGGTGAAGGATGCGCAGCGGAAGACGGCCGATGCGGCAACGCGGCTATCGGAGCAGTGGGAGAGTAGGGGAGGGTGGCTGTTAGCACTGCAGAGCAAGGGTGCAGAAGCGGTCGGGGTTGGCGCTTTGCATGACGAGCATGTGCTGCTCAATGTTGGCACAACTGTACCCGCGTGGGTGCGCGGCGGGGGTGGAGCGCATGGGAGACTGATTGACGCTGGGACATGGTGGAGAGTCGGTCTGGACCCGGCGCGCACGAGAGAATGTGACAGTGTGTCCGTGCCTGTGTCTGTGCGAATCGGACTCGGCGACCACAGCTTGCTCCACCGTTTCTTGGACTTAACGCCCGTCGAACTGTCGAGTACGCCTCAGAATCACCGTCGCCCTTTTCACCCGCAGTAGGTAACACAGATACCGCGTCCGTCAAAATTTCTGGCAGTAGCACTCTCGGAAAGTTGGTCGCGTTGGCCCAGTGGATCTGCGAAGCGACAATCTGCCCGCACAGCAAGTGGTTAATGGAGGTCGCGCATGTCGGAGCTCTGGCCAAGCGGTGAGTACCATGAAAAAGATCATCGAGAGTGTCTAACTTACCTCCTTGATGTTACAGACGGGAGCCTTCAAGTCGCTCCGGGACCACAACTTCTCGCTCTCTAAATCCTCTCAACAGGCTTATCCATCGTGGCGGCGAGAAAGTCGCGACTGTAGGGGACAGTAACAACCGAGAATCTGATAAAAAGGACAGGGTGGCGCTTGGACAACGCGATCTTGCTCTGGTCGGCACTGGTGGGCGCCTTGATATCGCGAAGACCAGTAACAAGACCGAAGACCAACTTGAGGCCAGAGACGACGATGGCGTTGAGATCATTGTGGACGAAGACGAACAGTTGGGTAGCTGTGGGCAGTTATTCGTTGGTCTTCGCGATGTTGAGTTCAAGCCATTCCAAATCTAAGCCAGTGACTCCCTGAGCCAGAGGACCGTAGTGAGCGCGCCGTCTCGATTGAACGATGAACCAATGAAAAGTTACCTTCTCTCGCCCTCAGCCGCGACTTGAAGAGCTCGTTTAGGTTCTGGATGGGCTCGAACTGAAGTCAAAGAATGAGGGAGATATGACGTTGTAGATAGGGGAAGAACGTACGTTCTCCAATACGATCTTCATGAGGGTGATGGCAATGTCGATCTTCTGGAAGAGGTCGTCCTTGGTGTTCGCGACTCGAGACGAGCGCGTTCTTGTTTCTCAGAGCTCATGCCCTTGAGCTTTACATTACAAGGAGGAGCATCAGTGGCGATCCAACGAATGGATGAGCGGAAGGACGACGTACGACTACTTTGCGGCATCAGGCACGAGCCTGCTCATGCGTACGGCCTGGCGCCCCTTCATTGCGACCAACATGGCCTGATTGACCGTCGTCTGCCACGGGAACAAGATGGTCTGCGCGCGATGACCTCGTACATCTCGAGCGCCTTGCCAAGGCGGTTGCCTTCTGCCGCGGGCCCTGTGCTCACGGCGACTGGCGTTGTGCACTGTGTTGCGAAGGCGAATGCACCGGATTCCGATATTGGGCAGGGATCCTTGCGTGGGGGCGTGGGCGCCAAACCTTTGGGACTAGTGCTGTGCGCGCTGTTGGTGGGTGAGGGCAGGCGTTGGGTCAGCCGTGTAGTGCATGACGATGTTTGAGGAGGACAAGAGGAGGAGAGAAGCGCCGGGACGCCGGACCTCTGGGGTCTCCGGGGTCCGTCACCACCTCATCCAACAGACGCGCTCGATGTTTTACTATTCTCAACATTCGCCGAACACAACTGCTTGCTCTAAGAGATGCCTCTTTCTCGGCCATTTGCGACGCGTCACACATTTCTGATTCTCTAGACCTTGACCGGGACTTTCGAATCATGACCCGCAATATCATCCTGACAACGTCCTGGTGGCAGGTCCTTCTTCCGGGGAGCGTTTATCGAAGGTCCCCGACTGCGACACTCTCAAACCTCGTAGTACAACGATAGCCGGAACATAGTCTTGGAATAGGGTCGGATGGAACAATACCTGGTGTCGACAAATCATCATCGGCTTCTTCCAGACTAATTACTGCCTCAACGCTGGACCTCGAGAGAATCCACTTTCCATAATTTCATGCAGCCTATACTCAATATTCACTTTGTGGGTATAGTACCGTCCTTTATATTTTCTAAAACCACTCTTCTTATGCGCCCTGAGTAGATCAAAACATGGCGAACGCCAGTCGTTGATCCCGGAGTTTCCTTGATCGTAATCTCAAACCTCGCTCATCCACTGTCTCAATAACTTCGGCGGTAATCTTCACCGCGTCCTCTCTCATGGAGCCTCCCTCAAAATGTGATGAAAAGATCACAACTCACGGTGCGCATGTGTCCCACGACGACGGCGACGACAACCTGCAGCAAACCGCACATACGCATACAGCCAGCCCCAGCCCAGCATCCAACGGAACTTCTGCACCCTCACCACTCGCCGCTTTTCCGGATTCTGACCCCGCAAAAAACGCCGAGAAAAAATCGCGCCAGGAAGCCATTCCTACCAGCGACAAAGGCAATAGATGCCGACCGTGGTACCTGTACGCCGCCATCGACGGCGTTGAAAACGTCGAAAAATACAGACCAGGCGGCCTCCTTCCTATCTCTCTGGGCGACGGTTTGCATCGGGGTCGCTACATCGTTCTGCAGAAGCTCGGCCACGGCGGCTCATCCACAATCTGGCTCGCCCACGATCCAGACAAGGAACTAGTCACTTTGAAAGCGATGTGCGCCGACGAGTCCCAGCAAGATCCGTCTCAAATCCCAGACTGGGTCATCCCGCGACGGCTCCAGAGCTTGTATCCCCACACCGACTACTTCCGGACCCCGTCGCGGTATTTCTACGAATCAAGTCAGAATGGAAACCATCTCGTTCTGGTTTATCCGCTGGCCGGACCCAACGTCGCATCTCTTTACGCCCTCCCGACAAACCATTACTGGCAACCGCCTAAACCTGCTGGAAGTAGACGATTCCGCATCGACTTGGCTAGGAAGGTGGCGAAGGAGACCGCGATGGGACTATATCAGATGCATTCCGCAGGGATTGTCCACGGAGGTGAATACTATCTCTATGAATATGTTGTCAATTCTAAGCCCCCTCTCGCAGACTTGACGACCTCAAATATCCTCGTGAGGACCGCGCCCAGTGTTCTCGAATGGTCCGACGCCGAGGTCAAGGCCCGTTTCGGCGAGCCCGTCACAGACAAAGTCAAACTGCTCCAAGGCGGATCCCACGGGGCGCACGCTCCGCCCCTGCTGTACGAACCCATCCCCATCTTAAAGTTCAGTGACGCATCCCTCCTCCAGGAACACACCATCATCCACGACTTCGGCAAATCCTACCTCGCCGCCGCCCCGCCTGCAGACTACCGCCCCGGCACAATAATCAACTACACGCCGCCAGAAATGTTCTTCGACGGCCGCTGTGCGCCCGCGGCGGATATCTGGATGCTAGCGTGCTTGATCCACGAGGTGCGCACGGGGCTGCCGCTCTTCGACCTCGCGTGGAGCACGCACGACGGGGACCTCGTCATGCACATGGTCGAGACGCTGGGGCGCCTGCCCGAGCCGTGGTGGGCCGCGTTCGCGCACCGCGAGGAGTGGTTCTATGATGATGGGAGGGTTAGGAGCGAGGAGGAGCAGATGCGCGCGCCTGGGATTGGCGCGGGCAGGTTTGAGCTTGCTGTTGCGGAGCCTCTGCATGCGAAGCTGCGTAAAACCGGGACACATGGACCGTCGGGTGTCGATGAGGGCCCTATGTGCGAGCCACCGGGCGTACGGATGGAGGAGGATGAGGTGGAACTCCTTGGTGATCTTCTAGGGAAAATGTTGAGATACAAGCCTGAGGAGAGGATCACCATCGAGGAAGTTATCGAGCATCCCTGGTTTTCCTATCGTCCTTGACTCTAGTAGGGGCCGAAAATCCGAGCATGTGGTTGTGATTATAGCAGTGGACGTCGGTGGTCGATGGTGGAAATGCCTATATGCAAGCCCAGTGGCCTACGTGAGGCTCGTTCCCACAATTCACAAGTACACAAGTGGATTTTGCACGAATTACTACATACCAGTATTTTTTATTCATGCAATTCAAGCAGCATGTTTACGACCTGAGTTATCGATAAGTTTTTCACATCTGTAGCATTTCACATGAATCCGCTCATTATTAACTGATTAAACCATAAATGAACATGTTTCGAAGATTGCCTCTGAAAAATTTAATGTTTTACTGGATAGGCCATCTGAAAAGTTTATTCTTTAAGGATCTGCCTGCTTTCCGAGGATGTTCTTTTTAGGCCAGTTGGCATCGTCTTCCCTGCTTCGTGAAGGACATGTGAGTCCAATATAAGGCAACCGAGCACCATGAATAGCACTCACTTAGTGATTTCGCTGGAGTCGACGTTGAGCTTCAGTTCCTTTACAACTAAGGGCTCAATCCACACTGCCAACGAGACAAGAGGAGGGAAAGTGTCAACATCGAAGGCTATGTACACGTCATGAAGCATTACTCACTCTCTTCGTGACGAGACTGCAATCATGGGGTTGTCATTTCTTCAGAAGACCGTGCTACTTGCCTGTAACCGTTGAAACGCATTAGATGCTCCAAGCCTGGCCTACTGCTGTAAGGGACATAAAGTATATGCCGGATCGTTGGACGTGGTGGTGTATTGAGGTGTACCCAGCTGCTTGTGAACTTATGTGAAACCACCAAGGGTTAGATTTGCACCGATCTAGAGGATCTAAAGTCTCTTACCAAGTTGATATTAGAGGGTACATAATGAGATTCTGTTGCAGAAAGTTTGTCAATTAACATGAATGAGTCTTCATGTGCGATGGATAGAAGCACGCTTACCACGGAGTCTGTAAAATAATCGTGAATGTACACATTCTCCGAAGGATCAAGGGCTGCATGTCACATCTCCATATGATTCGCTGCCATGTGGTAGCGGGAGAGTTGATATTGCTCCTGGCGCTTGTCACTTGATTAACACTTGGACGATGTGTGGCTGCAATACCGGGCCCGTGCCTAGGTACTTTGAGGTAGATCAATGATCGCGGGACGTCCTGTGCCAGACGGCTGTAGTGAGCACAGGGTCTTGATAAAGATAACGAAAGGAAAGAACATTACCTGTACTCGCCCTCGGCAGTGACACTGAGCTCCTCAATCTCGCCCTGGACGGTGGACAATGCCTCGGCAGCAACGCTGAAGTACATAAGCTGTGCCTTGACGAGCTCGTTGAGATTCTTGATAGGCTCGGGCTAGGGGAAAGAGTTAAGGAGAGATGATGTCGTGGATAGGGGAAGAACGTACGTTCTCCAATACCGTCTTCATGAGAGTGATGGCGACTTCAGTCTTCTGCACGAGGTCGTCCTCGGTGTTCTCGACCTCGAGACGAGCGTGTTCTTGCTTTGCGGGGTTCGCGCTCTTAAGCCTAAAAATACAAGGAGGAGCATCAGTGGCGATACAACAACACGTATGACCGGATGAACGAATGGACGACGTACGACTGCTTCGCGGCATCAAGCTCGAGCCTGCTCACACGCACCGCCTGGCGCGCCTTCATCGCGACCGAGATCGCCTGGTTGAGCGTCGTCTGCCACGGGTACAGGAAGTTCTGCGCGATGGCCGCGTCCTGCTCGAGGCGCGCCGCCGCGGCCTTCTCCCATCCGCCCGCGTACAGCTCAAGTGCTTTGCCGAGACGGTCGCCCTCCGCCGCGACCGCGGGGCCAGTGCTCACGGCGGCACTGGCGGTGTGTGCTGCGCGCGCGAGGGCGTGTGGGAGTGTCTTGTGCTGCTGGGCCGGGGGAGGCGCGGGCGCGGCGGGCACGGGCAGGTTCGTGCCTTTGAGGTTCGTTGCGGCGAAGGACGTGATGTTGTATCCAATGCTCGTGGACAGTTCGGACACGGACTCTTGAATCTGGGTGGGGTAGTCGTAGGTCTCGGTCTCGTAGGTCTTGGTGATCCTGGATGTTTGTCAGAATGTGTGAGGATTGAACCGCGGAAACCGTACTTGAGCAACGCGATGTGTGCAGCGCGGAGGGCATCAACACGAGCTTCAAGGTCCTTGTATTCTGCAATAACTCATAAGTCAGTTGCCTCGAGGCATCGTTCAGGTGCGTCATCTCACCCTGCGGAAGTTCAGTTATCTCATCCGGGGCAACCTGTCCGAGGCGCTCGCGTGTCGCCTGGACACTCGAGCTGAAGCCCTTGGTAATCTTGCTGCCCGCCTGGGCAAAGTTGATGTTGTTCAGGCTGCTCTGAAGCTTGGACCACCCTTCCATGGCTGCTGTTCTGAGATTGGTTGTGGTGGTGGCGAAGTTGGCTTTGGCGTTGGCTGTTGCGACGGTGAATGCACCAGCCTCTGAGGTTGGTCGGGGATCTTTAGGTGGAAGCGCAGGTGGTGTATCTGAGGGGCTAGTGCTGGGCACACTGCTGGTGGGTGAGGGAGGCGTTGGGTCAGCCGTTGTGGTGGACGAGAAGAAGGAATGCTGTGCCATTCAACGACGGCGCAGCGGCGCCATCTTCCCAGGGTCTGTGCACCTCCAATCCACCATCATTATCACCCATTGCTGCTGTTGGACCCTACTATTGGGCTCGATACTGATGGAGGTGGCATAAACCCAGAAAATAATTCGAAATCCCAAAAAGGAAAGGGGGGAGAAAAGGAGAGGAAGGGAGGAAGGGACAAGTATTTGTATCTCTCTGTACCTATTAAGGTATCGGACATTGATATTCTGTTAAGTCACGTGCGCGGATGTGACAACAGAAATTTTGGTCAAAACACGGTCAATTAAGGAGAGAACGCGACTTTTTTGCGTTTATGGATACATATCTACATATATGGCTCTTGGAATCTCTAGTTACTGGTCAAATCTACGTATAGCCAAAATTTCAGACCAAAATAGCTGTTTTTGGGAGTGTAGATGCAAAAATGGGCCACGCTGTGTTTGTCGCGTTAAACAAAACACCTGCTCGTTGCTCTCCACTGAGATTGAGCGCAATTTCCAAATCATCAATGCCTAAACGGAGCCGCAAATATGAAAGAAATCTGGCAAACCTTCAAGGAGATGGCTCAGTGTCAGCAAAGCGACGCAACATGGTTCAGAGAGATGGATTGGCCAACAGGAGGGGCAAAAAGGAAAATGTATGTGTCTCGTCTACCTGAACCCTTTGGGCCCTCCACATTTACCAATGGCATGAGGAAAGATTGTAGTCGAGACTCAAGCCCCACTACCACCGGGGGTACAAGTCAAGTTTCGACATGCCCGCAGACAAGACTGCCTGCCCCCTATAACCAACAGCCCTATGACATTCAACACATTCACTGTCATTGACAAGTCATTACCGGGATGCAACGAAACGGACACGGACACATCACCAGAGCTACTTCCGGTTGAGGGCAATGTCGCCGGCAGCAGCCTCGAGAACTCAACATCATCAGATACCATGGAGGGTACAAGTGGAGCTAGCGGCCCAGACAAGGGCGGTGCTGCAAGTGGTTGTGGTCAGCCCAAAGATCCTCAAGAAGCACTAAATCCCGCACCATCAAAAGCAAAAGAAATCCCCCTCAACACCAACAAATTCTTTTCTCCCGAAATCACCGACTGTGTTGCTGCTTTGCAAAACCTTTCTGCACTGATCCGTCCACGGGATCTCTTCACAAATGTGGTCTTGGATCCGCAAATCGATCTGTGGACACGGGCTTGATTAGAAGGCATGCAGGCACTTCTCCGGATCTACACCAACAAACAGTCTGTCACCTATAATTGTTGGGGTGCATCTGCTCTTCAAACTGCAGTCTCAATGGGGCGTGGCCGACATTGTGCACGTCGCTTGCGGCAGATGTGTTGTGCTTACATCTCCGACCGTACAATCATTCCTCTTAACCCCTATGGAGAATGGAATGAATCAATACTCATGTACGAGGGTCTTCAAAACGAGATCAACATTTACCTGTTATCATTGGGCCCCAACATCTCTGCATTCAAGTTAATGGAGTTCCTTCAGACTGACGAAATCAAGAACAAACACGGAATCGACAGAAACATTACAGAACGTACCGCACGTCGCTATCTCCACGAACTAGGCTATCGATACAAGGCGACACCAAAGGGGCAGTATGCGGACGGACACGAGCGATATGACATGGTATCTTATTGTCAAAATGTCTTCCTGCCGGAATGGCAGCGACTGATGGACAGAATGGCGTCGTGGGGCAAAGACCAATGCGAGGTGCCCCCTCAGGAGTCCGATGGCCAACGAGTCGTTACCTGGTTCCACGACGAGTCAATATTTTATGCCAACGATTGACGAAAGAAGGGATGGTACCATAAGGACGCACCTGCAAAGCCTTATAAGTTATGCTAAAGGTGAAGGCGCATCCCTCATGGTCGCAGACTTTGTATCAGCCGACTTTGGGTGGCTGCGTTCACCTGACGGCGAAAATTCAGCCAGACGTCTGTTCAAGCCCGGGAAAAATCGCAATGGCTACTTTTCAAACGATGAAATACTCGATCAAGTCCGCGAGGCTATGGACATTGTGGGAGAGTATTACCCTCAGTACGAGCACGTCTTCGTCTACGACAATGCCACCACGCACCTTAAACGCGAAGAGGGTGCATCAGAAAAGCGTGATTGAGCTATATAGAGCTGTGTAGCTTTATATAGGTCCATAGCGCTCATAGCAAAGGGTACCCTATATATAGCATAGGCACACGGCTATATAGCGACCGGCTGTCACTATATAGTACTCCATAGCTCTCAGTAGCCAATTGACTCTGCTATATAGTGATACCTAGGGCATCCTAAAAAGGTAGGGAGGCAGGACCACTGGTCAATCATAGCACTTTCTAACACTGCAACAGGCGTAGCAAAAGATTTGAAACATATTATGATTGATTCAAAGTATTCTAATTAATACATGTAATGACTATAGAATGCAGTGGATATTGTACAAAATTCTAGTAAGGGAGATGGACTGGGTACAAGTATGAATCATGAGCGAGGACAGAAAAACAAGGATCTGTTGATACGAGAAATAGGGTTTGAGTGGCTTGCTTGAAAGAAAACACAAATGCTTACCATCAACAATGTGAATTGAGCGCGATTTGCTTCTGTCAGTGCCACAGTCGTGACATGGCATGGTGATTTGTGACAGCAAGGGCAAGTTCCAGTCATCGGTCAAACGTCGCTGGTTGGTTGTCCGAAGTCACGTTGGTGACATGGCAGCATAGAATGTTGGTATGTGCAATTGGAGTGATGAGGGTGAGCGACTGCCAGCAAGTAATAATAGAAGGTATGATGTACCTTGAACAACCCTCTCCACGTGTTGTGCTCCCCATCTCTTGACATGGCATCCCACAGCTGGTCCGTGCTCAAGTCATCAACAATTGCGTCCGTTATGAATCAAGCATGTGGAGGGTAATGGTGTCAATGATGTTGGCAAGCAAGAAATGGTGGTGACCACAACACTTGAGGATGTGTGACGTGGCAGAAAAGGAGGACGGCAACAAGCTGTGCTGGATGGTAAACGAAGGAAGAAAGAAGACTTAGAGTGTTTAACTTTAACGGTTGTGGCAGCTTTCACAAGTGCACGTGACCGCGACACCCAGCTGGGAGTTTGAAAAGTGCGTCGTGAACTTGACCATTTGTCACGTGCCAGTCAATTTTGCAACGCACTTTTGACCCCTATCTATTTTTAGGCCACCAACTCCCATTGCCCCTCACACCACATGCATTGGTTGTGTGTTGGGTGTATATCTTTTCTCTACATCTCTATATACAATTGACAAAGGTGTTTCTCATGGGGATAAAGAGTTAACTTGATTGGCTAGACAAAGATATAAGCTGATTGGCTCATCAAAGCGGAGTTTGTATTCTTCGCTCACGCTTTTGTCATCTTGCAAACTGTAGCCCCCTATCGTTTTAGCTTAATATTAGCCTTATATTAGCATAATGTGCGTGGCTAAAGATGCTGTATATCCGCACAAAAAATTGAAAGCACTAGCTGTGTACTAGCCTAGCTGTTAAATTCTCGAAGGTAGAACAGTGATATTCCTGTCTCAAGCTTTGATTATCTTGCAAGCTTAGTCACATATTGGTTTGATACTGGCTCCATATCATGCCTGTAAGATGTAAGTAAAGAAAGCTGTATATCATTACAAAAATTAAAAGCACTAGCATAGCTATCAAAGTCTCGAGCATAATAAAATGATCTCAACCAGCAATTTCCGGCTGACTTCACACAAGGCACTCGCTTTCTCTGCTCAAGAGGCTATGAGGATTTATGGCCTATTGAGCGGCGCGGCCAGGCTACATGGAAAAAGCTTTTGGCACCATAGAACGCTTCATGTATGATTGAGATCAAAATGTTAATACAATGTACCAAACAGCACAAGAATATTGTAAGAGTACGAGCACTTATTGGCTCTATATTGTTTTAGCTTGGTACTAGCCTCATGCTAGCATGTTGAATGTGGGCCAAGTAGGTGGTATATTTTTGCAAAGATGTAAAAGCACTAACATAGCTGTGGAAATTTCGAGGATAAGAGAATAATCTCAACTGGCAATTTGCAACTTACTTGCTGCCCTCTGCTTAAGGATCCCTGGAAATTTCTAGCTGATTATGAGGCTGGAGTTACATATAAATAACCTTTTTGCAGTAGAAAGCCATATGCACAGCATAATTGAGGTCAAAATGCCAAAATAATCTCTCAAATTGCATCAGAATATTGTAAGGGTCACGGGCGCCTATTGGCGCACTGGCTTTCTTGGGGAATATCCGCTGTAAACTGTGCAGATAACAGTAGCCAATGTAATTTACAGTAGGTAAAAAGCGAATGCATGTGGGTTAAAATTCTAAATGATGTATTTATGCAGTATACTTTGATGCTCCTGAGCTGTATATACTGCTGGGATGCACTCCGGAAATATCAGAGCCAGGCAACATCTCTGGCCTTCAGGTAAGAATTGATTAAAAATAAAATAAATGCAAGCATCAGACCGCTCAATTCGTGTTGAAGGACAAAACTCATCCACAGGCTTAGGTATAGTGGATACCAGAATAGCTGCTTTGCTCATGGGCTCTTGCAGGAGTATTTAGATCTATCTGCAAGTACGTAGAGAGCTTTCCAAGCTATTATTGTGCTCCATGACTTCGCGTGACCTGTCTGGATACCTGACTTTGTAGTTTGAATGTGCTTCATTCTTTCTTTCTGAACCCCCGTCATTTTTCGCTTTAAAAGCGGTGCATATATGTCACTATTTTTTGCTATCCCCAGCACACAAGTCTGGTCTGGGCAAAGAATGGTGCATATTTGACATTGCAAATTTTTCGAAAGCAATCAACATTTTTACAGTTAGCTGTGATGTATGTCATCATAGTTCATGAGCATGTGTAATATACATATCCAGAGATGTCTTGAATGATAATCAAGTACCTATAAAGAGCTTATGTTGGGATAAAGGGCTACCTCGACACTTATGGGCTGAGCTTTGCTCACGGAGAAAGCTTAAGTGTGCGGGTCCCATGCTTCGCACGGGTTCAGTGCTTGTACCTATATAAATGAGTGACAGACTATTACATAGCAGCCACTTGCTGCTAGCCAATGCTATAGAATACTATATAGCTTGTCATTGGTCTATAGAAGCTATGAGATGTTATAATACCTTACGTAGACGCTATGCCGTACTATGTTGGAAATTGTATATGCTATGTGATACTATGACAAAAATCACGCTTTTCTGATGTGCTTTATCAGCACATCGAATGCCCAAAAAGACGCCAAAAGAGGGGTCCAACTGGTTGATCGAGGTGACAAAGCACGATCCTGTTTCAGGCAAGCCAATCTGCAAGCCCAATGGTTCATCAGAAAAAATGAAGATCAGAATGAGCAATACACACCTGGCAGATGGAGCACCCCAGAGCCTGTATTTTCCCGAAGGACACGAACATGCGGGTATTTTCAAAGGAATGGCTGTGATTCTAGAAGAGTGCGGATTTGGCAACATGTCAAAGACAAAGGCAGAGTGCAAGAAGTTTACATGCTTACCAGGTGCAACTCATTGCTGTTGCTGCCGCATCCTCTACAACGAGCCCGACTTCGTCAAGGTGGACTCCATCTTGCAGTCGTATTGCAAGGCGCGTGGGTTCCGTGTGATCTTCCTCCCAAAGTTCCACTGCGAGCTCAACTTCATTGAGCAATGCTGGGGACGTGCAAAGAATATTTACAGGACTTACCCAGCTTCATCTCGTGAGGATCACCTTGAATCCAACACCGTCAGCGCCCTTGAGTCAATCCTGCTGTCGATGATGCAAAAGTTCGCGAATAGGTTGATACGGTTCATGGATGCGTATTGTCGTGGGCTAAATGGCAGGCAGGCTGCATGGGCATCGAGAAAGTATCGGGGACATCGCATCCTCCCAAACAGCATCCTCAAAGAGCTTGAGGAGGCTTCAATTGCATAGAGGACGGCTGGAGAGGGATGGGAGAGAACCATGGTGGACTGTGGTGGAAGTTCGTGGATAAGAAGACGTGTGGGCAAGATCATTGTGATATCAATGACATTCCATCACTGGTGTGCATTCTCATTTGTTCAGGCCACTTCATCCCCAAATACCACTTGATTTCCCCGAAAATTGGTAATCTTATACTATTCACACATTTCCATAACTTCTGGGAGGCAAAATTACAGCGCATAGCCTCAATAAGTAATAGGAGGTGTTTCTTTCTGTACTCGCCAATTATGCGACACATGGTCACAAAAATATCACAAACACATGACTTGACAGAATATCAATGTCCAATACCTTACAATTATCTTTTGTCTATCTCCAACCTTATGATATGTCTTAGTACTCTCACGTAGTCGAATCTAAGCTGGTTCAGTTGATGCAAACCATACTCGCTTGCTGAGCTTTGCCGGTGGGTAACTTCTTGTCCAATTTTGGATTTCCTCGCAACCAAGGTCCAGCCAGACCTTCAATAGTCGCTTAGATCTCTATGCTAGGTGTGAGATATCTATGTTGTCTAATCATTGCGTCTAATCTATTCAGTCAAGCCCACACTTCCCAACATGCTGCCTTCCCGCCGCGAGCTGGATTGCAACCTTGACATTGACAAACCTGACCACAATCTTGGCATGGATTGTCACAGCTCTCAATTGACTTCCTCCCACCGCAGTCCAGTAGTGCGCACCTGCGGCATGTTTGGTGCTTTCTAGGCTTTTTTTTGGGCCGTTCCTTCAGATTTGCTGCCACGCATTGACGTGCAAGTAATTCCTTCAGATTCCGCTGCACCTCTGGGGGCATATCTTGAGCGGTTGCATTCAATGGTCCAGCAACTGGTGCGTCATCCACAGAAGGATATGAAGACAAGCCAGGTTCGCCCTGATTGGCTGCTGTAATGCCACGCCATGGTGCTGAAGTCAACAACAAGTCAATGGTGTCCTCAGGAACCGGAGGCGTGGCTGTATCAGTCTCGTGTGAGGTGCTGGCTGCCAGCTCTATCTTGTCGTCCAATGACAATAGGCCTTTTGATGGTACTGGCTTGATAAGAATATTTGAGGGCACAGGAGGCGCAGGAAGCGCACGCGCAACATTCCGCACCTGGGTTTGCACGGGCTTCCGGGCTACCTGTGTCAATGCATATGTCATCTTTGCATCGATACGCCCCTTCCATGTATTGAAGTATGCGCTCAGCTGCTCCGTGAGCTATAATTATGTTCTCAGAGTAGCACGTCAACTATTTTTAGGATGCACATACCTTGTAGTAAATATCATCATGCTCGTTCGCATAGTTGTTCCATATGCGCACGCATTCTGGCCAAGATGGACCTGAGGACTGAGAGTTGAAGGTCTTGTCTTCTTTCATGAACTGACTGAAGAGTTCAATTTCAGCTGGTGTATGAATAGGAAGAATGGCTTTGCGAGTCCCCTGCCGCTTGGCCACACATGATAATCTATTTCCGACCACACTTTATGAAATACCCGCACTCAATATATTCCCATGTCATATGAGCCAGCCAGTCTGGCCGGTATCTAGCATAGTTACCGTAACTGATGGCCTGGCCGGGAATGTATATATTACGTATCTAGATTGTATAGTTGCATAGGTACTGGACCTCCGTGGTGTCTGTTACAAGATGAAGGCTTACAGTAACACTTGCATGTATTAGATATATACTCAATATTAATTGTGTTGATGATTTGCTGCATATATAGATCAAGTGGATTGATGTGTAATATGGATTGAATATGGGCATAGAAAAAATAGATACTGCAGAGTTGTTTATTGCAAAATAGATTGTCCAAGGAAACCTGTACTTCCACACATGGAGGAATGCCAACCAAATCACTCTCATGAACAAGAATGCGATGATTTTTCTTATTTTTTAACCAACAAAACTGTATCTATATACTGAATTGAATATTATGCTGCGATTCCCGCGGTTGTTTATTCAATAGAAACCGCGGCAATCTGCAGACAATCATTTGATGCACTATGGACACCTGCAAATTTAAGAATTTTAGCATGTGTACATGTGTACAGATTTGGATATATTTGGTTATCCAAAGTACCTGTGGAAATTCCAAGAGTGTGTTTGAGAGCATGTAGATGACATCCAGGCTGACATAATGCGGCTCTCCGCGGCAGCATGTGTCCTTGACCACTGCATGTGACTGAGAGATTTTGACTGCAGTGTGTAATAGAATGTTCACCACAGTGGAATCTACAAGTTACAACTGAGGCACTCAAATTGTATACCACAGAAGTAATATATATTCAATTTGATTGTGAGAATGGGTGCAAATAGAAGCCACAGTTTCAATCCTGAAATTCAACCACGGCATGATAATTGACGTTCACCGCGGCGGCTTGGTAATAGAAAACCGCACAAGGATGACCACATCAATACTGTGGTAAAATAACAGAATCATGGCCGCGGTCTGAAATGCAACATAACACCCGCGGTAAGCAGTGTAAATAACCGAGGTGGCAGGCATCAATCTCAACTGTGGCGGAAAATGTCAATGACAACCGCAGTCATGTGATTGCATTACCACTGTGGTGATTTCTACATTTTACTGCGGTGATAATTTGATCACACTACCGCGGTTGGGATTGATGTCTGCCACCGCGGTCATGGTCTCAGTATTTTCCCATGGCAGTAATTTAATCACACCACCGCGGTAAAACATATGGATCACAACCGCGGTTGTTGACATTGATCTCAACCATAGTGGTGTGATTAAATTACCGCTGCAGGAAAATACTGAGACCATGACTGCGGTGGCAGACATCAATCCCAACCGCGGTAGTGTGATCAAATTATCACTGCAGTAAAATGTAGAAATCACAACCGCGGTTGCTGACATTAATTTCAACCATAGTGGTGCATGATTAAATTGCAACTGCAGTACAGTATGTATATTACAACCAGTAGTGTGAATGGATGATCACTGTAGTACAATGAATAGATCACAGCTGCAGTGGCACAATTGTATTACTACTGCAGCAGCATTTGCAAATCACATCTGCAGTGTAATGTGTGAGTTATTCCAATGGTTGTTATTTATTATGTCCCACTACAGTTAAATACATGGATTGCTCAGTCATAATATATACAAGATAATCAGTATAGTGAGGGTATATGGGCACACCACAGCATGTGGAATAGGTGCTTATAAGTGCATGTGGAAGTGTCTGACAACTGCAAATTTCAATCATGTTCAAGGAGAACAGATATCCTAGTAATCTAGTCCATATGATATTTCTGAACATTATAACTTACTACATAGGTCCATAGGGGTATTTATACATGGATTGGCATAATTTCAGGTCACTTCAATATCAAGTAAGAGACCCAGATAAATATCACTGCTGCAGTAACTCATATGTTCTACTGCAGTGGGATGTGATGATGTGTCTGTATATTGTAAACTGGGCCAGGAAACCTAA
Organism: Psilocybe cf. subviscida; assembly: GCA_013368295.1. Taxonomy (NCBI): domain Eukaryota; kingdom Fungi; phylum Basidiomycota; class Agaricomycetes; order Agaricales; family Agrocybaceae; genus Psilocybe; species Psilocybe cf. subviscida. The sequence continues at coordinate 2,809,852 of JAACJJ010000029.1, read as the reverse complement.
GCAATATGGAAGTGAGCATGGTAGCTGATAGAAGATGAAAGCATAGTGGCAGTAGGTAGTACTCTAACAAATATTTCAAAGGTGATAAGTAATCTGATTAGCAGGAATATCAATACAGAATAATGTACCTAAGTTCAGCATCAATATGTAACTGTCAAATGTAGTATATAATTTGGTGCTCCTGTATATATGTAAGACAAGTTGTGAGTTTCAGCCAGAGAGACAATGATCAGAAGTAGTAGAGTCAGTCAGTATGTATAGTGAAATGCTGACTAGTGTTAGTAATAGTGCTAAAATGACAATATCAATTGAAAGAGGACTATATAGAACTATGATGAACAATAGGGAGTATGGTTTAGCCCAGTAAAAATGTAGCACTACCCTAGAGAGTGGTATTGAGTACCTGAGGATGGCTATTCTAGTGAACAAGCGCTTATTGACGGAGCGTGGGAATATATCCAGCCAAGCATCGAAAGTGATGTCCCAAAGAAGGATACATCCAAATATAGTAATGGGTGCTGCTGAAAGTGTGGGAATGAAGATAAACAGAACAGAAAGGAGGTCTGGGATATGCAGTGTTTGTTGAGTCAAAATGTGGCTCATATTCTGTAATCATTATGCAGTGGCTGTTGTATTTTTTTTTATCTAATGTAGGTCAACTCAAATGGGACACTGCAGTTGTCATATTTATTTATAACCGCGGCTGTGACTATAGTCTGCAAGCCAACCGCGGTTGTCAGACTTACTTGTAACCACGGCTGTGACTGCAATCGACCCGCAGTCAAAACACTGAATTTTGTTTGCCGCGGTCAATATATGAAAACCCCACTGTAGTTGTTTATAATGTGTACAACTGCAGTAGTAACACAATTGCACAACCGCGGTGGTAAACCATTTGACCAACTGCGGTGGGGTGCCATAACCATTTAAACAACCACGGTTGAGATCATCTTAACCGTGGTCACAAACCATCGAAAAAATTGCAGTGTTAAGCCATTTGAGATACTGCGATTGGCATTCACATTTTTTGACTGCATCATTCCTTTTCTTTGATGCCCCATTGTAGCTTTTCTTGTATTTTTCTAAGATTACCATATAGCTTTGCATCCCATTTTATGTTACTATGAATTAATCTCATCTCAGGGATATATTTATAAATTCAAGAACTGTGGACCTTACCCACTGCAGTCCATAATTTTGCTTGAACAACCGCGGTTGATTAAAATGACTGCCAACCGCGGCATATACTTCCCTAAATCCCATATCCGGCCAGAGTCATATGTCATGACGCATTACTTCACCCTGGCCAGTGACTTAACTTATGGTTAGAATATTAGCTGACAGCCGGATCCGGCTTTCCCATGTCTTATGAAACTTTGTCATGTCCGGCTATATCATATTTGATGACTCATTACTATCATCCTAGGTGGCTTGGCTAGATATGCGTGGCGCTGTTTGCGATCAATATTCGGGTCAAATTTGAGCATACGGCTGTCGGCCTGCATCTCATCAGGGAGTGCAAGGATACCAATGGTCTCCTCAGTCTGCATGTAGAGATTACCATTTACCCAGTTTGTGACTGGTGCGGCATCTTCAAGCATATCCTCCAAGTAGACAAGATTCTCTTGAAGTGCATTTGTGATCCAAATAGAATAATGCCCACGGTATTTTTTCCCAGTGGTGTTAAAGGTGCCGACCTCAAAAAAATCTCAATCAGGCAGCCTTAGCTGTTAATTTCAGACCTGAAATAACAGCAGTTGCTGTAAGGGCTGTATTCTTCAGGGACAGTAGTTGCTGTCCTGCCTTATTAGGAAGGCTGCCCTCCTAGGACCATCTGGGGGGGTGGGGGATATATTTGGGTGCCGGGTAGGGGTAGTAGGTGTGCCATATGGTGCCGAAAATGGGGGTGGGATGATGGGAATTGATGGGGGGTGATGGGGGGAGGTGGCCTATTAATAGAATATAAAATGGGTGGCCACTGGGCCAGATGGGGGCATGGGAGGGTGGGGGACAGCCTGGAATATATTACTAGGCTATAGATAGATTTTTTTGAGACCTTAAGCGCCCATCCACAGGGTGTGGTTGATTAGATATAGCTATTTTTAGCAAAAAGCGTGCCACTGAGCACAGAATGAGCTGTAGCTTGACCAATACCTCGTACAATCGGACGCTCTTGGTACTATCTTGTAGGTATTTTGAATGCGAATCCAATGGATGTAAAATGGTGGTGATCCGATCACTACATGCCAGGACATTGATTAAATACTGATTTTCCGAACCATGAGGAGCACATAGCTGTAGTACCATCAGTCTTTCATATTTCTCCATGATACAAATGCCATGTTGTAGGTATTTAAAACCTGATCCTATATCACCTATCCATTTATTGATGGGCCAAGTATTTCCGAAGCAATTGACGAAATACACACAATTCCCACAATGAGCCACTCGGTCATAGCGCCCCCAGTTCTCCATATTTTTGTGCGCTTTTTGTACCATCTTGTAGGTATTTCCAATTCTGTTTTAATTCACCAAGAATCATTACAGCGCGCGGAGCGGTTGCAATGCTATTCACAAAATACTGATACCGCATTGGGGGTGTGCCACTGAGCAATAGCTTGCTCAAATCTTGGTATTTTTGGACGCTCTTTGCACCATTTTGTAGGGGTATATACTAGGTATTCAGAACGTATGTCTTCCCAAGGCTTGGCTTAGTGATTAAATTAGAATTCCTCAAAACATGACAGATCACCATTTTACCCCCCAATCTCGCATTTCTTATATGATATACCACTCCACTGGCTAGGAGTGTATCATGAGCTTATAGCCCTTAAAAATACCTTTCCAGAACATGTATTTGAGTCTCTGTACCCGCAGAATTACGCTGGGAATATGCTAAATAGTGTACTTGGCACGAAATCACCACCAAATTCAAATGAATACATATATATGATAACAGTAAGACATGCATGGTATCTGACACTAAATGAGCACTTTCAAGACATGTATTCTACCTACATAAAATGTAAAATATGCTCCAGAATGGTATGATTGGGGGCTATAAGCTCATGATACACTCCTAGCCAGTGGAGTGGTATATCATATAAAAAATGCGAGATTGGGGGGTAAAATGGTGATCTGTCATGTTTTGAGGAATTCTAATTTAATCACTAAGCCAAGCCTTGGGAAGACATACGTTCTGAATACCCAGTATATACCCCTACAAAATGGTGCAAAGAGCGTCCAAAAATACCAAGATTTGAGCAAGCTATTGCTCAGTGGCACACCCCCAATGCGGTATCAGTATTTTGTGAATAGCATTGCAACCGCTCCGCGCGCTGTAATGATTCTTGGTGAATTAAAACAGAATTGGAAATACCTACAAGATGGTACAAAAAGCGCACAAAAATATGGAGAACTGGGGGCGCTATGACCGAGTGGCTCATTGTGGGAATTGTGTGTATTTCGTCAATTGCTTCGGAAATACTTGGCCCATCAATAAATGGATAGGTGATATAGGATCAGGTTTTAAATACCTACAACATGGCATTTGTATCATGGAGAAATATGAAAGACTGATGGTACTACAGCTATGTGCTCCTCATGGTTCGGAAAATCAGTATTTAATCAATGTCCTGGCATGTAGTGATCGGATCACCACCATTTTACATCCATTGGATTCGCATTCAAAATACCTACAAGATAGTACCAAGAGCGTCCGATTGTACGAGGTATTGGTCAAGCTACAGCTCATTCTGTGCTCAGTGGCACGCTTTTTGCTAAAAATAGCTATATCTAATCAACCACACCCTGTGGATGGGCGCTTAAGGTCTCAAAAAAATCTATCTATAGCCTAGTAATATATTCCAGGCTGTCCCCCACCCTCCCATGCCCCCATCTGGCCCAGTGGCCACCCATTTTATATTCTATTAATAGGCCACCTCCCCCCATCACCCCCCATCAATTCCCATCATCCCACCCCCATTTTCGGCACCATATGGCACACCTACTACCCCTACCCGGCACCCAAATATATCCCCCACCCCCCCAGATGGTCCTAGGAGGGCAGCCTTCCTAATAAGGCAGGACAGCAACTACTGTCCCTGAAGAATACAGCCCTTACAGCAACTGCTGTATTTCAGGTTTGAGGACCACTGATACAGGTGAATCAGGATGTAATTATGATAGAGATATCAAGTACTTACTTTTAAATTATGACGTAGAACAAAATCGGTGAGACACACATTTATATGCGGGATTGACGCGCCAGAGGTTGGAAGATGCGAGCGCAGATGCGTATGTACACCTCCCTTGGTGAAATTTGTCCCACGGAAACACCGATAGACAGGTAAGTTACCGGCTTTCTTATTCACACCAATCATGGTGTACAGTGCAATTCCGGGTGGATCAGAGATGTGACCGAGCCGCACCAGCTCGAGGATCTTGCGCGCGGCATACCAGTTATGCTTGGCAAACAGTGGCTGATGAGTGCAGGCATCTTTCAGAGGCCCGTACGTTGAAAAGACCTTTTCAACATGCTGATACAGCTCTTCGGGTGGGGGGACAATGCACTTGCAATGTTTCCAGAGCCAGGTTGCACACTTGGTGCACAGCTGCTCAAAAGTAAGTGGGGGGTTCAGGGATGCGCCATATTGTGTCAAACGAGCGTAGTCTTCCTTATCCGGAATGAAAATTGCATCTCGAAGGGTGTATGCAAAGTCTCGGCGAAGCGCGTGCTTAGGGGAAAGCCTGAGCATATTGAAAACATGAAAAATGTCCTTGAGAACACAGCTGCGAGTGACTGTTGGCCACGATTTCGAAGAAAGTGCAGAAAGTACCTCCTTCCCATAGGACTTGCTCTCAGGGTCAATGTCATTCAATAGAGATCTCGATGACATCTCCAAACTTGGCACAAGATTGGCCTCCTGCATCAGATTACTGGTGCCATCAACATCATTGTCAATCTCTTTGAGGCCGTTCTCCTTGCTGAAGTCATCCAGGTTGGGCTGACCAGATGCAGCCGGAGCAGAATCAGGATTGGTGGGATCAGCCACAGATGAAGGCAGCTGGGTGGATATTGGATTATACGACCGAGTGCGGCTTCGGAGACAGATCAGATGGAATGGGACATCACCAAAGTGCTTAAGCGCCCGTTTCTGATGTGAGCTAATAATAGCACCAGGAACGTAGACCTTGAGAACCTTGATCAGAATATGCAACTTTGTGAGTCTGATATCATTGAATGCAGTTGGGTGAGGATCCGGTGATAAGGTCGTAATCGCACTGTACTCGTAATTTTCGAATATAGAGTGATTTAGTACAGTTTTGTCTCTTCCTAAGGAATGATCAGGATAGCGGAGTGCCCCCCCGACTGTCCAAGTCTCAGGGATAAACAAAATGCTCATTTATTAAACCAATCCGACACTGTAGTAGACGGTGGCCAGGCAATCATGTACGATTCCGTGGGGATCTACATTATATACCGAGAGATCATAATATTGCAGGGGAATCACATCCCGCGAGCACCCATTCTGTACGATGCCTCTTCCAAGTGGCTAGACAGGGTAAAGACTAAATATCACAGGCAGAGGAATGCGGATAGATCACACAATTGGCCAAGGAACAAGGAAACACAAATGAAAATAGACTTTGCCTAGGAACCGCAGCTATTATTAGCTTGCCGAGGAAGTACAGCATGGTCACGTGGTTAGGCTGACAAAGTGTTGTTGGCATCACGGCGGCTACTGCTATTCACACATATGACATATTGAGCGCCTAAACCATCGAGAGTATCACATTCGCACTTAGGAGATTCCATGGGAAGTTGATAGGGCCATATGGCACACCTACTACCCCTACCCGGCACCCAAATATACCCCCCACCCCCCCAGATGGTCCTAGGAGGGCAGCCTTCCTAATAACGCAGGACAGCAACTACTGTCCCTGAAGAATACAGCCCTTACAGCAACTGCTGTATTTCAGGTTTGAGGACCACTGATACAGGTGGATCGATTGCGTAAGACCTCGATGACCTTCGACCTGGATGTTACGCTCCGCAACGGCCGTCTTATAGCATGCAGTTAACGTCTTTCCAAGGGACACATATTTCGAATAATTCCAGAAATTGAAATGATCGTCCAATACGTCGTGGCGAGATCCGGGACCTTGTGTCTTTGTTGAGTTACCGAGCACATTGTGTGGGCTCCAGATACGTTCTGGTGCTTTGAGGTCGGATTGGCCAACACCTGGAATATAGTTGAGGGAGTATACTTGATGATTCTCCTGCCCATGCGCAGGCTCGTGCATTTTCGGAATTGCCAGGGTAAAGGTCTTCGACACGGCGGAGCGGATCTCGGTTGGCCATTCTGTCTCAATTCGCGCCTGAAGGTTGATGTACCACTGACAACAGATATCATAGCTGATTAGGACAGCGGTGACGAGGGCGAACTGGAGGAGGGATGGCCCGAAAGTGAAATCCATGTTAGCGTAGCTGTTGTAACATAAGAAAATGATATTCGATGTAAATAAAATGCTCACCATTCGCCTTTTTGAAGATTACCCACGCCCACAGGCATGATCATCTCCGAGCGTCCGCATGCAACTAAGGACATGCCCGTATACCGAAGGCCTTTGGAAAACTTTGTGTTGGCTTTGGCGAGGGCCTGAAAGCCAACACAGGTGCTTATCTGAAGGCAAACGTCAACCTCTGCAGTATGGTTTGAATATGCAGAATAAACTCACATCACTATCTGTCGCTCGACTGAGTACGTACTTCTCGTACGTTGCCCTAGGCACCATGTAAGCCCAGCCAATTCCAAGCCCTGGATCTTGAGAGTAGTTAGAAACGAGTTGGTTCTTGAGGCGGAAATTCGCGTCCATGCATAGAATCAGTGAATAGAGAAACCTACATGTGAATATTAATAGGATTTTTGAAAGTTAAGATGAATGGCCAACGTACTTCACGGCCTGAGGAGCGTCCTCCCATCCTGCCGGGAGATTGACATTCGGCCGTGGGCACGATGGGCACATGATGGCCAGTTCGCCGCGCTGTGTACCTGTTGCGCCCGTTGGTTCGTTTCCTCGACCACCGCACTTAAGAAGCTTGAGGTGGCGCCACTGTATCACCATTCGCATCAGGGCCCTATACCGGGACTTGACCATCTTGACGCCGTCATGAGCGGTGAGCCTTTTGAGCGCACGATAGAAATCATAGGTATTTGATTTTGTGGTGAGCGCACGATAGAAATCATAGGTATTTGATTTCGTGGTGAGGGCGAGCATATGAAGAACTCGAAGGAGTTCGAAAGTGGCGCATGTGCAAACCGTTATCTGCGAAGCTGGGTAGATACGCCGGCGAAGGAGTTGGTCAGTACTTTACTGTCCCCCACGGTCTTCCACTGGACTCCACTGGACTCCAGTGGAATAGTGGATGTCCAGTGGAATTCCAGTGGAACCTCTGCTAAAAAGTCATTTTTTTGGGTTTTCTTCCACAGGAGTCCAGTGGAATTCCACTGGAATTCCACTGGACTCCACCAACACTATTTACTAGTCTTGTAAACAGACTTTGTGATCAAGTCCAGTGGAAGTCCACTGGAATTCCACTGGACTCCTGTGGAATTATATATATATATGTCAGGGTTATCTTGACTGTATGGAAAGAGTTATATATTTTTCATGTCATAAGAAGTACATACAAGAGATATCAGAGTTATATTACAAGAGTTTAAAATCACATTCTTTCATCATCACTTTCACTTTCACTTTCACTTTCACTTTCACTTTCACTTTCACTTGAAGCATTAGCTGCCTGTCTTTGTCTTCTTCTTTCCTGCCTTGCCAGCACATACTTTGTGTGATAAAAGAGCATAGTATGCAGAAACCAATCAAAATTTCCAGGAGTCATGCGTTTGAGAATAGACTCAAACCCACCTAGCCAACCATTCAACTGCTCAGCTGCCTGTAACATAAATTAGACTATAGATCACTATGAGTAAGTTTTTCTTACCTGAGTATTGAATGCTCTTTTCCATACTGTTCTGCCTCTTTTATCCCTGGTCATAGTTACCAGGTTTGGAGCAGTCCCATTAGTTGGAGCAGGATTGCACCAAGTATTACAAAGGCCATCTGTAGCTTTGTGATTATTGTAGTGATATGAGTCTACAATAAATCTTGAAGTCTGGCTCCATGTTTCCCATGCCCCAAGTGTCATTGCCCTTTTTACAAGCTTGCAAGCCTTGTCAATTGCTATATAACTAGGTCTAGAATCAGGATGTGGATAGACTTTTTCCAAAAATCCCAAAATCTTTGTCTCTGATTCAGATTTAACAAACTTATCCCAAGCAATAACCACACCACAAGGAGCACAGATTGTTTCCACACAGTAGAACCGTGCAGGACCAAAGAAATTCTTCTTGCTTGTCACAGCTATACCATCATCCTCATTATTGGGAGCATCATGAGGCCTTGGTCCATGTACAATTCTAACCCCAGCATTCCAAGGTTCACTTTCAGCTGGCCTTTGGAGCATTCTTCGAACACCAGATAGATTTGACTTGCTGTGGTCATTCAAGTATTTATTCCAGTCAGCCTTATGTGTTGTACAGGCTTGAGTTCCTTGTACTCTATTTTGCTGACAGTCTCGAACCCGGCACTTGTTTCCAAATATCTGCTCATGATAAGGACAGAATGCACCACCTCTGGCATTAGCCAAATCCTGGCTACATCCATCAAATGCACAATGAGTTGGGCCCATAACAATTCCATCTACAACCACCATTGATACAGGAGCTGCAGAAGGATCATCATTATGTACTTGGTCTGGAACAGTGTCCTGATAAGCCTTGAATTTGTGTGTGCACTCAGAGCAAGAATGACCTTCAGCAGACCTAACAAGCCCATTATTTCCCAGCATTTGGAATGCTTCTTGTGTAACATTCTCAATATTGAGAGAGTTTCTGAGCTGTAGATTGGTTTGAGATGCAGCTGCAATAGCTCTTATAGATTCTTGGACAAAAGATTGCCATATCAGTCTCCTAGTCATACTAAAGCCTTGGTGTCCAAAGCTATTATTCCAGAATTCTGTATATGCTAAAGCTGATGCATGAAAACTATATGTCCCACATATAACTGCATTAGAAAAAACCCGGTCTACCCAAGTAACTTGTCCAACTTTAAGGTAGCGTGCATTATGAAGGTAAATTTTAGTGTTTTCAGAGCCTTGATGAGGAACACTTTCATGGTCAGCATAGTACACAGTCTTGCACTGTGGGCATTGACCTTTGAGGACAGGCACATTCTTGTAAACATCTGTTCCTTTGACTAATGTAACTTGGGGGATATCTCTGGCCCTACTTTCTTGGCGCAAAGCCCTTTCCTCACATCTTATATCCTCACAAACAACAGAAATAGGGCAAATAACTAAGACTGGCTTGATATCTTCATAAGAAATTGGCAACAAATCTTTATTGAATTTTTTGTTGACATAAGGAAATGGCAATAATTTGGCAAGTTTATCTAGCTTATGGCCGAGGACCTCTACTTTCTGAAGTTGAGATAATGCCTTTTCATTAGATTTGAATAGAGTTTTTTTCTGAGGCTCTAGTCGTTCAAGAAGTGCCTTGGATAAATGTTTCATCCATCCAGTCAACTCAACTTGCCGTTCATCTGAGCCTTGTGGGTTTTGTTGCCTAGCATGCAGGTTGATAAGCTCTGGATTTTCTACAATTGAAAAAAAACAGAACCAATGCAGTTGCCAAAGTAATTTTTGTACCAAAATTATTGGTAATGAAAGTACTGAAAACTTGGAATGATATCTGTGGAAATGGGCTAGTAGCAGATGTGGCTGCAACAGTAGGGAGAAATGATACCAGAATAAGCCAGAAAGGTAAAGAGGAACTAAAAGTACAGAAGCATAGATGAAACCAGGAACACAGAACTGGGAAGCATAGATGAAACCAGGAACAAAGAATTGGGAAGCATAAATGAAGCCATATCAGATAATATGTAACCAGAGACCTAAAAGTACAAAAATTTCAAAAATGATATCAAAAAAAATATTATCCAATCAGTCCTTACTTAGCACCAGAGGACTTGGATTTTTTGTGTCCAGAACCAGACTTGCCCTTATCCTTATCCTTGCCCTTGCCCTTGTCTTTTTTAGGCTTGGATGGGGATTCAGAGGCACACCTAGTATCATTTGCAGAACCATCATTTTGAGCTTTTTTCCACTTGTTTAAGTGAGACCATTCATACTTGGGCAAATGATAACCCCAGAGTTTTTGATTTATCCTCTGAGTATGATGCTCAGGGTCTGTTTGGAGCCATTCAACCATTGTGGGGTACTTCTGAATATCTGAAAACATATGAAAGCCCTGTGGATTATGCCAGTGGGATTTTCCAATAAAGCACTCAATGACATCAGTTCTGTTGGCAGCCCAAGGAAGATGAGACTTTTGTTCAGAACTCAGACGGACAAACTTGTCAATTGCAGCTAAACATGCAATGTACTGGTCATAGTATCCTGGCAGTGAAAAATCAACCCCAGAGTTACGCAACAGACGGGACTCAATCTCAAGAAGCTCTGAAAGCATCTTAATCTTAGTGTTCCGGTCAATCACTACACCCTGAGAAACAGATCGCACAGATGGTGCAGCAGAGTAAGACGCAGTAGACGAACCAGGAGGCACCACTGAGGACACAGGCTCATAAGAATTCTATATAATTTTTATTAGTATTCTAAGTTAATTTAAAACAAGTTAACACTTACTGCCATCAAGTGCAGCTCATGCTGCCCATTATCATTAAGTGACCATTTGATAGGGTCTTCAACAGTGACAGCCCGTTCAAACCGACCAGCTATCTCCCAAGCACCCTGCGAGTCACGGATATACAAGCGCTCATTGTCACCTATATTATTAATTAGAAGTTGCTAGATTTGAAACCCATAACACTTACGCTCAATTGGTGACCACCGAGCAGATACCTGTCCAACAACAGAACTGAGAGTTTGGTCATTGATATCCAATTTCACAACTGCAGATGGAGTCATTTTGGCAGGTGAAAGAACAGCAGGGTCAGCTGAGGAAAGATACAGCATCACCCTGCCTTTGACTGGACCAACATTATCAAAATATCAATGACTGTGTAAGTCTGCAGCCTTGGGGGCATTACCATGGGCGTTTCCACGAAAGGTACCACCCATGGTATGTGAGGCACCTTGGCGATTAGGGCTGTCCATCTGAATATCTAGAAATTAAATATTTTAATTTGGGATATTTTTTGACAAATATTGCTGAATAAAAATACCTTCCAAGTCCCCCTGACCAGTAGGTGTGGCACTATCATCCTGCTCTGGTGCAGGGACTTCCACATCATCAGGCTCTCTGACTTCCTGACCAGCTTCAATATCTATAAATAATAAATTCAGTAATTTATGGTTTTTGATTTGAAAATGTTTTACCATCATCATTCTCTTGTTCTTGTTCTTGTTCATCTCCGTCTTCCAAGTCTGAATCTGAACCCATACCATTTTTATTCCCTCCATCACTCTCACCTGACTCTGAGCCAGAATTCTCTGTCTTTTTTTCCACATCTGACTGGCGAAGGCGTGTAGATTGCTGGGATGTTGAAGGGATGTTGATCACTACTGCCATAGTTGACCTTTTGGGTGGGGCAATAGGGATACCACTCTCCTTCAATTTCTTTTCCGCACTATTGAAAATACTTAATTATACAAATGAATAAGTAAATATATATATAACTCACGCCTGCATCTTCGGAGGGCCATCTGCAGCCACTTTGGCAACAGCCTTATCTTTCTGGGCTGATGTAATTCTGAGAAATAATTTAAGTAATTACAATGAGTTTTCTATGATAATCACTCACCGTGGCTTTCGACCACCTTTCTTCTTCTTTGGTATCTCTTTCTCTTCCTCCTTGTCCTCATTCTCATCCTCTTCCTCTTCTTCAACATTATCTGCTGCCTTCTTGCCTTTGTGGCGCTTGGGGTCAGATTCAGGATTTGTTGCCGAGCCAGTCCGCTTTCGAGAAGACACAGGGACTGTTCCACGTACATGCCCACTCCGTGTAGTCTTTGCTTCTGCTTCTGCAGCCTTGCGTGCTGCCTCTAATTCCTCAGCCTTCTGTGTTGCCTCTGATTCCGCCACCTTGTGTGTTTTTGGTGCCATTAGGTGACAGGGTAGCAAGCTGCTGAATTGATTGATAGTAAAAGATGAAGATGAAGTATGTAGGATAATAACAACAGAGGGTATAGTAGTGGCTGGCTGACAGCAGGGTGGTGATGTGCAACAAGAACAGCAGAATGACAGGGATGGGTGGGGGATATGCCGGGGTGTGCACTACTGCGTCTGCCAGGTGGATTCAGGCGTTTGCGGGACAAGGGTACCGAGGGCGACGGTGGTGGGCAATGTGCAACGAGGGCAATCAATCCTGACGTTGAGGCGGCAGCGGAGCGCGCACTACTGCGCCTGCCGGGTGAATTCGGGTGTTTGAGGGACGAGGGCGGCGATGGCGACAATGGCGGCGTTGAGCGAGCGCAGGGCGATGGTGACGGTGGGCGATGGGCGATGATGGCGGCGTCGAGTGAGCGGCAGGGCGACGGGGGCACGTGGGGGCGATGCTGGTGTACTCGCTGGCATGCCTGCTACGTGGATTCGGGTGCTTGCGAGTCCTGGGTCTCGAGTGCGACGGCTGGCGGTGACGTGTGACGATTCCGATCGACAACCATGGATGCTTGAATCATGCATGAACTTGGGCAACTGCCCATGTGAGGTGATGCATCTGGGTGGGCAGTTGCCCAAGGCTTGGGCACTGATGCATCAGTCTCCCTACCTGGGGTTGTGCCCATAGTCCATGCATCATCTTGGGCAACTGCCCACTGTGACTTTGACCCTGTCACATAGGTCACCAATTTTGATGGCCAGAGCTGATGGCCATGATGCCAGACCTGGTGACCTCAGTCACAAAAATCACATGGGCTCATCAAAAATAATGGCTTATCTTGAAAATTCCCACGCTCAGTAAAACACCCTAGACTGATAGCCCATCAATGATAATGGACCTTATTTTTTGACAGCACCCATCAAATCTAATCAGGGGCCCTGGAAATCACCAAATAGCTAGACCTAAGGGGTTCAGGACTTTGGCTGAAAATTCCCACGCTACCTAGGCTCACACTAAAAATACTGAAAAATGCAGAAAAATCAGAAACCTAGGTCAGTGTTTGAACCACTTCCAAATTCGGCCTCTAGCAGGCTGTAGGGCGCCTTTTCTGATTCTAAAAATAGATTCAAGCCGGAGTTTTTGAATATGAATGTTGGTATTTTTGGACGATTTGGGTACCATTCTGTAGCAAATTTTGACGTGATTCCAACGCACATATTGCCGAAGCGGTGCGCTCAGCGGTTGTTCTGCTATTGGGGATATAGTGTGCCCAGCAGAGGTGAGCCACTCATCTGTATCTCACCCATTTCTCCATATTTCCGGACGATCTTGGTACCATTTTGTAGCTATTTTAAGGGCGCTCCTGATGGATACTCCATCACCGTGGCGCGCTAAGCCGATGCTTCGCTATTTATGGAATAGTGATATTTCGCAAAATGCGCCACACAGCCATATCTTGCTCATTTCTTCGAATTTCTGGACGCTTCAGGTACCATCTGGTAGCTATAATTAATGTGATTCCAGCGCATATTTCATTATCACGGAGCGCTAAGCCGTCGCTTTGATATTAAACAAACAGTGATATATAATAAAAGTGAGCCACTCACCCTGTATCTTGCCCAATTCTTCATATTTTTCGACGCTTGTGGTGCCATCTTGTAGCTAATTTTCACCCGATTCTAACGCGTATTTTACCCTGGCACTGCGCCAAGTGGTTGCTGTGTTATTGACTAAATAGCTCTCACTAACACTTTTGGACACTCTCAGTACCCACTTGTAGCGATTAATGAGGGGATTCCAATGCGCTTATTTCTATAGAACCGCGTCAATTATAAGCGTTGGAATCATTGAAACAGTGAATATGGGTTGATACAGCATTAATTTGGCATTTGTATGGGCTATTCTTCACCAATTTGTGCGCTATTGAAACGAGATTGTAGCTATCATTTGCACACTTCTAACACATATTTTTATATTTTTAGGCCACCCAGTATCCCCCTCAGAATCTCATAATCAATTGATGTACCTTATTTAGCCTCATTCTCCTAACATCATTGGTCTATCACCATGTAGACTACCATACAGTCAGGTCTGTTAATATTGACAGCCTTATATCCTTCTGTTATTAGGTTCCAGGTATAGGATCTATAACATTACAGAAGCTGTAACTAGACATATCAGAATACTTATGAGCATTTCAGAATTTGTGCATAGTAGACAACACATGTATGAGTACAGAAGTACAGGTTGGTGTTGAGCTGTGGTATATTTCACTGAGTGTTAAAATATAGTCTAGGGGTACTCCCCTTCTATATTCTCAGAGATTACTGTTATATCATGTTGCTCAGCTATACCAGCAGTAGGTCAGGTCTGCAGCATATTGATGAAGCATGCCAAGAGCCTCTGACTCTTATCCATATCATTGACCACTGACCAATTGCCCATCAGTTTGAGGTGAGTGTATTATCAAATCATAGTTGCCAGAAAGTGGTAGCTCAGTTAGTATCAGAAGGACAGAATCTCAGAGCAGTGCATGAAGTGATAGATAAATATGAACACCATCAACTAACTGTTTACTACATTAGTCCAAACTACATAGTACTAAGTTTATGTAAAATTACTATTTGATATATGAATGTATGATGGATGATAAAGGTACAATTGAACACTGTATGCTTCTTGGGTATCACATTTTGCACTGCCTGAATCAGACTCTTGGGTGCAGTATGAGCAAGCTACTGTTTCTCAAATTGTACAAGGTAGACTCAATGCTTTGAAAATCTAAATATGAATTAGAAGCGAGCAGATGATAGCTACAATCTCGTTTCAATAGCGCACAAATTGGTGAAGAATAGCCCATACAAATGCCAAATTAATGCTGTATCAACCCATATTCACTGTTTCAATGATTCCAACGCTTATAATTGACGCGGTTCTATAGAAATAAGCGCATTGGAATCCCCTCATTAATCGCTACAAGTGGGTACTGAGAGTGTCCAAAAGTGTTAGTGAGAGCTATTTAGTCAATAACACAGCAACCACTTGGCGCAGTGCCAGGGTAAAATACGCGTTAGAATCGGGTGAAAATTAGCTACAAGATGGCACCACAAGCGTCGAAAAATATGAAGAATTGGGCAAGATACAGGGTGAGTGGCTCACTTTTATTATATATCACTGTTTGTTTAATATCAAAGCGACGGCTTAGCGCTCCGTGATAATGAAATATGCGCTGGAATCACATTAATTATAGCTACCAGATGGTACCTGAAGCGTCCAGAAATTCGAAGAAATGAGCAAGATATGGCTGTGTGGCGCATTTTGCGAAATATCACTATTCCATAAATAGCGAAGCATCGGCTTAGCGCGCCACGGTGATGGAGTATCCATCAGGAGCGCCCTTAAAATAGCTACAAAATGGTACCAAGATCGTCCGGAAATATGGAGAAATGGGTGAGATACAGATGAGTGGCTCACCTCTGCTGGGCACACTATATCCCCAATAGCAGAACAACCGCTGAGCGCACCGCTTCGGCAATATGTGCGTTGGAATCACGTCAAAAT
Source organism: Psilocybe cf. subviscida (assembly GCA_013368295.1). NCBI lineage: Eukaryota > Fungi > Basidiomycota > Agaricomycetes > Agaricales > Agrocybaceae > Psilocybe > Psilocybe cf. subviscida. The sequence goes on along the minus strand of JAACJJ010000029.1, from coordinate 2,794,111 downwards.
TTGCTACAGAATGGTACCCAAATCGTCCAAAAATACCAACATTCATATTCAAAAACTCCGGCTTGAATCTATTTTTAGAATCAGAAAAGGCGCCCTACAGCCTGCTAGAGGCCGAATTTGGAAGTGGTTCAAACACTGACCTAGGTTTCTGATTTTTCTGCATTTTTCAGTATTTTTAGTGTGAGCCTAGGTAGCGTGGGAATTTTCAGCCAAAGTCCTGAACCCCTTAGGTCTAGCTATTTGGTGATTTCCAGGGCCCCTGATTAGATTTGATGGGTGCTGTCAAAAAATAAGGTCCATTATCATTGATGGGCTATCAGTCTAGGGTGTTTTACTGAGCGTGGGAATTTTCAAGATAAGCCATTATTTTTGATGAGCCCATGTGATTTTTGTGACTGAGGTCACCAGGTCTGGCATCATGGCCATCAGCTCTGGCCATCAAAATTGGTGACCTATGTGACAGGGTCAAAGTCACAGTGGGCAGTTGCCCAAGATGATGCATGGACTATGGGCACAACCCCAGGTAGGGAGACTGATGCATCAGTGCCCAAGCCTTGGGCAACTGCCCACCCAGATGCATCACCTCACATGGGCAGTTGCCCAAGTTCATGCATCAGACCAGCCTCCATTAGTGCGATCGATTCCGATCGGTCCCGATGTTGAGGGGATGGCAGGGAAGCGGGGGAGGGTGCGGGCAATGCTGGCGCAGGCGCTGGCATGCCGACTGCGTGGATTCGGGCGTTTGCGGGACGAGAGTGGGGACCAGTTGGCGACAAATTGATCGATTGCGATCGACGGCGGCGTTGAGAGAGCGGTGGGGTTGTGGAAATGGGTGGGGATGACGGCGGGGCACCACGGAGTGTGCCTCGTTTGCGAACGCGGGCGTTTTCGGGTCCTGGGCGACGACGGGGGTGATGAGTGACAAAAACGATCGATAGCGGCGTCGAGCGAGCAGGGGGGTGACGTGGGCGGGTGGGGACGATGGTGGGGAGCCTGCTTGTATCCCTTGTTTGTGGTTGCGACCGAATATGGGCCCTGGGCGTTCAACCATGGTTGTACCAAATCTACATCATATATGGGTAGTTACCCATCTGAGTTGTTACATCACAGGGGGCAACTGCCCAAGGGCCTGGGCAGCTGATGCATCTGCCTCTGGGCCACCTCAGAGGTTGTATCAGTCCCCAGTTTGCCCAGTGCCAACTCTGGCAGACATTTAAATTCAAACTCAGCCATGCTGGCAGCTATGCCGGACTTCCGAAAATTGTGAAAATTCCCACGGTCCATAAATCATTGGAAAAGCATGATCTTACATAGTATGGGAAAAATGATGGCGGATGTCATACTTTCCCACGATCACGAAGGGTAGCTACGGGTCTGCTCTTTTTTCTATAAATAGTGTAAAATTCAGCAAAAAATTCCAGTGCCAGAATCGTGATCCAATTCGGTCTGGATCAGGAGATATGGCCCAATCTTTATGGGGCATGTTTGGCAAGTGTGCCACTTAGCTGTATCTTGCTCAATTCTCCATATTTCTGGACGCTTCCGGTACTGTCTTGTAGGAAATTTTAACGCCGTTCCAACGCACTTGTCACAATTGCGCTGCGCTTATTGGCTGCTGTGCTATTGACAAAATGGGTCTACTATATATGTCAGGCTGTCATTCTCTTATACCTTGGCGATTTTTCAATATTTTTGGATGCTTTAGGTACCCATCTGTAGGGAATTTGAACGCAATTTGAACGCAATTTTTTTCATGTCTGTGCGCCCACTTTTTGCTTTGCTATCAACCAAACAGTTGGCTGTACTATTGTGTGCCACTCAGCTGTATCTTGCCCATTTCTTCATATTTCTGAATGATTATTTCGCCATCTTATTGCAACTTCCTATTAACTATTGACACTTACCTTGCCCTGAGCATACACTCTGAAGCCCTGCCACTATCAGCTAAATAGCTGATTCACCCAAAATACAAGTACACAGTGATTGCATAGCATATAGCCAATGCCATGGCATGAATTTGGTACCGAATTGTAGCATTTAATGAGGGGAATCGAACGCGCTCTTTTTCATGCCAGTGCATTGAGTCTGTGGAGTGGAATATCAAAAATAGTGGTATTTGAGTGAAAAACCACCATTTCGACATTTGTACTTGCTATACTTGACCAATCAGTATGTGGTTTGGACCATCTTGTAGCGGTAATTCATACCTTTCCAACGCATATTTTATGTTTTTGAGGCGCCCAGTACAGGACAGGCAATTATGCAATGAATGCACAGTTAGCCTCTGTGCATTATAAAACTACTCAAGAGTAACTTATGTATGCTAAATGTATGTACCTGCATATCACTATACATAGCTAACATCTTGGAGACTTATATCTACTTAGCCCATTTGCTGGCATGACATTATCAATCATATTAGTCAAAGGTAGGTAAAGGATACCAAAAGGTAAGCAGTGTAGAGTTGCAGATAACTCATATATGTGCATATTGAGCTATTGTATGATACATAGAGGGTGACTTTGCATTCATTGCATAATTGCCTGTCCTGTACTGGGCGCCTCAAAAACATAAAATATGCGTTGGAAAGGTATGAATTACCGCTACAAGATGGTCCAAACCACATACTGATTGGTCAAGTATAGCAAGTACAAATGTCGAAATGGTGGTTTTTCACTCAAATACCACTATTTTTGATATTCCACTCCACAGACTCAATGCACTGGCATGAAAAAGAGCGCGTTCGATTCCCCTCATTAAATGCTACAATTCGGTACCAAATTCATGCCATGGCATTGGCTATATGCTATGCAATCACTGTGTACTTGTATTTTGGGTGAATCAGCTATTTAGCTGATAGTGGCAGGGCTTCAGAGTGTATGCTCAGGGCAAGGTAAGTGTCAATAGTTAATAGGAAGTTGCAATAAGATGGCGAAATAATCATTCAGAAATATGAAGAAATGGGCAAGATACAGCTGAGTGGCACACAATAGTACAGCCAACTGTTTGGTTGATAGCAAAGCAAAAAGTGGGCGCACAGACATGAAAAAAATTGCGTTCAAATTGCGTTCAAATTCCCTACAGATGGGTACCTAAAGCATCCAAAAATATTGAAAAATCGCCAAGGTATAAGAGAATGACAGCCTGACATATATAGTAGACCCATTTTGTCAATAGCACAGCAGCCAATAAGCGCAGCGCAATTGTGACAAGTGCGTTGGAACGGCGTTAAAATTTCCTACAAGACAGTACCGGAAGCGTCCAGAAATATGGAGAATTGAGCAAGATACAGCTAAGTGGCACACTTGCCAAACATGCCCCATAAAGATTGGGCCATATCTCCTGATCCAGACCGAATTGGATCACGATTCTGGCACTGGAATTTTTTGCTGAATTTTACACTATTTATAGAAAAAAGAGCAGACCCGTAGCTACCCTTCGTGATCGTGGGAAAGTATGACATCCGCCATCATTTTTCCCATACTATGTAAGATCATGCTTTTCCAATGATTTATGGACCGTGGGAATTTTCACAATTTTCGGAAGTCCGGCATAGCTGCCAGCATGGCTGAGTTTGAATTTAAATGTCTGCCAGAGTTGGCACTGGGCAAACTGGGGACTGATACAACCTCTGAGGTGGCCCAGAGGCAGATGCATCAGCTGCCCAGGCCCTTGGGCAGTTGCCCCCTGTGATGTAACAACTCAGATGGGTAACTACCATTATTGATGCATACTTGGTGCAGCTATTAGTGGGGCGTTGGGCACGACGGTGAGCGGGTGGCTACATGCCCATTAAGGGCCGTGCAAAGGATGCTGGGAACACAAAAAGTGACTTACAAGGTAATTTAACGCCCTACAACGACGTGTGGGACGTTCGAGCGCGGTCGGGGTGCTCGCTCTTCTCCCTCAATGGTGTTCGACGGCGGCGGCGGCGAGATTGGTGATGATCGCGATGCGATCGACGGCGGGCGAACCAGGCTGGTACGAGTCGGGGGCGTTCGGGGGGCGTTCGGGGGGCATTTGGGGGCGTTGGCGTGGCTCGGGGCGTCGGTGGGGTGCTTGAAGTGTGGGGTGTGAGGGGTGCGGGACGTGTGGCAGGATGTCGACGACGACGAAGAAGAGTTGTTGATGACGTGGCAATTGTTTGCCATGTCATCAACAACTGGCAGTAATGTGCCGCGCCGCCGAGGCGTGGGTACTTAAAGCCAATTGGGCCTGTACCCCATATGCCTGCATGGCCTAGGTGGCTAGAGCACCAGCATCCTTATGTAAGCACACTGGTCCTGGGTTCAATTCTCGTTGGTGTAATTTATTTTTTTCCACTGTTACTACTATCATCTATAGTAAAGTAGTACTAGTGTAACTAATAGTCAATACAGTGACTACATATGTAGTAAAATCTATTGGATGCCACTGGATTCCACTGGAACCCTGGAATTCACTATAAAAATGACTGGATGAGTGGAATTCCAGTGGAAAGGACAGGAATTCCACTGGAATATTCCACTGGAAAGCCAAAAAATTGAGCAGTGGAATGTCACTACATTAGTATAAAAAGACTACAAATGGCTGGGTGGACTCCACTGGACTTCCACTGGAAGTCCAGTGGCTAACTGTGGGGGAGGGTAAAGACCTCGCCAGAGCCCATACCCATTCTGTGCTTTGTGGGTTTTTGTGGGTTTGAATGTGGATTCCTGTGAGTTTGTGGGTTTTCTACTGCACCATGGGTTTTATGTACTTATTACCTTTAAAGATCTACAATTATAAAAACAAAATTGTACTACCATGGTGCGTTTTTGATTGCTACAAATTATATACTGCATTTTTCTAAACTGTAGGTACATTAAATACATGTAATCTGACTATAATATGCTTAAATGACAAACACCTGCACCCATTGTGTAAATCAGGGGTTATTGGCTTACTTGAAAGCAAATCCAAGCTGTATAGACTATTTTCAGGGGGAAAGCACCAGGACAATGATAATTGCTAAACAGAGATTCAATATCTGCCTTTCAACTGATTTACAAAGTGATAACAGGGCCCAAGAAGGTCAAATTTGGACAGTTTGGAGAGATCTGCTATAGACTCACCAGGGTCAAAGTATTACGTCTTGGTGCACTAATAGAACTTGAATCTTTTCTGAATTCAAACATTCTGTACAGAAAATAAATAAATTTGCAACTTCCTTTTGTGGTAGAAATCGCAATTTTCTTGTGTATTCTAGCTTTTTCTCAGAAATGGGCACATTGAAAATATATTTGTTCTGTACAAAGTGAGGATTCAGTCCATTCAAACATTTTATCCCAGCCAAAGGTGTCGCAGAAATGCCTTCCCATTGAGTCTATAGACTGACAAGTAAAGCTTATTTTGTGAGGTCAATTTGGCAGGGGATTTGGCAGTTTGGTATAATCTGCACTCTATATACTTTAATTTACCATTTCAGAACAAAGACTACAGCAATATAATGTGTCTCAAGATTTCAAATTGTGCTGCAAACGATTGTGGAACGCGCAATCTGTGTGGGTCACCCATTTTTGCGGTGTGTGGGTGTCACGCATGCATGTGACCCCCCGTCACTTGAGTGGGAATTGCCGACCCCCACATATAGGGCCTAGCCGCCGTAATAATGTTAACCCCATTGCTTGGCCCCCGCTGCACATAATCCCCACGATCCGTGGGCACGCTGATGGTGCCACGTCACACCACTCATCCACCACATCCCCCCACTCTCACCTTCATCCACCACATCCCCACTCTCACCCTCATCCTCCCTATCCCCTCCTTGCTGTCGTCATCGTCGTTGTCATTCTCCGTCACCCCCGCTCGCCACTCATGACACTGACGCATCCCGAACGCACCCGGCCCATCCCGGCAGGCACCGCTGCTCATGTTGCCATCCCTCGCGATTGTTTGAAATCGCTCCATCACTGTTGAACGACTCTCGACAATGTCAACCAACCGCCGCCGCCGTCAAACGACCCCCGAACACCGTCGACAAGCAGCAGGAATGCTACTGAGAGCTGCAAGAGCGTCCCCCACATCATTGTGGGACGTTTCAAGCATTGTAAGTCATTTTTATTTGATGTTCTACCTACAACATGCCCCTAATGGGCATGTTTCCTACTCACAGCACCCCGCTCAGCCTTGACGCCACCAACGGCCTTGTTCCGCACCTTGACCTACCCCCCATGCCATCGCACAACGACACCCAATCGTCCCCGCCACTGTCCAAAGCTCCGTGGGTGCCGCGAACGTGCCATGTTGCTGCCCGTGCCCATGCCGCACACCCACCACCACCGTTGCAACCAATGTAGTGACCCCCACACCCCTCAAACCCACCAACGAGCGTCAGCAACGTGTCCCCTGTCGCCGCCATCATTGCCCGCCGTCGCTGTCATCCGCCGCCGCCACACCTGTGACGTGAACATGCCACGTTGCAGTGCTGTTCACGCACGAACTCGTTCCACACACCCCGCCGACACTGTCGCAATCAGCCTTAGCTGTTAATATCAAACCTGAGGTAACAGCAGTTACTGTAAAGCCTGTATTCTTCAGGGACAGTAGTTGCTGTCCTGCCTTATTAGGTAGGTCATCCTGCTGGGACCATCAGCCGGCATGGGGGGGGATATTAGGGTGCCGGGGAGGGGTAGTGGTGTGCCGTGGGTGCCGGAATAAGATCAGGGAGGGGTGTGATGGGTGCAGGATGGGGTGGGGGAAAGGGGGACAGGGTGGGAGGATGGGATTATTAATAGGTAACCATCAGACAGGTTGATTGGCAGGGGGCAGGTGGGGTAGCAGGGGCTGTCTGGGTAATAAATAGGGTATTTTAGGCGCCCTAGGGTGTGCTGGGGTGGGTGGGGGTGATGGCTGAGTGGCTCACTATGACTAAAAATAGAAAACATCGGAATACCTATTATTCCACCGAATACGGTCCGTTTTCTGTCAAATAAATTTTTCTTAATTACTATATGCATTCCCATGTTATGTTTGGAGGCTCTCCGTGGCCGAAAACCGTTTGTAAATAGGTTAAATAGATGAGAAAATAGCGTAATACCGCTATTCCGCCGGATTTACACCGTTCCCCTCCAAATAAAAAGCATATATGGATACAAACACAATATCTACACCTATACCGGCATTTTATTTGGTGAGATTCGACCTGGAAACAAGTGAGAAAGAGCAGATATGGTAGGTGGCACGATGTATTCGCTAATTATGCCGGGTTTATGCGGTTTTTCACCAATTAAAATGCATTTATATCATCTAGTATATATTTAAAGTCAATTCCGACACTTTATTTGGTGAAAAACGGCCTATAAGTGAGCGAGAACGGAGGGAGAGCGGAAGGGGAGCGGAATGTAGCTAATTATAGAATAAGCGCCCATGTAATGTCACTGATCCACGGGGAAATCACCAAGTGTCATCCCCATGAGTAAATTATTCTGATTTGTCAATGGTTCGAGATTCTGACGGTTTTACATCAAAAGAAAAGGCTGATGAAGACTTCTAATAAAGTCTAGCACTCATATATTACCCTTCTACGGCAAATCAATGTCTGGACAAGCAGGAGATGGCGGCACATCATACGCTATTTTTAGCTCTAGAGATCTCCTTGACCACAGCCCCAGACTCTGCACTGCTTTTTGGTGGACTTGGTGGAAATATCAGTGGTATCTTCAATGCAAATACTCTTTCATTTCTTATTTATCCAAGCAACAGTGGACAATGGCAAACGGGTATATTATAGGGGCGGGGCGCGGATATACGGACAATTCTATAAAAGCTACAGCGGTTATATGCACACAAAGATAAGAGTACCAGTTTCACGCAGCAACGGAAAGATGATGAAGGACGTAGGCGCAATCATCAACAGACTGGCCCCACCTCTTGGACTTCTTGCCACTATCCTTGACTGCCATTCCCCAGAAGTACAACGACGCAAGGACACTCAGCAAGCCATTGGCGCCTGGCTTCCTGAGTGCCTCGAGATCTCCATCCTCATCGCGTATGAGTTCGCCGTCATCACGGATGAACGCGGTGTTGTCGTGCATGAGGAGGGTGTCGTCATCGTGGATGTGTTCGGTGGTGTTGTCATGGATGTGCTCGCCATCGTCACTGACCCTCCACTGGGGCTGGAGAGATGTCCACCAGGCAACGTGCTTGTCACCGAATGCCTTGGAATCCTTGATGGTGGGTCGATAGGTGGTGCTCCGAGCGCGTTGAATCCATTCGGAAACAGCAGCGGGTCGCCCCTTCGCGGAAAGCGAACCTTTGGTGTTGTCAGTGGATACCTCCTCAAATGCAATCCAGGATTGGACCAGATTGGTCCAACCTTCTCCTAGCGAGTTGTCGCTGAGCATTTGTACAGCCTTGCTGAACCACGGGCTGTCAGATAGAGGTGTAGCGGACTTGGAAGGCGTCGCTGGCGTTGTGGAAAGGGTAGTCCGGCCTCGTTTCGACAGTGGAGCGTCGGCAGGGGCTGGTGCTTGTCGTTTACGGCTGCTGGTACGCGTAGGTGGAGTAAAATCGCTGAGATCAATACTGGTGTTGTGCTGCGGTTCAGTCAAGGATGTAGCAGACAGGATGGTGCTGTTGATGGCAGGCGGTGCGGAGGTCTCACCCGGGAGAGTTACGTTGAGGGGGGGCGTGCCATTGGTCGGTGCAGGAGAAATGGGTGGGGGGATCGACACTAATGGAGGCTGGTCTGATGCATCAACCTGGGCAACTGCCCATGTGAGGTGATGCATCCAGGTGGGCAGTTGCCCAAGGCTTGGGCACTGATGCATCAGCCTCCCTACCTGGGGTTGTGCCCATGGTCCATGCATCATCTTGGGCAACTGCCCACTGTGACCCTCACCCTGTCACATAGGTCACCAATTTTGATGGCCAGAGCTGATGGCCATGATGCCAGACCTGGTGACCTCAAAATTCCCACAGTCACTAAAATCACATGGGCTCATCAAAAGTGATGGCCAACCTTGAAAATTCCCACGCTTGGTAAAACATCCTAGACTGATAGCCCATCAATGATAATGGACCTTTTTTTTTGACAGCACCCATCAAATCTAATCAGGTGCCCCGGAAATCACCAAATGGCTAGACCTAGGGGGTTCAGAACTTTGGGTGAAAATTCCCACGCCACCTGGGCTCACACTAAAAATACTGAAAAATGCAGAAAAATCAGAAACCTAGGTCAGTGTTTGAACCACTACCAAATTCGGCCTCTAGCAGGCTGTAGGGCGCCTTTTTTAATTCTAAAAATAGATTCAAGCCGGAGTTTTTGAATATGAATGTTGGTATTTTTGGATGATTTGGGTACCATGCTGTAGCAAATTTTGACGTGATTCCAACGCACATATTGCCGAAGCGGTGCGCTCAGCGGTTGTTCTGCTATTGGGGATATAGTGTGCCCAGCAGAGGTGAGCCACTCATCTGTATCTCACCCATTTCTTCATATTTCCGGACGATCTTGGTACCATTTTGTAGCTATTTTAAGGGCGCTCCTGATGGATACTCCATCACCGTGGCGCGCTAAGCCGATGCTTCGCTATTTATGGAATAGTAATATTTCGCAAAATGCACCACACAGCCATATCTTGCTCATTTTTTCGAATTTCCGGATACTTAAGGTGCCATCAGGTAGCGATAATTAATGTGATTCCAGCGCATATTTCATCATCACCGAGCGCTAAGCCGTCGCTTTGATATTAAGTAAACAGTGATATATAATAAAAGTGAGCCACTCACCCTGTATCTTGCCCAATTCTTCATATTTTTCGACACTTGTGGTGCCATCTTGTAGCTAATTTTCACCCGATTTCAACGCATATTTTACCCTGGCACTGCGCCAAGTGGTTGCTGTGTTATTGACTAAATGGCTCACACTAGAAAAACACATCAAGTAGTAATTGCATAGCCTATAGTCAACGCTGTTGGACGCTATTGGTACCCACTTGTAGCGATTAATGAGGGGATTCCAACGCACCTATTTGTATATCACCGCGTCAATTCTACGCTTTGGAATCATCAAAACAGTGAATATTGAGTGATATAGTACTAATTCGGCATTTGCATGGGCTATACTTGACCAATTTGTGCGCTATTGGGACGCGCTTGTAGCTCTCATTTTCACGCTTCTGAAACATATTTTATATTTTTAAGGCACTCAGTATACCCCTCAGAATCTCATAATCAATTGATGTACCCTATTTAGCCTCATTCTCCTAACAGCATTGGTCTATCACTGTGTATACTACCATATAGTCAGGTCTATTAATATTGACAGCCTTATATCCTTCTTTTATGAGGTTCCAGGTATTAGATCTATAACATTACAGAAGCTGTAACTAGACATATCAGAATACTTATGAGCATTTGAGAATTTGTGCATAGTAGACAACACATGTATGAGTACAGTAGCACAGGTTGGTGTTGAGCTGTGGTATAATTCACTGAGTGTTGAAATATAGTCTAGGGGTACTCCTCTTCAATATTCTCAGAGATTCCTGTTATATCATGTTGCTCAGCTACACCAGCAGTAGGTCAGGTCTGCAGCATATTGATGAAGCATGCCAAGGGCCTCTGACTGTCATCCATATCATTGACCACTAACCAATTGGCCATCAGTTTGAGGAGAGTGTATTATCAAATCATAGTTGCCAGAAAGTCGTAGCTCAGTTAGTATCAGAAGGACAGAATCTCAGAGCAGTGCATGAAGTGATAGATGAATCTGAACACCATCAACTAACTGTTTACTACATTAGTCCAAACTACATAGTACTAAGTTTATGTAAAATTACTATTTGATATATGAATGTATGATGGATGATAAAGGTATAATTGAACACTGTATGCTTCTTGGGTATCACATTTTGCACTGCCTGAATCAGACTCTTGGGTACAGTATGAGCAAGCTACTGTATCTCAAATTGTACAAGGTAGACTCAATGCTTTGAAAATATAAATATCCATTAGAAGCGAGCAGATGATAGCTACAAGCTCATTTCAATAGCACACAAATTGGTCAGAGTATAGCTCATGCAAATGTCAAATTAGTGCTGTACCAGTCAATATTCACTGTTTTGATAATTCCCAGGCGTAGAATTGACGCGGTGATATACAAATAGGTGCGTTGGAATCCCCTCATTAATCGCTACAAGTGGGTACCAAGAGCGTCCAGAAGCGTTGACTATAGGCTATGCAATTCCTACTTGATGTGGTGTTCTAGTGAGAGCTATTTAGTCAATAACACAGCAACCACTTGGCGCAGTGCCAGGGTAAAATATGCGTTGAAATCGGGTGAAAATTAGCTACAAGATGGCACCACAAGTGTCGAAAAATATGAAGAATTGGGCAAGATACAGGGTGAGTGGCTCACTTTTATTATATATCACTGTTTACTTAATATCAAAGCGACGGCCTAGCGCTCGGTGATGATGAAATATGCGCTGGAATCACATTAATTATCGCTACCTGATGGCACCTTAAGTATCCGGAAATTCGAAAAAATGAGCAAGATATGGCTGTGTGGTGCATTTTGCGAAATATTACTATTCCATAAATAGCGAAGCATCGGCTTAGCGCGCCACGGTGATGGAGTATCCATCAGGAGCGCCCTTAAAATAGCTACAAAATGGTACCAAGATCGTCCGGAAATATGAAGAAATGGGTGAGATACAGATGAGTGGCTCACCTCTGCTGGGCACACTATATCCCCAATAGCAGAACAACCGCTGAGCGCACCGCTTCGGCAATATGTGCGTTGGAATCACGTCAAAATTTGCTACAGCATGGTACCCAAATCATCCAAAAATACCAACATTCATATTCAAAAACTCCGGCTTGAATCTATTTTTAGAATTAAAAAAGGCGCCCTACAGCCTGCTAGAGGCCGAATTTGGTAGTGGTTCAAACACTGACCTAGGTTTCTGATTTTTCTGCATTTTTCAGTATTTTTAGTGTGAGCCCAGGTGGCGTGGGAATTTTCACCCAAAGTTCTGAACCCCCTAGGTCTAGCCATTTGGTGATTTCCGGGGCACCTGATTAGATTTGATGGGTGCTGTCAAAAAAAAAGGTCCATTATCATTGATGGGCTATCAGTCTAGGATGTTTTACCAAGCGTGGGAATTTTCAAGGTTGGCCATCACTTTTGATGAGCCCATGTGATTTTAGTGACTGTGGGAATTTTGAGGTCACCAGGTCTGGCATCATGGCCATCAGCTCTGGCCATCAAAATTGGTGACCTATGTGACAGGGTGAGGGTCACAGTGGGCAGTTGCCCAAGATGATGCATGGACCATGGGCACAACCCCAGGTAGGGAGGCTGATGCATCAGTGCCCAAGCCTTGGGCAACTGCCCACCTGGATGCATCACCTCACATGGGCAGTTGCCCAAGTTCATGTATGATTCAAGCATCCATGGTTGGGATCGAACATCCTCTGTGCGAAGGGGATGGCGATGGTGATCCCACAACACTGGGCACGATCGAAGGGGGTGGTGAAGGCGAACAAATCGGCTGTTGGTCTTGCACCACTTGGCGGGCTGAGGCGTTGATGGCTGTGTTGGAGGACGGTACTGGCGGGAGGGGCCCATCGGTGTCGACGGCCGTGGTAGAGGACAGTACCGGCAGAAGGGGCCCATTGGCGTTGACGGCCATAGCGGGGGATTGAACCAGCAAAAGGGGTCCACCCACATCAGCAGAAGGAGTAGAAGTACTGCTTGTGGTAGCAGATGAAGTGTCACCAGCGGTGGGAAAGCCAGGGGCAGACACAAGGTCAAAGCTGATCCCCAAATGCTCCAATCCCGAATCTTCGAGCGGGACAAGATTTGCGGCAACAAGAGCACGGCTCCTGCATTCTTCAGGTGCTGTAGATATGTATGATTAGAATAGAACTGAATATAAGATATTGTAAACCATGACTCACTGTAACACGCCATTAAGAACTTCGAGAAAACGGGAAAGATCTGCGATGTGTAGAGATTGTGTTCCTTCTGCCCAAAGTTGAGCTTGACTTCGCCATTTGTTGTTCCGCCGTGTAAGCTGTAGCAGCCTTGGATCAGAGCTGGACATGGGGGAAGGACTGTGAAACTGACCTTATCACCGTCAATCTGCCCTCCAAAACCGGCTCTGGACCACCACCAATGAGGGTCCACTTCCAACCAGTAGCTTCCGCGACCCTGTCCAGAAACTCCTGCCCTAAGCGTACGATTCCCTCGATGCAGCTAGGATAGAAGGTTTTCGGTTAGCATATACACAAGAGGAAGTTTTGCGAACTTGCTTACCGTTGACGATCTTCAGGTGTGGTGGATACAGCTGCATTCATGGAAGCTCTCCACTCCTCGAGCTCCTTCACATGGTCCTCCTTTGCCTTCACCTCCCAATAACGCTGCCTCTCCTCAGGGATCTTTGCAAACTCCTCCCTGGCGATCTTGTTCCACACGGCCATGCTGTTCTTCTGTCCAACATCGTTCGCGATGCACCACTGCCGGACTAACTGGTTGATGAGCGTCGTTTGGGACTTTGACCAGCAATTGACAGCGGACTTTTGTCGAGGTTTTTCGGATGGATGGGTGCCTGTGATGGCGAAGAGTAAGGCAGTGAAGGGATTGGAGGGGTCGGTGGACCGAGGATCGACATTGTGCAGCTTCATGTGTTTGTGGTAGTACCAACTGGTGATTTGCTGGAGGCCGCGTTGAGATGTGATGGTGACAGCTTGAGAAACAAACACTGGACGCACCTTTCGACGCTTCACCATCAGAGCTTGTCACTCTAATCTCTTCTTTGTCTCTGCCTCTTGGTCCTCAGGCGACAAGTCATCAAATCGCTCTTCGCTCTCTGGTTCAGCAACATCGTCGTCCACGGAGGCCAAAAACTCGGGCGAAGGATCTTCCTCCAGTGGTAAATCGATTGGAAAACGCCTCGAATACCTAGCATAGACAACATTGAGGAACTCCTTTATTGTCCCACTGGCGACCGCAATATGGTATTCCATGAGCTGGGCCATGAGGAAGTCGAAGCGTGTGCCTTTGAACAGGAGGTAAACCATGGAGAAACTGGTCAGGAAGTCAGCGTCCATGAATAATGCATTAACCAACTGACATACTGATTATGGATTTAGGTGGGCTAGAACTGGAAAGCAGAGAACAAGGTGCGTTTCCCGTCTCAATTCGCATATATGTATATATGGCCGCCTCTAACCTCTCGTTTCTATTTAGTGTCGCCCGGACCTGCTTCCCCGTCTTGTTGAACCAGTTCGAAACAAACTGCACTCAAGGAGTGTGGTTCCAGCAGATCCACATCGTATCAGAGTTGGTATTCGGTATGCAAACGTAACTACTGGACAAGTAGTCACAGCATTGCATTGGCTCGCGTACGCGCTCATCCCGAATCTCAGGGCCGTAGGTAAGTTCAGAATCTCAATCTTATTTACCTGTAACCAGTGCACAAATATCTCCCAAGAAGTGATTATCCCTTTCCCTGCCCCCCTGGTCGATTACCATCCCTATGGACAGACTGCCCCCTGCGTACTCTGATGACCCGGACGACCCCTTCTGGTCGGCCAATGCAGACGACCCCAACCTTTTGTCCACAACGCCACCCCATCCATCCAACATGAGGCTCCCCAGCCAAGCAGCTCGTCACTGGACATGGTACGTCTTGACCGGTGCTGAGGCCGTCGGGATGAGTTCCAGTTGGTAAGAATTTTTTCCCCTTCATCTTCATTAAAGTCGCTGATACATCTTCACGAAGGCACATCACTCACGAGCTAACGAGCGGCATATCTGGCCAAGTTTATGCCTCGTATCCCTCTTGGGCGCAGGCTCTCGAGGCGTACACCATTGCGTACAACGCTAATGCAGTCGAGATCCTGCACGAACGCCGCACTCGCCGTTCTCATCGTTGTCGTCTTCTGACACCCCATCCACTGACAGTCACCTCGGCCGCCCCCAGCACGACTCAACACCTGTCTGCCCAAAATACGCACCCGGCCACGCCAGGCGCGACTCGCAGCAACCCCTACTTTGTTTCAAGCGCTCCCAGCACACCCTTCCCTAGTGGTCACCCTCAACACCCCTTCTACATCGGCAGCTCTCCGGCGCCCATCTCACCTGCACCAGTGTCTGACAGTCCAGCACGCTCGCAGGCCAGTTCTACCGGCCGTCTCCGTCTCATCGAGGAGGCACTGTCGCAGATGAGCCCGCATACGCCTTCTCCCGTCCACAACGCTCATGCTCGGGACGGCGTGCGCGTTCGCCTTCAAGCCATTGAGGACGCGCTCGACGCGTATTTAACCCGCCAAGGATCCGTCTCATCTCCTCAAACTCCCACTTTGGCCAACAACAATGTAGAATCTTGCCTGTCTGTCCTTGAGGCGGCAATCGGCCACATCCTCACCAGGGAGGCTGAGCGCCAGTCCCTCGTGGCTCAGCAGCGCAGTAGCCAGATTCTTGATGGACGGGACCCTACATCTCAGCACCGTGCAGAGATCCTGGACGGATCTGATCCTGGACGGATCTGATCCCACATCTCCCCATTCAGCACCTCAATTTTTCGATGGCTGTGATCTCACCCCTCCCCACTCGGCTGTGCCGGCTATACCAGTTGCAGGCTCCTCCACTGGACAAGGAACACTTGCCGGTGAACCTGCTCGCCTCGACACCGGTGCAAGAGATTCACATGTCGCCCTCGCCCTTGCCGCTGCTACCTGGGACGATGACGACGACGACGCCGAGGAATACAGCTTTACTGACTACACCCCTGAGGAGAACGCTAAGGTGGCGGAATTGCTCAATGCTATCCACAACAACTATCTTTTGAATAAAGCGAAATAGTAGATTGAGTTACCGTAGCACAGTCCTGTATATCATTCTTTGAATGATGATATATTATACCCTTCCCCTTATTGTGAATTTGTCAAATGGTGAACCTGCTGCAGAGAAGGATTGGTCCCCATTTGGTTTCGAACTGAATGGCTGTCACTGTGATGTTTACCGAAGGAACTGACCCCCGGGAAGAGCGCTAAGGTGGCGAAATTCCTCAATGCTATCCACAACAATTATTTTTTGAATAAACCGAAGTAGTAAGATGAATTTTCTACAGAGAAGGACTGGACCCCATTTAGCTTCGAACTGGCTGTCACCATCATGTTTACCAAGGGAACTGAAACTTTCTGAATTTTATTTCACACACTCTGTTGTTTGAGCATTTCACCCTGTAATTACCCTCCCTGCAGTTGCTGTCCCTGCAACTGCTGTGCGACTATTCTCAACCACAACAAAGTCTTGTAAGATTCGGCTCCAACTCCCTTTATGACCGTATGCGATGTTAAGCACCTTGGAATCCCTTGTGACGATTGAAGTAACACACACCTATTCTTCCCTTGCAGCAGGTTCTTGGCCACACTCGTCGATTGAGCTGTGGAGACTGTCCGGGTTGTTGAAAAGGTCCAGCTTATATTTTGTGCCTTTCTTTGTGCGAAGAAAGCGTTTCAAGCGAAGGTTGTCAGCATTTTTCGCGCGATAGCATGCTTGCGCCTCGCAGTGCCTCTGCCTGCGCGACTCCCCAACTTCGGGTGCAGTGTCAGAGCTTATCGTTTGGCTAATAGCTCAACAAGAAATTAGCACTACGTCCAGGCTCTGGCGGAGGCAGCAGGTATGATAACGAACTGTTCAGCTCTGAGGCATGCCTGGGCCCGTTCGCGCTGGATATTTCTGTTGTTGTTACATCAGTGCAAGAAATACCAGGGACGAATGCCTTACACACGCACCTTTGGTAGTACTCGCGCTGCCTGGATGCTCTTTTTTTTTTGTGCCATGCATATCTCCAGGCGATAATGTCTGGATCATTTGACTTTACCATTATAGTTCGTGTGGAATTCAACAGCTGGTGTGGGGCAGGTGTAAGATCAGATGTGTGGTAGTTGCTTATGCGAGTGGGCAGTTCTTTACTTATGCAATTTTCTATTGTGTTTCTCCTACCGGCATTGCAGAGACGCTGCAGAATTCGACCGCCCGCGTTTGTATCGCCCGCTATGGAGATGAGAATCTAGTCGGCTACGTTTATGCGTCGCTTTTCCAAAACAGGAAGTTCGCCGGTCCCCACAATCGTGACTGCAAACTGGACCAGCTCCCGATTCAGACATACACTCTTTAGAGTAGCAAACCAGTCCATGAAATGACTACTGAAAAAGTGTCACGAAATCACTACCATTTCAATGTTCTACGGATTAAAGAGCTCATCCAACAGATATGCCCTTGTAATTATGATATTTAGTCTCCTGATGAGTGTAGCACTCTGCAGATAAAAAAAAATATGCACAAAAAATAATAGAAGGTTGAAGAAACAGCAAATATCAGGACGGAAACCATGCATGTCCATGTATAGACTTCTAATCGTGACAACAGGAAAAGCCTGACATGATTATTGGACAATCTGTGTTCAACTTTGCTATAGTCGTCAAAATAGCACTCTGCAATGGGAGATGACGGGTAAGAGAGAACATTTATACTTTTCGAAAGCAGTGTATTAAGATCTATGTACAATAAAAAATAAAAGGGTATGTACAGTGACGAATAACAAATGTATGTAGCTGCGATCAGGGAGACAACCTCAATATTGATTCTACCTCATCTAGGCGAGAGAGCAACCCCAAACCAAACTTCCAGCGACCTTTCTCCTCAGAGAGGTAATCAGTCAGTTCCCTACCCTTCAACTTTGCCTTGTAGTCCGCTGCGCGCTGGAAGTGGTTGTCAACCCATCTGAAGAGGCCGCCTGCCGAGTACTGAGTGAAAGACGAGCGGCTTTCGTTGCTGGCCACAGCAACGTTCAAATGGCTGATGATGGCTGAGGGCAGAAGGATGGTGGTACCGGGAGGGAATTCGATAACAAGGTGTGCTTCCCAAAGCACGAGATGCCCTCCTTTCATGTAGTCAAACTCGCCAAGGGCAGTGACTGCGCACATGCCAAATGGCAGATTCCCAAAGTCACGGTGGCAAAAGCATGTGGTCCTTGGACCCAGGTTGTACGTGGTGGCCTCGAAAACACTGGAAGCGAAATTGCGGTGGAGAGTCGGGTACTCTGCATGTAGTTTCCCCAACCTATCTACATAGTAGTGATAAATTTTGGGTTGCCACGTCGCGAGCACCGCTACATGCTCAAATGAGTATCCACACAAGTTTGAGCAGAGACACAATAAAACTTACAAGTAGTGAATTTAGCTATGCACACAAAAGGCTCGCTCTCATTCAGCGCCTTTGCAATTTCCGCATTGACAGGTTTGTTGCAGAGATTGCCGGGCATGGTCTGCCCGCCTCCATGCGAGACACCGCAGCGCAGTGTGGCAAATTGCCCACACCGATGGTCCTGGTCCTTCTCGTTGATATCGCAGGACGTTCGAGCGTTGTCCAGCAGCTCAGCAGCAGTGGCCATCAGCGAGGGCCAGGAGTCGTCGTTAGGGGCGTCCGCCAACACCGCGATGATATATTTCTCCTTATCATTGCTCACGATGGGAGTCGGTACTCTGTGGGTAAAGATATTTGGATCAAATACACATGTGTTCGACTGAACACGCACCCTTTTTATATTTCACCAACTTAAACTTGAACTTCGAGTCTTCACCGACCAGTTCGTCAAGTGTGTAGGTGTGCGCGTCGCGAGTACCCTTGTCGTTGAGACCAATGTATGCATGTACGCGCGACTTTGGCCTCGGTCATGCATGTGGGAGATTGGACTGCGTGGTTGCCGGTCACATACTTCTTGACGGTCTTGGGCCGTGCGTCGTGGTGGCTGAATCCAGCGGCATTGGTTTCTGCACGGTCCAACTTGCGGTTCTTCTTGCTCTGCAGCTTTTTTCGCATTAGACGACGAGCTTCACCGGTCAGATTGGGTGGCATGGCCGGCAAGGTGGGGGCGGGTGCGGGCTGCAAAAGAGACGCAGGCTCTGTGGAAGTCGGCAGGGGTGAACAGGGGTGGTCGGAGATATAGCCGGTGTCATTCAGATCACCACTGCCTTTCAGGATCTCGCTACGCCGGTCATGTTCAGAAACGGCTTCGCGCAAAAGGGAGCTCAGGTCAAAGGTGTCGGTGGCTGGTGGAATATGGCGAGTTCCATCCCAAGCGGCGAAAGCACGCCCTGATTGCGTCTTGAAAAGCAACAACCTCAACACCACAGAATGGTGTATCAGAGCTCAAGTACTTACCTTTCGTTCCAACGCTGTGGGTAAATCGCAAATAATCAGCGTCTGAGATTTGAGAAAGATAACATGGGTGTGCCAAAGCACCCAACGCCGCACGCATACTAATCAACCCATTTCCAAGCCTGAATATGCCAGACTTTCGGCGTGCAGCGGGGGCACAGGGCAAATCCAGGGCAAGATAAAGGACTTACATGACATGCTAATTGCAGCCCTGGGTGCAGTGGTTGTACATCAAAGTCGCGCGTCGGAAGTCAATTGTTGATTCAGAAGGCCCTGTGACCGAATCAGTCACGTGCAGGCCCAGGGCCCAGCCCCATTTTGGGCCTTGACCACCGTGACAACATCACATAGACGCCCTAATATCATGTTTGCCATCCACACTACTTATCCATTTGATTCCCTTCATGGCCGAGCGCCACATCAAGCGCGCACGTCTCAACCCAGGCGCCCGTCGAGATACCCTCCCTCTCCCCGATGATGACTGCTCCCTGCCCGTTCAGTCAATTGAAGCCAAGATCACACGTGTAGGTGGCACCGTTCGTCAAGGCTTGATCGTACGCACCGCGATTGAGGTCCCATCGTCTACTTGGGCCAATCTACAACAATAGGAGCCGGTTGACAATCCAACCTACGCTCTGGACCCTGGTAATGGTGAAATGTACGAGGCAACATTGGCACAGAACGTTATGGATGTGCCCTTGCCACCAGTGATCCAGCCAAAAAAAAAATACAAACGGAGCAAAGTATCAGTACGTTCAGATCTTTTGATACATTTACAGGTTGAACTTACTCCTATCTACAGAAGCGACCCCATGTTGTATGGAAGGATGTCCACCGTCAGAGGTATCTTGAGGAGCTCATGCGATGGGAAGGCCGCGGGGATTTCCCCTCAGAGCAATGTTCCGATTGCAAGGCACGCCGAGTTGATTCTCCAGGTCATGCTGCATATCGGTGCACGGAATGCTTCGTGCCCGATCTTGTATGCCAGTCATGCTGCGTGAAACGCCACCGAGCCAATCCATTCCATCAAATCGAGGTAAGTCTTCACATTCTCAATCCTGCGTGATGCTAACAGTAGGTCTTTCTTCGCAGGAATGGGCCCACGACGGCTCTCATTTCGAAGTCGTCTCACTCAAGTCCTTGGGCCTCACCATCCAGTTGAACCACTCTAACACACCTTGTGACAATCCCATCGCTGGACACAAAGGGATGCTTGTCCTGCATGTAAATGGAATACACGAAGTATCTTTTACTTACTGTGGGTGCAGCAGAGCAATTCCTCAACACCACCAACTCCTTCGCCGGCGTATCTACCCAGCTTCGCAGATAACGGTTTGCACATGCGCCACTTTCGAACTCCTTCGAGTTCTTCATATGCTCGCCCTCACCACGAAATCAAATACCTATGATTTCTATCGTGCGCTCAAAAGGCTCACCGCTCATGACGGCGTCAAGATGGTCAAGTCCCGGTATAGGGCCCTGATGCGAATGGTGATACAGTGGCGCCACCTCAAGCTTCTTAAGTGCGGTGGTCGAGGAAACGAACCAACGGGCGCAACAGGTACACAGCGCGGCGAACTGGCCATCATGTGCCCATCGTGCCCACGGCCGAATGTCAATCTCCCGGCAGGATGGGAGGACGCTCCTCAGGCCGTGAAGTACGTTGGCCATTCATCTTAACTTTCAAAAATCCTATTAATATTCACATGTAGGTTTCTCTATTCACTGATTCTATGCATGGACGCGAATTTCCGCCTCAAGAACCAACTCGTTTCTAACTACTCTCAAGATCCAGGGCTTGGAATTGGCTGGGCTTACATGGTGCCTAGGGCAACGTACGAGAAGTACGTACTCAGTCGAGCGACAGATAGTGATGTGAGTTTATTCTGCATATTCAAACCATACTGCAGAGGTTGACGTTTGCCTTCAGATAAGCACCTGTGTTGGCTTTCAGGCCCTCGCCAAAGCCAACACAAAGTTTTCCAAAGGCCTTCGGTATACGGGCATGTCCTTAGTTGCATGCGGACGCTCGGAGATGATCATGCCTGTGGGCGTGGGTAATCTTCAAAAAGGCGAATGGTGAGCATTTTATTTACATCGAATATCATTTTCTTATGTTACAACAGCTACGCTAACATGGATTTCACTTTCGGGCCATCCCTCCTCCAGTTCGCCCTCGTCACCGCTGTCCTAATCAGCTATGATATCTGTTGTCAGTGGTACATCAACCTTCAGGCGCAAATTGAGACAGAATGGCCAACCGAGATCCGCTCCGCCGTGTCGAAGACCTTTACCCTGGCAATTCCGAAAATGCACGAGCCTGCGCATGGGCAGGAGAATCATCAAGTATACTCCCTCAACTATATTCCAGGTGTTGGCCAATCCGACCTCAAAGCACCAGAACGTATCTGGAGCCCACACAATGTGCTCGGTAACTCAACAAAGACACAAGGTCCCGGATCTCGCCACGACGTATTGGACGATCATTTCAATTTCTGGAATTATTCGAAATACGTGTCCCTTGGAAAGACGTTAACTGCACGCTATAAGACAGCCGTCGCGGAGCGTAACATCCAGGTCGAAGGTCATTGAGGTCTTACACAATCGATCACGGAGGAGCAGGAGAGGCGATGGGAGAAGGTATGCTTGGATTGGGAGGAGGCACCGTTCCCAAAGATGGGTGTCACCAACCCCTTCCATATCCAAAGTCTCGGTAAGTACCTCTTACAATACAATGCTTTCTGTGCTTAACATTTTCAATTAGTCCTTACTGAAACACAAGTACGGGCACAGCTCCATCTCGAAGAGGCGCAGAATCTCATCGAGGGCGGCGAGTCTCTGCATGCCACCACACCATCAGCATTTATTATGCATGGGTTAGATCTTGAGGATGCACAGTAAGTTATCACACTACGTTTCCATCTATTTGCCTTACATTTTTTCTAGACGTCGCGTTCGTCGTCTTGCCCATGACGTCTCAACTGGTGCCACCTCTCGACAATCAGCAGGTCTCACCGAGCAGCGAAATCTTCTTCGCTCTCGGTTTCGATCATGGGAGCACATCCTGGCGATCTACATGCCCGGTTTACTGCAGTATCGCCGAGATAAAGAAGCTGAACAGTCAAATGCTCGTACCGCCGCATTCGAACCCACAGCATCCGAAGATTCCACCGAGATCGAATACGCGGAAATCTGGCTCCCCTCAAAAGTCGATTCCACATCCCATCGACGAGTCTGCCGAGAAGGTCTGCCCCGTATTGAGGAACACCTGCGCACGGTACAGCTTGAAGACTCGCTTGAAAACATATGGCATATCCTCAGGGTCAAGACCCGGATGATCCACTTCAAAAACAAGAACATTCGTGGACAGAGAGATGGCACTTGATCGCGCACCATCATCGACCGCGTTCATCAGAAAGCAAGGACGGCTGTAGAGAAGTACAGAGTTGCGCGTATTGCAAAATTAGCTCTTACCGGAACCGGTGACTGGGAAGCCACATACAAGGCACTGAACGACGCCGATATTCGTGGCTATCAAGATCCTAACCGCCTCCGTGTGCGTCGTCGGCGTCAAGGAATTCACGAGGACAATCAGCTTGAAGACTTGGATGCACAAGTGTCCACCGATGCCGCCGTCGCCGCTGCTGCCATTAATGAGCCTGACCTTTCCCATCTCGAGCTATTCAACGATGAACGCACCTGGCGTGATGGTACTGGTGAGACACGACGAACTCTCTCCTGGATCTGGATTTCCCAAGCTGCAAACACGATGAACGACGACGGCATTGCCGACGAGGAAGATGAGGAAGATGTCACGCAATCAGATGACATCCTGCAGGCGGAATGGGCCAAAAGTCGAGCACAAGCAGCTCGATGGACAGAAGAAGTGATGTTACTGAAAGAGGAGATGCGCCGGACTTTGGAATTCCTCAATTGGCGCGGGGACTGGTGGGAGAAGAAACCAACCAAATGGCCTGGTGTTGGTGCGCAGTTGGAGGAAGGTATCCGCGCATATGCCTCTGGACAGGCAAAATTGCAACAGGATCTTTCTTCACACTTTGACATCCTTTGGAAGGACCCACTCAATGACACAAACTCAGTCCCTAACGCCAATGCAGCCCCTCCGGATGGCAATAGTGTCGCTGACGATCGCGACGACGACGACGATGATGATGATGATGACGATGGCAGTGGCGACAATGACGATGGCGATAAGCGTGACGACAACGCCGACAATGACAAAGATAGCAACCACAATGATGATGACGGCGAGGACGACAGCGGCATGGGAGGGCCAGTCAAGCGTGCAGTTGTGCCTTGATAATGTATATCATAATTGTAGATAATATATTGAATGGATTGGGGTATGTACTCAATGGAACTTGTTATTTTCGTGAAGTCCGCAAAAATGCTGTGCACGGCCTGGGAGGTGATGACACTTGGTGATTTCCCCGTGGATCAGTGACATTACATGGGCGCTTATTCTATAATTAGCTACATTCCGCTCCCCTTCCGCTCTCCCTCCGTTCTCGCTCACTTATAGGCCGTTTTTCACCAAATAAAGTGTCGGAATTGACTTTAAATATATACTAGATGATATAAATGCATTTTAATTGGTGAAAAACCGCATAAACCCGGCATAATTAGCGAATACATCGTGCCACCTACCATATCTGCTCTTTCTCACTTGTTTCCAGGTCGAATCTCACCAAATAAAATGCCGGTATAGGTGTAGATATTGTGTTTGTATCCATATATGCTTTTTATTTGGAGGGGAACGGTGTAAATCCGGCGGAATAGCGGTATTACGCTATTTTCTCATCTATTTAACCTATTTACAAACGGTTTTCGGCCACGGAGAGCCTCCAAACATAACATGGGAATGCATATAGTAATTAAGAAAAATTTATTTGACAGAAAACGGACCGTATTCGGTGGAATAATAGGTATTCCGATGTTTTCTATTTTTAGTCATAGTGAGCCACTCAGCCATCACCCCCACCCACCCCAGCACACCCTAGGGCGCCTAAAATACCCTATTTATTACCCGGACAGCCCCTGCTACCCCACCTGCCCCCTGCCAATCAACCTGTCTGATGGTTACCTATTAATAATCCCATCCTCCCACCCTGTCCCCCTTTCCCCCACCCCATCCTGCACCCATCACACCCCTCCCTGATCTTATTCCGGCACCCACGGCACACCACTACCCCTCCCCGGCACCCTAATATCCCCCCCCATGCCGGCTGATGGTCCCAGCAGGATGACCTACCTAATAAGGCAGGACAGCAACTACTGTCCCTGAAGAATACAGCAGTTACAGTAGCTACTGTATTTCAGATGTGGGGATCACATATACAGGTGGCTGCAGTTGTATGCAGTGGTGTTGAACCAGGGAGTGTTTGTGCGCCATGGCAACGTTGGGACATGATGCACGGAGCAACAAGCCTCAAGGCAGGTGCCCTACTGTGACTGTGCTCTATGGCATTAGTGGGACCCAGCAGCGATCGGATACAGCCACATTTGTTTGTACATGTATATATATAGGGCCTCCCTGCCAAAAACCCCATCGCAGGCGCCGGTACACTTTCTGGCGATTTCCTCATCAGAAGCACAAAAGGCTAAGAGACCAAAAGACTTTATTTCAAAAATTATTTCAAGGCTTGGGGTCAGCGCCTTGTTTTGGTCTTATTTAAGTGTAGAACCGTGCTCTATCTGACCAGCATTGCACCCCTGAAAGAAAAAAACCCCAAGCCTTGCAATGAAATGCAATCAATATGATACTTGCAAAATTTTAGAGGAGGTCTTCTGATCAGTTGTCTCAGAAAGTGTACCTTTTGCTGCGAGGGTGGTGTCACAGTAGCACAGTGCGTCACACGTGTGACAACACGCTCTAAGTACCATGTCTGGTGACGCATCAACACGTTGCCGCGATAAATCTTCGCTCGGTGTGGATGTTTGTGTAAGAGAAAGTGTACTAGGCTTCAATGTTAGTATGTCTCTGTGCTTCAGGAAACTTTTTCAAATTTTACAGGTGAAATTTCCTTAGGAAAACATTACTTTGTGATGTAAATGGGCAGACCGAAACTACCATCCCAAAGAAAACGGTCTGCATCACAACGGGGCCATCTTGCGCGGCTAAAGTATGCAAATAAGGAGAATACGCCGGCGCCGGCACAAGAAGTACCAAAGAAATTAAAATAGTCAGCAAAGCAGTCGTCAGAGGAAGCGGTCCCCACCATTGGCAAGAAGAGATCGCAAATTCGCAACAGCGAGTTCAGCGGCTCAAGACAAAGATTAATATTTCCAAACGAGGAAGATGCACCTCAAGAGCACCCAGCATAGTAAAACATTAACACTGTAGCATGCGGAAACGGCTTCAAGAATTATGAACAAGGTCGTTGGTGCAGTCACGCCTGACAGAGCCCAATCTGACCATAATCTATGCATACTCTCGAAATGATACTCATATTTTGTATACAGACATAGATAATTTACCTCATAATATTACCATAGATATATATTTGTTTGTTTAGAACATACTACAGGCCTGTAACCAAGGTAAATCATGACTGAATAGGAGATCATGACTCTCGAGGACGAGCGGACACGATATCTGGTGGCTGTACCCTTAGTCAGCGGGCCATCAAAAATCGCTGAGGCAGGGTCCCAGCATTAGTGCATGATCCTGATTCCCTTGTGTTTGTTGTTACTCGCTGTTTGGAGGTTGCTATGGCCGCTGGCGCTTGTGCTGACAGGCGAGTAAGGGATGGCCAGTTGAATCCACCATCAACACACTGGGTAGGTGTGGGCAACAGGTAGCGGGTTTGGTGTAAGTTGTGCTTGTGCATTACACCCGTATGGCCAATTTTGATTGACTTGACAATGCTCATCGTCAATGGCATAGATGGCAGAGAGAAAGGGCGGTGCGGGCAAATGGATAGTCGTGACGGAAGTGTTGGTAGTCGCAACAGGTATGTAGGAATTGAGGAGCGGACAGTGTCTGAGCTCACATGTTGTCCACAGTGTTCGCTGGCTGCCTGGCTCTTCCATCTCACGAGTTCTTGGATTCGCGCGTGCCCTGTAGGTGGTCGTCGGCTACAGTTGTGATGAGCAAGTTAACTGCTGGTGCTAGTGGAGGGGTGGATGCAGTGTGTCAAAGATAAAAGCATGGTGGTTGGCAACACAGTCAACACACATTCAACCCCGACTGATTGTGATTTGAACTCCACTTGGTGGCCTGTGCGAGAGCAGCAACAACAGCACTGATCTTGATTGTATCATTTCACAATCATACAATCAGATCTCACAGGTATGTTGAACGGTGACATGCGCATTAGGTGGACCCTATTGTTGAGCAGTATGTAGATGGTATGTACTTTGTATTAACAATCCTCAATTGCTGATTTTTGTGCTTGCAATAGTGGATGAGTTCTTGAGTTCCATAGTTTCTTACAATTGACGTGAATACCTAATACGTGAATATGATAATTCTACACATGGTTTTCAAGATCCTCTGCTTTGGCCTTGTCGTCACTGAACTCAGCATCGCTGTCGTCATCATCATCATTCTCTTCAGTGGATGGCACCCCAGTTTGAATGCCATTGTTGTTGTTGTCAAACTCGGCCAAAGGGGTCTCCCAGAGCAATTTGAAACTAGCGGCGAGGTCTCTCTGGATATCTGCTTGCTTCATTGCATATGCATGCATGCCCTCCAACAATTGTACTGAGGCCCCTGGCCATGATGTAGGTTTTTTTGTCCACCATTGGGCCTGCCATCTGAGAGATTTAATTGTATGTCGCATCTCTTCCCTTAGAAGATACACCTCCTCTCATGACCTGTTAGCACAGGCACAACCCTTAGCCACTAGTAATAGACAATAAACAGACTATTTAGAAACCCTTAACTGATTGCTAACCCACACTAACATACCACTAAAGAGCCCCCAACACACCACTAAGAATCCCCTAACAGAGTGCTAAAGAGCTCCTAACAGGCTGCTAAGTGACTTTTAACTGACCACTAAGGAATTCTTACTAAATCACTAAGAAACCTCTAACAGACCACTAAGGAACCACTAATAGACCACTAAGGAATCCTTAACTGACTGCTAACCTGCCTTTAACCAACTGCTAAGAGACCAATAACAGACCATTAACCAACTCTTAACTGACTACTAAAAAATCAGTGACTGATCACTAAGACACTGCTAAGGAATCATTAACTGACCACTAAGGGACTTTTGGCTGACCACTAAGAAACCCATGACTGACCACCAAGCCTCCCTTACCAAACCACTAAGGAACCCCTAATAGACCACTAATAGACTCCTGAAACACTGCCCAAGAATCATTATCTGATCACAAAAAGACAGCTAACAAGCCACTAAGAGAAACCCTCAAGTAGCCACTAAGCCACACTTAACCATCTGCTCAAAGATTCCTAACAGACCACTAAGCCTCCTTTAACACACTACTAAGGAACCCTTAATACATCACTAAGAAACACCTAATAGAGTGCTAAAGAGTTCTTAATGGCGCACCAAGAGACTTCTGACAAACCACTAACCTATCCTTAATAAAACACTAAAGGAACCTCTGTCAGACAACTCAGAGACTCTTAACCGAGCACTAAAGAACCCAGAATTGATCACTAAGATACTGCTAAGCAATCATTAACTATGAGTAAGAAGCCCTCAAATGACAACTAGGAGACCCATAATTGACCACTAGCCCTGACTGAACCCCAAGGAACCCTTCACAGGACAGTAGGCCACTGTTACCTAACCACTAAGGGCCTTATAATAGACTACTAAGAAACTCTTAACTGACCACCAAAACTCTTTCAACCAGCCACAAGGAGCATGATAGTATTGTGATACCATTGCACAGCCTTCTATTGTACTTCTCTACCAGGTACCAGCCATTAGTCAAGAGGCCTCTGATTTAATTCCCAATGCTTAATGATTTTTGATGACAACATAGTCACATGTCACAGCATGAAATTATCATAAGCTTTGGTATTTTATATTAAGCATATGCAACATTTTGAATCAAGTATTCTTGTATATGCATTACATATTATTTTCATAGAATACCAATATTTTATACAGATATATTCATGGATATCATTTCAATAAAATGTTATGTTACATTGAATATATATTGTTTAAAAGTTTATATTCAATATCAATTTCATAAGCTTTAAAATAATACAGTGAATTTATATCAAATAAGATTTCCATAAAGTATGTTATACTATTGAATGCTTTTAACTAATAATTGGTCACATATACTTTGAATGAAGAATACTATTTTATGATGCTCTGCATCCTGTGTGAGCAGAAGAAATTTTTTAATGTGCCCAAAACATTTTTCTGCAAAATCATTTTTTACCACCTCAAGGTACCATTTATACCCTATGTTTTATCCTTCTAGAGGCCCTACTAGGGGGGCCACTGAAGTGGAGTTTTGTGAGTAGAATTCCATCATTAAAAAATGTGCACAGAATTTTGATGAGCATATGTGTTCACGCTGCAGTTTGTGCATGCATTTTTTGCCTTTTGCACTTCGTGATATGGCAATACATGTCTTGTTCATGCTCATTCATTTGTATGCTACATAAAATTTATATGAATTTGTAGGTCTTTTTGAGTACTATTCAATGGTATACTTTATTCAGTGTCGCATGCTGTAGGGCGCATTTTAGACAGGTTACAAACAATGCTGATTTTGGTACAAGCATGACTGATTTTGGTACATATTTGTAGTAGTGCTACATCAATCATTTGAAGCCCCTCATAATTTATACTGATAGAAAACCTAACAGAGCTGTATATAGATTGGAATTTGCACTGCTTATCGCAGAAGTACTGGAGCGTCTAAACTAAAAACATGTTCCATGAAATCACTGGTTAAGAGCCCTCATTATCTAGGCGTCTCTACATACCTCCTGTGGCATATTTTGCTGACCTCACTGTGCAGTGTGATGTCGTGCTGTTGCCCATGGGGCATGCTTGACATAGCCAAGCTCGTGAGATGGCCGCTGTCAGACTTGATGTGTCACATGGATATCATAACCCAATCTGTTAGAGTTGTTGCCATTTACAGCGCCCTGACACACGATTAAGCAAAACAATACACAGCAGAGGCCAAGAACAGTTGTGTATGGCCATTACAAGATATGTAACAAATATATATTGGCCAGGCCAAGACCCACGTGTTAGCTCACTCTGCTCGATGACTGGAAAAAATCTCATCTCTCAAGACACTGGTGGAAGTCATGGTGATGAAGCGCCTCATCAACAAACTTATTCTGTTTGGTCTCGCAAGCAGCAGCAGCGCAACTATTATAGACAGTGAGTTTGATCTTGTCTTGAATACTGATTATGATGCACATGTCTAATGATTGAGTAGGAACGCTGATCATGAACGTGAGAAGGCAAGGAAACACGCAAAAAAGTAAGAACAATGTCTCATACCACACCAACTATGGACTAATGCTAATTCCAGGTCTAGACAGCAAATTACAAAAGACACACCACTGGAAGTTGCAGAGGAGCAGAAGAAAAAACACCGTGAAGTCCAGGCTTGCTACTATGCATGGAAGCAGCAAGCTGAGACCCAACGCCAGGCATCATGCCATTTGAGTCTCAATCTGTGAGTGATTGACTAATGCACGTACCACAAAAGTGCAGTTCCTCATGAAAATACACCTCAGACTTGCTCCTGTAGATGATTCTGACAATGCACAGTATGCAGATGATGAGAGGGATTTGTCAGATGAGGAGGTACAAAAATAAGTTCTGCCTGCTCTGAGTAGTTACATGAATTGGGAAAGCTCCACCTGTTTCAAATTTCTGCGTGCATTTGTTCCAGTGAGAAAAAAATGAGATCTGATACATCCAAGGGTTTACCTTATGCACTGCAAGGCAAATGAAAAAGAAGGCTTCTTATCACAGCTAAATGCAGATATTTAAGCAATGACATTGTTCAAATGGACATGTTTTTTTCACTGTACATTTTGCCTTAACATTGCATTTGTCTTGCTGTTAAGTCATTTTTGGGCTTATACGACAACACAAAATTCTATCATTTGTGGAATAACATTTGGAATAACATGTTACATGAACAGGTGGTATCTATAGCTAGTCAAAGCAAGGCGAAGAGAGCGCCTGTTGCAATTCCCATGTCTGTTCTAATTCATAGAGCTTCTCCAGAGCCTTGGCAGAGAGGGGAGACTCATTATGGAAATACTCATTGTCAGAATTATGCTTGTCAGAATTGTCCTCGAGGATTGCCTTTTCCTTTCCGAATTTGTGTGAAGATGAGGATGGAGTTGGATCACAGCTGTCGATGATGCCTGACATGTTGTTGGACTTACAAGGTGTGATGAGCGGGGTAGGATCGCGGCCATCAGTGGTGCCTGGAGTGTTATCAGGTTTGCAAGGTGTTGAAGGTGGTGTAACATCTGAGGGTCCATCCGTGACAATAATGTGGTACAACTGGGATGAGCTTGCAGCACTGGTGATAAGGTTGTAATTGCACTGTACTTGTAATTTTCGAATATAGAGCAATTTAGTACAGTTTCGTCTCTTCCTAAGGAATGATCAGGATAGCAGAGTGCCGCCCCGACTGTCCAAGTCTCAGGGATAAACAAAATGCTCATTTATTAAACCAATCTGACACTGTAGTAGACAGTGACCAGGCAATCATGTACGATTCCGTGGGGATCTACATTATATACCAAGAGATTGTAATATTGCAGGGGAATCACATCCCGCAAGCACCAGTTCTGTACAATGCCTCTTCCAAGTGGCTAGACAGAGTAAAGACTAAATATCACAGGCAGAGGAATGCAGATAGATCACACAATTGACCAAGGAACAAGGAAACACAAATGAAAATAGACTTTGCCTAGGAACCGCAGCTATTATTAGCTTGCCAAGGAAGTGCAGCATGGTCGCGTGGTTTAGGCTGACAAAGCGTTGTTGGCATCACAGCGGCTACCGCTATTCACACATATGACATATTGAGCGCCTAAACCATTGAGAGTATCACATTCGCACTTAGGAGATTCCACAGGAAGTTGATAGGGCTATCTCTGCATCAGAGACTGAGTCTGAGTACCCAAGGAAGTCTAGAAACATAGAGAAATGTCCATGTCCACCTGAAATAGGCAATAATCATGATAAGAGCGACTCAGAAACTGCTATCACCTTGATGCTTAGAGAGCCAAGCAGTCCTTGGGCTGAGTAATATGCAAACATTCCTTGGGAACAACACCGAAAGCTTACAATTCTGTTCTAGATTACCAAGATATTGTCTCATTTCTGTGTCTGTATTACTGTACCATAGCCCGAGCCTGTTTCTGTCTTATAAATTGTATCACATGTATTCTGTCTACCAGTAGTATAAAGTAACGTAGATTCCATAGGAATAAAGCAAGCATTGTACTGCCCAGTGCAGAGTGTGTTGAGCCCAGTTGAAGCTAAAGAGTTAGCCAGCGAGCTTGAGATTGTCAAACATTGCGAATATCAGTGTCTTCGATTGAAAACCAGAGTGATCCAAGTTGAGAAAGACAAAGCCTAGGAACACAGAGTGATGTTGAGATTCCCAAGTTAAAACGTCTGAATCAGTGTACCAGAGGTCCAAACGTCATATTTGTATTATCCATGTCAAGAGAGAGCAGTCCACACAACTGAATCACATTTGGTTCGATATCAACCATAAGATATCACTGTATATTGTCCCTTGGGAACATTACAAGCACTCTATAGCTACCAAAGGAACTCATTAGGTTCATTCAGAACTGACATGATCTACTAAATGTGGCATTAGGCGTGTAAGCTAGTGTTATCCTACCAAACAGAACATTTCCGACGTCTCCCTGGATAGTCAAGGTCTTAAAACCCTGCACTATTATAAAATCGAACAAGCAACTTTACATTCCTGCAGAAACAGTCCAAATCACATAGTTCCTAGGCCAGTTTGTTCTGAGAGGGTGTTCGTTCGATTCAGAGTAATCTCGCTCCACCTGTGTGTTTTGTTTTGTGTCTGTTGTAGTGTCAAGCATCTCACCAGGAATGGAGACAGGAGTTTGGTCAATCCATGCAGCAGGCTGAGAGGGGGAAGGCTTAAACAGTCCAGCATTCATCTGATTTTTGTCTGCCTCTATCTTCACGAAAGCTCTGTCAATGTAGTTGTGGAGGTGGATGGTGCAAGGGGATCAGCGCTCTTCATCTTTGGTGGGAGTGGCGATAGCAGATGTGGTGGGAGAGCTACTGACAAAGATGGGTGACGTAGTATTCGTCCTGATAGCACGCAGTGTTGAAGTTGCTGGAGTAGCAATGGGGGAGCTCAAAATGAGAATTGGAAATGACTGATCACCTCGCATTGGAGTGGGCCCGGCTGAGTGAACCATGACCACAGTGGATGCAGTGCGACCAGGTGTGGACAAGGGGTCACGAGCCTGGACTACCTTGACATTACCAGCTTGGTAGCACGTCGTGTAATGTTCAACAGCCTTGTCCCAGGTTGGTTGAGACTTGTAAACCCTGCAGGGGACACAGAGTATTTTGTTGACGGCGACGCTCCTGAGTACAAGGTCTATCATTAGTAATATAATATTTGAAAGCAAGAAAAATTTTACCATGACCTGGTTATAATGATTTCCTCTCTGACAGAGACTACATACCATTTGCGGTTGATGGGATGGTTAGTGGGCTGAATGAAATCCTCGGGTGCAGGGATTTTGGGGCAGTATCCGTGGAGGGCACAATAGTCAACAGCAGAGGGCTGACTCCCATATGGTTGATTAGATTCTGGTGCAGCAGAGCTATCAATGAAAGGGTTGTCATTGAACTGCAAGTATGCTGGGGGAGGAGAGTCAGACATGGGGAATGGATTGCAATCAGAGGATCAACCCAACATACTTTTAAAACAAGAGGATGGGAAAGTTACTGCTTAAGCGTGGGGCCTCTGTGTGTGCTTGGAGGTATAGATCGGTGTTGTTTCAGCATCCCTGAGCCATATTGCAATCTTTGCTGCCCTAGTCACCGCTGAAAACAAAAAAAATTACATATTTTTGCATAAAAGGTGGATCAGAGCATGTCTACAGAGAGGATGAACGAATGAGAGTGTCGCATAACTGTATAATAAGGTGGAACACTCCATTTTCTGCCCAATTTTCGTCACATTCTTCTTCAGAAGGACAAGTAAGTAACAACTGCATTGACAATTGCATCTGTACTGACTCACCTGCTAGCACATCATGCCTGCTCAAGGAGCATTTTCTCGCAAGCAAAAAGTGTTTCTAGAGTCAAAAAGACCCTACTTTGCCACTGCAGTGGACAACAAGCAGATGGGTGATGCCGTGGATGTCATCCTTTGGCAATATTTTAAATGCTTTCCTATCAATCTCAATGACAAAGAAGAGCCCAGCGATGATGCGCTGGCTGCTGTTGATGACGATGCAGCAGATCCTGAGGTTAATGAGCCTTTGGAGTCTCTGGGACCAGAGGAATATGTGGCAGCAGTGCAGGCTTCAGCGGATCACCAAGAGTGCATCCAAACCAAAAGAGAAGTAAGTTTTGCCTTGTTTGGTGTCAGGGGTGTTGATACTCACGCTGACTTATCACAGCAAATCGCTTGTTGGTTTGCATACTGCTATACAAAAGAACGCAACATTGACCCTCGCTCTAACAATCCCAGAAACCTGTATAATGCCCTCCTCCTCCAACTCACTGGAAACTTCGCAGCTGTGAAACCTCGACGTAAGGCCCCTGTCAATGTCTGGGTACATGACAAGTCTAGTATAAAACCTATCAAGGACAAGATTCGCCTCATCCTCAATGGGCAAGTCGTCGAACAGAAGAAGATGGTAGCTGTCAGGTCTGAGGTAGCTTGCGCCGTGTTTCAGAAACTGCCAGCAGCCAGTCAGGAACACTGGAAGCGTGTTGCTGCTGAGGAATACACCAAGTCCATGGCCAAATATGAGCAAGTCTGCAAAGAGGTGGTCTCCACAAGCCCGGAAGCTCAACAGAGGTATGTTACTTTCTTCTCAGTAAAGTTCACCTCTCACAGTTGCGTTTAGAGCCATACATGGTCTAGTTTGCTTTGTTCAGCCCGTCTTGGATCAAATTGCACTCGTCACTGGGTTCAAGGTCTCCCTCTTTGCTGGAGGTCCCAAACTGGCAAGGCAAGGATGCCTCAGTGTTATCAGGTAATATTCCTGGTGTCTCTTTGCACATATGCTGATGTTGCAGGGTTATAGCATGCATTCTGGAACTACCGCAGGGGATATCCCTCTCAATTTTGGACAAGCCAAGCGAGAGGCATACGTGAAGTACATCATGCCAATTTGGGGAAGGTTCATGCGCACTTGCTTCAGTGAGTTAGATGTCTATTATTTCTCTGCCTGCAGTACTCATTTTTACAGCACCTGAGGAATGTCAAAGCCAGGCACTGCCATCTGGTTCCTCTGAGGACACGCTTAAGCCAATGGCCAGGGACGAGCATGGCATGACCTTCCATTCCTTTGGTATCCCCACAAAGACTCCACCTGCAGATGCGACTAACCTGTCCAACTTGACATTGGCCAAGGATTTACGCAGTACCCCCATATTGCATCCAGCAACCCCTCTCCCTACGCCTCTCAGTCCTGAGTCTTGGCCGACAGGCATAGCTGGTATCACGGAGGCCATTTGGAGCATCTCACGCCATATAGAGGAATCTGTTGCTAGGTTGGTTGCTGGCTCCCCTGCCCCATCCTTTGTGCCGTCGCCCCTTTGTTCTGTCGCTTCTAGTCCATCTGCAACAACTGCAAAACGTGCCAGGGCCTTGTCAACTATTGATCCATCTCCAAAGCACCTCCGTGCTTCCACTCCCACAGCATCAGCTTGTGTTGCCCCTCCAGGTGCGCCACTGTGGGTATCCTGCACTGTCAACATGTTCATCAGCGAACCCTTCAGCGGACCATGGCAGGAGCTCGTTGCGGTATGGTTGGTCTATGAAGGGCACCGCAACTGGGAAGGGAAGAAACTTTCCCTGAAAGGTTGTCCCAAAGTCGTCGCAGAGTGGATCAAATGGGCTTGTAAACCTACGTGACACCCATCAAGCTTCCCAAAGGTCAACACCATCAGCCATGAACACTCCATGTGGTGGAAATCACTTCAGCCTTTGTGGCGCATGGGTGATGATGGGATCCTAAGCTTGAGTAGCAAAGGCAAATGGGATTGTCTCCACGTTGGAGGAGTCAATGGGCTCCTCAGTGTATTGGCATCAATCTTTTTTTGGGGCTTGGCTATTCGTTGCGCAGACGGGGATACTGACCCATGGAACATGATGGTTGTGGACACTCTTTTTGTTGTTGAACAGCTTACTACTGACTTACTGACTTAGAGTAGTAGTTTTATATCTGTTCTGCTTATTTCTTTGACATACATCCTCTACCTTACAGAAATATACCCAATTTAATGTCTGTTGAGTGCACCCATGAGCATACCTTTCCAATGATAGCATTTTCATGAAGTCCATACATCATCCAAAGATGGTTGGATCCATCCATCTCAAAACACATGAATTTGCATACCAAAGCTACATTATTGACTCGTCTAGCACATGTAGAAGTGATATTACACATCTGAACTACACATAGAAATCATCAAACAAAAAGAATTGTACCATATGTGCGCACTGTGATGTTTCAAATAGGTGTGAGGTATGAGTGACTGCTTTCGGCGAATGCCAAAGGCAGAATCAATTCTTATCAATGTGTGTAGGATCGCTATTTATAAGGCTTCAGCACAATGCACAGACAATGTGTGGAGGGACATGTAGAGAATGATATTTTATTCCTATCTTGAGTTTGAAATTGCCAGCAGAACTCAAAATTGATCCACACTACAAATCTCCAACAAATCTTGTGAAATCTCAAAGTGTAGGTACAAATTGATGGCATTTGGCAATTGCTGAAAGTGGAACAACAAGCACCTAAAGACCATCACCCACTTGCACTTTCTGTTCTCCACCATTTCTCGGTCGTTTTCTGTGAAATAAAGTGTTGGTATGGTGTAGAATACCTAAAATATGGTATAAATGAGTTTTATTTGGTAAAATTGTGTGTAAATATAGCGTAATGAGTGAATACCGCATTTCACAGTGGGTTTGTGGTCTATCTATACTGTCTACAGGCCGATTCCTACCAAATTGACTGCCAGAATATGTGTAGATTATGTACCTGCATCTAAATACACATTTTATTCTGAGGGGAACAGTGTAAATATGGTGGAATAACAAAAATATGGTATCTATTTATCCAATTAACCTGTTTACAAGCTGTTTTTTTGTGGTCTGGAGTGTCAGAACCGGTCTTTATATAGCATAGGTTAATATATAAATTTTTTATTTGAGGCCAAACAACCCATATTTGGTGGAATAATGGGTATTCCGATGATTTCTATTTTTATACATAGTGTGCCACTCCGCCCCTGCCCCCACCCGCCCTAGGGCGCTTAAAATACCGAAAATACCCTATTCCATTAGCCGGACTGCCCTGCCCCCTACCTGCCCCCTGCCAAGCAACTATCCCTGATGGTTACCTATTTTTAACCCTATCCTCCCACCATCCACCCCACCCACCCCCTACCCATCCCGGACCTATCCTGCCCCTCCCTGATGGATATACAGCACCCCTGGTATACCCAATACCCCTACCTGCACCCCCAATATCCCCCAAAAAATTCCCTGCCAGCCCCCATCAGGGGTCTTTCCCAATTAGGCAATTAGGCAACTGCCAGCCCTGATAAATCAGCTCTGCCTGGCAACTGCCAGGGTTGATGTATCAGGACCACTGATACAGGTGACTTCCGAATTAATCGAAGACTTCACATTGACCAAACAATGGTGCAGAAATGCACCCACAGATGGAAGAAGATTACAAAAAATCTGGTCCAACGGACTTGGCAAGGTATTCTCAATAACGAGGAAAACCTTCCACCAGAATGGATAGGATCGCGTGGGGTTTTAGTGAGGTATATCAGGGTTGAGGGGCGTCCTCCAGGACGCAACTGCTGAAGAGCAGTCTCAACCCTGTAAGTCCCACACTACCTGTATTGACGATGTCAGAATTGTGAGTAGAGAATGTAACAAGATGACTACGCACGTGTTTGACTGGACTTTGTGTTGCCATCTTCTCTATGGAACTGTCATCCTCAGCGCCGAGAGAGTCAAGAAGTGCACTTTGTGCGTCTCCACTGACATCCTCTACTTTGTCTTTGTCAGGAGGGAGCTTGTCATTCTCTTTGTGGTTGTAGTGAAGCGGGAAGGCCTTGAGGTGCTGATAGTTGTCCTCCACATCGGGATCTGAAGCCTCATCCATGCCAGAGAGGGCAGCCTGCACAACAAGATTGATGATATGTGCCATGCAGCGAATGTGCATGTTTGGCAACTCAGGTATGTTGTAGCAGGCAAGGAGGCATCGAGCTGCTGTCTTGACCACAACGTCATTGACGGCGGCATTATCGCATGTCAGGCTCAAAAAGTAATGATTGAAAAAGGGATGTCAGACTTTTTGGCGGGCAGACAGTGTATGAGTGTACTTATCTTGTCTAAACCACCTTGCTTCTGCGCACCATCTACAAATGCGACGCCACCAGCAACTCCTTCATGCTCCTTCTCACTGAGCAGCTTGAAGTCAATGATCTGGATGATCAGGTCCCAGTTGTTGTTGATGAAAAACGCGCCTGTACAGGCAAAACTGTGTGTCATTTGCAGGGTTGTCCATGTATCCGTCGCATAGGCAATCTTCGACTTCAGATTCTAGGACAATGTTACTATTTCACTTTATAAAGAACAAGGATATGCATACCGTGAGTTCATGAACCAACTTGGCGTCAAGTTCATCATAAATTTTTGCTAGCTCTTTGCAAACAGTTGTGTCTGAGGGCAAAATGTACTTGATCTTGAGGTACTCAAAGAGCAGGCATAGCGTTGGTGACTTGCCAGTTGTCCATGGAAGATTTTTTTCCAGTATCCATGCAGCAAAAAGGCGAAGAAATCCTGTCTGTGTCAGAACTTGCATAGGATTGAGACAACCTTTTTCAAGGTATTTTCCAAGAAACTCCCTCGTCTTCTTCAAGTTAAAGTTGTCAGAGTGTTCCGGAGCCAAAGGCGGCACCTCTCCTGGGGGAGGATCAGGATTCTTCTTCTTACATTTGGCGGCATGAGTGGCAAGGTTGTTGAGTTTTGGCAAGCACTCCTCACAGTCAAATGTCACATCACCCTTGGTCAGGGTACGAGGGAAGGTGCAAATGCTAGATGCATAAAAATAAGTTGAGGCATATCAATTTATCTGGTAATTATTTCATACCAATCACATCTCTTACACCAAAATTCCCACCTATTTTTGCCCTTCTCGTTGCAGCCCAGGGTAGGCTCTGTGAATTCTGACATGGTTTTGTTCGCGGGGCCACAACAAGCTTGAGAGGTCTTTGAAGCCGCCTCTGTGATGCATTGGATGGCTGTCTGCCCATCAGATTTGTCATCAGAATCTATTTCATGGGGCTGGGTGGCTGATCCTTTTGTTGCCTTCCCTTTGCTCTTCTATTCATTATGAGTACCCTTTTGTGATGAGTAGATATTATAACATACCTTTCCTGCTGTAGTCTTGACTTTCTTTGATTTTTCAGTGATGTCTGCGGGTTTTTCTATTCTAGCCTTCTTTGATTTCCGTTTTGTGTCCTTAGTTATCATTAATTAAGATGTGTTATGGGAACAATTGACTTTATGGCATGTAAATACATACCAATGCTTCGCCCTTTTCAGTGCTTTCAATAATCTCAGCGTCTGAGTCCTCAAGATCATAAATTCGTTCAGGAGATGGCAGCTTGTCCTGGGATTTCTTGGGTGGTCTATAGTCCCCATCATCGTCATCATCATCATCATCACTGTCGCTCGCGTCCGCATTGGACGCCTTTTGGATCAAAGGGCTAAAAATATGAAGTGAGCAATCAAGCTGTCACTCGGTGGCCATGCAGATGTAAGACAACCGTTCTCACCCATTCAGAAACTTGATCTCGTCAATCAGGCAGTTCAGCTTAATCGTTGAGATATCCCACAGCAGAAATCCCGCCTCAGTTGCATTGACAATGTATTTGATCACAGCATCCATCCCCAAAGGGCCGCGCTTGATATTTAACAACCGGCCAGTGGTTTGGTCCCTTGTATCTTGCCTGAAAAGTGTGTCCATTCTCCAATTAAAAGCTTTGTGGTGCTCATCACTGTTCTCAGGATGAGGGATGGATGTAAATACTTGATGGATGTGGTCGCTTTTTTTGGCAATGGGGACAGTCTTTGGCAGGGCCTTGACGAGAGTTTGTAAGGCATTGAGCTTCTCGGAGAACACAGAGAACGCTTGCATTGCGCCCCTTCCAGTAGAGAAAAAGAGAAGAACCAGGGGACAGTCAGTCAAAGTCTACTCAAAAATTGTGCACAAGACGAATGCCGGGGAGCCAGCCATCAATCCTGTGCCAAAACAGGAAACCATATAACAACCATATACCAATACCATATACTGTATATCTACTGTATAGGGTACATCTCTCAATGGCTGTATACCTATACATATACATATAGAGTATATACCATATATATACAGTATAGTATACTGTACAGTTGGAGCCTTAGCATTAGCATTTCCCCCTGGTTCGGTGTCCTCCTCATTCTGTCTCCCCCCCCCCTCTCTCTCTTCAGTGAGGTATCCCCTCGCATCCTCATGCCCAACAGCAAGCTCAACTCTTGTTGGGCTGCTGCTGTTGATTAAGGCTCCACCAAAAAAAAAAAAAAAAAAAAAGATAATGAGAGAGTCAGTGGTGTCATTCTGCTGTTGAAGGGCTTGAGTGAGGGCAAACTTGGGGTGTCTATGGTGAGAAGGCTGTGATAGATCTATGCCCTTTGGCTGCGCTCCCTCCTTCAAGATCTATTCCCATTGTCACTCAACACTACAACTCTCTTTTCCAACAACCAATCCGCAATTGCACTCACAAAAGATCACCAATATCACGCTTGCATGAAGCACATCAACATCCACTTCCATTTCATTTGCTGGATTGTTGAAAATGGCTCCCTTTGCCTTGTCTACTGCCCTACTGATGAAATGGTTGCCAACACCCTCACCAAGGCACTCCCTTCACCCAAGGTCAAGCATTTCACAGCCAAGCTTGGGCTTGTATCTGTTTGAGGGGGAGTGTTAGATTTGTGCAAGCAAACACAATGAGTGTGCTCAGCGTGCAACCCTGCCCTCAGGCTCATCAATGTATGTAGTTCTTTATTATCTACTTTCTATTCTACCCTGCCTGTACATTTCCAGCTGTGTAAGCCACTCAGCTATTCACCTCACCTCATAGTTATTATTCTACTGTAGTGAGCTTATTGGAGATGTTCATCTCCCTTGTTCTGTGTTATTGTACATACCATATTCTATCGTCTACGTACTTGTGCATATATTATGTGTGCATATTTGTTGAAATACCTCAGTTGTTCATTGTGAACTTTGACTGAGGTAAGTTTCTTATATCTACATGTACATTACATTGAGACTTACTTTGTATTAGTGATACCAGGTACTTATTACTAATACAAGTCATTCATTGTGAACTTCAACTGAGTGATACCAATTTTCTTACAGCTGTGGGCTGACTGGTGCTGATGTCCTTTTTGGATATCAGTGGGGTTGCCCTGAGCATAACCATGCTCATGGGGGTTGTTGCTCGAGAGTACAGTTTCTCCCAGACCTCCTTGTAGTGTCACACTAACTTGTAAGTGGTCTTGACCACCAAGTCAACCCACTGGTCAGATAGCTCAGGTATCTTGACTGACAAAACTTTGACAATGTGTGCCATGTGTGACATACCTTAGGGCTTGTTCCTGTATCTTGTCCTGTCGAGTCCCTTTTGTCATGCCATGGATATCCCACACCAGGTCAAGTTTGTTGTCCATAGTGAAGAGTACCATTCCTGGTTCTTCCTTGTTCATGCCTTGGTTGGTATTGACAATGTTCCTGGGTTCATTAGCTGTCTGGGGCCATGGCTGATGAATCTGATCTGCAGAGCTCAGATAGGCACCAAAATTCTCAGTGATGTTGCCCACAACCAATGCAGTCTTATTTGATGCGGTCTTGCACAATGGTTTGCGCAGAGTGTCTGGTTGATAGAGCTGACCAGTTCTTTGAGGTGTAGTTGGGTCTGCTACGACCTCTGGGGTCTTGGGCATTGAGCCTGGTGGTGCTATGGTCATGGAAGACATGATGTTGAAATTTTTCTAGGTGCTAGGAAAATTTCTACATTCTGTTTTGTAACTTACTGTGTCCAACAATTTGTTGGAAGGTGTAAAAAAATGTAAAGTTTAGCTGTACGGTTGTAGATCCTAGGTTGCTTGATATACACCAGATCCAATCTGCATTGGTCAAGTATGTAGTACATGTGAAAGATCTACATGAGCAGTTGTGGATAGGTCAAATATATAGTAAGCTTCAAGAAGGTAATAGTAAACAAAGCCTGGCATGGCTGGTGGAATAGGGGTAATGGCATCCCCGTTACAAATGCCCAGCTCCTTGTAGCACCCAAACTCATGAACAGAGGACACTAGGTGATGTCCCCACCTTGCTTTTACCCAACTCTGCTGACTGCCCATTCCCCCTAGCCACTGTTGAAATTTTTTGTAATATGACTTTGATATTTTTGTATACAACATTTAGTTACTTTTAATCATGTAACACAGTATTTATTTAAATCAAGTTGATTAAGTTTGCTATTTTACAACTACTCTATCTCTGGAATTGGGCTGGAAATACAGTGGAGTTCATTGTACTTTCAGTCTGACTGTTGACAGTGAATACTTACACTGCATGCATAGTCCCATAATGTCTGCCACATTATGTTGGAGATATGCAAACATTATGCTATGTAATGTTTACATAAGTTCTTTGTCAATATGAAAGTATTACATCAAAGGACATCATATCATATTTTTAGCACACATTATTCTGACAACTTCTATGACATAATCATTCCATAAAGGGCCCTGGTTGTTATGTCAACATTATTTTCCAGCATCATCACACTATAATTTCCCCCAAATATTTGGTCCAAATTTTTCCCAAATTGACTCAGCATAATGTTTTTATATTTCCAATCAGAATTATCCAGTTGATATACCACTGACATGAATTTTGATTTCAGACCACAGCATTGACTTGACTATTCTATTGTTCACTTTCTATCTAGCTGGGTCAAGTCAATGCTGTGGTCTGAAATCAAAATTCATGTCAGTGGTATATCAACTGGATAATTCTGATTGGAAATATAAAAACATTATGCTGAGTCAATTTGGGAAAAATTTGGACCAAATATTTGGGGGAAATTATAGTGTGATGATGCTGGAAAATAATGTTGACATAACAACCAGGGCCCTTTATGGAATGATTATGTCATAGAAGTTGTCAGAATAATGTGTGCTAAAAATATGATATGATGTCCTTTGATGTAATACTTTCATATTGACAAAGAACTTATGTAAACATTACATAGCATAATGTTTGCATATCTCCAACATAATGTGGCAGACATTATGGGACTATGCATGCAGTGTTACCTGGGCACATATATAAGACAAGACAGTGGAAGTTCATTGGAATTCCACTGGAAGACCATGGTACTGACTTGAACATTGACAGGGTTGGTTGCTGAGATATGTGTGATTTTAAAGTCAGAAATAATGTGCTTTTGATGACTGTTGATAAATGTACCACTTTGAACAGGTTGAAAATGTTGAACACATGCAGTGATTCTTGCTTTGTAAAGTACACAAAGACAGCGCATAAAAGACTCCTTTTACTTATGTAGAAGATTGTAATCCATCAAGTATTGCCTATGAAAATGGTGAAATACGGGCTTATAACTTTGACCATGTCATGGCCGTGCACGGCCATGCACCAACCGTGCATGACCATGCAGCAAAATATATACCCGCGTGCATGGCCGTGCAACGACCATGCATTTCACAGGTATGACCATGCACAAGCCATGTATTGGCCGTGGTTATCAGTAACAATTTATATTAAACAACTAGTACCATTATATACTTGTGATTTCAAGTATCATTCAATACATTACACATTGCTTAGTTGTACCATGTATCTAGTCACTGTCTACTGTAATCAGTAATTACTTATTTTCATCATTGTCCCTGATAATTGGCCGAGGCTTGGGACGGTTTCCTATCTGCTTTTCGACTTTTGGGAGCTCAATCTTGATGAAGCCTGGCCCATACTGCAGAATATATTAATAGACTACTTTGCAGGATGACGTGTATGTCTTACCTCAAGCCCATCCTCCTCCTCTTCTCGGTCACGGGGAGACCAACTCTGTGGAAGCCCACTATACACCCCCCAGCAGTCTTGATGGTCACCAGCGTCAAGCCCCCACTGCTGGTTTCCTTCAATCCTGGAGCGTTTTGAATGCTCAAACATATCCTCTTCTAGAGACACCACAGATTCCCGGTCAACATCAGCATGACCCTCACCAGCCTCATCTGCAGTCAGGAGGACTTTCCACGATTCTTGCAGTAGGGTGGTATCGCTGACGTCCTGGTGACTAGCAGCACGACTTCGGTGAGCAATATATAGCGTATTTGCGTGTGCATGTGGCAGTTTGGTTAACCAATGCTCACGTATATGCCTATTGCTCTTGCAGATATTAACTTCGATCCAGTTTGCAATTTGGGCTCGCTCGTCAACTGAAAGACTGCCCACATTGACGAAAATTGTGGTAGACAAATTCCGCTTTGACGTCTCCACCCACCCCATAGGAGCATTTGCCTTTGTGATGTGAACAGTGTTCCATGTGGCTTCG
Source organism: Psilocybe cf. subviscida (assembly GCA_013368295.1). Lineage (NCBI taxonomy): Eukaryota > Fungi > Basidiomycota > Agaricomycetes > Agaricales > Agrocybaceae > Psilocybe > Psilocybe cf. subviscida. The sequence goes on along the minus strand of JAACJJ010000029.1, from coordinate 2,750,005 downwards.
ACCCAATTGATTGCTGGTATGTGCTGCTTGTCCACTTGTTCAGGGTTTACAAGAAGCTGATATAGCAGCTTGGCATGTGGTTTGAGTGCATTGTCAACGTCCTCGGCGTAAGGAATACTTGATGGGTCTGCAAGAATATCCTCAATGGTAAGTGCTTCGCATGCATGGTCCCATTTTCCGAGCTAAATATGAGTTAGATATATTCTGTTTATCATATTTATAAGGAGAACATACCCTAATCTGACGTCGTGCTGTGCGATTTCCCCATAGACACTTCAGTGGCCCCCCTAGTAGGGCCTCTAGAAGGATAAAACATAGGGTATAAATGGTACCTCAAGGTGGTGCATGAAAAAATGATTTTGCAGAAAAATGTTTTGTGCACATTAAAAAATTTCTTCTGCTCATGAAAGAATGTTTGTATTAGGCATGAAAAATGTTTTGCTGTCACATGGTGGCAGGGGTCCTAAAATCCCAGGTGCAATAGCTTGGGAACCAGGGCACTATTGGGCACAAATAGGGTAGATATAGAAAGGTGCTGCTTGGGGCTTTCTAGCATTGCCATTTTTGGCAGATTTTAAGGACTTTGTATATACACTTTAGGCAGTACAAACTGGGAAATGGCTTGCTGTATAGGTACATATATATGCTCTCCTATTATAGCTAGTAGCTTTTGTATACTTGGTCATGATGGCCAATAATTAGCCTACTGACCTTCCACACAAGCTCAATGTATACTGAATTAGTATTAGCATATATCCTAAATATTAGATGCAGTGATTATCTAAACATGACTGCTTACATATGCTTCCAAGTTTATAATAATGGTTTTGCTGCGCTGCTACCAAGGTTTGAAGTATAGACTTTCTCAGAACAGCTTCATATCATACTCAAGATATTGGTTTATAGTATGTTAGCTACAGCAAGATAATTATTTAGTGTAGCTACAAAAAAATTATTTCTCAAATGAGTGGCACACCAAATAATTCTTTCAATGATGAGTGGCATACTAAATAATTATTTCCCTAATGAGTGACACACTAAATAATTATTTCCCTTCTTTGCCAAGCCATAAAAACATTATTTCTTACAAGTAGCACATGCTCTAAATAATTGTTCTAGGCAAACAAAACATTATTCTTTCCCTATATGCAGACTAGAATAATTATTTTAAACACCATTAGCTGTACCTCTAATACATCAAACTGCCCAAGGGTGTGGTAAACCTGCAAATTCAAACTCAGCAATGCCAGGAGCTATGCCGGAGTTCCGAAAATCGTCAAAATTCCCACGGTTCAGAAATAATTGGAAAAGCATGATCTTACATAGTATGGGAAATATGATGGCGGAGGTCAATATATTCCCACGATCACCCAGTGCAGCTATGGGTCTACTCTTTTTTCTATAAATAGTCTAAAATTCAAGAGAAAATTCTACTGTTTAAATCATAATCTAATTCACTTTAGATCATGAGATATGAGCCAATCTTTATGTTCTACATTGGGTATGTGTGCCACTCAGCTGTATTTTGCTCATTTCTCCATATTTTTTGATGATTCTGGTACCATTTTATAGGTAATTTTAACACAGATTTAACACAACCTAAATTTTCCGGAAGCAGTCAGCAGTTGGTGTTATATTAATAAAATATTCAAATACTACAGGTCAGTATGCCACTCGGCCATACCTCAGCCATTTCCAGATATTTCTAGATGCTTCTGGTAGTGTTCTGTAGCTATTTTTAGTTCAAGTCTAATGAAAATATTACCACCATAGTGTGCTTAGCCAATGATTTTCTCTTCATGGAACAGTGTTTTTTTTTGAGCAAAATGAGCCACTCATCAATAGAATGCCCAATTTCCTGAATTTCTGTACATTTCTGGTGCCCTCACATGGCCATTACTCATGTGAGTCTAATTTTCATTTTACCATCAGAACACACTCAGCCATTGCTGTGCTGTCAATCAAACCATGATGTCTACCACAATTTGTGCCATTCAGCTATATCTTGTCCATTTTTCAAGATATCTCTTTGCTCCTGATATCATCTGACAGTTATAAATGTTGCCTTTCAAACACAAAGTTTATGTTATCTCTGTAGTAATGTTATCCAGTTGGGCTTCATCTCTTACAGTAAGGCACATGTTGTTCTCACTTACATTCTGTCAGTTGGCTATATCATATTTACCTTGGTGTGTCTTACATTATACTCAGCCTGGCATCTATGTCTCATGTACTCTTGTCAGTTTCTCATTATCTTTACACCACAGTACTAATATGATTTTTGTGTAGGTGCCATCCAAACTATAGACCTTCCTAGCAATAATCCACATATAAGCATTTAGTACTAATGTTACCACTCAAAAGCCTTATGTATTCCCCTTCATTTTATGTGCCTCACAATATCCAACACAAAAGAGATACCAGAATAGACTTCTTCATCATAGTACAGAAGACATGTATGAGCCACAGTAGTATTGTGCTATAGCAGATTAGACATGGTTTACCTTGAGTTCACCCAAGTTGATGTGACTTCCACTGTGCACAGTATGTAACTGGTCAAAGTCTGTTTGAAGAGGGTTCTGACATATAGTGTGATTCAGTTGCAGTCATTCAAGTAGCAGTACTCCAGGTGTGTTGTCTGCTCATAATCCATATCATGTCTATTCTGACTCTGGTTATTACCATTGTCTGGTTACTGTTCTCATATCTAGTTGAGATCAGTTCTTATTGAAAATATGCTCCTCAAATTATGATACACCATTCAGTGCATAGATAACAAACCAGAATCACAGTGGTCCATGAGGTGACCATGGTATATAGACATCAAATCACTATCTCAGTAGACTGCTAAGTACAATTATTCAGGTTGCATTATACTGGGGATATAAAAAGAGATGCACATAAGAGGCAGTGGAGTATCATTTAAATCTATAAGTAAAACTGCAACCATCTCCATGTGGTATGTGAAATTGGCTACCATCTCAGTTTGACTGAGCATAATAGTAAGCACATGCCACTAGACATACCATTGCAAGAGGTATACTCAATCACCCAGCAGAGTAAGATTTGTGTTGAAAAACTGTCAGATGATATCAGGAGCAAAGAGATATCTTGAAAAATGGACAAGATATAGCTGAATGGCACAAATTGTGGTAGACATCATGGTTTGATTGACAGCACAGCAATGGCTGAGTGTGTTCTGATGGTAAAATGAAAATTAGACTCACATGAGTAATGGCCATGTGAGGGCACCAGAAATGTACAGAAATTCAGGAAATTGGGCATTCTATTGATGAGTGGCTCATTTTGCTCAAAAAAAAACACTGTTCCATGAAGAGAAAATCATTGGCTAAGCACACTATGGTGGTAATATTTTCATTAGACTTGAACTAAAAATAGCTACAGAACACTACCAGAAGCATCTAGAAATATCTGGAAATGGCTGAGGTATGGCCGAGTGGCATACTGACCTGTAGTATTTGAATATTTTATTAATATAACACCAACTGCTGACTGCTTCCGGAAAATTTAGGTTGTGTTAAATCTGTGTTAAAATTACCTATAAAATGGTACCAGAATCATCAAAAAATATGGAGAAATGAGCAAAATACAGCTGAGTGGCACACATACCCAATGTAGAACATAAAGATTGGCTCATATCTCATGATCTAAAGTGAATTAGATTATGATTTAAACAGTAGAATTTTCTCTTGAATTTTAGACTATTTATAGAAAAAAGAGTAGACCCATAGCTGCACTGGGTGATCGTGGGAATATATTGACCTCCGCCATCATATTTCCCATACTATGTAAGATCATGCTTTTCCAATTATTTCTGAACCGTGGGAATTTTGACGATTTTCGGAACTCCGGCATAGCTCCTGGCATTGCTGAGTTTGAATTTGCAGGTTTACCACACCCTTGGGCAGTTTGATGTATTAGAGGTACAGCTAATGGTGTTTAAAATAATTATTCTAGTCTGCATATAGGGAAAGAATAATGTTTTGTTTGCCTAGAACAATTATTTAGAGCATGTGCTACTTGTAAGAAATAATGTTTTTATGGCTTGGCAAAGAAGGGAAATAATTATTTAGTGTGTCACTCATTAGGGAAATAATTATTTAGTATGCCACTCATCATTGAAAGAATTATTTGGTGTGCCACTCATTTGAGAAATAATTTTTTTGTAGCTACACTAAATAATTATCTTGCTGTAGCTAACATACTATAAACCAATATCTTGAGTATGATATGAAGCTGTTCTGAGAAAGTCTATACTTCAAACCTTGGTAGCAGCGCAGCAAAACCATTATTATAAACTTGGAAGCATATGTAAGCAGTCATGTTTAGATAATCACTGCATCTAATATTTAGGATATATGCTAATACTAATTCAGTATACATTGAGCTTGTGTGGAAGGTCAGTAGGCTAATTATTGGCCATCATGACCAAGTATACAAAAGCTACTAGCTATAATAGGAGAGCATATATATGTACCTATACAGCAAGCCATTTCCCAGTTTGTACTGCCTAAAGTGTATATACAAAGTCCTTAAAATCTGCCAAAAATGGCAATGCTAGAAAGCCCCAAGCAGCACCTTTCTATATCTACCCTATTTGTGCCCAATAGTGCCCTGGTTCCCAAGCTATTGCACCTGGGATTTTAGGACCCCTGCCACCATGTGACAGCAAAACATTTTTCATGCCTAATACAAACATTCTTTCATGAGCAGAAGAAATTTTTTAATGTGCACAAAACATTTTTCTGCAAAATCATTTTTTCATGCACCACCTTGAGGTACCATTTATACCCTATGTTTTATCCTTCTAGAGGCCCTACTAGGGGGGCCACTGAAGTGCCATAGACAGTCAGTTATGACTGCTTGTGGCACTATAGACATAGTATCAGGTGCATAGTTGCTGTCTTTGTTGAACCTGCAACCGCGCCACCATTTAACTCTCCACTCGGTGTTGACCATAGGCTGCTTCTTCTTTGGTGGAGTTTTGGGACCCAGTCTCTCTATCAGACGTACTGGGTACCAGAATATTCCATCCTTTACCAGTGCAGCATTCCCGACGCTGACGAAATTGATAAATTCAGATGAATTTTCAGATCATATATACTACTCACCGCAGGTGCTCAGAAGGCTGTTTGCCAAGGCCTGTGTGTCATTTCGCATTTCGTCGCTTGCTGCAGCTCGATGTAAGCAATTGCTTAACTTGTTAAGAATTCAGCAGACTCACCCCAAAAGCATATTGCATTTGCCGCACACAAATTTCTCCTTGCCCTGCACATCTGCGTGTCCCTGCTGGCAGGCAGCATGCATCCAGTCCAGACACTTGTCGCATTGTATGACTATTCCCATTTCGTTGCCATCCCCACTGTTTTCATTGCTGTTCATACCGCAACGACAGTTCACTTCAACTGTGTTTCCAACGTTGGCTCAGGAGCATTGGAGTTGACAGCTCAAGATGGCTCAGGCAACATTTTTGGTGAGTCTGGTAATGGCTTCGGCTTTGTGGGTGGTGATTCTGTGACTGATTCCGAGTCTTCGCTCTCAGGAGTGACTTTCACTTGTCTATATGGAGCAGAAGGTGCGCCTCTTTGTAGATATTCTGCCGTATCAGCCTTGTACAGGTCTTGCTCCCAGTGCCGATCGCTTTTTGGCATTTGTTTGAGCTCTTGATCAGCATAGAGAATCATTGGTTGGGTGGATAGTGAGGTTGTCGTGAATTTGAGCATGCACTGGGAGGAAACAGCAGCCAGACGGGTACTGTAGAAGCTCTCCTGTGTCGTTGAACCTCCAGAAAGATAATAGAAAGCATAGGATACTTTCCAGTCACCAGTGCAGTCAATGTCCCGTCCATAGAAGTGTGTTTCCGGTGTAGCATCCGCAAGAAGCATTGGGCATGCATTGTTACCCATGTTGTCATATTCATAGACTTGCTTCCCATCTGGTGACAGGTATCGTGCTTGAAAATGCCCTTTGAAATTGGAGTGAAGGGCAAGACTGACCAGAGAATAATGCATACCCGCCTCTGGGACAATATGTGAAGGGAAATCCCAGTTCTCCTCTGATCCAACTTCGATCATGAACATGACTGGGATTGAGATGACGAGGTTGCGTACGTTGGTGCGTTGTCCAGTACAGAGAGGCTGTCCGGATTTTACGCGCCAGCATCGAGACACAACAGGCTTCTTTTCCAGTGTAAAGTAGTCACGAGCATAATCCTCGAAGCGGCCACCGTATTGCATGTGGGCTGTGGTGCAAAGCATAATGCGGGATTTGAACCGGGGCTTTTCAGTAATTTCAACATGCATGCCAGCGGTTTCTTCACAACCAGTGCACTTGTGAACCTCTACCATTATTGCCTGGAAAATTGATGCCAGACGGAATGACTGATCATGGGAGGTATCACGTTGAATCAGTTGGACAAGCCACCCCTGTTAGCATGTGAGTTTTCAACTTGGTGAGAGTTATTGACTGGATACGTACCATGGGCGTATTAGAGCTTGTAAGGTCAGTGATGACCATCTGGTTCTTGAGCTCCTGACAAACCCAGGTGCAATGCTTTCCCAGCTCTTTCCGGAGCACCTCTGCACTAATTTCGGATGTATATGCAGAGAATCGCTGCAGCCCAGTGAAAAGAATTGATCGTAGACCTGAGTTGTCATCCACATTCGCGCAAATGCTTTCCAAATCGCTGAAAGCACTTCTGGAAAATATAATGCGAAGAATATGCAGTGCAGTGTCCAACCAGCATGAGTTTTGAAGCCAAGGAAATGACGGAAGCACTAGGGGATTAGCAGGTGCAGGCACATATTCCTGAGCTTCTTCTAGAATTACTCAAATGCATTAATAGATTAATTGAGTTCACATATATCTTTGAACGTACCAGGAGTAGCCTTTTTGGCTTTTTTATTCTTCTCCATTGCTTTCTTGAACTTCAGTTGCTTCTGCTTCGCTTCGTGTGCATTGGCCTGGCACAGAGACATCTTGGTGTCATAGCTTCGTCCATCATTCCGCCTTGTCTTTCGGCATGCATTATCCTGTGCCATTTTCACACGCGCCAGGTGTGTTGTGCCCTTGTACTTATAAATCTTCTTGTGATGTTTGGGCTTTCCATATTGTGTTTTACCTCCAGCTGTTGCAGTGATTAGATGTTGTCTATTCCAAAAATATGATTACTCACTTTTCACCATTCTATATTCTTTTTTGATATGCTGGATAAACCGTGCCAGAGCACAGAGCCCAGTAAAAAATTCATGCTTTTGTCCAAAGCCACAGTAAAGCGTCCAGTGCATGGCCTCCTCAGCATTTGTGGTGCTGGGGATAGAGTCCCATATATCCGGATCCATCCTTCGCTCAGACTCAAAGAGCATTTGTGCATGTGATGGTTGGCGGTACCAGCCTAGCCATGGAAGAGTAAGTGAATACTCACGTCCAATAACCGCAACACGCTCGAGGAACTCTTCAGAGTTACCGCACTTGAGAAGTCCCTTTACACAGCTTCAGAAGTGTTCCTTAAGCTCTGGTTCCACAGCCTCTTCAATCTGGCTAACCCTCTTGACATGCTCCTCAAAATGTTGGAGACATGCTTGAAGAAGGGCCTCACCAGCTGCATAGAGCTCTTCTTCGGTGCATCCAAGTGGATTGTCTCAGAATATTGTCCAGATGAGCATCCATGCATTCAGAAATCCACCCTGTTCGGACTCAGAAAGATCCATGACCTATAAAACAAATCAGAATAAAAGTGGATTGCAAATAAAAAAAGTACATACACCCACAAACAGTGCATCATTGAGGGCAACATTGCTCTCTTCCGCTTCCTGAATAACAGATTGAAAAAATGTAAAGAAGTGTCGTGTGTAGTGCTCAATTGTTGCGCCATTCATGTACGATATCATTCCGGGGAGCCAGTGGTTGAGATCGTCGCAGTAAACAGATGAGATCATGAGAAGGCTGTTGCGCTCTTTCCACCACCCATGTGCGGCATCATTAACCGTGCCATTGACAGGATTAGGCAGACGCTCCTTCCTGACAAGCTGAGAGCGCATGAATGGGGATTGAAGCGAGATGACTACAGAGCCACCATCCATGTTAGAGTCCATTATCAAGCTGGGATATTCCTGATGGAACTTCTCCAATTGTTTGAAGAAATAGTCCCCAGTAGCGCCGCCCTCGCCTTTTACAATTTTTGTGCGCTCTTTGGCAACGCGGCTGCTGTTCATATAGATATCAGAGATGTCAGTGACCGATTCTCCCGGTCCATCAATCCCGGGAACGCCAACTTGAAGACCAAGTGCCTTGATGTTGGGATGTGCATGTACAATTGCCTCGAAACGACACTCTTCACTCCTGGTGGCATGGAGGATATGGGTTCATCAGGAAACCTTGACTTTGATTTTATTCTAAAAAAAGCACTATAAAGCACTTTCAAGGAACAAAAGCAAAAAAAGGACCAAAAGGAAAGGTCCGTATTAGAAGTCATTGAAAGCAATTTGAACCACAGGCTTCCAGCTTTTTTCTGCTTATAATCATCTTAAAAGCGCATTGAAATTGTCTTTCTGTGCCCTCAGATATGAATAGCACTTTCTGTTGTCACTCAGAACTAGGAGAAGGGCAAATAGACTTGTTTATTGACAATTAACTACATATTGACAACTATATAATTAACTACAGAGGCAGCTACTGAACCAATATCACAAATAGCACATCATAAAAAATGTAAGAAAATATGTAAACTTAAGCAAGACATAGATTATAGATAAGAAAAAGAAGATAGAGAGCAGAAGAAGTGAAAGAATCAAAATGGATGGACGTAGGTATGTCAGAAAAATAATCAACAGAGGGCAAATAGAGTAGAGTGATGTGTGGGGTGTGGAGATAGGGAGAACATGTACAAATGCTAACTATTTAGAAGAATATATAGAATGGAGTGATGAAGGGATACTGCAGAGCAAGGGGCATGGTCAGAGAGCAGAGTGTATTGGGTAGAACGTACCATCACAGCCACCTAGAGGGAAGTTGCTGGAGCAGTAAGCAGATAGATGGTCAGATGGCAAGACGCAAGTATACAGAATAATGAAGGCGCACCTAAGCCTCCATCCCACTATACCCAACCCCACCAGAATGCCAGCACATCATACCAGCATTCACCGTACAGCCAAACCATGTTGTTTGATCATCTGTCAAATGTGTTAGTAGAGTGTTATAAAGAGACGTACCCTGTGGTGTGGTTTTCCATAGGAAAACATAAGGACAGACATGAGTGAGCAATGGTTGATAGATGGGTGAGAGAGAGTGATGGTTGAACTTTGGAACGAACATTCTGTTGGCTTTGATTGATTATGTAAGCAGTACTGGCAACAGAATTTCAAATGCACAAGTCAAAATCTCAAACGCTCAAGCATTTGAGATTAGTTCCCACAGTGGTGATGTGTGCTTTTCTCAAAGACCATAACTTGTTCAATAAAATTCGGTTTGCTACGTTTTTTTTTGGGTTGGATGCGCCTTGAAATTCCGCATTGGACCGTCCAATTTAATCTGAAAACCGCTGGTGAGAGGGACTTCTACAGAGGGGTCTTTGATGGCAGTTTGAGATTGGTTCCCACAGTGGTGGTGTGCGCTTTTCTCAAAGACTATAACTTGTTCAATAAAGCCTCGTTTGCTACAATTCTTTTTGGATTGGATGCGCCTCATACTTCTGCATTGGACTGTCCAGTTTAATCTGAAAACCGCCAGTGAGAAGGACCTCTATGGAGCGGTCTTTGATAGGATCACCAATTGATAAAAACCTGCAGTGAATGTGTAATATACCCCTCAATAAATTAGCTAAAAACTTGGTTTTTCTACCGTTAAATTCACCTCCTAAATCCGCATGTGCTAATATGTTTATAAGATAGATCCATTCAGAGGAGGCCGAGTTATATCAATTTCACATCAGAGTACATTCATCAATGTCATTTAAAGTACACTTTGCATTTCTGTAGCCATTATTTCAGAATGAATATGTCCAAAAGACATATCAGCAGATGCGGATTTACAAGGTAAATCGAATGGTCCATTTCCTGAGTCTGTAGCTAATTTATTGAGGAGCATATGCACCATTTACTGCATGTTTACATCAATCTCTGATGTTACCATCAAAAGATTCCTCTGTAGAAGTCCCTCTCACCAGCGGTTTTCAGATTAAATTGGACGGTCCAATGCGGAATTTCAAGGCACATCCAACCCAAAAGAAAACGTAGCAAACCGAATTTTATTGAACAAGTTATGGTCTTTGAGAAAAGCATGCATCGAGCATGCATCAATACCGTGGGAACTAATCTCAAATGCTCAAGCGTTTGAAATTGGTGTGCTGCCACGGTTTAAGTGAAATAAAAGGACATCCTGTGGTCCGTTTGGCATGCTAAAGATATCATTCTGTAGGTTATTTTTACCTCTTTCAGACGCTTCCAGCATAATAGCAGTGCGTTCACTTGTTGTTGAGATATTGAATAAACGGTGGTGGAGGAGTGGCACAGGTGTATATCAGGAATTCTACTATCAATATTGGACATATTGGCGCGCATCTGGTACCTAATTGTAGTGTTTTTGAATGTGAACAAGACGCGTCCATTTTCATAGCCGCGCGTGCAGCCAGGGTTGCGCAATGTTGAAAGTAATTATTTTTAGGAATCACCTTGTTGTCACTGCAATATCTCGGTCAATATTTTATCATTATGCACGCTGTGAGCATATTCTGGTAGCTGTAAGTGGCGCGCTTCGAACGAGCCTAAGATGTCATTAATCCGACAATTTTAAGGTGCTCAATTATGCGCCCAAAGACAAGTCAGTACAATATTGAACTGTAACATGAGCCACAGCAAAAATATGAAGTACTGCTTGAGTACCCCCAGTATCTAGTACCATTACATTGTTTTTATACTTTAAAGCAGCAGGATCTTTATTCCATGGATTTATTGGCTTTTCTCTGCTTTTAATGCTTCTGAATCCCACACTAATTTTTTTAGTCACTTTTTCTATGTTTAGATCGCTAAAAATGATCAATTATGTGGCTGATTGCATAAAATGCTTGAAATCAATCTCACGGTTTCCTGATGTTGGTGGCTCATGCAGGTGCTTCGCTTGATTGACCCCATATTGAAGGTGAATACCCCCAGACCATTTGTGAAGCTCGGACCGTACATGACAGTGCACTTGATAAAGCTCACTGCCACATCTACATGTAGCCTCGAGCTGCTTTGCGATGTGCTTCAATGTTGTCATGGGACGGACAATGATCTTGCAGTCATCGTTGTCGCACTGAATGACCCCAAGGCACTCACAAGCTGATTTCCGACCCTCCTCCCACGTCTCAGCATGCTCACTTCCGCCGCAAAAGCCTCCACGGACTTGATGAGCCCAGTGCTCCATGATGTCTTTGCTTTCTTCGACCTCTGCCCAAGTGAAATCACAGTCAAATGTACCATTGGGCCATCCATCCCAAGGAGCAGTGACAGGATTAAATGCTTCCACAAGTGCAGCATTCTGTTTGGCTTTCTGGATGGGAGCATGTACAGCAATCTTTTGCTCAGCTTCCTTCGTAATTTTGTTAGGAATTTTGATAGACAGTGCAACCGCAGCCACTGTAAATGTTTTATACCAGTAAGCTTTCAGTCAGGTATCTATAAACATTATCATAACATCACATACTTGGCTTTACTGTGGCTGTATCGCTTTTTTCGACTCTTCGATACCCAATAATGGTGTCTAATCTATGAATAAATATAAGCATTAAAATATTGCAATTTTCCAGCTGCCTACCTCCAGTTTTGTTGTAAATGGGCACCATATCACCCTTACTATCAGGTGGAGCAATCCGGCCATGAGTTTCATGGTCATTGTCTTTTCGCTTCAGCTCTGGGAAGAAATAGAGTGCAATATGCTTTATAAACTCCCTCTACAGTTATTCAGCTCTCGAGGCAATGGTAGCTTTATTATACGTATCACATACCATGAGTAAAGTTCCAATAGATATGAATAAATATAATGAAAGAGGTCAAGGATGTGGAATAGAAGAGAGAAGAGTACCAAGATGGAATTCACATCCTCAATAACAAAAATTTATGATGAAGTCATATACTTCCAGTCACGATCAAGTAGCCTGATGGAAGTAAAACTGAAAAGTCAGTGGCTCGCAGCGTGTTTAGCACAACAATGTACAACTATGCCACAGCCATGCATGACCATGCACAACCATGCACAGCCATGTATGGTTGCGGATGTGACTGTGCACAACCATGGTCGACCATGCAGCGCTGTGCACGACCATGCAGAGCCATGCAATCGACCACCAATCAACCATGCACAGCCATGCAGAGCTGTGCACATGTGACTTTCGATCAAACATTCCCACGCATCTTTACTCGCCATGTGTTGTATAACTTGCATCGAAAGGTGATGGTTCAGGATAATTTCCCACTTTAACTTGCTGGTTGAATGTTTGCCACATTCCTCAATATGCATATGACATAGATATATCTACATTTACTATAGGAACCTGGATTCTGACCCATGCCAAGATGTGTTACATATTCGTCACACTTTGTTGGCCTGCACGGCTGTGCATGGTCAGACATGGTCGTGCACGGTCGTGCCACGGTTTTTCTATAAGCCGGTGAAATACTTATGTCCTGCTCACTAAAGATGTGCTCCATATAGCTTTTGAATACCCATCTGTGAATGTATGACATGCTTATATGGGTTGGTAAGTCTGTCAGACACATATTAATTTGGAAAATGCTTTTTGCCAACAGGGTAACCAGACATTGGAATAATGCCACTTTCAGTGATTTTAATTCACTGAAAAATAAAAGTGTGCATCTGAGTGCTTTTTTTTGGCTTTTATTCAACTTTACGATCATGCAATCAATTCATACAATGATTGTATCTTTGGAATCACTAATGATTAGGTCATTTCACAAAATTGATTTAATTCTTTCCCACAGTTTCCCACAGTTTCCTGATGTATTTGGATATAAGATTGGAAAGTTACAACATAAAGGCAATACAATTTTGCAAGCATAGTACAGACCACAGTATATGTTGAGTATATGTAACTAGCTGTCAGTATTACAGGTAGTCCAATATGGGCCAATTTTACAGTTATGAAAGCTGACAGAGGAGGACCCTTGTTGGGAAATTACCCTGATAATAAATGGATACACTACTTCTGGAACCCACATAAGCCGGCATCCACCAAGTACAGAAAATATCCACTGGTCAGGGTTGGTGGTCCAAGCACAAGAGGCTTGGCTTACAATTATAGATGCCCATGCAGACTTGTTATCTTGAATAGAAATAACAGCAGTGTTTGAAGGAGACATGGGTACATGCCACACTTGTACAGTGTTATCATCTGACCCAGAGACAATGTGGGTGCCATCAGAGGAAAAGGCAACAGATCTGACCCAGTCTGTATGGCCATTGAGCACCTGGAGCTGAGCACCAGTAGATGCATCCCATACCCGCACAGACCTATCATGTGACCCAGAGACAATGTGGGTGCCATCAGAGGAAAAGGCAACAGAATTGACCCAGCTTGTATGGCCATTCAGCACCTGGAGCTGAGCACCAGTAGATGCATCCCATACCCGCACAGACCTATCATGTGACCCAGAGACAATGTGGGTGCCATCAGAGGAAAAGGCAACAGAATTGACTGGGCCTGTATGGCCATTGAGCACCTGGAGCTGAGCACAAGTAGATGTATCCCATACCCGCACAGACCTATCATCTGACCCAGAGACAATGTGGGTGCCATCAGAGGAAAAGGCAACAGAATTGACTGGGCCTGTATGGCCATTGAGCACCTGGAGCTGAGCACCAGTAGATGCATCCCATACCTGCACAGACTCATCATGTGACCCAGAGACAATGTGGGTGCCATCAGAGGAAAAGGCAACAGAATTGACTGGGCCTGTATGGCCATTGAGCACCTGGAGCTGAGCACCAGTAGATGCATCCCATACCCGCACAGACCTATTATGTGACCCAGAGACAATGTGGGTGCCATCAGAGGAAAAGGCAACAGAATTGACCCAGCTTGTATGGCCATTCAGCACCTGGAGCTGAGCACCAGTAGATGCATCCCATACCCGCACAGACCTATCATCTGACCCAGAGACAATGTGGGTGCCATCAGAGGAAAAGGCAACAGAATTGACTGGGCCTGTATGGCCATTGAGCACCTGGAGCTGAGCACCAGTAGATGCATCCCATACCCGCACAGACTCATCATGTGACCCAGAGACAATGTGGGTGCCATCAGAGGAAAACGCAACAGATCTGACCCAGTCTGTATGGCCATTGAGCACCTGGAGCTGAGCACCAGTAGATGTATCCCATACCCGCACAGACTCATCATGTGACCCAGAGACAATGTGGGTGCCATCAGAGGAAAAGGCAACAGAATTGACCCAGCTTGTATGGCCATTCAGCACCTGGAGCTGAGCACCAGTAGATGCATCCCATACCCGCACAGACCTATCATCTGACCCAGAGACAATGTGGGTGCCATCAGAGGAAAAGGCAACAGATCTGACCCAGTCTGTATGGCCATTGAGCACCTGGAGCTGAGCACCAGTAGATGCATCCCATATCTGCACAGAATTATCCTGTGACCCAGAGACAATGTGGGTGCCATCAGAGGAAAACGCAACAGAATTGACTGGGCCTGTATGGCCATTGAGCACCTGGAGCTGAGCACCAGTAGATGCATCCCATACCCGCACAGACCTATCATCTGACCCAGAGACAATGTGGGTGCCATCAGAGGAAAACGCAACAGAATTGACTGGGCCTGTATGGCCATTGAGCACCTGGAGCTGAGCACCAGTAGATGCATCCCATACCCGCACAGACCTATCATGTGACCCAGAGACAATGTGGGTGCCATCAGAGGAAAAGGCAACAGAATTGACCCAGCTTGTATGGCCATTCAGCACCTGGAGCTGAGCACCAGTAGATGCATCCCACACCTGCACAGACTTATCATCTGACCCAGAGACAATGTGGGTGTCATCAGGAGAAAAGGCAATAGAATTGACTGAACTGCCTGTTTGTATTTTTATCAATGGTGTGTCACTAGGCTTTCTATGGGTGAAGGATGGAATGCCAGGAAATTTCTTCTTCCACTGCTGACATAATGCTGATCCTGTAGACCATGTTGCTAATGCTGAGATATACAGATGTGGAGTAGACAAAGCTGGTGGATTGGCTCTAAAGTAAGTGGCAAAATTGGCTGCTTCAACAATATTGGCAGCAAGCCCTGGTTCCCCCCTTCTGTTCTAAATAACTTGTCTGAGAAACAGCAGTGCATTCTAAATGAAAATATTCTCACCTTCAAGACCCATCTATGTGTCTGCTGAAGCATTGTGCTACACTGACTACTAGATCCAAGAAGGTTCATAGCCTCAATCCAAAATAGAACATAAATGCTGAGGAAGTCCATTATAAGAGCACTGAGTTCCTTTCCATTTTCTTGATTGGTTTGGGTCAAATGGTAGCTCCAGTGCTGAGAGGCATACCTCAGGAAGACATTGATATTGTCATCAACTCGGTGTGCCAACTGTAGGTCCTCAGCATCAAGCAGAAATGATGATGGTATGTCACCAATATTGAAACGCAGTGACTTTTTCATGATGGCAAAACAAGATTTTGTGAGGAGTGCATGATGCTGGGACACATTGCATGCCATAGAAAACTGGTGACCTTCAAACACAAAGTTTGATCGCATTTCATTGAAGATAAAGTCTGGGAATGAGGCATGGTACCATAGAACTTGGCCATCCCTGCAATAGAGCACTGCATAAAGTGTTTCCAAGACTGCATCAACAACTTGAACATCAATATCAAACTCAGAAAGAAGGGCAGCTGTGACAGATGTTGATGTGCGTTCAGATGTACAGAGGAAAGTATGCAGGATAGATAGACGAGAGTCAAACAGGTCATCATCAAAGTCAGAAAAGGCATCATATAGGATTTGTTGGTAAAGTTGGTCAATAAGCAGTCCACCACTTGCTGCAAATGATTGCTCAACATGCAGCTTACTTAGGCGCTTGCATTGCTCCCCTACTGTGATTGATCGATGAGGTGTCAGATACCTCACAATAGTTGCTGCAGAGATAAAGAGACCATTTGCCAGTTGCACCATAAGCTCTAGCTCTTTCAGGTCCTTGAAGTTAGGAAGCTTACTCTGCAGGAACTTGGCAATATCAGTCTCTACACTGATAATTGGCACATCTTGCAAACGATAGACAAGCTTAGATACAGATGGGTCAAAGAGGGCTATGACACTGGGATCTGGTCGGCTAGTAAAGAGAAACTTGAGGCCTTGTAGATGATGTTTTTTGATAGTCTCAAGCATGCCACAGAGGAACTCAGAGCCCCCTTGTGCCTCAATCTCATCCAGTGCATCAACAACAATGAGATAAGATGGAAGCTCTGCATGACGTTGGGATACAGACTGCTGCCATGGGCCAGCAAGAAGGTCCTCTACTTGCTTGTCCAACTTGTCAACCGAACCAAACTTATCTGCTTTATGCAAGGCATGACGGAATGATCCCGATTTTTGAGCAAGTTCATATGCAAGGGTAGGAATGATATGGATTTGTCGTCGGGTTTCTTCAAACTGGCGGGAGCAGTGAAAGCTAGCACCCAAGATAGCATGTTGGCTAGCATGTTCAGTCATCTCAAGCTTCTCAAAGTGTTGAGCAATAGTATATGCAATGGTTGTCTTGCCAGAGCCAGCATTTCCAGTCAGCCAGAACACAGGTGGGCTGTCTGCAGAGGTGTCATCGGCCCATTTAATCATATCCCCCAGAATCTCCTCACGCGTTCCTTTGGTGCATGCTTCACGAGTTACTATTGCCCCACCCCCCAGGTCCGCGTTATAGATTGCCTTCCGAGCACGAAAGCGGTCGAGTTGTGTAAGCTGATTGGTGGTGAGTACTCGTTCTGGCTGAAGGTTATAGATTTTACCTTGATTTCGGAGTGGATGTCGTCCACCTTTCTCTCCGTGGCCAGTGCGATGCCAATCTGGGTGCGCCAAATTAGCAAGTTTATAACCTGACAGGTGTATATGCCCCGACCTGGAATGTTTTCGTAGCCTGATCAATCCGTTTGAATATGTCCTCGACAGCTTTCTTGTCGCCTTCGTTCTCCAATACCCGTCTGAATGCCCCCTTTCTCGCCAGTTTCTGTAGCTCGTCGATCTCAGTCCGAAGGGTCCTGCAGGCACGTTAGTTGGCGTATCTGACATTAGTGTTGAAGTGGCCTACTTGACAAAAGCCATCATCCGTGGCTGTTGGGAGTTGGGAACATCCTGATCCACAGCTTCATCCACGGCGAGCAGTCTGTCAGCAGTTTGAATGATAAGTTGTTCGACGGCTCCTTTGTTGTCTCCAACCGCCTGATACAGACATTCAGTATAGGTATGGCGCACTGAAGCTGACAACATACATTTTTTATCTCGATAAGTGCGTTAACAGCAGCAACTGGTGCCTTCGCTGGAGTTCCATCGAGAAATGGCTGGACCTTCTTGAGCAACAGTTCCACACCAGTCCAAGCAAGTACGAGCACATCTTTCGCTGTCGCTTTCCAGTCGGGATCTTGCACCTGATGACCAGCCGAGTCCGCAGCGGGAAAGGTTGGACGTCCGCCAGGGTTGTCCTCACGTCCTCCTCCTGTAATGAGTTCAACAGCTGTTCGATTTAGATATAGTGACAGCATTCTCACCTGTGGTGGCTACGAGAACCACGGGGACGGATGCTGGCGTAGGCGTCGAAGTGCTGGTGGTTTCGCCGCCGTGCCCTTTGAGACGTGTTCAAAATCAATCACTAGGACATAAGAACCCGGCATGCTGCAATCTCACCATGACCCACAGCGGAGCCGGGAACAAATGGGACATTCGATGGCGGCGGCGGAGCTGACTGGGATGGGGCGGTAGGATCTGGATGGTGGGCTGAGTCTTGCTAGATGTGGGGAAGGAATCCGGGATGGTACATACTCTGATTCAAGGTGGCATTGCCGCCTGAGGAAAAAAGTTGAGTCCTCATCAATAACACTAAGATGAGCTCAGAAAGACTGACTGGAAGCCGTCTGCGCTGTCTGTCTTGCGTTGTTTCCCGAGCCAGGGTTGCGAGCGCCAGATGCAGAGTCGATAGAGGCCCGATTCGAATTCGATGGACTAGCCGAGACACTGTGTCCCCTGATCTTACCCTGGATGCGGTCCACGAGTTTTCCAAATTTTGCTGTCAATTTCATTGCTGCAGTACACGAGGGTTTTCTGAGGATGACGATGAGAGCGAGAGAAAAGAGCAAGGAAGATGCTGTGTTGATCGCGAGCATCATGATTCCCAGGAACCCACGGGCGATTGGAAGTCACTCACTCTTCTATCCATGTGCCTCCTCCCTCGTATTCTCCCTCTCGCAGAATATAGCATCAGACCCAGCACCAGGATCCCTCAGACAACCCCCCTCAGACTCAGCAGCGCCAAGCCAAAGAGTCAAAGCAACACCCACCAAGATTTGCACACCCTGACGACGACCCAGTGTCTCATACCTACATCCGCAACTATTGCCAGGCGGTCTACACGGCGCAAAGCGGCGGTCGGTTGAGACAATCACGGCCTGCGCGCACCATTGTTATGACCCAGAAGCATGAGGAGGACCGACGCAGGTATCCTCACCCGCACTTGTACCCATCGCACTACAGTGGCACCCCGCAGCAAAGTGCTCATGCTGCGTGCTATTCGTGATGTGTGCATGGAAGCTCTCAGTATACGTGTGCTGTTAGAATGTGCGATAGCAGGAGATAACGGACGAGATGGGTAGAGGCGCACACGGATGGGAGAGAGATTGCAACTGAGAGACTACGACGACCGCGTCAACTCTCTCTCGCCCTTCTAGCCCCCACATTGTCCTTACCAAATCCCCACCAATGTAAGCTCTTTCAATCACTCTTTCAATCACTATGATCTTACGTTTGTGCAGATAGACCTTGTTGGCGCAGCACCTCATCGTGATACGGCTGGCCAGGACCACCTTTATCCAGCCAGGATCACGGCCCCCTTGCCCTTGCCATCAACCGCACCCTTGCCCTTGTGTGCCACGCCCGCCTGAGCATCACACCCATCTACATCTCGCGCTCGCCCATGGAACACGGCGCCACAACACCCAATGGAGTCAGGTTCTACAGTCGTACCTGTAATATCGCAATAGCCACTGCAACTGTACGCCAATTCGGAAGTGGAAGTGCAACGACCCGACGGCTGATGCGGTTTGAATGCTGAGTGGAAATGGAACAAGACTACCCAGGGATTCCCGGAGCTGTCGCTGCCACCGGAGGAGGGAGAGTGAGCAAACGGGACTGGGCTGTAATGGGAGAGGAGACGATGGATAGACGCAATGTCATCGTATCTCCATTCCCTTCATCTTGCCCCACCGGCCATCCCTCGAGCTTGATGCTGGGCGTTAAACTCTTCATACACGTCTTTCGGTATCAAATATGGCTCGAAGAGGACGGGTTCGCCGACGGCGACTGTAATATCGATCACAACGGCCACGAGTGCGCCGAGACGATGAAGTCGAGGACAAGGATATCAAGTACAATAACCACAAGCGCATCAAAGACCAGGACGCCGAGCACAGCGACTGTGACTCACAAGCGACTCAGTCTTGCGTCGAGGATGTACATGTAGGGTGCAGCGTTGAACTGCTAGCGACGATGTGGTGGACGAAACCCGCGGGTGGGGCATGGACGGCGACATCATGTTCAAGCTCGTCAAGCAAGGACCCTCAATGGCTCTGACCTGAGTGTGACGAGGACCCACCGTCACGACGATGGACAACACCATCAAGCGCGAGCCGCATATCGGAAATGACTCGGGCAAGAGAAGGACAACAGCATCGAGTTCGAGTACGTTAAGGGACAATGTCGTCGAGTCCGACGGGGACGACTTCAGTGCAATCACAGCGATTATGACAAAAGCGCGAAAATAGAGGATGAGGATAACGCCGTTCTGGAGCTGGAGCACACCTAGAGCAAGTCAAGCATGGTACAAGCCCAAGGGGCCGCGAAGGATGAACCCAAGGATGGTTAAAAGATGCGAGTACGAGTCTAACCCGAGAAAGGTCAGATACGCCCCTTCTTCGATCTTTAAAGTTGACGAGATTCTAAGTACAATGTACAGCGCGACATACCCCGTTCAGATCAGCAGACAACTATCCCCGCCCAGCTGTTCCCAGCACTCCCAGCACTCCCACCCCCTCCATTCGCAATCCGTAGCACGGCTTCACGCACCGCTGTGCTCGGTGACGTCGCAACATCGGAGGAGTGCGCCATGTACTCGAGAGTGAGGCTGCTTGTTCTCATTAACATACATATTCGCATTTTGACTGCCACGAATAGATCAAACCGCCGTCGCAGAGAGTCGGTTTCCTTTGCAATAGCCACTTCAACGAGTACGACGCTAGAAAAGCTGCGCAAGAAACTACATCACCATTAGTGTGTTTATTCTCACATCTTCAAGACTCAAGTCAAGAAACATGTACCTTTTTCCCATGACAGTTGAAGAAGGCAAATCACAAGTCAATGGTGTACAGAAATTTAGCAGAACCGATGAGATCTAATTAGCCAGTAGATATGGAGTACAAAAAGTGGGAATAGACAAGGTTTGGGAGTTGATAGCGACAGCGACCAATATACTCGATGAAGATTATCTAGAGCGCACCGTCTGGTGCGAATGTTATTAGGAGAATGTAACGGTATCGTAAGTGAACTTTGCGAGCACAATGTAAGGCATTTACTGGACATGGACCTCAATCTTGAATTTTACCACAAGAATTGATTGATAGGAGTTCGTCCCACCAATCATCCCTTTCACTGAGCTTGACGAGACCTATGACACGGGGGGTCAACCAAAATATACATGTAATTGAATTCTGCGCGCTTACCGGAAGCCGCACCTGTTGACTTGCTCTCATGGACCTTGATCTGCATCAGGTGTTGCTATTGCATCATGGCTTCATAGTGCCAGCGGTATTCGGCGTCCGGAACCACTACCAGGCCCACTCTCACCCGCACCTGCACCCACTCTCGTCCTCGCAGCCATACTGGGGTTTCTGCCAGTCTCACTAGCACTCGCACTTTCAACGCTTGTTGGTGAAGCACGGTAGTCGGGACGGTGAATGATGCGCATTGCATCACCCGAACGACGTGGGCACCTTGGTACCTAGAATAACCAGAGGGGATGCTACAATGGACTAAGAAAAGGAAAGGGTCAGAAAGCACAGGCAGGGGGAAGACGCGCAAATGAGACGCACCTGGATACTCTCTCGCACCTCGAGCCTCTTCCGCCATCCGTCATGCCCGCGAAGTCCTACTAGTTCAATATATCTGTGCAGATCTGCGCGTGGACTTCGTCAGACTAGCAACAGAGGGTGAAGCATATACTCATACACATCTGTTCATGTAGGCTATGACATGCTCTATGTGCGTGGTGAGACGTCGGCGCAAGTGTTGGTGAGGGATGCGCAGCGGAAGACGGCCGATGCGGCGACGCGGCTATCGGAGCAGTGGGAGAGTAGGGGAGGGTGGCTGTTAGCACTGCAGAGCAAGGGTGCAGAAGCGGTCGGGGTTGGCGCTTTGCATGACGAGCATGTGCTGCTCAATGTTGGCACAACTGTACCCGCGTGGGTGCGCGGCGGGGGTGGAGCGCATGGGAGACTGATTGACGCTGGGACATGGTGGAGAGTCGGTCTGGACCCGGCGCGCACGAGAGAATGTGACAGTGTGTCTGTGCGAATCGTCCTCGGCGACCACCGCTTTCTCCATCGCTTCTTGGACTTGACCCCTGTCGAACCGTCAAGTACACCTGATAATCACCCTCACCCTTTCCAGCGGGATACCATGTCCATCTAAATTCCTCGCAGTTGACAGACCGCTGCCACTCAAACTTCCTGGGCCGAAGTTGGTGATGTGTGGTAGCCTCGAGAAGTTGGTCGCGCTGACCCAGTGGATCTGCGAAGCGAAAATCTGCCCGTACAGCAAGTGATTAATGGAGAAAGTGGCCTCGCGCATGTCGGAGCCTTGGTCAAGCGGTGAGTAGCAGGAAAAAGGTCAAGCAGAATACCTGACTTACCTCCTTGGTGCGACAGATGGGAGTCCTCAAGTTCCGCGACTGCTCGCCGTCCCGATCTCCCTCAACGAGCTTATCCGTCGCGGTGGTAAGAGACTCGCCGTCGTAAGGGTCACTAATAACCAAAAATCTGATGAAAAAGAGAGGGTGGCGCTTGGACAACGTAACTTGCTCTGGTCGGCGTCTTGACCTCGCGAAGACTGGTTACAAGACCGAAGACCAGCTTGAGGCCAGGGACGACGATGGCGTTGGGATTACGGTGGGCGGAGACGGACAGTTGAGCAGTCGTGGGTAGTTACTTGTTGGTCTTCGCGATGTTGACTTCAAGCCATTCCAAATCTAAGCTAGTAACTTCTTGAGCCAGAGGACCGTAGTGAGCGCGCCGTCTCGATTAAACGATGAACCAATGAAACATTACCTGTCCTCGCCCTCAGCCGCGACTTGAAGAGCTCGTTTAGGTTCTAGATGGGCTCGAACCGAAGTCAAAGAATGAGGGAGATATGACGTTGTAGATAGGGGAGGAACGTACGTTCTCCAATACGATCTTCATGAGGGTGATGGCAATGTCGATCTTCTGGAAGAGGTCGTCCTTGGTGTTCGCGACTCGAGACGAGCGCGTTCTTGTTTCTCAGAGCTCATGCCCTTGAGCTTTACATTACAAGGAGGAGCATCAGCGGCGATCCAACGAATGGATGAGCGGAAGGACGACGTACGACTACTTTGCGGCATCAGCCTGCTCATGCGTACGGCCTAGCGCCCCTTCATTGCGACCAACATGGCCTGATTGACCGTCGTCTGCCACGGGAACAAGATGGTCTGCGCGCGATGACCTCGTACATCTCGAGCGCCTTGCCAAGGCGGTTGCCTTCTGCCGCGGGCCCTGTGCTCACGGCGACTGGCGTTGTGCACTGTGTTGCGAAGGCGAATGCACCGGATTCCGATATTGGGCAGGGATCCTTGCGTGGGGGCGTGGGCGCCAAACCTTTGGGACTAGTGCTGTGCGCGCTGTTGGTGGGTGAGGGCGGGCGTTGGGTCAGGCGTGTAGTGCATGACGATGTTTGAGGAGGACAAGAGGAGGAGAGAAGCGCCGGGACGCCGGACCTCTGGGGTCTCCGGGGTCCGTCACCACACCTAATCCAACTGACGCGCTCGATGTTTTACTACTCTCAACATTCGCCCAACACAACTGCTTGCTCTAAGAGATGCCTCTTTCTCGGCCATTTGCGACGCGTCACACATTTCTGATTCTCTAGACCTTGACCGGGACTTTCGAATCATGACCCGCATATCATCCTGACAACGTCCTGGTGGCAGGACCTTCTTCCGGGGAGCGTTTATCGAAGGTCCTCGACTGCGACTCTCTCAAACTTCGTAGTATAAGGACAGCCGGAAGATAGTGCCGGAATAGGGTCGGATGCACCAATAAGTGGTATCGACAAATCATCAGCTTCTTCCAGACTGATTCCTGCCTCAGGGCTGGACCTCGAGAGAATCGACTGTCCATAACTTCATGCAGCCAATATTCAACATCCACTTTGTGGGTATAGTACCGCCCTTTAAATTTCCTAAAACCGCTCCTCTTATGCGCCCTGAGTAGATCAAAACATGACGAACGCCAGTCGTTGATCCCGGAGTCTCCTTGATCGTAATCTTAAACCTCACCCATCCACTGTCTCAATAACTTCAGCAGTAATCTTCATTGCATCCTCTCTCATGGGCTCTCCCTCAAAATATGATGAAAGCACCATAATTCACGGCGCGCATTTGTCCCACGACGACGACGTCCAGCAGCGAATCGCACACATAAACACAATCAGTCTCAGCCTACCTTCCAACGGAACTTCTGCACCCCCACCACCTGCCGCCTTTCCGGGCCACGGCCCCGCTAAGAGCGACGAAGAAAATACGCGGCAGGAAGTTATTCCTACCAACGACGAAGGCAACGAATGCCGACCGTGGTACCTGTACGCCGCCATCGACGGCGTTGAAAACGTCGAAAAATACAGACCAGGTGGCCTCCTTCCTATCTCTCTGGGCGACGGTTTGCATCGGGGTCGCTACGTCGTTCTGCAGAAGCTCGGCCACGGCGGCTCATCCACAATCTGGCTCGCCCGCGATCCAGACAAGGAACTAGTCACTTTGAAAGCGATGTGCGCCGACGAGTCCCAGCAAGATCCATCTCAGATCCCAGACTGGGCCATTCCGCGACGGCTCCAGGGCCTATATCCCCGCACCGACTACTTCCGGACCCCATCGCGGTATTTCTACGAATCAAGTCCGAATGGAAGCCATCTCGTTCTGGTTTACCCGCTGGCCGGACCCAACATTGCGTCTCTTTACGCCCTTCCGACAAACCATTACTGGCAACCGCCTAAACCTGCTGGAAGTAGACGATTCCGCATCGACTTGGCTAGGAAGGTGGCGAAGGAGACCGCGATGGGACTATATCAGATGCATTCCGCAGGGATTGTCCACGGAGGTGAGTCACTCTCTTTCTGAACGGGTTGTCAATTCTAAGCACCCCTTGGCAGACTTGACGACGTCAAATATCCTCGTGAGGACTGCGCCCTGCGTTCTCGAATGGTCCGACGCTGAGGTCAAGGCCCGTTTCGGCAGGCCCGTCACAGACAAAGTCAAGTTGATCCAGGGCGGATCCCACGGGTTGCACGCACCACCCCTGCTATACGAACCCATCCCCATTTCCAAGTTCAGCGACGCATCCCTCCTCCAGGAACGGACCCTCATCCACGACTTCGGCAAATCCTACCTCGCCGCCGCCCCGCCCGCAGACTACCGCCCCGGCACAATAATCAACTACACGCCGCCGGAGATGTTCTTCGACGGCCGCTGCGCGCACGCGGCGGACATTTGGATGCTCGCGTGTGTGATCCACGAGGTGCGCACGGGGCTGCCGCTCTTCGACCTCGCGTGGAGCACGCACGACGGGGACCTCGTCATGCACATGGTCGAGACGCTGGGGCGCCTGCCCGAGCCGTGGTGGGCCGCGTTCGCGCACCGCGAGGAGTGGTTCTATGATGATGGGAGGGTTAGGAGCGAGGAGGAGCAGATGCGCGCGCCTGGAATCGGTGCGGGCAGGTTTGAGCTTGCTGTTGCGGAGCCTCTGCATGCGAAGCTGCGTAAAACCGGGACACATGGACCGTCGGGTGTCGATGAGGGCCCTATGTGCGAGCCACCGGGCGTACGGATGGAGGAGGATGAGGTGGAACTCCTTGGTGATCTTCTAGGGAAAATGTTGAGATACAAGCCTAAGGAGAGGATCACCATAGATGAAGTTATCGAGCATCCATGGTTTTCATATCGTCCCTGACTCTAGTAGGGGCTGAGAATCCGAATGTATGGTTATGATTAAGGGTCTGTACAGCAACCATAATCCAGCTGGATTATTCGGCTGATGGGATTATTGATGGTGTCCCACGGCCAAGTGTGACACTCCACAACAGCCTCCCCGACACCTTTTATTGCTTTACACCAGTCAATCATGGATTCCTGTCAAATTTATCGGGGAAACCAATCAAAGAAATGCATGTTCCAAATAATATGCCGTCAATTCTAGGATAATCGCATCGCGTGCATCTGGGGTCTCGAATACGACGAAAGAAAGGAATGATGAGAGAATGTAAGAAAACATGTGCAGAGACAAAGCCCTGAAGAGATCAAGAAGAACATAAAATAGGCACATGAGATGCTTTCCAAACTCGATCTTCCCCAGCTGTAAGCCCGCCGGTGTGCTGCGATGAGGCCAGGACAAGCTGGTTTTACTATGGGTTGTTGTGTGTCACAGGTATACGTTTTACGGGGTGCCTAGAGAGTTTCCAGCGATATCATACGCATTATAGTCCTATTCAGCTTATATAGACCCAATTTAGTTAGAAAAAGTGGGTACGGCGCATGTAGGATGGATGTAAACTAACCCCAATGACAAAAAAAAAAAAGACTTGAACATTGACTGTAGAATAGCCAGATGTGCGCCATACATGTGGTTGAATACATGCCTCAATTAACTGTGTATATACTGTCGTAACTTTTAACTGCGTCCACTGGCTTTAAATGACAAATTTCTGCTGAAATCAATGCAAACATTGAGCGGACGAGGGAGGAATCAGAAGGATGACACTCTGTGACGCCAGTGACCGGTATCAGCCGCGCCATCAATAATCCCATCAGCCGAATAATCCAGCTGGATTATGGTTGCTGTACAGACCCTAAGATAGGTGACACTATAGACCCGCACCTTACGTAATCAACGGGCTTGGCGCCAAGAGCGGCCAAATCTGCGAGCTGAAAAAATCAAAATGTGTAGACATAGGGAGGAACTTGGAAATAAAAATTGTTACAAAAAGAAATTCAACAAAATAGTGAGAATCCAATATCTTTTTACAAAGATGCATCCATAATCTGCTCAGCAGCCCAAATTCTCCATCCTCTAAGTCCACATCTGAGTCACCCATTTCTCAAAGACTGTCTGCCAGGTCTGGTAGCCCTTCTTCTTCAACACCATCAAGAATTCCTAGCAGATAGATTGGCTGCTCCTGATTGTCAAGCGGAATATCATATGACTCCTGGGGCACAGAATTTGTTGCCTGAGAGATAGTATACCCAGCAGGAGGGAGGTCTGAAGTCTGTGGCAGTGGCACACTCCTCAGAAGTGGCTTTGCTCTGCTTCTGAGCATGTTTTCCGAAGTTTTGTAGCCTAGATTTCGTAGTTTTAGACTGCCGGGGCATTTGAGGATGTAGAGGGGTACTAAGAGTACAATTAATGTGCCTCAAACGCGGCCAAAATCCCATGAAATGTGCATGCAACGAGGTAGATACATGTGCTGAGTGCATGCAGCCGAAGTTCGGCAAGTCACGTGTATGATTACATAAGCGGCCAAAATCAAAAGTCACAAAAATGAAAAAGCCGGCATTCGCTCGGAAATGCTATTTCTAGTATGTAAAAATAAAAAGAGTGATTTTTTTTTGTATGCCCTACTACTTGCCCGTAAGAAATTTTTTTCAAAAATTATAACCAACATTCTATTCAGATTGGTAATACCTACACATTGATGGTTTTTAAAAGTTGATACATGCAGTTGTGGTGACGGGGTAGCGCAATGAAAAAGCTACGATTTTGGCTGACTAAGCACGTGCGGGTTTATAGTGACACCTATCTTATAGCAGTGGACGTTGATGGTTGATGGTGGGAATGCTGATATGAAAGTCCCGCGGCCTATGCGAGGCTCGTTTCCCACAACCCACAAGCACACACACAAGTGGATGGTTCATTCAAGGCGTAGTATACGAATTACTATATCCCGATATTTGTAAGTTATGCAATTTGAACAGGATATATGCCACCTGGTACTAGTCATCCTAGATCTTAGCTCGATGAGTTTTCTACCTACCACATTTTGTATGAATCCTCTCAATAGTAACTGATCAAACCCCAAATGAACATGTTTCAAAGGTTGTCTTTGAACAATTTGATGTGTTACTTGATAGATCATCTGAAGACTTCATTCATATGGATGTGGATAGTCAATACATTTCATGAGAACGCGAGATGTTCATTTTGTATCAAAATACAACATTGAAGTAACGCTCAAACCAAAATCATCCACACTCCCAGTCCTTATCCCGTGAAAATTTTTGCCATTCCTGTCGTGAATTTATGATCTAGCAAACCAGGGATGCTCAATAACCTGTGCCATAGTGACTCTCTCCTCGGGTTGGTACTTCAGCATCTTGCCTAGAAGGTCTGCCAGGAGCTCAACTTCGTCCTCTTCAATGGCTAGGTTAGGCTTCTCGTACATAGGGCCCGCAGCAGTGTCAGAGGGATTGTCTGTGCCAACGAGGCGCAGCCTCTCATGGAGAGACTGCTTCCGGCCAAGCAGGAACGAACCGCCTCCAAGAGTTTGCATGAAGCGCCTTTGCTCATCCACAGTCATCAATTCCCCGTCATCTTTGAACCACTGTTCGCGACTTTCAGGGTCGAGATCAGTCAACCAGGGGTCGGGAAGTCGACCTAGCAGCTCAACGTGGCGCATGACCAGGTCGTCGTCGTTCATGCTCCAGGCCATGTCAAAGAGCGGAAGCCCGGTGCGAATCTCGTAGATCAGACATGCGAGTGACCACACATCCGATTCAAGCCCTGCACGGCCTTCGAAATACATTTCGGGGGACATGTGGCCCAGGGTGGTGCCGGGGCGGTAGTGCGGAGGAGGGGAAGCGACAAGGTAGGACTGCCCGAAATCGTTGATAAGACCGCTTTCCTGGAGTAGGTCGCGTCGCTGAATTTTGAGATCGGAATCGGGGCATACACGAAAGGTGGGGCATGCGGTCCATGGGATGAATCGTCACTGGC
This sequence comes from Psilocybe cf. subviscida, assembly GCA_013368295.1. NCBI lineage: Eukaryota > Fungi > Basidiomycota > Agaricomycetes > Agaricales > Agrocybaceae > Psilocybe > Psilocybe cf. subviscida. The sequence goes on along the minus strand of JAACJJ010000029.1, from coordinate 2,721,454 downwards.
TGAAAAGACACAGCCATAACCACCGGGAAGCGACTTCTTGTCCGTGATCATCTGAACTTTACTTTTCTTTGGTTCGCCGAGGTAGGCTGTAACCGCGGAGTCCGACCATTCGACAACATTGGGCGCGATCCTGAGCAAAATGTTTGAGGAAGTCAGATCTGGGAATGAGTGTTTAGTCAGGTTCCGTAGGGCTACTGTGACCTAACTGACCTCCATGAACGATACCAGCAGAATGCATTTGATAGAAACCGTTTGCAATATCTCTCGCGACGTCCTTGGGAAAGTCTGCTCGAAATCGCCGACCGCGAATGGCCTCCTTCGTCCCGTAATTGTTCGTCGGCAAGGCGTATAGCGATGCTACGCTCGGTCCGGCGAGGGGACAAACTATCACAAGGTGGTTACCGTTCGGGCTTTGTTCGTAGAAATGATGAAGAACAGTCTGAAAGTAGTTTGAGAGGGGATAAAGGGATTTTAGGTGTTGAGGAATAGTCAAGCCGGGCGAATTTGAGCCAGAACGATCGGCGCGCATTGCTTTTAAACTGACGAGCAGTCCGGGCTCTGTGTCTAGGTCGCGGGCGAGCCAGACAGTCGATGAACCGCCGTAACCAAGCTTTTGCAGAATAGCATACCGACCTCCGAAGAGAGAGTCCCCCACAGCGATTGGAGGAAGACCACCCCGCTCATAGTTTTCAATATCTTCGACGCCATCGAGGTGCGTAGGGACGTATCTAGGTCACGTAGAGCGTATGCAGCGTCGTCGTTTGATTTAACAGGAGAATCAACTGGTTGAAGGGTATCGGGATCCATGGAAGGGTTGATGAACTGAGTGGCAGGCGTTCCAGACATTGTGCGGAGCAAGCGTTGAGCAGAAGTTTTGAATGTACCGACACACAAAGACAAACATTTGCATGAGTCAGGAACATAATTACTCCTATCTTTAAGCATCGAACGGACATGCGCAGACGTGGGTCTGAACAACGGAATATAGAACTGACATGGCGGTCATGGCCCACACTTGATGAATTCGGACGTCGCCCGTTGTGTGTGCTTGTGGACACGGCCTTGATTGCAAAGGAGTGCCGAGGCACCGAGAAGAGTGATCAAACGAGTTCAAGAGATACGACGCTCCTAGCACAGAACGCCATATTCCATTCTGAATATTAGGAGAAACTTTTGAGCCATCCTACTTTTTCTCAAGTGATTAATCTTGAGATCGTTCAAAGGCGGTCTGGGTGGGAATTTCTGCTTCATTGTGTCAACGTACATTAACTATCGTTATACTACTGACCTACTGTGTAATCTCGAAGCTTATACAGGTTTTACGTGCATGCAGATACTGGCCATGGTGTACTAAATATATATTCAACTATTATTACGAAGCGGTCTATATGAGTTAAAATATTCAAGAAGAATGGAAATGCAATATCAAGGGCACTCGTTGGGTAGTGAGGCTACCTACAAGCCATCAAGTGAAATGGGGAACTTGAGTGCATCCCATGTTCCCAATCACTGTTGCAGAATACAAAAAGTCTAGGTTTTTGTTCAGTGCTTCCAGAAGTGGTCCCTGCGCGTCTGGGTAGAGTGGCCTAACAATGTGCGTAACAAAGCCAGCATAGATTCCGCAGAAGTTAGAGAAATCGGGTGACGTCGGGTCAACAGTGTAGCTGTTGACTGTTCCGTTATTGGCGCCGGGCCCGACAGGGTGGGCGCTTGTGATGTGTGACGAAAGCCGATATTGTTCAGCGCCTGTGACGTGTGACGTGAACGATTGGTACAGTATTTCTCGTCGTTCCTTCACCTCTGCCGTCATACTCGGCTCTTGCTATCTGTCAAGCCCCCTACACATACCAGACATGCACGGATCCCCGCCTCCCGCTTCCGCGCAAACGTCGCACCTCTATGCCTGCCTTCGCTACTTCCACAACCTCTGCGACTTTACTCTGCCTTAATGACTGGCGACATAAGGTTTATTCTTTACCCCTGCAACACAGGGCATCTCGACACGTCTGTCATCTCGTATCCAGCGTGTAGGATGGTTGCCAGCACATACCAATCCCTCTACCCCCCTCAAGCCGTATTGCTGCTAAGGATTTCTGTCGGCCTTCCCTAGCATGATCATCCAGCGTGCTCGTTCGAGCATCTTTCTTGGACACTGCCCGGTTCTTTTCCCTTCTGCAGACACCCTGGATCCCCTCTTGGCACGCCTCCTCTCACATCCTCACCTGTCAGCACTTACCTCGCCATAATTCGGCGTTCCGCGCCCGCGTCCTACCATAATGGACCAGAGCATGTTCCAGTGTTTCGTATCTCTGTTAGCTGCGCAAGTGAGTTTTCACCTGATCGCCCTGTTTTAGGTTAGGACTTTATCACATATTTCGACTTATCTCCTTCCAGTAAAATCTCTTCAAAAATATCGGCCACTCACTCCGCGCCTATACGTCGTGTTCTGTGATATGCAGTTGCGGCCTCATTATCAATCAACCAGCTCCGGCGCGTGGACAATCACGCATATGATCACCTCCGCGTCTTACCATGTTCATCGGCTTCATCGAATCTATGCGCCTCTATCACTTTGCGACCTCGTCACGACGTCCTGGGTTCTGGGCTTATATTTGCCCTACATGGAGGGCGATCGACTACATACATGTAGTCTATTGTGTAGTGTCTTGTTGATCCTGCAGGGCGCGACGAGCAGCTCACGAGGCATTGTCCTATTTGGTTATCACATTTTCAGGTCTGCGCCGCAGGATGAGGTCTAGTCTGGGTCTCGTAAGTGTTGCGACTTGTTTTCGTCACAGTGAGGCTTTCGCACTTGGTCCTCCTCAGAATGTATGTCTGTAGATTTGCTCTTCATCCTCGGCGATCACATGTACCTATCTGTACCGACTATTGCCTCGTTAGAACTCACTAGGATGCCTTTGTCGACGGTGTTTTTCGGTCATATCTCTTCATGCTCCGACCTCGGCCGCCTCGTTACCCATTGGCTATTTCTCTACTCCAGGCCTCTGTGCTTCGGTATGGCACTTGTACAAGTGTTCTCCCTAGACCACCACCTCGATCTCAACGGCCATCGTATCCTTGGAAAGCATTCCTTCGATTTTTCGAGCTGCTAACAACCTTGTCCATCCATCGACCTGCTCTCGCGCAACTGAACACATCTTAATATTCAAGCTCTTGTTCATTCAAGCGAGTTCTCTGTCTTGATTGCAATATCATTTTGATAGTCTTTGTCATGATCTAGCACAACTCAGAGGCCAGACTCTCAGAGACCATAAAGCTTTTTGAGAAACCCGCAATCCGCTTGGCTATCGCATTTTTTTGGGGGGTTGTCGCCGCCTGACAAACTCAAACGTGCAACGCGTACATGTTAACTTGTTCTGTGACGTTCTGGTGCTGAGTCTTCTCTTGGAATGCGCTCGATTAGAAGTCATCCAAGTTACTGACATCTTTGCCTATTCGTGGTTTCTAAGTGAAAGGCCTCTATTATAGTCTTAGTTCCATCTTAGTACATCTGTGTTTAAATAAAATATACTTTTCCCTAGCTATCCTATTCCAGTCACCAGTGGCCAAAAATGGTGCGTCGGAGCTGTATCAATTAGCGAAGGAGGAAGGGAAGGGAACGCGGTAAGAACGTTTGCTGCGATCCCCTGGGTCTCGCCAACGTTCTCTCTACAACGACAGCCATGATGGAGACCAACGCACGAAGACGGTCCGAATGGTCAAGGAAGCCTCACTTTCTAAACCTGTGCAGCGACAGGTTGGGTGTAGTTTACCTTCCGTCATCCAAGCACTCACAAGAATTTGATACTTTCCCTGAAGCGCATTACATTCTGAGACGACAACCTGCAATGAGAGCAAATGCGCCCAAAGCAAAGTCTGCCGTCTGTTCCTGTAGTAGCGCGGTGTCAAGACCGGTGTGCTGGAACCTCCCTGTTGATGACTGCTGCTTATATGTTGCTGCTCGGTTAATGTTGAAGCTGGTTGCTCGGTAGGAAAGTTGGTGGAGAGGGGCGTCCGGGTCTGGGCGGTGAGTATAGTTGATGGCTGACAACATCCCTGTACCTGTAAATGAGCAGCGAGAGCGGCGGTGACGGCGATGACGCGGCATCGACAAGGTGGGGTGCGCCAGGGTGGAACGGCGCGAGCGTGAAATCGTTGCGCAATGCAGCATAAAATATTGCTGTGTTGAGACTGGTCGGCGACCTTGGAGAAGGTAACTGGTGATGTCAAAGGCCGCACGCAACGTCCTGAGCAGTGGATGGGCAAGAGCGCAGCATCACGGACACATCGACAACATCACCGTCATAGCTAGCTAATGCTGATGATGGCGCACCGTTGACATGGCAGACACCTTAACACCGATATTGACCGCCTGAGTGTGCTACCGCCACTGCTGTTGGTGGGTAGCAGTCGCGATACCGCAGCGTCGATAACAGCGTGCGACGGCGCGAACATCGATATTTGCTGCTCGTCGATGTCGACGTCACTGTGAGGGGCTGGTAGCACCGTTGGTGTCGGCGAGCAGCACGGACGACGAGCGACTAGGGGCGCGACTAGGGCGAGGTTGCTGCTTGTCAACATTTGCGTCGGAGCGCCTGCTACCGCCGCTGCTGTGGGTGAGCAGCAGTAGCGGTAGCCTGCGACGACGGAGTTCCTACTAACAATGCTGCTGCGGGTGAGCAGCGGCAGTGATAGCGCAGCATTGACACCGGAATGCCAGTGTGAGTGTGTGACAAAGGCGACGGGGATATGCGACGAGGGTGAGAGGGAGGGTGAGAGGGAGGGTGAGAGAGTGAGGGTCTCAATGGATATGCAAGAGCGGGATGTTGCGGATGCAGAAAGACGGACAGGTTGTCACGGTATTCGTGGACAAGGGCTGGGAGAGGCCCGTTGGCCGTTGACTAAATATTCAGAGCGGGTGTTGCGACGCAGCCAACACTGGCCAAGCATGTGGGGAGGGGAAGAGGAAACAGTCCACTTGACACCTTTGCCGCGATTAGCTTACAAATAATCAATTTACCCGCCGATAGTTTCCGTAAATCTGCCCAAGTTGTGGTCAAGTCTGAGTGATTTCGCAATTTGTTCATTTTCGAATCACCTGTATGAATAGTTGTCGACAGAAGGTTTTATGGCATCTAAAATGCAAATCATATTATGCAGAACGCCAGTTTTGCCAGTTATTTTTTGCGTCGTTGGGTGGAGATTTTGGACAAAGCAAGAAACAAAGACGGTAACCTATGTACATTTAAAATTGCCGCAGTGTCAACTATAAAATTGCGCACAATACTGTCGGTTGTGGCCAAGGCTTTTGCGTTTTTCTGATGGAAAAGATCCTGCCTGGCCGTGGGCGCTTAAGTGAATTTGTTCCGGGCCGCCGAGCCGAATGATGAGCAAATGAAGAAAACCACACAAAGAAAATGTACGTCTGAGCCAGACTCCTAACCAGCCGGCGTGATCCTCTTACATAATACTCCGACGTTTCTGCGAAAGTTGGAGAACTTGTAGAGTGATACACCGACTGGCAACACTTGTAGTTTGCCAGTGTTTGCCACCGCCGTCCTCCCTGTGACGCGCAGTGACGCGCATCAGAATTGAATGTGCTCCTATTTCACAAAGCTACTCGTACTATCCGTGTCCACTCTCATATACGATCTTCCCTACGTATTTCACCTTCAAATAAAATTCAAACATGTTTTTGGGGTTATGCCATGCCTCTTTCAAGCTGAGGATGCCATTGACCAATGATGCGTAACTGCAGCGAAAGGGCTCTGGAAAAACAATGACATTCTGGATCCATTTGCTCTTCAGCAACGACGGTGTAATCGTTATAGTCACGGCTCTGAATCTTCTGGGTGACCAAAACGTCGAAAAACTGAAGAGTAGAAACACTTGAGGGATGAATATTACGTCGGAGACCGCTACAGATGCAGTGTTCGAGGCGTGATATTCTCGTCCCTATTTAACACTCATAACTCAGCTCATTTCAGACAGAATATATCTAGTGGAAAATATAATGTCGTTATAGTCAGCCCATGAGAGAACAATGACGGATTCACACTTCAAAAACTTTGGGAAAACAATGAAATCACAAAGCGGCTGCGCGAACTTCCGTCCAGCATATGCACAACTTGGCCATCTTCGATGGATTCTATCACAAAATCTCCGCTTTCATCTCGTCTCTGCTACTATGTCGCCACTGGTCCTGAAAGACATACAGGATCAGCTGAAGATGAACACAAGAACCGTAAAAATCATACGTACATCAGCAAAGTAGCAAGTCGTACAGCAAAGACTAAAAGACAAGGTACATACATTGAACTGTATCCAGAGTACATTTCGCCCTGCAGCTCTCTGGGTGCGCTTCCCTTTCTTTGTGCTCTGTGTACTGCCATTTCTGGTAGTCCGGCATCGTCGTCAACCCCCTCTGGATTTTTGTTGGAGGCTGCCTCGGGCACCCCAGCATAGTCGCCGATCTCACCTAAGTCCATCGCTGCTGATGACCCCATGTGCTGTAAAATATCTTCTTGCAATTTGCTTCGAGTTGCACGGCAGCGATGCCTGCAGCCCGGATCGAGGAGAAATCCAACAAGGCTCTGTAGACATGGGCCATGCCGCTGTATTTTAGCAGCCGTTGTCCGAATGAATGTGCCTTACAGCTGATCTATTTTCGCCTTTGTTGCATTGAAATGAAGCCCATGCCTCTTCTCCGGATCAGGGCAAATTCCCAACTGAAGACACCCTCATTATTTTTCTCATGCAGCTTCTCGCAAATTAGGTTTTGTAAGGCAGATATTGCTGGTTTGATAACTGAGGACGGTGAACGATATGGCACCATCAATGATCATGATAGCAACATTGAATTAAGCCAAAGTGGTTTAAAGTAGTACCATTAAACTAACGAGCTTGAATGCATCCCACATCGTGTGTTCAGCATGGCCCCAAAAACTTGCCAAAAACGCTGCAAAAATTTGAACGTTGTGGATATTGGGTTTCATCCTATCAATGGCAGCGTGACGAACGAGTGACAGTGGCGAGCAGGGAGGACGGCGGTGGCAAACACTGGCAAACTACAAGTGTTGCCAGTCGGTGTATCACTCTACAAGTTCTCCAACTTTCGCAGAAACGTCGGAGTATTATGTAAGAGGATCACGCCGGCTGGTTAGGAGTCTGCGTCTGAGCATAATGCTGTCAGGAACAGGCTCTCAGGCTAATTATCGAACAGAGTATGTGAGTATAACTTGATCTCATCCTACATATAAGCCCGCGGCACTTAATCCGTCACCTTGGGCTTGTATCACCGGTGTGAGATTAAGAAGGTCGCGGCGTACTATTTGTACGTAGAAGGAATGCATACTATGTGTTCTCGTCAAATACTTGCGCAAGGTGCTGCGCAACTTGACGTCTTTTGCATGTTTCTCGTGTACAATTGTATTTGTGTGGAACACTGAGTATTGCAGCTCCAAACGCGGCAGCGACGGCTCTACGCATGTCATCAAAACAAGGGTATGAATGCCCGTGCTGCTGCGCAATCTGTCAGTGATGTGCTCGCCAACCAAGTACATATACTGGAAAGCGTCTTCATGACCTATTAAATTTCTGCAGCCCCCACCAGCCGAAATACTGCCCTATTTATCATTCTCTTGGGCGTTGATCAAACGGTTAATTTGAGTGTATGTGCAAATTACAAGTTCTTCCTAGCTATGCTCATGAGTAATACTTTCCTTCCAATAGGCCCAACATGGACTATAACAAAGACCTCCCGCTCACCGAATCTGATCCACGGTGGATTTCGAGCATCACTTCCCTCGAGGGACAAATGGATGCATACCGTCAACTAGCGAATACAGGCGCACCACAGGCTCAGCTCGATGCAGCAGCGGAGCGCATCAATGCTACGATACACACCATCTCCGGGCGTGCGCCTCCTAGCTACCCAGACACCTCGTTTTCTTCTGGCCCGGCGATGCTATCTGAGCCGCAGAAACAGTTTCGTCAAAGCCCTTCGCCGCCTCATGTCACCTACCAGGTACCAGTCCCAGCAAAAAATCCATCACAGAGCACAACGCAGAAGAGCAAGTTGTCCAAGCTTCACCGGCCGGCAAGGGACGTCTTCTTTGAGGACGGCTCGGAAGCCCCACCCTCAAACGAATCAGGCGTGCGAAAGAAGAGGAATCCAGCTGTGCGTGTGGCTCGTGGTATGCTAGTGGTGACCGTCGCACCATTAGCAGCAGCTGGAATGGGACTGTACGTCTGTGGCATGGCGCTTGAAGGCGCAGCCGAGGTTTTAAAGGGCATTGGGTCTCTTGGCAAGTTGGCGATGGTCAGCGCGCGCGGCAAGGACAAACGCGCAGCTTGAGGCACACCCCCCAAAGTCAATCCTTATATTTACACGCAAACTCGATTTATATTTTACGTAGTTGCCACTGGTCGTCTATTGAGTAACAGCGAGAATTTGGTGATGTGGGGAACGGTGCGAGCCGATCGAGTTAGACGATTTTGGCGTTGCCCAAATTGGGGAATGTCTTAACCATATCGAGGAGCGGGCATACTCTCATCCAACTGTCACAGGTTATCATGAACGCAGCCTTGCTGAAGTTAGATTCATCATCGCACTACTAGTAACAGATGCACAGTTTTACAGATACTCCATATGCATTGTGTCTGATATGAAGACTTTACAATAGTGGTTTCCTTGCAATGATAGTATGCCAGGAAAACTCTCCTCCAGACATTTCGTTCCATTCACGCTCAATGTTGTTCATCATCGCGTCGAACTCTCCCTCATCCCGTAAATATCCCAGTCCTCCAAGACCCAGGATGGGCTTCTTCATCCCTTTCCACACATCCAGCGCATTTCTCCCAGCTCTGACACCCAGCTCGCCTCCAAAGGGTCCCAAAGTCGTTAAACGTCTGTCGACCGTGACATCAACAAATCCTGCGTCTACCAACAGCGCCGGAATGCGATCAGCAGAAGTCAAATCCATGCCGGATCTCCGCGCTAACTCCTTGAACAATTCAATGAACGTCCGCGTGTGCACACCAGCTCCCATGTCGCTGACAGGATCGACTTCGCAGAGCTGCACCCAGCCACCCGGTGCGAGTACTCGGTGGATCTCCTTCACAGCAGTAGTCCATTCCTCGCGCTTCAAGGCGACAATCAGTAGCCTTTGGTGAACAAGCGTAAATTTGTTGTCCCATTCCGCTGGTAGATGGAGCACGGATCCGAGCCTGAAGTGCATGTTGGCGTTCGTGGGTCCGATTTGTGGGAATAGGCGACTCTCGATGTCCACGCTGGTAATTCGAGCAGCCGGAGCTTTGTTGTCCAACTTGGCGTTGGCGACTCTTCGGTTCACGTCAAGTGCCCATGCGCCTACAAAAACACTATAAATAGGTGCCAAAAAAGTGTATGCGGAGGAGCATACCTGATCCCGTTCCAATATCCAGAATCTCGCTTTCAGAGGTAATGTTAACGGGGGCTGCGACGACCGTGTCGTCGAATATTTCCATGAGGAGCGCATGTTGTTCCCGTAACCTAGATAAAACACCAGTCAGATTTGAGTCAGATCGCCTGCGTGTGTTCAAAGCTGACAACGCTTTAATAACTAACCTGACAGCTTCGAGATTGTCTGAGGGAAGGAGGTACAAATCCTCAGAAGTGAAGTACCGATTGCTGCTTGACTCCTCTTCATGGCAGTTTGGTGGAAAAACAGAAAGCATAACTGAATACCGACGATAATTTAAGTGAGGAAGACTCGAAGAGAAGAGTGAAGGGAGGCTCAAAAGAGAAGTGCAACAGACCTAGTCTCCTGTATGCAGACCAGGACGCGTGATGACAATCGACCACTTAGAGTGAAGAGTGAAGTTCTAAATGGGCGACGAGAAGAAAAAACGCGGGTGCGTATACGAGCGTAGCGTACATGTTTGCACATGAGCCCATTATATACCTCTGAGGCTCAGTACGGTACCTAAGTAGAATATATGGGGAACTTGTGTCGGAAACCCCAGAATAGCATTATAACGCAAGTTTCGTTATAACGCCCACGCTGCCATTATAATAACCGATTCTCTCCCCTTATAACCCAGCTTACCTATTTTCATGCAATGAATGACATAAGAATTATTATTTAGCGTTCCTAATTAGATATTCCGCTTATAACATAGAATTTACGTTGTAATGAGTGCCCAGGGAGCGACGCGGTTGTGGCTTGGATAAGCTCGTTAGCAAAGCCGAGCACCCATTTACAGTACATGCCAGATTCAGTGCTGATCTTATATACATATATGATTTGTACATACCATACCTCAAAAGTGCCGTAGCAAATGTACGGCCTGGACAGTTTGAAGACGACGACATGGTACACTTAAGGACTCAATCTGCATAGTTGTGCGCTTACTCGTCAGAAATTCGATAACTTGAGCTTCGTTTCCCCCTGTGTGGTGCATGCCTGTAAGCCTCCTATTACCTATCGACCTGCACCTAAAAAACGCTCTCGGCGTGGCTTTAGTTAAAACGTCGAGTAGGCGCTGGATTGTGGGCCGTGCGAAAGCGAATTGCCGAGTTCTTTTGCTCTATGGATGCCAGTCCGGACGTGTATGTGTCGAATAAATGTAAGTAAATCAGGGCTCTGACAGACACAGTATATTTGAATGAGCGTAAAAAATTACAATACGGCGTGAGGGCGAATATGTCTGGCAGCAACAAGTCAGTGGAGTTGACGGACGCGGTTGGAGCGCTTTTTAAATAGCTGTATAGAAGTGTAAGCAAAGCCAACCCATCGATGCAAAGCGCTAGAGGCCACAAGTGGGTTAATCAACAAAAAAAAAACAGCAAGTATCAAACCTGAAATACTACCATCAACAAAATGCGAAGTGTTTCTCGTCTCACAATTCTCCATCTAGTATTTTCATTGATGGGTTCAGCTGTAATTAAGAGTGATAAGGCCCACCAACTTAATATATATGCGCAACAGATAGCGCCAACCCTTGGCAATCACCATTCTGACAAACCGGGCGCTTATTTCATAACAGTATCGACGGCCTCACCATGGACTCATGCATTCTTCCACAAAGTTAGATTTGTACGTGCCAGGAGCAGATTATAATGTTTTAGAGACAGGATTGCTCAGCAGGCGCAGAAAGAATTAGGAAACAAACAACAGAGATAGGAAAGCATGTCATGCACCAAAGGTCATCTGGATAGTTTGCATATCACTAGGATGTGGAATGCGGCCCAGCAGCGCTCGTAGCTTGTGGTTTCTCATATCTAATTGTCTCATACTCAACTAGCAGTCGCTATATATCTTTTGTATGAGCACAATGGTAATCATTGAAATCCACAGTAGAAATCTACCATCAAATCATAGTGTACTGGATATAGTCCTTCCATAAATCGTATCTAGACGTGCTTGAATGTGTAATAGTATATAGACTATATATTGCAGGGCCCAGACTGAGCAGAAAATGAGTGTGCAACGGTACAGGCACTATAAAACGGTACAAGATGCTACTCAAAATAACTGTATGAGTAAATGTTACGATCTATATAATAAAAAGGATCTATGGTGTAACGGTAAAGCGGTCGCGCCGCAACGGCCGCTTGCCTTACAAGGCGCGGGTTCGATCCAGCAGTCGACCATTAATTACGCTGTCCAAAAATGACAGTGTGGGATTAATATTTTGTCTGGTCTGTTGTAATGATCTAGACTTGCATTATGATTCCCACGTTGCCTTATAATGTCGTCGGCATGGCCTCATTATAACCTGTTCACCCACCATTATCAGGCGGGCCGTTCATTATCGGCATTATGACAATTATAAGGCTATTTTAGGTTTTCCGACATGGGGTGAAACTAGAATGATAAGATCGTAATGAGGGAACGAATCGCTCGTAATCACTTTATTATCCTACCATGGAGCCAGTTTGCATTGAGAAAAATAGAAAAATAGAAACAAAGATTCAGTGAGCCAGCGTGTGATGCCGGAGGCTAGCCTGCATATTTAATATCATATGCCAGTCCCTGAGCATCATCGCTTAGCGAGCGGCAGTAGCCATATTTTTTGTCGGTGGTCCCTCCATGCTGGGATTCGGGCGGTTGATCAGGTGCCGCCGCTTCGTTCAATAGTTGGTTTAAAGTTCGTGAGCTTTCTCAGCTACCAGTGAACACCCTAGACTCGACAACAACTTAAAAGCCTTCGAGGACGCTACTAAGCTCAGCAAGATCTTCATGTTGCTTGAAAAAGGCCGAATGCTTAGCATGCATGAGAAATGATAGCAGCGCATTACCAGCACCGCTTCGGGAGTTACATCATGAGGGGACACCTCCGGTGGAAACGTGCGCGTGACGGGCTTTCGAGATTGGAAGAGTGTAATATATATTCACCGACGAACAAAATAGACATCGGCTCAAGAGGTGTCAGATCCTCCGATCGCGGACATCGATGATGTCATGGGTTGGGGGGGGTACCCCACAAATATGGAAAGCGGCAGGACGGCCGGCTTGGTCGGTGACGCGGTCGTGTGATGACAAGTCATCTGCCCCTGACCCTCCTCAAAGGACCCGTCGCGTCCTGAAGACGCGTCTAGCTTGAGGCTATACCACTTGAATGGAAACATAACGTTGAATATACTGTACTGACACCTAAGTCTCAATCTCTTTCTTCTTCGACTGTCAATAATTCGTCATCATTTACCAATCATTTACAATATTCTGGAAAGTTCGTCAATTAATCAAGACTGCGCTCGATTGTCCAATACAAGTACCCTAAGTCAAGGATCTCGTTGTGAATGATACAAGGAGCTCGTCAAGCGAAGTTTCTCAACCTACCAGATGGAAAGACATCAGAATGGAGTAAGACGCAAAACTGCGTATCTTGGTGTGTTGTCGAATGAATGAATGAATATCGCCTTGCAAACGTACTAACAAAGCTCGAAGATAATCTACTGGATGCACTTAGGCAGGCCGGCATTGACCCATTCAGTCTGAGCTCTACACCTCTTCCTATGGTGACCCTTACGCTGCTGAATTGTTTGGGCACCATACTTGCATGGGGCCTGTGTTCGCCGCATCTGAATTATCCATCTGCTCTTCATGATCGAACATCCACCGTCAAAACTGGCTACCGACTCATCTTCGTCAACCGCAAGGACTCATTGAGGACTCAACCACCCAGATTCGCGCCTCTCTCTGCTCGGGGATCTCTGTCGACAGCACCAAGCCATGTTCTAACTGCCAGCAAACACGAGCGTTCGTCGACGTCATTGAAGAACGCGCTTCGAGAGATACTAAAGTTTGAACATCTCGAGCGAAAGCCTTTAAGCTACCGGCAAATATATAATCTATATCTTCTCTTCACTCGTCTTCTCAGTCAAGTAGGCTTAAGGTAAAGCATTCCGCATTTGTAACCAACTCCATCGCTTTTTAATGCAACGAGGGCCCTCAAGCGCCTCCGCATTCGTCAAAATACAGTAGAGGAAATCCTTAGGCTAGTCAATTCTAATGACGTTCCCGCTCTCCACCGCATCTTTTGTAATGCCAAAGACCAGAACTGCAGCACTAAAGCCTATTGTTGTGGTGCCTTGCCTGTTACACAAAGAATTAGAGCTTCTCCTGGTGGATACGGCGTAGCTATTCCTCTTCGATATAATCAAACATTGCTGGGTATTTCAGAGGACAATGCAACTGTCCATGACGTATTTTATGGATTAAATACTTAAAATTTATGATTGTACCTTATCATTAGCTTTAGTTCCCCGTTAAAAAACGTACTTGTAATGTAAATTGGAGGTCTATCAGGAGTACGAGCGCGCCTCATCAGTCTAGGGAAGGTGCCGAACTGCCGATACGTGCCGCGTTGATCCATGAGCACTCCCATCACACTTGATAGCCATCTCGCGTGGTCTGATGCCATGTCCAAGATCGGTGGATCTGGCACCCCTTGCATCGGCTTGCTGTGAAACAGTAAGACTCCCCAACCCGGTTATTCAGCGAATAAGGAAATTTTGATGGCACCGGCTTTGTCCTTGATTTATGGCAGTGTTTTTTTGATTATCTCTACTCGCAGATATCTTATCTACTCGCGCGCTTGTGTTCTCAGGAATCTTCATCCCGTTCTTTCTGACCACTTTGAACGTCCCTTTCGATGGCGTAAATTGTAATTGATATCAAACCCACTGGTACTCCTTCGAACTGAAGTTGTGTCGGTTTGTCTGAACGGAATAGGATGAGGGCTGGCGGATTTGTGAATTTTATGCATCCTTCGTCAGGTTCCTGTCCTTCTTCTCTGCTGCCATGTAAGGTAGCGGACATCGATCTTCTGCAAGGTCACGTGAACGTGACTTTTCTGTGACAAGCTGGGATATACATAAGCAGGATACAAAAAGAGGAGCTTTGGTTGGGAATGAGATATGATATTACAGTTATGCTTCACTAAATCTATAGAGGAAGAGGGGGGGGAACTATAAGCCAAATTTTTGGAGGGATCGAGCCCGTCTGTGCGACAAAATAGAAAAAATGAATGTTATCGGTCGACACATTGATGATGAGAACCTGATGGATCATGTCATCTACAATCGCTCTCACCGCCCAACTCCCATCTTCTCCCATAGGCCTTGTTCTACCTCGGGTAGGTAACCTCTACACAATGGAGGCTTTCTCGAGCTCCTTCAGGATGTCGTTTGGGAGCACACGGTGTCTGCAGTACTTTCTCGACGCCCATGCAGCTTGTCTGCCATTCAGGCCACGGCAGTAGGCATCCATAAATCGTGCAGACCTGGTGGCAAATTTCCGCATCATTGACAGTGGTATTGACTTGTGGGCACTAAAGCATCGGGGTACCACCTCACGAACAAGACTGTAAAGCACATACATTTTCCTTCTCGTCTGTCAACATTATCCCAAAAATTAAAATCCCCATTTTCATTGATTTTCTGCCGTTTTGTGGAGGCTGAACCATCTCCTCGTAGGTTGGCAATGTTTTTCTGATATGCCTGTGTTCTTCAACCCATTTGAAGTGGAGGTTTGCGTGCAGCAGGTGAGAATGGAGAACGTTGACGCGCGTTGGTATTGACGCGACGGAACTCGGAAGCTTGTACATTCAAAATTGCTACCTAAAAGTGCCTATTTTCTGGAAAAAGCCTGTATTTCTATAGAATATACCATTATCTACGATATTAGGGAACTACCTTTGCAGAAATCGTGTTCATTAGCATAAAAAGCGCATTTTACTGTTAAATGACCGTGTTCTTGCCATTTTGATGAGTGTCACATCGTTTCACGTGACCTTGCAGAAGATCGATGTCCGCTACCTTACCATCTCCTCCACCGCTCCTCTCGTCCCATTTGCAATGTCCGCTTCAACCGCCACATTCACGAGCACCATTTGCTTTCATTTCTATAGTAATTTCGAGCTTGTGTTGTAATTTCCCCCTTTTTTGCTCGTCCATCGATATAGTTGCCAATCGTGCTTCCATCGATGTTCCATTCGTTATCCCCTTTTCCTCATCTTCGGACGGTACAATGTATCTGATCTTCACCTTGCAGTGTTTGATTAACGCGTAATAGTTCCATTCTTCGCGAACTTTGTATCTTAGTGTGACGAGAATCGGGTCATTCCATGGCGCTTTGCTGAAATCCAGTTTTTCGCCGTTTGGATTAGTGAGTACCAGTTTTTTGAGTTTGGATATATAATCCTTGGTGCACTGTCCAATTCGTGGTGCTTTGAGAATATCGACCCTTGATCCCTCATCCTATTTTGCTCCTTCAGAATGACCACCATTTCGAATTGGAGGAACCCATGATTGCTTCTCTGCTGCTCTTCAGATGGCTGTGGACATTCGTTGTTGATGTCAATGATATATTACAGATGGCAGCGAGGGGAGCCCTGCAAAGAAACGTCGGACAGACATGGATTCCTGCACTTGTTATGCTCGCCTTTCACTTGTATTTCTTTTTCACGTCTTGTGTCTTCTGCTGTGAACGCGAAGTTATTATATAGTTGATAAAATGAGATCAGCAAGCCCCGTGGCGACGAAGTCGACCCCTAGTCCCAGCGGAGATGGTATTCACAAAATGTCCCCTACCTATTCAACGACATCAGCAGAATGACGCAACACCGACAGAAATTCAATCGTGTTCTCTGCTGAGCCGTCGAATCTCGTCAAACCTGAACGTTGTCAACGACACGAGATTATCCTTGCCCGAGTCTCGCATCGATAACATGTGAAGATAGGTCAGGATTCAGGGGTACATCAAGAGCACCCAACAAAGCTGAAGCGCCACAGGTACAAATTGGGTGTGGTATCTTGATCATACAAAGTCTGGAACGATAGTAATCTGCACGCCCTGCGCGTTAAATTGATTGATCAAGATATCAGCAACGCTTTAGCCATAAGGCTCACGATTCCAAGCAATATTTCAACACTTTATGTAGCAAATCATGCGTGTACGTGCCCATAGGTCCCGGTCCCGATCCCTGGCTCAGGATATCTCACCCGTGCGCGCCCCTTGGAACGAGGAACGAAACAGCGAGGACGGGAGGAGCGGAAATCTCATGTTAACATTGTGTTCCCTCCGAAAAGGGCAGTCACTGCAAAGGATAAACATGATTTCAGTGAGAGTCTTCGACGCCAAAGTCTATGAGAAGGCAGTGTAGCTTTGAGTTGAAATGGCTGATCGTGTCCAGCTTTGTTGTTCTGCAATCGATGATATTCGAGATCATTGATTGCGAGTGTCGAGGGAATCGTAATGCATTATCGGTCGGGAGTCCCAAGTTATACATAGTTTTCAACATTATAGTATTTAGTACATCGCTTGTACGTTTAAGCAGCCGTCGCCTCGGAGCGCGCACCCATTACAGGGGTAGTACCGAATATTTGTGATGTGGTCGGATAACCAGGTCGACACTGTATGCATTGGAACGTAAGCAAAATTAGTACATAACTCTCTACTTCCCGCAACCCAAGCCCTTATTCAGCTCCTAGAGAATAGAATACTCACTTGAGAGTACCACTCACTCTGGGCTATGCAGACATATCCAA
This sequence comes from Psilocybe cf. subviscida, assembly GCA_013368295.1. Classification (NCBI taxonomy): domain Eukaryota; kingdom Fungi; phylum Basidiomycota; class Agaricomycetes; order Agaricales; family Agrocybaceae; genus Psilocybe; species Psilocybe cf. subviscida. Next base: position 2,704,419 of record JAACJJ010000029.1, on the reverse strand, counting down.
TGGTGCAAGTGGTTGCCCCATACCAGCTTGTTCCACCACATTGCCCTGCCGCATATGAGTCAAGAGGTAGGATATGTGATTCATGACTTGAGTAACGATTTGTGGTCCATATAACAGACAAGGAATGATGCGTACCGTATCCTTGGACAGGGGCGTATTGGGCGCTTACTGCAACAGCCAGTAGCATTGATGGAAAGATCTGAGCCAAGGTATGCATGAGGCGACTTCTGGAAGAGCCTGAAAGTTGACCGGGAAGAGACAGAGCCCACAATTTCCGTGGCCTTCGAATTTATAACTGAAAGGTTCTGGTACGCATCTCGTCTCTGACAAGACAATATATTACTGAAATCCGACCATGCCCCGAGAAGTAACCGCTCAATTCATGCATTATAAAATACTGATAAGCTTAAATCATAGCAAATGTACTCACACAGATCAGCTGGCTAGTATCAGGAATGCGCACTATGGGTCACCTGTCTGTAAAGCGCTTCGGAGTTCCCGGACAGGTGGAGCAGACAAACTCTTCGGTGTTATGCCTGGGATTGGCAATGTGGTGCGATAGCTATGGGTAGTACTTATGAGCTAGAAAGTATGTTGTTTGCTATAACTTATTTGGGTGTCAGTGCAAAACAAGTCGTTTGTGTTTGAGTAGAAAGAGACGATGTGGACGCCACTGCGTGGGAAACAGATCGCAAAGGCCCGTGCGCCCCAAAAGTTTGCGCCGAGATTTGGGGAGTGCTCTCTACCCTCAACATCGATGTCGACATCGGACACTGCTCTCGACTGGTTAATCTCTCTGTCTGCGGCTTGTACTAGCTCCCCGATACCGACGACTTCGTCTCCTGACTTCACCGAATGGCTTCGCAAGTCGCCTAGGTTTGATCAGAGCTCACCTAACAGCTCGCAGCTTTGCGCATCTTCTCCAGCTTTGAAAGATGTCTCTTTCTCATCTAGGGTGAACATGGATCAACTAGAAGACCTGGGACTGAACTACGCGTACGATCTTTCCGGCCAAGGCGGCGAAAATGACATGGCCTCTCTGACTGAACCGTCGGCTGCAAGTAGCCGCTGTGAAGCACAACGCAGCTCAGCACCTATACCTTTCAGTCAACACAATCGGATGATCTCTCTGCAATCTACGTCAGCTACGCTCGTCAACACTCCTTCGCCTCACTTTCGATCTCCGTCTGGTCACATCTGGCGCTCATACGATCGCTTGCGATCACCCTATCCCTCGTCGGTTTTCTATTCGCCCGCGACCAAGTTCGTCCAGGAGCTTCAAGACGTCTCTTTCGGAAGTTCCTTTAGTGGATTTTCTTCTACCTCACTTCAGGCAGAAACTCTCATGTCGGACATATCTCCAGTCGTTCGCGCAGAAAATGCCGAAATGCCGTCACAGTTGCCGAATGCCTTGAGCAAATGTCAAAAGATGGAAAAAAAGCGGAAAGGGAAGAAGAGCACGAAATCTAAGGCGCCTCAGACATTTCTGGAGAAGCTGACGAGAATTCCTCTTCCTGCGAATCCCCCCAACACCCCCGCGCCTGCAAATCTAGTATCTGACCATAATATCTGCTCACAAAACTCATCGACTACCGGTCTTACTCAACCTATCCTGCTCTCGCCGTGCAAAATTACTTCCGCGCCTATTCAGGCTTACTCATCGGATGCGCATCTTCTGGAACCTGCGCTCACTCCTGCGTTGCCCACCGTACACCCTGATAGAGTCGAGGACACAGATCAAGGCCTGCCAAGCACGCCTCTGACTCGGGCCTCGGCTCCGGTACAAGCACTTACCCCACTTACCCCACTCACCCCCCTCCCAGAGTCTTCTTCGCCTGTACCGGCTCCTCCGCTCAAGCTCACGTTGCGGTTGAAGCGCCCGCAGGCCCCTCCGGAGACGCCTCCGAGAAGGAGCAAGCGCGCTCGCTGCGCCACCTTCATCGCACCATCACCGTCACCGTCACAAGAAAGCCAGGACGATCAACCCGCTTCGCCGGAACGCAGCCTCCCCAACGCGGTTTCGCCGACGTTCACTAACCGCACTCTTCCTAGCACAATCGCCATCAATCCTACATTTTCTCTATTCTACAGACGTTTCCCCGCGAGCTCGTACTATCAAGCGGCTGATACTGAGTAAGCCCTAAAACGTGCCATGTCGTCAATGGTTAACAAACATCTTCCGATTTAGCTCACCGTGCTCTCTGTTCGGCGTCGGTCACCCTGGTGGGGTATATAACATTCCGCGGAACGCTTTTGATCTATATACCCCTCGGTTCGTACGAGGCAAAGGCACCGAAAAGGTAGGGCTATGCCCCATCTGCGTCGAGCCTCCCGAGAGAGGTGGTGAGAGCAAGAAGCTCTGGCTCGCAATGAAGTTTTCAGCTTTCAAGTGGTGCGAATTTTGGGATCTGCTGAATGCGTCATAATTCTGACATTGGCCCTTATCTCCCCAGGGTCTCTTCAATTCAATCCTGTGAATGTTGGTCAACGGTTTATACTAACTCTCTTATTTTTCTCCAGCTACCACATGCAATGCGCACACGGTATGGCTGATTGTTGACATTGTATCGAATTGTCTCATTTGTTTTATAGGTATCTCTGCCTCGACTGGTCGTCCATTCTCGCCTCCCACAGCTTTCCGCGTCGTGCCGCGCGTAAACCCTGGCAAGAAGGAGAAAACCGAACTGATGCGCGGGAAATGTCACAAGTGTGCGAGATGGGTTCCAATCGAAGGCATCAAAGATATGGAAAGCAAGGTACTTTTTTCTCTTTTCTCTTTCCTACACGTTTTACGAGTCGAACTCATCCATAACGGGGGCGTTCTATCTTTAGGTCAAAGAGTTGCACTGGTAAGCGAGTGGACATTCCCACGCGTGTGTACACACACCCTGACCCTGGACTTATACGAACTCTAGGTGGAAACATGCTGCCTCTTGCCACCAGGAATCGTCGCTTTCCGGTGAATACGACTATTACGAGGATGACGAAATCTATAAGAAGCTCTCCTCCTTGTAGCGGACTTGCCACCATGCCCTGCTTACCTTTCCTCGCCCGGACCTCTTCATTGCTTCTCTCAACCTGATTTTGTCGATTTTACATAAGTCTCAATTATCATTATTCACAAGTAATCATGTATTTTTTACTCATTTGTTCTCTGCCTCTCTCTTTCTCTTGATATCTTTCTTTCGAGTCTTGCACGTTTGACCCTGTTGTCCATTCAAATTGTAACCCATTATATTGTCGTCTGTCTTGACAGAAATTCTTTCAGTCTTCGCCATCCCCTTTCATTGCATTCCATTTGTATTTCGGCTGTTGGAGAGCACCTTCTCCACCACAGCCAATTCGTCCTATGTTCTCATTCCTTCCTCCTTTTGTTGACCACTTTGCAATTCAGACCTCAACAAGTTTCTGTAGGTTCGATTGATATCACGTATCCCATTTCTTCTCAACCATTCTCGCTGTACATCTTATGTTACATTCTGATTGTCACTACCCCTTCGATATGGCATGTTTATGAAATCGAGCTCATTTTTATACGAAACAGAAATATCATTTCGGACGAACCTTCCCGGACTCCTCAAGACTATGACCGGCCGAAGAACGATAGCCCCGTACACACTTTGTGGATTAAGCACGCAAGACATCATACATCTGCTTCTGTTCCGATGTTGGTACCACGGCACTGAGCAAAGTATCTGCACGGTAGTCTGGAGGAGGTGAAGACTGTCTGAAATCGCATGCTCTCGTCGGGCCGGATTCACTGCCTGGGATGGTCGCTTGTGGGTGTAGAGGGGGTTTAAATCGCCAACACCGAGACACACACACAACACTATGGAGCAGGGATCATCATTGAGCAGTATAAAAGTTGCAGATAGGTGAAACAACATCACAATCAACGAGACCATTAAAAATGAACATGTAATTAACCGTGAGTGTAATGAACACATGTATGCAAGGAAAGTTTCGGTGTGCCACCATGACGTCCGAGTCTGCAAAAGTAATAATTGAGCTACGAATTGATAGAAAAGAGATAAGCGGGATGTTACACTTACCTCGCTGTATGTGCGAGTAGTGCCCCGCATCCAATTCAGAACGTCAGCTGGTAGAACCGAAGCTGGCTGAGATCCGCGTCCAGGTTTCCAGTAGTGGGGCTATCGTCGCCCTTGTTGCCAAGCTGGACATACTCTTGGGTGGACGTATGAAGGGTGAGATCCGTCACCTCCTGCCGCACGACCGATGAAGCCGACAACACGCCATTGATGAAGACAGAGAGCTTCCGCCGCGTACTGTCGTACACATACGCGACATTGAAGAACTTGCCCACTGGGACCGTCGCCGCCGTGGTCACCGAGACAAGATCTTGTGTGGGGTCGCTTCCGTTGGTGTCCATATTGCGGCGAAGCGTGAGGGACATCTTTCCAGCAGTGTCCAGCGTCATGAGATACTGCCACTGCGTGGACTGCCAGTTGCTCAACAGGATCTGCCTAGCTTGGGGGACTGACGCCACACGCAGCGTGAACTCGATGGCGAAGCTGATGGTGCGCAGGTCCACCGCGGGGACGTTTAGAAACCCGGGTTTGCGGATCTGCACGAAGCCGACATTGTTCTCGAACCCAAGGGAGACGTTGGTGCCTTTGTACAGCGCAGGCCCGCGAGAGTTAGGGGAGACGTCGTAGTATGTCCCAACAAACGGCCAGTAGCCAAGGAGAGTTGTCGTTTTCACATTTTCGTATGCTAGAAGACATGAGTTATCGTACTCATCAGGTGATTACTTGAGACGACTCACGTCCAGGCATGTTAAAAGTCAAGGTCGGTAGTAAAAGGGTTTTGGAGGGGTGAATAGAGAACGACGCACATGCTCGAAGGCTTTATCATACCCAATCTCAACACGAGGAGCGGTTACATTGATGGACCGACTTCCAAGCTTCCAAGTCCCCTGTCAAGGTATGTCAAAACTAAGTCGAGGCAAGCCCCAAGCCAATGCCACCTATTGAAAACCAACCTCATGTTTTCTAATGGAATCCGTCGGAGATCACGCGCACGATTTTCCAATGAAGTATGATGAACGTTCCTTTGGCTCACGGACGAGTGTTGGATAAGGAGATAATCCAGAAGGGGGATATGGTCACTGGCCAGCGCCTACGTCACTGAATCTTCGTAGTTCGGTACAGAATTCAGGAATAAGCGCCCGTTGATGGGCTGCTGCGCTTCAACTTGTTAGGCGACTATGAAGCCTGGATAGGCCAGGTACTGGACGCCTGCCCATCTAGCGGCCATAAACTAATCGGAAGGACTGTCGAGAATCGATGAGGGCCACCTCCACAGGTAAAATTAACCTCTTCGAGAGTTTCCGGCACAAAAACTAGATTGCAGTCAACGTTATAGCGGAAAGAGGACTTGATAAATTATATCCCATTGTTATAGACTATCCCATGGTCTATGCCGTAGTCTTAGAAGTAGGAACAGAATCGGAACTTGACCTCTCCTCTTGGATGATCTTTTGCGCAAGTTCTTCAATCTGCCTGGTTGCCATTCCAGTGGGACGGACGGAGGCGTCCTTGGCGGACACCTTGTCTCGCTGCAGAGCAGACATACCAATACCCAAAGGCATGCGCTGCCAGGTGGTGACACGCATACCAACACCAGGCATCGCGTGCTTGCGGAGGTAATCCACCCAGCGCTGCACGACGTCAGGGTGGGCGTCCCAGGCCTTGATAGCACGCTTGTGCACCCTGCGCTCAAAGTTCTCCTGCGACTTCTTGTGGGCGAACGGGCTGCGGAGGACGGTCCAGAGGCGGCGCTGCGTCGGGAGGGAGACCATTTTGGACACGGGGATGCCGAGCGAGTACGCGGCGTGCGACGCGAAGTGGATGAAGAGGCGCATGATGGGGATGTGGTGCGAGCGGAAGTGTATGCTGGCAACTGGTACGTCGTGTGTCCTCGGGTGGTGGAAGGGCGTGTGGAGACTGCGACCATGGATGAGCGTTCGCGCATACTCTTCCTCGTCGTACTCCTTGGTATAAGGGTCGAGTTTCTGGACGACCGGAAGAGTTTCGGGGTCGTACTTCAGTCCCAATGACTTCCAATCCGTCGGCTCGGCCTGAACTTTAGTGGGTCTGAGGACAAATTAAGTCACAGACACGGTGGTGCGTTTGGTGACGCACTTTGTCTGCTGAGCCCTCTTCAATTTCCTCCCCCGCGTCTTAGGTGGCGCAACGCCTTCAGCATTCACAGCTGGTGTTTCTCTGCGCGTAAAACACGTCAGCAAATGCCCCTTCCGCTGCAAAGTTTCCTTACGAAGCCGTTCCGGGAGTAGACGCGGAAGCACTGGAAAAAGTGAGCCATAGCTGTGTATCTGACATGAAATACCGCTCACACTGGACCTGTAGACAGTAATCTACTCAGCTGCACTGCAGCTGGCACGCATCTTCGCGTCGACCGGACAGCGGCGAGCCTCAGCATTGTCGTGGTTGTAATGAAGGAAAATGTCGGACAAGTTCCCACGGATCGTATTCAATTGACTTCCAAGTACTGGCCTGCTTGAACCTCCTTGCCCTCCTACAACCATTATCATCGGGGGCTCTCAGCATTACTTCGCCTCATTACTTCCCTTTCCCGCTTAAAACACATTCCTGCACGTTTATCGATAATTCGCACAAGTCACGCAATGGTTTCCTCATGGCGTCGTCTTTCAACCTGTCGACCACTTCCTCGGCCAATCATTGGTCCTTCCCAGCAAGAACACTGCCTTCCGGTGCTTCAGCAAGACTCAATGGTGGTCTCTCCTAAACATACTTTGACAGGGCTCTTGGAAGCTCGGAGGTCGGTCCATGAATACATCCGCCCTCGTGTATCAAACATAGCAGAGAGGCAGACTATATATGATAAGATATCTCAACAGTGTTGAGCATCATTCTCTGTACATCAACCCCTCAATAATCATGTCTCCCTCCGATGAAGTAGTGAAGGGACAGGCTGGAGGACGTGAGGACATCACAATTTTCTTTCAATATCCAAGCTCACAAACATTCTTTGCAGCATACGATGGTGTGAAAACATCCCAACTGCTTGGCTATTGGCCATTCGTCGGGACCTACTACGACGTCTCCACCAATGGGCGCGGTCCCGCCACCGTTCAAGGCAACAACGTCCAGCTCGCATTCGCGAATTATGCGGGATACGTCCAGATCCGCAAGCCGGGCTTCCTCAACATCCCCGCGGTCGATCTGCGCGCCATCAACTTTTCCATCGAGCTCACTCTGCACCTCCCGAGCCTCCCCACCTCCACGCAGACGCTCCTCAGCAACTGGCAGTCCGGAAATTGGCAGTACTGGATGGCATTCGAACCTGATGGCACGGTGTTCTTCACCCTCCGGCGTAACATGTCGACCAGCGGGTCCGACCCGACGCAGGACCTTGTCGTTGTCCGGACCAAAGTCCCGGTGGGGCGGTTCTTCAACGCCGTTTATGTGTACAACAGCACCCAGCGCAAATTCTCCGCCTTCATCGATGGCAAACTCGCGGACTCTGCGGTTGTGAGGCAGGAGGTGACGGACGTCACTCTCCATGCTGCCACTCAGCAATATGTCCAGTTTGGCAACAAGGGCGACGACAAGCCTACAACTGGAGTGCTGGACGCCGATCTTTGCCAGCTTCGGTTCTATCAGCTTACGTTCTAAGAGATGTGCATGACAAGATAATTGTAATAGGCTGGAAATTTGGTGAGTGTTCTAATAATCCCCTGCATTTTCCTTGCGTGTCGCTCAACTACGATGAATAGTTCGTTGCCTTGTAGTATCCCCAAAAGAAAATTATCCCAGAAAAGTGTATCCCTGTTTACTGTCTCCGTGTAAAAAGGCTGCTCGAATGTACAATATAAGACAGTGTTTCCTGGTGATTTATCACTAGCAAAACTACGAGTGATTTAGCGTTGAGACATCTTGGCGACGACGGCTAAAATCGAAAGAGTGGGACATGCACAACCACTTGTACGTGCTTTTGTTTGGCCTCGAGGTGGACCAGGACTGATATGACGATCGCCAAGAATGTCAATCAACGGATCAATGACTAGGTAAGCGGTCTCTGTCTGAGTCTCCAACATCTGTTGCTCGACATCTTACAACTCGGCCATCTTCTGCGCACTCTCATCTAAAACCTAGACGCTATCGATATCCATTCACCGCCAAGCTTCGCATGCTCTCATGAGTGGACTGACCGCTCCGCTGTCGCCGCCTCATCCTCATCTTGGACTCAGACCTCTTCGACATCACTGGGCATAACGACCGTGGCTTCGCTTTCACCTTTTACCCTCAGCGACATGGTATATCTCAGCGTCATTTTTCGTCCATAGCTGTCGCATGGAATGGCTGTGAGTTTACACCGATCTGCGCACCTTCACCTCAGCTCATCTTACTGCGCGACACACGTAGCGAACATTTATTGCATGGTGAGCTCGTCCTGAGTACTCCTTGAACGCTGCCGAGCTTTCGGCTCACATTTTGCCCCTCCTGGACGAGAGCATTTTGGTACCCCTGCGCGACCACGTAGATAAGTGAGTATCCATTAAAGCAGCCGCATATGTACCTACTTGCGTGTAATATTGACCCTAAGCCCCACAGAATGAGTGACATAGAATATTCCTTAGATTTTTCCAAGAGAAGTGCAGCATTCATCTGACCAATGCTATGTGAAGTTAAATGCCCATATGTGGAACATGATCGATAAGGATTCCCACGGCTCGGTTCAGAGACCTTGCAGCGAACTGCTAACCGCTATCGGTTGTAACTTCAAGATCAAGTAGTATTAATCAATACCATCACTTTCTTCAACAATGAGGTGGTTCAATTGCCAGATGAATTTGACGCCTACCTTCTCCCAATCGAAGAGCCTAGCAACTTCTACCTCAACCTAGTTCAAGTTCGGCCTTCATCAGTCAGTCTAACCTGGCTGCAAGTCAGACGCTTAGCACCCGTAGTTGGTATACTACTAAAGCCCTCCATATAACCTGCTATTACAATACTTTACGCCATTAACCTGGATAAAGTCCTTGAATTTTAGTTACCTTTAGAGTAGAACCTCTACAACGTTCTGAACCGAGTAAACCCTCGTTTTAAATGTTACATATGTTTATACAAAGGACCGTCGCAACAAAGTCTCATCAAATAGCTTTCATGTAGTTTGCACCATGCGACTCTACTACGATAGGGTTAAGTGTCATGATTCTACAGTATTGAGCTAACATTAGCCTCATAATACTGGCTATAAAACGCCCTGAGTTCATTTATAGGGATGTCCACCAGAGCTCAAGACTACCCTAGGTTCAGTATGTTGCTCTCCTCCACCATTTTCGCAGCCTGTATCTGGTTTTCTCTTCTCGTTTCCGTTCAAGGGACTTCCCCAGTTGCCCCGCACATTGTTGAGTGTCAAACTGGACATGAGCCATTCAATACCGCTTTTGAAATAGCTATCCTAAAGTAGGAAACCCTCAGCGTATAAAGGAGTAACTTCCTGGACTGTCCTCGGCAATTGGCCTTTTTTCAACTCGTTCGATGACGTCTCGCTTCACAAACGGGGGCTTGCTCTCGTCAATGGCGCCAACGTCACGCCCATGTTCACAGGAAAGAGTCGCTACGTCCAAATCCGCCAGCCCGGTTACTTGAGTATCCCAGCCGTCGATATCCGTGCTATCAACTTTGCCATTGAGTTTAATCTGCGCATGCCGTCGACGCCCACTTCTCGGGGAATTCTCCTGAGTAACTGGCAGAGCGGGCAGTGGCAATACATCATGACGATTGACGCTGCTGGCACTATCTCATTTGACCTCCGCCGTAACATGTTTACCAACGGCAGCGATCCCACTCAGGACCTCGTAGCCGTCACCACCGCGGCCAAGGTACCGGTTGGCACGTTTTTCAAGGTGGTCTACATATACAACACCACTCAAAGAACGCTTTCCGTCTACATCGATGGCGCTTTCTCGGCATCCGCGGTTGTCCGTCCGGGGATCACAGATCTCACCCTTCACACATCTACTCAACCTTACGTCCAGTTTGGCAACAAGGCGGATGATGTACCAGTGACGGGAGAACTCAACGCCGACCTCAGTGAGCTTCGCTTTTTGGAGCTGACATTCTAAAGGCTATCCACATCCTACCCCTCATGTTTCAGATTGTGAGTATAATTGCTAGATAGCTCTGGCCATGAAGCACTCGTTTAACTGAAGTCGCCACATGTTCCAGGTCCAACTTTGGTCAATTTCTTCGTTCTATTCGCCGGTGTATGCCCCGCCGGCTGTTGTAGGAAATGTATTAGATCTCACCGTAGACACTAAACCCGAGATATCAATCATGCTTGACTTTCAACCCTTCCTCAAATCTGAAATAGGCGCATAAAAAGGACGACTGTAGCCCTGCCGAAGTATATACCGTAAACCCGAACAAAGAGAACAGCGTGAAGGGGTCTAATCCTCAAGGTACAAGAGTTAATGAAAATCCTTCGCGGCCTAGCAGCAGGGACCACTACATGTATGCAGCCACCGAGCAATATCGGCCCTTGTACGAAGCTCCGTTCTACCTGTATATATTGAATATTCCTTGAGTGTCGGGCGAATTCATTTGCTTACAATGCACTCGCCCGAAGTATTAGTCCAGCTCCGACCATGATGAACTGTACTCAGGTCAACAAGCTCGTCTCTTCAATATATGTCACTCATAACATGACCATTTATGGGACTAGTAGGCCCACACAAAATAAGCGCCCGTGTAGCATGATACAATGATTTGGTAGTACTTGAGCGAGATCGAGCACTTGCTCCTTGTTTTCCTACGGACATGGCCTTCCAGGCGCTGAATGATTGAATGAAATTTGATACAAGATGCAATTTTGCGCTGATGCGTTGAATAAGAGTAGTGGGGAATCGAAGTACTTGATGCCAGAACTTGTAGGATTGAACTTTTCAATCAAATTTTATATTAATGACAAAAAAATACCCCGATGCTTTTATTAAGCATCCATAGGAAATCCACAAGCAAGCCTCTGGGAAACGGACCCCTACGCCATCGGTGCCTCGTGTCCAAGGCACGAGCCCAGCGTCACAGCCACGCATTGTCAAAGCGTCAATCAAGCGCCCAGGGGGCGATAACAACTCTTCTGCTGCCACATAGTAGTGAGCCCCGAGATGTTACACGCAGCCCTTGACTCTTCAGGAAATGTGTATATTCATAACTGTTTCACGGAACCAGTGGTAAGATGAGCCGCACAACCTCATCATTTGCCAAAATCAAGAGCTCACCATGCCAACTGATAATTGAACGTTTTCACGGCAGAATCTTATCCACCTACCGCCAAGTGATCAAGAATATCGACTCAGTGCGAGCGTCGAGCATTCATCTTCCCCTCGTCTAATCTTAATGTTTTTCCAGTTTCCCAAAAGTTCTCGAGCAGCTGGAAGCACCCTGGTAAACCGCACCCAACCATCAAGCACATATTTTATGTCGCCTATAGTGGTGGGCCGGGCTTGGAGCATCTCACGCGCTTCAGTGATTACAGGCAAGTAAGATGTTCGACATCCTGGAGGATATGAATTAATGATTTTGTACAGTAACCGCGTTGGGAACACCGAAATGCTCTTTCATGGGACATCGAGGGAATGTACAATCGGTGACAACATCAACAACGTGAAATGCTGTGCCTCCACCACCTGCAACCTATGCTGCATTCTCCGCGGCTCGTACACGATGGCGAAGGCAAAAAATAGTGAGAACAAATGATTTACCCTGACACTGAGCTCATAGTGGATCCTAGGAAGTATGTTTGGGTACGGAATATACAGCTCGAGTGTGTCAAGCAAGGCAGACGGATATTCCCGGAATGTTGGCGCAAACCAGTACATTAGACGCCCACGAGCCATGGTCGTCAACCATGTCGCGATGGGAAAGACAAGCATGATGTATAAGGCGGACCATGACTTGACGCACGCTCCGATAACCTTCAACTCCGTGAGTTCCTTCCTGACTGGACTGTAAGTGGTGGACAATGGCTGAACAGTTTGCTACCAGGTCACTGCGGCGACAACAACTCAGGGAGGAGCGGTGCTGTACCACGAGGCTGTGGTTTACCGCGAGGATGCCATATGCGCCAACGCAATTGTCGTGTACGACTGAGTGATTTGTATTGAAGTGTGTACATGGGTGTTGGAACTATTCAAACTGTTTCTCGATATGCTGACGAATGACGGTGGAGACTTCACGCTTGACGGCGAGGGGTACTGAGGCTGCACAAAGTATAAGCAATACCAAGAGGGGAAACAAGCAACATGATACACACACATGCTCTGCGCCCGCGGAGCAGTCTCCGCCAACAAATCGACAAAGGATAAAGGCTCCATATTGCGTGCAATTTCTGTTCATTATTATTGATTCTGAACAACGAGCATGGCACACCAGACAGCGTACCTTTGCTCCTATGATGCACATCGTCCGTCCACCCGCTTTCGTTGAGCTTGGTACTCATGATTGCTCGTATTCTGGTGACATCATCTCCTTAAGCGCTCGTTACAACTTTACAGAACTTACTGCTCCCATTCACCGCTCTCAATGAGACGTTTCCGGATTTGAAGGTACAGTGCGTTGACATCCGCTGACCCCATGGCGGATAGAAGATAAAATGAGGACTGGGGCAACAAGGGCCGGTGAATTAGTCACCATCAACCTGCACAATGAGTATACGTACCTTCACGCGTCTACCGCTGCGCCGTAGTCCGATATAGCTTCCACCTTTAAAGGGACTTTGTAAGTAAAGGAAAGCGTATAGTGATTTAGCATAGACCGGACAACAAGTTCGACTTGAAGGCCATTCAAGTCGGTGTGGTCAACCGTGGGAACAAATATCTAAAGCTTGAACGCCATGAGTACCCCCACCAGCTTCCTCACAAACCACGATGTCCTCCCTTGAAAAAGATCCCTTCTATCTCAGGTAAGTTCCTTGAAATTTCGTCTATGCAGACATACTGAGATCTGCTGCCACAGATACTAGTAAGCTGTCATTTGGTCAACCCGCTTTAAGGAATGGAAAACCAACGTTGGCCTGTTTTTTCGAACCCACAGCACAGGACACTCTGGCAAGCACGGCCACGAGTTCCTTGAGTTCGAGTACTCGCATGGACGTCTGCGATACGCCAACAATTCGAACTACCGTAACGACAGTCTCATCAGGAAAGAGAGTGAGCAATGCTTTCATGACGCGTACATAGCCGTCGATGTTGACGCCTTCCCTCCTCGTCTCTCGTTGGTAGTGTGGATTGGGCCCTTAGTTGTAAAGGAGCTGAAGCGCATCGTGGAGTCCAGCGAAATCACCAAGTGAGTGTTATTCACGATGCTCGTTTGCCCCATGTCCGACTCACATGTCCTCACGCGAACAGGGAAGATGATACCAACTGGCCTAAAAAGAACATCGTCGGAAAGCAGGAGTTGGAAATTCGTGTTGGGAATGATCACATTGCATTCGAGGTGCGTATATTAAACGTCCTGGAGCACGTAGACTTGGTTCCAACCTTCATTTGTAGACCGCCAAAATTGGTTCTCTAGTTGATATTCAAGACAGTGAGGATCCCGAAGGGCTCCGCGTCTTTTACTACCTGGTTCAGGATCTCAAGGTACGCAGCTTTCTCTTCCTTGTTCACCCTTAGAGTGCGGCCTCTCATATGTTACCCACTCTTTTCAGTGCTTGATTTTCTCCTTGATCTCCCTCCACTTCAAGATCAAGCCTATCTAGACATGCCCCAGTTTACAGTAGGAAGAAAATCAGAAGTTAGGCATGCGTCGGTAGTGCCCATGTAAGTTTACTTTTACTTATTTCCTTTGCCTCAATAACTCATCTCTTCTCATCAACCTTTTTTATAGTACGTCCGCCGCTTAGAATCGGCCTTCAAGAAAGCTTGCTTGTTATATCGCAGGTGAGCGTCGAACCTTCTCCGAATCTCGGAACCCGATGGCTGATATAGCTGTAGTAGTATCAGATGTAATAAAGACGTGATCTTTTGTTGTAAACTGTTCAGACGAATGCCTTGATATTTTTCGTTTGGCATACTTCGCATCACATTCATCAATATGAAATCGAACGTCGCATGGTAGGACATTTGAAGCAGCTTTCTTGGCACAGTGCCTATATCGCGTTGTCCAGATTTCTCCTTAAATTTTAAACTTACTTTCCCCACCTCGTTATGAATCGCGACGTGGAGAAATAGGAACACTCGCGCTGAGCTCATCCCCATAATTTCCCTTTTTGCGTCCAATCGAAGGGAATATTCTGGTGAAAGTGGTCCGAAGACCAAAGATCTCCTCATCATCACCCTGGCGACGTTAACCAAGTATTGTGTCGACTCCGGAAATGTACCACGCGAGGTTTGACCAGGACCATGGTTCTTGTCAAACACCGAAGATTAGGAGCCATTCACGAGCCATGCCAGCCCTTCGTAAATGTTGTCAGTTTGCTCCCAGTGCCAACTAACGGGCCAAACCGCCGCAACACAGCCTATAAATCTCGGTCTTTTGGATCAGACCGCGTCCGCGCCACAACAGCCTTCAAAATCGTCATCCTTCCTCACCAGCGCCTGTGACAAATGTCCACCATGTTCCTTCCATCTGATTCCCACAGACTCATCCCATCTACTCTTCATCATCATCATCCTCGTCGTCTACGTCCCTCGGCTCTTACCCCAGCCACTTACCATCTGCGCCCACAACAACGCCAGCGCCGGAGTCAATGTTGTTCATGCCGGTTGAGTCATCCCTGGACGCCTTCCTGGAATGCTTGGCTAATTCGGAGAGCAAGAACATGAAGTTTTGGGAGAGGAGGCACTACAAGACTAGATCACCCGTCCAACTGGACCTAAACCGTAAGTCGCCATCGTCATTGTCCTTGTCGGCCCCGAACGAACTGACGAGTACTGCGATGGATACAACTTCCACCGACAGCTCTGGAAGCGAATGCAGTCTCCCCGATAACCAGAAAACTGCCCAAAAACTGGCAGTCCTTCATCCAGATGGAGGAAGCAGTCATTGTAGGAACTTTTGGTCCGGAGATGTGGCTGGGACTTGATTCTATCATATGAGTTATGTCCTTCTCCTATCAGTCCGAGATTCCTCGCCTTGCTGTATGTATTCTGATATTTTTGCCTTCTTTAGCCTTCCTACTATTTTTGACTCCCCGTTATTCTTAGCATGTTGTTTACAATTTGAATTCTGGGCACCTATGCCACCCGATGTCTTTCCATACCGATGTATTTTCCTCAAAATTCACTTGCCATATTTAAAGCATTGATGCGCTCGTCAACTATCTTTGCTCCGTGCTACGCATACATAGCACACGCGTCTCGAGTTAATCACCTCTCACGGGGCAGGCAGCCTTCGGATGATATTTTCGCTTTCTCACTGATATAAGCTTCCGATTTAGTCTGTGACTTACCCCTGCTCAGCGATGTGTGGTGGCGTCTACGAAAAGGGACGAATCCAGGTATTTTTGGCCAAAGATCGATGCTGAGCTTGCAGAAACTCGCAAATTGAAGTCTGAGGCGCAATCGGCGTACATC
Source organism: Psilocybe cf. subviscida (assembly GCA_013368295.1). NCBI lineage: Eukaryota > Fungi > Basidiomycota > Agaricomycetes > Agaricales > Agrocybaceae > Psilocybe > Psilocybe cf. subviscida. Next base: position 2,688,833 of record JAACJJ010000029.1, on the reverse strand, counting down.
ATCGAACGACATCGTAAATTGATACACTGCTGCCTCACTAATTTATCAAATGACGGTACAGGTTTCTTGCTTCTTTGCTGCAGGAAGACCGCGCGACATACGGGGATGGATGCGGAGCCGTGGATGACGAGTCTCGAAGTGATATCGACGAACCAGTGACACACCAAGCTTCTGTTACTGGTGGGGGTGAGAGGAAGGCGGGGACTTGGTGTAAGCTGCGCGCATTGTTTACTGTGCTCATATCCATAATTGTGTTAATAGTGTATTTTAATGTGGTCATAATGTTGTTTTCTATCTCGAAAGCGGAGTGATACAAGCCGAGTAATGTTTCAAACAATTCAAGGGTAACGAGGAGGAAAACTGGTCAAAAAGAAGACCTGAAAAATACATATAACACGAGCTCTATACGCGGGACAATGATGGGGCTAGGGGAGATGCTGAACTGATATGCACAGGATATACACCTCTCCCTGGCATATCGTACGATATGTGATGGAGATCTCTTCTAGACATCCAACGGTGCCTCCGGGATATCCGGGGGAACATCTTGCGGATATGCCCGCTTTGATGATTTGAAATGGTGCCTTCAGGGTAGTGCAAGGCCTATTGGTGTATATGGTACTCTGGGAAGACGTCAAACACTTGTTCTAAAAATAATGGGACAACCCCTTATCCCAGTTTGTGCTCCATCTCCTAGACATCATCAACGGTCATGGCCATCAGCCAATCGTAATATTACCGTCCTGTGAGTGCAATCCTGTAGTTCCAAAATTACTTCCTGCACTGTGCTCTCAGCTTCGCATCAGCGTATTACACTCAACTTTCCCTCCACAATAAAGTCGCGTCTACAAAATGCATCACAAGTTGACTTCAGGGGTACCCTATGTCTGCCGATAACGTCAGTGTCGACTCGGACCCACTGAAAGTGGACGTGAACCGCATTTCCGGCATCAAATTATGATGTAATAGTGATTTTGGCTGCGGTACCTGATCGGCACTCTCATTAGTACCGTATATACACCCCTATGTATCCATTTGACACGGGTAAGACAGCCACGCCCTTATGAGCCTAAGCACTGGCACTGGGAATCTGCGACAAATCATATTGCCTCACTCCGGCTTGTAAGACCTAGCCATACGCCTTGTTGAATAGAGTATTTGCTAAAACCAGGACCTCACATAATAGAGAATTATGGGAAGACTCGGAAGAGGTTCTTCCAGAACATATAATTCACTAAAATTGAAGAGACCAACTAGGAATGATGGTAGACGATACGACTTTTGGGCGAGTTGGGGAACTAGAGAGTATCATGATTGCAGACTGAGGGTTGCTGTGAGTCAACGGAGATGGAGCGTTGACACTTCGCACATCAGTAGTCATTAATGGGTTTAACAACATGAGACATGGTGAATCCGCACAAGGAAGATGGTTGGGTCCAAAAGCCCGAGGGTATACGAAGGCGCTTTGCTGGAATCCAAGTTGAGACTAGCTTGACGTTGACAGTGGCAGTGACTGGTGGTGAGAATGATGCAGTGTCCACTCCGGAGCACATTTGGTTCAATGGATCAAATCCATTTGCCTTTCTGGGCTATTCGGGCTTTGGATTGATGCTTATTTATTTGCATCATCGCTGAAGCGCTGACTACTGATTGTCGATTATGAGTCTAATCGTTTAAATATAAATAACCGACTCTCTGTTATTTGGCCCTGTACCTGGTGTTAGGGGCGTATACTCTTTCATTAACCATTCGAGATCATAAAAAGCCGGTCGAGGCTGGTCAAATCAAGACTCATTGAGTTCGACTCAGGGTCATGCCGTTTCTTGTTCAAGATTAAGTCAGTAATTAACTTTAGTTCAAAGACTGGATACCTATTTGTTTGTACGTAACATAAGGCTTTAATTTCGGTATGAATGACACTACCATAGCATGCACATAAGCGCATATTAAAAAAGCATTATCGCCAGTGGCAACAGTGCTTGGAGCTTTAATGACAAACGCAGGAAGGCTCAAATCCGATCAGATTCCAGTCAAACAATATCTAGAAGAGAAAAGCTCCCACTCCGTGAAATGTAATGAAAATACCAACCAAACATTGATTGAAACTCAAGTGCTCAGCGCTCAAACCTGTTCAAGGTAAAGTCAAGGTCAGTCAAGGTCAAGTCAAGAGCAGTCAAGTTCCAGTCAAGAGCGGTCAAGGTTACTCAACCTGTCGGTTCTAATTATAGACTAGCCGAAATATCACACGGAATGTCTTTAGGTATATGTCCCGCGGCAATCACAAGAATGTGGTAGCCTGGGAGAAAACACTGCTCGTCGGTATAAAAGGAAGGCATGCCACCGAATGAGTTAGCTTGTCGGCCACTGGCTACTCACATCTCCTCATCTCAATGGCAAAGTTCATCCAGCTTTCCTTCTTTTTCCTTGCTACGCTTGGATCAGTCTATGCTTTCCCCAGCTATGGATCATTGGCCGGGCTCAGCAAGCGACAGTTGGATGAAATCATCCCGACTCTCCCTACCCCAGACTTACCATCGCCACCAGGCCCCCTCAGCGACACTAGTGCGAAGCTAGTGAACGTCCCGACACATCCGTATATTGCTCCAGGCCCCAATGATATTAGGGGACCCTGTCCAGGACTGAACACGCTGGCCAACCACGGGGTAAGCTGTGAACAATACTTGGCGTACCAGCTGTGTCTCACTTTCGTGTAGTATATCCCCCGAAATGGAATAGTTACTCCGGGTCAGATAGTTGAGGCAGTACAGGAAGGTTAGTAGTATTTAGCATTAACATTCCGTAGTACATCACTAACCCGTTCTGAATATACATAGGATTCAACATGGGCAACGATTTTGCTAGATTTCTCGCCTACGCCGCTCACCTGGTCGACGGGAACTTGCTCACCAACTTGCTCAGTATCGGGGGAAAGACGCTAGAGACAGGCCCAGACCCCCCAGCACCTGCTATTGTCGGTGGCCTCAACACCCACCGTGTTTTTGAGGGCGATGCTAGCCACACAAGAGTTGATACATTCCTTGGCGATAATCACAACTTCAATGAGACCCTATTCGACAAGGGTGTGAATCAGAATTGTGATTCTCGTGAACGCTGATTCTGAATGATATATCATCATGCATTCAGTTTCCTTCAGCAATAAATTCGGAAATGGATTCTATAACTTTGCGGTCGCCAAGGAATTCAGGTTTCAGCTTATCCAAGACTCTATTGCCGCCAACTCTCAATTCTTGTTCACTCTTCCACGATACTTTTCCGCCTACTCCGAGTCTTGTTTCCCCATATTCTTTTGGATCGATGGACGCAACCCGACAGGCAATCTCGATCTCGACGTCGCGCGCAGTTTCTTCGAGACCGCCCGCTTCCCCAAAGGCTTTTTCAGGGCCAACACGCCGACAACGCTGAAAAGAATTCTCGGGGGCATCGACATTCTCTACGACGCCCACCCTGTCGGGCCCGGCGCCAATAACGGAACAGTCAACAGCTACACTGTTGACCCGACGTCACCCGATTTCTCTAACTTCTGCGGAATCTATGCTGGCTTTGTTACGCACATTGTTAGGCCACTCTACCCAGACGCGCAGGGACCACTTCTGGAAGCACTGAACAAAAACCTCGACTTTTTGTATTCTGCAACAGTAATTGGGAACATGGGATGCACTCAAGTTCCCCATTTCACTTGATGACTTGTGGGTAGCCTCACTACCCAACGACTGCCCTTGATATTGCATTTCCATACTTCTTGAATATTTTAACTCACAAAGACCTCTTCGTTATAATAGTTGAATATATCTTTAATACACCAGTATCTGCATGCACATAAAACCTGTATTAGCTCCGAGATCATTCAGTAGGTCGGCATTATATCGTTAGTTAATATGCGTTGACACAATGAAGCAGAACTTACCCAGAGGGTGGGTTAGTGATAACTTTTGCACGGCCGCCACGTTATTTTGGTACAACACCTTGTTCTTCCGGACTCGGATGTACTCCTGAGGATATTCGTACACTGTTCACACGATGGTATCAGTAATAATAAGCGGGAAACACGGTTCACAACCAAAAAAAAATGACTACCCGTTGCTGCTCAATCCACCTTAAATCTAATTAAGTAGTACTTCAATTTAATGAATTTGTGCCTAAGCCAACATATTTACATCGATTGTACATCACAGAGCTCGACGAAATTTCAATACTTCTTGACATCTAGATAACGAGCTTAATTCTATTGACCATCGTTCATTTGGTGGTCAAGCTTATTTCCGATTACCAGTGCGGCACTTTCTCTGATGCACTCCTGCCACAATAATGTATTATGTACTGTCACATGTGGACATCAACCACGAGTCACGATTGGTGACGGTGGTTAATTCTGAGATGACTCTGGCTTGCAAGAATCGTTCCCGATGTCTTTCTGTTTGGTGGAGACTTCGGAGGCTCGTCATGTTCTAATCAGTGGCTATGCTATTCGTCTGATGGCGTTCGACGTCGGCAAACTCGTGACTTATTCGCGCCAAGGCAGTCTTGACGGCTGCTAAATGAACCATCACAATATGACCTTCCCAGCTGAAACTTGGCCTTGGATCTCATCCTCGTTTGCACACGGCTAGCGTAAGACGAACCATGAAGGGCTTGTTATATACCACCCTTTTTGCGCTGACCCTGCTGAGGCCTACTGCTGCTCAGACGAGCTTCCTGTACAAATGGGCTTTCAACGACCCAGTGAGTTCCTCTTCTACATCTCAGTGCGGCTCTGAGAGAGATGGAATGCTTTACAGACGATTCAAGATACCATTCCTGCATGTACACCTCTTGCCATCACGGTCTCCTCCTTTGACACGGCTACAAACGCGACAAAAGGCACTCCTCCGTACTATATGGTCACCTTGGGCATTGACGGGCCAGTTTCGACGAAGCTGATAGGCCTCAACGACGACGACGTGAGCTTCACCCTTGATCACGCTCCCAGTGAGTAAACTAGCCAGAATCGGCTAAGGTTCATGCTATAGGGAATTTTCCTGACCTCTTCAATTGTCCTGCGCAGATACACGCGTTCTGCTCGAAGTGTTCGACGCCAACGGAAATCCCGGAGGAACTTTCGCTCCTATGATCGTCACAGGTGAGATATCTATCAACCATATGCAATTTTCATGACTCAAACCTGAGTGCATCTAATTACTTTCGACCTGGCAGGCGACAAGACATCTTGCGTTGTGGACCGCACCTCCTCTTCCTTCACATTCGCTCACAACATCACCGGGGACCTGTCCACCTGTGACCCTCTAGGCTTGGCAATCACCGGTGGCGTACCACCGTACACCGTCAGCTTGATCGCAGCCAATTCGCCCGCAGTTACCAATGTCACAATGCCTGAAGGCGATAATGTGTACACATACATCAGTCGTGCTGCACCCGGCGGGCAGCTCGTTGGTGCGTAAACTCGACATTTTCCCCGAGTTGTGAGGACTGATCGATTTTTTCTTTCATGCTACCATAGTGGCCATCAGCGATGCGTGAGTTTTCCATCAAAAGACCGCAAAAATAAATCTAATACACGGAGAACAGTAAAGGGAACTGGGCATCTGGAACCGCTCTTTTTGCCACAAAAGGTGATATTTTTGCCTCTGCAACCGGATAACAGACTCACATATAGTAGGGTCAACCAACACCGACTGTCCTGGCCTCTTGAGCTCAAGCACCAAGACTGTCCTCACACTCCCGTCCAGTACCCCACCAAGTAGCGGCAGTGTACCTGGACCACCCACTGCGTCTGGTGTTGTCAACATCCAGACACACACTCCGACAAGTCCTGGGGGTCCATCGGCGCCGGCCCCTTCAACAACTCAGAGTTCGGGAGAGACCCTGCGGGGCGTCAAGATGGGTGCCCTCGTTGCAGTCGGACTGTCATTAGTGGCACTCACTTAGATATAGTCCCTTCGATTTTCAGTAACATGATCACGGGCACTAATTCCTACCCATCACACATCGTACATTCCAATAACATCGCTTCAATTCCCGGGTTTCTGCCCCGTAATCACATAAAACCCATACGCCGCACCTGGCCTTTTCCACTCGTCTTCCATCTCATCCATAAGTTTATCAAATTCCTCCTCATTCTTGACCATCCCAAATCCGCCCAATTTCAAAATTGGCGTCTTGAAGCCCCTCCACACACCCATCAAGTTCATCTTATGCTTTGCGCCAATGTCACCATTCCACTCCCCTAATCCCACCACCCTCTTCTCCGTCTTTACGCCCACGAACCCCACCTGTTGCATGATGGGGCCGATATTCAACGAGCAAAGAGGGTCCAGTCCCACCGCCTCCCACATTTTCTCGTACAGCTCCGTAAACCTGGCATTCGCAGGCCCGCATCCGTCGATGTGGGACACCGAATTAGACTCGCAGAACTGCACCCATCCGCCACACTTAGTGACCCGATACACCTCCTTCACCGCTCTATGCCACTCGTCTTTCTTCAGTGCGGCCATGAGCAGTCGCTGGTGCACAAAGGCAAAGCGGCCCGTCCAGTCCGGCGGTAGGTTCAGGACATTCTGGATTTGGAATATCATGTTCGACGGAGGGGGTTTGGGGAAGAGGCGGTCGCTTATGTCGATGCAAACAAGCTTGATGTTGCTACCCCTGACATTTGGATAAGAAGAGAGGAACTCCAGCGCCCAGGCCGCTGTTTCAAGTGAGTCACAAGTGAGTGAATATGAGATTTGACGTCTGTCTCAAGACAGTCTCTACCTTTTCCTGTTCCTACATCGAGCACCTCATCACCGTTCTTCATCTCCAATGGGCAAAGGACTAGTCGGTTCTCGAATAGTTCCCGAATGAGATCATGTTGGCGCTGAAGCCTGTATCAAACGGAGGTTGCAATCAGTCCCTTGTAAAACATTGGTATCAGGACAATCTTTTTTATGGACAGTGCTCTTCGTCTGACTCTCATTGTAGCCCTCGTACGCGCCGAAGCTTGCCAGGAAAGCTCACCTTGTATACTCCTCGTCATCAGTGGGCAGCATATAGCTTTCACTACTGTACCACCGCTGCTTGTGCTCGATCGGTTTAGTGTGTGCTTCGACGTCGCTCATGGGGCAGATTGGGGACAACGTGTTACAAGTCAAAGTGCAAAGTAGTAACCTGAGTACTGATAAAGGGTCGTGTCTGCTTGAACTAGGTGAATGTATCACCCTGAATTGGCATGAATATCCAGCAGAAGTACACAAGTGAGAAGGTTCAGTCCTATAAACGTAGACAAAGCGTCACCAGACTGATTCAAGGATCATCATTGAGGTCAGATTTGTTGCTTTCTGTCGGTTATACAGCCGCTTTCCCGTCCACAGACCTCCTGGACTACACTTCATCATTTCCTGATCAGTGACCCGAAGTTCACCAGGGATAAACTAGTTGTCGGTTGACCTGAATCCAATTGTCTATGCTCCCTGTAGGTGCTACTTGTACGTCAATTGTAAATTAGCACCTGTGTGCCCACCATGTTCGAGACACCGGAATTGACTCGAACTTCTTGCGCTACTTACTGGCTGGTTGCGTCCCACGTTCTGAAAGCATTGCGATGGACCACAACACTCTATTGTTAGCACGCCGTCCACGTCCAATTTTGGTGTGCAATTGGTGGGACCATTTGTACTTGTCACCAGTGACAAATACCAAGTGCATATATAGTTCTATCTACCTCTCAAGATCTTCATAGAAGCGCACTCACGTCGAACTAAGTTTGATCTGGATTAAGTCTTTTTTTCATTTTGGGTGTACATTTACAATTTGTCTTGGTGATATATGTTACATTATGCAAGCGTGGATGGGTGGGCGGATACTCAGAGGGAGGCGAGGACGGCATCGGCGCTGGTGACATCGACGGAGGTGGGCTTATCCTCGACAACGATGGAGAGAACCTTGGCACCCTCAGCGACGATAGCGAAGCGCTACGAAAAAGAAAAAAAAAAAACAAGAATAATTAGTTATGCTGGTCAATATTGGCGGAGTCGATGCTGCGTACCTTGGCACGAGTGCCACCGAGAAGGTGGGTGCCATCGAAGGCGAGACCGATGGCGCTGACGAAGGCACCGGAATCATCAGCAATAAAGTGGATGGGAGTGCCGCTGGGCGCGAGGTGTGCGCTCCATGCCCTGTAGGCGTTGTACATTAGTATTGCGGCGCAAAGCCCAGGCAAAAGGGCAGCACGTACTGCATGACAAAGACGTCGTTGACACCGAAGATGTAGATGCCCTCGACACCCTTAGCCTTGAAGTCCTCGAATTTGCTCACGTAGCCGGGGAGGTGGGCGTTGCAGGGGGTGGTGAAGGCTCCGGGGACGCCAACCTGATCAATGATCGGATGTGTGATTAGCGCCCGTCGGCTATTATAGATAAGATCAAAGTACGCACGAGGATGTTCTTGCCGCTGAGGACGAGGGGAGCACCCTTCATGAAGTCCTTCTCCTTGACGGAGACGTCGGAGGGGATGGTGCCGCCAACGGCGATCTGGGGGACGGAAGAAGCAGCGCCGTGGGTCATTGTGGATTGATTTGTGGGGTGGGGAGGTGTGTAAGAAAGTGGGATGGAGAACTGCTAAACAAATTCAAGGTGATCTTTATACGAGATAAATCCATAATGCGGTGTGATTTGATCTACAAATCCCAGCAGTGTCGAGGAGAGGTCGTGATCAGCTTTGTAAATTGGCACAAAGAGAATCTACCCGTCTCCGCTTGTCCAGGGCGATTTCGCCATCGATAACAGATGCGTCGACAGCGACAGTTGTTAGAGATTAATTCGGGGATTGACAGGTTCATCTAAGCGCGGTGGGTAGCTTGCGACGGACAGGGTCCAGTGCACGGGAGAATGGCAAAGAAGGTTGTGGTACCTCTGATGCGTGTCTGTAAAAGGAAATAATGATGGCACCGGGTCGCTACCCCGAGCAGCGCGACGCGGTGTAGTGCGCCCAGAAAGGCATACAGTGTGCTTGTGTACTGCAAAGAAGTTCTCCAGTGCGCTATAATCTCTCTTTCGAATGCCTGCAATCGATTCTTGTATGATGGCTTCGTTGACATGTTCTGTGTTTGTTTTCGTAAATAGACATTCCGCGGACTTCGAGTGATCCATTCTTGTTGTGTGCCTTGTCCAACGTTTGTTGAGACAAAGGAAAAGTTAGCGCCGTGTGCTCCTCGGAATCTTTGGGGCACGCTACCGCCTCAGTCACGGAGCAGGGTAACCCCCATTTCTGGGGAGTATGGAAGCCGGCACTGTGGCGGTTGCGACAGTGTGCTACCATTGTCAGAACTGGCGGGCGGCCTTATTGACTACGACAATACAGCACGTTTGATGATCAAAACTGCTCCCTACTGTACAGTATATGTGGGGAATATCAGATAACGTGCCTGTTCTGCTACATTATAGATGATCGACCGGCAATGGCCTGCTCTAGTAATGATGTGTCCGAGCATAGGAAGAGGCATGACAATGGATCCAGGAAGGATCACGACCACAATAATGGAATGCGGATGAACACTGCACATGCACACACAATACACACTGACGCGTCGCTCACAAGATCTTGGACACCCCAATAACAAACTGAATCTTGGAGATCAGAGTACCGCTTTAGAAATTCCTTTGTCTCGACTGTCAGAACCTATATAAGGCCCCGCAATGCAACGCACATACATACCCATCCCCAAACCCAACACACCTCCCAGACACCTCCTCACCCCACAAATCAATCCACAATGACCCACGGCGCTGCTTCTTCCGTCCCCCAGATCGCCGTTGGCGGCACCATCCCCTCCGACGTCTCCGTCAAGGAGAAGGACTTCATGAAGGGTGCTCCCCTCGTCCTCAGCGGCAAGAACATCCTCGTGCGTACTTTGATCTTATCTATAATAGCCGACGGGCGCTAATCACACATCCGATCATTGATCAGGTTGGCGTCCCCGGAGCCTTCACCACCCCCTGCAACGCCCACCTCCCCGGCTACGTGAGCAAATTCGAGGACTTCAAGGCTAAGGGTGTCGAGGGCATCTACATCTTCGGTGTCAACGACGTCTTTGTCATGCAGTACGTGCTGCCCTTTTGCCTGGGCTTTGCGCCGCAATACTAATGTACAACGCCTACAGGGCATGGAGCGCACACCTCGCGCCCAGCGGCACTCCCATCCACTTTATTGCTGATGATTCCGGTGCCTTCGTCAGCGCCATCGGTCTCGCCTTCGATGGCACCCACCTTCTCGGTGGCACTCGTGCCAAGGTACGCAGCATCGACTCCGCCAATATTGACCAGCATAACTAATTATTCTTGTTTTTTTTTTCTTTTTCGTAGCGCTTCGCTATCGTCGCTGAGGGTGCCAAGGTTCTCTCCATCGTTGTCGAGGATAAGCCCACCTCCGTCGATGTCACCAGCGCTGATGCCGTCCTCGCTTCCCTGTAAAGCATTTTTACATCGCACTCATACTACACACATACGTAGATAATCTCATAAAAACTCACAGCATAATGTAATTTTATTCCATCACTCTCCAATGTTGAATGATATGTACCCACTCGCTCATCCGGTCGAGGTGCGAGAATGTTCTCCCCCCGGCTGGCTGTTTTGTCTTGTCAACTGGTTAAGCACACTAAGTTTGAAGTATATAGTACAAAACATCAGACGTCGGCCGGATGCGCGACGCGTGTCACCTCCATACCGCCAGCTAGGCTACACTGCGTTCGATGTCTGGTAGATCAACGATTTTTTTCCCATCATGATAAACCGTGGTACATCACAACCGACCACGGAGACTTGAGAGCAGCGACCATATGCATATCAGATCAAAGGATCTGTCACCCCGGAGCTGGAGAAGCTCTAGACATGATACATCATGCATCTCTACCTCGGTCTGATGCTCCTAAGAACCTTGTCGATCCTCCGACGTTGAGAAGTTGAAAACCACATAGAACATGAGAAGCCTTCTCAGATATTGAAACATCATGATCATCATAATTCCCAGTCAGAGATCCAGTGGGATCGGCGGCCTCTGAGTGTCACGGCAGTAACTTAATAAATCATCTCAATATCTCATCCTGAGCTTCCTCACATACCAAGCACTTGAGGGCACCTTTTTTCTGTTATCGTATACTGTACGATTTCGACCGATTGTTCACGTCACAGGTCACAGGCGCCCGTGAACTGAACAATACTGGCTTTCATCACAGGTCACCGGCGCCAGTGAACAATGACCAAAACCAAGGTTTATCGGACAAAAAAGGTCATTTTTCGCTATAAATGGCATATATCTACTATTTTCATGATGTACGAGCTCCCTTGCGCTTTTTTTTTGGTGCCGTTTTGGCCAAATTCGAAGCTGAATAAAGTGTTTAATTCTGGAATATATTGGGTGGTCATTAGCGCGCGTCCAACTCGGGGCCGTTAATATGTAGGCTCTGTCTTTGCTCAGAGCCGCTGCGTTGTGAATAATTTTGTGAACAATATTCAACGCTGTCACACATCACAGCCAACTGTGAACTAGTATCGGCCCAGTGAACAATATGCCCTATGTGTCACAGGCCGTGAACAATCGGTCGAAATCGTACAGTATATAAATTCTACGTAGCCAGCCTATCTTACAGAGATTCCAAACCATCATCCACTTACTCTCTCTGAGCGTAGCGAATCTCGCCCAACAGGCCAAATGTCCACAGGATCGACACCACGCAGTTCCCGCACATCAAGGTTTGCCTTCCATGCACGAAAAAGCTCTCGGTTGGTCCGTACAGCTGAGTCGTAATGCTTGCAATGGACAGAGCCGTTGTCGCTCAAGCCCACGTTGCGTTCAATGTCCTCGCGTGCCAGAAGGGTACGATGCCATGTATCAAAGTCTTCTGTTGCGCTTTCTAGGTCCTGCTCGGTAAACCCCTCACTGGCGATCGGGCATTCTGTACCAGGAGCTAATTTCTCCCACTTGAGGGCTACGCGTAAGACATCCAATTGCAAATCAGCGTATCCAAGATGCCAACATGACTGCGCAGCTATTGGCAACTTTTTCGCAGTTGGGGGAGACTCATCGAAACACAGTGCTTCTGCCCACACAACATCAATCTTGGTTTCAGAGTACAATGCATGGTAGGACTTGCGCAGATACTCCCGCTCCTGTGCAAACTCCGCTCCGTCTTGCCCCTCATTTGGAGCTGCTTGCGTGATAAAATTGGGCATGACAGCGGTGTTATAAAGCGGGAGGATAGCGGTGTGCTGCCAATCGATAACTGCAGAAATTTCGATGGTCCCATCGCGGAGAAAGGCGTCGTGAGAGAGAAAGATATTGAATGTATTGGAGTCAATTAGTGCCATAGTTGGTCGAAGTAGCCGGTAGTCTGTTGGAATGAGATATTGGGCAACTTTATCGTAAAGGCCAAGCAGACGTAGGTGTTCTTCTGGAGTTTTTAGACGGGCAGGGACCTCCCATGGGGCGACGTAGCTCCGATTTCCAATGGGGCGCTGGGCATATTTGCTGATCCACGCACGTTCACAATTACTCAGGGACTTGAGGTAGGAAACGACATCCGGCCCTGCAGAAGGATTAGTTGTATCTCCCAGATATTGATAAAGGTGTATGACTTACAAGGTCCGCGGTCAAGGTCAAGGTCTTTGGGGTCACCATATTGGTCTTCCCAGTATCCCCGTTGAAATACAGAAGGACCGAGCACATAGTCCGCTTCAGGTTCATCCGAGCCGGCGAGGAAAATATCGCGGGAGCTGTCGGTGGGGAGGTCCTTGCGAAGATACAAAGACCCGAAGCCACCTTTGCTGAAGGCGTGAATGACTTTCCGCTCAAACTTCATCCACTGCAGCACCAGTCGGATCTTTTGCCTCATTGTCATGCGTGGCCAGACGGCAGCGAGCTGGATACCATCGGCCAAGTCCATGATGATGTACTCTGCACCGACAGGAGTCTCCTCTGCGCGCGAGGACCACGAGATAATTCGTGGAACTTGAGTCAGGCCAAGACGTTCTCGGAGGAACTTCATCGTTGCGACCTCACTGGCAGTGACGAGGTGCTTTGGCCCGGCAACGGGTGTCGGAATGCGTGCGACGACGCTCTGGCCGTCTGAAAGTTGAACCTGGAAGGCCCTGTTGCATCGTCCTTCGCCCAAATTGGACAAGTCGAGCACACTAAACGCCCCCGTGCTCTTTATTATCTCCTGTTTGAGCGCATCGACATCGAATGGTCGGAAGCGCAGCGCTTGATTACGGTCTTCATCGTGAAGCCACCGCTGAGAAGTAGATCGAAAGAAGCTGTCAGGTGACGACGCAAAGGTGCTAAATGCTTGTAGATGGGGTTGGGAAGGTTGATATTGATAAGGTTTCACGAAAAAGCATTGTGCCCAACGACATCCTGTTGGTAGAGTATATGACATGTAGTGCCGTCTGTACACACAATGCACACATTCACAATAATTTGAATCAAACCGTCACGCGTTTTCCCACGAGACGCGTCGCGAGTGATTGATCTGAATTTTGAAACGATTGTGAGCAATTAGCAGAGATCTTCAGCATCCGTATGGATACACCTCAAGGCATAGATTCATGTCGAATGTTCTGATTTCACGCCTTTCCTCTTTGCACACGACTATCAACTCGCAAGTGAGGGCCGTGACGAGCATCATCACCCTTAAGAATCTGCTCGCAATTTCTATGTATGATATACAAATTATGCCATTATGTATATAATCTCAATGTGCCATTTTCCAATGCGTCTTACCACAATGCCTCAAGGAGGTTTAAGCCCCGCGAATGGAAACTGCAAGTTGATACTACTGTCTACTTCAAACTTGCTTCAGACAACAAGTTGATTACTATTAGGTGAGCGTGCCTGGAGAGTAACATGTTTCTCGGAGATGGGACCAGTGAATCTAATCATAAGAGTCAAGATGAATGCAGTCATCGATTGCTACCTAATTGCTGCTTAAATTCTTTCGTAAAAATTCTGTTTTACTCGTATAACACCTCCGGTCCTCCATGAACCCCCATTTTTATCATTCATCATGGCCACGACTGACTCCAACCACAAATTCAAATTAAAAATGGGGGACAACTCAAATAAACTTGAGCTCAGAGGCATATGAGGCAGCGGACCACAGTGGGTGAAAGGATTCAAAGTGTCGTGTATTCATTAATCATGATGATGCCGCCCTTTGGGATGCTTTGGAAGGCTTTTTAGCCAAACGGAATGTTGAATTTGGCTGGCTGGGTAACTGTTTAAGAGCTGTCTAGTATTTGGAGTAGAGCCGATAGTGAGAATGGACTCAAGATGGATTGGAAAGTTGGGAAGCGCTTAGCGCTAATATTGACCGGCTAAATCGCGGATCAAGAGCGTGAGATAAAAACGTTCCGCCTCTCCACTAAAATTATGAGCCCCCTCCGAGTCCTTGGTTCTCTTATGTGTTCATCGCCCAGAAGTGATAAAACTGGTAGCTTTGGACAACTCTTCCGTATGTCCTCTGCTATTGCAGCCATTCTCACTGACTATCTGAACTTTAAGCATTGTCTCCGTCGATGTGACTGATGTGGCATTGTGTTGATTGCTCTCAAACATTGGCCATAACCTTCTGTGCGTTTACCCCATGTCGTTTGCGTTACAAACCGGACATCTTTTGGTGAAATCTGCACAAAACTCTCTCGTCCTGTCCGTGCGACACGCCAAACGCCGTCTGCAAGCTTTTAGCACCGACAGCTTCTTTCGGTATACTTCTGGACGGTGGCTTCATGATCAAGACCGCAATGAAGCTCTGCGATACCAGTCCTTCAACATCGATGCGCTCAAAGAGGAGATATCACAGAGCACGGGCGCTTCTAGTGTGGTGGACATGTCTAAGTTGGGTGAAGGGCGATTCAACAAGGCCTTCCGGGTGCAGCTTTCAGATGGACGGACCGTCGTCGCACGCATTCCGACACCCATCGCCGGACCCCAGCACCTCGTCACCGCCAGCGAGGTCGCGACGATGACGTTTCTACGAGACCGGGTGGGTCTGACCCAAGTCCCCCGCATCATTTCATGGTCCTCGCGCGCAGAGGAGACGCCTGTCGGCGCCGAGTACATTGTCATGGACTTGGCCGATGGTATTCAGCTTGCGGATGTATGGGAGCTTCTGACAATGAAGCAAAAGATACGGCTGGTGCAGCAGTGGATGAGGTTCGAGCGACATGTCCTTCACGCGTTCAGCAAAGGCGGCTTCGGGTCTTTGTATCTGCGCAAGGACCTCCCCACCGACAGCGCCCGCAATATTTACCTCACCAGCTCGGACCAGCCTGAAGCGGACTATGTGCTAGGGCCCTCCATGTTCCAAAGGGGATACTGGGAGGAGAAGTACGGCGACCGCAAAGACCTCAATCTTGACCGTGGCCCCTGTAAGTAGCGCAGTTTTAGATGTGTCTGGCTTATGTCTAACACTCCTGTAGGGCGAGATGTTGCTTCCTACCTCAGGTCATTGACAAATTGTGAACGTGCATGGATCAGCAAATACGCGCAGTGCCCTATAGGAAACCGCAGCTACGTCGCCCCATGGGAGGTGCCTGCACATCTACAGAATCCAGAGGAACATCTCCGCCTGCTCTCTCTCTACGACAAAGTCGCTCCGCATCTCATCCCACCAGACGCCCGGCTGCTCCGACCGACTATGACACTGATCGACTCCAACGCAAACAACATTTTTCTTGCCCGCGACGCCTTTCTCCGCGACGGCACCATCGAACTGTCCGCAGTCATCGACTGGCAGCATACTGCTGTCCTTCCGCTGTACATCACCGCCGTCATGCCCACCTTCATCATGGACGCGGTCCCGAACGAGGGGCAGGACGACGAGGAGTTCTCCAGGGAGCAGGAGCATCTGCGCAGGACGTATCATGCAATGTACTTTGACACCGGGATCGACATCGTCTGGGCGGCAGCGCTGTCGTTCGGCGTCCCCACCCCCGCCGCGCAGGCATGCTGGCATGTTGGCTATGCGGACTTGCAGATGGACCTCGCACGTGTGGCCCTGGAGTGGGAAAGACAAAGATGGATTGGCGTGGCGGCGCATACTTGCAGCGTGCGTGGCGATGGGCATTGTTTTTCGCTTTTCGCGGAGGGAGACCCAGGGCCACAGCGGCGCCGCTTCCAGACGCCCAGACGGTGGAGATCCAGGTCCCAGTTGTAGGGTACGTGCGTTTTACGGGACGGTTATCGCGACTCGAGATTGGTCTGCATTTGGTCTGTGTCGTGCATCGTGCTGCGTTAAGGTCCAAGGAGAAGGAGAATTATGCGGTCAAAATAAAGCAGCCAGGAGCCTGGAGGGTATGAAGCTGGGACAACGCCGGGCATGCCGCGTGATGTCCAGACGATGCAGACCACTGTGTGGTACCAATCGCAGGCGGAGGGAATTCTGTTCAGGTGGGATTTCTGCCCGGGAAGGGGGCGCGGGATGGGAGACGGAAGGCTCGTACTCGAACACGGAGGGAGATGGAAGATGATGGTGCGTTGCGTTTAGAGTCAAACAGTCGAGTAGTCAATTGGTGTATGTGTGGTGATAGTAGCAGTGGGATGGGTCGAATTTGTAGTCGGCTGGCCGAGCGCCTGGCTGGTGAGATAACATGAGAAACGGAGCGACTAGTGACTTTTGCGCGAGGGAGAGGGTCCAAGTTTCCAACATTATATGGGCTGGGTGGATTGATGGACTGGTGCTCCATGCACTGGACGTTCATAATTGGAAGGGGCTGGGGCAGGTACTAGGAAGTGATATCGTCACCTGCCCTGCAGAGAAGAGGTGTTAGGTACTGTATGACCCAGATACAGACACAGGGATGGAAGTGGGTTGCTTACGAGTTACGAGGGCCAAGGTCGAGATTGGTTTGATTATTGAGACGATGGAGGTCGTTGGGGCCACCGTCGCTGAATGCACCTTGCACCTTTATCCCAGTCCCCGTTGGAAAAACAGGGAACACGCAGGCCCGCCCGAGCATGTAGCATGCTCGCGTAGCGCACCTGTTGATCAGGCTAGTCTGAGGAAGGCAAGAAAGATACCGATATCGCGCGACGTCCTAGTCGGTGGGGGCTCGGAGGACCTTCTTTGCAACAGTTGTTTCGATTACTAATGGCAAAGAGCCGCGCTTGAACACGGACCCGGAAGCAAGCACAGGTACTGCCTTTGAAATTTGTTGGCGCGTGGATAGTCGACGGTTCGAGGGCTTTGGGCTGCGGGCACCACGTAGGCGGGTTTTGTGCTTCGATGTAGGGACTCGGCGCTCAGGAGTACTGGACAGACGGCAGCAGCCATTTGAGTATAGTTGGAGAGGGGAGGCACAGGTGAGGTTGATGCCATATAAAATGAGGGAATGATAGGCGAGGAGATAAGATAATATGTACCCCGAGATCTGATCTGAGTTATAACAGGGGACTACTAACCGTGTGAAGAAGTCAACGAGGCCACCACGAGGCGAACTTATAATGTGGAAGACGCATGGCGCTGTAACTATATGATTTCAGCTTTGTTCTTATTCGTATTTGTTTAACTCCCTCTGAGTATACCCCAACGCCCACGTACAACACAGCGCAGCCATGTTCGAAGGAGCGCAGAACATATTAATTAACGGTACTAGTAGCTTTTTCAACGTGTATGCAGGTAGTTCCACAGGTATGTTGTCAGAAAAAGCACCACACAGGGTCCCACTCACGGCAACGCCGATGCGCTTACCATCATTCCAGAAGGCACAGAGCGACTCCTTGACAAGGTAGCACCGAATGCAATACTCAATGCCGGTGGGCGGGCGGACGAGGTTCGATGCTACCCCGGCACGCGCGAAGAGGTTATCGGCAAGATGGAGAAATGGATGGACGGCGAAGGCTCACGCAGAACTCGGATGATGTGGCTCAGTGGGCCTGCCGGCGCCGGGAAGTCCGCTATTTTTCAAACGGTGGCGGAGCGCTGCCGCCAGCGCGGGCTACATGCTGCGAACTTTTTCTTCTTCCGTGGCGACACAACCCGTAATCATGCGCAGCCTCTCGTCGCGACGTTGGTCTATCAGTTGTTCGACCTCTATCCCGCGCTTAGAGAGATCATCGCAGAGTGTCTGACGACAACCCCTCTCATACTCAGCGCGTCTATTGACGAACAGTTCAAACAACTAGTTTCATCTTCCTTTCAAAGAATCCGACAATCCTCGTCAATCACCCAGTCGATTATTCTTATTATAGATGGCCTTGATGAATGTGACGACAAAAGGAAGCAGGAGCAAGTCTTAGTAGTTCTCCACGCACTCATCAAAGAGGAAAAGTCCCCTTTCATTGTCCTGGTTGCCAGTCGGGCCGAGCCTCACCTTGTAATGTCCTTCAACAAACTCGGAGCTTCAGTAACGCCCATATTTCGGGATGAAGAGTACAGGCCACAAGATGACATCCGTCATTTTGTTGTTTCCAAATTTGGCATGATCAAGGGGACGCATCACCTTGCTCATGCGTTGAGCGAAGATTGGCCCGCAGAAGAGGACATCGACGCGATCACTGACAAGTCGTCCGGCCAGTTTATCTACGCCGCAACTGTCATGCGCTTTATCCAGTTCTCCTCCAGCAGTCCGGCTCACAGCCTGCTCATAATTCGTGGAATGCGACCACCACCTGCCAATCATAGTCCGTTTGCTCAGCTCGACGCGTTGTATTCTTATATCTTCTCGATGGCCAATGACATCAGAGCAGTCATATTGTGTCTTGGAGCACACTTTATCATACAGAGCGAGCTCTCAGACAAGATCACAATGGGCAAGATGATGCTTACGGCTTTACTTCGAGACATGGCGATGATTGAGATCGAGTCATCTTTCGCGGATCTTGTGGCCATAGTCAAGGTTGCTGGTGTCCAGCCCATACAGCTAGTCTTCTATCACGCATCTCTATCCGACTATCTCAAGGATCAATCTCGGTCAGGAATCTACTATGTGGATGAGGGAGAAATTGCCGCACAATTGTCCACAATTGGTCTGAGCAACCTTAGTGATCCAGGTACGCCTCAAATGCAAACATCTGCATTACATTGTGACAGGCTCATTGTCGTTGAAAACTTAGATTCATTAAATTTCCCTCTCTGGGCTCTTGGCTATGTCAAAATAGCGACCACTGAGCTATCCAAATCTCTGTTGGCTGCTTC
Organism: Psilocybe cf. subviscida; assembly: GCA_013368295.1. Taxonomy (NCBI): domain Eukaryota; kingdom Fungi; phylum Basidiomycota; class Agaricomycetes; order Agaricales; family Agrocybaceae; genus Psilocybe; species Psilocybe cf. subviscida. The sequence continues at coordinate 2,669,653 of JAACJJ010000029.1, read as the reverse complement.
AGAACTACGATTCAATGAAGGCTACGGCGGGATGTTGCATTGGAACAGGCTAATACTCACATTTGAGAGACTGGTACGCGAAATCTTTATAGCTTCGAGGCAAATTCACGAATTCGACTTGACAGTACCTCGAATCGGAGCCGGAATTTTTCAAGCTTCTATTGCGGCGCTGGATTCGCTTTACATATATGAACAACATCGACATCAGATGGGACTTGGGAGGGTTGAGTCCATCTGCCACCCGATATTACAAACGGTATCGGGCGATTGAGCGCATCCAATGTGCGGTCGGACTGAATAATTAACAGAAGACCAAGTCCTCCGATGTTTGTAGTCCAATTGGTTCCACTTAATTAATGTTGATGTTGTCATATCAATAGTCTCCGCAATGAAAATCATATACATACTTCCTGATAGCCTTGAAGCGATGGGTGAATAGCTCAAAGCTATGATCGTATGAATCAATGCACACTGCCAATACACAGTGAACGGTACAACGGAGTAGAACGCGCCTGATCGAGGATTTTGGATCGCAGCCATTATGCAGCGGTAGGGCATTCACAAACTAGGTGGACGCTCGGCGTACATCATCGACTCTCTAGTGTACGTTAATAGCTCGACTCGAGCCGGCCCATCTGAGACCACCCAAGTAAGCGCTGGTACACCGGGTCTTCCCGACGTTGTCTCGACGTCGAGTGTGCTTCTCATCGCGCCCGGAGTGGTCCTCGTGCCACCGTGCAGACTCTCAACCTGCGACTCGCGCATCCACTACACCTTTGTGAGAATTCTATCCCACCATCGTCGTCGCCGTGACGGCCAACATCGAATACAGACACGAACTGGCTCAGCCCTGACTCTCCGAGTTCTGCGAGAGCTCGAGGGCGCGTGCCAGTGCAAACGCATCGAAGACATTTGCGCCAGTATATATCACTGCGCCAGTATCCCTGTTGGAACACGGAAGGCCCTAGCATGTATTCGGCTTTGGGCTTGTCCGAGCTGGTGAATAAAATATCGCGCGCGACATAGGTGAGCAGGTCTTTGCGAATATACAAACACCCGAAGCCACCCTTGCTGACCTTTCGCTCAAATTACATCCACTGCTGCACAAGAAGGACTTTTTGCTTAATTGTCAGGGGTTCTCATAAATCAGGAGCTGGATACCGTCGACCAAGTCCATTCACTCGGCACCGGTGGGCGTCTGCTCTGCGCGCGAGGGCCATGAGATGATGCGTGGAACTTGGGTCAGACCCACCAGTCTCGTAGAAACTTCATTGTCCCGACCTCGCTGATGGTTACGAGGTGCAGCGGTCCGGCGATGGGTGTCGGAATGGGTGCGACGACGCTCTGTCGGCCTGAAAATTGAGCGTTGAACTTGGAAGGCCCTGCTACATCGCCCTTCACTCAACAGGACATGTTGAGCACACTAGACGCCCTCGTTTGTTTTATCATTTCCTGTTTGAGTGCATCGGCGGTGAATGGCCGGAAGCGCAGGGATGCGTTGCGGTCTTGGTCACGGAAATGGAACCAGTGCCCAGAAGTATACCGAAAGAAGCTATCAGGCGACGATGCTACGGCGCTAAAAGCTTGCAAACGGGGTTTGGAAGGGATGAGAGAACGTTTCATCATGTTGGTGAAGCAAATGGCATGTGCGACTGTAAATCGGTTTAGAATGGGTGGAAGGTTGTAGGGTAGGGATGGGTAGCCCTCTCTGTTGCTGTCTCCGGATAAAGTAAAGGAATGATTGGCGAGTAGATAAGATAAGATGCTGATTTTTTGGTGAAGAGACGGGGTTTGCCGATGAGTCAAGGGTTAATGTTGCGGATTATCGCCCGCAATCGGTCTTTCCATCTCTCTGCTCTCAGAATGGCAGAGCCCATCATCGACCTAAACAATGTCCGCGACCCCAACTCAAAGAGCGCCGGTATGTCTTTTGTCTCGTGGTTGAACGACGTCTGACAGTGGTACAGCGAAGAAAGAGGCAAAGCGGCTAGAGAAAGAGGCCAAGCTCGCCGCAAAGACCGCCAAAGTCGTCGACGCGCCCAAGAAGGACAAGAAGGAAAAGGCAGAAAAGGCCGACGAGCCTGTGTTTGTGAACACGACGCCCAAGGGGCAGAAGAAGGATCTGGCCGGGGAGATGGCCGCGGGGTACAACCCGCTGGCGGTCGAGGCGGCGTGGTATGACTGGTGGTCTGCAGAGGGCTTCTTCAAGCCCGAGTATCGCGTTCCCGGGAAAGAGGAGGGTGGCGAGAGGGAGACGTTTGTGATTCCGTCGCCGCCGCCGAATGTGACGGGGAGCCTGCATATTGGGCATGCGCTCACGGTGGCGATTCAGGATAGCTTGGTGCGGTGGTGCGTCGACAGTTCTTCTCATTCTACTTGCAAGCTTATATCTATCTTCCCTTTCACTCCCTTGGCCCGTATCATTGCTACCGCCCGCCCCGTTCCTCGCTGTCACGCGCCGACACGTCCACGTCCTTCCACCCACACACACACACCTATCACCACACAATGAACCCCCAGGAACCGCATGCGCGGACTCAAGACCCTCTTTGCCCCCGGCTTCGACCATGCAGGCATCAGCACCCAGAGCGTCGTCGAGAAGCGCCTCTTCAAGACCGAGGGCAAGACCCGCCACGATCTCGGCCGCGAGCGCTTTTTGGAGACCGTTATGGATTGGAAGAATGAGTGAGTCATTCTTGATTGTGACTCCGTTTGTGCTTTTTGCGGTGTGAGGTGGTGGCTCTTCGTTTTCGTGTTGTGCGGTGCCTGAGGAGGCGTGGTTTGCGCGTCGTTCTACTCTCTTTTCTCAACGACTGAGAGACGTGCGGTTCACGGTGCACTCGTTCTCCTTCCACTCGACCGCTCGCGTCCTTGTTCTCGTCTTCCGATTTCAACTGGTTCCTTCGCCCTTTTCCTTATTGTTTGGTGAACGAGTCCGTTGCTCTATCTATCTGTCTGTCTGTCGTCTTCTTTTCGCACCCGTTCTCTTTCCTCTTCCTTCTTCGTTTCCTACTTTTCCTGTGCTCCGTTTTGCCATTCGGGCTCCACGTCTCCATCGCATTCGTCGCGCTGGTATCGCCCGCCCCCGCCCGCTTTCTTCCTCGTTCTTCGCGATCCGGTTCTGCCAACGCACGTGCATGCATGCATGCATTACCTGCGATTGCGGTGCTCTGCTCCGGTTTTGTTATTCCCCGCCCTCGTGCCCCGCGTACCACGGCACCTGGACCCGCACCGTCTGTGTCTATGCATGTGTGTGATGTGGCGGACGTGCTATGGCGTACGCGATATACGATGTGCATGTGTGTGTAAACCCCGAACGGCGGAAGGGGTCCAGGTGCTCGTTCTCGTCGCCCCGGCCTGGTTGCGTGTGACGGGCGAGATTGTGAGGGTGACATGTGGAGTAATTTTGGATGAGGGTTGTGGCTGAGGGATGAGGGATGTTATGGTAGTGCTTGATGCATGCCTGGAGATCGGAGACCTGGACGCGGTCCGTGTTCCTCTTCGTTTGTCCTCTTTGTCCGAGCCTGTTTGAGAAAGAGGGGGGTTTTCGTCAGTTCGCGTCGTTCTCTCCTGCCGCTTTTTCGTATTCTTTTTTTGTTGTGTTGTCGTTGTTTTATTCCTGTGGATTGCCAGGCGCTCGGATGATGCCCTTTGCGTCGGCGTTCGTCTTCATTCCCGAGTTTCGAGGGTTTCCTCGGTATGGACTCGTCGCGGACCCGCGGACTCTGCAATCCGCGCCGGGTGCATCACGCCGTCGAAATTTACATGCATGCGTCGTCGCGCTCTCAAGTGCATGCCGATGGTCTGCATGTATCAACGTATTGGCGCATGTGGGTCTGGCGCGGCGCGGTGGGGTTTGCGGTTGTGGTTGCGGTTGCATACAGGCCTTGCCTGTTTTCTCGTTTCTGTCCTTCTTGATTTTCGGATTTATTTGCTTGCGTCGCGCGATGACTCCACGTTTGCGTTTGCTTGCTGTGTACCACTTACGCGTCTCGTCCCTCTTTTCATCTTGCTTATGAACATCAGAGCCTCTTACCTGCGAAATCACTGAACCTCTGACCACTCGCTAACATTTTTTCTTTCTTTTGACCCATAGATACCAAGGCCGAATCACCAACCAGCTGCACCGCCTCGGCGGCAGCTACGACTGGGACCGCGTTGCGTTTACGATGAATGATGTATAACCTCTTCTTTCCTTGCTTTCCTCAAATATTGAACCCTCGTTCCTCCTCCGCAGACCCTGTCCAAAGCCGTGCGCACGACGTTCTGCGATCTGCACGCCTCGGGCACGATCTACCGCGCGAACCGGCTCGTCAACTGGTGCGTCGCGCTCAACACGACGCTCTCCAACCTCGAGGTCGACCAGAAGGAGCTGGAGGGAAGGACGATGCTGAGTGTGCCTGGGTATGATCCCAAGGAGAAGTTTGAGTTTGGGGTGCTGGTTAGCTGGGGATACGAGGTTGAGGGGAGCGGTGAGTGCTCTGATTGATTCTTATTTCACTTCAGTGGGCTTATGTGGTTGTTTGCAGATGAACGCCTTGTCATTGCGACGACGCGTCCCGAGACCATGCTTGGCGATACAGCCGTCGCTGTGCACCCCGACGACCCGCGCTACAAGGTCTGTTGCCATTCCTCTCACCCTCCTTCTCCTTTTCCCTGCTGATTCCTATTTCTTGTTGTAGCACCTACACGGCAAGAACCTCGTCCACCCCTTCCTGCCCAACCGCAAGCTGCCGATCGTCACCGACGCGGTGGTGGTCGACATGGCGTTCGGCACGGGCGCGGTCAAGATCACGCCCGCGCACGACCCGAACGATTATGAGGTTGGGAAGAGGCATGGGCTCGAGTTTGTGAATGTCTTGAATGATAATGGGACGCTGAACGCGAATGCGGGGCCCGAGTTTGAGGTGTGTATGGTTTCTTTCTTTGAGGAGTGTTTTGAGCGGAGGACGGTGGATGCGGCGGCTTGGGTCATTGGGTTCTTTGATGGACCCCAGAGTGACCGCTCAGCGAGCCCAAGCGATCCTCAGCTAAATCCTATCACGAACTCTTTCATCCATTCCAATCTCTCTGTCTCTTGCCCAGACAAGTCGCTAACATGTCTTTCTATGTACCACAGGGCATGAAACGCTTCCACGCACGCGCAGCGGTCGTCGCGAAGCTCAAGGAGCGCGGTCTCTACGTCGACACCAAGGATAACAAGATGCAGATTCCCGTGTGCAGGTGTGTTGTCTCTACACTGTTGTTTTCGCTTCTATTTGTTTCTTTTCTCGGAAATTCTTAGTTTGTTAGCTGTTGGAGGCTGACATCGTCATGGTGTGTCGGTCCTGGTCTTGAACTTGGGCTACTGGGCATCAGCACGATGGAAGACGAGGAGCGTGGTATGTGGCATGTGGCCATGAGACCAACCTGGCGGCCTTTTCTTTTCACTTCTGTTCTTTGGACTTGCAATTATATCATGCTAACTTTCTTGCTCTGTTTAACAGCAAATCCGGAGACGTCATCGAGCCCATGCTCAAGCCTCAGTGGTGGGTGGACTGCAAGCCGCTCGCGGAGGAGGCGATCAAGGTACGCTAGTTACCATCGCCTGTATTGAGAGAGGAAGTCTCGTTGACGCAAGCTCTAACAACCCATAGCGTACTCGTGCCGGCGAGCTTGTCATCAACCCCAAGCAAAGTGAGGCCGAATGGTACCGCTGGCTTGACGGCATCCAGGACTGGTGCGTCTCGCGCCAGCTCTGGTGGGGGCACCGTGTTCCCGCGTACTTTGTGCGCTTTACCACGCCCGACTCTTCGAACCCCCTCGCCACCTCTGATCCTGCGCAGCCGCTCGAGAAGCCGCAGGACAAGGCCGATGGCGACCACTGGGTCGTGGGTGTTGATCAGGAGGAGGCGGACGCAAAGGCCAAAAAGCTGGCTAATGGGCGGGAGTATACCCTCGAGCAGGATGAGGATGTGCTCGATACGTGGTTCAGCTCTGGGCTGTGGCCGTTCAGCATCATGGGCTGGCCAGATAAGGTGCATCAATCTCTTCAAATCGTTTCCATTTATTCCTAATCGGTGTTGCCTGTCGCAGACTGCCGACCTGGCGCAGTTCTACCCCGCCTCGCTGCTCGAGACCGGCTGGGATATCCTCTTCTTCTGGGTCGCTCGCATGGTCATGCTCGGTATCCGCCTCACCGGTTCCGTGCCCTTCCGCGAAGTCTACTGCCACGCCATGATCCGCGACGCACATGGGCGCAAGATGTCCAAATCGCTCGGAAATGTCATCGATCCCCTGGACGTCATCGAAGGTCTGCCGCTCGCCGACCTGCACGCGAAACTCCTCGAGGGCAACCTCGACCCGAAGGAGATTGCCAAGGCCACCGCGGGGCAGAAGAAGGACTTCCCCAAGGGTATCCCGCAGTGTGGCACCGACGCACTGCGGTTTGCGTTGTGTGCGTATAGCGGCGGAGGCAGGGATATCAATCTGGAGATCTTGAGGGTGGAAGGGTACAGGAAGTTCTGCAACAAGATCTTCAATGCGACCAAATTTGCGATGTTGAAGCTGGATAAGGAGTTCGTGCCCCAGGCACAGGCTAAGGTGCGCTCATGATGCCTTTTGAATTTATGGATTTTTTTTCTCATTTAATGGTGGAACTTGCAGCCTACCGGAAATGAGAGCCTGGTCGAAAAGTGGATCTTCCACAAGCTCAACATTGCTGCCGCAGAGATCAACACCCAGCTCGCGGAGCGCAACTTCATGGCCGCCACCAATGCTGCGTACAACTTCTGGCTGTACGAACTCTGTGATGTTTACATTGTAAGTATTGTTCCTGTTTATTCAGTGGAGACCGTCTCTAATGTTCTTAAATGTTTCCAGGAAGCGATGAAGCCCATGTCGGACGAGTCCGCGCCCGCCGAGACACGCAAGTCCGCACAGCAGACGCTCTACACATGTCTTGATCATGGCCTACGGCTGCTGCACCCCTTCATGCCGTTTGTGACTGAGGAGCTGTGGCAGCGTCTGCCCCGTCGCCCGAACGACCCCACGCCTTCTATCATGGTGTCTTCGTTCCCTGTCAACGTGCGTGAATTTTGTTTCATTCAGCCCGCTCTCGAAGAGAGCTCGCATGATACATATGCCCTTATTCGAGAATCTTACTTGTCCCAGCCAGTACTGACGACTTTCCTTGAATTTGTAGGACTCCGCATTTGTGTTTGAAGATGCCTCCAAGCAGTTTGACCTTGTCTTCACAACACTCAAGGCGGCGCGTTCGCTAGCTGCGTCGTATACCCTCCAGAGCGATATTCAATGTAAGCATTTACCTGCCGCATCCTCGTGGATTTATCCCCTTTAACCACTCATGTCTGCGCAGTCTTCATCCAGGTGCAGACCGACGATGAGGCGAAGCTTTTCGCACCCCAAACAAGCACCATTGTCGCGCTCTCCAAAGGCTGCAAAGCTGCGACCGTCGTGCGCAACGCGGCGGACATCCCCGCTGGGTGCGGCAGCGCCGTCGTCACGCCCTCGATCATCGTGCACACCCTTGTCCGAGGCCTCGTCGACCTCGACAATGAGATCTCCAAATGCGAGAAGAAGCTTGACCTGGCGCGCATGAACGTGCAGAAGATCGTGAAGCTACAGTCGCAGGAGGGATATGAGGATACTGTACCGCAGAATGTGCGGGATTCGAACGCGGAGAAAGTATGTATTCCTATCTTCAAGTCCCGTTTCTCGAACTTATATTGTGTTCCTTTCATACAGCGTGCAACGTTGGAAGCTGAGATTTCCACACTAGAGGCGTCGAGAGACATGTTTGCAAAACTCAAGTAGACTTCTGACTGGCCAACTGATGCGTGTAAAGGGCTGTACCTGGCATTAATCTGTACTTATAATCTTAGGTCAACTATGGCTATCTTCCCTCAGTTCATCAGATCCACAGAGCAGAGTCATAGGAATGAGTGTGCAAAAGCGCAAGATGGGATGGTGGTATCAATATGCGTACATCACTAAGTTTATTGACTACTCTGACAGTGAAAGCATTGAAATCAAACAAGTGCCTGCATGGGGTGACAGAGTGGCTAAATAGAGCAAGTTATTGACATTGATAACAGGAATGAGCCTGCAGAAGCACAGGGATGCAAAGCATCTAAGCAGGACAGGCAGCAAGAGAGTTCTTGCAAGATGCATGCCTATTCCAACCTCCTGTGGACCCTGGCCAGTAGAGGACAGGGTGTGGTAGGCTGGAGGCCTCTGCCAATCCTTGTCATATCTTTCCAACAAGGGAACTGAAATGTGAATAGTAATTCACAGAGTGATTTAAAGAGCTTACATTGGTCAGGGTGTTAGTAAGGACAATATGGAGGTGCTAGAAAGGCAATGAGATGTGGGCTACTGGCTCAACACAAAAACAAAACAAACACCCAGTGGAGTGAGATTATTCTGAATTGAGCAACACCCCCAACCACTAGACACATTGATTGTAATCAATGTGAACTAGACACCAGAACTGTATCAGTTCTTGTTGGTGCACAGAAGTTTAAGATTTTCAAATCTACAGTACTTGATGTGTATGTAGGCTTAAACACACAGTAATTAAATGCTGTGTTCAAGTGTTTGAAGAGTTGTTGGTAAAAGCTGCAGAAACTCCAGAGGGATATGTATTGCTGAAATGTCTCAGTGACAAATCAGACTTTGGGACAAAGGCACTCTTGGCAAGTGCCTGGACACTCTGTGTCTAGGTCTTGTCCATGAAGGTGTTTGGTCGTGTGTGTACTTATCAATGCATCAAAGCGTAAACAAAGGAATAGCTAGGGTATAGGTTGGGTAGGGAAAGAGGGTTGCAAAAGGGCGCTAATTTCATGGGAAAACTCTAATGTGCACTTCCTGCACGCAAAGACGGAGAAAAACACGCAGTCAGTATCAACAGAATGATGATAACTCCAAAATACAAACCTTGAATCCCCTGTCCTATTCACTTGCTATTAGCAACCTATTCGGAGAATTATATTGTCTATGAAAAAATTTGGCAGTGGCTGGATAGCATTTTGTTTTAACAAAGTTTATAATGTGATTGAATTTTGATGAAAGACAAGGAACAGACTTATTGCCTTTACACTGTTGTGTGTACAAGACAGTATAAGTACAATTGAAACAAAATTGAAATTCCCACTACTTTTAGGTAGAGGGTCTTAGCAACCACTTCACAACCAGTTTGCTCATATTTTTTCACTGTAAAAAAGGTTTCTTCCTTTTTTGGACAGACCCCCTCAGGCCACATGAAAGTAACACCAAGTGGTGCATGAATTGTTGGATTGTTAAGTTCATGGAGGTTGTACGCAAGGCTGAGTCCAGGATATGGACATTAAGGTGTTCCTGTTGTTTCTGATATATGAATGAGCAAGAAAATAGTTCTACAGACTACAGAATTTCACAGGAATGCATTTGCTTCTTTGTATCAGTTGACTCTTTCAACTAAAGCAAATATTTGATTCAGTATAAGCACATTGTATTGTACAATGCTCTGTTTTAATTACAGCGACACTGGAAAGAGTGCTGAGGGTTGGTTAACATTAGTTGATTGGCAATTACCAATGTAAATTACAGGGCGCAATTGAGTGTGGGTGCTTCATGTGCCACCAAGATTGCGCCCCCTTATTCAAACCTCAATTATTTACGAATGCACTATTTGGTTCTATTCTTCCTTTAAGTAGAGCTGTCTCTTATGGAGGGGTATGTAACACATGAACAGATAACACCATTGTGGTGGAGGTTGGTGCAGTCTGCATTTCCGGTTACAAAGTAGCAAGCTGGCCTTACAAACTTGTTCATTTCAGATGGGACATGCAACTGAAAACCTCTGACAGGATAACATCAATTGCAATATGATTGTCCAGGCGTGCCTGGTAGGGCCATTTTGCGAGTCCTTAATATGTGCAGTTCTTGATTGAACACACACACATAGCTCTTCACAAGCACTCAAACTCACAGCTGGACTCACACTGCCAACAGTGGGATATTCTCCCTATACATGAAATTTGTGCAAAATATGTTGTAGTCATACAGCAATTTGCTTTATGTAGATAGTTTTGTTCTGATAAAATTCTACAATGGGTAAATTTTGTGCAAAAGTCATGCAGCCCATAATAAACTGCCAGCATTCTAACAATTGGAGAATTTTCTATTGTGCTCAAATTCTGCAAGTTGCAATACTTGCACAAAATGCAGTGTTCTGCATGAGTTTTTCAGTTTCCAGAAATCAAGCAATATGCATATCTATAACGTGAGCAAAGCAAATTGAACTCAGAAACTGCAATGTATTGCAATTAAGAAGCAAAAATATTGGCATTTCTGCCCTCTGCATAATTGTATCTTTGCTTACTGAGTGTCAAATGCATTGCAGAGATGCATATTGCTTGAATTCTGAAAACTGCAAAATCTTGCAGAATGCTGCATTTTGTGCAAGTATTGCAACTTGCAGAATTTGAGCACAATAGAAAATTCTCCAATTGTTAGAATGCTGGCAGTTTATTATGGGCTGCATGACTTTTGCACAAAATTTACCCATTGTAGAATTTTATCAGAACAAAACTATCTACATAAAGCAAATTGCTGTATAACTACAGTCTTCCACTGTCATGTGATACACCACTACCCATTGATACACCAGTGCAGTATTTTGTCTATTCCCACTCATAAAATTATTCAATTAGCATGATAAGTAACTTGAAATATAGGGGTACACAGTGTGCATCTATCAGACAAATTTCCTAAATTTAATATGCCAAACTACCTCCTGAGTGATGTTTATAATATTGAGAGAGTCCCAAAAATTCAAAAAATTCAAGTCTTGAGGACCTGGAAGGAAGTATCAAGGGGAAATGAATGCAGAAAAGGCTGCATAAGTTGCTGTTATAATACTATAGCTCATATTCCGGAAATTTTTAGCAGCATCAAAAGGCAATGTGGCATAGAATGAGGTGAATATGTGTATGGAGCATATCAGCCACAGGCCAAATTTCTGTTACACCCCAAATACAATACTTTGATTCAATTATGTCTATTAATATTTGAGTCAAATGAAGCTCTAAGAAGCCAATACGTACATTTGACCTTATTCCATGATGCTGAATATGATTTTGAAAGCGGATCTTCACTCAAGGAAGAAATTTCACAGGACGCATTTGTTGCACGTAGCTGATCATGCCAAATTGATGCTGAAGGTCACAAATAACGACTCAGGAAACTTTTTCTGCATGCTAATGGCTGTCTAGCCCTCGAGAAGTGTGCAAAACTTGGCTGTGGGTAGGTTGGGTCCCAGCAACGACAACAAAACAGTAGCAACTGTGTCAATACTGATTTGTTGTGTGGTTGGGCCGTACTAGGCCGCCAGTGTATCACAGGGTAGTTTTGATCGATTTGGTGTATCAAATTATTTCTGGCTTGTGGTGCACTCATTTCTTGACTAATCTCTTTGATTTTAGCCTCATTCTGCATGTCTTTACAACCTCTATTGCATGGTTTTGAATTTGAAATATTTACATGCATGTTTGTGTCTAAAAGCGAAGGACTTCATTTTAGTGTATCACATGACAGTGGAAGACTGTACAACATATTTTGCACAAATTTCATGTATAGGGAGAATATCCCACTGTTGGCAGTGTCAGTGTCTGCAGACTATGATCAACTGCAGATAGTCTGAAAGAGGTATATTGGTGATTCAGTGAAGACAACCATTCTTGTAGTGTCACACTTTGCCAAAAGAGCTTGAGGTGACCCACCATCTCTAAGGAATGTGCAGGCACTCAAGTTTCTGGGGTGTTTGCTAGATCATGGATTGCTTTATTTTCATTGAGAGTTGGGACACTATTTATACTGTGCTATGGTTACTTTACAGATATTTGGATATCAGGCAAGGCTGGGGAATTACAAACAAGACAGACACATGATAAAAGAGAAATGCTTGGGTATATGGGCTGGGCCCTATTTCCGTGAGGCAACAGAGACTGCCAAGCATGATTTATAAGAGTCATGCATGCACATCCATATAGTTTGTGTATTTTAGAATGTGCACTAGACCATTTTACTCCTCTAGACCACACCCATTGGATGTACATGTGCTTATTTGTCTATATTGCACTGTCTTAGGCCTTTGGAAAGTACTCCAAATTATTAAGCACCTGATTGTGCAGGTGAAACATTGGTGTAACTATCTGGATACCATTTACCATGGGTTTTAGTGTGTGTGGGACTTCCCTGGGAACATGCGCAGAATACTCTGTTGCATCATTCTGAGATCACTGTGGTGAATGCCAACTTCTAGTCTAATTTTAAATCAATGATGTCTGTGACCACTCTAATTTGCTTGTCTAGCACACAATAATGTGTCTACTCTCATCTGTAAGTAACTTGCTCTGTCTGCATGTGCTAACAAACACCTCCCTCATAATGATTCCTTGTGGGTGTATAATTCTCAAGGACGTGCAGCTTCAACATTAAGTATCTGCATGTGTGCCAGCTTTTTTGTAGTATGTGCTCTTACATCAGTTACAGTAATTAGACTCTTACAGACTGTAATTATTGTTCTCAGCACTTGATATTCAGACTGGTGGATGTTTGTAGCCATGAATCTTGAGTTTAACTGACAAGCCAGGATTACTCTCAGTCTTCTGTAATTCCCATGGAAGTTCTGAGTGTAAAATTTGCAAAATCATGGATTTACAGGCACAAACAAGTTGTGGCCTTCTCAGCAAGAGGGAAACACAAGAGGGTGTTCTCTTTGTTGCCATCTCCCTCCTATTTGTGTGCATCCCTCATCCATCCCATCTGACACCTTATGCTGTTGTACAATCCACAGCAGTAGCCTAGTAACAACACAGGTATATTGAGAGCTATCCTGATGTAATGCTTGCATGGGAACAGTAGAAGCTGTCCAAGTCAAGAGGCTACACTTAAAGGGAACTTGATGCTGAACAGTTTCAACAATATAGAATTCACTGGGGAAAAAGATAGGTATCAAAGGTAACTGGCTTATATAGGTTTTCTGTAGAGGTTCACATAAATAAACAAATGATTGACAACAGAGAGAGAGAGCATATGGCTCTCAGAGAAATAAGAGAGATCAGATAAGATAACTGATGACAAATAACAGGATTGTTACACCCACCCCTCCAGCATTCAAGTAGAATGATGTAAAGTAAGAGTCTGTGGTAGTATAGTAATAGACCATGTTTCAAACAAAGAAAGGACCAAATGAAATTCAAATTAAGGAAGAAAAGAGAATACCCATTTGTGATCCCTAGGCAGCAGCAGCAGCACCAGTGGCAGCAGCTGGAGCAGTGGTGGCAACTTTGGTGGCAGCTTTGGCCTTTACAAGTTTATCTGCCTCAGCCTTCCTCTCCTTGTCCTGCAGTCTGCGCTTGATTTCCTTGTCAAAAAATGGAAGCAAGTCCACTTTGTCAAAGACAGGTTTGGCAGCAGGCTTATGTATATCCTGCGGGATGATGGTCCTTTTGGATTCTCCCTTCTTCATGTTGCTGTTGCTGTTGACATCAAGGTCATTGTTGTAATCAATGAGATTCTTGAACATAGAGGCCAGCTCAGTGGCACTGGTTTTGTCTGCAGTAGAGACAATAGTGGCAGCAGTGGATGTGGAAGTAGACAGTGACTCTGGGGTGGCAGTAGCCAGTCTGGCAAGGATAGGGGTTTTCACCTGGCTGGAGGAAGCCTTTGACTTCTTTGAGCAGCAGTGGTTCTTCTTCTGTTTCTGGCTGGCCTTGTCAACACTGGCAGTAGTACCCAGCAAGTCCTTCTTTGCTGCCAGCTTGGTGGTTTTCTTGGGACCGCTGGTCTTCAATAGGTGTTGCATGTGACAATTGTTCTGGATGACATGCTGCATCACAGCAAGGTGAACCAGGGACATGTTCATCTGCTCAACCTGGCAAAGGTTAACAGTGAGCATATTGTGACCAGTCTTGCTGTTGCCAGTACCATCCTTCTTTGGTGGTTTAGAAGGAGGGTTGGTAGTGATAGTACCAGTCTTCTCCAACAGCCTGCTGTGCTTAATGGGTTTGGGCACAGCAGCAGCATGTTTGTGAGGTGACACAGCCATGTCTGTGAAGCCAGGTATGTTGAGGGTCATTGGCTTCCCCTTTGAGTACATCTTCTCCTTGGCAATGTCATAGATAGCAAAGTGTTGGTTCATATTGGAGCTCCAGCCTTTGAATGCATTCCAAGCTTGCTCAATCTTGCCATATCTAAGGGGGATGTGGCACATGAGCTCACAAGCATTGTTATGGTCCTTGATTTTTTGGAGCTGGTTGTCAAAGGTGACAATGCTGCAGCCATTTCTTTGATGACACAGACCCTGTGAGGTCCTTGGAGCAGATACAGAATCATGACTCCTTTTTTGGCCAGATAGTGCACTTGAGGGTTGAAGTCATGGCCAGGGTTGTCAGTTAAATTGGCCTTGGGTATGGGGACATTGACCATTGCAAGTTCAAGTGAGGGAGTATTATCAGGGGGGCAAGAATGGGTAGTTGTCAAGAAAAGGGTACATAGGGGAAACAAATTCACAAGGTGTTATATAGGAATGAAATTCAGAACCTTTGTCTACATTTTCAGATTGGATACCCAACACAGAAATTTGAGGGTCACCACACAGCAGCTTTCCTTTTCCAAGTGGGATTTGAGTCCTGTCCAATATGCCTAGAGCCTCAAGATAAGTCTCCATAGGCTGTAAGTGACTGGCATATTCCATAGGAAGCCAAGTCACATCACCAGATTTCCACAAGACCTCAAATAATGAATCCAATCCTTCTCCTGTATGCAAGAGGACCTTATTGACAGCCCATTTGCCTTCAGCACCTTCAAGTAAGCCAATTTGGCTGTCCATTTGGCCAGGAAAAAAATGATCATCATTTGGCTGATGAATTTGGAGAAGTGACATGTGAAATATATCATGCATGCCCCTCTGCTTCAAGTTACTTGGTAAGTCCAGTTTAAACAAAAAGTTCTTATAGTCCTTCAAGACCTTGTAAGGACCAATGTACTTAGGGACGAGCTTTCACACAAGTCCCTTTTTGAACTTAATGTTAACCATGGACAAATAGACCAGATCACTTTCTGCAAACAGCAATGTTTGATGTTTCCAGTTGGTGTCACATGTCTGTTTCACACATGCTGCCAGAATGGCATCATAAGCAGACATGATGGCCAGTTTCTTCTGCAAAACAAAGTTGTGAATGGCAGGAAACTCATTCTACAGAGCAGAGTTCCATATCATGGGTTGAGGTGTATGTCTGTAATTCAGAAAGAACAGGGAATAACCAGTGGCAAGTGCTCTCAGACCATGCAGAATTAATAGCAAACTCAATGGCTGGTAACTTAGGTACCCAGTTGTTTTGCTTTTTATTCACACAGTTGTGAATCATTTGAGTTACCATGCAATTAGCTTGCTCTGTAGATCTGTCACTTTGAGGAATCATGATACACCAAAGACATTTGGAGATAAGTGCCAATGAGCCTATGTAGATGCTCCCAGAAGATGCTTGTAAACAAGACATCTCTGTCACTTATAATATGCTTAGGTAAGCCATGTAGTTTATATACATTTTTGAACATGAGTTTGGCCATATCCTTAGCATGATAGTCTATTCTAGCAGGCACTATGTGTACCATACCAGTTAATAGACATATGACAATGGCTATAGAGTCAAAATTTCTGTCTCTATTTGATGACACAGGCAGAGGTGCAATAAAATCAATACCAACTGATTCCCAAGGCTGGGTGGGTACATCAAGAGGGTTCAGTAGGCTATAAGGCTTCTGATTACTAAGCTTACTACACTTACATGTGGCACAAGTATCACAGAAAGACTTAATGTCCAAGACAAGTTCTTCCCACCAGCACTGAGTGTGTAGGTACTGAATCATTTTCTGGGATCCTAGGTGTGCAAGTAGCAAGTGTGCTTCCAAGATAACAATCTCTCAAGCATTTCTTCCCTTGATCATTATCTTAGGAATACATAGTAGCTGTTGTCTATGTTTGACTTGGTAAATAAAACTGTCATCCACTTGAGAGTTCTGAAAATGTTTAGGATTCTCAAGGATCTTTTTAAGCACAGTATCTTTGCTGTATTTCCCTTTAATCTCAGCCAATAGGTCAATACCCTTGTTAGTAGAGGTGACCATCTCAGCAAGAGTGAGTGGTTCAACATTTAAGTCTTTGGGCAGTGTGGTGGACAAATCATTGGGAATAAAATCCATCTGAATACCCTGGTGATTGGAATTTTCCGTGTACCTGGGTTCCTCCCTCTCCTTTTGTTGACCACAGGTCTTTGGGCCATGCAAAACAAAATGTTCCTTCATTCTGGCTGCAAATTCACATCCTGTTTCAGGACAACCTTCTCTTTGAGTTGTGTACTGTGACAAGTAAGTGCTGTTTTTGCTTTGAGACCAACCAAAATAGGCATTGCTGTAGGCAGTGTCTCCTCCTTTTCTATGACATCATGGTAGGTGTCTTTGCTGCATGCATGTATGGTACCTGGCACTTCATCTGCATACATGCAAGATAACATGTCCACAAGAATATTATCCTCTCCTGGTGCATATATGATTCTAAAATCAAATTTGCTAATCTTTTCAATCCAACAAGCCTGTCTGACAGACAGATTCCTCTGATTGAGAAGATATACCAGGCCCTTATGGTCTGTAACCCATGTAAATTTTGCCCCTTGTAAGATGTCACAATGCCATAGCATGGTTTCAACACCTGCAAGCATCTTGGTCTCATGCACAGCATAGTTCTGCTGTGCAGGATTGTGCTTTGCAGAATAGAAGGCAGCAACCTTTGCAGTCTTCCAATCTTTGCCTTGACTAATCACACCAGCAACACCTGTAGTGCTGCTGTCCATCACCATTCATATAGGAGGTGCTTCTTTGCCATATTCCAGCAGTTTACAATGATGATGCCATGCATTGTGCACAAGATGTTTAATGTCTTCAAATGCATGCTGCTCAGTATATCCCCATCTAAATGGGACATCATCTTGCATCAAACATATCAGAATCCCCACATAAATTCATACTGCAGGTATCAACCCATCCTGCTGTTTTTTTAAATACATCTTACCCTGGAAAACTCCCATCATGCAAGATATATTCTGAGCAGGAATTCCCCAAGGCCCTTGGGGAACATTCCAATGGCCCTTTTTAGGCAGTCATAGATGCTACAAATTCAGACTCAGCTTTGCTGCTACCTATATGGACTTCCAAAGGGCCAAAATTCCTATGGTCCAAAAATCATTGGAAAAGCATGATCTTACATAGTATGGAAAAAATGATGGCAGAGGTCATACTTTCCCACAATCACAAAGGGTAGCTATGGGTCTGCTCTTTTTTCTATAAATAGTGTAAAATTCAGCAAAAAAATTCCAGTGCCAGAATTGTGATCCAATTTGGTCTGGATCTGGAGATATGGCCTAATCTTTGTGGGGACTATTTGGCAGGTGTGCCACTCAGCTGTATCTCACTCATTTCTCTATATTTCTGGATGCTTCTGGTACCATCTGGTAGGTAATTTTAACACCATTCTAACACATCTTTTATGATTGAGCTGCACTCAGTGGCTGCCATCCTATTGACAAAATGGTTATACTATATATGTCAGGATGTCATTTGCCTATACCTTGGCCATTTTTTCATATTTCTGGACACGTCTAGTACCCATCTGTAGGTTTTCTAAATGTGATTCCAAAGCATTTTACTTCATATCAGTGCGCCTATTGGTTGTTTTGCTATCAACAAAATAATTGACCCTATGAATGTGTGCCACTTAGCTGTATCTCAGCCATTTCTCTATATTTTTGGATCATTGTTGCTCCATCTTATTGCAATTTTCTATTGATTACTAACACATATTTTTCCATGGTTGTGCACTTTGAACTCCTGCCACTCTCAGCTAAATGGCTGATTCTGCCAAAATATAAATACACAGTGATTGCATAGCATATACCCAATGCCATTGCATGAATTTGGGTACCAAATTGTAGCACTAATATGGGGAATGGAATGCGCTATTTCTCATGGCAGTGTGTTGAGTCTGTGGAATGGAATGTCAAGAATGATGTTATTTGAGTGAAAAACAACCATTTTGACATTTCTACTTGCTATACTTGGCCAATTGATATGTGGTTGAGACCATCTTGTAGCGGTAATTCATACCTTTCCAAAAACATATTTTATGTTCCTGAGGCACTCAGTACAGCCCTGGCAATTATGCAATCAATGCAAAGTTACCCTTCATCTATCTAAAATATAGTGAGAGACCAAATGTGGGGAAAGCTTAGCCAATTAGATCATATAAGCTCATTGCATAAGCACATTGCCCATGCTGTGAATGGCAAGTGCTGGCGAAGCACTGGACTCAATGACTTGACTGCACTTGGTGTGAATGCCTGGAGATCAGGAGATCTATCAATTAGTGAGACTAAATCAGCTGACACAGACTATTTTTGGGCACAAACTGCAGTTATATTGCCCAAATAAATGAATAAAAAAGGAGTTGATTCAGAGTTGATTAAGCCAAAAGTAGGCAATGTCATGAAGTGAAGATGCAGTAGAGCCGGCTCTCAGCTAATAAAAATAAAAATTAAGACAACTGAACAATGAAAATGAATTTGCACTGTTCCCAATTACAGTGATGTTCTAACTCTGCTGTACTTGTGTAATATACAACAGAATATGTATGGTAAGACTATACTCCTACTAATGAAGAGCTATGAGAGGTGAAGGTCGCAAGGATCAAGGATTCAGTGAGGAGGCCAGGAGTTATGTATGTAAAGGAATGTACCCAAATGTCTGCTGCAGTGTAGAGCAAACAGGGGAAAATATTTTGGTGCATTCAATCAAGAGCAAAGTCAGTTGGTTGATGTATGACCAAAAACAATGTATATTGGTTGGTATTTCAATGCAAAATAAAGGGATAACATAGAACAAACTGGGGATCACTCTCATGCTTGGTGTAACCAGCAGAGAATAAAATGTTAATTGGTGAATTAACTGACTGGGGGGGTACTGAACTGTACTCAAGTATATGGGCAAGGCAAAAGGTATATGGGCAAGGCAAAAGCCATACAACAACAGTAGTATGAGACATAAAACATAAATGTAGTTACTTAGCAGGAGGTAGAAAGAAAAGTGGCAATACAAATGAGAGGGACTGAATAGAATAAAAGTGCCCAGGCCAGGAATGGAGATTTTGCCCTAAAAGCAGCAACACTGTGATAATGCTATTTCTCAATGACAAGTGCTTGCAGAGCATCATAGCAACTATGCCCAAATACTCCTGTGCAAGACATATTTGTCACATGTTGAATTGCTGGAAACAATGGCAAATCAAGTGGGGTATCAATGTGCTGATCATGGGCATCTAAGTTGGAACTGTGCAAAATTGGGGTAGAAAGCCTGATGTTGATGCCAAACATGTGATAATTGGTGTGCCAATTGCAAAGATGTGTGTGTAAGTAAGTATGACAAGTGTGTGCAAGTGTATCATTTGCCATGTGTACCAACATTGCTGGGAATTGCAAAAATTGTGTTTTACAGGGTCAGGCATGCAACTGGCTCATCAACAGTATCCATAGAATAAGGACATTAAATGCAATCCATCCACAGGGAGCCTATATGGTGGCTAATTTGCAAACCAAAAATGGCAAAATGATTATGACAAGCTGATGCTGTGGATGATACATGTGCATAAATTACAGGCATGTCAAGAAACTGTGTGTATTCAAAAAATAATAAGAAGCAGGTGGGTTCCTCTGCAAAAGAGACTGAGAATTGGATCAAAATTGGATATACATAAAATAATTTGTGAAGCTTTCTTTGAATGGGTTATTATAATTTACAAATTATTACAGAGGTGCAGCAGCACTGACAACAGGGGGGTTTGGGGGTGCAGCCCACAGCAAGCTGTTGTCTGGAGCAAAGCAGGAACATGAGCGCAGCAAGTGTCTCCAACAGGCATAAAGCTTGTAATATAATACAAGGGCAGTCTTTGCTTATGTCAGAATTGCATAAGCAAATTGGTCAGCAAAAAGCAATGTGTTATGCCCATGCTGTGAATGGCAAGCACCAGCAAAGCACTGAACTCAATGACTTGACCACACTTGGTGTGAAAGTGTAGAGACCAGGAGATCTATTATTTAGCTGGACTATGTTGGTTCGCCAACATCAGTGGCACATTGCTCCCATTTGATAAATGATTCCAGACAACTCTTATATAATCCACAATGGTAGGAAATTTGTAGTATGTACTATGAATAAGATAATGCAGAAAATTGATTCAGCAAGCCTTTAAACAAACAGAAAGGATGCAAGCCTTGAATAATCTAGAACCCTAATGAGGTCCAGTAGAGCCAACTCTCAGCTAAGAAAATGAAATTAAGAAGACAACTCAGAAATGAAAATGAATTGACCAACTCTGCTGTAGTTGTGTAATATACAACAGAATATGTATGATAATATTACACTACTGATGCAGATTCACAAAAGGCAAAGGTTTTGAGGATTGAGAATGCAGTGAGGAGGCCAAGAGGGATGTATGTAAAAGAATGTACCCAAATGCATGGCACAGTGCAGAGCAAACAGGGAAAACTATTTTGGTGTGTTTGAGCAAGAGCAAAGTCAGTTGGTTGAAGTATGTGCAAAAGTGATGTACAGTGAGTGACAAAACCATTCAATGTTTTTCAAAGTTTCACTGTTTGTTGAATATCTTGGGAACCACTTAGCCAAACAAGTCCAAATTTCTAGGGAGGGGGGGGTAGACTGTCATGTGACCAACAAGCTCCAATTTGTTTCATTATGTAATCATAATTTGTTCTCACACTATTAATATTCTACTGGCACAAGTGCATTTGAACAGTTTTGTCACTCTCATATGACAAACCAGTATTCTACCATTCTAGTACTTGGTATGGCCTCCCTTGGCCTGTAACACAGCCTCAACACTTCTAGGCATACTCTCTATCAAATTCTGACACACAGATGCTGGAATATCATTCCACTCCTTCTGCACCCTCTCCCATAACTCTGCAATTCCAGATGGTGGCCTTTCATACCCTCTAAGCCTGATTTTGAGGTGGTGCCACAGGTGTTCTATGGGGTTTAGGTCTGCAGACTGAGAGGGCCACTTCATAACCTGTAATACACTGTTTTTGAGCCAGTCCTTGGCCTTCCTACTAGTGTGCTTGGGGTCATTGTCCTGCTGGAAAAGGACATCTGCTGGCTGTTTGTTGTAATAGCTGATGGATTCCTGCAGTTCATCATCCAGAATGCTTACAAACAGATCAGCATCCATTTTCCCATCAATCCTGGTTGCATAACCAGGCCCTCCCAGAACATACAGCCCCAGATCATAAGAGAACCTCCCCCAAACTTGACTGTCCCCTGTACCAGCCTGTCACTGAGCCCCTCTCCTGCCTTTTTCCAGACCCATTTCCTCCCATCTGACCCCAGGCAGTTGATTTTGGTCTCATCTGACCATATGACCCTCTTCCAGTCATCCACTGTCCAGTCTTTGTGTGCTTCTGCAAACTTCCTTCTAAGCCTCCTATACCTTGGTTCCAGCTTAGGCCATTTCCATTTGGCTACAGTCTTTATTCCACTGCTTCTGAGTGCTCTCCTTATGGTCTTCACAGAGAAGGATGTGTTGATTATGTTTTGCAAGGATTTGGCAACCTCAGTAGCATTTTCAGCCTTCTGCAAGGTGATAAGTCTGATGGCATACTGGCCATTGGCAGGTAAAAGCTTGCATGGACAGCCCCCAGCAGACTTGGAAAGTGTTGAATGGTGTTTGGTGCAGATATAGGATATGGAACCATCACTTATGCCAGTGGTGGTAGAGATAGCATGACTTGAGTGACCCTGGTCAAGGAGTTCAAGAACACAGGTGAATTGAGCAGGAGTATGGGAGTCTGAGTGAGAATTGACTGTGGGAAATGGTGTGGGCTTGGAAACAGAGTATATATACACATTCTAGGTTAGTCACATGACTTTATTTGTACCTATTTGAATTGATTAAACAAAGTCATGTGGTTGGAATATGAGAAGGACAAAACCTTTCAAGTGTACTTGCACCAGGAGAATATTTATATTGTGGGAATAAGTTGTGATTATGTAATGAAACAACTTGGCACATGTTACTCAAATGACAGTCTACCTCCCCTCAACATTTGGACTTGTTTGGCTCAGTGGTTCCCAAGATATTTAACAAACAGTGAAACATTGAAAAATATTTGAACAGTTTTGTCCCTTACTGTAGTACTGATAGTAATGAAAAAAAACTGCACCATGAGAATTGAACCCCAGCACAGACATGCATGCTAGTGTTCTAACCAACTGCACTAAACAGTCATATTGGCTTAAGGTGCATTGGTCAATAAGTACCCATGTTCCTGGCATACTGGCACTGGTGTTTGACAACATGGCAAAACATTGCCACATTATCACTCACCACCCCACCACCACCTTCATTGTTGTTGTCAACATCCCCAACCTTTTCTGCACTTGCTGCCTCCACCAAACCACACTGCTGAGCCCTCAGACACACCCAAACACACTAATGGGCATTGCTCACCCCCGTTGTTGCCATCTACACCCTTGACAACCCCCACCACCCTCTCCCAGTGCACAAATGACACCAGTGGGTGTCCCTCAGCCTTTGCTGTTAATTTCAGACCTGAAATAACAGTAGTTGCTGTAAGGGCTGTATTCTTTAGGGACAGTACATCAGCAAGTTGGCAAAAGAGTTCCCACATTTTATTCAGTTTTTCTCATGTTTTCTAGGTTATTCAGTTTCCAGCAACCGGCAACTGCCAAACTGGAAAACTAGCTTCAGTCCAAAGATGATTAGTCTGATCTGACAACGGGGTGGAGATGATTTGTAAAAAAAAAAAACATGTATTCAAGTCTCTACCTAAGCCTAGCCAGTTATGAATTCATATACATGACAATTGGCAAGGTGATTTACAGAGAATGAACAGTAGGAATCCAGGCTGCTATGGTAGCTAAATCAATCTGCCACTTGCTCTGCACCATAAATGGGCAGCAGGTGTGCGCATCGTGATACCATGTTAATATCTATTACCTGGAGAAAAGGCTTCTTGTGATTGTTGCACTCCAAATGAAGCTGGATCTCAGCCCTAATTGGCCTCCAAAGGGCCTAAGACTTTCTGCACTTATGAGTTAAAACTCAAAATCCTGCCAAAATTCACCAATGACAACTACAAGTCTGTAATCAAGCAGTATTGAATAACACCCTGGAACATTTGCGACAGCCAATGGTGGCACATTTTGGAGGCATTGAAGTTCAAGTTTCAACATTGAACATGCAGTGCATGAGCTCATAATGCATAACATCGGGACCCAGCCAAAGTTGATGCATTATTAGAATTATGCAGGACCAGCTGCTGTCACATAATGTGACATTGAGTGACCATGCTGGGCAGCTGCTGCAGACTGGTAAAGCCCTCCTGAACACAGGGGTCTGGGTGTATACAAGGGGATCTCCTTTGTTGTTAAAAAAAAAAATCAACAATTTACTACTCAGTGCAGGTAAGCAGTCCGAGTGCCAACTACAAGAATTGACAAGTCCCTAATAGAGGGGGGTGGTTGTATGTAGCCACTAAACTAGATATAAGCGGGCATTTGGAGAAACAACAGGCTGGGAACATGTGATGGCGCATTTGTATAGTGCTTGACAAATAAAAGGAAGAGAAGTTGCGACGGGTGAGCGACATTGGACCGGATGAACTGACTGGTACCCCAGGTACCACGACATTGTGAGTGGCCTAGGCCAGGTGCTGGGTTCATTTGCGACCCAGGCCCTGCAGTCGGGGATGGGGAACGAGCCCACCCCAGGTTCCCCTTTTGGAGATCCCCTTGTATACACCCAGACCCCTGCGTTCAGGAGGGCTTTACTGGTCCACGGCAGCTGCCTGACACAGTCAACCCACTCCTTGGTCTGGTTTGGGGAAGGCGGCGCGTCGCTTGTATGCTGCTGCTGCCCGCGATAATGCACCTGCACTGCTGCCCAGGGCAGCAGCGCCCGCCCCTGTGGCCACTCCTGCTGCGCACAAGTGCGGTAAGAAGGTCACTCCTGCTTACACCCACACTGGCCCCAGTTGCCGCGGTATCATGGTCACATTCCAGGCAGAGGCGCCCACAGCATCCCTCTCTATCCTTGTTGCTCGCATCAATGCAGCGCTCAAGAACTCGCGCAGCAGCCTTGTTATCAATTCTGCTCGTGCTGCTTTCTCTGGCTGGGTGCTCGCTGCATCCAATGTCCCCTCTGAGGCTGAACTCAACACAGTTCACCTTGTTATCTACTCGGTATGTGCCAACCACTCGGACCCCAAGCCCTGGGTTGGCCTACCTGCCTCTACATCCTATCTGCGGATCATGGGCGCTCCCTACTTCAACAACGGCACTGGTACTGTCCGCATGCAGACCAGCACCAAGTGCTGGTGCATTGATGGAGATTCTGGTGTTCTGATGGCAGTACGCTAAGATATGCTCTCTGTCCTGCCATCGCCCGCAGGAACAGTGAGTGGGGGAGTCTATGTTGAAGCGGGCATAGTAAGACCCAATCAGTGCATGGTTGAGGACACACCTGCACATGCGTGCAAAAAACGCATTATTGCTTCCTGCTAACTTGATCCATGGCCTGCCTTTGGAGCTGGGCTGGAGTTGGGTGCCATCTACACCCCAGAGTCGCAAAAAAGCGGCACCCAGAAGGGGGGAGTGGAGGAACTTGGTCTTCCACTCTTGTTCGCGCCACAGGTCAGTAGTTTGCCTGATGGAGTTGATAGTGAGCGCTGGGTCCCATCCCAGGGGAATGCGCAGCTGGGTGGCATACTGATGAGCTTGCCCATGTAATGACCATCTGAGGGCAGATGGTACATCAACAAATGTGATGGTGCGCTCCTCGTCTACTTGGAGCCAACCTTGTAACGCCGCACACACAGCCAGTGAGTGAGCTTGACCTGAGTGTGGGGACGGGTCTACAGCGACGCAGGCAGAGCCTATCGCGTCAGTGAAGATAACAATTCCGTTTCGCAGTGTGCTGTGTACACTACACTACTGCGGATCGAATAGCATAGAGTTCAGTGTCGTGCGCAGTCACTCTACCAGCCACAAAGCAATTCTGGTGAAGTTACTCTGTCTGCCGTCGGATAATAACAGCTGCAGTTGCCTGCAGACATTCTGAGGTCAGTAGACTGCCGTCTGCCTGCCTTCCTCCAGGAATTGGAGAGAGATGCCGACACTATTCATGCAGCGGCAGACGGCAGTCTACCGACCTCAGAACGTCTGCAGGCAACTGCAGCTGTTATTATCCGACGGCAGACAGAGTAACTTCACCAGAATTGCTTTGTGGCCAGTAGAGTGACTGCGCACAACACTGGCAGGTTAGGATGGGATTGCCATTCCCGCCAAACACACCTGTAATGGTTGATTTAAACACCTGTAATGGCGTAAAACCACACCTGTAATGGCGGAATATTGTTCTGTGCCCACGTCACAAAGCAAACTGGCATCTATGTCTGTGACACCGTCACATATTTGCCCAGTATGCATCTATGTGCCTGGGGCACAAAATCATTTGGCAGATATGTCTGTGTCCTGGTCACAAAATTACAGGTATTTATATCCGTGCCACAGTCACAAAATATATGTCTGTGCCAGGGCCACAAGCACACCAGATTTGTAACTTTGTGTCCAGTTTGAAAGTCATACTCTCACTAAATATCGCACCACAAGAGGATTGAACCAACAGCCTCTGCATTTTCTACGTAACTCTACACCATAACTACTAATAGACTATATACACACACGAGCACAACACACTTATTACACTATTGGATATCACCCAAAAACCCTCAATAAAATAGAATCGACACAATATAGATATCCCGAACCCCTAGACCCTAAACCTAAACCTAAGCCTAAAGCCCTAAACCTAAAGCCCTAAGCCTAAATCCCTAAGCCTAAACGCCCCTTTGGGGCGACCCTAAACCCTAAATCTGCATTATAACAAGTGTTTAAGTATACTTCTGTAGTGCAACTGTAAATGATTCAAAAAAACTATCTAGTCACGTTGGTTCAATCCTGTCTCGGTGCACTATTTTTGACATGTATTATACCGTATGATAGTAATTTTGTGACCATGGCGCAGACTTGTGTTGCCACTGTGTTTGTGACCTGGACACAAACAAACATGCCAGGTAAGTTTGTGACCTCGGCACAGATAAACATTTCATGACTGTGGCACAGACACAGCTGCCAGTTAAATTTGTGACTGCGGCACAGACATAGCTCCCAGTTAGATTTGTGACGGGGGCACGGATCAATGTTATGCCATTACAGGTGTGATTTGATGCCATTACGGGTGTTCAAATCAACCATTACAGGTGTGTTTGGCGGTAATGGCAGGCTTCGGTTATATGACACTGGCAACCATGGTTGTACCAAATCTACATCATATATGGGTAGTTACCCATCTGAGTTGTTACATCACAGGGGGCAACTGCCCAAGGGCCTGGGCAGCTGATGCATCTGCCTCTGGGCCACCTTAGAGGGTGTATCAGTCCCCAGTTTGCCCAGTGCCAACCCTGGCAGACATTCAAATTCAAACTCAGCCATGCTGGCAGCTATGCCGGACTTCCGAAAATTGTGAAAATTCCCACGGTCCATAAATCATTGGAAAAGCATGATCTTACATAGTATGGGAAAAATGATGGCGGATGTCATACTTTCCCACGATTACGAAGGGTAGCTACGGGTCTGCTCTTTTTTCTATAAATAGTGTAAAATTCAGCAAAAAATTCCAGTGCCAGAATTGTAATCCAGTTCGGTCTGGATCAGGAGATATGGCCCAATCTTTATGGGGCATGTTTGGCAAGTGTGCCACTTAGCTGTATCTTGCTCAATTCTCCATATTTCTGGACGCTTACAGTACTGTCTTGTAGGGAATTTTAACGCAGTTCCAACGCACTTGTCACAATTGCGCTGCGCTTATTGGCTGCTGTGCTATTGACAAAATGGTTATACTATATATGTCAGGCTGTCATTCTTTTATACCTTGGCGATTTTTCCATATTTTTGGATGCTTTAGGTACCCATCTGTAGGGAATTTGAACGCAATTCCAACGCAATTTTCTTCATGTCTGTGCGCCCACTGGTTGCTTTGCTATCAATCAAACAGTTGGCTGTACTATTGTGTGCCACTCAGCTGTATCTTGCCCATTTCTTCATATTTTTGAATGATTATTTCGCCATCTTATTGCAACTTCCTATTAACTATTAACACTTACCTTGCCCTGAGCATGCACTCTGAAGCCCTGCCACTATCAGCTAAATGGCTGATTCTCCCAAAATACAAGTACATAGTGATTGCATAGCATATAGCCAGTGCCATGGCATGAATTTGGTACCAAATTGTAGCATTCAATGAGGGGAATCGAACGCGCCCTTTTTCATGCCAGTGCGTTGAGTCTGTGGAGTGGAATATCAAAAATAGTGGTATATGAGTGAAAAACCACCATTTCGACATTTGTACTTGCTATACTTGACCAATCAGTATGTGGTTTGGACCATCTTGTAGCGGTAATTCATAACTTTCCAACGCATACTTTATGTTTTTGAGGCGCCCAGTACAGGACTGGCAATTATGCAATGAATGCAAAGTCACCCTCTATGTATCATACAATAGCTCAATATGCACATATATGAGTTATCTGCAACTCTACACTGCTTACCTTTTGGTATCCTTTACCTACCTTTGACTAATATGATTGGTAATGTCATGCCAGCAAATGGGCCAAGTAGATATGAGTCTCCAAGATGTCAGCTATGTATAGTGATATGCAGGTACATACATATAGCATACATAAGTTACTCTTGAGTAGTTTTATAATGCACAGAGGCTTACTGTGCATTCATTGCATAATTGCCAGTCCTGTACTGGGCGCCTCAAAAACATAAAGTATGCGTTGGAAAGTTATGAATTACCGCTACAAGATGGTCCAAACCACATACTGATTGGTCAAGTATAGCAAGTACAAATGTCGAAATGGTGGTTTTTCACTCATATACCACTATTTTTGATATTCCACTCCACAGACTCAACGCACTGGCATGAAAAAGGGCGCGTTCGATTCCCCTCATTGAATGCTACAATTTGGTACCAAATTCATGCCATGGCACTGGCTATATGCTATGCAATCACTATGTACTTGTATTTTGGGAGAATCAGCCATTTAGCTGATAGTGGCAGGGCTTCAGAGTGCATGCTCAGGGCAAGGTAAGTGTTAATAGTTAATAGGAAGTTGCAATAAGATGGCGAAATAATCATTCAAAAATATGAAGAAATGGGCAAGATACAGCTGAGTGGCACACAATAGTACAGCCAACTGTTTGATTGATAGCAAAGCAACCAGTGGGCGCACAGACATGAAGAAAATTGCGTTGGAATTGCGTTCAAATTCCCTACAGATGGGTACCTAAAGCATCCAAAAATATGGAAAAATCGCCAAGGTATAAAAGAATGACAGCCTGACATATATAGTATAACCATTTTGTCAATAGCACAGCAGCCAATAAGCGCAGCGCAATTGTGACAAGTGCGTTGGAACTGCGTTAAAATTCCCTACAAGACAGTACTGTAAGCGTCCAGAAATATGGAGAATTGAGCAAGATACAGCTAAGTGGCACACTTGCCAAACATGCCCCATAAAGATTGGGCCATATCTCCTGATCCAGACCGAACTGGATTACAATTCTGGCACTGGAATTTTTTGCTGAATTTTACACTATTTATAGAAAAAAGAGCAGACCCGTAGCTACCCTTCGTAATCGTGGGAAAGTATGACATCCGCCATCATTTTTCCCATACTATGTAAGATCATGCTTTTCCAATGATTTATGGACCGTGGGAATTTTCACAATTTTCGGAAGTCCGGCATAGCTGCCAGCATGGCTGAGTTTGAATTTGAATGTCTGCCAGGGTTGGCACTGGGCAAACTGGGGACTGATACACCCTCTAAGGTGGCCCAGAGGCAGATGCATCAGCTGCCCAGGCCCTTGGGCAGTTGCCCCCTGTGATGTAACAACTCAGATGGGTAACTACCCATATATGATGTAGATTTGGTACAACCATGGTTGACACTGGACTCTATGCTATTGGATCCGCAGTAGTGGAGTGCACACAGCACAACTGCGAAACGGATTGTTATCTTCACTGACGCGATAGGCTCTGCCTGTGTCGCTGTAGACCCGTCCCCACACTCAGGTCAAGCTCACTTGCTGGCTGTGTGTGCGGCATTACAAGGTTGGCTCCAAGGAGACAAGGAGCGCACCATCACATTTGTTGATGTACCATCTGCCCTCAGATGGTCGTTACACGGGCAAGCTCATCAGCATGCCACCTCGCTGCGCGTTCCCCTTGGACGGGACCCAGTGCTCACTATTAACTCCATCAGGCAGACTACTGACCTGTGGCGCGAACAGGAGTGGAAGACCAAGTTCCTCCACTCCCCCCTTCCAGGTTCCGCTTTCTGCGACTCCGGGGTGTAGGTGGCACCCAACTCCAGCCCAGCTCCAAAGGCGGGCTATGGATCAAGTTAGCAGGAAGCAATAATGCGCTTTTTGCACGCATGTGCAGGTGTGTCCTCAATCATGCACCGATTGGGTCCTACTATGCCCACTCCAACATAGACTCCCCCACTCACTGTTCCTGCAGCCGACAGCAGGACAGAGAGCACATCTTGGCATACTGTCATCAGTACACCAGAATCTCCATTAATGCACCAGAACTTGGCGCTGGACTCATTTGCTTTCTGAAGGACAACCCTTTTTATTTTTATTTTTTATTTTAATCAACAATTTATTACTGGGTGCACATAAGCAGTCCGAGTGCCAACTACAAGAATTGACAAGTCCGTAATGGAGGGGGGTGGTTGTACATAGCCACTAAACTAGATATAAGCAGGCGTTTGGGGAAACAACAGGCTGGGAATGTGTGATGGCGCATTTGTATAACACTTGACAAGTAGAAGGAAGAGAAGTCGCGACGGGCGAGCGATGTTGGACCGGATGAACTGACTGGTACCCCAGGTACCACGACGTTGTGAGTGGCCTAGGCCAGGTGCTGGGTTCATTTGCGACCCAGGCCCTGCAGTCGGGGATGGGGAACGAGCCCACCCCAGGTTCCCCTTTTGGAGATCCCCTTGTATACACCCAGACCCCTGTGTTCAGGAGGGCTTTACTGGTCCACGGCAGCTGCCTGACACAGTCAACCCACTCCTTGGTCTGGTTTGGGGAAGGCAAATGCACTGGGGTTGTCCTTCAGAAAGCAAACGAGGGCAGTGCCAAGTGCTGGTGCCTCGATGGAGATTCTGGTGTACTGATGGCAGTACGCCAAGATGTGCTCTCTGTCCTGCCGTCGGCCGCAGGAACAGTGAGTGGGGGAGTCTATGTTGAAGCAGGCATAGTAGGACCCGATCGGTGCATGATTGAGGACACACCTGCACATGCGTGCAAAAAGCGCATTATTGCTTCCTGCTAACTTGATCCATGGCCCGCCTTTGGAGCTGGGCTGGAGTTGGGTGCCACCTACACCCCGGAGTCGCAGAAAGCGGAACCTGGAAGGGGGGAGTGGAGGAACTTGGTCTTCCACTCCTGTTCGCGCCACAGGTCAGTAGTCTGCCTGATGGAGTTAATAGTGAGCACTGGGTCCCGTCCAAGGGGAACGCGCAGTGAGGTGGCATGCTGATGAGCTTGCCCGTGTAACGACCATCTGAGGGCAGATGGTACATCAACAAATGTGATGGTGCGCTCCTCGTCTCCTTGGAGCCAACCTTGTAACGCCGCACACACAGCCAGCGAGTGAGCTTGGCCAGAGTGTGGGGATGGGTCTACAGCTATGCAGGCAGAGCCTATCGCGTCAGTGAAGATAACAATCCGTTTCGCAGTGTACTGTGTACACTGCACTACTGCAGATCGAATAGCATAGAGTTCAGCATTGTGCGCAGTCACTCTACCGGCCACAAGACGATTCTGGTGAAGTCGCTCTGTCTGCCGTCGGATAATAACAGCTGCAGTTGCCTGCAGTCGTTCTGAGGTCAGCAGACTGCCATCTACCACCGGATGAATAGTGTCGGTGTCTCTCTCCAATTCCTGGAGGAAGGCATCGAGGTATAGGTATTGCTGGGCACGTGCAAGCGTTTTCGAGCCAACAGGCTTGATATGTGCTGACTTGGGGACTGGCATTGCTGCCAGTGCTGCCATATCCTCGGGAACATTGATTTTGTCCCGGATGAGGGCGTTAGCCCACATCCGCGCATCCAGGATCTCCTCGGCACTTGGGCCGTCCCCGGGAGGGGGCGGCGGTGGTGGTGGGGACCTTGAGGGCGCGTCAAACACGATGCGATCACAGAAGCGATCAAGCAGTCGTAAGCCTGGCTGTGCAAGTGCATGGAAAGGATCCATGTTCTCAACAGCCATGGGCAGGATAGTATCTGCCTGCATGAGTGAACCCTTAACCTTTGCCTTGAGGGCAGGGGTCATGAGTTGAATAGAACAAGCGTGTGGGGTAGCACGCTTGAGGTGGCGTCTGCTCATAAGTGAGCAAACTGGGTGTGTGTCAGATAAAGACACAACCCGAGTGACTGAGCCGGATGACAGCTTAGCTAGTGTCATATGGAGCGGCATCAGGCCCACAAGGGCCTCAATGCCACCTCCAGGGGAGGTGCGGAAAGCACCAGTGATCCAGAGTGCAGCCTGTTGCTGCATCTTGTTGAGGGTCTTGATGGCGGCCATATTCTTGGCGCCAGCAAAGTACCAGAGTTGGAATCCATATGTCGCGATGGGGATTACACAGGATCGATAGAGGAGCCTCTTGTGTGAAGGGGAGAGGCCCCGGGATGAGTTGCCCAGCATGCGCATTGCCTTGATGGATGTCAGCACTTTGGTGGAATAGAATCGAATGTGCTTGTGGAATGTGAGCTTGCGGTCGAAGAAGAAGCCCAAGTACCTCCAAAAGGTCTTTGGGGCTAGGGGAGTGTTGCCGGTGTATAGTGCATATCCCAGGTCCAGCGTCGGATTGGTAGGCGCGCGTGCACGATCAAAGTGGAATAGTTCCAACTTATCATGCTCCAGCGCGAGACCGAGCCGTGTAAACAACATGAATATGACAGCATAGGATGCCTTGAGTATATTCAAGTTATCCTCCACTTTGGGGGACTGTGCGATGATTGTACCATCGTCTATATAAGAAAGAAGAGTGGTGCCTCGGGAGGCAGCGCTCAGTTCGTATAAGCGCATCATGGGCGCGAGATAGAGAGCAGACAGAAGAGGCAACAGTGCAGAGCCTTGGCCCACACCGACATCAGCAAGTCACGGATTGGATACAAAGCCACCCCAGGCATAGCAGGTGGTGCAACCGACGAGATATGAAGCAAAGAAACGCACCACATTCGTTGCAAATCCTTGCTTGCGAAGAATCGCGACAAGCATGTTGTGATTCAGAGAAGGGAAGAACTGCGTGACATCAAAAGCGAGCACACTGATCTTCAAGCCCTTGGCCCACCCTGTTCGCACAATGTGGGTCAAAAGCATTCCTGCATCTTTGGGAGAGCGCTGGCGCACTCCACCGAGTTGATTAGGGTGAAAGATGTCAAGCCCAACAGAGTCGAACGACATCCTGTTAGCTAGCATCTTCTCTATGAGTTTGCCAAGCGTGTTGAGAAGCGCAATGGGCCGGAAGGCCTTGGGCGCTGAGTATGAGGGTTTCCCTGGCTTTGGTATGATGACCGAGAGAGACTCCCTGAAGGTTGCAGGCCAGTGACCCACCCTTAGGCAAGCATTGGCGAGCGAGAGAAGGACATGCACGCAGTGTGTGTCCTTCACAAGCGATTTCAGGTGCGACCACCCTATGTGGTCTGGTCCTGGTGCAGATCTGTTTGAGCACGACGATAATGAGTCATTGAGCTCTTGCAGTGAGAAGGGAGCCCACCCGCGCGTTGGTGCGTTGGGTAAAGGGTCTAAAACGGTCATATCACAGGCGCAACCAGAGGCCGCATTGTATGTGCCATGTAACGCGTCCCAGAGGGTGCTCATTTCATGACAAGGCTGTCCTTGATATTGGATAGCTTCGCATGGGGGTAACTTGCGCTGCTGGACCCAGTTCATTAGGTCCCATGGGCGCTTCGACTTAACAGCGATTTCCGCGATTTGGGCATCGAAAAACACGTGTTTGGCACTCTTTACAGTATGCCTGAAGTGTGCCCAGTCAACAGGGTCGCGCGAAGCGCGATGCTGCTGCAGGGCGATGGCGCACGCTTCATTCCACCAAGGGTTCGAGCGTCGCGTTATATTTGAGTCTCTGGAGTGGGCAAGCCATGCTTCAGAGAATGCGGACGCTACAGCCGAAGCTGCGGCCTCCACGTCATCAGGGGTCTCTGCCACTTCGCCTGGGACGATTAGGCGTAGTTTAGCGACAAGATCGTCGAGAAAGGCCTGGACGTTCTCTGGATCTGATGGCAGACATCGCCTCAATGCTGTGTGCACTGCAGGCGAGACAGGAACAATTGTCAGAAGCGGAATGTGATCTGAGTCTGACTGAGCATTGGTTACACGCTCGGTAGTGACCGAAGGCTGTGAGGGCGACTGGTAAAAACACCAGGTCAATAACCGAGGGACGCTTAGAAGCATCTCTGGGAATATGGGTGGGTCCAGGGTTAGACACAGGGTCTAATTCTAGCCCAATGGTCTGGGCTGCGTTTAGCAGCCAATGGCAAGCAGCCATGTTTGCAGCGCGAGGGACTGGGTCCCACAGGCTGTTGTGGCAGTTGAAATCGCCCCCCATGTACTGGAACTGGGGGAGGGAATCTGCGCGTTCAGCAAGTAGCTTGATCACTGTGAATTCACTGTCTGAGTAGAAATTCATGAAGTTAAAGGTCTGTCCCTCTGCAAAGACGGATAGGACGAGGATATCGCGATGATCAATGATATCGCAATGCATAGAAGGTCTCCACGCGCTTAGCCGCTTAGAAACATAGGCTAGCACGCAAGGGGGAGAGTCCGGCTCTGGGGGACAAACCATAGCTAACCACTGAGGGGGGTTCGGTGCCCCAACTACTTCCTCACCTTCTACACGCAATGCAGACGGCGCAGAACGAATGAGCCGCCATGGCGGCTCCTGCACAAAGAGAATGTCATAGTCCTGCTCATGATATTCAAGTAGTACCTCCAGGGCTACAGAGCTCCTAGCACAATTGTAAGAAATAATCCTAACACTTTTTTTTTTTTTTTTTTTTTTTTTTTGAATCACCAATTTATTACTCGGTGCGCGAAAGCAGTCCGAGTGCCAACTACAAGTAGATACAAGAGTGACAAGTCCCAAACGGTGGGCAGTGATTATATGTAACCACAAAACTAGATATAAGCAAGTGTTTTGGAAAACATCAGGCTAGTGACATGCGAGGCGTGCAGAAGCATGCTGAGCGGGTAAAGAAGTAAAGAGAAAGCGAAAAGTAATGACATTGAACCAGAAGAACTACCTAGTACCCCAGGTGCCACAACGTCGTGGGCAGCCTAGGCCAGGTGCTGGGTACATTTGTGACCCGGGCCCGTATCCAGAGACACAGGCCCCGCAGCCAGGGATAATTGACGATAGAACCCCAAGTCCCCCTTTCGGGGGACCTCTTGTAGACACACCAGACCCCTGCGTTCAGGAGGGTTTTTACTGGTCCGCAGCAGCTGCAAGACACAATCATCCCACTCCTTGTTCTGGTTTGGGGAAGGCAAACGCGCTGGGGTTTTCCTTCAAGAAACGGACAAGGCCTGCGCCAAGTGCAGGGCCTTCATCGGAGGTTCTGGTGTACTGTCGACAGTACACAAGGATGTGCTCTCTGTCCTGCCGTCGCCCGCAGGAACATTGAGTGGGGGAGTCTATGTTGAATCGGGTGTAGTAAGACCCAATTGGAGCATGATTGAGGACGCACCTGCACATGCGTGCAAAGAGCGCATTATCGCTCCCTGCTAACTTGATCCAAGGCCCACCTTTCGAGCTGGGCTGGAGTTGGGTGCCGTCTACACCCCTGAGTCGCAGAAATGCGGTCCCAGTAGATGGGGAGTGGAGGAAGTTGTTCTTCCACTCCTGTTCACGCCACAGGTCAGTGGTCTGCCTGATGGAGTTGATAGTGAGCGCTGGGTCTCTCCCATAGGGGACGCGCAGCTGGGAGGCGTAAGCATGAGCTTGGCCATGGTGGGCCCATCTGAGAGCAGATGGGACGTCAACAAACGTGATTGAGCGGTCCAAGTCTCCTTGGAACCACTGCTGGAGTGCCTCGCACACTGCAAGCGAATGAGCTTGTCCTGAATGCGGGGAGGGGTCTACAGCGACGCGGGCAGAGCCTATTGCATCAGTGAAGATAACTATGCGTTTCGCGTCATACTGGGTGCACTGCACGACAGCGGAACGAATGGCAAGGAGTTCTGCATCATGTGCAGTAACTCTTCCAGCTACCAAGCGATTCCTGTGGATACACTTAGCCTG
The DNA here is from genome assembly GCA_013368295.1 of Psilocybe cf. subviscida. Classification (NCBI taxonomy): domain Eukaryota; kingdom Fungi; phylum Basidiomycota; class Agaricomycetes; order Agaricales; family Agrocybaceae; genus Psilocybe; species Psilocybe cf. subviscida. The sequence goes on along the minus strand of JAACJJ010000029.1, from coordinate 2,634,057 downwards.
CCGGTGAATATAAACAGCTACAGTTGCCTGCAGCCGTTCTGTGGTCGATAGACTTCCATCAACCGCCGCATGGATAGTATCAGGCTCTTCCTCAAGATCTTTGAGGAAGGCATTGAGATATGCATGCCTATGAGCACGTGCGAGCACATTCAGGCCGATAGGCCTGATGTGCGGAGCTTTGGGGACTGGCATGGCTGCCAGTGCTGCCACATGAGGGGGGACGTCGATGAAGTCCCTGATGAGGGCGTTAGCCATCATCCGCGCATCCATAATATCCTCAGCACTTGGGCCGTCCCCGGGAGGGGGCGGCAGCGGTGGGGGAGATCTTGAAGGGGCATCAAACATGATGCGATCGCTAAAGCGATCCAGCAGTCGCAAACCAGGCTGTGCGAGTTTGTGGAAGGGTTCTACAAGCTCTACAGCAGCGGGCAGGATCATATCAGCCTGCATAAGCGAACCCTTGACCTTTGCTTTGATAGCAGGGGTCATGAGCTCAATAGACGAAGCATGCGGTACAGCGCGCTTCAAGTGCTGTCCACTCATGAGAGAGCGAACTGGGTGAGTGTCTGATAGAGACACCACACGAGTGATAGAGCCAGATGCCAGCTTAGCCAGTATCTTGTGGAGCGGCATCAGGCCCGCTAGGGCCTCAATGCCGCCGGATGGAGAGGTGCGGAACGCACCAGTGATCCAGAGTGCAGCTTGACGCTGCATGGAGTTGAGGGTCTTGATGGCGCCTTTGTTCTTGGTGCTTCCGAAGTACCATAGTCGGAATCCATACGTCGCAATGGGGATGACACAGGAGCGGTAGAGGAGCCTCTTGTGCTGGGGGGAGAGGCCGCGGGATGAGTTGCCCAGCATGCGCATGGCCTTGACAGACGTGAGCGCTTTGGTGGAGTAGTATCGGATGTGCTCGTGGAATGTGAGCTTGCAATCGAAGTAGAAGCCGAGGTAGCGCCAGTGGAGCTTCGGGGCGAGGGGGGTAGGGCCGGTGTAGGGTGCATAGCCTAGATCCAGCGACGGATTGGATGGGGAGTGTGCACGGTCGAAATGGAAGAGTTCCGACTTGTCGTGCTCGAGAGCGAGTCCTAATCTGTTAAAGAGCTCGAAAATGACTGCATACGACGCCTTGAGTGTCCCCAAGTTATCTTCTACAGTCGGTGCTTGAGCAATGATGGTACCATCATCCACATATGATAGCAGCGTTGTGCCTGGGGCAGCAGCGCTGAGTTCGTACAAGCGCATCATGGGCGCAAGGTAGAGCGCAGACAATACTGGTGACAGTGCAGAGCCTTGGCCCACACCGACGTCAGCAAGTCGCGGATCGGATACAAAGCCGCCCCACGCATAGCGTGTGGTGCGTCCGACAAGATATGAGGAGAAGAAGCGCACCACATTTGATGCAAATCCCTGCTTGAGAAGAATCCCTACCAGCATCTCGTGGTTGAGGGATGGGAAGAACTGCGCAACATCGAAGGCGAGCACGCTAGTTTTGAGGCCCTTTGCCCACCCTGTTCGCACAATGTGAGTAAGGAGCAGTCCAGCATCTTCAGTAGAGCGCTGGCGCACTCCACCGAGTTGATTGGGGTGAAAGATGTCGAGTCCAACTGCGTCGAACTGCATCCTGTTCGCTAGCATCTTTTCGATAAGCTTGCCGAGCGTGTTGAGCAACGCAATAGGCCGAAAGGCCTTGGGCGCTGAGTATGAGGGCTTGCCTGGCTTCGGTATGATAACAGACAAGGACTCCTTGAGCGTCGCTGGCCAATGCCCCACCCTCAGGCAAGCGTTGGCAAGCGAGAGAAGGACGCGCACGCAGTGTGCGTCCTTCACAAGGTATTTGAGATGGGTCCACTTGATGTGGTCCGGTCCAGGGGCAGAGCGGTTGGAGCAGGACGCCAGGGCGTCAGTGAGCTCAAACTGAGAGAAGGGGAGCCATTCGCGCGCAGGCGCCGCTGGCAGTGGGTCTAACACAGACATATCGCATGCGCGGCCAGAGGCCGCGTTGTATGTGCCGTGTAGCGCGTCCCAGAGGACGCTCATATCGTGGCAGGGCTGTCCTTGGTATTGGATAGCCTCACACGGCGGTAGCTTGCGCTGTTGGACCCAGTTCATGAGATCCCAAGGGCGCTTTGACTTTACAGCAATCTCGGCGATTTGGGCGTCGAAGAATGTGCGTTTGGCTTGCTTAACAGTTCGCCTGAATTGCGCCCAGTCCCCAGCATCGCGCGAAGCGCGGTGCTGTTGCAGGGCAGTAGAACACGTCTCATTCCACCAGGGGTTCGAGCGACGCGTTACATTGCTGTCTCTGGAGTGGGCGACCCACGCTGCAGAGAACGCGTCCGCCACAGCCTTCGCTGCAGCTTCCACGTCATCAGGGGTGTCAGCCACGTCATCCGGGACGATCAGCCGCAGTTTAGTCACCAGGTCGTCAAGGAAGGCTTGCGCCTTCTCTGGATCTGATGGCAGGCATCGCCTTGTAGCGGTCTGGACCGCAGGCGAGATGGGAACGCTTGTCAGAAGCGGAATGTGGTCCGAGTCTGATTGATCGTCGATTACACGCTCGGTAGAGACCGCTGCGCTGAGTGTGACCGGTAAGAACACCAGGTCTATAACCGAGGGACGTTTAGTGACGTCTCTGGGAATATGGGTGGGTCCAGGGTTAGCAACAGTGGCTAATTCTAGACCGATCTCTGCAGCCGCTTGTAGCAGCCAATGGGATGCAGCCACGTTTGGGGCCCTGGGCACAGGGTCCCAGACGCTTGAATGGCAATTGAAGTCGCCCCCCATGTAATGGAACTGGGGGAGCGTATCTGCGCAGTCAGAGAGCAGTCTGATCGCGGTGAACTCACTGTCTGAGTAGACATTCATGAAATTAAAGGTGTGTCCCTCTGCAAAGAGCGACAACACAAGCACATCGCGATGATCAATGACATCGCGACGCATAGAGGGTCTCCAGGCGCTTAGCCGCGTCGAAACGTAGGCTATTACGCGAGGAGGTGTATCCGGCTCTGGGGGGCGAACCATAGCTAACCACTGAGGGTGGTTCGGTGCCCCAACTACTTCCTCACCTTCCACACTCGCTGCAGACGGCGCTGTTCTTATGAGCCGCCATGGCGGCTCCTGAATGAAGAGAATGTCATAGTCCTGCTCATGAGATTCGAGTAATACATCTAAGGCTACATAGCTCTTAGCACAGTTGTATGAAAGTATCCTAACACTGTCCAGCTGAGGAGGTTGCTCATGCATTAACCTAGCTGTCTGTTAGAGTGGTTTCGACGCGCGGCAGGAGCAGCAGCACGTACCTGGGCATATCTCGCATTGATCCACTTGCGATCGAACCTGTTCCTGAAGAACACGCACTTCCGAGCAGTAGCGAGGTGGTCTCCACCGCAATTGACGCAGTGAGGGGCATGGGGGCAGTCTACACCGGCCAGCGTCGCAGGGACGGGCGGGTTAGCCTTGGGTTTAGCTTGGCAGCAAGCTGCAGCCTCGCGATGATTGGCCTCGTTGTGTGGGCCAGCGCAGTGTGCGCATACAGTCTTGGTCGCCATGCAAGCAGTGGTAGGGTGTCCCCAGCGATGGCAGCGCATGCAGTGGGGTGTTCCGGCGGTGGCGCGCGTTCCCTGGATGGGGCAGACCGCGTTTCCGAACATGAGCTCGCGTTTGATGAGCTGGGAGGCACGAGCGCCAGTTTGGCTGTCGTGTATGTTGAAGTAGACCGTGCAGGACCAACTGGTGCGGCTGTCGCGCACTATGCGCGGTGGGCCAGAGAGTTGAACGAGCTCCTTGAACGGAGCTGCAAGCAGCTTCGCCTCGAAGTCGGTAGGGGTGAGACGCACTGTGCCAGTGCCGTCGCTCCAGTATGGTGCGCCCATGATCCGCAGATAGGACGTCGATGCAGGGAGGCCAACCCAGGGTTTTGGGTCGCTGTGGTTGGCGCAGACAGAGTGGATAACCTGGCGAACTACAGTGAGTTCGGGCTCGGTGGGGACGCCAGATGCAGATAACACCCAGCCAGCGAAGGCGACGCGAGCGGAGTCGATGACGAGGCTGCTGCGTGAGTTCTTGAGCGCTGCAGTGATGCGCGCAACAAGGATGGAGAAGCTCGCCGCAGGAGCGGTGGTCTGGAAGGTGACCATGATACTGCGACGGCTGGGGCCTGTGCGAGTGTAGGTAGGAGTAGCTTTCTTGCCGCGCTTGCGCGGCGCAGCGGAGGCTGCTGGGGTGGGTGCTGCCGCCTTGGGCGTCGTGGCAGCAGGTGGGGCGGTGCGTGCAGCGTTAGCGTAGGAGCGAGGCTGCTTGACAGGGGTAGGAGGCGGTGGTGGCTTCCTGTAGCGTGCAGTGTTCGCCTTGGGCGTCTGCTGCGGTGGTGGTGGAGCGCCTGCCTTCCCCTTTCCCTTGGGGGTCTCCTGGGCTGGGGGGGCGGCGTCTGCCATGATAACGTCCTGTGCTGCGGGCTGCGGAGCAGGCACGGCAGGGGGAGGTGCTGGGGTGGGTGCAGGTGCTTGCTGAACGATGGCGAGCTCGGTGCTGGTGGAGGGGGTTGGGGCAGGTCGAAAGAGTGCCCCAAACGCTTGCTGGAGCGTCTCGTTCTCCCAGGTGGGAGTACTTCCGTATCCAGCTCCTATGGCCATATCCACGAAGTTGTAAAGCTTCTGGGTGAAGACCTGGGTCGAATCAGACGAGTCCGAGTCGAAATCCCTGTGGGAGTCGAACCAGACAGTAGCGCTGTTCAGCGCGGCAGTGATCGCTTGGAAGTCCAACTCCACAGTGTCAGTGGTGTTGGTGAGCTCGAGGTGAGTGGGGGCGTTGGAGGAGTCGTCTGACATGGACTTGTCGTCCTGGGCAGGCGTTTCGGGTGCTGGCGAAGACTCGGGCTGAGCTGTCGCTTGGCGGATGGGGGAAGCAGCGCGGGACGCTGTTCTGGACGCTGTGGTGGACCTCACGCGTGCTGGGACGCCTGGAACCGGAGTGCTGTAGTACTCTCTGGTGCTGCTGCTTGCAGCAGTCGCCAGAGGGTCTGGGGATGAGGGAGGCGGCAAAGCTGCGTTCCCTGGGCGAGGAGTGTTGCTACTAGATGTGGCGCGCGATCCACCAGGATCTGGCGCCCCACCTCGCGGCTTAGGGGGCATTGGGGTGCTGTTAGGCGGTTGGTGACCTTCGATTGGGGATCGAGGACGTGCTGCGTCGTGGGGGACGAGGAGGGCGATGAGCTGAGTTGTTTCCCACGGGTACATGTAGTGGTTACCGGAAGAGAAGCGATGTGCGCGCATCACTGCAGCGCTCAAGAACTCACGCAGCAGCCTCGTCATCGACTCCGCTCGCGTCGCCTTCGCTGGCTGGGTGTTATCTGCATCTGGCGTCCCCACCGAGCCCGAACTCACTGTAGTTCGCCAGGTTATCCACTCTGTCTGCGCCAACCACAGCGACCCAAAACCCTGGGTTGGCCTCCCTGCATCGACGTCCTATCTGCGGATCATGGGCGCACCATACTGGAGCGACGGCACTGGCACAGTGCGTCTCACCCCTACCGACTTCGAGGCGAAGCTGCTTGCAGCTCCGTTCAAGGAGCTCGTTCAACTCTCTGGCCCACCGCGCATAGTGCGCGACAGCCGCACCAGTTGGTCCTGCACGGTCTACTTCAACATACACGACAGCCAAACTGGCGCTCGTGCCTCCCAGCTCATCAAACGCGAGCTCATGTTCGGAAACGCGGTCTGCCCCATCCAGGGAACGCGCGCCACCGCCGGAACACCCCACTGCATGCGCTGCCATCGCTGGGGACACCCTACCACTGCTTGCATGGCGACCAAGACTGTATGCGCACACTGCGCTGGCCCACACAACGAGGCCAATCATCGCGAGGCTGCAGCTTGCTGCCAAGCTAAACCCAAGGCTAACCCGCCCGTCCCTGCGACGCTGGCCGGTGTAGACTGCCCCCATGCCCCTCACTGCGTCAATTGCGGTGGAGACCACCTCGCTACTGCTCGGAAGTGCGTGTTCTTCAGGAACAGGTTCGATCGCAAGTGGATCAATGCGAGATATGCCCAGGTACGTGCTGCTGCTCCTGCCGCGCGTCGAAACCACTCTAACAGACAGCTAGGTTAATGCATGAGCAACCTCCTCAGCTGGACAGTGTTAGGATACTTTCATACAACTGTGCTAAGAGCTATGTAGCCTTAGATGTATTACTCGAATCTCATGAGCAGGACTATGACATTCTCTTCATTCAGGAGCCGCCATGGCGGCTCATAAGAACAGCGCCGTCTGCAGCGAGTGTGGAAGGTGAGGAAGTAGTTGGGGCACCGAACCACCCTCAGTGGTTAGCTATGGTTCGCCCCCCAGAGCCGGATACACCTCCTCGCGTAATAGCCTACGTTTCGACGCGGCTAAGCGCCTGGAGACCCTCTATGCGTCGCGATGTCATTGATCATCGCGATGTGCTTGTGTTGTCGCTCTTTGCAGAGGGACACACCTTTAATTTCATGAATGTCTACTCAGACAGTGAGTTCACCGCGATCAGACTGCTCTCTGACTGCGCAGATACGCTCCCCCAGTTCCATTACATGGGGGGCGACTTCAATTGCCATTCAAGCGTCTGGGACCCTGTGCCCAGGGCCCCAAACGTGGCTGCATCCCATTGGCTGCTACAAGCGGCTGCAGAGATCGGTCTAGAATTAGCCACTGTTGCTAACCCTGGACCCACCCATATTCCCAGAGACGTCACTAAACGTCCCTCGGTTATAGACCTGGTGTTCTTACCGGTCACACTCAGCGCAGCGGTCTCTACCGAGCGTGTAATCGACGATCAATCAGACTCGGACCACATTCCGCTTCTGACAAGCGTTCCCATCTCGCCTGCGGTCCAGACCGCTACAAGGCGATGCCTGCCATCAGATCCAGAGAAGGCGCAAGCCTTCCTTGACGACCTGGTGACTAAACTGCGGCTGATCGTCCCGGATGACGTGGCTGACACCCCTGATGACGTGGAAGCTGCAGCGAAGGCTGTGGCGGACGCGTTCTCTGCAGCGTGGGTCGCCCACTCCAGAGACAGCAATGTAACGCGTCGCTCGAACCCCTGGTGGAATGAGACGTGTTCTACTGCCCTGCAACAGCACCGCGCTTCGCGCGATGCTGGGGACTGGGCGCAATTCAGGCGAACTGTTAAGCAAGCCAAACGCACATTCTTCGACGCCCAAATCGCCGAGATTGCTGTAAAGTCAAAGCGCCCTTGGGATCTCATGAACTGGGTCCAACAGCGCAAGCTACCGCCGTGTGAGGCTATCCAATACCAAGGACAGCCCTGCCACGATATGAGCGTCCTCTGGGACGCGCTACACGGCACATACAACGCGGCCTCTGGCCGCGCATGCGATATGTCTGTGTTAGACCCACTGCCAGCGGCGCCTGCGCGCGAATGGCTCCCCTTCTCTCAGTTTGAGCTCACTGACGCCCTGGCGTCCTGCTCCAACCGCTCTGCCCCTGGACCGGACCACATCAAGTGGACCCATCTCAAATACCTTGTGAAGGACGCACACTGCGTGCGCGTCCTTCTCTCGCTTGCCAACGCTTGCCTGAGGGTGGGGCATTGGCCAGCGACGCTCAAGGAGTCCTTGTCTGTTATCATACCGAAGCCAGGCAAGCCCTCATACTCAGCGCCCAAGGCCTTTCGGCCTATTGCGTTGCTCAACACGCTCGGCAAGCTTATCGAAAAGATGCTAGCGAACAGGATGCAGTTCGACGCAGTTGGACTCGACATCTTTCACCCCAATCAACTCGGTGGAGTGCGCCAGCGCTCTACTGAAGATGCTGGACTGCTCCTTACTCACATTGTGCGAACAGGGTGGGCAAAGGGCCTCAAAACTAGCGTGCTCGCCTTCGATGTTGCGCAGTTCTTCCCATCCCTCAACCACGAGATGCTGGTAGGGATTCTTCTCAAGCAGGGATTTGCATCAAATGTGGTGCGCTTCTTCTCCTCATATCTTGTCGGACGCACCACACGCTATGCGTGGGGCGGCTTTGTATCCGATCCGCGACTTGCTGACGTCGGTGTGGGCCAAGGCTCTGCACTGTCACCAGTATTGTCTGCGCTCTACCTTGCGCCCATGATGCGCTTGTACGAACTCAGCGCTGCTGCCCCAGGCACAACGCTGCTATCATATGTGGATGATGGTACCATCATTGCTCAAGCACCGACTGTAGAAGATAACTTGGGGACACTCAAGGCGTCGTATGCAGTCATTTTCGAGCTCTTTAACAGATTAGGACTCGCTCTCGAGCACGACAAGTCGGAACTCTTCCATTTCGACCGTGCACACTCCCCATCCAATCCGTCGCTGGATCTAGGCTATGCACCCTACACCGGCCCTACCCCCCTCGCCCCGAAGCTCCACTGGCGCTACCTCGGCTTCTACTTCGATTGCAAGCTCACATTCCACGAGCACATCCGATACTACTCCACCAAAGCGCTCACGTCTGTCAAGGCCATGCGCATGCTGGGCAACTCATCCCGCGGCCTCTCCCCCCAGCACAAGAGGCTCCTCTACCGCTCCTGTGTCATCCCCATTGCGACGTATGGATTCCGACTATGGTACTTCGGAAGCACCAAGAACAAAGGCGCCATCAAGACCCTCAACTCCATGCAGCGTCAAGCTGCACTCTGGATCACTGGTGCGTTCCGCACCTCTCCATCCGGCGGCATTGAGGCCCTAGCGGGCCTGATGCCGCTCCACAAGATACTGGCTAAGCTGGCATCTGGCTCTATCACTCGTGTGGTGTCTCTATCAGACACTCACCCAGTTCGCTCTCTCATGAGTGGACAGCACTTGAAGCGCGCTGTACCGCATGCTTCGTCTATTGAGCTCATGACCCCTGCTATCAAAGCAAAGGTCAAGGGTTCGCTTATGCAGGCTGATATGATCCTGCCCGCTGCTGTAGAGCTTGTAGAACCCTTCCACAAACTCGCACAGCCTGGTTTGCGACTGCTGGATCGCTTTAGCGATCGCATCATGTTTGATGCCCCTTCAAGATCTCCCCCACCGCTGCCGCCCCCTCCCGGGGACGGCCCAAGTGCTGAGGATATTATGGATGCGCGGATGATGGCTAACGCCCTCATCAGGGACTTCATCGACGTCCCCCCTCATGTGGCAGCACTGGCAGCCATGCCAGTCCCCAAAGCTCCGCACATCAGGCCTATCGGCCTGAATGTGCTCGCACGTGCTCATAGGCATGCATATCTCAATGCCTTCCTCAAAGATCTTGAGGAAGAGCCTGATACTATCCATGCGGCGGTTGATGGAAGTCTATCGACCACAGAACGGCTGCAGGCAACTGTAGCTGTTTATATTCACCGGCAGGCTAAGTGTATCCACAGGAATCGCTTGGTAGCTGGAAGAGTTACTGCACATGATGCAGAACTCCTTGCCATTCGTTCCGCTGTCGTGCAGTGCACCCAGTATGACGCGAAACGCATAGTTATCTTCACTGATGCAATAGGCTCTGCCCGCGTCGCTGTAGACCCCTCCCCGCATTCAGGACAAGCTCATTCGCTTGCAGTGTGCGAGGCACTCCAGCAGTGGTTCCAAGGAGACTTGGACCGCTCAATCACGTTTGTTGACGTCCCATCTGCTCTCAGATGGGCCCACCATGGCCAAGCTCATGCTTACGCCTCCCAGCTGCGCGTCCCCTATGGGAGAGACCCAGCGCTCACTATCAACTCCATCAGGCAGACCACTGACCTGTGGCGTGAACAGGAGTGGAAGAACAACTTCCTCCACTCCCCATCTACTGGGACCGCATTTCTGCGACTCAGGGGTGTAGACGGCACCCAACTCCAGCCCAGCTCGAAAGGTGGGCCTTGGATCAAGTTAGCAGGGAGCGATAATGCGCTCTTTGCACGCATGTGCAGGTGCGTCCTCAATCATGCTCCAATTGGGTCTTACTACACCCGATTCAACATAGACTCCCCCACTCAATGTTCCTGCGGGCGACGGCAGGACAGAGAGCACATCCTTGTGTACTGTCGACAGTACACCAGAACCTCCGATGAAGGCCCTGCACTTGGCGCAGGCCTTGTCCGTTTCTTGAAGGAAAACCCCAGCGCGTTTGCCTTCCCCAAACCAGAACAAGGAGTGGGATGATTGTGTCTTGCAGCTGCTGCGGACCAGTAAAAACCCTCCTGAACGCAGGGGTCTGGTGTGTCTACAAGAGGTCCCCCGAAAGGGGGACTTGGGGTTCTATCGTCAATTATCCCTGGCTGCGGGGCCTGTGTCTCTGGATACGGGCCCGGGTCACAAATGTACCCAGCACCTGGCCTAGGCTGCCCACGACGTTGTGGCACCTGGGGTACTAGGTAGTTCTTCTGGTTCAATGTCATTACTTTTCGCTTTCTCTTTACTTCTTTACCCGCTCAGCATGCTTCTGCACGCCTCGCATGTCACTAGCCTGATGTTTTCCAAAACACTTGCTTATATCTAGTTTTGTGGTTACATATAATCACTGCCTACCGTTTGGGACTTGTCACTCTTGTATCTACTTGTAGTTGGCACTCGGACTGCTTTCGCGCACCGAGTAATAAATTGTTGATTCAAAAAAAAAAAAAAAAAAAAAAAAAAAAGCAGTGATGCGCGCAACGAGGATGGAGAAGCTCGCCGCAGGAGCGGCGGTCTGGAAGGTGACCATGATACTGCGACGGCTGGGGCCTGTGCGAGTGTAGGTAGGAGTAGCTTTCTTGCCGCGCTTGCGCGGCGCAGTGGAGGCTGCTGGGGTGGGTGCTGCCGCCTTGGGCGTCGTGGCAGCAGGTGGGGCGGTGCGTGCAGCGTTAGCATAGGAGCGAGGCTGCTTGACAGGGGTAGGAGGCGGTGGTGGCTTCCTGTAGCGTGCAGTGTTCGCCTTGGGCGTCTGCTGCGGTGGTGGTGGAGCGCCTGCCTTCCCCTTTCCCTTGGGGGTCTCCTGGGCTGGGGGGGCGGCGTCTGCCATGATAACGTCCTGTGCTGCGGGCTGCGGAGCAGGCACGGCAGGGGGAGGTGCTGGGGTGGGTGCAGGTGCTTGCTGAACGATGGCGAGCTCGGTGCTGGTGGAGGGGGTTGGGGCAGGTCGAAAGAGTGCCCCAAACGCTTGCTGGAGCGTCTCGTTCTCCCAGGTGGGAGTACTTCCGTATCCAGCTCCTATGGCCATATCCACGAAGTTGTAAAGCTTCTGGGTGAAGACCTGGGTCGAATCAGACGAGTCCGAGTCGAAATCCCTGTGGGAGTCGAACCAGACAGTAGCGCTGTTCAGCGCGGCAGTGATCACTTGGAAGTCCAACTCCACAGTGTCAGTGGTGTTGGTGAGCTCGAGGTGAGTGGGGGCGTTGGAGGAGTCGTCTGACATGGACTTGTCGTCCTGGGCAGGCGTTTCGGGTGCTGGCGAAGACTCGGGCTGAGCTGTCGCTTGGCGGATGGGGGAAGCAGCGCGGGACGCTGTTCTGGACGCTGTGGTGGCAACCATGGATGCTTGAATCATGCATGAACTTGGGCAACTGCCCATGTGAGGTGATGCATCTGGGTGGGCAGTTGCCCAAGGCTTGGGCACTGATGCATCAGTCTCCCTACCTGGGGTTGTGCCCATAGTCCATGCATCATCTTGGGCAACTGCCCACTGTGACTTTGACCCTGTCACATAGGTCACCAATTTTGATGGCCAGAGCTGATGGCCATGATGCCAGACCTGGTGACCTCAGTCACAAAAATCACATGGGCTCATCAAAAATAATGGCTTATCTTGAAAATTCCCACGCTCAGTAAAACACCCTAGACTGATAGCCCATCAATGATAATGGACCTTATTTTTTGACAGCACCCATCAAATCTAATCAGGGGCCCTGGAAATCACCAAATAGCTAGACCTAAGGGGTTCAGGACTTTGGCTGAAAATTCCCACGCTACCTAGGCTCACACTAAAAATACCGAAAAATGCAGAAAAATCAGAAACCTAGGTCAGTGTTTGAACCACTTCCAAATTCGGCCTCTAGCAGGCTGTAGGGCGCCTTTTCTGATTCTAAAAATAGATTCAAGCCGGAGTTTTTGAATATGAATGTTGGTATTTTTGGACGATTTGGGTACCATTCTGTAGCAAATTTTGACGTGATTCCAACGCACATATTGCCGAAGCGGTGCGCTCAGCGGTTGTTCTGCTATTGGGGATATAGTGTGCCCAGCAGAGGTGAGCCACTCATCTGTATCTCACCCATTTCTCCATATTTCCGGACGATCTTGGTACCATTTTGTAGCTATTTTAAGGGCGCTCCTGATGGATACTCCATCACCGTGGCGCGCTAAGCCGATGCTTCGCTATTTATGGAATAGTGATATTTCGCAAAATGCGCCACACAGCCATATCTTGCTCATTTCTTCGAATTTCTGGACGCTTCAGGTACCATCTGGTAGCTATAATTAATGTGATTCCAGCGCATATTTCATTATCACGGAGCGCTAAGCCGTCGCTTTGATATTAAACAAACAGTGATATATAATAAAAGTGAGCCACTCACCCTGTATCTTGCCCAATTCTTCATATTTTTCGACGCTTGTGGTGCCATCTTGTAGCTAATTTTCACCCGATTCTAACGCGTATTTTACCCTGGCACTGCGCCAAGTGGTTGCTGTGTTATTGACTAAATAGCTCTCACTAACACTTTTGGACACTCTCAGTACCCACTTGTAGCGATTAATGAGGGGATTCCAATGCGCTTATTTCTATAGAACCGCGTCAATTATAAGCGTTGGAATCATTGAAACAGTGAATATGGGTTGATACAGCATTAATTTGGCATTTGTATGGGCTATTCTTCACCAATTTGTGCGCTATTGAAACGAGATTGTAGCTATCATTTGCACACTTCTAACACATATTTTTATATTTTTAGGCCACCCAGTATCCCCCTCAGAATCTCATAATCAATTGATGTACCTTATTTAGCCTCATTCTCCTAACATCATTGGTCTATCACCATGTAGACTACCATACAGTCAGGTCTGTTAATATTGACAGCCTTATATCCTTCTGTTATTAGGTTCCAGGTATAGGATCTATAACATTACAGAAGCTGTAACTAGACATATCAGAATACTTATGAGCATTTCAGAATTTGTGCATAGTAGACAACACATGTATGAGTACAGAAGTACAGGTTGGTGTTGAGCTGTGGTATATTTCACTGAGTGTTAAAATATAGTCTAGGGGTACTCCCCTTCTATATTCTCAGAGATTACTGTTATATCATGTTGCTCAGCTATACCAGCAGTAGGTCAGGTCTGCAGCATATTGATGAAGCATGCCAAGAGCCTCTGACTCTTATCCATATCATTGACCACTGACCAATTGCCCATCAGTTTGAGGTGAGTGTATTATCAAATCATAGTTGCCAGAAAGTGGTAGCTCAGTTAGTATCAGAAGGACAGAATCTCAGAGCAGTGCATGAAGTGATAGATAAATATGAACACCATCAACTAACTGTTTACTACATTAGTCCAAACTACATAGTACTAAGTTTATGTAAAATTACTATTTGATATATGAATGTATGATGGATGATAAAGGTACAATTGAACACTGTATGCTTCTTGGGTATCACATTTTGCACTGCCTGAATCAGACTCTTGGGTGCAGTATGAGCAAGCTACTGTTTCTCAAATTGTACAAGGTAGACTCAATGCTTTGAAAATCTAAATATGAATTAGAAGCGAGCAGATGATAGCTACAATCTCGTTTCAATAGCGCACAAATTGGTGAAGAATAGCCCATACAAATGCCAAATTAATGCTGTATCAACCCATATTCACTGTTTCAATGATTCCAACGCTTATAATTGACGCGGTTCTATAGAAATAAGCGCATTGGAATCCCCTCATTAATCGCTACAAGTGGGTACTGAGAGTGTCCAAAAGTGTTAGTGAGAGCTATTTAGTCAATAACACAGCAACCACTTGGCGCAGTGCCAGGGTAAAATACGCGTTAGAATCGGGTGAAAATTAGCTACAAGATGGCACCACAAGCGTCGAAAAATATGAAGAATTGGGCAAGATACAGGGTGAGTGGCTCACTTTTATTATATATCACTGTTTGTTTAATATCAAAGCGACGGCTTAGCGCTCCGTGATAATGAAATATGCGCTGGAATCACATTAATTATAGCTACCAGATGGTACCTGAAGCGTCCAGAAATTCGAAGAAATGAGCAAGATATGGCTGTGTGGCGCATTTTGCGAAATATCACTATTCCATAAATAGCGAAGCATCGGCTTAGCGCGCCACGGTGATGGAGTATCCATCAGGAGCGCCCTTAAAATAGCTACAAAATGGTACCAAGATCGTCCGGAAATATGGAGAAATGGGTGAGATACAGATGAGTGGCTCACCTCTGCTGGGCACACTATATCCCCAATAGCAGAACAACCGCTGAGCGCACCGCTTCGGCAATATGTGCGTTGGAATCACGTCAAAATTTGCTACAGAATGGTACCCAAATCGTCCAAAAATACCAACATTCATATTCAAAAACTCCGGCTTGAATCTATTTTTAGAATCAGAAAAGGCGCCCTACAGCCTGCTAGAGGCCGAATTTGGAAGTGGTTCAAACACTGACCTAGGTTTCTGATTTTTCTGCATTTTTCGGTATTTTTAGTGTGAGCCTAGGTAGCGTGGGAATTTTCAGCCAAAGTCCTGAACCCCTTAGGTCTAGCTATTTGGTGATTTCCAGGGCCCCTGATTAGATTTGATGGGTGCTGTCAAAAAATAAGGTCCATTATCATTGATGGGCTATCAGTCTAGGGTGTTTTACTGAGCGTGGGAATTTTCAAGATAAGCCATTATTTTTGATGAGCCCATGTGATTTTTGTGACTGAGGTCACCAGGTCTGGCATCATGGCCATCAGCTCTGGCCATCAAAATTGGTGACCTATGTGACAGGGTCAAAGTCACAGTGGGCAGTTGCCCAAGATGATGCATGGACTATGGGCACAACCCCAGGTAGGGAGACTGATGCATCAGTGCCCAAGCCTTGGGCAACTGCCCACCCAGATGCATCACCTCACATGGGCAGTTGCCCAAGTTCATGCATCAGACCAGCCTCCATTAGTGGTGGTGGACCTCACGCGTGCTGGGACGCCTGGAACCGGAGTGCTGTAGTACTCTCTGGTGCTGCTGCTTGCAGCAGTCGCCAGAGGGTCTGGGGATGAGGGAGGCGGCAAAGCTGCGTTCCCTGGGCGAGGAGTGTTGCTACTAGATGTGGCGCGCGATCCACCAGGATCTGGCGCCCCACCTCGTGGCTTAGGGGGCATTGGGGTGCTGTTAGGCGGTTGGTGACCTTCGATTGGGGATCGAGGACGTGCTGCGTCGTGGGGGACAAGGAGGGCGATGAGCTGAGTTGTTTCCCACGGGTACACGTAGTGGTTACCGGAAGAGAAGCGATGAATAATCCTAACACTGTCTAGCCTTGGTGATTGCTCACGCATTAACCTGACTGTTTGTTAGAGTGGTTTCGACGCGCATTTGGAGATGCACGTACCTGGGCATAGCGAGCTGTAATCCACTCGCGATCAAACCTGTTCCTGAAGAACACGCAGGTGCGGGCGGTAGCATGGTGAGGTCCACCGCAGTTGACGCAGTGTGGGGGGTGTGGGCAGGGTACACCAGCCATCATCGCAGGGACGGGCGGGTTAGCCTTCGGTTTGGCTCGGCAGCATGCTGCAGCCTCGCGATGATTGTCCTCGCTGTGAGGACCAGAGCAGTGCGCGCAGACGGTGTTCCGCGCCATGCAGGCAGTAGTTGGGTGTCCCCAGCGATGGCAGCGCTGGCAGTGGGGTACACCGGAGTTGGCACGCGTCCCCATGATGGGGCAGATGCTGTTACCGAACATGAGCGATCGTTTGATCAGCTGGGAAGCACAAGCGCCGGTCTGGCTGTCGTGTACATTGAAGTAGACTGTGCAGGTCCAACTGGTGCGGCTGTCGCGCACGATACGCGGCGGGCCCGAGAGCTGCACGAGATCTTTGAAAGGAGCTGCATGCAGCTTTGCCTCAAAGTCGGCTGGGGTGAGACGCACTGTGCCAGTGCCATCGCTGAAGTAGGGAGCGCCCTGAAACCGGAGATAGGACGTCGAGGCAGGGAGGCCCACCCAGGGTCTGGGGTCCGAATGGTTGGCGCATACCGAGTAGATGACGAGGCGAACCGTGTTAATTTCGGCCTCAGTGGGTACATTGGATGCAGAGAGCACCCAACCAGCAAATGCGGCGCGACCTGAGTCAATGACCAGGTTGCTGCGCGAGTTCTTGAGCGTCTTGTTCAGGCGTTCAATGAGGATGGAGAACATTGTTGTAGGAACGACTGTTGTGAATGTCACCATGATGCTGCGACGACTGGGGCCGCTGCGGGTGTAGACAGGAACGATCTTCCTGTCACGCTTGCGCGCAGCGTTTGGGACCGCTGGGGAGTGTGCTGCAGCCGCAGGCTGCGGTGCAGGAGCTTGCGCGCCAGCGCGAGCGGCGCCCGCATGGGAGCGACGCACAGGGTTGGCAGGCTGGATTGGGGGAGGTGGGGGCCTCAAGTAGCGTGCAGCAAGCAGTTTGGGAGCGTCCTGCGGTGGTGGGCAGTCGACTGCCTTCCCCTTCCCCTTGGAGGGGCCCTGGGCCAGGGGGGTGTCGTCCTGCATCTCAGTATCGACGTCCTGGAGCCTGTTATCAGCATGGGGAGCGGGACTCGATTGGTGGGGTGGGGAGGAAAGGTGAGCAGTTGAGTTGTCTCCTTCCATGCTGATGTCCTCGGGCTTGAACAGCTCCTGAAACTTGTTGCAAAGCAGCACATTCCATGGCTGGAAAGCGCCGAATCCGTTGGTCATGGCAGTAGACACTAAGTTGTACATGTGCTGGGTGAAACTGCGGTTTGTAGAGTTGGTGGTTTGAGTGCCGCCATGGGCACTGAACCAGGAGTGGGCGCTCTTGAACTCAGCTGTGATTGCTTTGAGGTCCTCCTCTACAAGCTCTGCAGAGTTGGTAAGGGTCATCCTCAAGGGGACGGTTGGGGCAGTAGTAGAGGGGCCTCAGGTGGCAGATTCAGCCTCAGGGACAATGCCGTCACTGCTGTTGCTGTTGCTACCTGGGGCCTCGGTTGCTGTGGTTGCTGGCGTGAGATCCCTGGAAGGGACGGTCGCCACTCTCGATGGGGAGGCTGCACGAGACGTCGTTCTCAACGCAGCTGCTGAACGCTGGCGTCCTGGAATGCCTGGCGTAGGTGTGCTGTACTGCTCTCTGGCAGCGTCAGCTGCAATGGGCGGTGCGGGTTGGGCTGCAGGCTGGTTGCCTGTGTTTCCGGGGTTGGGGGCGTTGCTGGTAGAAGGGGCGGAAGATCCCGGGGGATCTACCGCCCCTCCTTGCTGCTTGGGGGGCATGGGATGCTGTTAGGCTGTTTGGTAACGTCCGATGCTGGATCGGGTACGTGTAGGAGCGTAGGGGACAAGGA
Source organism: Psilocybe cf. subviscida (assembly GCA_013368295.1). Classification (NCBI taxonomy): domain Eukaryota; kingdom Fungi; phylum Basidiomycota; class Agaricomycetes; order Agaricales; family Agrocybaceae; genus Psilocybe; species Psilocybe cf. subviscida. The sequence continues at coordinate 2,616,564 of JAACJJ010000029.1, read as the reverse complement.
GAGCAATGAGCAGAGGTGTTTCCCACGGTGTACACGTAGTCGTTACAGGAAGAGAAGCGATGAGAAAGAAGAGTGGTGCCTGGGGAGGCAGCGCTCAGTTCATATAAGCGCATCATGGGCGCGAGATAGAGAGCGGACAGAACGGGTGACAGTGCAGAGCCTTGGCCCACACCGACGTCAGCAAGTTGTGGATCGGATACAAAGCCACCCCAGGCATAGCGCGTGGTGCGACCAACAAGATATGAAGCAAAGAAACGCACCACATTTCTTGCAAATCCTTGCTTGCGAAGAATCGCAACAAGCATGTTGTGATTCAGAGAAGGGAAGAACTGCGTGACATCAAAGGCGAGCACGCTGGTCTTCAAGCCCTTGGCCCACCCTGTTCGCACAATGTGGGTCGAAAGCATTCCTGCATCTTTGGTAGAGCGCTGGCGCACTCCACCGAGTTGATTGGGGTGAAAGATATCAAGTCCAACAGAGTCAAACTGCATCCTGTTAGCTAGCATCTTCTCTATGAGTTTGCCAAGCGTGTTGAGAAGCGCAATGGGCTGGAAGGCCTTGGGTGCTGAGTATGAGGGTTTCCCTGGCTTTGGTATGATGACCAAGAGAGACTCCTTGAAGGTTGCAGGCCAGTGACCCACCCTTAGGCAGGCATTGGCGAGCGAAAGAAGGACACGCACGCAGTGTGTGTCCTTCACGAGCGATTTCAGGTGCGACCACCCTATGTGGTCTGGTCCTGGTGCAGATCTGTTTGAGCACGACGATAACGAGTCATTGAGCTCTTGCAGTGAGAAGGGAGCCCACCTGCACGTTGGTGCGTCGGGTAGAGGGTCTCCAACGGTCATATCACAGGCGCGGCCAGAGGCCGCGTTGTATGTGCCGTGTAACGCGTCCCAGAGGGCGCTCATTTCATGACAAGGCTGTCCTTGATATTGGATAGCTTTGCATGGGGGTAACTTGCTTTTTTTTTTTTTCTTTTTGATATCAACAATTTATTAGTTGGTGCACGTAAGCAGTCCGAGTGCCAACTACAAGAATCAACAAGTCCCTAATGGAGGGGGGTGGTTGTACATAGCCACTAAACTAGATATAAGCGGGCGTTTGGAGAAACAACAGGCTAGGAACATGTGACGGCGCATTTGTATAGCGCTTGACAGATAAAAGGGAGAGAAGTCGCAACAGGCGAGCGATGTTGGACCGGATGAACTGACTGGTACCCCAGGTACTGCGACGTTGTGAGTGGCCTAGGCCAGGTGCTGGGTTCATTTGCGACCCGGGCCCGCATCCAAAGACACAGGCCCTCAGTTGGGGATGGGGAACGAGCCCACCCCAGGTTCCCCTTTCGGAGATCCCCTTGTATACACCCAGACCCCTGCGTTCAGGAGGGCTTTACCGGTCCGCGGCAGGTGCCTGACACGGTCAACCCACTCCTTGGTCTGGTTTGGGGAAGGCAAACGCACTGGGGTTGTCCTTCAGAAAGCGAACAAGACCAGCGACAAGTACTGGTGCATCGATGGAGATTCTGGTGTACTGAAGTATGCCAAGATATGCTCTCTGTCCTGCCGTCGGCCGCAGGAACAGTGAGTGGGGAGTCTATGTTGAAGCGGGCATAGTAGGACCCGATCGGTGCATGATTGAGGACACACCTGCACATGCATGCAAAAAGCGCACTATCGCTTCCTGCTAACTTGATCCATGGCCCACCTTTGGAGCTGGGCTGGAGTTGAGTGCCATCTACACCCCGGAGTCGCAAAAAAGCGGCACCCGGAAGGGGGGAGTAGAGGAACTTGGTCTTCCACTCGTGTTCGAGCCACAGGTCAGTAGTCTGCCTGATGGAGTTGATAGTGAGCGCTGGGTCCTGTCCCAGGGGAACGCGCAGCTGGGTAGCAAGCTGATGAGCTTGCCCATGTAATGACCATCTGAGGGCAGATGGTACATGAACAAATGTGATGGTGCGCTCCTCGTCTCCTTGGAGCCAACCTTGTAACGCCACACACACAGCAAGCGAGTGAGCTTAGCCAGAGTGTGGGGACGGGTCTACAGCAACGCGGGCAGAGCCTATCGCGTCAGTGAAGATAACAATCCGTTTCGCATTGTGCTGTGTACACTGCACTACTGCGGATCGAATAGCATAGAGTTCAGTGTCATGCGCAGTCACTCTACCGGCCACAAAGCAATTCTGGTGAAATCGCTCTGTCTGCTGTCGGATAATAACAGCTGCAGTTGCCTGCATACGTTCTGAGGTCGGTAGACTGCTGTCTGCCGCCGCATGAATAGTATCGGCATCTCCCTCCAATTCCTGAAGTAAGGCGTCGAGGTATAGGCGTCGCTGGGCAGGCGCAAGCGTTTTCGAACCGGCGAAGCTGCATGCAGCTCCTTTCAAAGATCTCGTGCAGCTCTCGGGCCCGCCGCGCATCGTGCGCGACAGCCGCACCAGTTGGACCTGCACAGTCTACTTCAATGTACACGACAGCCAGACCGGCGCTTGTGCTTCCCAGCTGATCAAACGATCGCTCATGTTCGGTAACAGCATCTGCCCCATCATGGGGACGCGTGCCAACTCCGGTGTCCCCCACTGCCAGCGCTGCCATCGCTGGGGACACCCCACTACCGCCTGCATGGCGCGGAACACCGTCTGCACGCACTGCTCTGGTTCTCACAGCGAGGACAATCATCGCGAGGCTGCAGCATGCTGCCAAGCCAAACCGAAGGCTAACCCGCCCATCCCTGCAACGATGGCCAGTGTACCCTGCCCACACTCTCCACACTGTGTCAACTGCGGTGGACCTCACCTTGCTACCGCTCGCACGTGCGTGTTCTTCAGGAACAGATTCGATCGCGAGTGGATCACAGCTCGCTATGCTCAGGTATGTGCATCTCCGAATGCGCGTCGAAACCACTCTAACAAACAGTCAGGTTAATGCGTGAACAATCACCAAGGCTAGACAGTGTTAGGATTATTTCGTACAATTGTGCTAGGAGCTCTGTAGCCCTGGAGGTACTACTCGAATATCATGAGCCGGACTATGACATTCTCTTTGTGCAGGAGCCGCCATGGCGGCTCATTCGTTCCGCGCCGTCTGCATTGCGTGTAGAAGGTGAGGAAGTAGTTGGGGCACCGAACCCCCCTCAATGGTTAGCTATGGTTCGTCCCCCAGAGCCGGACTCTCCCCCTCGCGTGCTAGCCTATGTTTCTGAGCGGCTAAGCGCGTGGAGACCTTCTATGCGTCGCAATATCATTGATCATTGCGATATATATATATATCTTTTATTTGTCAAGCGCTACACAAATGCGCCGTCACATGTTCCTAGCCTGTTGTTTCTCCAAACGCCCGCTTATATCTAGTTTAGTGGCTACGTACAACCACCCCCCTCCATTAGGGACTTGTTGATTCTTGTACTTGGCACTCGGACTGCTTACGTGCACCGAGTAATAAATTGTTGATTTAAAAAAAAAAAAAAAAAAAAAGATCATCGCGATATCCTCGTCCTATCCTTTTTTTTTTTTTTTTTTTTAAATCAACAATTTATTACTCGGTGCACGTAAGCAGTCCAAGTGCCAACTACAAGAATCAACAAGTCCCTAATGGAGGGGGGTGGTTGTACATAGCCACTAAACTAGATATAAGCGGGCGTTTGGAGAAACAACAGGCTAGGAACATGTGACGGCGCATTTGTATAGCGCTTGACAGATAAAAGGGAGAGAAGTCGCAACAGGCGAGCGATGTTGGACCGGATGAACTGACTGGTACCCCAGGTACCGCGACGTTGTGAGTGGCCTAGGCCAGGTGCTGGGTTCATTTGCAACCCGGGCCCGCATCCAAAGACACAGGCCCTGCAGTTGGGGATGGGGAACGAGCCCACCCCAGGTTCCCCTTTTGGAGATCCCCTTGTATACACCCAGACCCCTGCGTTCAGGAGGGTTTTACCAGTCCGCGGCAGCTGCCCGACACGATCAACCCACTCCTTGATCTGGTTTGGGGAAGGCAAACGCACTGGGGTTGTCCTTCAGAAAGCGAACGAGGCCAGCGCCGAGTGCTGGTGCATCGATGGAGATTCTGGTGTACTGATGGCAGTACGCCAAGATGTGCTCTCTGTTCTGCCGTCGACCGCAGGAACAGTGAGTGGGGGAGTCTATGTTGAAGCGGGCATAGTAGGACCCGATCGGTGCATGATTGAGGACACACCTGCACATGCGTGCAAAAAGCGCATTATTGCTTCCTGCTAACTTGATCCACGGCCTGCCTTTAGAGCTGGGCTGGAGTTGAGTGCCATCTACACCCCGGAGTCGCAAAAAAGCGGCACCCGGAAGGGGGGAGTGGAGGAACTTGGTCTTCCACTCCTGTTTGCGCCACAGGTCAGTAGTCTGCCTGATGGAGTTGATAGTGAGCGCTGGGTCCCGTCCCAGGGGAACGCGCAGCTGGGTGGCATGCTGATGAGCTAGCCTGTGTAACGACCATCTGAGGGCAGATGGGACATCGACAAATGTGATGGTGCGCTCCTTGTCTCCTTGGAGCCAATCCTGTAACGCCGCACACACAGCCAGCGAGTGAGCTTGGCGAGAGTGTGGGGACGGGTCTACAGCAACGCGGGCAGAGCCTATCACGTCAGTGAAGATAACAATCCGTTTCGCAGTGTGCTGTGTACACTGCACTACTGCGGATCAAATAGCATAGAGTTCAGCGTTGTGCGCAGTCACTCTACTGGCCACAAAGCGATTCTGGTGAAGTCGCTCTGTCTGCCGTCAGATAATAACAGCTGCAGTTGCCTGCAGACGTTCAGAGGTCGGTAGACTGCCGTCTGCCGCCACATGAATAGTATCGGCATCTCCCTCCAATTCCTGAAGTAAGGCGTCGAGGTATAGGCATCGCTGGGCACGCGCAAGCGTTTTCGAGCCAACAGGCTTGATGTGTGCTGATTTGGGGACTGGCATTGCTGCCAGTGCCGCCATTTCCTCGGGAACATCGATTTTGTCCCGGATGAGGGCGTTAGCCCACATCTGCGCATCCAGGATCTCCTCGGCACTTGGGCCGTCCCCGGGAGGGGGCGGCGGCGGTGGTGGGGATCTTGAGGGCGCGTCAAACACGATGTGATCGCAAAAGCGGTCAAGCAATCGTAGGCCTGGCTGCGCAAGCGCATGGAAAGGATCCATGTTCTCAACAGCCGTGGGCAGGATGGTATCTGCCTGCATGAGTGAGCCCTTAACCTTTGCCTTGAGGGCGGGGGTCATGAGTTCAATAGAACAAGCGTGTGGGGAAGCACGCTTGAGGTGGCGTCCGCTCATAAGTGAGCGAACTGGGTGTGTGTCAGATAGAGACACAACACGAGTGACTGAGCCGGATGACAGCTTAGCTAGTGTCATATGGAGGGGCATCAGGCCCGCTAGGGCCTCGATGCCTCCTCCTGGGGAAGTGCGGAAAGCACCAGTGATCCAGAGTGCAGCCTGTCACTGCATCTTGTTGAGGGTCTTGATGGCGGTCTTATTCTTGGCGCCAGCAAAGTACCAGAGTCGGAATCTGTATGTTGCAATGGGGATGACACAGGATCGATAGAGGAGCCTCTTGTGTGAAGGGGAGAGGCCCCGGGATGAGTTGCACAACATGCGCATTGCCTTGACGGATGTCAGTGCTTTGGTGGAGTAGAATCGAATGTGCTCGTGGAATGTGAGCTTGCGGTCGAAGAAAAAGCCCAAGTACCTCTAGAAGGTCTTTGGGGCTAGGGGAGTGTTGCCGATATATGGTGCATATCCCAGATCCAGCGTCGGGTTGGTAGGCGCGCGTGCACGATCAAAGTGGAATAGTTCCGACTTATCATGCTCCAGCGCGAGACCGAGCCGTGTAAACAGCTCGAAGATGACAGCATAGGATGCCTTGAGTGTACTCAAGTTATCCTCCACTTCAGGGGACTGTGCGATGATCGTACCATCGTCTACATAAGAAAGAAGAGTGGTGCCTGGGGAGGCAGCGCTCAGTTTGTATAAGCGCATCATGGGCGCGAGATAGAGAGCAGACAGAAGAGGCAACAGTGCAGAGCCTTGGCCCACACCGACGTCAGCAAGTTGCGGATCGGATACGAAGCCACCCCAGGCATAGCGCGTGGTGCGACCGACAAGATATGAAGCAAAGAAACACACCACATTCGTTGCGAATCCTTGCTTGCAAAGAACCGCGACAAGCATGTCATGATTCAGAGAGGGGAAGAACTGTGCGACATCGAAAGCGAGCACACTGGTCTTCAAGCCCTTGGCCCACCCTGTTCGCACAATGTGGGTCAAAAGCATTCCTGCATCTTCAGTAGAGCGCTGGCGCACTCCACCGAGTTGATTAGGGTGAAAGATGTCAAGTCCAACAGAGTCAAACTGCATCCTGTTAGCTAGCATCTTCTCTATGAGTTTGCCAAGCGTGTTGAGAAGCGCAATGGGCCGGAAGGCCTTGGGCGCTGAGTATGAGGGTTTCCCTGGCTTTGGTATGATAACCGAAAGAGACTCCTTGAAAGTTGCAGGCCAGTGACCCACCCTTAGGCAAGCATTGGCGAGCGAGAGAAGGACGCGCACGCAGTGCGTGTCCTTCGCAAGTGATTTCAGGTGCGACCACCCTATGTGGTCCGGACCTGGTGCTGATCTGTTTGAGCACGACGATAACGAATCGTTGAGCTCTTGCAGTGAGAAGGGAGCCCACCCGCACGTTGGTGTGTCGGGTAGAGGGTCTAAAACGGTCATATCACACGCGCGGCCAGAGGCCGCGTTGTATGTGCTGTGTAATGCGTCCCAGAGGCCGCTCATTTCATGACAAGGCTGTCCTTGGTATTGGATAGCTTCGCATGGGGGTAACTTGCGCTGCTGGACCCAGTTCATTAGGTCCCATGGGCGCTTCGACTTAACAGCAATTTCGGCGATTTGTGCGTTGAAAAACACGTGTTTGGCTTCTTTTACAGTTCGCCTGAAGTGCGCCCAGTCAGCAGGGTCGCGCGAAGCGCGATGCTGCTGCAGGGCGGTAGCGCACGCTTCGTTCCACCAAGGGTTCGAGCGTCGCGTTACATTCGAGTCTCTGGAGTGGGCAAGCCACGCTACAGAGAAAGCGGACGCTACAGCCGAAGCTGCGGCCTCCACATCGTCAGGAGTCTCTGCCACGTCGTCTGGGACGATCAGGCGTAGTTTAGTGACAAGATCGTCGAGAAAGGCCTGGACCTTCTCTGGATCTGATGGCAGGCATCGCCTCAATGCTGTGTGCACTGCAGGTGAGACAGGAACGTGTGTCAGAAGCGGAATATGATCCGAGTCTAACATGTTCTGGATTACACGCTCGGTGGAGACCGAAGCAGACAGTGCAACTGGTAAGAATACCAGGTCTATAACCGAGGGACGCTTGGAGGCGTCTCTGGGAATGTGGGTTGGTCCAGGATTAGACACAGTGCCTAATTCTAGACCGATTGTTGCCGCTGCTTCCAGCAGCCAATGAGATGCAGCCACGTTCGCAGGGCGAGGGACAGGGTCCCAGGCACTGGAGTGACAGTTGAAGTCGCCCCCCATGTACTGGAACTGGGGGAGAGTGTCTGCACGCGCTGCAAGCAGTCTGATCGCAGTGAATTTGTTGTCTGAGTAGACATTCATGAAATTGAAGGTGTGTCCCTCTGCAAAGAGCGACAACACGAGTATATCGCAATGATCAATGATATCGCGACGCATAGAGGGTCTCCAAGCGCTTAGCCGCGTCGAAACGTAGGCCATTACGTGAGGATGCATGTCAGGGTCTGGGGGACGAACCATAGCTAACCAACTTGGGTGGTTCGGTGCTCCCACTACTTCTTCACCTTCTACACTCACAGCAGACGGCGCAGAGCGAATGAGCCGCCATGGCGGCTCCTGGACAAAGAGAACATCATAAACCTGTTTATGTGATTCGAGTAGTATGTCTAAGGCTACATAGCTCTTAGCACAGTTGTACGAAAGTATTCTAACCTCCCCCAGCTCTGGACAGCGTTGTTCACGCATTAACCTGACTGAGTGTTAGAGTGGTTTCGGCGCGCTACATTAGAAGCACGCACCTGAGCATAACGGGCCATTATCCACTTGCGATCGAACCTGTTCCGGAAGAACACACATTTGTGAGCAGTGGCGAGGTGGTCCCCACCGCAGTTGACACAGTGGGGAGAGTGGGGGCAGGGCGCGCCAGCGGCCGTCGCAGGGATGGGCGGGTTTGCCTCAACCAGTACTGCTGAGATCAAGCATGAAAGTGGGCAGTTGCCCATATGAGTTCATATATCCACAGGGGCAACTACCCAAGGTTTGGGCAAGTGATGCATCTGCATATTTGCATACATTGACCACTGTCTGATGCATGATTTGAGGCATTTGCCTACTGTCACCTATACCCTGTCACAAAGGTCACCAATTCTGATGGCCCATCATTGTTGGCCATGATGCCTGATTTTGGGTAAACTCCGAGAAATTCCCACACTCACTAAAACCACTGCAACAGGGTGATTATTAATAGTATGGGGTGAGGCCCTACCTCAGAAATTCCCACGCTCACCAAAAATTCTAGAATGTGCAGAAAGCCGGGACACACATACCACTCTTTGAATCACTGCCTAATTCAGCCTCCATCAGGCTCTAGACCCTGATCTTTGATTCTAAAAATAGATTCCAGGCCACAGGATTTGAATATGAAAGTGGGTCTTTCTGGACAATCTTGGTACCGTTCTGTAGCTATTTTTTGTGGGATTCCAACACACATAATGCCAAGACTGGGCGCTTAGCGGTTATGATGCAATTCAGCAAATACACATATTTCGCAAAATAGGTAATTCAGTAATACCTCGCCCATCCCCCCGTATTTCTGCACGCTCTTGGTGTCGAGTTGTAGGTATTTTCAGCGCGCTTTGAACGCGTGCTTTTCCGTAAGTATGCGCTGAGCGGTTGTTGTGCTACCTCTTATATACTATATTTGGCAGAAATGCGCCTATTCAGTTGTACTGTGCTTATTTCCAGGAATTTATGGACGCATGAAGTACCGTCTGGTAGCTACCGTTAACGCGCTTCGGATGAATCTTTGATTATATCAGTGCGCCAACTGGTTGCTCCGCTATTTACAAAACAGTTATTTTATGAAAACTGAGCCACTCAGCTGTACCACACTCATTGATCCATATTTCCGGACGCTTGGGGTACCATTTTGTAGCTATCGTTTACCATATTCAGACGCATCTCTCACTGTGAAAATGCGCTTAGTACTTGTTTTGCTATTAGATAAATGGATAAGCATTGGAAAATGCATTCAGGCAGTAATTCCATAGCATATACTGAACGCTTCGGGACGCTCTTTTTCCCAGCTTGTAGCGGTGAATTAGGGGACTCCAACACGTCCATTATCATATCAGCGCGTCAAATCTACGTCTCGGAATAGTACAAATAGTGAATTATAGCAAATATACCACCAAATCAGCAGGTTGGTATTGAGATGTGGTATGACACAAAGAGTGTTATAATATATGTTGGTTTCACTTCCACCATGCAGCAGGATTTACCAACATCTGTTCCGGAAGCAGCATATATAGATCTCTCAGTCCCATAGACAACCCACTGTCAGAGTGCCTATGATATCTTATATAGTATCAACCACTCCTTACTCACTGCTATCTTGAATAGTCCAAGCTGTTGTTGGGGGTTCATACCAAATTTAATTATGATATGTTTAATGGTCATAGGTGTCAGGAATCGACCGAAGTCAGAGAGAAGTAAAGCCCAGAGACCAATTTGATAACAAAGCTGGAGTCCTACAGTGACTCCAGGACCCTTTATATACATGGAAACCAGGGTAACTACAGCCGGACCAGGGTAACTTGTTATAAATAACCAAACTATCAATAGATGGAAGATGGGGCAGAGTAGATAGGTGTGGGAGCATACCAAAGGATAGGTGTGGGAGTCATAGGGGTCCATAAGGGGATAGCTTACAGGTAGGGTTGGACACGAGAATGTGCCCTGACAATAGGTCCTTAAGGTGAAGTTGAACACTATGTGCATGTGGTGACTGACATTTGCACTGAGTGAACCACACTCATGGCAAAAAGCATGAGCATCTCACAATATTTGAAATTGCATAGCTTGTACTGAATGCCTTGGAAATATAAAATATGTGCTGGAAAGGGCTATGTCACAGCTATAACCTCGTGCTAATAGCACACAGATTGGTGCAGTATAGCCAATGCAAATGCTGATTTGGTGGTATATTTGCTATAATTCACTATTTGTACTATTCCGAGACGTAGATTTGACGCGCTGATATGATAATGGACGTGTTGGAGTCCCCTAATTCACCGCTACAAGCTGGGAAAAAGAGCGTCCCGAAGCGTTCAGTATATGCTATGGAATTACTGCCTGAATGCATTTTCCAATGCTTATCCATTTATCTAATAGCAAAACAAGTACTAAGCGCATTTTCACAGTGAGAGATGCGTCTGAATATGGTAAACGATAGCTACAAAATGGTACCCCAAGCGTCCGGAAATATGGATCAATGAGTGTGGTACAGCTGAGTGGCTCAGTTTTCATAAAATAACTGTTTTGTAAATAGCGGAGCAACCAGTTGGCGCACTGATATAATCAAAGATTCATCCGAAGCGCGTTAACGGTAGCTACCAGACGGTACTTCATGCGTCCATAAATTCCTGGAAATAAGCACAGTACAACTGAATAGGCGCATTTCTGCCAAATATAGTATATAAGAGGTAGCACAACAACCGCTCAGCGCATACTTACGGAAAAGCACGCGTTCAAAGCGCGCTGAAAATACCTACAACTCGACACCAAGAGCGTGCAGAAATACGGGGGGATGGGCGAGGTATTACTGAATTACCTATTTTGCGAAATATGTGTATTTGCTGAATTGCATCATAACCGCTAAGCGCCCAGTCTTGGCATTATGTGTGTTGGAATCCCACAAAAAATAGCTACAGAACGGTACCAAGATTGTCCAGAAAGACCCACTTTCATATTCAAATCCTGTGGCCTGGAATCTATTTTTAGAATCAAAGATCAGGGTCTAGAGCCTGATGGAGGCTGAATTAGGCAGTGATTCAAAGAGTGGTATGTGTGTCCCGGCTTTCTGCACATTCTAGAATTTTTGGTGAGCGTGGGAATTTCTGAGGTAGGGCCTCACCCCATACTATTAATAATCACCCTGTTGCAGTGGTTTTAGTGAGTGTGGGAATTTCTCGGAGTTTACCCAAAATCAGGCATCATGGCCAACAATGATGGGCCATCAAACAGTACTGCCTGTGACTGATGCCAGGGTACAGGTAGGCAGTTTGCCCAAAGCATGCATAAAAATGCACCTAGTTACACTGCCTGTCATTATCTGTCATGGGAAAAAAATTTGCCCAAGCATTGGGCAACTGCCCCTGTGGATATATGAACTCATATGGGTAACTGCCCTGAATCATGTATCAGACCAGCTGATATAGGTGCTCTCGCCATGCACGCAGTGGTAGGGTGTCCCCAGCAATGGCAGCGCATGCAGTGGGGTGTTCCGGAGTTGGCATGCATTCCCTGGATAGGGCAGATGACGTTACCGAACATAAGCTCGCGTTTGATGAGCTGGGATGCACGAGCGCCGGTCTGGCTGTCGTGTATGTTGAAGTAGACTGTGCAGGTCCATGCAGTGCGGCTGTCGCGCACTATGCGCGGTGGGCCAGAGAGTTGAACGAGATCGCGGAATGGCGCTGCAAGCAGCTTCGTTTCGAAGTCGGACGGTTGCATGCAGACGGTACCTGTGCCGTTGTTGAAGTATGCACCATTATATGCTGATCTGATGTATAAGTATGGGGACCTACCCAAGTGAGTTCATATATCAGGGCCCTTAACCCCCCAAGGGCTTGGGGACTGATGCATCAGTATTTATGCTTTTTGTTATAGGCAAAGGGATACATCACTGCCTATACTGACCACCAGCCTGTCACATAGGTCACTAAATCTGATGGCAGCCATTGGAAATAATGGTATATCTGCAGAATTCCCACAGTCACTAAAATCACTGTCCCCATCAAAAATGATGGCTTACCTCGAAAATTCCCACGCTCAGTAAAACCTCCTAGACTGATAGCCCATCAATAATAATGGCCCTTTTTCTTTGACAGCACCCATCAAATCTAATCAAGGGGCCCGGAAATCACCAAATAGCTAGACCTAGGGGGTTCAGGACTTTGACCAAAAATTCCCACGCTACCTGGGCTCACACTAAAAATATTGAAAAATGCAGAAAAATCAGAAACCTAGGTCAGTGTTTGAACCACTACCAAATTCGGTCTCCAGCAGGCTGTAGGGCGCCTTTTCTGATTCTAAAAATAGATTCAAGCCGGAGTTTTTGAATATGAATGTTGGTATTTTTGGACGATTTGGGTACCATTCTGTAGCAAATTTTAACGTGATTCCAACGCACATATTGCCGAAGCGGTGCGCTCAGCGGTTGTTTTGCTATTGACAATATAGTGTGCCCATCAGAAGCGAGCCACTCACCTGTATCTCACCCATTTCTCCATATTTTTGAACAGTCCTGGTACCATTCTGTAGCTATTTTAAGCACGCTCCTGATAAATACTCCATCATCATGGCGCGCTAAGCCGATGCTTCGCTATTTATGGAATAGTGATATTTCGCAAAATGCGCCACACAGCTATATCTTACTCATTTTTTCGAATTTCCGGACGATTCAGATACCGTCTGGTAGCTATGATTAATTTGATTCTAGCGCATATTTCATCATCACGGAGCGCTAAGCCGTTGCTTTGATATTAAGCAAACAGTGATATATAATACAAGTGAGCCACTCACCCTGTATCTTGCCCATTTCTTTCTATTTTTTGACGCTTGTGGTACCATCTTGTAGCTAATTCTCATACAATTTCGACGCATATTTTATCCTGGCATTGCGCCTAGTGGTTGCCTTGTTATTAATTAAATGGTTCATAGTAGAAAAACACATCAAGTAGTAATTGCATAGCCTATAGTCAACGCTTTTGGACGCTATTGGTACCCACTTGTAGCGCTTAATGAGTGTAATCCAACGCACCTATTTGTATATCAGCGCGTCAATTCTACGCCTTGGAATCATCAAAACAGTGAATATTGACTGATACAGCACTAATTTGGCATTTGTATGGGCTATACTCAACCAATTTGTGCACTATTGGAACAAGCTTGTAGCTATCATCTTCACACTCCTAACACATATTTTATATTTTTAGAGTACCCAGTATACCCCTTAGAATCTCCTAATCAGTTGATGTACCCTGTTTTAGCTTTATTGTCTCAACTGTATTGGTTCATCACTGTGTAGACTACCATATAGTCAGGTCCATTAATTTTGACAATGTTATATCCTCCTGTTATAAGGTTCAAGTTATTGGAACCATAGCATTATAGCAGGTGTAAACTAGATATATTGGAATACTTATGAGCATTTCAGCATTTGTGCATAGTAGACAACACATGTATGAGTGCAGGTAGCACAGGTTGGTGTTGAGCTGTGGTATAATTCACTGAGTGTTGAAATATAGTTGGGGGGTACTCCACCTCTATATTCTCACAGAGTCCCAGCTATACCAGCAGTAGGTCAGGTCTCCAGCATATTGATGAAGTATGCCAAAGGCCTCTGACTCTCATCCATATCATTGACCACTAACCAATTGCCCATCAGTTTGAGGAGAGTGTATTATCAAATCATAGTTGCCAGAAAGTGGTAGCTCAGTTAGTATCAGAAGGACAGTATCTCAGAGCAGTGCATGAAGTGATAGATAAATCTGAACACCATCAACTAACTGTCTACTACATTAGTCCAAACCACATAGTACTAAGTTTATGAAAAATTACTATTTGATATATGAATTTATGATGGATGATAAAGGTATAATTGAACACTGTATGATTCTTGGGTATCACAGTTTGTACTGCCTGAATCAGACTCTTGGGTACAGTATGAGCAAGCTACTATATCTAAGATTGTACAAGGTAGACTCAATGCTTTGCAAATGTAAAATATGCGTCAGAAGCGTGCAAATGAGAGCTACAAGCTCGTCCCAATAGCGCACAAATTGGTTGAGTATAGCCCATACAAATGCCAAATTAGTACTATATCAGTCAATATTCACTGTTTTGATGATTCCAAGGCGTAGAATTGACGCGCTGATATACAAATAGGTGCGTTGGATTACACTCATTAAGCGCTACAAGTGGGTACCAATAGCGTCCAAAAGCGTTGACTATAGGCTATGCAATTACTACTTGATGTGTTTTTCTACTATGAACCATTTAATTAATAACAAGGCAACCACTAGGCGCAATGCCAGGATAAAATATGCGTCGAAATTGTATGAGAATTAGCTACAAGATGGTACCACAAGCGTCAAAAAATAGAAAGAAATGGGCAAGATACAGGGTGAGTGGCTCACTTGTATTATATATCACTGTTTGCTTAATATCAAAGCAACGGCTTAGCGCTCCGTGATGATGAAATATGCGCTAGAATCAAATTAATCATAGCTACCAGACGGTATCTGAATCGTCCGGAAATTCGAAAAAATGAGTAAGATATAGCTGTGTGGCGCATTTTGCGAAATATCACTATTCCATAAATAGCGAAGCATCGGCTTAGCGCGCCATGATGATGGAGTATTTATCAGGAGCGTGCTTAAAATAGCTACAGAATGGTACCAAGACTGTTCAAAAATATGGAGAAATGGGTGAGATACAGGTGAGTGGCTCGCTTCTGATGGGCACACTATATTGTCAATAGCAAAACAACCGCTGAGCGCACCGCTTCGGCAATATGTGCGTTGGAATCACGTTAAAATTTGCTACAGAATGGTACCCAAATCGTCCAAAAATACCAACATTCATATTCAAAAACTCCGGCTTGAATCTATTTTTAGAATCAGAAAAGGCGCCCTACAGCCTGCTGGAGACCGAATTTGGTAGTGGTTCAAACACTGACCTAGGTTTCTGATTTTTCTGCATTTTTCAATATTTTTAGTGTGAGCCCAGGTAGCGTGGGAATTTTTGGTCAAAGTCCTGAACCCCCTAGGTCTAGCTATTTGGTGATTTCCGGGCCCCTTGATTAGATTTGATGGGTGCTGTCAAAGAAAAAGGGCCATTATTATTGATGGGCTATCAGTCTAGGAGGTTTTACTGAGCGTGGGAATTTTCGAGGTAAGCCATCATTTTTGATGGGGACAGTGATTTTAGTGACTGTGGGAATTCTGCAGATATACCATTATTTCCAATGGCTGCCATCAGATTTAGTGACCTATGTGACAGGCTGGTGGTCAGTATAGGCAGTGATGTATCCCTTTGCCTATAACAAAAAGCATAAATACTGATGCATCAGTCCCCAAGCCCTTGGGGGGTTAAGGGCCCTGATATATGAACTCACTTGGGTAGGCCCCCACATTTGATGTTTGATATCAGCAGCCATGGTTGAAGTATGGAGCGCCCATGATCCGCAGATAGGACGTGGAGGCAGGTAGGCCGACCCAAGGCTTGGGGTCCGAGTGGTTGGCACATACCGAGTAGATAACGAGGCGAACTGTGTTGAGTTCAGCCTCAGAGGGGACGTTGGATGCAGCGAGCACCCAGCCAGAGAAAGCAGCGCGAGCAGAATCGATAATGAGGCTGCTGCGTGAGTTCTTGAGCGCTGCATTGATGCGAGCGACAAGGATAGAGAGGGACGCTGTGGGCGCCTCTGCCTGGAAAGTGACCATGATACCACAGCGACTGGGGCCAGTGCGGGTGTAAGCAGGAGTAACCTTCTTGCCGCGCTTGCGCGCAGCAGGAGTGGCCACAGGGGCGGGCGCTGCTGCCCTGGGCAGCGGTGCAGGTGCAATATCGCGGGCGGCAGCAGCGTACGAGCGACGTGGCGGCTTGGCGATGGTAGGAGGTGGGGGCGGCTTCTTGTAGCGAGCTGCGATCGGTTTGGAAGCAGGGGCCGGCTTGGGGGCCTGCTTAGGAGGTGGGCAGTCGACGCTCTTCCCCTTCCCTGTGTTGGGTCCCTGGGGTGGGGCAGATGCGTCAGCCATGACTGTATCGACGTCCTGGAGCCTGGAGGCGGCGGGAGGCGGCGGTAGGGGTGCAGAGGACGTCGGAGCGACGTCCTGGGTGGAAGTGGGGATCGTGGGAGGTGAGAACAGTCCCTCGAAGGCGTGTTGGAGCGTTTCGTCGTCCCAGGTGGGGACGCCGCTGAATCCAGCTGAAATTGCGGTGTCCACCAGATTATAGAGCCTCTGGGTGAACAAGCAGTTGTTGTGGGCAGTGTCGTTGTACTCGCTGTTGGAAACGAGCCAGGTGTGTGCACTGGAGAGCACTGCAGTGATCGCTGAAAAGTCCAACTCCACAGCATCTGCAGAGTCAGTGAGCACCAGATAAGCTGGTGCAGGGGTGCTGGTAGGGGTGTCTCCTGACATAGGCTCGTCCTCAGCCTCCTCTTCGCTGTCAGGGGATCCGGGCGCTGGCGACGATTCCTGTGCGGCTGTCGCTGTGCGGATGGGTGAAGAGGCGCGGGAGGCGACTCTGGACGTTGTGGCCGACCTAATGCGCAAGGGAACGCCTGGGGTCGGTGTAGAGTAGTACTCCCTGGCGCTGGTAGCGCCAGAGGGGTCTGGGGATGAGGTCGCTGGCGCTGGGCCTGTGGTTCCTGGGCGAGGGATGTTGCTCGAGGACGCAGCGCGTGATCCAGGAGGATCTGGCGCTACCCCTTTTGCTTTGGGGGGCATGGTGTTGCTGTTAGGCGGTTGGTGACCTTCGATAAGAGATCGAGGACGTGTAGAGCGGTGGGGGACGAGGGGGGCGATGAGCTGGTGTGTTTCCCACGGGTACACATAGTGGTTACCGGAAGAGAAGCGATGATCCTCGTCCTATCCCTCTTTGCAGAGGGACAGACCTTTAACTTCGTGAATGTCTACTCAGACAGTGAATTCACAGCGATCAAGCTACTTGCTGAACGCGCAGATTCTCTCCCCCAGTTCCAGTACATGGGGGGCGATTTCAACTGCCACAACAGCCTCTGGCACCCTGTCCCTCTCGCTGCAAACGTGGCTGCTTCCCATTGGCTGCTAAGCGCAGCCCAGACCATTGGGCTAGAATTAGACCCTGTGTCTAACCCTGGACCCACCCATATTCCCAGAGATGCTTCTAAGCGTCCCTCGGTTACAACCAATGCTGCTGTACTCATGTATGAAGCTGGGCAGTATCTCCTACAAAGTACATATATCCACAAGGGTAGTTACCCAAGGGCTTGGGCAGTTGATGCATCAGGCTTTGAGCCAAGTTGTGAAAGTGTTAACAGTCACAGCAGACTGATTTAGTGCTTGGTATTCTGTTTTTCTGCCTCTATTAATTTATTCCCAGGCCCTTAGGCTTATATAATTTGTTATATTACATAATGGTAAGGGTTATCTCTATTTTGGGAACCAAGTATAAAAGTGCACTCAGCCAGGATTGAACCAAGGTATGGAACAGCTTATATAAGCACATCAAATCCTCAGGCAATTTAACCACTACTCCACACCACTGTATATATACTTAGGCCCTATATGGTCTATATCCCCACATTTTGGCACTCTTCCCAAGGCACTTCACACTTTTCACTCTCACTTGGGGCTGTGCACCAATCATTGTCTACCACATATCTTCATCAAAACTGCATGGAAACTCATGAAAAAAAATGTCTTATAATTGAATAAATTGGCACTATCATCCTATGCTAGTCTCATACTTTTGAATCAAGTGTATCCTATTTTTATCCACAGTTCATTCAATTCAAACACATTTATTGTCAAGTGCTGGGCTACCCTGTGGTTCATTTGGCATGCATATTGTATCATTCTGTAGCACTCATTTGCGCGCTTCTAACGCGTCCGGTATCGTATTGTAGCGCCCAGTACTTGTTGAGTTATACTCAGTGCACTTATGATAGATATGATAGAAGAGAGTGTACACTCTGCTTACCAATAGTGGATGGATCTGGACGCACTTAATACCGCTTTTTAGCGCCTAATCTCACGTCTTAAACGCGTCCCCAAGCATGCTGGTATGTTGAGTACTTGTTGAGATATAGTCATTCTACTTTCAATGAGTGGCACAGCAGTATATCCATGTTTATTGCATCAATTTTGGACATATCTGGATGTTCTTGGTACCTAAATGTAGTGCAGTTCAATGCAAATTGACCACATGATTCATTGTAGCTGCGCACTTTGGCAGTGCTTCCACTATTGGTAAGCAGAGTGTACACTCTCTTCTATCATATCTATCATAAGTGCACTGAGTATAACTCAACAAGTACTGGGCGCTACAATACGATACCGGACGCGTTAGAAGCGCGCAAATGAGTGCTACAGAATGATACAATATGCATGCCAAATGAACCACAGGGTAGCCCAGCACTTGACAATAAATGTGTTTGAATTGAATGAACTGTGGATAAAAATAGGATACACTTGATTCAAAAGTATGAGACTAGCATAGGATGATAGTGCCAATTTATTCAATTATAAGACATTTTTTTTCATGAGTTTCCATGCAGTTTTGATGAAGATATGTGGTAGACAATGATTGGTGCACAGCCCCAAGTGAGAGTGAAAAGTGTGAAGTGCCTTGGGAAGAGTGCCAAAATGTGGGGATATAGACCATATAGGGCCTAAGTATATATACAGTGGTGTGGAGTAGTGGTTAAATTGCCTGAGGATTTGATGTGCTTATATAAGCTGTTCCATACCTTGGTTCAATCCTGGCTGAGTGCACTTTTATACTTGGTTCCCAAAATAGAGATAACCCTTACCATTATGTAATATAACAAATTATATAAGCCTAAGGGCCTGGGAATAAATTAATAGAGGCAGAAAAACAGAATACCAAGCACTAAATCAGTCTGCTGTGACTGTTAACACTTTCACAACTTGGCTCAAAGCCTGATGCATCAACTGCCCAAGCCCTTGGGTAACTACCCTTGTGGATATATGTACTTTGTAGGAGATACTGCCCAGCTTCATACATCAGGCCAGCTGATATAGGTGGCGTGGCTTGCCCACTCCAGAGACTTGAATGTAACGCGACGCTCGAACCCTTGGTGGAACGAAGCGTGCGCCATCGCCCTGCAGCAGCATCGCGCTTCGCGCGACCCTGCTGACTGGGCACACTTCAGGCGTAGTATAAAGAGTGCCAAACACGTGTTTTTCAATGCCCAAATCGCAGAAATCGCTGTTAAGTCGAAGCGCCCATGGGACCTAATAAACTGGGTCCAGCAGCGCAAGTTACCCCCATGCGAAGCTATCCAATATCAAGGACAGCCTTGTCATGAAATGAGCGCCCTATGGGACGCGTTACATGGCACATACAACGCGGCCTCTGGCCGTGCTTGTGATATGACCATTTTAGACTCCCTGCCCGACACACCAGTGTGCAGGTGGGCGCCCTTCTCACTGCAGGAGCTCAATGACTTGTTATTGTTGTGCTCAAACAGATCTGCACCAGGTCCGGACCACATAGGGTGGTTGCACCTGAAATCACTTGTGAAGGACACACACTGCGTGCGCATCCTTCTCTTGCTTGCCAATGCCTGCCTAAGGGTGGGTCACTGGCCTGCAACCTTCAAGGAGTCTCTCTCGGTCATCATACCAAAGCCAGGGAAACCCTCATACTCAGCGCCCAAGGCCTTCCAGCCCATTGCACTTCTCAACACACTTGGCAAACTCATAGAGAAGATGCTAGCTAACAGGATGCAGTTCGACTCTGTTGGACTTGACATCTTCCATCCTAATCAACTTGGTGGAGTGCGTCAGCACTCTACCAAAGATGCAGGAATGCTTTTGACCCACATTGTGCGAACAGGGTGGGCCAAGGGCTTGAAGACCAGCGTGCTCGCTTTTGATGTCACGCAGTTCTTCCCTTCTCTGAATCACAACATGCTTGTCGCGATTCTTCGCAAGCAAGGATTTGCAAGAAATGTGGTGCGTTTCTTTGCTTCATATCTTGTTGGTCGCACCACGCGCTATGCCTGGGGTGGCTTTGTATCCGATCCACAACTTGCTGACGTCAGTGTGGGCCAAGGCTCTGCACTGTTGCCTGTTCTGTCCGCTCTCTATCTCGTGCCCATGATGCGCTTATACGAACTGAGTGCTGCCTCCCCAGGGACCACTCTTCTCTCTTATGTAGACGATGGTACAATCATTGCACAGTCCCCCGAAGAGGACGATAACCTGAGTATACTCAAGGCATCCTATGCTGTCATCTTCGAGATGTTTACACGGCTCGGTCTCGCGCTGGAGCATGATAAGTCGGAACTATTCCACTTTGATCATGCATGCGCGCCTACCAACCCGACGCTGGATCTGGGATACGCACCATACACTGGCAACACTCCCCTAGCCCCAAAAGACCTTTTGGAGGTACTTGGGCTTCTTCTTCAACCGCAAGCTCACATTCCACGAGCACATTCGATTCTACTCTACCAAAGCGCTGACATCCGTCAAGGCAATGCGCATGTTGGGCAACTCATCCCGGGGCCTCTCCCCTTCACACAAGAGGCTCCTCTATCGATCCTGTGTCATCCCCATCGCGACATACAGATTCCAACTCTGGTACTTTGCTGGCGCCAAGAATAAGACCGCCATCAAGACCCTCAACAAGATGCAGCGACAGGCTGCACTCTGGATCACTGGTGCTTTCCGCACCTCCCCTGGAGGCGGCATTGAGGCCCTAGCGGGCCTGATGCCGCTCCATATGACACTAGCTAAGCTGTCATCCAGCTCAGTTACTCGTGTTGTGTCTCTCTCTGACACACACCCAGTTCGCTCACTTATGAGCGGACGCCACCTCAAGCGTGCTACCCCACATGCTGGTTCTATTCAACTCATGACCCCTGCCCTCAAGGCAAAGGTTAAGGGTTCACTCATGCAGGCAGATACTATCCTGCCCACGGCTGTTGAGAACATGGATCCATTCCATGCACTTGCACAGCCAAGCTTCCGACTGCTTGATCGCTTTCGTGATCGCATTGTGTTTGACGTGCCCTCAAGATCCCCACCACCGCCGCCGCCCCCTCCCGGGGACAGCCCAAGTGCTGAAGAGATCCTGGATGCGCGGATGTGGGCTAACGCCCTCATCCGGGACAAAATCAATGTTCCCAAGGATATGGCGGCACTGGCAGCAATGCCAGTCCCCAAATCAGCGCACATCAAGCCTGTTGGCTCGAAAACGCTTGCGCGTGCCCAGCAATGCCTATACCTCGACGCCTTACTTCAGGAATTGGAGGGAGATGCCGATACTATTCATGTGGCGGCAGACGGCAGTCTACTGACCTCTGAACATCTGCAGGCAACTGCAGCTGTTATTATCTGACGGCAGACAGAGCGACTTCACCAGAATCGCTTTGTGGCCAGTAGAGTGACTGCGCACAACGCTGAACTCTATGCTATTTGATCCGCAGTAGTGCAGTGTACACAGCACAACTGCGAAACGGATTGTTATCTTCACTGACGCGATAGGCTCTGCCTGCGTCACTGTAGACCCGTCCCCACACTCTGGTCAAGCTCACTCGCTGGCTGTGTGTGCGGCGTTACAAGGTTGGCTCCAAGGAGACGAGGAGCGCACCATCACATTTGTTCATGTACCATCTGCCCTCAGATGGTCGTTACATGGGCAAGCTCATCAGCATGCCACCTTGCTCCGCGTTCCCCTTGGATGGGACCCAGCGCTCACTATTAACTCCATCAGGCAGACTACTGACCGGTGGCGTGAACAGGAGTGGAAGACCAAGTTCCTCCACTCCCCCCTTCCAGGTGCCGCTTTTTTGCAACTCCGGGGTGTAGATGGCACCCAACTCCAGCCCAGCTCCAAAGGCAGGCCGTGGATCAAGTTAGCAGGAAGCGATAATGCGCTTTTTGCACGCATGTGCAGGTGTGTCCTCAATCATGCACCGATCGGGTCCTACTATGCCCGCTTCAACATAGACTCCCCCATTCACTGTTCCTGCGGCTGACGGCAGGACAGAGAGCACATCTTGGCGTACTGCCATCAGTACACCAGAATCTCCATTGATGCACCAGTACTTGTCGCTGGTCTTGTTCGCTTTCTGAAGGACAACCCCAGTGCGTTTGCCTTCCCCAAACCAGACCAAGGAGTGGGTTGACCGTGTCAGGCAGCTGCCGCGGACCGGTAAAGCCCTCCTGAACGCAGGGGTCTGGGCGTATACAAGGGGGTCTCCGAAAGGGGAACCTGGGGTGGGCTCGTTCCCCATCCCCGACTGCAGGGCCTGTGTCTTTGGATGCAGGCCTGGGTCGCAAATGAACCCAGCACCTGGCCTAGGCCACTCACAACGTTGCAGTACCTGGGGTACCAGTCAGTTCATCCGGTCCAATGTCGCTTGCCCGTCACGACTTCTCTTCCTTTTATTTGTCAAGCACTATACAAATGCGACATCACATGTCTCCAGCCTGTTGTTTCTCCAAACGCCTGCTTACATCTAGTTTTGTGGCTATGTACAACCACTCCCCTCCATTAGGGACTTGTCGATTCTTGTAGTTGGCACTTGGACTGCTTACGTGCACCGAGTAATAAATTGTTGATTTTTTTTTTAAAACAAAAAAAAAAAACAAGCTGAACAGTATTGATTTCAGCCTCAGTCAGTACATTGGATGCAAAGAGCACCCAACCAGCAAATGC
Source organism: Psilocybe cf. subviscida (assembly GCA_013368295.1). Taxonomy (NCBI): domain Eukaryota; kingdom Fungi; phylum Basidiomycota; class Agaricomycetes; order Agaricales; family Agrocybaceae; genus Psilocybe; species Psilocybe cf. subviscida. Next base: position 2,593,856 of record JAACJJ010000029.1, on the reverse strand, counting down.
GGCGCAACCTGAGTCGATGACCAGGTTGCTGTGTGAGTTCTTGAGCGTCTTGTTCAGGCGTTCAATGAAGATGGAGAACGTTGTTGTAGCAACGACTGTTGTGAATGCCACCATGATGCTGCGACAATTGGGGCCGCTGCGGGTGTAGATAGGAACAATCTTCTTGCCACGCTTGCACGCAGTGTTTGGGACCGCTGGGGAGTGTATTCCAGCTGCAGCCTGCGGCGCACCAGCGCAAGCGGCGCCTGCATAGGAGCGACGCACAGGGTTGGCAGGCTGGGTTGGGGGAGGTGTGGGCCTCGAGTAGCAAGCAGCGAGCACTTTGGGTGCGTCCTGCAGTGGTGGGCGGTCAACTGCCTTCCCCTTTCCCTTAGAGGGGCCCTGGGCCAGGGGGGTGTCGTCCTGCATCTCAGTATTGATGTCCTGGAGCCTGTTATCAGCAGGGGGAGCGGGACTCGATTATTGGGATGGGGAAGAAAGGTGAGCAGTTGAATTGTCTCCTTCCATGCTGATGTCCTCGGGCTTGAACAGCTCCTGAAACTTGTTGCAAAGCAGCACATTCCATGGCTGGAAAGCGCCGAATCCGTTGGTCATGGCAGTAGACACTAAGTTGTACATGTGCTGGGTGAAACTGCGGTTTGTAGAGTTGGTGGTTTGAGTGCCGCCATGGGCACTGAACCAGGAGTGGGCGCTCTTGAACTCAGCTGTGATTGCTTTGAGGTCCTCCTCTACAAGCTCTGCAGAGTTGGTAAGGGTCATCCTCAAGGGGACGGTTGGGGCAGTAGTAGAGGGGCCTCAGGTGGCAGATTCAGCCTCAGGGACAATGCCGTCACTGCTGTTGCTGTTGCTACCTGGGGCCTCGGTTGCTGTGGTTGCTGGCGTGAGATCCCTGGAAGGGACGGTTGCCACTCTGGCTAGGGAAGCTGCCTGAGACTTTGTCCTCAACACCGCTGCTGAACGCTGGCGTCCTGGGATGCCTGGTGTAGGTGTGCTGTACTGCTCTCTGGCAGCATTAGCTGCAGTAGGCGGTGCGGGTTGGGCTGTAGGCTGGTTGCCTGCGTTTCCGGGGTTGGGGGCATTGCTGGTAGAAGGGGCGGACAATCCTGGGGGATCTACCGCCCCTCCTTGCTGCTTGGGGGCATGGGGTGCTGTTAGGCTGTTGGGTGACGTCCGATGCTGGATCGGGTATGTGTAGGAGCGTAGGGGACGGGAAGAGCGATGAGCAGAGGTGTTCCCCATGGTGTACACGTAGTGGTTACAGGAAGAGAAGCGATGGCAGTGTTGTTGTACTTGCTGTTGGAAACAAGCCAGGTGTGTGCACTGGAGAGCACTGCAGTGATTGCTGAGAAGTCCAACTCTGCAGCTTCTGCAGAGTCAGTGAGCGCCAGATAAGCTGGTGCAGGGGTGCCAGTACGGGTGTCTCCTGACATAGGCTTGTCCTCAGCCTCCTCTTTGCTGTCAGGGGGATCCGGGTGCTGGCGACAATTCCTGTGCAGCTGTTGCTGTGTGATTGGGTGAAGAGGTGCAGGAGGTGACTCTGGACATTGTGGCCGACCTAATGCGCAGGAGAACACCTGGGGTCGGTGTAGAGTAGTACTCCCTGGCACTGGTAGTGCCAGATGGGTCTTGGGATGAGGTTGCTGGCGCTGGGCCTGCAGTTCCTGGGCAAGGGATGTTGCTCAAGAATGCAGCGCATGATCCAGGAGGATCTGGCACTACCCCTTTCGCTTTAGGGGGCATGGTGCTGCTGTTAGGTGGTTGGTGACCTATGATTGGAGATCAAGGACGTGTAGAGGGGTGGGGGACGAGGGGGGCGATGAGCTGGTGTGTTTCCCACGGGTACATGCAGTGGGTCCCAGAAGAGAAGCGATGACTGAGGGACGCTTAGAAGCATCTCTGGGAATATGAGTGGGTCCAGGGTTAGACACAGGGTCTAATTCTAGCCCAATGGTCTGGGCCGCATTTAGCAGCCAATGGGAAGCAGCCATGCTTGCAGCGCGAGGGACAGGGTCCCAGAGGCCGTTGTGGCAGTTGAAATTGCCCCCTATGTATTGGAACTGGGGGAGAGAATCTGCTAGCTTGATCGCTGTGAATTCACTGTCTGAGTAGACATTCATGCAGTTAAAGGTCTGTCTCTCTGCAAAGAGGGATAGGACATGGACCCCCTGCCCGACACACCAGTGCGCGGGTGGGCACCCTTCTCACTGCAAGAGCTCAATGACTTGTTATTGTTGTGCTCAAACAGATCTGCACCAGGTCCGGACCACATAGGGTGGTCGCACCTGAAATCGCTTGTGAAGGACACACACTACGTGCATGTCCTTCTCTCGCTCGCCAATGCCTGCCTAAGGGTGGGTCACTGGCCTGCAACCTTCAAGGAGTCTCTCTTTGTCATCATACCAAAGCCAGGGAAACCTTCATACTCAGCGCCCAAGGCCTTCCGGCCTATTGCACTTCTCAACACACTTGGCAAACTCATAGAGAAGATGCTAGCTAACAGGATGCAGTTTGACTCTGTTGGACTCGACATCTTTCACCCTAATCAACTTGGTGGAGTGTGCCAGCGCTCTACTGAAGATGCAGGAATGCTTTTGACCCACATTGTGCGAACAGGGTGGGCCAAGGGCTTGAAGACCAGCATGCTTGCATTTGATGTCGCGCAGGCTCAAACTACAGTGAATGTACTTACCAGAGCAATCACATCAAAAAGTGGCCCAGGCAAAAGTGGGTGGGAAAAGTCATCCAGAGTGAATGGACTTTCCCACCCACTTTTGCCCAGCCCACCCAATGTCTGATTTTAGCATTGAGGTGGGCACAATACATAGCAGTACAACTTCCCTGCACATGGACCGTTTTCTATGTGTATGGTACCATCTTGTAGCGTTTAATTACCCAATTCTAACAAGCCTGGTATCATGTTGTAGCAACAAGTATTTGTTTAGTTATTGTAAGTCTGCTGATGCTGGTAATTGATGCAGGGAAGAATACCCTTTACCTCCGGAAATACTCAATGGATTTCAATGCAAACAGTACTATTTTGTAGTGCTAAAATCAGATACAAAGCCACCCCAGGCATAGTGCGTGGTGTGACCAACAAGATATGAAGCAAAGAAACGCACCACATTTGTAGCAAATCCCTGTTTGCAAAGAATCACAACAAGCATGTCGCAATTCGGAGAAGGGAAGAACTGTGCAACATCAAATGCGAGCATGCTGGTCTTCAAGCCCTTGGCCCACCCTGTTTGCACAATGTGGGTCAAAAGGAGGTCTTGACACTCTCCCACATATTTTGGCCAGACTCCACTAGACTCCACTGGAGTCTAATATGAGTTAATCATATTTTCATATATACTGAGCCTTTTTGATGGCTTTTCAAAAAATAGTGACTAAAATCCACTATACAAGGTCCACTGGACTCCACTAGACTTTGTCAAAGTCCACTGGAGTCTGCTGGACTCCACAGTCATTTCAATAGAATTGAACAATTTTTGTGGTTCATGTAAAATCTAATTGTCAAATTTGAATATCAGTATTTAGGTGCCTACAAAAGATGTTCCCCCCCTGTGGATTAGCATTTTGCTAGTACTTTCTATTAAACAAAACAAGGGAATGCTTAGAGTGCTTACTAAGTACTCCAGACTGTTTTTACTGCAGGGGATTTGCAACACCAATATGAATAGCATATGGGAGTTTACTTGTAGGCCTGCTGTTGACATGCTCACCAGTGGTCACACAAGCTAATATAACTGGTAGTATATTGACCAGGAAAAAAAAAGGGTAAAGGGATGCAGTAGTGGTATAATGAGATAGGCTATGGTATAAGCATGGCCAGGCCCAGTCTTCCATTTCTGCTTGTAAGTCACTAGTAAATTAGTGCAACTTATTGTTGCTTCTTGTCAGTAATATTAGCTAGGTAAAAAGATATGGTTACTATATATTAGGGTTAGAAAGTCTGTTTGCAGACTATATCAATGCATTTGATTGAGGTCTCTGATATTTGACTATCTATTCGATAATTGTATTGCTCAAGTGTCTACAAGGATTATTGTATTATTTCAGTTATATATGAGGTTAGTACAGTGGACTCTAGTGGAGTCCACTGGAGTCTGTGGAGTCTAGTGGAGTCTACTCAAAGTCTGTGGGAGAGGGTAAAGTATTGGTATTTCTGCATCAATCTCAATGAAACAAGTTTCAGAGCATAGTTAATACCCACTAGTACATGTGCGCCAAGTCTTGTCTTGATTGGTGCAAAAATAGGGCTTCAATAAGGCCTACATGAGGGCCAGTGTAGCATAGTGTTGCTGCTTCATAAGGTTACACATTCTATCCATGAGGCAGTCAATATATTATCTCTTCTTGCCATATAGCAGCTCCTGTATCTCTATACACCTTGCACAATGGCTGGTCATGCAAAATCTCAGCTTGAGAAAGAGTACATTGCCTGCCAGAAGCACAAAGATCTGATGGCAAAAGCAGTGCAGTCCTACAAAGTGGAACAGCAGAAGCAGAAGAACCAGCTTGGTCTGCACACAATTTGCACCCAAATCAGTAACACATACTTTGAAGAGACAGGTGAATGTATCATCTTGAATCAGATGACCCTGCTATGGCATGCTAATGGTGGTGCCTCCCCAGTGGAAGCTAATGAGAAGAAGGCTTGGCTTACTTGGGCAGAGGAAACCCTTGTTGTGGATTTCCTAAACAAGATGGCAGGCTGTGGCTTTCCATATACCCACAAGGGAACAAAGGAGGTTGTCAACAATATTGCATCAGCATGGCTTGGCAACAACTTTCCAGTTACTGGTGTGGGGATTAACTGGAGACAGTGATTCCTGAAGCAGAATGCTTACTGGCTTAAGATGTCTAGTGATTGTCACAGGTAATGCCCAGGTATCTGGGATGTACCCTTACCCTTACCCGCACTACCCACACCCCCAATGGCGGGTCTGGGGTTCACAGGTTTTGCTATGGGTTGGGCAGGTTTCACAGGTTCTTACGGGTTTTGTAGAATCAGAATAGTCAGATGGAGAACAACATATAATCATATCAATAACATTAAATTACAAATAGGAGCACATTACACTAAGATGGCATCCCAGTCAGGAGCAAGAAAGGCCTCCTTTTCATTGTCTTTTAAGGGGTGGTGTCTGATTAACTACCTTTGTGATGTCACTGTCCTTGACATATCCCAGTTTACTCCAGACCCCCACACACATGAGAGCCCTGGTAGACTGGACTGAAAGTTGGCTGCATAAATATGAGAGGATGATGCAACCTTCACTGAAGACGTGTTCTACATCAACAGATGTAGCTGCAAGAGAGCATGAGCTCTCTGCTCAAAGACAAAAAGATAAGGAAAGAATAACATACCAGGAATGGTATGATAGTCCAGTGCCATCCTGTACAAGCAAGGGTAGGTGGACCTTTGTTTGTACCACATCACAAAACCATGTAATAGCCTTGGCATTCCTTAAGGCATCAAATTATGTCACATAGTTTTAGGCGGCCTTAGAGTTCCTTAGGCTGTCTAAAGATAGCCAGGGCATTCCAGGGAGTCAAGAGGCACATAAAAATAATCAGCTACATTTGAGTACCATACACATCCGATATGACTTGTATTGATGTTACAGATGGTGAAATACTAATGTGCTAAGGAATCATTAACTGACCACTAAGGGGCCCTTAACAGACCACTAAGAGACTTCTGGCTGACCACTAAGGAACCTTTAATAGACCACTAAGGAGTCTCTGTAAAGCACAGCTGGAAGAGCACCCTGCTGTAACCACTTTTAATAATCAGGGGGTGGATTATTGGATTGAGAGGAGCTGTTGAACAAAACAGATGGTCAACAATAATCATCTGCAACATAGCAAGCACTGTAAACCCACAGGCAGGGCATAACAGGTCCACTGCAAGACAGATGTCCACTTTGATGGCCCAATTACAGTCACTGGAGGTAATATGTGAGCTACATGAGCTACATGACTGAATGCCCACTGAGCACATACATACTCTTACATTACCAGGACAGCATGCAGAAAATGGAACATTGATGCACTGATAAGGTAAGAGTCTATGGCTGCAGCCAGCAAAGTTGGTCTATGGCTGAGTCTTGACACTACAGTGTAATCAGGCAAGACCACTAGACTCTAGAGTTCAAGCATTTTTTGAAGAATGCAATTATAGAACAGTATAGTCACATGTCACACCATAAAATTATCATAAGCTTTTGTATTTTATATTAAACACATGCAACATTTTTGAATTAAGTATTTTTGTATATGCATTACATACTATTTTCATAGAATACCAATATTTTATTCAGATATATTCATGGATGTCATTTCAATAAAATATTGTATTACATTGAATATATATTGTTCAAAAGTTTATATTCAATATCAATTTCATAAGTTTTAATATAATACAGTGAATTTATATCAAATAAGATTTCCATAAAGTATGTTATACTATTAAATTCTTCTGACTAATAATTGGGCACATATATTTTGAATAAAGAATGCTATTTTATGATGCTGTGCATCCTGTGTGTGGTAGCATGAATGTTATTTGTGATATGTATCACAACTCTAAATTGTGGCAGGCTTCTTCAGAGGAATATTATACTTACCAGATGGATGACTACTAACACAGGATGCAGAGCATCATAAAATAGTATTCTTTATTCAAAGTATATGTGACCAATTATTAGTTAAAAGCATTTAATAGTATAACATACTTTATGGAAATCTTATTTGATATAAATTCACTGTATTATATTGAAACTTATGAAATTGATATTGAATATAAACTTTTAAACAATATATATTCAATGTAACATAATATTTTATTGAAATGATATCCATGAATATATCTGTATAAAATATTGGTATTCTATGAAAATAATATGTAATGCATATATAAAAATACTTAATTCACAATGTTGCATATGCTTAATATAGAATACCAAAGCTTATGATAATTTCATGCTGTGACATGTGACTATGTTGTCATCAAAAATCATTAAGCATTGGGAATTAAATCAGAGGCCTCTTGACTAATGGCTGGTGCCTGCTAGAGAAGTACAATAGAAGGCTGTGCAATGGTATCACAATACCATCATGCCCCTTGTGGCTGGTTGAAAGGGTTTTGGTGGTCAGTTAAGAGTTTCTTAGTAGTCTATTATAAGGCCCTTAGTGGTTAGGTAACAGTGGCCTACTGTCCTGTGAAGGGTTCCTTGGGGCTCAGTCAGGGCTAGTGGTCAATTATGAGTCTCTTAGTTGTCATTTGAGGGCTTCTTACTCATCAGTTAATGATTGCTTAGCAGTATCTTAGTGATCAATTCAGGGTCCTTTAGTGCTCAGTTAAGAGTCTCTGAGTTGTCTGACAGAGGTTCCTTAGTGTTGTATTAAGGATAGGTTAGTGGTTTGTCAGAAGTCTCTTAGTGCCCCATTAAGAACTCTTTAGCACTCTATTAGGTGTTTCTTAGTGATGTATTAAGGGTTCCTTAGTAGTGTGTTAAGGGAGGCTTAGTGGTCTGTTAGGAATCTTTGAGCAGATGGTTAAGTGTGGCTTAGTGGCTACTTGAGGGTTTCTCTTAGTGGCTTGTTAGCTGTCTTTTTGTGATCAGATAATGATTCTTGGGCAGTGTTTTAGGAGTCTATTAGTGGTCTATTAGGGGTTTCTTAGTGGTTTGGTAAGGGTTTCTTAGTGGTCAGCCAAAAGTCCCTTAGTGGTCTGTTAAGGGCCCCTTAGTGGTCAGTTAATGATTCCTTAGCAGTGTCTTAGTGATCAGTCACTGGTTTTTTAGTAGTCAGTTAAGAGTCAGTTAGTGGTCTGTTATCGGTCTTTTAGCAGTTGGTTAAAGGCAGCTTAGCAGTCAGTTAAGGATTTCTTAGTGGTCTGTTAGTGGTTCCTTAGTGGTTTATTAGTGGTTTCTTAGTGATTTGGTAAGAATTCCTTAGTGGTCATTTAAAAGTCACTTAGCAGCCTGTTAGGAGCTCTTTAGCACTCTGTTAGGGGGTTCTTTAGTGGTATGTTAGTGTGGGTTAGCAATCAGTTAAGGGTTTCTAAATAGTCTGTTTATTGTCTATTACTAGTGGCCTGTTAGTGCCCCTTATTAGTTTATTGCTGCTGCACATACCACAAAGAACTTCCTAACAGAATGCTAAAGAGCTCCTAACAGGCTGCTAAGTGACTTTTAACTGACCACTACATCAGTACTTTGATGAAAAAGTTCCCATGTTTCTTGCCTGTTTTCACTGTTTGCTTGTTTTTGGAAACCTAAAACGGTAAAACACCTGAAACTTGCCTATTTGTGGCTAAGATATTGACCCATTATGACATAAATTGTGAAGTCTCTTAGTGGCCCATTAAGAGCTCTTTGGCACTATATTAGGAGTTTCTTAGTGATGTATTGGGGGTTCCTTAATGGTCTGTTAAGGGAAGCTTAGTGGTCTGTTAAGAGTCTCTTAGCAGTTGGTTAAGGATGGCTTAGTGGCTTGTTAGCAGTCTCCTAGTGGTCAGCTAATGATTCTTGGGGCAGTGTTTTAGAAGTTCATTAGTAGTCTATTAAGGGTCCCTTAATGGTTTGGTAAGGACAGCTTAGTGGTCTGTTTAGTGGTTTCTTAGTGATCCTTAGTGGTCAGTTAAAAGTCACTTAGTAGCCTGTGTTGGAGATTCTGGAAACACATTGTCACATGTTGTAACATATTATAATGAAAGCCAAAGGCCTAACAGAATTCATCAGTTGTGACATGTTTTAATAAAAGTTGAAAATTGTTGCAACAATGTTGTAACGCCTGTTGCAACATTAGGAGCAACCATTGCCAATGCCCAGTAAGCATTATAATAACTAGATATGACACATTGGTATGATAAAAGGTAAGTTAAAACTCCTTTGTTACATTCTTGGCATTACAACACATTTCCTGAATTTCTGACATGTTGGGAGCTCTTTAGCACCCTGTTAGGAGACTCTTAGTGGTATGTGCAGCAACAATGAACCACTAAGGAATGCTAACAGGCCACTAGCAATAGACAATAAACAGACTATTTAGAAACTCTTAACTGATTGCTAACCCACACTAACACACTACTAAAGAACCCCTAACACACCACTAAGAACCCCCTAACAGAGTGCTAAAGAGCTCCTAACAGGCCACTAAGGAATTCTTACCAAATCACTAAGAAACCACTAACAGACCACTAAGAAATCCTTAACTGACCACTAACCTGCCTTTAACCAACTGCCAAGAGACCAATAACAGACCACTAACTGACTCTTAACTGACTAATAAAAAACCAGTGACTGATCACTAAGACACTGCTAAGGAATCATTAACTGACCACTAAGGAACCTTTAATAGACCACTAAGGAGTCTCTGTAAAGCACAGCTGGAAGAGCACCCTGCTGTAACCACTTTTAATAATCAGGGGGTGGATTATTGAATTGAGAGGAGCTGTTGAACAAAACAGATGGTCAACAATAATCATGATTCATCTGCAACATAGCAAGCACTGTAAACTCACAGGCAGGGCATAACAGGTCCACTGCAAGACAGATGTCCACTTTGATGGCCCAATTACAGTCACTGGAGGTAATATGTGAGCTACATGAGCTACATGACTGAATGCCCACTGAGCACATACATACTCTTACATTACCAGGACAGCATGCAAAAAATGGATCATTGATGCACTGATAAGGTAAGAGTCTATGGCTGCAGCCAGCAAAGTTGGTCTATGGCTGAGTCTTGACACTACAGTGTAATCAGGCAAGACCACTAGACTCTAGAGTTCAAGCATTTTTTGAAGAATGCAATTATAGAACAGTATAGTCACATGTCACACCATAAAATTATCATAAGCTTTGGTATTTTATATCAAACATATGCAACATTTTTGAATTAAGTATTTTTGTATATGTATTACATATTATTTTCATAGAATATCAATATTTTATTCATATATATTCATGAATGTCATTTCAATAAAATATTGTATTACATTGAATATATATTGTTCAAAAGTTTATATTCAATATCAATTTCAAAAGTTTTAATATAATACAGTGAATTTATATCAAATAAGATTTCCATAAAGTATGTTATACTATTAAATGCTTCTAACTAATAATTGGTCACATATATTTTGAATAAAGAATGATATTTTATGATGCTCTGCATCCTGTGTAATAAACACTAGATCAGGGTTTCCTGATGTCCCTATTGGAACTGTAATATCTCAATTCCAGTAGCTGTAAATTACATGCATCAAATGAGTATTAAAAGTTGGTGAGCCAACAATTTTAAAAAGACCAATCTTGCACCCAAAAACAATGCAGTACAGTGGTCCACCGTCATGTGATACACCACTACCCAATGATACACCTGTTCAGCCCCACTTTTCAGGCACTTACACCTCTTCCTAAACCAACAAAACACTTCTATAAATACAAGGGGCTATTACAGAGTACATAGGTCAAGTAATCCCTGATGAATCTTTCCATTAAAAATAGATACTGGGGTGTATCCTTTGGTAGTGGAGGGCATCAAAATTCACACATACAGTATTTCATGGATATCATCCCCATCCCTCGCTCAAATTTTATGAAACTATAATATGTACGTAGCTGGGAACTAACTGCATAGCCTGGTATAATTTTTTTGCAGATTGGCTTTGTTGAACAGATCCTATGAGCAACATAAATTTGGTGTATCACATGATGGTGGATGACTGTATTACATTAAACCATAATATAAGTCACATCAAAAATATAAAGTACCTTGAGTGACTGTTATTGCATATAGTTATTGTTGGAATTGGGCTCATAATAAATTTAATAATATACCATACTACTTGAGTGCCTAAATACCTGTAGATAAAGCCTGAGTATGTGGGATATCCTAGAAAATATTATCTTTCTCTGATGATGTAAGCCAAGCAAATAACAACTAACCCCTATGCCAGACTGAATCCTAACAGTTATAGTAGTATGAGCACATGGTAGTGTATAGTGCTGCCCTGTGCCACAGCAAAACAGAAATAAATGATACCATGAGCAGCTGCCAGCCAGGCTAGGGTGCATGGTCACTCAGTTGACTGTAATTCTGCAAGTCCATTCTAATCTTAATACCTGCTGCCTATCTGCAGTGTTCTATTCAATTTAATAGATTTATTTTGAAAGAAAAGGCTGAGTAAAAGATTGGTTGCCATGCATAGCAATGGCCCTCCAATACAAGTATGGCAGTGGTAGACTGTAAAGTCAAACTGAGCAAGCAGCTTGACATTCACCCAAGCCACACTTGGCAGCTTTGTAGTTTCAAAGTGGAGCACACTTGACCTTGCTTGCAGCAGCACTCCTGTTGCACTGCATGAGCATGGCCTGTAAAGACTCCTTTTCCTAAAGTAGAAGATTGTAATTGGGCTTGTCTTGCCTTATTTGGAGCCTGAGGGCTGTTCATGAGACTAACTTTGGGGTAGTCTCATAAACCAGATGTCTCAATTGGGACTCCTTCCCAATAAGGGCCCCTTCCCATGAGAGTCTGGGATTTTACCAACATGTTTCAGAGACTTTGCCCTTCATGAATTCCCTGGGTTTTCACTGCCCCTCTGATCGCATTACATAAGAATTTTGGTGCTCTCAGGCATGTCAAGAGATAGCGACGTGCCCATTATCTACGTCGTTTGTTGTGTCACGTACCCTTAAATCTCATATCTGTCTATCAAAAGCACATTCTCAGCTTAGCATATGAATACTCAAAGCAAGCAGGACTTCAACATCCCCGGATTTGACTACAATGCATGAACCTCAACAGAGCAGCGATATCGCTCAGGGCAAGTCACCAAGATCGTAACGAGTGGGATTTCAGTTCCTAAAATCTTTCGAAGAAGATGCAAACGTGCATATCCAGGACGCCAGCTGTGCGTTTCATGAACTACACGGGCTTTGTCAATGTATACGCCTGAGAGCTGTGCGCAAAATGACTCTGAGTAAATAACTCGAGCTGCGGCAGGTGTTTTGAGCATTTCAACACACGTATAGATGACGTGCATGCCGCCTCCAAGTGCAATTCTCTCAAGTGTCTTCTTGTCAGATGCACCAGAGTGAAGGAAAGTGCAAGGAATTGATATTTTTTCATGTCTCAAGTACATATTCCACAGTTCAACATACCTATTTTGCAAATAAATTCTCGCAAAGCCTCGCACTGTTTTTCACCCTGGAATCCAAGACTGGTATATGGTATAATGACCAAAGATATGCCTATTTTCTGCACGAGAAGCAGCAGCATCCACAACAATGATTTCCCGGCCCCTGTTGGTGCGATGACACACAGGTCCCCTGTCTGGGCTATGACATGGTTTGTGGCATCGCATTGAAAAGCCTGGACGTGTTGACCATCTTCTAAGAGACCATTTTTAATTGCAAGAGCTGTCCAGCTGTCCATTTTCCGGCTCTTCATGCTCTTAAGGTGCTTGAAGCCGGAGAACATGAATGCTTGTTGACAAGGATATCCGGGATTATTGACACTGTATGGTCTGAATGATGGTGTCTGGGGCTTGACTTCAAACCCATTTCGGTAGACTGTGCGATTTTGCTTGTTGCTGAGAGGTGTGTGAGGTGCTGGCGAAAAACCCAAGGGCCCTGGACTTGAGGAACATGAGAGTTGTGGTGTGGCGAGTGCAGGGGTAGATGGGCTAGAAGGGATGTTCTCATCTTGAATTCGGCGACGTTTTGCAGGTATCTGAGGGGTCCGAAACACGGAAGAATCCATTTGGACCAAGATTATGCATGCACAAGGCAGAATACAGTAGGTGTGAGGGTACGCAACGCGACAAACAACATAGATAATGGGCGCGTCGCTATCTCTTGACGCGCCCGAGAGCACCAAAATTCTTATGTAATGCGATCAGAGGGGCGGTGAAATCCCGGGGGATTCACGAAGGGCAAAGTCTCTGAAACATGTTGGTAAAATCCCAGACTCTCAGGGGAAGGGGCCCTTATTGGGAAGGAGTCCCAATTGAGACGTCTGGTTTATGAGACTAACTTTGGGGGCATACAGTACACTGGCTCATAATGCATCAACTTTTGGCAGGTACAAAGTTGCTATAATGGCCTTATTTTGCTCACTCATAATGCATAATTTTGATAATGCATCAACATTGGGTGGGTCCCAATGTTATGCATTATGAGCCAATGTACTGTATTACTATCAGATTCATCCTAGGAGTATTTAGTACCAATGTTGATGCATTGACTCTAAACACCAAACATATACAGAAATACTAACACAAGAAAAATGGACAGATTTGATGAATATGTGGTTGCACTTAATATGTGACCACCATAATTTTGAGAGGAAAGAAAGTTCAAGGCAACATAGAGAAGAAGGGGGAAAAGAAGAACAGGAAAAGAGTCCATGATGATAAGTATAAACGAAGCATATTCAGTTATACCACATATCTCTGTTTCTCGATTTCTACAACGCGGCGCGTCCATCTATACCCAACACCCATCTCCATCTTCCAAGTCAAATCACAGCTCAATCACCTCCTTCTTTTCCCTACTTCGAATATCCATTCACCTGGCTCAGCGCCGCATCGGCCTTGCGCAGGTCGCCCTCGCTGAGGCTCTTGAACGCGCCGCCGCCGGGGGTGCTTGCGCCACTCATGACGCTGCCGGACCGTGAGCGGACTTTCATAACAAGGGGGCTGGATGCGAGAGAAAGAGGAGGGGTCAGCAAGTGAACAGCGTAAATGCATGAACAACAGGGAAGAGAGCGAACAATGTAAAAGAAGAGAAGGGAAGGGAACATCTCGAGCAGCGCACGAGCACGGCCACAAATAGCCCTGCACGACGTCGCCCAGCTCTGCGACGAGCGAGTTGCAAATGTCACGCTCGAATGCACGGAAGAAGAACCAAGGAATACATAGAAACAAAAACAAAAAAAAGACGAAGAACGGCCGAAAGAACAAAACAAACAAAAAAGACGACGTACAACGGATACGAATCCTCCTCGTCCTCGGCGCTCGCGCCCCAGCCGTTCGGCACACCGCGATAGTCGCTCGTATTCAGCGTCTGCATCTAATCCACCATCAATCACCCACCATAGAAAAAGGTCAAGACCGACTCACATCCTCGGTAAGCGTGCCCATATCCCCCGGCGTCGCCATGCCCCTCAGCCGCGGACTCGGCGGCATACTCACACTCGGCCTCATCCGCTCCACCCCCGCAAAGTAATCCGCCTCCACATCCTCGCCCTCGCCCTCCTCATGATAAAACGCATCCGGATACGCCCTCCGCAGCGCCAGCATCCGCGCCTTGCTATACTCAATCCCCAAATTCTTCCAGTCCAGCAGCGGGCTCAGGCGCTCCACGCGGTTGCGCTGGTTAATCCTCTGCCGCCGCGTCTTGCCCACAAAGCCAAACATGTGCGCGGCGAGTTGGTCCACGCTATCTTCGACGCTCTGCATCCGCCTGTCAATAATATAACACCCCTCCTCCTCGGGGCGCTCGATCAGATCCTGCATGAAGCACCCAAAGCCCGAGAGGTTCGTCGTGATGCTGGGGATGCCCATGACGGTGCACTCCGCGGGCGTGTACCCCCAGGGTTCATAGTACGAGGGGAACACGCCGAGGTGGCACCCGCGCACAAACTCCTCGTAGTCCAGGCCCAGGATCGGGTTGTTGGCGTTCAGAAAGTCGGGGTGGAACACGATCTTGACGCGGTCGTTGGCGTCATTGAACAGCTTCACGCGCCGGATCTGGTTGAGGATGGGGTCGTTGGCGTCGTCGGCCATGTTGTGCGTCACAATCGGGGGCAGGCTGTTTCTCTTGAGCGCGAAAATCCTTCTTTTGAGTAGGACCCTGTCCTCCTCAGACAAAAGATCCTCGGGCGTGGGCATAAACTTTTCCTCCCCATGGAAGCGCGCGGCGTGGTCAAACAGCCTGGCACCAATGCGGTTTTGAATTTCGGTGACGGTATCGCGGAGTTGTTTGGTAACGGCCTGGCCCTTGAGTGCCTCGATGGTATAGGAGTGCGTCTGGGCGGGCATGATGATGAATGCGACGACGGTGGTGCTGGAGCCGGACTTCTGGAGCTTGTAGTTGAGGCGGGCGAGGGCCTCGATGAACATGTCGACGCCCTTGTTGCGGTACTCGTAGCGCCCGGCGGTGAACATCTATTGATAAAATGGGTTAGAGCGGGATGGGGATAGATCACTAAGAATAGACGCACATAAAGGGTGTTGTCGAGGTCGAAATCATAGTGCCCGTAGAAGTGACCCCTAATAAACTCGTTGATCTTGGCCTTGCTCGTGGCATGCAGATTCTGGAACTCGTGTATCGCCTGGAACTTGACGACATTCAAGCCATTGGGCAGGACGCCATCCGGCTTGCGCTTGAGCAGATGCTCGCTCTCATACGCGGTGATATGCGACACTGTCGTAAACACATCCGCGCAGTGCGTTGCGCTCCTCTCTATACAATAGCGGTGGTATATGCCCCTTTTTCCCGCCTCGTGGTCGACGTCGAAATACTGGAGGTTGTTGTAGAAATCGACAGAGCCGGCGCAGAGGTAGCGACCGAGGAGGGTGGCGTGGGTGGTGAAGACGGTGGTGACGTCGATGTGGCGCTTGCGACAGAGGGGGATGGCGAGGCCGGCCTGCCACTCGTGGAAATGGGCGACGACGGCGGTGTCGAGCTGGCGGGCGACGTACTATAGCCGGTGCGAGGGAAGGTAACGAGGGAAAGGGTCAGAGGCGAAACACGGAACGAAAAAAAGAAAAAGGGAGCGTACATCACCGAGGAACCACGCAACGAGGTACCCAAAGACAATGGCATCGTTGGTCTCCGTATCGTGTGGCGGACTGGGTATGCCGGCGAGGTTCCAGAGATCACCCTTCCACTCGTCGAGGCGGTTGTACGCACTCCCACAATCAAACAGCAGCACCTGGGGGTTGCCCTCGATCAGCCAACGGCCATACAGGACCTTGATGCCCTGCGCGCGCATGGACTGCAGCGTCGCGGCCACATGGGCGTCGGTAGGCTCCTCAGATTCGACCTCCATGGGCGCAGTCTTGTAGGAAAGGGGCCCGATGAGGGTGTAGCGGTCGCCATACTCCTGGACGGTGACGGGGACCTTTGTCTTGATGACGGTGTAGATGCCGCCGACCTTGTTCGCGACCTCCCATGCGCACTCGAAGAGAAGCGGGTTGTGCACGTCGCGCTTTGCGTCAGTCATAGCGAGAGGGAAAAGGGGGGTATGTCTATATCGGGACGCACGTCCAAGGTATTCAACACGGCTGATAACATGACATCACTCCATCAATTCCACATCCCACCCCACCAAGTCCACTCTTCGCGCTCCGCTCCTCCCTTTCCAGTGTCCCAGACCATCCGGCCAGTGCATATCTACCGACGCAAGCTTGAAAAACCCCACGTTTAGTACGGGGTTATCCACGGCCGTCGTCTTTCCTATCACTAGGCCATTGGTCTGTTAGTCCATGATGGATCACTCAAAGATCTCCCTCTGTGTCGTGTCCCCAAGTGCTCACTACTCAGAGCTCCGTCGTTCACCATCCCCTACATCTGATTCTCCCTCACTCCTCCAGGCAAACACGCCTCAGACCTCAGGCCATCCAATCACCTCACATCTGCTGACGGATTTTCGAATCTGCGGCGTCTCCGCGTTTACTGTAATGAGGGTTCACGCGCCGTCGTCTGTTTTAGTGCTAGGAAACTGGAATGGTCCGTCTTGTCTCTCCGTAGCGGGGCAGGGAGTGTACTTGTCGGGTATAGTAACGAAACCTATCTTGTATTCTGACGGCGAAGGGTGCAAGAAACTTGTTTCTGGCCTCCCTGGGCTCTCTGTGTCTAGCCTCTCGTAACGTCGAAGCGCGAAGCGCGTCTGCGATGCCCCGACCCCGACATGGTCCGCGCACCTGTCGTCTGTAATCAGTCCCATAGTCGTTGGTCCGTCAGTACACACAAACTCACTCGCAGATCTCCCTCTGCGTCATGTTCCCAAAAGCGCTCAGATCCAGAGTTCGCCCGTCCACCAATCCCTCCCACAACCAAAAATGACCATCTCCTCTCCCTCTCAATTCCCTGCCCCTCCAGGCAAACGCACCTCAGACCACACCGACCAATGTCTATTTGACGACGGGCGTTCGAACCCAACCGGTTCGAGCGATGACCCACGTTTGCGGTGTTCACGCACCCGTCGTCTTCCCCTACTGGAATGTCGGTTGGTCTGTCTCGTTTCCCGTGTCTTTGGAGCGGGGCAGGGGACGTACGTCCAAGTTTAGTTCCAGGATCTACAAATTAGCCCTCCTCGATCGAACTCGACCCCCCTGAATACGATTCCGCTCTCGTAGTCCCCATCGTCACTACTCAAGCACTCACGACTCGTCTGGGCGCAGCACCTCCCCCGATGCCTTGAACGACAGAACAATTACACCTCACCGCACTCGTTCACACTGAGCTAACTTGCTCCGAGCCCAGTGATCGCTGTCTCTACCGTTGTCCTTGTCACTGCCTCCGCTCGGATCGACCATCGCCCCGCCGCGCCAATTCAAATCCAAGCTCAAAATACACCTCCGACCAGACTTCAGCCATTCGCGTTCGTCACTTTTGATAGCAAGTTCGTAGAGATATGAGCTGAACCGTGAATTGGGACGGTCTTCCCACCCCACCAACCTCTACCCTCCGCTTGCTTCATGCACCTGCCCTGATACCTGCCTATATGCGCGCTATATTGGCGCTCGTTAGAATTTTCATGGCTTCCAAACGCGCATGAAGTCAGAGGAGGGCTCGGAAGCCAAAGTCGGGAGTTGCGTTCTTTCTGACTCGGTCAATGTCTGACTATCTAGGTCTCTCTTCGCTCTCTTCGGTGCCCACCTTTTCTTACGCCCTCAACGTCCCTGATACTTCTCCGCATGCGCGCGGGCCACACTGGCAGTGGCGTCACAAGAGCTACCATCACCATGGCTCTTTGTGTCTTGATGGGTGTCTGGGTACAGCTTGGGCAAGAGATTCGGATACATTGCCACGCCACCAGAGGGACCTGGAGAAAGTCGAAACTCTCCTGGGTACTCTCTTTGTTTCTTACATTTTCTTGCCCTTCTCCAATGTACACACCCTTGGTTGAAGCTTGAAATTGACACCGCACGAAAACTATCATCGAACAGATTGACATCAAACGCCCCTCCGACTCAAGTCCAAACTCAGATGCGAAAAGCTGAATACTCAACTATCCAAGTAGCGGGAATGGCCGCGGTGAGTGTGTCCACGATTCCATATGTGTGTGAACGATCAGCGGTGGCGTCATAGGCTTCCAGTACTCGCAAAGGATGGCAACGAAGATAGTTACCGCCTGTCACCAATTGCAAGAACACGACCCTGTTCTCGCTTTTCTGACGGAAGGCGTCCACAGCAAGCCCCTTGAATTCTGCACGGGAAACTTTCAGGTATTTATGCGTACATTGACCATCTCAAAGAGGACCCACCGTCTGCATGCCCAATTTGAAGCATATACAGCTGCCAGCTGGTAAACATTTAACGCACGTCATCGTCGCAGAGGGTAAGCCTACGGAGGACTGCACGCTGGACCGGCCGCCGGCCGTCTGAAGTGTTCATTTGATGCCCTCTGATCACGAAGTTCTGATGCCCCAGAACTCTCATTTACTTCCACTCACTACCCCAGATACCAATATCATCTCTGAATATTACTATACAGATTATATTACCTCCACTGCTCAGCCACTTGGCGTTGCAGAATCAATGCAGATGATCTGCATTCCACCTCGTTCAAGCCTCGAAGGAGCACGAAAGCAGGTGTCGCTCCAAGCCTCTAACCGCCCGCATATAACATACAGCGCACTCGCACAAACTGCAAAAGCATAGACATATGTACTCTGCGCAGAATTGAAGCACCAGCGAACAAAGACGAGCGCTTCTTTCTGGCGTGTCCACGTGGAGAGGGGACGCACGGGGGCATCACGATAATCCTTTGTCCAATCATCAACATTCAAATCTCAACGCCAGGGCGCAACGCGCTTCGCTGGCACTTCGGCGGCAGTCTGTCTGTACCTCGATTCTCGAATCCTTGGAGTCTTTGTACTTAGAATTACACCATCCAATCATCGATGCCCAACCTGAATCCGTCCAGCGTCGTCATTTAGCGTCCGAGTCAGCGCTGTTGTGGCGGTCTATGTCTCTGTAACTTGAACTTGGACTGGTCTTTCTTGTTCTTGCTCTGTGCGCCGTCTCTGCTGTAGCCTCCTGTAGCCCGCTGTATGACGTGACATCCAGGTCCAGCGCCTTCACTCTCCAGTTGTCCCCCTCCAACGACAGTGGACTGGCTCCCAAAACCACGCTGACGCTCTACGCTGGACTTCCGACCGACGCCTGATTGACTATCCGAGTCCCGCGAGTCCGAGTCTGCAACCGAATTCGAGGTTCGATGTGGCCGCAGGAGTCGTTAACAGCGATTCGGATACGCGACTATCTCGACAATGCCGACCATGCTGGCTATGTTGGGCAAAACACGACTGAAGCCATCTGGTCTGCCCCTCTGGACCCCGTGAGTTTTCTTTCGTTCTTCCTTTATACGTAGAGGCGGAGGTAGGGTCCCGGTCGAGGTTATGTTTGAGGTCGTGTTAAACTTGTTGAATTGCGTATTGATTTGGGTATTATGAAGGCAACAGCGAACTACTTGTCCTTTCTGAAGCACGCCATCGTATATTCCACCGTCCTCCTCTATGTACGTCTCTCTCTCTCACTTCCTTCCTTAGTACTGAATGGACAATTTTACTTAGGTGTACGACTATGTCTGCACGCTTGACCGCGAAGTATGGTGTTCCTCCTTCCAAGTTTTCTGTCATTGACATATCTCATTCTCGTCTCTTGTCTCCCTTGTGCTCATTCTCGTGCTCAATCTCACCCACCCTTGAACGCCCCCCTCTCCTCGCACCACCCCAACTTTCCCCGCGCTTTCCATCAATTCATATCACTACACCAGGTCAAGTTCATCTGGTCTCGCCCACGCTCCGCTGGCACATACCTCTTCGCCCTCTGTCGCTACCTTCCGTTCGTTGACCTCAGCGTTGCCGTTTCTGGTATGTGGTCTGGTTTATTTATTTTTACAGCATCCTATGTTCAACACACATCGTTCAAGTTCTCATCCGATTCTTTATTTTCCTTCGCGCTCATCCCATCCCCGTTCCTATCATTAGTCCAGATTATACTGGACTCTATCTCTGCTTCACCGTGCCTTGCTCCCCTATCAAAAATTCCATTCTTACCATGCCTAACCTTCTTCCCATCCTCTCACCTATCCAACATATACGAAACCTTAAATTTTGAACTTAAGCTGACGACCCGTCTTCCCCTCCTGCATTTTCATAACAGCTTTGCATATACACGAACCACAGGTACGTTCTCTACGTACACTCTCCCTCTCTTCCCCTTCTCCCCTTGCCTCCTTCCGTCTCTCCCTCCTATCTTTCCTACTCTCCTACATGTTTATCCCTCTACGGCCTGAGACCCTCACGAGTACTAACATGCGTTTCTTTCCCCGTTTTATCCTTGCCCTGCTTCCCTGCGTGCCCACCTTCGCTTCGTCGCTCAACGCACCCCACACCACGCGCCACACACCAATACCTCAATTCTCAAACCCGACCTCAATATTCACTTTTCCCGCGTCGCGCGTCCCGTATGTAGGCCTGCTACCGCCGATACTCGGCCATCGCCAGTACGTGTCTGGTTTCGTTCTCTTCATTTTCTCCACTACACTGTTTTCATCGGTTATTATTTCATGATGTTTATCTCTTCTATTTGATTACGACCTCCATTGACATTGCCACTTAACACCATTATGATTCTTTACATCTAATTTGTCGTTGGATCTCTCACTTCTCATTGCGTGCCCTTTCGCTTTCGACGATTATCCGCGGTTCTCGTTGTAATTTTCATCTTTGGTGTCCGTACCTGTATGCATATCTGCGTTCGTAACCATGTCAGCGGCTCCCAACTCCAATTTAGCGTTAGCATTTACAGCGCGTCACCTCTGCCCCCCTCCTTGCTTCAAATCTCTTTCTTGTCCTGCTCTATCCTTTCGCACCTCCTCGCCTCTCCCTATTTCCTTCTCTTTTCCTCCTCCTACACGTGACTAAAGCTCCTTCCCTCCCGCTCTTCACAGTGCTTAACACCATCGGCATCACCCTGACGCAGTGTAGGTTTCTCCGCCTTCGAACTAATGAGAGGTCAAACTGAAAAATAAGGGATCACATTTGCATGATCTACAGTGATCTTATGCCTGCGCACCCTCGCCATTTGGCGCCGGCAGCGCTGGGTACGGATCTGCCTCCCGCTGGCTGGGTTGGTGAGTGCTCTTTATTTTTTTTGGCTTCAGCTGCAGGGCGAGAGCGAGCTTCGACCTCACGATCTCCTAAGTATAATCAGTTGGGCATATCACCCAGTGGCTTTTGGGGAGGGTTGGGGGTTGCGAGAGTCGCGGTGCGTCTTAAAGATGAAGTCTGAGAGACAAATGACGGTTGTCTGTCTGTTCTCATCCTCCTCGTGTTCTCTGTCCACTGGCGACTCTCTCACACGTTTATCCTACAACACACGCACACATTCTCTGTTCCAATCTCTTGATCAATGTCTTCGAACTCCCACGTTGGGACACAGCAAACCAAGCTCATTAACTATCTTGCATTTACAGACAACTTTCACCTTCACCATCATCGTGCTACACTTTTTCATCCGGTCGCTCGAATGTGCGTCTTCTTTTTCCAACCATCCCCAGTCCTCGTTATTTTAATAATCATGGCCTTCCAACTGACGCGCCTTTCTTTACTCCCATTTCTCCTACAACCCACCACTGCGCTCTCCACCATCGCTTCCACCGACGCCCATCCACTAACATAGTCGTCCCAAGCGTAGACGGCCGCGACTGCAACCTCGCGCGTGCAAGCAAGATTGTCATCGCGCCCTACCTCTCCGTCGTATGTTATGAGACCCGTAAGTCGACCGACTCTCGGGTTTCCGTCGTTAAAAGGAAGCTGACAACCTTGATTTCTTACGTCCAGTCATTGTCGTGCTTACAATCATCAAGGCCGTCGAGCATAGTGCGCTTTGTTTTCTTTCTTTCCCATCCTTTTCTCTCTTTCAACCTGTTCGAGCTGTGGGTCTGCTAATCACTATTACTATGGCCCCCCATCCGTCCTTTACAACGTCATCATTCTCGTCTTAAGATGACACCTAACTAACAATTATCACCTACAGTACCCGCCAGTCAGCTCGTAAAAGCGGCAGACTGGACATGGGTGCATCAGTTCTACCACCGAGGGGTTATCTTCTTTATTCTTACGCTTTGTAAGTGAAAACCCCGCTTCCTCCTCTCCCTCCTCTGCCGAGCCCGAGTCTTCATACTGACCGCGTTTTCCGCTTGGCAGGCGTATCCATCGTCAATGTGGTGTATCCATTCGTCGCCAGTGTATGTACGGCCAATGCTCTCGTCTTCCCTCCATACACATTGAACCTGACGAAATACCCTTACTTTGACAGCCTGGAATGCGGAGTCTCTTCACCGAGTAAGCTCCTTGCTTCGGATGATACTACGAGCATTGAAGTAGGGCTGAACATCGCTACAGCGTCCAACGTGCAATGCACTCCATGCTCTGCACGCGCGTCGTCTTCGTCATCTGCAGCCTCCAACGACGCGATGAGCACGACCGCGCTCGCACGGAGGCGCGGAAGGAGCGTAAGCGCAATCGAAACAAAATACGCAAGAAGAGCCACTGCAAGTTTAACTCGTCCTCTACATCCTCTGCAGGTAATCCTGGTTTCGTTTCCCCCTTCAGCAACCACAAGCGCCGCGATCCCTGCTCCGACTCCGACTCTGACTTGGTATATAACCCTGAATACGACATCGATCTTGATTATGGTTACAATCTGGACTGCAACCGCGATGATGAGGATTACTACCATAAGAACAAACGCGGCGAGATGGCGTATGAGGATGGCGAAGACGGGAATCGTCACACAAACAGTAACTGGCGTGGTTGGCAGGAGAGCACGACGGGCGTAATTACGAGCATGCTGGACACATATGTCACGAACGAGGATGCATATGGGCCGTATGCGGTGTATGACGAGGATCGGGAAAGGCATGGGGGATTTGAGAGCGGAAGTGGTGGTGTCGAAGTAGGCGAAAGCGGCGGACAAGAAAGTTCTGGCAGTAGTGGAAGTGCTCTGCGTCGCAGTCAAAGTCGCAGTCGGAGTTGAGTCCACAAAGCGAGCAGCGCCATTATAGCGGGCTCAGAGCTAGCAGAGAAAACGTCAGTCAGGCCAGACCGCGGAGTCAATGTACAGGTGCGGGCGAGTAAACTTTGTATACTATGGACCAGTTTCTGATTTTGCATTCTGTAGTGTGTCTGGAGATCGAGAGGTATCATAGACGGCAGTGCCCCACAACACACATCATCGATCAGGACAACAGTATGACGGGCGCTCATCTTGTCTCGCGTCTCGTAGATTCGAGAGAAGGTGGCTGTGTTAGTTGCTGACCCTGCAGTTGATCCTCCGGTGGCTTCTATCCGGTCTCCCTTAGACTCTTCATACCCTTTTCTGCTGGCAGCATATCCCAGCTCCTACATTACCGCCCCCCCTACAGCCACATTGTACCAACACATCAAAAACAGCAACGTACACATGCGCTCTACTCTATCATTCAACATCAAATTACAACATTACCAGCACACCGGGCTGCAGGCATGAGTGGCTCGAGTGGCTCGCAATTTCTCACGCCAAGTATCTTTCCCATATTTTCCTCGTATCTTGCCTACTTCGTTCTTTTCTACAGTACATCTCGCCATTAAATATGCCTCTCCACCCTGGACATCACACTGTGATCCTTCACCTCTTGACGCCTTGGACTTGTATCACCCCTACTCAAATCACTCTACTCTATCATTCCGTGTTCATTATCACAGTTCTGTGGGTGTCAGTATTTATACTTGGACTTTGATTATTGCATTTTATACCGCCGCAATGTTACTAATATCGAATCTACAATAACCCGGTTTGTGTAGATTTGTCACAAGTGAGTCACAGTGGCTGCTACTTCAACATCCAACAGCTTCACACAATTAATCATCGTCACGGAAATAAGCCATCTTGAGGAAGCAGAACTGACAAGAGTACGAATTTGTACATCGTTATTCAAAATCAACTCGATGTGGCACAGCTTTTGCAGGTAGATACTGCAGAAATACTACCTTGGGTATCAAAAAAGAATTAATTTGGACCCCCTGTCCTTATCCAGCCCATCCGCTCACGAACACGTCAACCGCGATGAGAAATTAATCTGGTGCACTATCGCATGCGGCAGGTCCCCCCCATGTTCACTAATCATCCTTCAGGCTGCTGTAGGAGAGCGTCTTGCGATCCTTGGCCTCGCCGTACAAATCGTGCTTGCCGAACATCAGGCTATAATTTTATTAGTCGTCAGCGCATATCCACGAGCATCAAGCACAACAAATCAAAGATCGGGAGATATAACAAAGACCAAAATCACGAAGCGCACGAAGCGGTGTACAATGCGCATGAAACATACCATCTAGCTGTGACCAAAGCAGGTCGCAGAAAGACGGTGAGCCTTATCTCCCCGCAGACCCATGGGTAGCCAAGGTAGGGAAAGTGCATGCGAATCGAACACGCCAGGACAAAGTGCCGCGATCACGCCACGAGAGCGGGTTCATAGCAACAGAGAAAGGGGGGAGAGGAGAGAGGGGCGAAGAAATACGAAAAGAAAGCGCAAAGAAAGAAAGGAATGGGACTCACTCAAACAGCGCCATAATCGTCCACTTGCGGTTCTCGCCCTCGGGGAACACGATGCTACGTGGGCCATAGAAGACCTATATCAAATTAACAAAGTAAAATGGTGGTCGTCAGCGTCGTCAGTCTTGTTCATCCTCATCCTCGGTCGTCCACCTCAGTCCCCCTTCCATACAGAAGGGAACAAGAGAAAAAGAGTAAAGAGGCGACAAAAAAAAATAGGAACGAACCTCGTCATCCACCTCATCTCCCTTTCGTGGAAGACAGTGCATAAACTTCCAGTTCTCCTTGGCCGCGCCCGCGCAGAGTGCTTCGGTCACCTGGTATCCCTGGAACGCTTGCAGGCGCGCGGCTTTTTGCGATTCTTGGCCCATGGAAATCCTAGTGTTGGATTTAGCGGGAATCCAACGCGACATGATGAGTTTAGTTTGATAGCAGTTCGTATGTGTTCGAGCAGCCGTGATTCGAGAAAGACGCGTTCAGGTGCGCGACCAATCGTTCGTTTGCAGTTGACAAGCATAGACGCGTAAATCCAAGTGCAGGGTCCAGATGAGGGTGACATGTGAACAGAAGAGCAAGATGATCAGTAAGCCAGCAATAAATCGGTTAAGAGATAGACATCCATAAACAAGCATGAAAAAAATAAACACGGAGCGAACGAACGATTTCGATCCGTCAAAATCAAGAAAACCAAAAAGCATGCCCCCCAGGCTTATCCTTCAAGCCCCTTCAGCCGAATCACCTTTCAAGCAACCTCCCGGAGTGCATCGTCATCCCGCTTTCAGCCCAAGAAGACGCAAAGCCGAGAGGATAAGAACGGATACAAAAGCGGAGAGCCGAAGGGGCAGAAGGAAGCAGAAGCACCAGGCCTGATGTGGCAGGAAGAAGTGCATGGAGAACGACGAATGAAATCCAGTGCGACCCGGAAAGCAAAAGGCTGCACAGCGGAAAAAGGAAATGGTAGCACGAGAAGAAAGAAGGCAGGCTAGATGGAGGGAAAGAACGAGGAACGAAGTACAAGTGAGAGATGCACGCGACCAGGCGAATCGGCGCGTGAGGTCGACGTGCGTGCGCAGGTCAAGGGGCACGGATGGAACCAATGTGCTTTCGCGGTAGGAAATGAGCGAAGCAAAGAAAGAAAGAACAACGATGGTACAGAGAAATAGAGGAACCAGCGCGTGGTCAGGTCGACCAAATGCGTTAATGGGAACGCAGAATCCGGAACTCGGACCGATGAAGAAATGAGATTGAGGAGAGCCAGTATTGGTCGAGAATCGCCCAGTCAATAGCCATAGTTATTGCACACCGGAGCACCACCAAGAGCACGCAAAGCAAGTGTGCAAGAGAGGTGTGCTATGCAACGCGCTCCTCGACGCGCACGGATGGGCAGAGAAGAGGGATTGAACTAAAAACGCGAAGCAATCCCAACGAAAACCAAAAGAAAGAACGCAAAGCGAAAGAACGAAAGAGAGAAAGCACATACCAAGTATCGGTAATGACCACATCCGCACCAGTGACCGCCTCCCTGGGATCATGCGTCCAGAAGATGCTCTTCTCCCTGCCAATCCCCTCCACTCCCTCCTCCTTCCTTTTCTTCCTCAAGCCCTCTGTGCCCTCCATACTTCCAAGCGCCGGACCCTCCGCAAAGATATCCAGGGCCTTGACCGTATCCCACACCTCCTTGGGGGCACCATACCCAGGGGGCGCCGCCACACGGATGTCGTGGCCGATCCTCGGGTACGTGATGAGCATGTCGTGTAGAACATTTGCGCTGTCGCCGACGTACGCGATGGTGAGGGCGGGCAGGGGCCGGAGCGCGGTGGTGGAGCGCTTTTTTGCGAGATCAAGCTCGGTGGGCTTGGTGCCGAGGGTCTCGTGCAGGGTGAGGATGTCGGCGAGGACCTGCGTGGGGTGCCAGAGGGAACTAAGGGCGTTGAGGACGGGCACGTTAGAGTATTTCGCGAGTTCCTGTCAGAGGAGAGGGAAGAGGGTTGACGTCAGTACGCATTCCTTCACATGGGAAAGTCGTTGGAGTAGATGGAACACACCTCAATTTCACTATGCTCCCCAACCCTCGCAAAGATTCCCTGACACATCCCGCTCATAATAATCGCACTATCCCGCACACTCTCGTTCACACCCAGTTGGATATCTTCTTTGCCAAGGAACAGCGCCTTGCCACCAAGAAGCTCCGCGCTCGTCTCGGCGGCGAGGCGCGTGCGGG
Organism: Psilocybe cf. subviscida; assembly: GCA_013368295.1. Taxonomy (NCBI): domain Eukaryota; kingdom Fungi; phylum Basidiomycota; class Agaricomycetes; order Agaricales; family Agrocybaceae; genus Psilocybe; species Psilocybe cf. subviscida. Next base: position 2,566,787 of record JAACJJ010000029.1, on the reverse strand, counting down.
TGCTGCGCTTGCTGAAGAGCAGCGCGATGGTCTTGAGGAAGAGGGACTGAGGCGGGAGGACGGCGTCCGTCTTTTTCTTGCTGTAAAGGTGCGAGTAGACCCAGGGAATGGACCGTTTCTTGAGGAAGGCGGAGTGAGTGAGCACTCGGTTGATCTGAGTAGGTGTGAGGTCCGCAAGGGACATGAGATGGCGAGGACGGATGGACATTGTTGCTGGTGGAGGGAGAGAAAGGTCGAGTCAGAACACTATTAATACCCCAACTTTTTAGCACACGTGATCGCATCTGCTAAAGATGGGCGCCAATCACTGTCAGTCCACTTTTGTCCAACCCTTGAATATGAATAGCAGCGTTCGACTTTTGCGAATCGATGTCGCATGCCCCGACCAATTTAACCACCATTCAAAAGTATGTACTTTCTCTCTTCAGTCGCCCAATAATCGTCAAATGACCGCCGTTGCTGGGTGAAATGATAGAGAACACAAAGAAAGTTGTAAGTAGATTCGCCATGATTGTGTCCCCAATGAATCACCGCCAATAATTGGTAGACGTCTAAGGACAAGACATGGACAGTGATGCGGAAGATCATTTGGCTCCGTAGAACCATTATAATAAATCTGACGGACCTGCGCGTGGTTCCTTGAGACCTGCGGGTCCAAAGCAAGTCCAAAGGCGCTGATGGGTTCTTCCTGCTCGCCTCGTCCCGTATCCATTGTGAGCTACATATCTGATCCTGGAGGGCGTGGTCGACCAGAGCGAAGCTTTAGATAGGGGTGATGTATCCTGAAGGAGTGTTGCACTAAAGGGATGACAGTGGACTAAATACAGTGCAGCCCAACGAAGCGAAAGTCAGGTGCAGACCATCCAAATCCTTTGACAGTATATTCTACCCTTCAGTTATGGTGAAAAGGGAGCCGTCTGGGATATCATCGACGACACAAGGATCGTTGAGTCGATTAACATGGTTATTAACAAGCAAGAGAGCGTACTGACCGCAAAGAACTTAATGCTCGTGACGTGTAGATACCACAGTTTTTTTCACTATGAGCCCGTAAGATATATAATTGAGTACTGCTGGGCGTGGCAATAGGTACGAGTCGGAGTAGCTCACTATTGCGTCCAACCTCCCACTTTATGACGTCTGCCCACCTTCTTTCTGGTCTCTGGCTGTAGTAGCGGTCCTCCCAGTTGCCTCCCAGACGGCGTAGTTGAAAGTCCAAATCCCGGGGAAAAACTTCATTTCACTCGGAAGCCATCACCACCTTCTCCCGCACTCCTGGGCCCTCGCGCACAGCACCGATCTGGTCCAGGGTTTCCCAGATGGAAACAAACCAACAAAGTGATTGTATCCGCCTCTCGAATTTTGAGTTTGGGATGAAGGGAATAACTGTATATATTGCACATAACGCATTCACGCCAACTAAATCCTGTGTTCTGCTTCCATGTGCACTGCGCACTATGGCACAGGCCCATGGCCGGATGGCATAACTGCGTCAAGGCACAACCAGGGTTCCCGGGCTCCTAGCTGCCGAGAACCGATGGCTCGTGAACACCATCCATATCACACTGTCCACATTCTCAGCTATTGCGCAGGACTGATATTATCGAGTACTCGGACTAAATCCACAACTTAGAACGCCCCATCTTTCTGCTATGATGCCACTCAATTGCAACTTGAAAACACAGCCTGGAGTAAAATTGAAGGCACAGTCCGTGGATAGGTAATAATATGTACACAGAACCGCAAAGAAAAGTAGTTTCCTAGATGACGCATCAGCATGCATGAAAGAGACGGCGAAGTTCAGGTTCACACTAGCGTACTTTCGTGAACTCCCGAGTGTGTTGGATCATTTCGATCGGCCATACTCCCAAAACGCAGGAGCCAACGATGCAGTGGAGTCGGGGGATAATGGGGTTGGCCTAGCAGGTTCCTATGAAAATCGGGGTAAGTATAGTCTCGAACATTAGAACTGCGCATTAAATTTCGGTAATCACCTCCCTAACCCCTGTAAGTGGTGTGGAATCTGCCAGCACAGCCACTGACATAATGCAGGATATTATGGTGTAGAGGTGCATGGCGGGCTCGAAAAGTTGGTATGTGACTAGCCAAAGGAAGTGTACTGCAGCAAGCTGATACCTTCAGTCAGATGAAAGGAATAGCCAACATGCTTTATACTAGCACGAAGCCACTGATACCAACATTGACATTGCGAGAATTTGCTCTCACTTCACACCCACGCCAATTTCAAATAACCATCACGGGTGTACTGATCAACTTATTTTCTTCACGTCTAACGTTGATCATCGATGTGGTGGATAGCTTGGCACGTGTTTTATTTTATCAACGCTAAAGGACGACAGGTCTCTGCACTGAGAATACCAATCCGAGTTCGATGATCATACTTGGCTGTCTGTCCTTGAAATGCTTGTAATGATATATCATTTCTTGGGCACTTCGAATTTCAGCGCTGAGCGCCTGTCAACTAGTATTGATGTAGTCCGTATTTTCCGTGGAAGTGAGGCTACGGTTATAGAGTATTCAAATTTTGGTTGGTATCGGGCCTCGGCTAAGTACATCGAGCAGCAAACTCACAACGACCGTGGGAATCCTATAAAACCATCTGTTTGACTGAACTCTGAGTCTCTTCACCCGACTTTCCTCATACCGTTGCCATCCTGACGGGTCTTCACACAGTGCAGCCTCTGGCACACAAAATCCCGCTACGTGCATACCGGCCGGCCATACAGCAAAGGATGGTGCTGCATATGCGGTTCAGTGAGGATTCGTGCCATTCGAGCTTTCCACGCGCGAGCCTTGGGAAAAAACAATGTTCTGTGCGTAGTCACTTCAACGAAAATTCTTGATGTTTGAGTAACTGATTGACACGTTCTCGCAGTGTCTTTATGAACTATATTTTTTGTGCTCGACGCTCGTGGTGATGAGCATTCAAAACCCCAACTGTCTTACTCTAACGCCGAAACCTCTGTCACTGGGACTCCATGGGATATCGGGAACCTCCTGTAACATTGTTTGACTCTTGCTGGAAAAGGGTGCACAGACACCACCGCCCCCGCACGCTAGCTATCAATGGGCTGTGTTACAGGAAGTTGGAGGCGACTACCGACACCGTGCACGTGGCATGCACCTTTGAGATGCTTCATGCCCCGCTCAACACCAAAACCCTGGTACACCCCACCACTCGTGGATAGCAACACCACAGTCACTATCTTTTCTGAGGCCTGCTTGTATCGATCTTTCTGTACTGTCTCTTGAGTACCCCGAGCAAGTTAGGCCTTGAATACCAGGATTTCTGCTTTGGAGTTGTGATTCCTTGGGTGCGACCACCAAACTCTGACAGTCTTGCACTTTTCTCAGGTCGGTCTTGTCCTCCCCTCATCCACATCTCCCGTCCGGTTGTGTGCGCAATGCCTCCTCCTGACTGAGAGCTTTGTTCGATGGCCTTCTCGCTCATGTTATGGTTCTTCCACTCACAGAATAACGCATTCGTACTCTAGAACCTCTATCTGTCGGTTAGGTCAATATCAGATTAACCACCTCCGAAACTTGTGTTTCCCCGGTGTTACTTATGCTCTTTCTCGTCAGCAACATGCGTGATTTAAATCAAATCTTTTCTTGTGCTGGATACGGTACTGTAAGACCTATGAACATGTCACCGAGTGTGTAAAAATGTGACATGGTTGCCAAGCTCTTGATAAATCTCAAGTATGCATTTGTCGTCTACGGTTTACAATACACAGAATAATTAATGTATAGGACTTCCCCTCTTCTTAGACTTCATTGCTATGCTTGTACAAAGCATGATCCTCCTGTTTATGCAGGTGTGCTGGACGTCACATGTCGCAGTGGATTTCTGATCAAATGCATGCTGCAGCCGCAATACTACCGTCGTGTCTGGGCCACACATGCATTACAGCTTACCTGGCGCAGGCTGTCGACGCAGTCCTCCTGATGGTTGAAAGTGGTCAGGTTCCCGAGATGTAACTTTGGGGAGCGATTTGTTGACACTGCTTCACGCATAAAATTCTGAGATGGCATCATGATCATAAAACTGCTGTCAGCACAAGAAAGCACTATTGGGAAGTGAATCGTACTTGACAGGAGGTGCAGGTGGTTGAGGACTGACAAAACGGACAAGTTTGGTGGTCTGTGTCCACGAAACAGCGGACGTCCTGATAGGAAGCATGCGGTCTATGTCTAGCTGATTTTAAAGATCTCACGTCTGCTTATAATACAGCTTCAAGCACATGTGAGCCGCTCTTGTTGGGCAGACAGGGCGGTGAAATTGTTGTAGCTGCTTGTCCCATCATTGTCATGTACAAACCACTAAGTATAACTCTCAATGCTGGCCTTGGGAATGCACAGAAGCGACCACACCAACTCAAGAGTGAATATCATGTATTGTCCTTGAGGTTTACAGATGGTAACAGATCTGATGCCACATATGACCGCACGTCGACCTCTATCTTGCGTGTTATCGCACGGCACATGGTCTGATATACCAATCACGACTCCTTGTCAGTCCGAGTTTGAAAATAATGCTGCAATAGCAATGACAGCCATAGCTCACTCCGATGCCCAAGGCCACACCCTCCCTCCGAATCAATCATTGAGCTGTGTATCTCAAAAGGCTTTCGTCGGGAGATAGTATCTTCGCTTCAGAATGGCCCTGCTGACATCAAAGTGACAAAACTAATCAGTCAGGCAGTATTTGCAAATATCTGACATGATTACCTTCGAAGCTACAGGGACAGCTGTCGCCTGAGCAAGCAAGACCATTGACGCTATGATATTCAACATAGCGAGTACGCGCATGGTTTCTGATAAGCTGCGGTGAAAGTGCAGTAAAAAGTCCTGGCAATGGATGGGTTGTACCACGACTGGCATTCTTCCCGCCTTTTATACCAATCAAGTGCCACCTAACACATATACTCATAGTCTCCCAAAGTAAGATCTTAGGCTTAAGGAACGTGACAGAAGTCAGAACGCAGGTGGTACTCCGACGCTCCGATGAAATGCCACCCAAAAATCCTCATGGCACAACAGCTTGAACTCCCTTTCATACTTCAAATGTATGGCCACTGAATAGGTGATATACACACACGACAGTGAGAACAAGGTTATTCTTCGGGATGGTTTTTCAATTAACTCGTGAAACATATTGTACTTCAAACTTGTCATTCAACTAAAGCATTAGAATTAGAAATTTACCCCTGCGCTGAGCGCTCACCTCTGTGACTCTTCCAAAGGATTTGGCATTGGACTTCTGTCGCTTTTGTCTTGGAACACAGGACTTCGGGAGAAGCCAAGGGTTTGTCACCCATATCAACAATACGAAAATTTTCTTTGGATCACACGTAGGCTCTCAATCACAATCAGAAGTTCTGCCAAATGCTCAGAGTCAGTCAGATAGTCAGTCAGATTTGGGGCTTAGCTGGATGTGTGGCTGTATGAATCATGAGGGTACAGAGTTCATCATTCCTAAATAACTCGAGTAATGGGAAAGTAGATAGTGAGTCCATATACTTTCCTTATCACGGTGGTCAGCTAAGTATTGCCACACATGACACTGCTTGTATTTTCCGAATAATTTTGACTGTACAGCTGTGCCTCTAACTGTCAAAGCTCTATATAAAATAACCATGGGTCTGAGAAGTATTTGAGGAATGTTGTTGTCCCTAATTCTCCGAGCCCCGTATCTATGGACAAGCATTCATACGCTAACACATCATTGTACTCACTGTGTGCTGAGAACGCCACTCCATAATGGTTATTGCTGATCACAACTGTGTAAATATAGCATCCGTACCACAAAACAGGTCAGAGAAGTGCCTACCTTGAGCACGCGAGCATATACGCGAGCATGTCCCAGAATAGATTATTACTTGCTATATTTAGAATTGAATGTATGTAAGTACATAAACAGACAGGGGTATTGCTCAGTGCCAAGTCATAACAGTGAATGGATTTCCCCATATGTAAGCCCTCATGTGGTAGGTTCTGAAGACATATTCCATGAACCATGCGCCTGAAAGGGGGTTTTATAGTGCTGCTGATGGGTCAAGCCTATAAAAAGGGTCCCGTCGAACCCATCTTCTAAGTCAGGAAACGGTTCCAAGCCACGAGCCTCTGTATCATTATGCGGTTCTCTGCCGTGCTATTTGTAGTCTCCTCATACATGGGAATGTCCTTTGCGCTGTGCCAGTCACAGAGGTACGTGTGCATATCATATATTATAGACTAGTGTACATTGAATCAGCCATTTTCAGCTCATGCCAGCCAGAGCCGACCCAATAGCTCAGCACAAGCCCGTCAGTCTCTCTGAGTTGTTCGGCCGCCATGGGAGCTTTCGTTGATAACGCATGTCAATTGGAATTTGGATGTGATTCCTCCATCTCCACGACAAAATAACCGATACACCGTGACGCTCGAATAGACATGATCCGTTCATTTTCATATCCATAGTCTCCACAATATCTGTGGCAACGTCACTCTTGTAGTATAAGAGTAGTTTCTACTAGTTCTGATTACCTTGAATGACAAAGAGTTCATCGTTGTGATTTTATGTACGTGGGCGCTAAGTATTGAGTGGCGCAGTGGTGCGACGATCCGAATGAGTCACGTTCCGCATACCCACGCGTCCTGATCAACGCACAGACGCGTCTTGCAATGTGCATGCCCACGGTGTGGTTAGACCACATACAAGAGGCTGTCACTGATTTGAGTAACTTTCTTGCCTCCTGCATTAGGTTTTGCTTTGGGTCTGTCTCGTAACGAGAAATTTAATCAAATTCCAATTGAAGTCGGATTTCGTGAGATTTCGAAGGAAGAGCTTTGGGTCTCAAAGTCACAATCTATTACAGGCATGACAATAAGTTGCTAGCGGTCAGATATTATATATATTTTTTCTACTTAATTTCACACAACATTCAATCTTACTTGAGTGTGACTTCCTTCTAAGCAAGCATATCCCTCAGCAGGACAAGCGTGGGCTGGCCTTTCGACTTGACTTGGATATGTAGAGCTCGGTTCGGTTCCACTGCAGAAATAGAACAAGTCAAACCCAGGTAAACCAACTGAGACCATAGACCAAGCAGGTGGCCTCAAATTGGACTTACGGAAAGGCTACTGAGGCATTAGGCGGTTCAGAGTAAACGATTCTGACCGGTCACGCTGACCTCCCCTCCTTATTGCGGTTTGCAGTCCGAGTTTTAAAACCCGACCTGCCGACTCGTTCAAGCCGTCTGTGCGGTTACGCCTGTTAGCATCCCCAACGAGCAAAGTCGATTATTTCCGCGCAAATAAAATCTGGAGAGCCATGATTGAGCAATGAAAGAGTTTAAGCGTCGCTGACAGAGGGCATTTTCACAACGCGGTGATGATTCTGCGCCAAACGCATCATTTGCATGGCTGGGAGCCCATCTGCCGGCTGTAGCTTGGCATTTTATAACAGGGTGTCAATGGGAGTTGATACCATAACTCTTCAAAGCCTAAAATGGTACCACTCGCACTATGTAATACAAGCTGATTTGTGGGTGCGCCTAGCATTACTGAACGTTGATTTGCCATCGAGCACGCTGAACGGCGTTCTGTGCATCGAACTCAATAAAGGGCGAAATGTTGAACGCATTGCCCAAATGCAAATTTACCAATTAGAGTAACTATGGTCAAAATAATGCACTAAGTCGTCTGAGTACCCTCGATGGATGATAATGGCAGGATTGTGATAGGCAAACACCTCAATTTGACCTCAACAAAGGCACTATCACAAAACTACTCGCAAGTCACTCAAGCTTAGATTGGTGGTCCATGGACCATCACAGAGGTGTCACTGCAGAGACTTTTGCACAGTTTGCAAAAATAGTTCAAGTCGATCCGGCGAGTCCTGGGAGTCAAGCTGAGCCTGGGTCATGCGGCCGCAATTTGCGCCGTTCGGACCAATCCCTTTATTCTTCACTGTGGTGAGGTTTATATCTTCATTTGGATTAGGAACAATACGGTGCTGCCAGAGGTCCTCCCAACACCGACAGATCTGGATTGGCCTGAAAAAAGCTGAAGGCGCAATCGGGCAATGGATTTCTTCGGACCCAAGTTGGGCCCATCTCTAGATCCTATTTCCCTCCGCCATTGCGTCTGCGAACCTACCAGAAACATGAGGCAGATCTGCCAGTGTATCTAGACGCGATTGGTAAAAGTTAAAAGAAATAAATAGATGTGCCTGTCGGAGGCATATTGAGGAGGATACCGATTCCAGTTTTTCTCAGTAGCTCAATAGTCCAACAATAGTCAGTCTAACTTGATCCAGATCCCACTTCAAAAATGAGCAGTATAATTACAATAATCTCTCTGTGCTAAAAGCTTGCTAGGGGTTGAAAAGGTTCAAGGGCGATCTGTCTTATTTGATCTGTCTCATTTGGTCCTGATCTCAATGAGTGGAAAGTAACCAATTGCCACTCTGAATTGTTGAATTGCTCTTCGAGGTTGTTGTTTCTTTGGTGATGATTTGATTAGAAACTCACGAGTTGCTGACGCTCAGACGCTACAAAAAACCTGAAGTTGCGTCGAGCGCTAATGACCCCCCAGGCTATTAGCCTGAATATATCATTGCAACTGTTTTAGTCCTGGTAGACTGCGATGGACTGTTTCTGCAGACAGTGCCAAGCCCAAGGGGATGGATTACTGAGACTACATGCTGGTGCGACGGCAATCGCGCCATGCATCACTTCATGGACCCACTATTTCCGTCGAGTGGAGCACGTATGGGCATGTGCCGACATCTGTATTGCAGAAATAATTTTTGATCTTTCAGGGATCTCATCCAGAACTTCATGGCTTCAACGTTAAACCTGTATTGAACTCACCTACGGAGTTGGCGAAGCCGCGTTGCTTCCTGGATTTGGCTTTTGTGATCGATCAATACCTTCGACGCTGATAAATGCTGGCAAATCCGTCCCCTGTGCTCTTTTTCTTTTCCATATCACCCCTTTAGAGGTGTTGTCACGCGCCCCTACCTCGAATTTCCCTCGCTTGTCTCCACTTGTACTATGGAGGTATTTCTCAGGAAACCGACATCTGAGTCACTGACGACAGGGTCATTAACCACAGGACCTACGGCTTCCAAGCCCGACAACTTGATGAATTGGACCGTCACACACGGCAGTGCAATAGCATCATCGAGGCACATCATGAACCCCATACGGAGACAAACCTAACAGGGATAGAGCATCTTCTTGAAAGATTTGACAATTTCTATGCGCCTCATCTTCTAAGCGAGGAACAATCATAGGGGTATGCTGGTTTACCACTTGCCGTCGATGGTTGCGCGCTGTATCGGAATGTGAGCCACTCCTATCCAATCATATGCATATACTGATACCTAGCAAACCCTCGCTCATGCGTGCAGTCTTAACCTCCGGAAATTGTTAGTACAGAGCGCATACACAGCGAAATATAATCAGTCTGGGCCTCAATCTACAGTCGCGCGCGCTAGCCAGCAGTCAGCTTTATGCCCATAAACGGACGCGAATTCTTCCTCGACGTCGTCGCCTCCGTCTCCAACTCTAACTTCAAGCGCGCCTCAATCACCGCTTGATGATGACAATGATGGGGCCTCCTACAAAATCTTTGTCTCACCCAGGTTCACTTGCACCCACTCAAGCATCTTAGCCAAGCCAACGTCCTCCAGTACAGACTCGGAAGCGAGCTCTGGCTCTGGTCTGAAGGCGGAAGACATTGGGAAAATGGATACAAAAAGCGATATCAATAGTAAACCCGTCCTTCAGGCTAAATATGAGCAGCTCTTGGAAGCAATCTTCACCTGCATAAGCACGCTGTATTCTCTCACTCCGTGTCGTCCGTGCCGAGATTTTGAATTGATGCTGTAGACTGGCTGTAGTGCAACTAAGTGCTGATATACTTAAAATTCTGTTATTTTATACAGGTGACTTCCTGGCCTGCAACGCTTGCTGCTGATTTTTCCTCTCTCATAAACGTTGCCGAGATTACCAATACGGCTGCTGCTAGGGTGTTGTAGGAGACTGTAGGCGCCGACATCCACGTGTGAACTTTGGAGAAGCTTGCGGAGCAATCTATTGTGTGTGCTTGCGTTTGCGTGCCTTGGAGCCTTCGGCAAGGAAGACGCGTCACGGTTCCTTGGTGTCCGGAAATAGAACGTAATCAGAACCACCATGTCCTCATTCGCTTGCTATCGTTGCATTCTCCTCGACCATCCATGTCCTTGGCTAACGACTCTTCCGGCGTGCCCAAGAAACGGCGCATTCAGCACGCATGCGATGTATGTAGGAAGAGAAAGAGTTAGTGCTATCAGTTGTGTCAGGTTGATCCAAACTCATACAGACTCGTGGCTTATCCATGGTAGTAAAATGTACAGTGCACAGTTCTACCCACCGAAGCTCGATCACATTGGTTGACCCTCATTTTGATCATGACCATAAACAGGCGAGAACAGCGGGAAGATTGGCGAGCCGTGTGCACACTGTAAAACGAACGGGTCATCTTGCACATATGGTGGTATTTTGAAGGTCAGTATCATGGTACTTTTTATATTCAATTTGAGACGCTAACTTGGTTAACTAGGGTGGCGCCCCGTCAAAGACGTGAGCATCATCGTTTCTATCTTCCATTGAAATATCCCATCGTTGTCCAAGGTACATTGAACGCTTGGAAAACCGGCTCGAGCGAATGGAAAAGGTGTTGCAGCAGGTGCGAATGCACGAACATGATCTGAGGTCAAAGAAATTTATCCCCCACTTTCATAACAAAACGTAGCTTTGCACAGACGACGCTGTCCTTCGAGATGCTTTGAGCAGATCGGAGGGCAACTATGACGACTTCTCAAATATCATCCTCACTTCCACTTCAGCTCCCGAGCCTTCCCCTAATCCAAGCTCAGCCACAAAGACCGTCATGACAAACCCGCTGGACGACATTGCCATGCTCATTCGCAGCAGAGTCACCGAGTCGCCCTCGGCCATAATGGACACTGTTGCCGCCAACATTCGTCGTGTCGGCCAGCAAGCTCCCCAAGTCCAGTCTCGCCCTTACTATCACTCCCCTCTCAATAACAACAAGTACCGCGACGCAGCTGAGGATGACTCTGACATTGAAGAAAATTCTGAGGCCGTGCGTGTAGTCACTCAAAGTCTGAAGAACATGCATGTCCAACCACCGGCGTTCCGCTTCTTTGGCAAGTCAAGCGGGCCGATGCTCCTGAAGATGGCCATGGAGGCAAAACAGCACGCCCATGACCATACAGGGAATCCGGATGTCACCCCCACTTGGGTTGATGGATACTGCGTTCCGATGATGAAGCATTTGAGGCCGGAATATTGGATGCCGCGGCCGGTAAGTTTCCTCCCTTCTCTCTTGGTTTCTCTTAGTTCAACATATATGCTCATTCCCTTTGATAGTGGGAAACGTCAATCCTCCCTCGCTCACCCTCGCCTATCTATGCCACCTCATCCTCATCCTCATCCTCGCCTCCATCCTCTCATTCCGCAGCATCTATCTCACCCTCACCCCCTCCCTCGCTGCCGGCGTACCCTGTGTTTCACTTCCCGCCCGCAGATCTGGCATTTTCGCTCGTTGACAACTACTTCAGATATATCAATCTTCATTTCCCGCTGCTGCATAAGCCTACGTTCACCCAGCTAGTTGAAGAACATGGGTTCATCCTCAATGAGGGCGAGCGAAGGGTGCACGAAGAGGGAACTTTTGAGAAAGAGGGGTTTGCGGAGGTGTATCTCCTCGTGTGCGCGTTGGGGTCGTGGTACAGTGATGATCCACGTTGCCTTTTGAAGGCGGAACCCGACTCTGTACGGGAGCCCTGCTCTGACTCGGACAAGGGAGAGAGAAGAGGCATGCCAGGCTCGGCGGGCTGGAAATGGTTTAACCAAGTCCAGCTAATGAGGAACCGGTCCCTCTTCACACCGCCTACGTTGGAGGACTTGCAGGTTTATGCCGTGAGTACCTTGTTTTACGCTTTTTCAAGTCCCTCGCCAATGCGTATCCATGTGATAGCTCTCAGCTCAGTTTCTGCAAGCTTCTTCCGCGCCACAGGCATCGTGGACCATGGCTGGTATCGGTATACGGCTCGCACAGGATGTTGGTATACATCGACGCAACAATATGATGAACCAGGTACCGACGCGGGATGGGGAACTCTGGAAGAGAGCGTTCTGGGTGCTCGTTTGTATCGACAGGATAACTAGCTGTCATTTGGGAAGGTCGTGTGCGATTCAGGATGAGGAGTACGTGCACCTTGCTTGAATCTCTTGACTCGTTCATTGGTCGCTCATCTATTTTATGGTGCTTGAAAATTCTAGTTTCGATCTTGACCCGCCCATTGACTGCGATGACCAATTCTGGGACGCGGACAATCCCGACCTCGCGATGCGGTTCAAGCAGCCCTCGAACAAGCCATCCCTCGTCACACATTTCTTGCTCTATATCGAGCTCACGCATATTTTGATGTTTTCATTGAGAACCGTTGTAAGTTCCCGAAGTCGTTCGTCCTTCCGCGCTCGCTAGTTACTGATTATACCTTTGACAGTACTCAATTAACAAGTCGACGGCCCTGTGTGGCTTGATTGGCCCTGCGTGGGAGCACGCTGTCATTTCTGAACTCGATTCGGCGCTGAATAAGTGGGCAGACTCTGTCCCTGGCTACTGTGAGTAATGTTATCTTGACTCTGATCTGTTCTAATACTAACGTTCTCTTCAGTGAAGTGGGACCCCCACGGTGAAAACGACCTTCTTTTTAGCCAAACCACGTCTCTTTGGGCCACCTACTACCTCATACAGATCCTCGTTCATCGCCCATTTATTCCTTCTCGGAAGAAAACGCCATCTACAACAATCCCGTCACTTGCAATATGTACCAATGCCGCGCGTTCGTGCTGTCACGTCGTGGACGCTCAGCAGAAAAGGACGGGCGCGGTTATTCCTCAGGTGCAGGTACGCCAAACCTACATGGATATGGCATATTTTCATTGTAACAATGGTCTTTGCTTGTAGATGGCGGTGTTCCAAAGCGCGGTCGTCTTACTACTTAGTATATGGGGCGGGAAGCGCTCTGGCCTTCTCATCGACGCGGGCCGGGAGATGGCTGACGTGCACAAGTGCATGAACATGCTGAAGATGGCAGAACAACGTTGGCATCCCATCGGCAAAGTATGGTAAGTATATACATCACGATGCTAGGACGTGATACTGACGAAGTTATGCTTCTTAATCCCAAAACAGGGACATCCTTTATGAGCTGACCTTAGTTGGTGACCTACCTCTACCCGAGGCAAATATGCGAAACAAACGAGCGCGAGATGATCAAGGGGACCAAGCGGACGCGAAGACTGACAGTAGCATGTTTGCACGACCCAAATTTTCAGAGTCTAGCGGTTACCCCTCTACTGCGCCGTCAAATTCAAATGCTGCACGCCCCCTGGCCCATAGCCTCAGTCCTGGAACGTCTCAGCCGTGGCATGGTGTGGATGTCGCAGATCCCATCTTTGACTTCACTCATGTCACACCACCGACATATTCTGGGGAGCTTTTCGCTCCCGGTGTATTTTCGAATACCACCCACCCAGTGACATATCAAGGAAACCAGCCAGAACAAAGACAAGAATACCAACACACATCCTCTGCCCCCGGGTATCCGTTTGCTTCTAACATTCCAGCACATCCGACGGAGAATGGTATGAACATTAGTAATATGGGATACCAACCCCTGGACCCAAGTCTGTCGGATACAAATCTGATAGATCTTTGGATGAATACTCCATCCGGGTTTCAGTACGTTGGCTTGCAACCCTTGGAGATGCTAAGCCACTTGAACTGACAACGCGCTTTCTCGTTGTCAGACTTGACGAATGGGGTGCCTACCTCTCCAGTGTCAGCGTGCTCACGCAACAGCAGACATCTGGAGACCTGGGAGAAGTACCAGGAATAAGCAATGGGTATTTGGTATGAGTATTGCATGTCTATAGCGGAATAGTTTTGTGGGAGTTGAGTAATGTATTATAATACGGCTTCAGTAGCAGTTGAAACGATGATGCGTCGGTGCGTCGCTGGCCGTGCCAAACACAAGAAGAGTGACACAGGAAGCGTTCGCGTTGACAGAAGGGGTGCGAGGACGAGTTCTGGTAGGTCCAACAGCGACGTGTGCGCGCTGTGCACTGAGGTAGATAGAGTAGGTTGAATAGAGCAGAGGAACGAAGTTGTATGGTCGAAGTTTGGCGCGAAATCGATACGGGGGCGCTGGTGGAGACGGCGAGAGTGCTGGTAGACGCTGGTAGACGCTGGTGACGATTCAATACGAAGTTTGGACGCTGATTTCGAGGGGGAGAACGAATCTGGATTTCAAGCAGAACTACATACAGTCTTTTATACTCTAAGTGTATCCTGCTGTATCTATGTAAGTACCATAGAGTCGAAGGGATGTAGTAGTGTATATAGTGTACCATGTGTATCCGAGCCAATGAGAAGAGCCAAGAGTATGAGAATGAATGAAAAGTCGAAGTAGAGTACAACCCTGCTTGATGAAACAGGAGAAATGCGAATAAAAGGAGGTAAAATAAGCGAAATAAAACTAGAAGGAGTAGCAGAAGAGTAAAAGGGGTATATTACTCATCGATGGTATGACAATAAGGGCGCTATTAGATGCGTTCGGATATGCAGTCGGTCGATATACTGGATAGGCGCGCGTTTGTGTACCGTGGGAACATCGAGGGTGGAGTTGTCGCATACGGTAGAGAGCGCTTCGGCGGTGGTGGATGGGGAATAAAGGTCTGTTGCGATGTAATATCGCTATCCGGATATGTATGAATGCCAGGGGGGAGAGGGGCAACACGGTGAGCAACCGGCGACAAGTAAAAGGAGTTGTGTGCGACCGCGTGACCCGTGAGAATAATGTCGAAATCGCGAAATCGGCGGACAGAGCGCGCGCGCGCTCATCAACGAAGAAACGTCTGTGCGAAAAAGTTGAGGCATGTGAGAAGCAGTAGTTAGTAGTAGCCATTATGAAGTGGTGCATTTTAAGTGTATGTGGGTTCATTACTGGTGCATGCAAGCGTCATCCAAGCTTGCCGCTCCTTGCTGTCTCGGAACTTTTGCATGAACGGGGCATGAACCAAACAAAAATAATATTGATACATCATTGAAACACCGTGTTTTGACTAATCTGAGGCTTTCTTTCCCGCATATGAGGTCTCCCCCCGGCTTTTGACACCAGTTGTGCTGAATTTACTAACACTGACACTTGTACCATTCAGTGTAGAAAGTAAGAAATCTTTGCCAGTATGACGCCGACGGAAGGAAATGCCAGTTACAGGCTGTGTCCATTGCCGCGCATCGCGCGCCGTGCCACTTGATATGCGCAAGGCAATAAGCGTCGACGCAATGCCCTGAATACTCCAAAATAAGAGCCAGGAATCAGAGCATTACAATCATACACTCACAGTAACGGGTGTTACAATGCCACCCCAGTAAGATGCAGCCTGCGTTAAGGCTACCGAATGGTTAGGAACAGCAATGTTTCCTCCAACAGCCAACAAGACGCCCGTGATGAGAAGGGTAGCAGAGTATATGACCCCAGACTCGACGAGAATTTCAATAATGAATTGGTATCGACTCCTTGCTTGCCCATTGCTGTTTTGTGATACATCGATGATTCGATATGTGATTAACGCTGTTGCAAGGACTGTGATACCCGAAGAAATGAAGAAAAAGAGGCAGATGACAGAGACCTGTGCTGGCCCAACCCTGACATTGAGGACTAGAAGAATGGGAATGAGAGCTACATGGGCCCATAGATGAGGATTTCAGTCAGATACTTCCAGCCTTTGCAGCAATATATTGTTGCTCACCAACTTCTCCTAATAGCGGAGCGGCAAACACGCCAAGCATCCATTTGTTTTTTTGCCACAAGGTATAACATCTCCAGCACTGAGACAGGGTGAAATTGAATATCTGACAATCCAACCATGATCTCAATGAAGCTTACAAGGAGCGAATCAGCAATTACGATAGCTATACACCCTGACGCATTTGCAGCATCAACCAGGGCAACAGACCCAGTGAGTAAATCTAACATCATTGTATCGCGGCTTTCGTTGTGAACAACAAGGACAGATCTGGCTACCTTCCATTGACCTGCTAGATTGGTAATAACCATGGCAAACAGCAGGACTAAGACGCCAGTGTATATCTTGTGCTTTCCATCCTTTACCAGGGGGGCTTTATTGCAGCTAAGTGCATGCTTCAAAAATCATTTTATGACCTTCTCACCAATCGCATGCCAAAAAATCACAATGTAAGCCCCTGTAACATAGTGAAGTTTGACTGAACAAGTTGTACATTATAGTTGAGTAATAGCTTGCATACCAGTAAGGAGTGTTTGAACAAGTATCATCCCCATGAAGGAGTCAATGGCTGCTTGGATGAGCGGGAGGGGCAATCCCAATGAGTCCGACATGGGTAAGATTTGTGGGCTGCTTAGGCGCACCCAGAGAGCGGCAATCTTTGGTATATATACCATCCAGTTGTGCCTTCCCTAAGTGTGTTTCTGTATGATACCAAAGCCCCCGTGAAACGTCAACTATGATGCATGATATCTCTAAATTTGATGCTCCGGTCAGGCATACCCGCGAAACCCATGCATGAAAGGTCTCTAATTATGGGGAGGCGCAATCCAGGCGAGCTGTGATGGCTCGCTAACTAAGCTGACTGGCGGGGAATATTGAGGGTATGGCGCGCTTTGCGCTCCCCATACACAATAATATACCGTACCTATATACATATCCCTAAGCCCTAGACCCTAAGCCTAAACCCTAAGCCTAACCCCTAAATCTAACCCCTAAACTCTAACGCCCCTGCGGGGCAACCTAACCTTCAAATTTTCTAAGTTCAAGTGTCAGCATGGTATGAAAGGTCTCCAAAGGTCGCTCGAAGATGGATCCATCAACGCCAAGAAAGCGCCAAGCATAAGAGTCTCTAACTGAGAGAGTTTGATGCATGGGACCAAAGTCTCTAATTAGAGACTCTCATGCATGAGAGTAGCAGATACTGGTGCTCCGGTGCTCAAGGCTGCAGTGCTGTCTGTTGATGGTGACGGCGCTGGAGGCCAACATTGGGACAACCCCAACATCAAATGCAACAATTTTGTTGTTCGCCAACCATCTAAGCAGGGGCCTAAATTAGATTAACCATATCATGCCTTTGTGCGTAATTTGGGCTGCTTCTGACGTTACTTTAATGGGCGCCTGAGAAGTGGCAATCACTTGAGCAAGAAGGCAGATGGCAAGTTGGAACTGGTCAAGAATGGGTAAAATTAATGACTGCGCTCCAATGCGCAGTACCCGCTTTGTGTAATTCATATCATATAAATGCATATTCTAGATACGGGCATACATTTCAGGTGGTGGTGGAGGTGGTGGTGTCAGGTTATCAATCAGCCCAATCTGAGCCAATGGCCTGCAGGGTACCAGTGGTACCCAACTAGCTACATACAGTCTGCAGCTACACTAATACTAATGACCAGAATGTCGCTACGTGTGCCAAGTGAGCCATTTACACACTCCCGGCCACATATTACAACATGGCAGGAATACGGACTAACACCCTGTGGGGTATGAAAGGAGTTCTCCCCTTTCGTACAGAAATCCACCGCATCCAGAGTGTGCTCATAACTCCCCAACAACGGTCGACATTGGCCAAACAGTATATGAAACGTTTACGCGCCAGCATGCATGGCATGAGGATACGAAGGTGCTTTGCATCGGACGGAACAAAACCTGGAATAGAAGACAGAATACAGGCAGACAAAAACCATACCAGAATACACTGTTCAAGCCTGAAATTGCGCAACAGAACGCAGAACCGGGGACACAGAACACCGGGAGCACAGAACACGAGCAAAACGGAACATAAACAACACGGAACATGGGAAACCATACAGAGCACGGAACACGGGCAAACAGGAGAATGGGCAGCGCAGAACACGGGTCAGGTGAAATACAATTCTACATGAAGAATGCAATTACGGTGGCACATACATTTATAGACGTACTTGCTTCCAAATATAGTGATTGATAACTTATTTTGGGACGTGCACACTTGCATGCTCAGAGCAACTGTTTCAACGACTTATTTGCGGGCACAAACCTGCGAAGAGGTGTTTGATGAACCAATTTATTGATGAACAAAACGAAGTTTAGCAGAACATCTGTTGTCCTAATTTGAGAATTGATGTGTGTATGAAATAATAGCAAGCTCTCACACTGTCAACCACTGGAATGGATTCATATTGGTATCAAGCACGTTGGGTACTCTTTGCATTTGGATAAGATCAGTTCCTTGCAATACCCTTTCTTCATCTGGTCAGACACTAACATTGCACCTGCTATGCATCTATGCGCCATAATATCCTTCATACTGTCAGTGACTCTGCTGGCCAATGCTACTCCCACTGCAGGAGTCAAAGAGGTGATCATCACATTTACCTCAATTCTGCTGTTCAAGTCTTGACTTAAACTGACGCCCGCAGAAACCTGCTAAAGCAAGCCGATCACCTCCCGACGATGCTTTTCTTCACTATTGAGCCGGGCCCACCACCAGTGACTGTATGGCTTAAGTTTCCCCATGTCTCCTGGTTATACTAATGAGTGACCCAGGAAGACACTCGTATTTCGGGTCCAAGTACATTTGGGATTTGATAAGTGCGATGAATCACTGTGCAGGCGGCAATGTCCGCCACATATTCTGTTGCCTTTGCTCACTCCTGGTAGAGCGACAACCCGCCCTTGCTACTTTCAGCCTTACCCAGTACTTATTCTGTATTATACTTGTTCGGAACAGACCTTACCATACAGCATAAGCATCCAGCTTGAGTCCAATTCAACAGCTCCCCCTTTAACCATCCTCAACCAGAACGTCGTGTACGGACTCTGGGAACAAACCCATTGCTCAGCCTCTCATTCTCTGAGTCAAAAGGGAGTTGTAAATCATGAGGCTTCGAGAGATGTAAACTGAAGGATTGCTTGAACTGGCTGTGTCGAGCTTGTCACATCTATTGAATTTACACATTGTATAAGGCGGTGACTGTTCACGAAAATTAGCGAGGCAGTAGTGCTTGTTGACATTACTATCAGTGAAATTGGGTGATTGGATATCGATGACTCTCTGCGCAATTCATGGTAGCAATGCGATGCTCATACGGGTTTAGTATGTACATATTTTCGAGGGAGTGAGGTGGCGAGCAATGGTAAGAACTCCGGATGTGGACATGACAATATGGACCCACAGTTCCTTTTCGTCAACTCCAGCATGAATTGATTCGGCAATGCTGCTTGTGTGTATCAAGAGAAGGAAATGTTTTCCATAGGCTCGATCTCCGGCTGCTCGTATATGAATGCTATCAGGTGGAGGTATATTCGACATCCCTGGTATAAGTGATGAGAAAGAGGCAAGAAGGCAGGTTGCGAGGTTGGATGGACGTACAACGACCACATATGCTGCCATCATCAGTCTGTTATAAACGATACAACAAACATGGACAGTCGGTGTTATTTCTTCAAGGAGAAACAGTAGGGTATGTACTCACGGAATTCCCAAGGCCTGAAGTGGTCCGTATTGTGTCGCAATAAGAACTGCGTTTGCAATTTGCATACCTAACGCAGGTTGATTAAAGGAAGTTCATCAGCGGACAGGAAAGTTATCACCTATGGTACTGCATAGCGCGTTAGAAAAAAAATCAGTCCCGGAAGGAAATGATATGCATTTCACTTACATTGAAAAGTAGACAACACAGTGTTTCATGCTCAAGGTTGTGGTCGGTAGGAGATCGTTCATCTCCGTGGCCCATTCACGCAGGGTCCTGTCTTTCCCTTGCGGAGCTGCATGGTCCAATACGTAGAGACTCTTAGTCAGGGGTTTGAACATAAGAATGAGGTATACGCAGTGCGCAAGGATTGACGGTATCCTTGAGAACAATATGATTAGACATATATTCAACGTCAACACAATGGGCACAAAAATAGGCACACACTTACCATGCTGCGAGACTTATGCCCTGGCCAATAGAAGAATTACTGATAGAGCAACCCGGAATACGCGTCGGGTTGAGGCCAGTATCCGATGTTGATACGGTGAGAAATCCAATGGCTAGACCGCTCTACAGAAGGCACAATGGCCTGGTAAATATGACGGTGCAGCAGGAATGGTTGCTACAGCGACGTACGATTAATTGTACTGTTGAACGAAGGTAATGATAGGTTAAAGTACACGATTACTTCAGCGAGAAATGCTCACCAAAAAATGCAAACGCGGTCACACTGAGGACTGTACACGGACATTTTGAATTGCGCTCTGAATGAGAAAATAACGCCTGTTAAACATACCTCTGATATCCCAGTCGTACGACGCATTAACCCGGATGAGAATCATGGAGTTTGAAAGAAGGGTGATTATAACAGTCATTCTGTTTCGTGGATGAGCGCAAGATGTGTGTTGTTGAAAGGAAATACCTACGTGACGAGGATATAGTACCATGCATTACAACTGCTTTGATTCAGCTCCTTTCTGCGACAATATCAGAATGAAGCTTACAACTACAAAGCGCATCATCAGTGACATTGATACGAGGTAGATTCACCGATCATGTACTCACATCTGCGCTCAGACTTGTTGACGTGTTCGCTAAAGCAGTTTCATGAGGACAATTCGAAGGGATTTTATCATGGAATGACTGCCCACCTGCAACAAAAACCCTAGATTATACGTTCTAGCGGTGAAGACTGAAAGTCGTGTTTGAGACTCACGAAAGAAAGATTAAGAACGAGTAGCGGAGTGCAACGTAGAGACGGCGGGCATGTCGTCCTTTCTTCACATTCCTACTTTATTATTAGGCGCCAGGACTACCGCGTCCCAGAGGGTGAATGCCTTACCACCGACCCCAGACCAACAATTTCTGAGGAATCCTTATGAGACTTCGATTACGAGACATGATAAAGAGCTACGTACCTCTTTCCGGTGGCACAATATGAAGTCATACACGATCCACGCCAATGCCGCCACTGGCGACAGCGCACCCGTTCAGCAAACAAGGCGTATTCCACATCCACATGGGGGCGAGCACAACGCACCTCCGACGTTATTCAGAATGCGAGTCTCTCTCGCCCATGATATATACTGCGCTTGAAGTTCTTCGCGAAAGTGGTTGTGGTGGTGAGAATGGCCTCTCATCAACATGAGGTCCGCCTGGGCGAGAATGTCAGCACTTGTGCCCATAAGATCATCCGGAGGCTCTCTGTGGTGCGTGAGCTCAGGATTCTTGAGGATAGTGCATATAACAGGGGTAGATGGTGGTTGCTCTTTGAGACTGCTTGAAGTGCTCGGAAGCGGTCTCTCGGCGCCGTGGTGGGCGGCAGGATGATCACTACAGTGCATCCATTTATATCCTGGCATCCATCGCTATGGGAAGTACCGCGGCAGTTGCATTCAAACAGAGTACATGCTCGATGGTATATGTATGGCAAGCAGTGCTGAATTAGAATAACTGTTAGCATAGATAGATACATAAACATAATGTGAGTAGCAGAGTAGGAAATAGAAACTCTCTTATTTCCGACCTCTAAAGCCCTTGAACACGGCCTCGTCATCGGAGTCATCCTCAATCACAATCGGGGCAGCTTTCTTCGACTTGCTCGACGCTTTCGCTGTTTTCGATGCAGCCTGAGTCGCACCCGTAGTACGACTCGTCGTGCGACGAGACGGAGCAGGCGCTTTTGCTTCAGCACTCGAATGCAGCGTCATCGTTTCGCGGTCATCTATCACTACAACTTCATCGTCATCCTCCTCCTTGATCTCGTCGTCCGAGTCCAGAAATAGGGTTGCGCCGCTCTTCTTGTTCTTCGACGAGGTCGCTTTCGTGCTTGGCTTCGCTGCAGCCTTCTTCGCAGGAGCCGCTGAGCCTGCTCGAGAAGGCCGAACAGAGCCAGCGCGAGACGGCGCCTTGCGCGACTTGGGCAGGGGCGTATCATCGTCCGAGTCCATCAGCGGGTGGTTATCAGCCTGCGTGCCCGCCGCTATATTGAGTTGCGACTGCATCTGGCTCCCAAACATGCTCGCTTGTGTCTGGTTGGCATTCTGCGATGATTCGCCGCCTTTCCAGTAAGCTGGAAGAACGATCAGCAACGTGCGACAGGAAGGATGTATTCATGATTCAACACACCTGGACCCATCCCATAATCATTCGCGTCGCTGAGGACCAGGTCAACTTTCGCTCTGGAGTTGATAACTTTCTAATGATAGTAAACACAAATCAATACTGCTTCAAAGAAAGAGGACCTTATCGCCAAAAAAAACACATACCTTTTTGAACTTCTTAAAATTCGGCTTCCCATCCCATATCGGATTCCTACATCTCTGCGGGAGGCCCTCCTCCTGCCCATCCCGATCCCTGCTAAACACCTCCATCTCCACAATCGTCATAAAATTGCCCCGCAGCCCCGCATCGTCCCCAAAGTCCGCCAGCACCTTCCACTCCGCCTCGCGGTCGTCGTCCTGCTCGTCCAGCACCGGCCTCGTGATCTTCAGCTTGTTAAACTCCCGATCAAACTCGTCCTCCGTCTTCTTGCCCTTCTTGCTCGACGCCACGGCTTTCAGGAAGGCGGTATCCTTGTCCGGCTTGCCCACTGGCGCGCCGGGCGTGGTCTTGCTCGTGACGGTCGTGGTCTTCGATGGGGGTTTACTCCCAGAAGGCTCAACCGCATTGACGCTCTCGATGGCGCGCTTCTTCGCAGCGGGGCGTTCTCCTTCATCTACCTGCCCCATAAGCACATCTCCGTCCATGTCCGCCGCCCCAGCAGCAGCCCGCTTCGTCCCGCGCGCGGCGCCCACCAGAGACTGCGTTCCCTCCTCTTCCTCCTCGCGCAGCACATCCAGCGCCACCGCCGTCGTCCGCGCAAAGCGACTCGGAGGGCCCTGCGCTGGCGGCTGCATACCCAGCTGACTCGGCGTCTGAGTCTGAGTCTGTGTCTGCGTTTGTGTCTGCGTCTGGCTCTGAGCGCCGCTTCCACTCCCGCTCTGCGCCGGCACCTGGCTCATCGAGTCAATCGGGACGCTGTTCATAATCTCAAACGTCTCGGCACCGGACGCGCCGGGATTTGTTGACTCGAAGAGTGCCTTAAACTTCTTGAGCGGCGGCTCCCCACTATCGTTATCATTCGCCTTCGGCTGAGGTTTGGCCACGCTGACATACCCGCCTAGCCCGATACGCGGCGCATCGTTGTCGATGATATTCCCGTCAACAACCCGCCTTTTGAGTTTCGGGTTCCGTATTGGTGTCGGGGGCTAGTCAAATATGTTAATATTCGAATCATAGAAAACCGGAATAAGTAGATGCCAACGTACCACTTTGGACGCAGAATCTGGCTTACTACGTGATACCGGCTTCTCCGCTCCAAGCCTCGGCGGTTCATCGAGCACCACCGACGCGATCGACGGATCGTCAGGGAGGCCCGTGATAATAGTATTAGCAACCCCTGCCCGTCTCGTCAGGACCTATACATACGCAATTAACTCAAGCCAATGAAAAAAAAAAGCTGAACTAGCGCACCCTACGGGGACGCACGAGCGTCTCGCTATCGCCAGCAGCCGTCGCCGGAAACGTAGGCGGGATCGACGGCTCCGTGGACGCTGCGCGCGACGTGGCCCGCCGGATGAGCTTTCGTTTTGGGGCGGGGGCTGCCTCCTCTTCGACGGGCTTGGGTGCCTCTGGTGCGAGTGAGGGCTCGTTGGCCATGGTGTTTGCCACCATTTCAGGTAACGGGGATGATTCCTGCTCTGAAAGGATATTAGGTTGAGTTTGATTAATGATGGCAGGGGCAGAGCCTACGTTGGTGATCTGTATTCGAGGCTAAGACATCGGCGCTTGCGTCCAGAATGGCCTGGATGACCTTCGAGGGCAGGAGAATTTGCAGGCCAAAACTAGAGAAATTTGAGAAAGAGACAAAACATACGAGAATGCCTTGGACTCACCTCTTGGCCTCCTTCACAAACTGTAACCACGTATCCTTCCCCACAGCCAACTGCATGAGATCCGCATCGCCAACCAGCACCGTCGTCTTGCCCTCCTTATTCCGGCTCCTCGTCACAGCCGTGCGGAACTTGACCACCCCAAGCCCAACATCAAACGAGTCAACCTCGCCACCGGCCAGGCGCACCGTGTCCTTCAGCTCCCCGTCCGACTCGCGCGTCTTCTCCTGCAGACACACGAAGCGGTGCGCATGGAACAGCTTCAGCCTGGCCTCGTTCGGCTGCCACAGCGCAAAGTTCTTCTGTTCGGGGAGGAGCGACGGCGAGAACGCGGGGCGGAACTTGTTCTCCTGGGGCATCGCCGCTAGGAAATTGGCCTCGAGCGACTCCTCGTCGGTTACGGGGAGGCTGCCGAGGCGCAGGACCTCGCGCAGCCATTCGGGCTTGACGAAGCAGCTGTTCGTGACGAGCGAGCCGGTGGTGAGCATGTTGGCAGTGTAGTGCGAGATGAGGTGGTGGGTTGCCTCCTTGTGCGGCGTTGGAAGCAACTTGATGCCCAGATCGGCACACGAAGAAACGGGTATGTCCTTGCCAACAGCAATAATGGGCTTCCAAATCAAACTAGACGTATATTAGGATAATGTTTTAACCACAGAGAAATACGTACGTGACTGCAGCCTTGGACATGAGCGCGACACAATCATCCGGGTTGAGGAACGTCCTATCGTTCGTTCCCAATACTCCATGGGTTCCATCCGCTCGTGTGTAGGATATACCCTTTCCCTTCTGGACGTGACTGACTATCTCGAGCGTCGGGCGCGCAGACGGGTTTCCCTGTCGAATTATTAGCGCTGCTTCTCTCATGGCATGAGTTTGGCTCTCACAGCATCATCGAGGGTATGTGGTCCGAGTATGAACTCGCAGTGTACTGCAGATATGCGCTTGTCGTTGACATTGAGATCTTTGTTGGCCCGTCCCAGCATGTAGGACCTGTTTGGTTTTAGGAGTTTTTGCTCTTGAAAGCTGTCAGGAGCCCGTTCCAGACGAAGTTACTGCCCACACACTTAGTGGAATATCCAGCTTGCCTACATCTGGACCATCGAAGAGCCCCGATATAACCCACATGTCTGTTTAGGAGGAGATGGTAAATAACAAGAAGCAAGTCGTTTCGCCAACGAAACGCGACATGCATATGAGTCACGTGCACCAATGTCGACGCGTCGAGTTCTTTCGCGTCAGACCCGCGTCCTTTCCAGATCCTTTTACCAGCGTAACGTTTATTCTACCCCATAGGCCCATGAATGCTGTAGAAACCGAAATGTTCGCCTAGGTCGTCCATTGAGCTCGCGCCTTATGTAGGTAATATGTAGGACGTCTATCTAAGCCTGTATCTTATGTGTCTAGTGTGTATCGCCGACTATCATGTCTTGAGGAAGTGAAAGCACCTAAGTGTGTCTATATCTCCGTAGTTACTTCAATGGGCGAGGTGTATTCAGTCAGATCGGAAACCGAAACGTCCGATCCAGCCAAAATGCTAGAACAGATCCCACCTAAACATATTGACGATAGAACATGTCAAGATCGCAACGGACTGCCGCCGCGCCCACCATAAAAGAGGAGATGCGAGTGTATCGAGGACAAATAGACCCTCCAGACACAGAACCAGGGATAATTGGATGTGGCCCTATAGAAGAGGTGATCAAAATATACACCGCAGGTGCTTTTCGCTATGAACAAGATGGCGACGCCAGTTCTACGTTCAAGTGACAGGATTCAAATTTATTCTACTCTATAGCCCCGTATATGCCATAGCAATTGAAACGTTCCCGTACAGCTCCATAATTACATAGATGAAATGTACTATTCAGCCAGACGGCCCCACATCTGGAAACCAAAACGTCCGACCAATTGATGTACAGGAGCAGGAAAAGACATCGTTGTCTATTTTATATCAACGAGAATCTGCAGGATTCACTCGAGACCGGGCAATCCAATCTGTCAAGACTTTGCGTGTAGTAGGCTTGCTTGGTCTGTACCCCCATGGTACATACTGGCCAGCCTTCCCACTCCGGATTGTCAACAACTCGCCTGCCTTAGGGACCACCGCATAACCATCATCAAATAAACATCTGGCTGGAGTCAATATCTCCAGGAAGCGCAAAGCAAGAAGCGGGCCACCAGGATCATCACCAATCGGAAGCCCCGGATACTCTTCCAACCGGACTACAGCTCTCCCTACACAGATATAATGAGTTTATCAACACTCTTCAAGAAACACACTGCAACGTACCGCTGAACAATGGCAGGAAGTGGGGAAGCTTCTTTTTGTGAAACAAGTAAGGTAGCGGACATTGCTTTTGTGTTAGGTCACGTGTACGTGACATTTCCGTGATGATGCTATGTATATAAGTGCATCTCACAAAAACATACCTTTTGTAACTGGTCAAAAGCATATATTCAAATTCGGCTTTCAGGACCCTAAGTATACATATAATGAGCACTCCAATCTGAAATTTCAGGGCGATTGGGGCACTATTGACGGCGTCCAAATGAAAACAGATTAATGGTGTAACTCAGTGGTGATATCATGATCATCTTTCCCTTCTATCCATTCGACTCCCAACAATGAGCATCCATAAATGCTTCAGATCAAATTTTCATTATTTGCAGCTGGAAGACCGAATGACACCGGTGTTTTGAATTTGAGACGATCCCCACGAGAAGACTGCATTTTTGTGTTAGTACCAGCCCCAACCTCGCCATTGTACACTTTACATCGCTCTAAAAACCAAGGTACATTACCTGCAGAGCTACGCATTCATGTATTGAGGTTTTAGGACCGTTCCAGTCATTTTTTAGGATAAATTGCACATACAACCGAAGAGACAATACATGAATTGACACAACGGGGCTGTGTTTCCCATTTTCGATGTTACTCCGTCAAAGCGCGTCCGTTCATCTCAGAAATTTGTGAGTTGGTGTATTTAACTATTTTATACAGTCGCTCGGGGTAAATTTGCGTATTTCAATCCAGGGGAGCCTAAAGAATGTGTTTAGTGAGATATGCCCTTTTGGAGTCATGTCACAACGATACACGTGACCTAACACAAAAGCAATGTCCGCTACCTTAGGAAATGCAGACTTTCTGCATTGCCGTGGTTGGGGATGTTGAAACAATGTTGATGAAAAGTGCGGTTGCGGACAAGTCAACCACAAAGGGGTCACCAAGGACCCGCAGAGGCATTGTTAGGGTGGTCAGCAAACTCTGTGGGACATTGGGGTACATAGTGTTTTCAAGTAAGCCATCCCTGGTAAGGCATTCGTGGAGATTCTTATGTGACGAGGTAACATGTATATTCAGGGAGCTGAGGCTCCAAGGTTGCCCAGATGGTAGACATAGATCCGTCCCCTTGTCAAATTCCCGAACATTGCGACAGAGGCGGAAACGCAGCTCCCCTAGACGAGTTGGTGCAGTTTGACATTGGTGGTAATAGAATACACCTATGGTGTCCGGAGGATATGCCACTGCCGTTGGTAGACGATTCTTTTCGCGTTTGGAGGGGCGGTACAAGAGTACGCTACTTGCATCGGAACGCATATGTAGTCGAGCGCCCGTTAAGCCTGAAATATTCATTATCCCCTGACCCGACGACTGGAGCTTCTCAGGGTCGAACGTAGAAATCAGCCTGTGGCAATTGTGGTTGTCCACGTCCTGGGGTCTGATGCGAAACTCGTCTTGGAGCAGAGCGAGAACCGTTCGATATGTGTTAGGCGCTCGTGCAAGGGTCTTCAAGGAAACGTTCCACAGCCCCCCTCCAGGGAGCTGCAAGTCCTCCCCATCCTGGAATTCCGCCAACGTTCCACACAACCGGAACCGTAGTTGAGACTGACAGGTGTCCCCTGGAACGTGGTGGAAGTAAAAGACGCCTCTGGTGATTGTCGGAAATCGCGACGGTGCCCCAACTCGAGAAAAGTGAATAGTGAATCCCTCGGATTTTGCAGCAGGCAGTTGTGACTTGCTCGCGATTTGGAGCCAGCATGTTTGCTTGTTCGATAGATCCAGAATTGGCTGGTCAACGAGGTTGAACCTGTCAGGCCGAAGCGTGTATACTCCATTGCGGGGTGTCTTCTTAACTTGCGCTTGAGGCTGCCGAGTTTCCTTCTGCGTCCCCAAGCTGGAACCAGAACTACTGGGCGATGCGGTAGAGTATGACCTAGTAGAGGATATATTCCTTGTGCACTGTTCTTATGTTTGATCTTGTGAACTAGATTCTCGAAGAATCATGGTGTTGAGTACACACCTTGAGTGGCACCGTAGTTCCTAATAGCTAAGATCCTTCCCCGTTGACTTGAAGACTTTTGTAGGCTGTACGATAGGCGCCGGGGAGACAAAGACCATCCGCGAACTATATTCATGTATCCAGAGGATGTGTTTGTCGTCGTCGCTGTCGAGAAATTCGCGACGCATCACGGTCCAGGTTTTCTGCAAGGAGAGTTGGTTCGAAAGAAAGGAAGGAAGATATCCCAATCTCAATATGGGCGCTGTTGGTCGACAGTGAATAAAGGAAGTGCCGGCACGGCGGAACGCCGGGGAACGCCGGGACCGCCAGATCGGGCCGAGCACCCCGGTAAGTAGGCGCCCATGGCCGTGTCAGGCCGTGTCAAGTGACTGAACACTAGTTTCCCTCGAGCAGGTTGAATACAGGCTTATCCGGGATACATGATGACAGTAAACTTTGTGAGAGCATATGGTTTCAAGTACGTCTTCGTCAATCGGTGAGGGATGAGGCAGAGCTTGGGCTAGAATCAGAAAGTGTACTCTCGATAATTTGTGGTATCAAAACTGTCCGTCATAGCAAGTGTGATTTGAGGTAGATTAATCCGCATTGCAAACCTCTGCTATTTTTCTCCTATTCAGTCACAGGAGCAAAGGTTGTATCTACTTATGCCCGGCGATATCCTAAATATCAAGCGCTCTCTTCGATACTTGCCAAGCTGCCAATGATACACTATGCAGCGGAACCTGTTTGATGAGGCCAATCCCAAGTCCCACAAAGAATCCTCTCCATCCCGCTTGCGTCCATACACGACTGACAGTTTCTCGAAAGCCAATCATTCGATTAGGAGATGCTGCACCGCTCGCTTGTTGGGTACGGCGAACCACGCCTAGAGGATATGTCACAACCTCAGCAACAGTGCCTGCAATCGCTCCAACGACCAGGTGTATTTGCGTCTGGTATGAGTGCAACGTCTCTGGACTAAGACGTTTGTGCGAATGAGCGTTCAAAGTTTCCCAGACCAGGAAAATTCCTCCGCGATAGGGTACCGCAGCGAGTACAGAAACAGTAAACCCACGATAGAAGTGCAGCATTGGCAGTGTCGACCCCCCTTCTGCCCATATAGCGCGTGTAGCATTCCAGGGGCTGGGTCGTCCGGAATTCCGTTTAGTATCGACAGCCATACGAACTCGAATCAGCTCCAACGGGTATGTGAATGGCATGGCAGACAATCCTGTCCTGCAATCAGCGGAGCCGACCAAAAACGCGGAGATGATGCAGGTCACCTGTAATAGCGCCAGCTAATAAGCGCCTGAATGATGTTGGCGTTTCAGGTGTAGGCATTAGAAGCTACGATCGTAACCGGTGAGCGCTTGCTACATGTACGAAAGAGGGACGCCTTACTTCTCTTGCTTTATCATAAACTGTGTATACGATGGCGGCATGTGGTATCGCTCGGGCGAGTGTCAGAGTGTGTCCCTTCAAGCATGTAATCAGCTCGCACACACTAGAAACCAACCCTCTGCTTTCCTACCCGATAGAGACCCCTAAAGCCCTGTGTTTGCACTATGTACTTCAACGCATCGGGGAGGCCTCTCCAAGAACCTGCATGAGGTTAGTTTCCTACTCTCGCAAGCAAATTGGATGACAAGTGCCCGAGAATCGATGAAAATCGGCATTTTGCGTCTGAAAAAGAATTTTGACTCTATCCAATGGAGCGACGGTAGTCTTTGCCTTTTTGACATCGAGGAGTCGAAACGAGTTGTTAGCCATTTCGAACGAAAAAGTGGTGCGGAAGGGAGTGAATCTACTCACTAGACCTCCTGCAAAACCACCTGCCAACGCAGAACGGACGAGAAAGTCTAATCCTGTATGCCCACCCTCTGAACTCGATGAAGTAGAAGCGGACATAAGGTTTCAGTCAAGAAACGAAAAGAAGAACGTCAGCCGGTCAGCCTCCGAGCACCATGATCGGTTCAGAATAAGGCCAACTCTTATTCACTTGTGTTGCCTTGGGGCTGAAAAGAGGTTCAATAGTATAAATGATACATACATTGGAATTAAGGTCCTAAACCATATTACACCAGACATTCCCGTACCGATCCTGGGCAGCGCCTGTCCTCCCGCCATCCTTAGTCCCATCATCCCCATCGATATACCCCACTCCGTAGCTCGCGGCAGCATTGCGGCCGCTCGTTGGACACTGGATACCCACGAACGGCGGACACGCGCGGTCCATCGCATTGCACTGCTCCAAACACGGCAGCAGCACATCGAAAGGCTTGTCCGTCTGTGGCAGGAATTGATTACGCGGGCTCCCTGACGGCGTCGGCGCAATTGCTGAAAAGATTTCTTGCGGTCCCGAAAATGACGAAGAGACAGACCGCTCAGTGCACCGCGTAAAGGAGGCGTTGCATAACCATTTCCGATACTCGTGCTGACAGTCATCGCAGCCCATGATCGGCGAGTACCAGTCCCGCCCACAAGCAAACGTTGTCAGCACCTGCGTGAAGTTGGCAATGTAGGACACAAGCGGCGCCACAAGTCCTGTTGGTAGATTTGTATCGTTGTATCCAAATGAACCGGCCGGCGGTGCATCCAAGGGGACAGCATACGCCACACCGGGACAATATGGGAGCGAGTGGACAAGAGGACAGGCGAATGTGTCTGAAAAGCGGTAAGTACATGACAACAGGCTGACTATGAGCTCATACCTGATTTTGTTGCAAAGTAAATAGGCCCGCTCACACGAGTTGTATCTTGCAGCACAAATGCAGTGTAATTTGTCGACGGAGTGAGACCGTCCAAAAGCCATTGTGTCCGCCAGCCTTGTCCATCCCTCGCCCATAGGCTTGCATTCACAATTGTCCCTGAAGAAGTTTGCTTTGAAAGAAGGCATCCGGTATGCAGATTGCTTGCGAAGCCGTTGGAAGTTGGCGTCACAATCAGGGTGAGATTTGGTGCGTTTGTAGGTGGAGGTGGTTGTGTCAGGTTTGCACTTGGAAGGGTATAGTTCGGGTATGTAGGCTTCGGAACTTCGATATCAAGGAAGGGAGGGGAGAATATGATAGCTTGAGTGGCGGTGGTGTCTCCCAAGAGCGGCAACCCAGTCAAAGTGTCTATGGAAAGTTATTTCCAGCAGATTCAGATAATTCAGAGGCTTACCGTCAGTCGACACCCCAACGTTATAGTCCATGCCGGTTGTTGAGCTCGAAACCGCAGACAGCAGTCCTCCATTCGCAAAACTTCCCGTCCAACTTCCCTGACCGTCGTTCAGGGCAATCTCGAATACGTCGAGGCCAAGATCTGACCCAGGGTCATTTTGCGAGTCCGCATTACTTACGTTCG
The DNA here is from genome assembly GCA_013368295.1 of Psilocybe cf. subviscida. Lineage (NCBI taxonomy): Eukaryota > Fungi > Basidiomycota > Agaricomycetes > Agaricales > Agrocybaceae > Psilocybe > Psilocybe cf. subviscida. The sequence continues at coordinate 2,535,093 of JAACJJ010000029.1, read as the reverse complement.
TGACAAAAAATCGCGGTAAAGTGGTAGAATCCGAGCACACTGCCACGCTGATGGACAGTTGTCCTTGTGCAGGAATAGCAAATGCCGCCTCTCGGAGGGTGTTATGGGATGTCACCGAGTTTACAGCTAGTTGCGGACGCTGAGCATACGCAATAGTAACGCTTAAAAGGCATAGTAGTGATTCCGGTAGCATCTATGAGGTCGTGGTATAGGTGAATGGAGGCCGTCTATCCGAGCAGAGTATTCTGAGTGACGGCGTAATGTGTTGGTGCCCAGTCGGTATAGGTATCGATATCGTGCCAACGTTAAGTGAGACTATCTTGAGTCTCGAAGGTGGGTGGTAAGCTAGAAGTACTGCTGTCTGGCCTCAGTATTCGAGAAAGATGAGTCGCATGTGAAGGAGGAAGAGGGAATGACATACTCTAGAAATGATTCATTGATTGAGGTTACAACGTTATTTGTCAGTGCTTGCCGACGATCATGATGACCTCCTCATCCCCAGTGTTGCTAAGTACTTCAAATCTGACTCTCAGTTCTCATTATTTGAAAAAAAAAAAAAAACCGATTGATACAAAGGTCTGTCATTGAGAAGCAAAGGGAATTACTTGTGGAATGGTAGCCTGAGTATAACCAAAGAACATCACATGAAGTTACCGTGTTGGAAGGAAATACAGTGAAAATATACACAAGTCAGATAATACCAGGAAAGCAACGGAAGGATGGTAGCTGTATGCCTGTCACTCGGGAATTCAACTACTGGACTTTCTTGCCCTTGGCACCAGCCTTGAGCTTTCTCCCACCCTCGTCTTTGTCCAGGAGAGGATTTAAAAACCCAGAGCGATGTAAGGCGGATATATAACCCCGAATGAAGGGTTCGTAGTCAAATGCCCGCTTGACGTGGTCCGTCTGCATGAAGTTTCAGCAATACATACAACCAGGAAAAAAAACCGAACGCGGAGACATACATTTGCTCGGACCGCCTTTGTGCGCTCATCTTCTACGGCGACCTTGGCCCGTAATGCGCGACGAACGCAGTCCTCCCAGGCAATCGTGAGTTCTGGCGCTGATGTCATACTCAGGATGCTCTTGTCCACATCGAGCTTCCGTGCAGCAAAGTCCGGTGCGAAAGTGCGTCCCAGTCCGTCCGTCTGCCCTGCTAAAGCGAAAGCATGCTGGGACGAGATCAACAAGTCGGGGTCAACCTGTACATTTGAGAAATATCAGATCCTCCGTTTAAAATATTGATACACGGACGCGCCTTTGAATGCCACTCGTCCTCCCCCAACACTTCACGCAGACGGCGCTCCAGGGAAACGCGCTCGCGTTTACACAGTTCCCACTCGTCGCTTGCTTTGATGTATGCGTCATCCACGATGGCAAGCAGGCTGAAGCGGATGTTACTGCCATCGTTACCCGAACCACCATATCTTTCCATCTTCATTCGTAATGCCGGGCGAGCGATGTCCATCCATGACCCGGCTGGTGAGTCGGGGCCTGGTAAAGGCAACTCGCCAACTTCCAGAGGGCCGGATTTGAGGCCATCGAGCTCCCAGACCTTTCCGTGCGCAGGAACGTATCCGATAAAGTGGTAGGCTTCTTCTTCGCTCTCCTTCGAGTCGTCCTCGCTATCCTCTTTATCGGTCTCGGCATTGTCTTCATCTGAATCGGCTTTCTTTTTGGCTCTCTTCTTTGGAGATTTCTGAGACTTTGCCTTTCCCTTGGGTTCGAGTTTTGCGCGTTTGGCCGGTGGAGGTTTCGTGCTGGCGTCCTTGCGTTGTGCCAACTCCTTCTCCTTTTCGGCGGCAAGGGTCGTAATTGTTATGTTATTCAGAGATGCGCGCAGGTCGGACGGTCTGTTGAGTTTTTGATGCTTAGCATAACCAGAACAGAGACCTGGACGATTTCACGCACCTCGCGAACAAATTATGCACATGGCGAATAGTAGGAGAGTTTGTGATTGCAAGGCCGCGCATCTATTCACCCCAAATTATGATTTCAGGGGTTGTTCGACCAGCACCACCATCAGTCGTACCACAGGGGTCATCTGCTCCGTTTCCTTCTTGAATTCATTCAGATCTTCACCAAGGTCGATCCCAGGACAGTTCAGCAGGACGTTGAGGATCGCATGCGTCGCGCACGCGTCGTCGCTAAGCTGGTTGGCGAACCAGACTTTCTCCGCAGCGGGGTCATTGAAGGCGCCTGGTCGATGGTTGTCCTTTTTCCACAAAAAACAGAATATCAGCCCATGCGGCTGCAGGTGGTCGACGGCCCATGGTTCGATATCATACAGCTCTACAAGTTCGAGGCCTTTGATACCAAGATGCCTAGTCAGCGAGGTGAAAACGCCTGCGGGAATTGCGTCAGTGTATGCGCCAGGCACAGGTCACTTGAGGGCCACGGAAGCTCGCACCTGGATCCGATTCAATCACAGCGAACGGGCCACCGACAAGGTCTTGGGAGGAGGAAGAAGGTTGGGCAGTCGCCATGATGGCTCGGTGTCTGTTTCCCCACAATTATCAAGTCCGGTGATATCTCCGCCACGATCTTCTCGGCTTCGACCTTCTATAACCTTCTTACTGAGCCAATTTGAACCCCACTTACTGCATTCTATGTCTTGTTTCCCGCCAGGATATTCAAATCGTCGAGCTTCGGCGATATTTCGGTGACCACCTGCTTTCTGCTTTCCGGAAACCGCTCCGCGCCTCCATGGTATAAAAGACAGAAGTAGCCTTCACAGGGGCTAGCTGCGGATCTGCACCATGTCTCTTTTGAAAATCTCTGGCACCAAAATCGTCGACGAAGCGGGCAAAGAGGTCGTGCTGCGCGGCGCTGGACTTGGAGGATGGATGAAGTGAGTGCGGCCTCCCCCTCTTATGTGCGGGGTACTGATTTTCGCAGCATGGAGAACTTCATCTCAGGTACGCCGTATGAGGAATTTCTCAGCTGTGTTATCTTATCGCGACGCAGGATACCCTGGAACCGAGTTCCAGATCCGCTATGCCCTTGCTCAGGCCATCGGCGAGGAGAAGTCAGAGTTCTTCTTCGACAAGGTGAGTGGTCTGTGTGTCTTCGCATGATCTTTGCCTGATGCACATTGATTTCCCCTCAGTTCCTTGAATATTTCTTCCAGGACGAAGACGCTGCTTTCTTCAAGAGTCTCGGGCTTAATTGTATTCGCCTTCCGTTCAACTATCGCCACTTCGAAGGTGTGTTACAACACTCTTAGTTAGTTCTCGGATTGATCTTGCTGTAGATGACATGAACCCCAGAGTCTTGAAGACTGCAGGCTTCAAGCACCTTGATAGGGTTATTGACCTTTGTGCTAAGCATGGCATATACACCATTCTCGATCTCCACACCGCGCCCGGCGGCCAAAACACTGACTGGCACGCGGACCACGGAAGCCATTTGGCCAACTGTAAGCCTGGTTGCATTCCTACATCCAGGTTCTCATGAGCATACAGTTTGGAGTCACAAGGACTTCCAGGACCGCGTCGTGTGGCTCTGGAGCGAGCTCGCGAAGCACTACAAGGACAACAAATGGATCGCCGGCTACAATCCGCTCAACGAGCCCACTGACTCGCAGCACACACGCGTGGTGCACTTCTACGACCGCGTCTACGAGGCCATCCGCGCCGTGGACACCGATCACGCGATCTTCTTCGACGGCAACACCTTTGCGTCTGACTTTTCGCACTTTGGCGACGCGCACAAGCGGTGGGCGAACACCGCGTACTCGATCCATGACTACTCGTCCTTTGGCTTCCCCAGCGCGCCGCAGGAGTATGTCGGCAACGACGAGCAGAAGCGTCGCTTGACAAGGAGCTACGAGAAGAAGCGCGAGTGGATGGATGAGCGCGGGCTGTGCGTCTGGAACGGCGAGTGGGGCCCCGTGTACGCGCGCAAACAGTACGAGGGCGAGGCCACCGACTCTATCAACCGCGTTCGCTATCATGTGCTCAAAGATCAGCTGGACATCTACAGCAAAGTCAGCGTTCATATTCGGTGCCCTCATATCTTTGCTAACATTTTACGTTAGGACAACCTCAGCTGGTCCATCTGGCTGTACAAAGATATCGGATTCCAGGGCATGGTTCACGTCTCCCTTGACACGCCCTACATGAAGCTCTTCTCGGACTTCCTCGCCAAGAAGCACCGCCTCGCCGTCGATGCCTGGGGCGCAGACGACAGCGCCGTGCGCCACATCTACGCGCCACTTATTCAACACGTTATCGACGAGGTGCCCGAGAAATACCGCGATCTGTACCCCTCGCCCGTCTGGACCCTCAGCGGACGCGTTGGGCGTCTCTCAAGAAACATTCTGGTCTCCGAATTCCTGGTCCAGGAATGGGCCGACCACTTCATCGGCAAGAGCGAGGCGGAGATTGATGAGATTGCGAGCAGCTTTGCGTACAAGAACTGCCTCAAGAGGGAGGAACTCAACGCGATTCTGACGGCTAACGCTGCTGCAGTTGCTGGCAAGTGATCTCTTGACTGATCCATCGAGAAACCGATTCTCCGAATGTGTGTCATAAATGTATGTATAGAATATGTATGAGTGCGTTACTTATGCTTAAATTGAATCTCTGTGTGATAGTATACCACCTTCTCTTCAGGTTCAGGCGCTATTGTTGCTGTGGTGGGCACGAAGTGGGCAAAACGCGAGTCATTACAGCCCATCGCGTGAAGTTCAGAATCATTGTGAAAAGCTTGATCCGACTTTCATCTTGCTTTTATCATGGTGAATTTGACTGCGATTATCCACCCACGTTCTCAAACTAAAATTCGAATTTTTGAACACGCCTTGATGAGTCCAGCGTCTCGCACTGCTATGCCCGTTTCTTCGAAAACGGTGACATGCGGTAGCAGTTCGCTTGCTGGCTATGATGGCATCAGCGGTGATCACGACAAACATATGTCGCTCCCGTAGCACCCACCACTCAACGTTATTCGACTCTCCTTGACTCGTCTCGCAACTATCTGCCTACATACCGACGCATGTCATCTCCCTCACCCACTGCATCACCCGCTGTCATTCAACCGACATGACTCGATGGATGGGGACCTTGGCAATTGCCGGTTTGACTCGATAGCTGGGACCCACTGGGCCATCTTATTTAAAGCACACTTATCTAGAACGATCAACCCATACCATCTCTCATCACCATGGACGAAGCCAGCGCGTCGAAATCTGCTAGAAACAACTCTCTCGATGTTGTCTTTCTGCTTGATATCACAGGCACGTCTAATGATTTGACCTTTCCGTTCCTCTGCTAATCCATTCCATCATAGGTTCCATGGGGCCACAGATAGATGGGATGAAGCGGATGATCAAGTCATTCCTCTCTTCAGCAGGCGGGGACGAACTTATCCGGATGCACGTTTGGACCTTCACCGAAAGTAGCAAGGAATGTTTCATCTGCAAATCACCCGCCGCCGCCACCAACCGCGAGCTCATCGATTATGTTGACAAGATCAAGCTTTCCACCCCTCCTTCACAGCCCACCGTCACTGATGCATACGGTGGTGACGCCGAAGAGAATAGTGTCGCTTCCATCTCCGCTCTTTTGGACACGTTCAAGCCCACCGACAACATCATGGCCTTCCTCATTACCGACGCGCCTCCACATCACATTTCTGCTGGCAGGACAAGTGAGGCAACAGCCGAAATAAGGTGGCTCACCGCGCAAGACCCCACCCTTCCTCTGGACATGTTCCAACGGCTGGACTGTATCATCGAGCGCCTGAACGTCACCTTTATTCCCATCAACTACCAGGGCCGTGTCGATCCTTTCTACCTCCAGGCGGCGCTCCTGACTGACGGCATCTGCCTGATCCCAAAAACGTCAGACTCCAAGCTACTCGGTGATGGGCTGGTGACCCTCATGCAAGCGATGAAAAGAACCATTCTCAGCGGTTTGGTCGACCGAAACGAAGCTGGTGTCGCCATCGCAATCGAGTCCCTCGCCAACACTTTCGACATTGGTCAGGCGGATCCCGACACATGGCAGATGATCGAGGCAGACCCTCCTACCCGCGGCGGGCTCGGCCAAGACTACAAAAAGTTTTCCGGTAAAGAAGAAGTCTCTGCAAGCCTTTTCGGACTGTTGGAAACCACCATGGATCGTTTCTCGGGGAAGAAGGCAGGAAAGCGTATACGCTCTGTCGATCCTGAGACCGTAGCTACATCCATTCGAGTCTTTGTTCTGGCCATGCTCGTGCGCACTGGGTTCGCAAAGCCGGAGCACAAGTCCGAGCTGGACCAGGCACAGGCTGAGCTTGTCAGACATCTCGAGAAGAACACGGAAACGGGAAAGCGGGAGATTTTTTACCTCAAACGCCTGCTCAGTAATCTCCTTTCGGCAGCAGACACAGTTAAGCCTTCGGAGGCGACTTCGAGCCATTGTGTGGTGACCCTCCAGTCTGCCTGGGACACCATTTCGGCGCTGGAACAGGTCCCCAGGAGCGCCGAGGATGTTCAAGCATGGATGGAAATTGTGCTGCAGCTCACTCTTTGCCGACTCCTCGATGTACGGTTCCCCACAGATGCTGCTGGCCGCATGGACTTCATGGACGCATGGAGCGCGTCTGTGGCGGGCGTTTCCTACGGTGCATCCCTCTCCACATATGCCGCGGTTAATCTACGGAATACCTCGGACGACGGGGAGACATTCCGAGACCCATCCACGCGGAAAATCCACAACTCTGCATTGCTCTTGGCTCACCCTGACGACCCTGTCCTTTCTTCTTGCTACATCACTCTCTCGGCACTGCCTTCACTTCAGGGCTTGGTTCAAGGCTACCTCGTCTCTGGCGGCCTCAACATCTTCCCCTCGATCACCGTAGGCCTTCAGGCATCCACACTTCTTTCAGTGCTGCGAACTATCGCCCAAGAGGAGAGGCCTGCCCTGTTGACCAAGCCCGTGGAATATGAGTGGCTCCGTTCTCTCGCATGGAGTCTGGCGATCTCTGATGTCATTCCCGCTATCGACGTCGTCAAGTCCCTCGAGGCCATAGGGACGCTGAACCCAGAGGACAACCCATCGAAACTCATGGCAGCTTTCATTCGCTATATGAAGAATGACGGAGAGAAGGAGGGCTTGGCGCAGAAGTGGAAGTACTTGTATGAAGAGCTGGTGACGAACTCGGTTTCGTTCGGTATCCGTTTACTGGATAACGGGAAGGAGTGCGATTGGCTGCTTGCTGAGAAGGACATCGTGGCGTGTTTCATCCAGGATCCAATTGATTTCGATGAAGTCAATGCCTTGCACCCTGCGGAGACATTTGACCCCGCTGCAGCGTTGAAGGACGCCTCTTCCCTGGCGAAGCTTTGCACCCTTGTGGAACCCCTCTCATTATTCCGGCACTCAAAAGGGTTGCTTCGACTTTTCTGGGACTTGGTACATGACCGGGATCTTTCTGTGGCTCGAGAAGCCGATGATTTCCCATTGATCAACGACGACATGCTCACCGCAACAGTTGAGTCCATCCTCCTCCGCAAAAGGACTGCTAGGTACACTCTCAGCGAAACGAAAGTCTGGTCTCGTGCTCCCGATGTATCTCTCGACGCACATGTGTCTGCTCTTGTCAAGTCCGTGTACCAGGAACGTACATCAGCCTGGAAGAAAAATCGCGCTCGACATGCCCACGACACCCTCATGAATGCTCTGTCGAAGAAGGCCAGTTCCCTGGAAGAGCCGCAAACCGAGAAGTACTGGGTTAGCATGCTCAAGAACACCTCGTTTTCGCTTCTCTCTCAGACTTACACATTCTCCCGTATGGACGCGCCCTCCATGTTCGTCCGCGTTCCTCAACGTCATATGCTCACCCTAGGGCCTGCCATCATCCGAGGCGCGTGGACGTCTGCCCCTCCTTCCCAGCTTCGCCGCCACTCCGGGACCATTCTCCCCTACTTCTCCAATGACAGCGATCTCCACGCAGAAATGCAGACCCTGCTGAACGCGCAGGCTGTCTGCTGTCGCGAGACGTTCAACCGCCACGGCCACACTATCAAAAACCCGCATCCTGGTTTTACAGGATGGAACCAGGCCTACCACGACGCACGTATGACTTCAGGAGCAGCTAAGGTTGAAGAGAAACTGGCGGCAATGAAGGAATATAGGGATTTCCTTGACGAGACCCTCCCCAAGGTTGAAGTCCTTCAGCCTCAAGCACTGCGCGACCTCGCGAACATGATCATTTGGCTCCCCAACAACTCCGGGGGTGGGAAGCGAGCGAGGGAGGCCTTGGAGCTTATTCAAACCAAAGGACCTACATTGGATGAGGAAAAGCTGGCTTCCCTCAAAGCGTCGATAGACAAACACGGCTTCAAGCGCGTTATAGAGGTGTTGTCTAACACGGTGACACGCAAGAGCCGCCGATAATTAGCAGAATCATTGAACAGAATCCACATGTACTATAGTTACAACATATTAGAATCATCATCATTGTTATGTTGTGTAAACTAGGGGCGTCGTCCAAGTCAAACCTCGCTACCCGCCGGAGAAGGCAAAGTTATATTTTGGGCATTTCCCAACCCTATCAACACACTGGTTCTCTTTTGATACAAAGGAAGCGAGCCACACAAGATTATTCATACGTTTACAACGTCTCGCAAAAGACAGTTGCTTTCTTGGCGTTGTCATCATTCCAACTTCCGGTCTCTTCTTGGAAGCCCAAGGGTCCGTCCTCCTGGTCATGATTAAGAGTGACCAGCAGCAGCCTGGATAACATATCCATCTTCAAGTTCCCTGATCTCCTCGGGAGTGAGCGTAATGTTGACAGCGCCTATTTTTTTTGAAGAATATCAGCCATGTACAGCTACAGTCAATGCACCGCTTGCATACCCAAGAGGTCAGTCAGATTGTCGAGTGATGTCGTGCCGACGATAGGTGCTGTGACCCCTATTCGTCATGTCAGTGGCGTTCATGGCATAGCTGTGAATCCCAAGTATACCCTCTTTGGCGAGAACCCATGCAAGAGAAACTTGAGCCATGCTTGCACCTTTGGCTTTCGCAACTTTTTCAACCCTAGTGATGGATTGTTAGCGACAGGATCATTGTCAGACGGCATCCGTATGGGTGGTGATTGGATACTTACGCGCCGACGACTTTCTCCCTTCCTGCATTCGAATAGATTGCTTGGTAGCTACAAATCGGGTCAGTCCTATAAAGTTTAGCACTCATTCAAAGCGCATGCTCACGCGTCCGTCTTGCCGCGAGTTGTGGCCTTCTGTTGGTCGAATGGGCGAGTGAGGATGCCTCGCGCAAGAGGAGACCAGGGAATAGACCCGACACCGAACATCTGTCTCTGCATAAGACTCTTTGATTCCGATCAGACTGAATGATCACTTGCCTTCAAGGTAGGGAACATCTCACGCTCTTCCTCGCGGTAGATGAGACTGTAGTGGTTCTGCATTGAGATAAACGGGGTGAGCTTGTTGTTGATCGCGTAGTCTGTGGTTACTTGTGTGAGGGCATTCAATTGTTATAAACCGAATGACATACTTTGCATGGCATGGACTATGCAATCAAGTCATATTGAGAAACTTAGAAGTTAGAATAGTTTGGAAGGACGTGCATTGATAAGCCCAGCAAGACGACATGCCAATGTAGCGTACGTAGCCTGCCTGTACTACGTCATGAAGAGCTTGCATCTATACTGGCGCGTTAGAGCGAATCAGAAGCAAACCTGCACTCAAGGCTCACAGTCTCTTCGATGGGAGTATCGTAATCAAAGCGATGACCTAGAATCAAGCAATACGGTCAGTAATTAAGCTTAGCTTTTCCAGAAGCATTGCTCACATTGGAGTACGTCGACGTAGTCGAGCTGGAGACGCTCCAAGCTATGCTTAACGGATTCGAATATATGCTATCCAACAACCATTAAACATGAGCCTGAGCCACAGGTCAAATTTATTGACTTTACCTTGCGACTGAGGCCATGTTGGTTGACATAGCCCTCCGTGTCAGGGTCCGCTCCGCCGATGCGCCCGCTGGGCGTTTTGGCAACAGTAAAGAAAACTTTTGTCAAAACGACGATCTCATCGCGGGGGAGTTTGAGCTCTTTGATAGCTTTGCCCAAGATGACCTCTGACGCGCCATTGGAGTACATGTTAGCGGTATCAAATGTATTGATTCCGGCATCGTACCTGCTCGTTACGTATTATCAGCAATAGACGCCCACTGTATCGACAGATAACGTACGCAGTCTTGATATGCTTGATCGCCTCTGTCTCATCTCCAATAACCCAATCTTGCCATTTCTCGCTGCCATAGGACATACAGCCGAGGATAATCTTGGACACCTTCAGTCCAGATTTTCCGAGGCGGACTAGCGATCAAAATCAAGTCAGATAAGGGCTGATTAAGAAGCGAATGAACCAACCATAGGGCATTGATTTCTTTTGTCCAGTCGACATTCTGCACTAGTTGTTGCTGTGGTGAGTCGACGATTGTGAGGTGTGAAAACAAAGAGATGCCACTGGTCGAAGCCTTTCTAATAAGCAATTTCGTAGATTACTAAGTGTTCGAATGATGATTCCACGATCTATATCTTGTAGAACAAACCTGTTCCATAGAAGCACCTTTTTCTCGTCGGTGACTCAGTTCTGGGCCACATAATGTGATTGGTATGTCATTCCGACGCTCCTCCTCCTCCTCCTCCCAATTTTTATGAAGATACGTAGGATGAGCACACTTTGAACAAATTTTCCTTTGAACTGCCGTCTATGAACACTGCTGCTGGACTGGATAGTGCTGCGGCTTACGCTTGGGGGACAATTATAAACTCCCAATCGTTACCGAAAGCTAACTTCCGGCGTCCGCAGGTACTCAGGACAGAGGCATCGGAGAGGTCTGGACAGGTGCCGACAAGTTCGATGAATGCTTCGCGGCTCGCCAGAGGTGATGACATCTTTCCAACGGGTGCATGTCCTTTTGTCAGTAAAGATCTCCCAAAAATAGACGAGTTCCCTGAATATCCTTAGTATTGGCTGATGACGTTCTGGGAGGTTGCTGGGAGGTCTACATATCAAAGAGGACCGCCCGATACATCCTTAGCGAGACAAAGGTCTTGTCTCGTGCTCCCGAAGTGTCTCTTGACACACGTGTGGCCGCTCTTGTCAAGTACGTATACCAGGAACGTACATCAACCTGGAGGCAAAATTGCGCTCGACATGCCCATGATACCCTCATGACTGCTCTGTCGAAGAAAGCCAGTTCCTTAGAAGAGCCACAAGCCGAGAAGTACTGGATTAGCATGCTCAAGAACACCTCGTCCTCACTTCTTTCTCAAACTTACTCATTCTCTCGGATGAACGCTCTCTATGCTATCATCCGAGGCGCCTGGACGTCTGCCCCTCCTTCCCAGCTTCGTCGCCACTCCGGAACCATTCTCTCTTACTTTTCTAGTGACAGCGGGCTCCGCACAGAGATGCAGATGCTATTGAACGCGCAGGCCGTCATGAGCGCGTCGCTCTACGCCTGGTTCCATCCCGTAAAGCCCGGATATTTGACAGTGTGGCCGTGGCGGCTGAATATCTCGCGGCAGCAGACTCCGGGGGCAGCTAACGTTGCAGACAAACTGGCGGCAATGAATGAATACAGGGGGTTCCTCGACAAGACTCTCCCCAAGGTTGAAGCCCTTCAGCCTCCGGCACTGCGCGACCTGGCGAACATGGTCACTTGGCTACCTACCAACACAATAGCCGGGAAGCTAACCCGGGAGGCCTTGGAGCTTATTCAAACTCAGGGACCCAATTTGGAGGAGGAAAAGTTGGCGTCCCTCAGGGCATTGATGGACAATCACGGCTTCACGCGCGTTATAGAGGTGTTGTCAAACATGGTGGTACTCAAGCGACGCCGGTAACTAGCAGAATTTTTGAATATAACCCACATGTACTATAGCTACAACGCATTTTCATCACTATCCTTGTTATATTATGTAGGATAGAGCATTGTCCAAGTCAAACCTTAGTACAAGTCCAAGGAGGCAGGGAGGTTTCGGGCATTCCTACAATACACTAGTTCTCTTTCGATGCAAAAAGAGTGAGCCACACCATAATCTTCAAATGTCTATACACTACAATACGACTTCTTTCTCGATGTTGTTATTCCAATTTCTGGTGTTTTCATTGAGTGCTTGTCCCCCTGGTCATGTTCACGAGTGACCGGCAGCGGCCTGGGCAACATATCCCGCTTCAAGTTCCTTCACCTCTTCGGGAGTCAGCGTAATATTGACAGCGCCTATTTTTTATATAGAAGAAGTCAGCCATGTATAGTGACAGCTAATGTATCCCTTGCATACCCAAAAGATCATTCAGATTGTCCAGCGACGTCGTGCCAACAATAGGCGCCGTGACCCCTATTTGTTGTGTGAGTGGCGCTAATGACACAGCAGTGAATCCCGAACATACCCTCTTTGGCGAGGACCCATGCAAGAGAGACCTGAGCCATGCTCGCGCCTTTGGCCTTCGCAATTTTTTCAACTCTAGTAGTGGGTTGTTAGCAACAGGATGATTTTAAGACGGCACCCGTACGTAATATACTTACGCGTCAACGACTTTCTCTCTTCCTGTATTCGAATAAATGGATTGGAGGCTGCATACCGGATCAGTCCCGTGAATATTAGCTTCAATGATTAGAGTGTATACTGACGCGTCCGTCTTGCTGCGGGTAGTGACCTTATCTTGGTTGAACGGGCGAGTGAGGATACCTCGTGCCAGTGGAGACCAGGGAATGGATCCGACACCGAACATCTATCTCCGGATCAGATTCTTCGATTCCGATGAGAATTAACGAATACTTGCCTTCAAGGTGGGGAACATCTCCCGCTCTTCCTCGCGGTAGAGAAGACTGTAGTGGTTCTGCATTGAGATGAATGGGGTGAGCTTGTTGTTGATCGCATAGTCTGTGCTTGCTTGTATGAGTGGCATTCAATTCTCATAAAATCAATTAGCCTACTTTGCATGGCGTGGACTATGCAATTAAGTCAGATCGTGAAATTTGGAATGTCCTGGAAGGACGTACACTGATAAGCCCAGCAAGAAGACATGCCGATATAGCGTACGTAGCCTGCCTGTACTACGTCATGAAGAGCTTGCATCTATACTGGCGCGTTAGAGCGAATCAGAAGCAAACCTGCACTCAAGGCTCACAGTCTCTTCGATGGGAGTATCGTAATCAAAGCGATGACCTAGAATCAAGCAATACGGTCAGTAATTAAGCTTAGCTTTTCCAGAAGCATTGCTCACATTGGAGTACGTCGACGTAGTCGAGCTGGAGACGCTCCAAGCTATGCTTGACGGATTCGAAGATATGCTATCCAACAATTACACATGAGTCAGGACCACAGTTTAAATTTACTGGCTTTACCTTGCGACTGAGGCCATGTTGGTTGACGTAACCCACCGTGTCAGGGTTCGCTCCTCCGATCAAGCGCTCGCCGGGCGTTTTGGCAACAGTGAAGAAAACCTTTGTCAAAACAACAATCTCATCGCGGGGGAGTTTGAGCTCCTTGATAGCTTTGCCCAAGACGACCTCGGACGCGCCATTAGAGTACACGTTAGCGGTATCAAATGTATTGATTCCGGCATCGTAGCTGCTCATTATGTATCGTCAGCAATAGACGCCCGCTCTGTTGACAGATGACGTACGCAGTCTTAATATGCTTGATTGCCTCTGCTTCGTCCTCAATAACCCAACCTTGCCATTTCTCGCTGCCATAGGACATACAGCCGAGGATAATCTTGGACACCTTCAGTCCAGATTTTCCGAGGCGGACTAGCGATCAAAATCAAGTCAGATAAGGGCTGATTAAGATTTCCTGTAAGAAGCGAATGAACCAACCATAGGGCATTGATTTCTTTTGTCCAGTCGACATTCTGCACTAGTTGTTGCTGAGTCGACGATTGTGAGGTGTGAAAACAAAGAGATGCCACTGGTCGAAGCCTTTCTAATAAGTAATTTCGTAGATTACTAAGTGTTCGAATGATGATTCCACGATCCATATCTTGTAGAAAAAAGCTGTTCCATAGAAGCACCTGTTTCTCGTCGATGACTCAGTTCTGGGCCACATGATATGGTTGGTATGTCATTGTTACTGCGTCTGACTTTCCTCCTCCTCCTCCTCCTCATCCTCCTTTAAACCTTTATGAAGATACTTTGGATTTGCCTTGGATGAGGACACTTTGAACGGTCTCTTCAAGTTCTTTGAATTGTCATCTGTGAACACTGCTGCTGCTGGTCGATACAAGGCTGGAGAGTGCTGAGGGTTAGGGGACAATCATAAACTCCCAACCGTAACCGAAAGCTAGTACGCAGGTACTCAGCATTAAGGCATCAGACTGAGACAGGTGCCGACAAGTGACGAATGCTTCGCGGCTGGTCGCTGTCCTTTTCCCACGGGTGGAGCATCGTGAAAAATGCGAGATCCATGTCAGGGCAAATACTGTTAAATAAGGTGCACGTCATCAAATGAGGGCACATTGCCTGGCGATTTTGCCTCATTCGACTAGGGAGGACTTATTTGCCATCGAGGCCAGGCTTATTTGGTGCGGCCGCGCCAAATAAGCCTGGCATCACACAATTAGGGGGGCTGTCACGCCAAATTTGGATGTGCAGGTCAATAAGCCTTGCACCTTATATGGCTGACCTGCTCAATAAGCCTAGCGCTGCACAATAAGCCTCGTCGAGTGACTTATTAGCCTGCCGGATGGATTATTAGCCCTTGGGGTACAATAATCTCCGACCATTATTAGCATAGCGAACCTTATAGAGTGGGCAGTCAATGGAATAATATATGTCTGGTACGAGAGCATTTATATACAGGAAGATATGTGACAGCGTGAATATATAGTACATTGAAGTGTGGCTCGACAACTTTGACAAGATAACAAAAAAGCAGAACAAAAACAACTAACAGAGCAAGATAGCTGGGTAATATGAGATATCAAGAATAGGTCCAAGTCGTCGTGTGCGGGTGCATTATTTTTTTGGCGGGTAAACCAGCGCAAGGTCCCGTGTATTACAGCGGGGATACTGGTGATTCTTTTTATAAATAGGTTTGGCGCCGTATACAGTTAATGTACATTCGTCATGTTCAAAAGTCTTCACCTTCGTTGTCTTGGACCTATAGTCGCCAGTGATTGGAACGACAATGTCATAGCTTTTTTCGGGGATCATGTGTCGAAGATCTTCCACCGGTATGGTCCTCATAGTGTCACGATCCCGCACAATGACCTTTGAGCTGTCTTCAGTAGGCATGAAATATTCCACTGGCGGTCCGCCGCCGTTGATTTCGATGAGTCGGATGCGATGAGGTACAAAGTCACCAGTCAACAGCCAAGTGGGAACGGGCAGGTTGACGCAGGGGTGATTCAAATACAGAGACGGTGGTGTGTCGCTTGATGCACTTGTGGAAGGGGGTGCCTTGTACCGAGGTCGCCATGTCGGTATCTCCGGAACCTCACGATTGACATCCGGGAATAGGATCGCTATAGCCCTCTTCTCGGGAATCACTGAAGATGGTTCGGTTGAGAATGGGGAGACGGGAGGTGGCAGAGGTATAGCGAGTTTTTCACTGCTCAAATAAGTTATATGTTCCGAAAGCCCCATATTGAATGACTTACTCCTGGATCAATATTTGATCAAAGTCAAAGTGGGTTAATTGTTCGAGTCGAGTCTCGAGCTGCAACCCCAAACGGCCATCTGGGTGGCTGGTTTTGACGAGGCCTCGATGTCCCTTGAAAGGACCAGTGGTAACCAGCGCGTTACGGCCACAATACTGGCTATACATGTCGATTTGTGCCTTTCTCGCCGCATCGAGGACCGTATTTGTCTTGGGGTTAGTAGTGTGCGCGGCGTCCTTGTAAAAAACGTCGACCTGCACATATTTCAATTAAATATCATAGACTATATGTCAACGCGATTACTCACCGGGACCGCGTTCGAGTTGCTGGCGACTACGAGCCAGCCGTCGTGTATGGCGCGCACTATACCCATATGCGCCTGGTGCGATCCTCCTGTGACGCGAACCTCGTCCCCTACCTCAAATGTGTGGGTGCACAGCTGAATTACTGGAGGCGGGGTGTAGAACTCTACGTCAACCGAAAAAACGCGGATCTGAACAGAATCAATAACAGCTGCATTTCATTGAGTTTATACTATCACAGCTTACCTCGGACGATTTCTTTGGGTCAGTCACATCCACCCATTCACCCTCAACATTTGTGATATAACCATGATTTCCCTGGTGCTCACCATGCACAACACGGACGTAATCCCCATATTGGAGCGCTGCCTGTAAGTTGGCAATGCCCACCAGAACTGTGTCTCCTTCCAGCAAGTAGACCTCGGCTTCATTATTGTTGACCCCGAGTACAATGCCTATCATTCCCCGGAATTGCCCACTATCACGTATCTTGACCCGATCGTGGGCTCCAATGCGCTGTTGTGAGACCGTCAATCTGTGCTCTGCCCACTTTTCTTTGCTCAAGACGGGCAGACGCAAGAACCGATCGAACTCCTCGAGAAGTGGTACTGGCGGAAAGGGGTTGGGTGGATACAGATCTATATCCTGGATTTGGAAGAGTAGATACCCAGTGAAATTGAATGTTTGGTTCTTGAAAATGAAGTCTTGGCCATACTCGACCTCGACATTGAGATAGTGCTTCAGCTCCTTGAAGTCAAGCAGCTTTGCAAGCGGGCGACGTGATTCTGAATGATGCCTGGCAGTGCCGTGAATATCGATGCGAGGGACGACGGCCACCCAGGTACTCTTCGTTTTTGTGGTTGGGTTGGATCTGGAGAAAATAAATCCTATGTCACCTCGATACAGCTTGGGAGTCTGTATACGGGCCCACATGCCAGGTTGCCAGACCTTGGCCTCGGCGCGCAACAAAGCGCTCGCGTCGGGACACGGGATGAAGCGTATTGCTGCCGTGGATCGCAGCATGTCCAAGCTGACTCGCGCCGCCACCTGGTGAGCCTCCAGTTCCTGATCGCGGAACGCACGATCTGACCGTAGCTCGATGTAAATGCGCCCAGGATGGTCATTTCGGAAAGTTGCGCTCTTGACAATGTCTTCCGAATTGTCGCTTAGCAATGCTTGGAGAGCATCTAATTCCCGGCCAGCCTGCCAAAAGCTCAATAGTAAGTACCCTATTCGGTTTTGGCCACTTACTATACATGGTATCTCCCACAGCCCATCTGTTGGCAACCAAAGGACAGTGTCTTCATCGTCTTCCATCTCCCTGTCATCTCCCTCTGCCTCCTCGTCCTCTGCCTCCTCTTCCTCGATTTCGGCTCGCAACACTGCGTTGACTTGGGCATGTAACCCCGAGTCGATATCATCATCGACATCATCCGCTTCACGCAGGATGAAGTCATCTACAGATCTTACAGTCTTACTTTTGGTTGTCAGGGATCAATTTGGTACGTACCCTCGATGTCGCCATTATCCTCAGGCTCGTCGTAATCGACGGCTGCCTCATCGTCAATGAATGGATTGCGCTCGCGCGCTGTTTTTTGGCGTTTCAAAGGTCGTGTATCTGCCATTTGTCTAGATGTAATTATTGGGTACTTAAATATATCTATAGTCTATGAAAAGAGAGAGGAGAGAGTGACGACGCGCGTCGCCACCTCAGAGCATAGAGATAGTGGTGGTTTGATAGCAGGAGAGATTTCCCACAGGCGCATTGATGTAGTCGCTGGTTCAGGTGAGGTTCAGATTGAGATGCCGAGCTGTGCCGAAAAAACCTGGACCGTCCCTAAATCACCCATATATCAGTTGCGTGCCGTGCGAAACTGCTCTTGCTCTCGAACCACCACCACCTCCCTCTGCGTAGCATCCAGGCGCGCGCTGAAGGACAGAGAGGCGTCAATGACCACCGGTGCCTAATCGAAGGTGGGGTGGATGTATGTTAATTTAATTAAATCAAGGAACCTGTCAACCGAGAAGCGGTAAGATTAGCAAGAAGCGAGCGAGATTGGCAAGAAGCGCACAATGAGCACCGGATGCTGAACATGAAATGAAGAACCATTGATGAGTAGTATACTGTACGACCGTGTAGTGATAGGGTACATACACAGGAGGACAAGCATCAGATTACAGTAGACAGTCATATATCTAGAGAAACAACTTCAATGTAATCGATTTGACTGTAATCTATAGTGGGGCATATCCTAGAGCGTCTGTAAAACCGCCCTCGCCGTCCCATTCGCCCCCAATAGACACGCCGTCACTGTCCTCTTCATCCTCATCCATATACTCGTCATCCTCGTCATCCTCTTCCGCGCTGTCCGCGCTGTCATCGGTGTCCATATCATCTATATCCTCGTTGTTGTCGTCATCAAATCCGATCTTGTCATCGTTCAACGGTTTGAAGATGTTGTCCCAGATGTCGTCCGAGTCTATCCGCTCATCATCGGGTATGTCCTCTAACTCGTCTAGAGCCTCCTCATCAGAAACTTTGTTGGCGCCTCTTGCTTCGATGTTACGCTGCCGCTGACGATACTCAGCGTCGAGTGGATCGCGGTCACTTTCGAACGGCACAAGCAGTGCACGCATCTCTTCCGAATGGCCAACTGCACCTGCTCGAAACCGCATGAATAAGTCTCGATCGGCAAAGCTGAATACGGTCAGAAACTTGTAGTGATGATAGAAAATCTACACACCACTCAACGTAAAAGGTATCCCAGTCTGAATTGGGGTATTTGGGATTATTTTGAATACGAGCAATTGGCGAAGGTGGTAAAAGTGACTCAGTGCGTCCGTAACAGAATGCCGGTACAAGATGAACAGCGCGAATAATGGCGGCTGGGTCCACAATACTGAATGCAGGGTGATCTGGATCGTCGGCCGGGGCAAAACTCAATCTATGAAGTCGTTTACTCTTCCACCCGCCCGTCGAAGAACCGTCTTCATCTCGATCGAGTGTAAACCAGCGCACCAAGAGAAAATGCATGAGCTGAGGAGTGCCCGAGGTCGCATTGTGGCCGTGATGACAGACCATAGCGTGAAAAATACCAATAATACGGCCGTACTGATATGGATGCGCAGCGTGCAGGGGATCTTTGGAGGCTGCTATAAAGTCGGCTTGCCTCTGAGGGTTCAGCAAGTTGTGCGCGCGTCTCATGTCATATGTTGTGTAATTGACACGGACCGTTTTGTGCTCGTACATTGCATTGTTCACAATGATGACATTGGCAAGGTCGGTCCCCGTGATGTCAGAACCATCTCCGGTATAGCCGTCACCAAGAAGACGAATCAATAAATGAGTCTTCAAATTTACGAAGAATTTCTAGATGGAGACAATAATGAGTGCCCGGAATACAGAGTGAGAATGTGACTACAAACCGCTAATGCTGGGTCGCCTTTATTCTCTCCCAGCCACGTATAAATATCCAGTTTCTGACGTTTCTCGCGCGAAATAACATACGGAACCAAAGCGTTTGATTCTTCCTGTTTGTTCAAAGCTAGTGAGTCATTATGCGCTCGCATGAGATGCATGCGACGCTCGCGAGCAACCTGCTTGGCAATTCCAATGACAGGGTGCGCTCTCGATACACGAAGATAAAGACGTTTGGGTCGCTTGTGCTCCTGTTCGCCCTGTTGTATATACGTGAGCAGGCTGAACGCGAGAAATTGTTTAAGGGACATACAATCTGGGACGAGTAGCTGTCCGATGTTCCGTACAGACGGATAGCTCGTGCATACGCTCCGAGCGCGTGGAATTTATAAGTATGAAGGTTGAGCTTCTTGAGCTTTGTCTGACCGTCTTTACCCTTTGTGGTTTTTGCTTTTGAGGCTGTCGGCGGCTTCTTTGTAGACTCCCTCTTTTTTGCAGCAGCTGCGCGTCGTTGTCGGGTCGCTTCCTCAGATGGAAGCTCCTTTGTGTCATACATCGGACAGACCTCCTTCTCGAATTCTCGCATTTGCACACCCAGGCGATGAGTTGATGCTTCCAGATCGCATACAGTTGTTTCCGTATGTAATCGAAGCTTAGCAAGTCCGTGCCAAGTGGACAGCTCAAAAAGGAGGTCCATCAGCATGCGATCGTGCTTTTCTGGGAAGAGACCATCGAAGACAGGAATTGCACACTGTCACAATGTCAATGGCAGACAGCTACTACTCTTGAGAACTGGGCATACCTGAAGCCTATCCTCCCAGTCACGAGCAGCGAGCTTCTTCATGGCGGATGCGTTGTCCGTGATGGCTCTTATGATTGAGCCAAACGCTGGAACATCTTTGTACCTTTGATTTAATAAAGCGTCGTTGTTGATTGAGAAAGTCTGATAATTAGCAAAACCCTCGACTTACCGTTCATTCAATTTCCCAATAGCGTCGCCGCCGTGTGCAACGAGCATCCGAATTAGATGCGTAAAAAATGCCTTCAAGACACCAAGCTCAAACTCGTGCATAAGATCGGGGGCGTACATTCGGTAGAAGTTGAAACCGTGCTCAAAAAGCTTATCAGAAAAAGCGTTCTAACATTTGTCAATTTAGCTCAATGATCGTCCTTGTCCATACCAGGAATCAAAGCTTACTCGATTTGGAGATTGGGATTTGTCTAAAATCCTGTCCACAAAGACGCTTTTGACACCTTTCCCGGCTACATAGATTGCCGCCCTGGCATAGTCGATGGTGATGCGACGCGCTAGGCTATCGACTCGAATTTTGTTGCGGGCGCGGTCATCGGATTTTGACCCTAGTAGGTGAACTTTAATCTTTAAAACCTCGCATCGAGGGCAGAGACATTTTGCAAGGAATTTCAGGCAAGACATCAACATTCTAGTAGGTAATTAGTCCATCACCGGGATAAATGAGCAGTACCGGGCTTACTTTTCCGGGTAATCCGCTGAGTGTGTGCTTATGCGAATGATCAACAAGCGAATAATCTTGTCAATGAACTCGAACTCCTCTCCATGGACATATGCGTGGCAGAAGTCGCTATCAAGAAGAAAACTCCACACTGCCTGGACAAGCTCACCGCGCAAAAATGACAACACAGCTGCAGTGGGAGGCTCCCCGAACTCGTTCTGGTAGAATTCATACAAATCGTGACCAAGCTGTTCATAAATGATAAATCAACACAGCATGATCCAGTTAAAAAAAACACAAACCTTGGGTAAATAAGCAAGATGGTGTGCTGCAAAGGAATCCGGACAGGCGCGCTCATACTTCGACTGATTCCCAAGATAGATGTAAATTGGCCATAGTGATGCAGTGCCGAAGTGTGCCAGACATGTGGCATCCGACCAAATCATCATATCTGCAACCACAACCTCAAGATGTTCTCTTCCGCGTGAGCGAAGAGTCTCACATATTTTGTCGTGCTCAGCATTGATAAATTCCCCAGTATACGCTTTGCTATAGACGCGCTCCGCAGGTGTGTCTTCATCTTGCTTCCAGTACGATCGGAAAGGCGTAAGGTGGAAGTTGCGCGATTCCTCTTCCCGGAAAGCTTCCTTGATAACATCAAGCAGTTTTCTATAGTGGAACTTCACCGGAAATTTGGGAGCATAGGCTTCCGATGCCCATTTCTTTGTTGCACAGGGCAGAGACAGATACACGGTGCCTTCGCACCATTCCCCAGTGAAGAAGCCCCCATCATCAGTTGATGTCGGTTGGTTAAGCGTTCCAGCAAGGTGGGCGTCCAAACGCTTGAGCTCACGCGAAGCCTCAAAGTTCTTGAGATGGGCGACGTCAAAGTCTGGGGCTTGTATCACATTCTTCACAAGGTTGTTGACTTGAGAGATGGACTTTGTGCTGGAGCCTTCGTGAAACCACTGGATCAGGTTGTATGTTGTTGGATTTTCGAAGGGATAGTGTACAGGTTTGGGTTCAGGGGATGGCAACGGCTCTGGGAGAGGAAAACGTGTGGACTCCGGGTCGTCAATGATATGCTCAGGGGAAAAATAGATATCTGGAGTAAACGAAGGCCGTCCTTGGGAATAGACACGCCAAATACCAAATGGATCAGGTGCAGTATGATATGTGTGTGGGCTGGGAAGGGGATCCCGCTCGGCTACCTCAGGAACAATTGGATCTAGCATAACCGGTGGCTCTGGGATTTTTGGTTCGGGATGAATATATCGTGCTGGCAATTTAATTGAGCGCCAAGGTAGCCCAGACGCTCGGCGAGGCGGACTCAAAGGAGCATCCACGGGAGCGGGAGAAGCGGTAGGATCATCAGGAAGAGGCAAAATCGGTGGTCCGGCTTCATCTGCCATTTCTATGTCTCCGTGGTTGTTGTTCTGCATAGAGAAATTATCAAAAAAAATAGTTGAAACAAGTGAAAAAAAAAGTCAAATACCTGTTCTTGAAGTTCATCAGGTAATTTCAGGTGCTTGGACAATGGTTCATCTTGTGACTGATCCTCGGCTGAGCGCTTAGCGCCCATTCTCTTGGTTTGATATGAGTGGTAGAGGCCGCATTTTGTTTGATGAACACGAATTCCTGTTTTTTCCTCAAAGGGGCGCTTGCATCCAGGGCACACAACCTTCATGGCTTCAGGGATAATACAAGGAGTTGAACGATGAGTGCTCAGTACAGGCAGTGATCCTAAGAAAGTTTAATTAAAAGAAGCACCATTCTTTCGTAAGCATGGATTCCTATGGGGCCCCACCGAGATTCCCCGACTCTCCCACCTCCTGCTACCATCTCCCCTCTGCTACCGATATCATGCAGCCTGCCAACGAGGGAAGTGAGCCCACTGTTCCAGAGGACGACGACAGAAAAAACCTTTGTGAGGCCATTGCGCGACATGCCGAAGACAATTCTACGTAAGTGTTTACTTTATCGTCTCACGGTTTCACGCTTGCTCGCATCTCACATCGACATCCAGCCCAAAGTCTGGGCGTTTACACGAGCTCATACGCACCGCGCGTGTATTTCCTATATTTATTCATATGTTTATGTCCTTTCATCGCGTGGTGTTTGCTGCTGGTCCAACCATGGACGCTAGGATTCTCCATCAACCTGGGCAACTGCCCAAGTGAAGGGATGCATCCACAAGGGCAGTTGCCCAAGGGCTTGGGCAGTGATGCATGACCCCCCTGCCAGAATTTGTGCCCCATTTTCATACATGATTTTGGGCAGCTTCCCGCCGGCATTTTCGGCATCACTCAAACTCACTATTTTTGATGGCCACAGGTTTCCGAGCATATGCCGGAACCCGGCATACGCACTAACTTCCCACGATTCATAAAATCACCAGAATCCATCAAAACCTCCATAATCTAATCAAAAAATTTTTGATAACACATCTCACGTCATAGATAGCTAAGAATCTTATCATCTGATCATTGAGAAAGCCACAAAAAGTCTACCTATTGGATATGCTGCAGGTACATGTAGGTGGCGAAATCGTGCATGGAATTGAGGGTTTTGAGGCCCATGTTCAACACTGGTGGGCTCATCAGTCCAAAACCGGGATTGTGCTAGCTGGGGGTCTAGCCATTGCTGCTAGCCTCGACCCCTGCGTGCACCAGCACTAGCCCCACCTCACCCGCTGCTGCCGTCCCCGCTGCTGCTAGCGTCGTCGTTATTGCCATAGCTGCCATTGTCGCCGCCGTCGTCACCGCTGCCGCTGCTTTCGTCGCTGTCGTTTTCGCCGTTGCTGCCGCTTTTTTCGTTGCTGTTGCTGTTTTTGTTGCCGTCGCCATTGCTGCTGCAGCCGTTGCTGTTGTCGCCGTTGTTGCTGATGCTGTTGGCGTTGTCGTCGGCACCGTTGTCGTCTTCGTCATCAGCGCCTTCGTCATCGGCGTCATTGTCGGCGGCGGCACCGTCGTCGCTGTCGGCGTCATCGTCGTTGTCGTCGTCAACGTCGTCGCCGTCATCAACGTCGTCGTTGTCATCACCATCGTTGTTGGCAGCATAGCGCTCCTGGGTGGGGTCAGACGCAAAGAATGGCGCCTCACCCGTTCCAGCCAGCTGGCTAGGGTCTGCCGCCGTGCTCACGTCTGCCAGCGGGGTTTTCCAGACGACCCTGAATGTGGACTGAAGCTCGTCCTGGAGAAGCGACTGCTTCCTAGCGTAGGAGCCGAGACCCTCCAGGAGGGCGGCGTCAACAGCCACCCTGCCGCTCCTTCGTGTAGTCCACTCCTGCGATGACCACCTCAAAAATGCGAGGACGCGGTGCATCTCTTCACGGAGGAGCTGGACCTCCTCTGAGGCTCGACGCGAGCGAGCCCGACTTCTTGCCCACTCTGCCCTCAGGATAAAGTCAGCACTCCCGCCGCTGTCCTTTACGTCGATGGCAACTGACTGCCATATCCACGACAAGGCTTTCCTTGTCTCTCCAGTCCCCTTCTTCCGCTTCTTGAGCAGCTGCGCCTCGGTTTGGCGCCCGACATCCCCCATTTCGATATCCGAAGCGTCCTCCTCGTCTGACGATATGGCGTTGGACTCTTTTGGTGCTGGTGGCTCAAAGCCGTCCTCCCAAATGCCCCGACGATCAGGGTCCGTCTTCTTCAAGCCTGACGCATAGCTGCGCACGTCATCGTTCTTCAGCTCCTGGAATGCCGCCTCCCACTTCCCAGGGCCCTCCAAGGCGAGCTTGGCCCGGCGCGCAGCTCGGTATTTGAGAACAAATCGAACTGCGCGCTTATGCACGCGATCGATGACTGAGCGAGACCGCGTGCCGTCTCGCTGGCCAGAGATGTTTTTGAGTTTGTAATACACCATCCGCGTCTTCAATCTGAGCACCTGCCTCAGACCGCGGAGGCTGTCAGCGCACTGGGACGTTCTCAGCTCCAGCTCAATGTCGGCAAGCCCGTCGACGCAGACGACGTCGCGTTGATCTGCTGAGACCTCCGAAGGCAGCCAGAGGGTAACGTCCTCCGGCTTAGGGTCTGACTCCCACGTCGAGGCAATGTTGCAGCCTCTGTCGGTCGTGTACTGCAGTAAACCGGGCATGTAGACGGTCCGAATGTGCTCGTAGCCTTCGACTTTCGACTGCAGAATGGCGCGTTGGTCGATGAGCTTTGACGTCTGCAGCTCCGTTGGAATAGGCGCAAGCTCTTCAGCCAACTCTCTGACCCGTCGCCTATGCAAATGGGTCAGGCTTCCACAGATTACAGCAGGGAGGAGCGAATGGGGGCCTACTGAAAGTCTTCGAGGTCAAGCCCCATCGAGATGAGCTCAACAGGGGATGTCTCGTGCCGCTGAGGCTCTCCTGACGCGCGAGCCTTGTCCTCAAGCCTCTCCAAGGCTACCATCACTTCGTTATCCGTAGCGTCTGACAGCAGAGTGAGATTTGACGCTAATAGATGGCTGAGATGCTTACCAGCTCCTTGAACCGCATATGGGTTAGGCTGCTTCTTCGGGAACGAGTCAGCGTCCCACTCGACGCACATCTCCTCCCACTCCGCGGCTACACCCTCGGGCAGCGACGCTGTGAACCCTCGATGGGCTTCGCACTGCTTGTTCCTATCGGACACAGCAGCCTTGTATCGCTTCATGAGGGTGGAGCCTGTTGCCTAAGTCAGCTACGCCAGCGCCAGGTGGGGCAGGGAAGCACTTTACCTATAGACGTATACTTTTGAAAATTCCAAAAGGCGAAGTTGTCGTCCAATATATCCTGCCGGGTGCCTGGGCCTGCAGTCTTTGTTGAGTTTGCGAGCCCGTTATGCAAGGCCCACACTCTCTCAATGGCCTCGCCGTCCGTCATGCCAGCGCCCTCCGCTAGGTTGAGGGAGTACTGCTCGTGGTCTTCCTCTTTGTGCGCAGGGGCGTGGAACTTGGGGATGAAGGGCCGGAGCTGCATGCCAGGCTTCATCTTCAAGTCTGGCGGCCAGCGTCGCATGCGTCGAAAGAGGTTAACAAACCACTGACAGACGATGTCGTAGCTGATGGAGTAGACAAGAACGTAGGCGGTACGGATTGCGGATGCGAATACATAGTCGACGTTGGCGTACCTATGGACGTAGGTGAGAACTGCAGCAAGTAGGTAGAGGTGAAGTGAGGGTCGCACCTTTCACCCTTTTGAAGGTTACCGACTGCATTTGGGAGCAGCATCTCGCTTCGACCGCACACAACAGCGGCGACGCCTGTGTATCTCAGGCCTCTGGTACTGCGCGTGGTCGCCTTCGCCAGCGCCTGAAACCCGACGCATGTGCTCATCTAAAGGCCAAGGCGTCAGAGCACTGGCTGCTAGAAAAAGGGAGACCTGCGCACATCCTCTTCGTCTGCTTGGGACAGAACATATTCCCCATACGGCCCATGCGGGAGCATGAATGCCATGCCAATCCCCAGCCCTGGGTCGGACGAGTAGTTCGAGGTGATGTTATTTTTGAGTCGGAAGTTGGCGTCAAGGCAGAGGAATATGGCGTACAGAAACCTACGCGCACGAAGCGTGAGCAGGCGCGCAGCAAAGTGGAGAGCTACACGTACTGGAGCTCTGGTGGTGCTTTATGCCAGTCCTTGGGTAGGTTGACCTCGGGGTGTGGGCAAGAGGGGCATCGCAGGGCGAGTTCGCCGTCCTGAGTTCCTTTTGCACCAGACGGGTCGTGCCCACGCCCCCCTCGTTTCAGCAGTTTTAAGTGCCGCCACTGCGTCAAAGTTCGCATAAGCGCGCGGTATCGCGTCTTCGGCCGGTTGACCTCATATCCCGGGGTCATGTTCTCTAGTGCTCGGTAAAAGTCGTAAGTCGACGTCTTCGCAGTGAGGGAGAGCGTGTGGAGGAGGTGCAGGAGTGTGAACGTTGTGCAGGTGCGAGTGTTTTTCTGGGTAGCTGGGTATAGACCCCGTCGTAAAAGTTGGAGGTATCGAGGGATTTCGCGGCCGCAAGCGCAATAGCTAAGTGCGACTTCGTGAACTCCGTTTGTGTGGAGGACGCGAAACTTGGCATGGGCCGGCGCAGGTAGCGGGCAGCGTAGCCCGGAGTGGTTGAGGTGGATTACGACGCCTACGTCCTTGAGAAGGACCTTCCTGAACGACCCTCCCTCCCATTTCTGGGCCAGTCAGGCGCGTACATGGCATTGGGCAGAGTAGAGGCTCACCTCGACACGATGGAACGGAAGGCGGGCGTGGCGCCGGGCGCAGCACGGGCCACACGTTAGATCTGGAGTGAGGCACTCGCGGCATCGATATTCGGGTAGGGAGGGAATGGGCGAGCGCCTAGCAACGCAGTCCGGACATTGAGTGTCGCGGATGAAGTCTCCGCGCCCATCCGCGCGTACCAGCTCGTCGAGATAGCTTTCGCGATACCGATTCTTCCAAAAAACGTTTGGACGAGCCTTGATGGTGAACGCGGTGAGAAAAAGGTAGGAAGGAGAAGCTGAGGGCTCACCGATGCCTGCGTCCGTCGCTTTTTCGAAGGAGGCTCCTCTTGACGGTCCTCAGGAGGGAGAGCTTTTTGTAAGCCTTCCTCAACCTCTTCGTCGTAGAGGTCTGAGTCAGGGTCGAGGTCGAAGTCAGCGTCGTCCTCAGGAGCCCACGATTCTCCGAGAGTCCACGTTGTGTGCCCGCTCAACGGCGACCTTGTAGAGTCAATAGCACGCCCGCGCGTCGTGAGTGAAGCCGTGCGAGCCTGAATTACTTCGAAGTTGTCGTCGAGGTCAATTCGGTGGTGCTGAATGTTCGTTGCGTGGCGAATAGAGGACTTGTCCGCACGTTCGGACATTGGGAGAGTAAAACTCTGGGGGATAAGTCTTGAAAGGCGCCAGTAAGCGCATTGGTATAGATAGGTGCTTCACGAGCAGCTGATGAAGAGGCCGCACTGGTTCAGCGGTCGACGGAACTGACCCGGGCCGGTTAAACAGATTAGTCAGTGATCAAGTGACTTTCGTTCCTTGAACTTAGATTTCCTCATCACATCTTGACCATCTCCCCACTCACCTCCAGCCTTCAACGTAGCCCTCGACCTCGCGGTAAGTACGACTCCTCACATCTTCTATGCGGCTCGCCCCACGAACCCTCCGGAGCTTGACACATCGGGCGTCTAAGGCGGACTGGGTGCAAGCTAGCCCTGTGCGATAAGACATGCAGCATAAGTACTGACCCTCCGCGTCGACAGAAGCCACCTCCGACGAACCTGACGCGCCTTACCCGAGTAAGTCGGCTCTGCTCCTACTTCTTACGGCTCTCTACGCCGCGAAACCTCTGGAGCTTCACACACGGGGTGCCTCAGGCATAACGCGCGTAGAGAGCTCAAAGATAGCGATGGAAGCTTGATTACTGACGCGACTCTATACCTAGGACATCTGCCAGCAAAAACACCGATGCTAATCTTGGTAGGCCCTCCCTCTACCTCTACTTGGGCTCTGCTGACGCCCTCGTCTGCAGGAGGACGCGCCGACGCGAATACACGCGGCCTTTTCCTTCGAAGCCGCAGTTCTCCAAGGCATCGCACGGGAGTTGGACGACGCTACCCTTGATGTCGGTCCTGTCGAAGCGGAGGCGACGCAGAGCTCCCAAATCCACCCATTCATTCTCTACAGCAAGACCTCGACCCCTCACGAGGCTCTCCCTGCACCCACAGCCCCTCTCCACCCTCCCACGGAGGCCGCCCGCGACGCGGACCTTGAGCACTCAGTTTTCGGCGGCGATTCCCCGCTCTCCTCCCCTACGCCTTCGCGGCCTCCGTCGCCCAGCAAAAACAGCAAGCAGAGAAGGAATAGGCGGAGGTCCAGGGCGAAGCGCATCGATGACCGGAAGGAGGAGCGAGATACGGGCGCCAACACCTCGTCCACCCAGAGGCGCGTGTTTGAAAAGTACGTCGCCCCTGCCAAGGAGCGAGCTGTCGAATACAGCGCCGCCGATATCCCCTCTGCCTCGACGGGATATGTGGCCACGCGAGAGAAGGCTGGCGGCGTGCATACGCTGCAGCAGCTGCTGGAGAAGGGATTCGAGCTAGTTAAGTGGGACGGTCGGTGAGCCTTCTTCCGTCAAACAGATTCGTCCGCGGGCTCAACCCTCGACCCAGGTCACCTAGGCCGCTTGTGGACTCGAACGGCCTGGTCGTGGCCGTCCTTGTTGGCCAGCCAAGCGAGCCAACCTGGCAGCGCGCCCACGAGGACGCCTTCAACCTTCTTCAAGAAACCGCCCCCCGCTGCGACTTCACCCAAAAGTGCATGCACCATCGCCGCGGCAACTTCGCCGCGCTCAACGCAGGAATCTCCTTCGGAGGCGGCCCGCAGGTAAGAGCTACCCTCAACCATAGACGCTTGAATCATCCATCAACCTGGGCAACTGCCCAAGTAAGGTCATGCATCCAGGTGGGCAGTTGCCCAAGGCCCTGGCAGGGATGCATCAGCCCTCTGCTGGAGAATGTGGCCCATGCTCATGCATCATTATGGGCAACTGCCCACTGTGACCCTCACCCTGTCACTCTGGTCACTGATTTTGATGGCCAGAGCTGATGGCCATGATGCCAGACCTGCTGACCTCAGGCACTAAAATCACATGGGCCCATCAATAATGATGGCTCACATCGAAAATTCCCACGCTTAGTAAAACTTCTAGAATGTGCAGAAAGCTTGGACACACATGCCACAATTTGAATCACTGCCTAATTCGGCCTCCATCAGGCTCTAGACCCTGATCTTTGATTCTAAAAATAGATTCCAGGCCACAGAATCTGAATATGAAAGTGGTCTTTCTGGACAATCTTGGTACCATTCTGTAGCGATTACTCACGTGATTCCAACGCACATATTCTCGAAGCTGGGCACTTAGTGGTTATGATGCAATTGAGCAAATACACATATTTCGCAAAATAGGTAATTCAGCAATACCTCGCCCATCCCACCGTATTTTCGCACGCTCTTTGTATCGGTTTGTAGGTATTTCCAGCGCGCTTCGAACGCGTGCTTGAGCGTGAGTATGCGCTCAGTGGTTGTTGCACTACTTCTCATATACTATATTTGGCAGAAATGCGCCCATTCAGCTATGCTGTGCTTGAATCTGCGCATTTCCGGACGCTTCAGATACCATTATGTAGGGAATTCTAGCGCGCTCCTGATGCACCAAAAATCGTGACAGCGCGCTGAGTGGTTGTTCCGCTATTTACAAAACAGTTCTATTCTGAAACTGAGCCACTCAGCTGTATCTCACTCATTTCTTCATATTTCCGGACGCTTGGGGTACCATTTTGTAGCTATTTCTTACCCTATTTAGACACATCTTTTACTATGACAATGCGCCTAGTACTTCTGTTCCTATTTGTTGAATAGATAAACATCAGAAAATGCAATTAGCCAGGGATTCCATAGCATATACTGAACGCTTTTGGACGCTCTTTGTACCAGCTTGTAGCGGTGAATTAGGGGATTCCAACGCGTCCATTATCATATCAGCGCGTCAATTCTACGTTCCGGAATAGTGAAAATACCGAATAAACACTAATATACCACCAAATCAGCATTTGCATCAGCTATACTGCACCATTCTGTACCATATTAGGACGAGCTTGTAGCTGTGACATGCCCCTTCCTAAAACATATTTCATGTTTTCAAGGCATTCAGCACAATCTATGCAGTTTCACAAACAGCACTGGCATTATGTTAGAACCACAGTCTGTGTAGTTACACTCACTACATGTATGTATATCTGTGTCAGGAATCGACCAAAGTCAGAGAGAAGTAAAGCCCAAAGACCAATTTGATAACCAAGCTGGAGTCCTACAATGACTCCAGGACCCTATATATACATGAAGATATAAATAACTACTTCTATATCTGGGTACTGGTTGGTAAGACAAACTATCAATAGAATAGGATGAGTAATATGACAGGTGTGGGAGCATACCAAAGGATAGGTGTGGGAGTCATAGGAGTCCATAAGGGGATAGCTTACAGATAGGGTTGGACACGAGAATGTGCCCTGACAATCTGGATATCAGTACTCATGTCTAGTGTTCCAACTTTGTAGACTTATGCCATTTTATCTTACTTGCAGGGCCCATAGAATTATAGAAAATGTCAAGCAAACATATCAGGGTATAAGCATTTCAGGATTGTAAATAGCACAGATGCATTCCACAGCATAGGTTGATATTGAGATATAGTATGACACACAGGGTGTTTGTATATATGTTGGGTTCACTTCCACTATGCAGGAGGATTTACCAAACCCTGTTCAGGAAGTAGCACATATAAATCAGCCAGCCCAATAGTGACAGCCCAGTGTCAGCGTGGTCTATGATACCTTATATAGTACCAACCACCACTTACTCACTGTTATCTGGAATAGTCTCAGCTATTGTTAGGGGTTCATACAAATTTTAATTGTGATATTTTATATGGTCATAGGTCCTTAAGGTGGAGTTGAACACTATGTGCATGTGGTGAATGACATTGTGCATTAACTGACCCAGATTGTCACAGCTACAAGCTCGTCCTAATATGGTACAGAATGGTGCAGTATAGCTGATGCAAATGCTGATTTGGTGGTATATTAGTGTTTATTCGGTATTTTCACTATTCCGGAACGTAGAATTGACGCGCTGATATGATAATGGACGCGTTGGAATCCCCTAATTCACCGCTACAAGCTGGTACAAAGAGCGTCCAAAAGCGTTCAGTATATGCTATGGAATCCCTGGCTAATTGCATTTTCTGATGTTTATCTATTCAACAAATAGGAACAGAAGTACTAGGCGCATTGTCATAGTAAAAGATGTGTCTAAATAGGGTAAGAAATAGCTACAAAATGGTACCCCAAGCGTCCGGAAATATGAAGAAATGAGTGAGATACAGCTGAGTGGCTCAGTTTCAGAATAGAACTGTTTTGTAAATAGCGGAACAACCACTCAGCGCGCTGTCACGATTTTTGGTGCATCAGGAGCGCGCTAGAATTCCCTACATAATGGTATCTGAAGCGTCCGGAAATGCGCAGATTCAAGCACAGCATAGCTGAATGGGCGCATTTCTGCCAAATATAGTATATGAGAAGTAGTGCAACAACCACTGAGCGCATACTCACGCTCAAGCACGCGTTCGAAGCGCGCTGGAAATACCTACAAACCGATACAAAGAGCGTGCGAAAATACGGTGGGATGGGCGAGGTATTGCTGAATTACCTATTTTGCGAAATATGTGTATTTGCTCAATTGCATCATAACCACTAAGTGCCCAGCTTCGAGAATATGTGCGTTGGAATCACGTGAGTAATCGCTACAGAATGGTACCAAGATTGTCCAGAAAGACCACTTTCATATTCAGATTCTGTGGCCTGGAATCTATTTTTAGAATCAAAGATCAGGGTCTAGAGCCTGATGGAGGCCGAATTAGGCAGTGATTCAAATTGTGGCATGTGTGTCCAAGCTTTCTGCACATTCTAGAAGTTTTACTAAGCGTGGGAATTTTCGATGTGAGCCATCATTATTGATGGGCCCATGTGATTTTAGTGCCTGAGGTCAGCAGGTCTGGCATCATGGCCATCAGCTCTGGCCATCAAAATCAGTGACCAGAGTGACAGGGTGAGGGTCACAGTGGGCAGTTGCCCATAATGATGCATGAGCATGGGCCACATTCTCCAGCAGAGGGCTGATGCATCCCTGCCAGGGCCTTGGGCAACTGCCCACCTGGATGCATGACCTTACTTGGGCAGTTGCCCAGGTTGATGGATCAGACCAGCAGCTATTAGTGCTACCCTTGCCACACTCGCTCGCAGCTAATCCGCTCAATTTGAACCACTCAGAGGCCTGGAAATCTCGCCCATAGCACGGCCCGCTCTGAGGTCCTTCGGCGCCTCCTCAAGAGCCCATCCTTTGTGAGGCTAGCCGGATTCGCCTCCCAAGCCTTCTCCGCGTGGATGCCAAGACTCCACGCCCACTACAAGGCCTGCCTCGATGCTCTGACGAAGAAGCACGACAACCTCAACCTCAACTTCAAAAACAGCGTCTGGGCTGCAGCCGCGTTCAACTTTGGACCCCGGACAGTCACCGGGAAGCACCGAGACGCTGCCAACATCCCCTACGGAATATGCAGCATCACTGCGCTCGGCAAGTTCGACCACACCCGGGGAGGACATATCGTCCTATGGGAGTTTGGGCTCGTCGTTGAGTTTCCGCCCGGCTCAACGATCCTCATCCCCTCTGCTGCCGTCGCCCACTCGAATACCCCCATCGCCGCCAGCGAGCAGCGCTGCTCCTTCACCCAATACTCCGCGGGCGGGCTATTTCACTGGGTGGACCAGGGCTACCAGAAGAGCACCAAGTATCTCAAGTCCCTCTCGGCGGAGGACGCTGAGCGGCTGCCGGAGCTCAACAAAGCGCGGTGCGCCCTTGGCTTGTCTCTCTTCTCCACCCTTGACGAGCTTTGCTCACCTGGAGCGAAGGTGGGCGGAGACGCAGACGCCACGGCACCCCAGCTCACGTAGTAGAAAAATACCCACCGCCTACCGCATCGTACCTCACACCTTCGCATACCCCTCAATCTGTACCATATACCATACGCCGCTACTTAGATCGTAGACTATACACTGCATCATACCGCTACTGCAAACACTCAGCCAGGGTTTAAGACCTGCGCCCTCAGCTTCTGAAAATAAGAGGAGCACGCTCGCTCGTTGTAGATATTTTAAATTTGAGAAACGACGCCCCTGGAATGCACCAACGTTCGAGAAACTGGACCGCTATTGAGCTAGGGCGGCTTCGTTAACAATTCAAGACGAAAAACGGTTTACAAGTTGGTGAAGTCAAGGATGGATCTCCTTTGCTGGGTACGCGTCTAGTGTAAACCTCCAGTTGAAAACACATGATAAAAATTTAGTGATACAGCTGGAGTACAAGTCTTGTACATACTCCTTATTTTCAGATAAACTAGAAGCAACGCAAAGCCGTCTGAGAACAATGACTTCTCCTTTGCCATGCATGCGTTTGGCATAAATTTAGCTACTTTCCCAGTTGAAAGCTGAAGACGCAAGGTAAATGGTTAAGGACGTAGCTCGCGCGCATGCACTGGTTGTATTTATTTTTTCTAAGATGCAGAGACGCCGGAGAGCTTGATAGGTAGCACGTTTGCCAGACAAGCACTCAGGATTGAGTTCAACTCAAGCACCCTCCAGTTAGAGCATAGTAAGTAATTGGCAACACATCTAGTGTACATGATGCATATATAAACTTTGTCTCTCAGATAAAGATATGCAGGAGCATCTGGCTCTTTTCCCTGTCTAAACAGACACTTCACATCTGTTCAAGTGCTCTGAGATTTAAGATGCAAAACAGACGATTGAAGTAGAAAAGTAGTATGCGGCGCAAAGATATCCATTGACAGCTGCCTTGTATCGTATGCATAGATAGGTTTTTGGACAGGTAAAAGGGCGTAGCTTAGATGCAGTGGCAGTGAGCGGTATGCAGTGCAGAGATAAAGGGATATTTTTGGAACTGCCAAAATATTCAACGTCAGTCCTACTTTAGGAATGCCACACATATCTTGCATATCCCTTGATCCTTTTTTGGCCAGACGGTGCTGAGAGGGACTCTGAATCTCTCAAGTGTTATACAAATGCAGCGGTGCGACTTAGGCGCAGTAGGTGGCACACAGTACAAGTGTATATACATTAAA
This sequence comes from Psilocybe cf. subviscida, assembly GCA_013368295.1. NCBI lineage: Eukaryota > Fungi > Basidiomycota > Agaricomycetes > Agaricales > Agrocybaceae > Psilocybe > Psilocybe cf. subviscida. The sequence continues at coordinate 2,500,581 of JAACJJ010000029.1, read as the reverse complement.
GCACTTACTGCTCACTCTATGGTATGTGGTTGTATTTTTAGAACTGACATGTGTAATGGTGTGTTTGACGGTTTTCTTCTGCCAGGCGCTACCAAGGCGCTACTTGATCTGCCAATTCTCAGCCCCTTCAAATCCAAAAAGTGGCATGCAGCGAAGACGTGCATACTTCCAAGCACCTTCTGCTTTTTCTGAAGTGTGTTGCTGCGTCTATAGGGCTGGCATACGTCTGCCAGTCATCTGTTTGCCAGATTTTGCTGGAGTCAACAAATCAGGCACTGCCAGCTGGATTTGTGGCATTTCATTGAGTGCCCCTACGCTCTGGCTTGCAGGCAGCTGCGTCATCGAAATGAAGTAGCAAGCTGGTGACCTGGTATGTTGGTATGTATCTCTGAACATCGGCTCTGCATGCCGTTAGTGAGTAGCAGCTCCACTCAGTCTGGAAGGTGCTCCATAGAAGCCCAGGGCAGTAAAGCCACTCAGTGGAGTACTCAATGCAAGGAGCCTCGCTTTGCATTCTTCGGCTCTCACTACATTGATGTTACGAAAGGTGCATTGAATGGGAACAGATTGTTGGGTCAGGTAGATTTAGATAGGATTAGGTAGGGATAGGGCAGCAGTAGCTTATGGCTAGATATTCCAAGGTAGTATAGGGTGTGAGGGGGTAGAGTTGGTTAAGTTTGGTCTTTCTAAGTAATATGGGCAGAAGTAGGAATGAATGTGTAGCAGTAGATGCAAAAATATAGGTTGAGATGTGAGAAGTCCTAATAGTAATGAGTGGCTAGTAGGTTAGGCTGTAGGAAGAGATTCTTCCATTGGTAGCAGTAGCTGAGCTACTAATGCAGTCGGCGCAGAGGCTTAGAGAGCACGGGCTTTGCCCTTTGAGGAGTCAGAGGTCAACGACGCAGGTGCGCCGCTGGGTCCCTCGATGCACAACCTCTTCCGACCAGAAGAGGTTGCAACTGCATAGCGAGGCGTCGATGTACTAGTCGATGCGAGAGAGTTTCGCTCAACAGGTTGACCGTCACTGAAGGCGTCGTCGGCCTCTTCGTCCTCAGCCATCATTTCGCCTATCCTCCGCTTTGTCAACGCACTCCATTCAACTTCTGCGCCGGATTGAGGAACAGGGTACTGGATCACAGCAACCATGGTTGGGTGGAGGAATGGGGCAAGTGCAAAGCGAACTGAGCCTGCCTGGAAGATAATATGGCCTCCGCGGATCTCCATCCGGGTGAACGTGCGGTTGTCACTGCTGGTGGGGGAGGTATCGCGCACCACAATTGGGCATGAGGGATGGCGTCCAGGGGATAGCGCAGCAGCACGAGCAGGGCCCGCAGCACGTTCGACGAGGTATGGAAGAATGGATGCCTGTCTGAGAGAGCGATTAGCGCCATGTTGAGTGCTGCTGTTGGATGGTCCAGGTGTGGCGAGGCGACGAGCAGGGGCAATCGACGGCTGCGGGGCGCTAGAGGCGGCGCAAGCATGGGTGCAGTGACACACGGCGGCGGCAGGAACGCAGACGGGATGGTCCTCGTCACGCGGGAAGTTGTCGATAGCTGACGCCCAGGAGGGTGTTGGGCGGTACGAGGAGGGAGCCGTGGTGACCAAGTTCGTGCTGTTTTCGTCGAAGACCTCCCAGTGTTGATAATCTGGTGAGATAGTCAGTAAATAGTTGAGGATAGAAAAGAGGTACTAACTGTCCGCCAGTCCCTCTGTGCCGGGGACCCTGATACGGCGACGGGTATGCGTTACGATCTTGAATTCGTCGTCGCTCGCGCCGGGCTCGTAGTAGACAGTGGAGTTGCGGTACTCTTTCACAAACGGAGCTAGAGCGAAGCCAAGTTAGTGAGATGCAAAGACAGAGGGCGCCAACTCACAATGGACCATGTTCAATGTAAACGCGAAGGTGAGACTCTGAGATTTGTGGACGCCATTTCTGTGGTATAAGAGCATGAGCCCGATGCTCAGGGATGGAGTGAGGGTGGGGAGCAGTATTCGGTCGGTTCACTGCCGCTCTCCAAATCGGGTGTTGATGCCTGTTTGATCTAGTGGAAGTATCGCGAATCAGATAGGTCCAACCAAATTGGGCTCAATCGACGATGTCCACATACCAAGTTACGATATCAATACCTCGCCGTGTCACCCTGAATTTCGATACTGGTCGACTGACTGCAGCGCTGAGATCCCCGTGTTTCAACACACAGACCCCGGAGCAAATTTGCTGGTACCATGCTGGCAGCCTTCTGCACCCTGTCTGCGCCCATCTGAACCCTATTTCGACTCGAATCCCTGCATGAGCCACTCTTCAGCCAAGCCTGTCTAAACTGGCACAAATTCCCCTCTCTCTGCATCTCTTTTTCTCTTCTCGTAGTGCCCAGATTGCTCTCGACCAACTCGCTGCTTCGTCTCCCTTCAGTCACTGCATCCCAGCCTCACTCTTTCAACCACATCCAACCTATCAATGGTAAACCCAGGAGCGTTTCCAGGGACTCGGGGCAAGTTTATCAACGCTCAAACTGAGCTCTACGCCGAGGCCGTGAAGGATAACCACATCGCGGATACAGTCGCCGACATTCAGCGCCGCTTTTTGAAGCGATACCCGGCTACACTGCACGACGACGACGAACCTTCCGAGGATTGGCTAGCAAAGGTCGATGACGACGGTCCAGACGAAGAGCTCCGCTACCCCGACGTTGAAAACATGGAGAAAGTTGCCGCCGAGAATGCTCTGGCAGAGTATTTAAAATTGGTTGCTCGTATCAAGTTCAAAAAGGATGTAAGTCATATATTTCTATGAAGTCATCAACCTCCCTGTGCTGACGAGGGAGTAAATCTTCAGCAAATCAAACGCCGTCTCCACTACATCCAGGTCACAAAGAAAGACGCTGAGTCCGACTTCGAAAAGGCTTCAAAGGACCCAATATCCAACCTAACAGCAAAGCTCCTTGGCGTCGAGCTGAAGCTCCCTCGCAGGAAGACGACTTACAATGTATGGGGACCAAGGAATCGCATCGCTGTCGACCCCGTCTTCAACAAGCGCGTCGAAGAATCTGGAGCCGGGAAGGACCAACACGCCGCCATCCGTAGCGCCCTCTACAAGGAACTCTTCGAGCAACTCCCTGCCGAAACAAAGGAGAAGTGGTCAAAAATCGCGACAGGCGAATATGAGCATGCCGTCGCCGAGGTCAAAAAGAAGTTCAAGAAGACCTTGACGTCGTCGCCTGAGGATCGTCAGCGGTACGTCTTCATGCCACTATACTCACTTCTTGGTACTAATTCATGCTCAAGGGTGATAGCGGCGCTACCAAAATTCATCGAACCTATTCTCGACGCCATTAGAGAGTACACTGGATGGAAGGTCTCTTTTATTGCGGGTGGGCCCGAACCAGCTGACAGTGGTCGACTGAACATGATCAGGTACTACTCATTTTTTATTGGCAACTCCTGTTCAAGTTCTCACTTTACAAATTACCAATACTCTTTAAAACAGCATACACTCAGGCTCAACCATTGGCCCCGTCAAAATGGATTTTGGACGCGCGCAGAAAGCCACGTACAAGGCCCACATAGCGCCTGCTTTCGGTACCTTCTTGAAAAAATGTTACAGTATGTCCATTCTACTAATAATGTGTGGCTCTAATTCTAAAATAACTCCGCTCGTAGCCGTGCAGGACTGTAGAGCTAGCGCGCTGCCTAAAGACCACTCCAGCATATCCATCAACGACGTCGCAGGCGACGAGGATGTCTCTATCCAGGTTCATACATTTGAATCTGACGCAGAGCATGAGAACATGCATCCGAAGCGTCTATTTGAGGAAATTGCCAAATCGGGCAAGTCAACCAAAGGCAGTCAACCACCAACTGGCACGCCCTCTCCTCGCGTTCGCTTTGGACCTCCGATTGGGAAGACGAAGGATCGTGTGCTGCCAGTCAAGAACAGTGCACTCGTCAAGCTTGGCCCGTCTCCTCTGTCTCAGTATTTCGTCGCCGCCGGTAGCCGTGACACGTCAGCATCGGATTCACTCCATGGCACCTCCTCCACCTCTGCAAGCGCCACGAAGGAGGCCAGCACCGCTACTCCTCCTTCCTCACACCCGCAGGCGGCAGCTGGAAGCAGCGGCGCGGATATTTTGGACACCCATGACGGTCGCAGGGGCCTGAGTTCCAGCGGCATGGCTGCGCCGTCAGGCCCTACCACCTGTGTGACAACGCCTACACTCGCCACCACATCCTCCACCAACTCCATGGCCACGAGCAGTGCTGCGAAGGAGCCCAGTGCCATCGCTACACCTTGCGCCGCCTCCACGACGACGAGCGGCCCCGCGAACGAACCTAGCAGCGTCGCTGCATCCTCTACTATGCCCATGATGGCATCCCTCGCTGCCAGCTCCGTAACGCTGAACAAGGCCGTGAACCAGCTCAGCGTCGTTGCCATACCCTCTACAACCCCGGCGGATGCAGCCAGCCTCGCCCTTGCACCCTCCGTCCCCACTGCCACAACTGACGCTGTGGATCTGAATTCCAGCATGACACCAGCGCCGTCCAAGCCTTCAGCCTCTGCGGCGACGAGTGGCGTTGCGAACTTTGAGTCCAGTGCTGCAGCTGCACCCTCCAACTTGGACCCCGTCGCCTCCGTGATGACGCGTAGCACCGCGAGCTTCGACTCCAGCGCCATGGCTGCACCCTCCGGCTCGGATTCCGTCGCCTCCGTGGCGACGAGTAGCGCGGCGAGCTTGAACTCCGACTTGGAGCCTGCCACCTCCGCGGTGACGCGCAACGCCGCGAACTTGGACCCCAGTGCCGTAGCTGCGTTCACCGACTGGGAGCCTGTCGCCTCCGTGGCGACGAGCGGCGCCGCAAGCTTGGATTCCGGCGCTGTACCTGTACCTTCCGACTCGAAGCATGCCCCGTCCGTGGCGACGCGTAGCGCTGCGAGCTTCGACCCCAGTGCCGTAGCTGCACTCTCCGACTCGGAGCCTATCGTCTCTGTGCTGACGAGTGGTGCCGTGGTATTGGAACCCGGCTCGAAGCCTGTTACCTCTGCGGTGACGCGCAGCGCCGCAAGCCTGTACCCCGGTGCTGTAGCTGCGCCCTCCGACTCAGAGCCTGCTGCCTCTGTGGTGACGTGCGGCGCCGCAAGCTTGAATTCTGGCTCTGGCGCTGCACCCTCGGTTGCCTCTGCGACGACAAGTGGCGCCGTGAGTATTTCTTCTGGCGCCATGGCTCTGTCCTCAGGCTTTGCTGCCTCCACAGCAGCACGCATCTCCGCCGCTGACTCCTCTGTGGCCATGAGCGCCGTCGCAAAGGAGCCCAGCACCGCCGCTGCGCTATCCATCGCCTCCATGGCCGCGAGTAACTCCGGGAAATGCCGTAGCGGCGCCGTTGTGCCCTCTGACGCGGCTGGAGCAGCAAGCAGTGTCAGCCACCAGCTCAGAAGCCACGCGCGCGAGGCAGCGGATGCGCCACCCTCGCCCCCATCACCCTCTCCCCCATCACAACCACCTTCGCTACCTCCCTCTCCTCACTCACCACGCCGTCCAACAACTCCAGTCAAATATAGTGGAGCAGCCATGGTCCCCAGCCCATCGCAGATCGAGGCGACGCCGACGAAGGGTCGTAAGAGGAGAACGCCGCCTGGTGTCAAGGAGAGCGTTGAAGAGCGTGCCTCCAAGCGCTTGAAGACAGGCGCGGCTGCGCCGTCGGGAAAAAGGAGGGCCGACGACGGTAGCGATACCCCCAACAAGAAGCAGCGCGCGGGAGGTGACGAGCCATTTGCAGTTGCTCTGCCGCCGGCTGGGCGCCAGAAGTGGTTGACCAAGGCTATACAGCTGCTCACCGCCCACGATCTTGGGCTGCAGTGGCGTACCCTCGTCAATGCGTGGCTGGCATACGAGGAGAGCTATAGCTTTGAGGAGAAGAGGAAGCCCTGGCTTCCCTCCTCTGGGCGCCCTGACGCCGTTGGTGAATGGATCAAGCGGGCTCGTCCCACACTCAGCTCAGCCTGGCGGCCGGACATAGAGGATCTGGACAGGTTTGAGTCCGCGTTCAATGCCTGGTGGCGCGGCCTCCAGCCTGAGTGGCGAGTCCAGCCAGACGGGGTGCTGTGGAGAGGCGACGGCGACTGGGAGCTGCTGCACTGCTCCGGCGTCAATGGGGTGCTGAGCGTCATGGCGGGGCTATTTTACTGGGGCTACGCTGCCACTGGTACCCCGTCTCTACTAGCCTGGGGCGCCGCGGTCGACGACGTCCTGTATGCGCTGCAGGAGATGACAAAGGGTGTCTAAGGTACGTTGTTAATGCTGCCTGCACTCTGAATTCCACAGCTAATCTATAAATCTAGCTGCGCCCGCACCTCCTAGAAGCCCTGCTGCCCTATAGCCTGCGTCGCTGAGCTGCCTCCTGCTCCATCACACCCCCTTTTTCGAGAGATGCTGCTGCCAGCTCATAAACACACTACCGCCACCAACGCACCCATATACCCACTCCAGCCCCTGGCTGTTCGGACTACACCCCCTCGTTTGCAACTGCATATGCTCCTTTTACACTCGTCCTTCAATTCTTACTCACACTCCCTATAGTCTATTAATTCTGACCTGCTACCATATTGCCTACAGCTACCGTGCCCCTCACCACCCCTTTCCTACTACCTAGCATCTACCGTCCGCGTTTCTAATTACATCTGCCTGATTTGTGGCATCTTGAACTGATAAGATGTATCTTATCAAAAGAAATTGATTAGATTATTGAGGTTTTGATGGATTTTAGTGATTTTATGAATCGTGGGAAGTTAGTGCGTATGCCGGGTTTCGGCATATGCTCGGAAACCTGTGGCCATCAAAAATAGTGAGGTTGAGTGATGCCGAAAATGCCGGCGGGAAGCTGCCCAAAATCATGTATGAAAATGGGGCACAAATTCTGGCAGGGGGGTCATGTATCACTGCCCAAGCCCTTGGGCAACTGCCCTTGTGGATGCATCCCTTCACTTGGGCAGTTGCCCAGGTTGATGGATTATAGTAGCGTATATTAGTGGCTGGTCAGGCGTTTGGTCTCACGGACGTGTTAGACCCTGATGACGAAAATGCGTGAGCAGATTTTGTCAAATATATGCGCTCAGTTCTCATCACTTTTTCTAGTCCAACGCCCACCGAGATTCGGTGCGCTGAAGAATTTGGTGAGGTGACCCCCTACTTCCGCATCGCAGTCGAGGTTTGCGACGGAAACTATGAGTATCTCTCCTACCTCGCGACTCAAGTAAGTAAATACTACCTTCCTTATATGTACATAAATATTAAGCTCTAGCTCTAGCTCGATGGAGCTAAAAACTCCGCTCGGCAAAACGACAGCAATCGGGTGCGCGAGAACATCCTCCATTGGTTCTTACCCGATGGTATATCGCCTCTTGCTGGCCCGGACGGCTCTGTTGGCGAGTACTATAAGCCAATCGACACGAAGGCGTCTCGGGAAAAAACCCGGGGTTTTCACCACCCTGACACCGCCTACTTCCTCTGTCCACACAACGACATCCCAGAATTTCTTCAAGACCCAGTGTACGTCTGGCATGTTTTCCTGCGCCTGTTCATCACGCTCATTCTTGCTCTAGTACATTTATGAACGATGTACTCAACGGGCATCGCATCATCACCGACGAAGACTTCCCCGAGTTCTGCTACGCGAGCGACACCACCGACAACAAGGATGGATTTTCAAGTTACGGTCACCTTATGGGCGACTTGCCTCGATTGGTAAGATTTGTATACCTATTCTATTCCGAGCAAGTGTGATGTACTCACCACCATATTTAGGTCCTGCGCTGTCTTATACTCGGGCCCACAAAGGTGTTCGATTACTCTCCTTTCCACACCAGCCGTGCGCGCACCCATGCCTTACACGGTGTAACTGTGCCCATGATTGGGTATTCCATAATCCATGTACGGACATTTCCCTTTTATTCATTTGGTATCGAGTTTGACAAATATTACTAGGCACACCAGGCCCTGAGCGCCATCAAAGAGTTCACGCACTTCCACTGCGGATTCAACTATCCGCGGTTCTACGAGACTATTCTTGAGGATCTGGAGGATCGTACGGAGGCATTTACGAAGGATGTAATAAGTGGTTTCAATGCGTAAGTCTCGTCTTTGCCTGTCTGGTCAGCATTTGATTCTTTCTCAATCTCATAGTGAATTTCCCGAGTTTGGGAACTTTCCCACCGGACGCCGTCGACGTGCTACCCCCCGTTCCGCACCAACTGATAACCTCAAGACATTCGACACAGCTGCGAAGCGACGTGCAGAGCGACAGAAAAATGGCTATGTCCCCCTTGCCGAACGACAGGCGACAGCAGTACTGGAGGCAGCACCTTACAACAGGGCTGTTGAAAAACGTGCGCGTGTACGTGGTCAGAACTCTACGCAGTACCTGTGGGCGCTTGAGTCCGGTCATGACCTCGATTTTTCCAAGCCTGCCCCACAGCCTCGTCCTCCGACCCCTCCACCACAAGAGGATGACAGCTCTGACGACACAGGAGGCCTAGGAGATGACTTCTATGTTTCAAACGCTTCCAATACCGCCGTCGGTAATATTGCCCCAGTTACTACCAACAACGACAACATGGCGGCCAGCGACAACAACGACAACGACAATGACGACGACAATGACGACAACGACAACGACGACAACGACAACGACGACAACGACGGCAAGCTTGCGCAGCTTCTGCAGCAGCAGGAGGCCATGCAGCAACGAACTAAGGAACTGCAGGAGAAGATCCACGCGCAAAGCATGGAAAAACAGTTGGCTGGAATACGGACAAGGGCTGCTGCTGAAGCCGCCCAGATGGTCACCTGGGCTCGCGACGAGACCCGCGACAAGCTAGACGAAACCCTGCCGTCGGACTGCAGCTTGGACGACCTCAAACATACGCTAGTGCAAGTCGGCGCTGCCGCTATCGACGCTCTCAACCTTGAGCTCGCCACCATCGAGGAAGACTACGCCAGATACTCTCAAAAGCTTCAAGATAATATCAAGGCCCGCGCAACTGCCAACATGTGTCAGTTCTGGGAAGACAAAATTCAATTCACCTTGGCCCGACGCCAAATATTTGAGGAGCAAGTCACCCGCGAGGAAAACGCCGTCGCCGCTATCAAACGGGATTGAAACCTCGTCCGATACATGGCTGAGAATGGCGAGATGGAACGCCGTCGAGCTTCTACACGTCAGGTATGAAGTTATTACTGTCACCTCACGTTTCAATACTGACAAATTTGTCGACTCCAAGTCTTCCAAGTCTATGTTCTTCCGGTCTCAGGTGCGTGCCAGCTATAGTATCTGTATGTTCTATTCTCATTTCTCACATTCAACCTAGGGAGCGAATGGGATCAAGGACACACAGAGTGTAAAGGAGAATATTCAACCGAAGGTATGCACTGTTCTTGGCCTATAATCAGTGTTTTCCTTCCTCACGTCTGGTTGTTCGACTTGAAAGCGGCCGCATCACTCAGAAGAATCTCAAGAGGTACGCATGAAATTCCATTCTATATTATATCACATTGACATTCCTACAGGATCGTCTGCCCAACGTCGATGAACTGAGTGGTGGCAGCGAGCAGTCACCAGCCAAACAGCCTCGCTTGTCAGGCCCTCTTACCCCGCCCGCTACGCAAGTTTTGCAAGCCACCAAAGTGGAGCGTGTGCAGAATACAGCGTCGTCGACAAATACTGGCGCGGCTGAAGGTAAGCCCTCGGCCACGCATGCGCTTACCGACGAAGAGCGCGACAAGATCAGGCAACAGCGGAAGGCCGTTGAAAAGGCCAACATTTACGCCGACGACGCACGGAAACTCTTTCGGGATGATGAAGAAGCCAGTTTCTCCGGGCGCGCAGACACCGTGAACATCCGCGCAATGTTGTTGAGGGTTGGCCAACGCACTATCGATAGCATCGTTAAACACATCGACCGCGTACAAACGAAGACCTGTGATATGGCTGCCGAGTTCGACGACTACCACAGGCACGGTAATGACACTGGGATGAAGAGCATCGATCGGATGATGTTCTTCGCTAACAGCCTCATGCAGGCTTTACGGGACCGCCGCGCAAAGGAGGAGGCGCTGAACGAGAGGATCGACCAGGACCCAACCCTGCAGGAATACTACCTGCAGCAGCCTGAGTTTGTGAACGAAGAGCGCATGCGACAGGCAGCTCGTGAAGAACGAGAGCGCCGCCAGGTGCGTCTTATTCTCCGCTGCCCTTCCCTGTATGCTCTAATCTCATTTATTCGTGTCAATCGCTATAGGCTGCCGCTGCGTCACAAAATGTAAGTTTTGTATTATTTTTCGAGTCAGTTTCTGATTTTATGTAACATTCAGTCACAGTCGGGGGGTACGCCCCGGACGAGCGCTCTTGACGTGCGTGTTTTTTTTGTGTCTGTATCTGCTGCTGACAATCATCCTTAGGACACCGTCTTTGGAGCTCCTGACGAGGAGCTCACTGACTCAGAGACGGAAACTCAGCAACCAACTCCTCCCGAGTCCAAGCTCATAATCAAGGTTCCAGCAGTCCCAACACTTCCCAGCAGTGGCGCCAAGCCTCCTCGTACTGCCAGGAAGCAGGTTGCTGCTGGCCTGTCACCAGCCACGGACATACCCAACGCCAACGCCAACCCAACTAATGCTACCACCGACGATCCTCCCACCTCCCTCGACGTCAACCAGACCGCCCCTGCTGCAGCTACCTCGTCAGGACGCGGCAAGGGGAAAAAGGCGCGCGCTCCGAACGACAGGCCTCTCCGCCAATCCGAAAGGATCAAAAAGTAACGGTGTCGTCGACTCCGGCCCCTTATTCATTTTTTTCCTCCCGTTTTCTGCTGTCTGCTTGCTCCGATTATTGCTCATTTCTCAACTGCATGTATCGCTTATAACTGTGTCCGTCGCCTTGTATCGCTTATAGCCATGTCCACCGCCTTGTACCACTCATTCCATGCTTACCAGATCCGTTGCTTTGTTTCATGTTGCTACCGTGCTTTACTCCCCGTCTTTGCTATTGCTCCCTCCATCCCGCTCGCTTTGTGACTCCACGCTGAATACCTGCTCCTTAAACTTGCTACCGCCTTCGACTGCCTTGCTCGTATCTGTACTACTACTGCTCATGTAACTGAACTGAAATGTGATTGTATTTTAATTGTAATCTATAATGTGTGTCTGACCAAAGAAGGTTTTGAAATTCGTACAGCGCTGTGAATATGTTCAAGGGACCCTAATTTGGCTGACATCTTTATTTGCTTCCTGACCAAATTTGATGGCCAGCCTTATTTGAGAGCTACCATAATTGAGGGTGAGGCCTAATTGACGACGAGACCAAATTGATGAGCAGCCCTTATTTTGGAACGTCATAATTTGCCCACGGTCAGCAAACATGTTGGAGATAAGTATTCGGGAGAATTAGCCCAGCTCAAAAAATAAGGCCAAATTGAGGCGAATGGGTGTCTCGCATTTCTGTCGATGAGGAGCAAAAGCGGGTGCCTTGACAGTTATCTATCAACTATAGATAATTTACCTGAGTATCCTTAGTATTGGCTGATGGTGTCCTGGGATGTTTACGCACCAATTTCTCTGAAGGTGTCTGGACATCCTCAACGCGCGCTTGAGCCGTGTACACGAGCACATACTTTTTACCTTCGGTGCCAGTCGGTGGCAAGTGTACCTGTGCCCTTGTCCGCTGATCCTGCTAATGGTAGCTCAGGTCCATGAAATGAGCATCATTGTGGACGCTCCACAGGTGGTTCTGAACCGTGACTCATAGGGATTCTTCTATATTCCGCCCTTCCATCTGTAGACTGTTTTTCATGTTTCAAACCATCAAGAACGACGATTTCCGCCATATCGTCACACATATATTTATATCGATGTCATCTGCTCACATCTCTGAAGCTAAAGTGAGTACTTGATCAAGTCATAGAAGGCCGCAAATAGTCATTCTATCATCATTGAAAGTTCAATTCTGGGAAGTCGCTTGCGAATGTAAATTAAAGAAGGTTATGACGCTAGAAGCGAACAAGGATGCTGCCGTCGTTTAGTGTGTTCAGTACAGAGTGACATTCAAAAAAAGTACACTCAAACGGTTATAAAATGCCTGACAATACGCCTATGTTGGCAGACTTCCCCGAAAGCCTCTCTCACCCATCCCCCTAACCTTTGCCTTAAAATGGGGTATAAAAAGTTGCTGCAATTAGTTTTTTTCATTGCTTCAGCCGCATGGTCAGTGTTCCTTGTACTCAGAAACGACTTCGGCACAGTTCTTATGGCACCTTCCTATATAGCGCAAGCGTACCTGCTAATACAAGTCAGGCTACCACCACATACGATTATATCGTCGTCGGATCCGGTCCTGGAGGCGGACCCTTGTCTGCGCGTCTTGCTCAAGCTGGGTTCTCTGTGCTGCTCATTGACGCTGGCGAAGACCATGGCGACGACGACTTTGTTCGCGTCCCCGCGCTAAACGCGCTCGCATCAGAATATACCCCCATCCACTGGCAGTTCTTCGTCTCGCACTACGACGAACCCGCGACCGCGCAGCGAGATTCGAAGTTCACATGGCAGATGCCGGATGGGCGCTTCTTTGTGGGGCCCGGGCCGCCAGCCGGTAGTAAGCCACTCGGAATCTACTACCCCCGCACTGGCACGCTCGGAGGATGTGCGGAGCACAACGCGATGGTGACGATTTACCCTGCGAGAAGCGACTGGGACAACATCGCAACTATCACCGGCGACGACTCGTGGTCGGCAACAAATATGCGCCAGTGGTTTGTCAAACTCGAGAACAATCAATATCTCGTGCCCGGAACTTCACCGGACCATGGCTTCAACGGTTACCTCGATGTCTCGCTCACAGATCTTAGACTTGTTCTCAAGGACACCAAAACTATCAGTTTGGTTCAAGGCGCAGCCACCGCGCTGGGCAAGGGACTTTTGGGTGCTCTCCTCACCACTGTGACAGGGTTGGCACAGGTATTGACCCTCGATCTCAACAATAACTCGCCCAATCGCGATACCACTGGGGGACTTTACCAGGTCCCAATTACCGTTTCCAATGGTCCCAAGACGCGCTCTACTCACCGCCAGCTGATGCTTGACACTGCTAATGCAGTCAATGCCGACGGCAGCAAGCAGTTCAAGCTCGACATCCAGTTGAACACTCTCGTCACGCGTATTATCTTCGCCAACGACACTCCTGCTGGCGAGCAGCCGCGTGCAGTCGGCGTAGAGTACCTGACAGGGAAATCTCTTTACCGCGCTGACCCTAGGTCAGGCTCTGCATCGCCCACGGGGTCCGGCTCGTTCTTCGCAAACCGCGAAGTCATCATCTCTGGCGGCACGTTCAACACTCCTCAAATCCTCAAGCTTTCTGGCATTGGGCCGCGCGCGGAGCTGGAGGGCCATAACATTTCCGTCGTCGCTGATCTGCCCGCCGTAGGTACCAACATGCAGGATCGATACGAAGTCGGCGTCGTGGGCAGTGCCGCCACCGACCTTAATGTCTTAAAAGGGTGCACCTTCCTCAATACTACAGATGACCCATGTCTCGCAACATGGAAGAACAACGCTCTGGACCGCGGCACGTACGCAACCAATGGCTACGCACTGGGAATCGTCCAGCAGACCAGCGTGGCCGACCCCAGTGCAGCGGACATCATCACCGCTGGCGTCCCGGCCAAGTTCACAGGTTACTTCCCTGGCTATTCCAACAGGACCGAAGCAGATTTCAAGCACTGGACATGGCTTGTACTCAAGGCGCATAGTCGAAACAACGCCGGAACAGTCACCTTGGCATCCACCGACCCTCGGGATACTCCTCAGATTAATTTCAGAAGCTTTACGAATAGCGGCGATTTAGATGTCCAGGCTGAGTTCGAGGGCGTGCAGCTCGCGCGGAAGATGTTCAAGAGCTTAATACCTCTTGGGGGAGTATTCAAGGAGGAGATACCTGGGCCCAGTGTTACCAGTGAGGCGGATGTCAAGCAGTGGATACGCGACGAAGCATGGGGCCACCATGCTAGCTGCAGTGTGCCCATTGGTGCAACTAATGACCAGGCTGCAGCGCTCGATTCCAAATTCAGGGTGAAAGGGGTGAGTGGTCTGAGAGTCGTCGATGCGAGTATCTTCCCAAAGATACCGAGCCTGTACATTGTGGCTGCGATTTACATGATCTCCGAGAAGGCTGCGTCCGTCATCATCCAAGATGCGCAACTACTTGACCTATTTTTAAACGACGTCCCTATAAATAGCTCTCTGACCCAACCCCCAAAGACAGTTGCGACCACGTATCACGATGTAGTTATTTAATAGTTTACCCACTATATATGTCAACAAATATGGATAACAATTTTCCTTCCGAAAATCACTTAAAAATATCAACAAGATCGCAGTTCATAGGTTTGATGATGATGACCAACTCTCTCGACTGGATTCTGAGCCAATACAGTACTCCCTGGATTTGCGCCACGCAAGCAGTCAAAGATGCTCAGAAGGAAGAGAGGAGCAGTTCACTGGAAAGATTAGAGGATCGAAGCGACAATCATCGAATATCACCTTGAGGAGTTTCTGCTTACATGTGCGATATTACGCGAAATATCTCCGCCATCATAGCCAGCCACGTCCAGCCAGTTGTCTGACCATGATCTCTTCAGCTTCGCCCTGCATCCAACCCTCATCCGTTTGATCCTTGATATCTGCATCTTTCGTTAAAAAGGTTATAAAGTGACCGCGCAACACTTTTTCGATGGCTCCACTTCAAGGCATCCAATTTGTAGCCTGCCGCTTTCTGCTGTACGTGATGGTATGACCCCATCAACCCCATGATTCATTTGAACGCACTGACCTATTTATGTAAGTCCCTATCCTGCGATGCAATGGTGACATATTCACATGCCTCGTCCTTGTCATAAAACCAGTAAACATGGCGTCCGCGCATCCATTATGCAGCCATGGCCATTCCTGTGCCCATGTCATCTGCGTCGCCAATGCCAACTTCTAACACGCCGACTCGAATCGTGAAGGTTCTCACTGAGAGTAGCTCGACGCGACTCGCTTTATACGCATGCGCCTTTGGAGCAGGTAAATTCTTGTTGTATTCACCCATTGAAATGTTATCTCATTGCCGTGTGCAGTTTACCTCTCGTATAAGCTATTCTATCAGCTCATACTCTACCCACGATTTTTGTCCCCTTTGCGCAAGGTCCCAGGTCCGGGGTCTGTACCGTTGACAGCATTTTTTAATCCACGCCGGTTCGGATCCCTCCTTCATGACATCTTCATTGGTAAATTCGACGAGATCATCGTTGGCGAAGCGGGGATCCCACAACGCGCATGGGTCAAGCAATACGGCCCTGTAGTCAAGATTATGGGTCCAATTGGGATCGAGCGCTTGATTTTCACAAAGCCTGAAGCAATGCGAAGAATCTTGAGTAACCATGAGGAGGGCATTGGCTATCCAAGAGTGAGCATTTCCCTGGATTTCGCTACGTTTCTTCTTTGCGGTTCGTGTATTCATATTTTTGTAGCCCAAGTTCATGCGCGACGTGCTTGCTACTGTCACGGGCTTTGGTCTCTTGACGGTTAGCGGCCAGGACCACCGCCAGATGCGCAAAGCTATGAACCCGGCTTTCTCTCTTGGTAACTTGACCAGACGTGAGTCCAGGGGCAGCAAGCATCTGTATCTCGACCAAATATGCTAAATAAAGTGCCTTACAGAGAGCGACATGTACTACGACGCAATCGAGGGGTGCGTATCTTTCTCTTCAAATGCAATCGACTCCACCTAACTTCCCCTCAAAGATTGATTGAAATTCTGAATAAACAAATTGACGAGGCAAAGAGGAAGGCAAAGGGCGCCACCGACGCAGTTGTGCTCCCAATGTACGAGTGGTGCAGCAAGGCAACTCTGGATATCATCTGTACGACCGCTTTCGGTTACACTGCCGACAGCTTGCACCACCCAGAAAACGAGCTCGCACATGCCTACGATACGCTCACCTCGCTTCAAACAGGCTCTAATCTTGCGCGCTTCATCACCGTTCTCTCCCTCCCGCTCATCGTGCCTATTCCGTCTATCGTAAAGAAGCTGTACAACATGACCGGCCTGCCTACCATGGAACCCGCCAGACTGCTCAGCACAGACTTTGCGACAAGGCACCGGAACATTTTCACGTATATCCCCGTCACGACGGCGCTTGTACCGCTGCTGGATAGCATGGAAAAGATTCGAGCAATGTCAAAGCAGATGCTTGAGCTGAAGATTCGCGAGGCGAATGAGGCGCACGGTGCCATGACTGGTGACGATGATGCTAGTGCGAAGCGTGATATCATGAGCTTGCTCGTGCGTGCGCGTCAAAGGATGGCTTCCAGCGAGAAAAAGGAAAAGGGTGTTGAGGACGATGTCATGGACAGCGTTGACGGCGCCGATGATGGTTACCAGATGAGCGACGAAACAATGATGGATCAGGTGGTGAGTTTTGACTTGTATCGTTCTCTAAATATGACGAATTTGGGCACTCATGATACGTAATATAGCTCACTTTCCTCGGTGCGGGGCACGAGACCACTGCTTCCGGCCTCGCATGGACTTTATGGCTCCTGGCCAAGGATCCTGAATCGCAGACGCGCCTGAGGGAAGAAGTCCGCCCGGTGTTTGCAGACGGCCAGAGGCCTGGATACAGGGAACTGAAGGATCTTAACTGGTTGGACTGCGTCGTGTGAGTGGCATCTCTTCTGGTACATTTCGTTATACAGGACGAAAACCTATCAAATGACCTGCATGAGCAGCGTTCATTTGATGGGCGTCTATTCTCGTGCCAAGCTAATAAGCCGAGAGATGTCCTTCCTTGATAAACAATTTGATCTCGATATCGACTAACCGCTCTTTCATCATGACTCAGTCAAGAAAGCCTGCGCCTCATGCCACCCGTACCAATGACATTCCGTCAGGCCGCCAGAACGGACTATATCGACGGAGTCCTTGTACCCAAAGGAACTCTCCTCTACATCCCTGTACGTACTTCGACTATTCTTCATCCCATCTAATAAACCGGTGACATTTCCTGTCAGATCCGGGTAATCAACACATGGACCGAGATCTGGGGACCCGACGCCGAGGAATTCAAGCCTTCACGGTGGCAGAACCTTCCATCCAACTTCAATGCAACGTACTCGTCTCTTTCTTTCATCGCAGGGCCGCATGCGTGCATCGGGAAGACGATGGCAATCGTCGAGATGAAGGCCGTGCTTGGTGCCCTGATCGCCAACTTCGAGTTTGCGCCGTCATATGAGGGCCAGATGGCCATGCCCACCGCAGCTGTCACGATGAGTACGGGCTACCGGATACTTGCTCAGATGCTTCTTACTGATCTTCACCCGCAGAACCCAAGGATAACATGCCTCTGCTCGTGCGCCGTGCATCATGAAAAAGCATATACACGTAGGCAGAAGATCTGTATTTCAGCCTCCATTCTTTTCTCTTAATTTGTCGATTCGCTGTTTGCTTTGCAAAAACCACTTACGCGACTGCCGGATACGCACGGTTCTCTCTCCAGACTGGTAGTCCTCCCAAAAATAATTGTATGTACGTGTACTATGTGATAAAATCGTGAAGAGCTTCCATTTTATTGCGTTTGACCACCTAACTGAGAAGGCTTTACGGCATCTCCTTTATGTCTCATACCTCCACACATTGTTATGTATGTGTTAGTAGTGCGAGACGGAGGCGATGGCAAGTTTGCCTTCCCGTAATGCACACAAACGTTCTTGTCCAGTACTTACGAAATCAACCTAGAATTAAAAAGGAAGTGGGTCCACATTGACATGTCCGCATTCGGAGTGGACCCGATCACACTATCTATAATGTGATCGCCACCTCTCCTGTCCAAACATACTGATCTTGCGCTCTTCTTCACACAGAAAGAGTCGCTGAGATACGACCATCACGAGTTCAAATTTTCATGTCAAGCGGGCCTTCTCCATGCAAGTGGATAAGGTCCATATACTCAGCATGATCTCAAGTGCATACAACGGGTGTGAGTGGCACTGCTGCCGACAATGCCGATCTCGCTTATGCGGCAAACTCCGTGGGCGCTCTCTGTGGCATAAAGGCACGCGGGCGACGCTCGCAGCACTTGCCACTCAAACCGATCTCTCTTCGCTTATTGCCACCTATTACTCTTCCACCTGGTCTCACACACCGGCCACAGGGTGATTAGTAACCACCGCCATCGTCACCAGTGACATCACACATTGCACCCTACAAAACACAGATACCTCAAAGCACAATGAATGCGACCTCCCAGTCGAATAGCAGTGGCGCTGCCTCAGGAGATCCGCCAAATACCCAAACGCAGCCGTCCGAGCAACCGAACACCCACCAGCACTTTGGCTTCTGCCGCGCCTTGTACGACTACCAAGCCCCGGCGAGCTCGTCCGAAATCTCGTTCCGCAGGGGAGACATCATCGAGATCCTGGGGAAGGAGCCGTCTGGGTGGTGGGATGGGCTGATAACCAGCGAACCAGCAGGAGCAGGGGAAGCGCGCCGCGGGTGGTTCCCGTCCAATTACGTTGTTGTCTTGCCGCCAGGGGAGGAGGCCTGAAGGCAGTGAGAGGCTGGGTGGCACGATAGTGGAGGAAGATAGGGGCGGAGAGAAACGGGACCGGATGTTAGATAAGAACCGGCTCTCTTTCGTATACGAGGGCTTCACAGTGCCTGTCGCCTTCTCGCTGTTCGGATGTGGAGCGCGCCCACAAGCGCCTACTGCTTACATACTCCGATCGCCGATCTTTAGAAACAATGCAGAGATGCGTTTGTCTACTTAGGACGCCTGGACCATGAAGACTCTTTCCCTAGTACCTCGTTCGCCATACATGCAGAGAATTACATCCGTCACCCGAAAAGTCGCATCAGAGGACGATGTGCCCTTAGGCTCCCTTCAAATATCAATCAGAGTATCCAGGATCAATCAAATCATTTCCCATTGATAGTGTTAGTCTATCAGCTCTAGCTGTGGTGTAAAGGTCCAAGGCCATATTTGTTGGATGATATAGTCCCAGAAAGGTCAGGCTACATCGGCTTTCCCCTTACGCTAGCAGACCCATTACCGCACAGGCGATACTAGACACCAAATTTATCTGAGGAACTCGAAATTAGAAGTAGGATGGGGTGTTTCAAAAGAAGGACATACCTGATTATTGGTCAAGAAATTCAGCCCACTGATCACCGTCCCTTCCTTATTCCCATCCTGTAGCACAAGCTTCTTCTCCGTCGAATACCGCGTCTGCTGCACGGTCGCGCCCAAGAACGAGTCGATCTGTACATCACGGGCCATGGTTCAAATTCAAAGCAAGAAAAAGGAGAGACAAGGGAGGGTCACGCACGAGGCTGCCGAGTCCGCCAAAAAGCGCGCCTAGGGAAACACACTCGCCCAGGATGCCGACAGCGCACGACCTATTCTCCACAAGAAGGGTTACACCGGTGAGAGCGCCAACGAACGCGCCGCCCGCAATGGACGCCACGGTGCCGCCGATAGACATCGCGCCGTTCGTACCCGGGGGAACGTGCTTCAAGGTCGTGATCAGGCGCGGTTTCCCTTTGGAGAGGATGCCGAGCTCAGAGGCGAGCGTGTCGCCGAGGCAGCAGGCAAAGTGGCTGGATAGATAGATAGATAGATAGATGATTTACTTAAGAATGAAGCAGTGGTTCATGGGGTTTCGCGGCTCACCCAAGGCCAGCCAGAATCAGCGCACGGCTCCATCCCTCGCCCAGCGACGGCGAGATGGCGCAGAGGGAAAGGAGGTCGGACGTCTTGACGCGCAGAGGGAGGATACGCGTCACCAATGCACCTGCGAATGCTGCGTGGGCGCTCTGGGGCGCGAATAACGCGTTCCACGCGACACAGGCGACCAGCGCCGACGCGCTGTTGCACAGGACCTGCGTCGCGCTGCGGTACCCGCCCTCCTGGTATCCGTCCTCAAGCTTTGCTTTGCGCGCCTTTCCATCTGTGCGTCAAATTGGTCAGTTGGATCCTAGTGCACGATTTGCATAGGCCTATACGGAATCATCTTGCGATAGAGGACTCACACTTCGTCGCCCTGCTCCCTGCCAGATAAAACCCGATCAAAGGCACGCCAAACGCCCGCGTCCCGCCTGACATCATAAGAAAGCCGACGACGAACGCCGCGAGCGCGCCGCTGGGCGACAGCGACTTCTTGCGGATGCCGTGCGCGCTGAGAAGGGTGGCCAGCACCAGAGCGGAGACGGTACTGAGGTTGAACATGCTGGTTAGTTGTGGTTTGAGGACAACCCGCGTCTTCGGCGGCGGTGGATTGTGGCTGAGCGATGACGTTAGAGGAAGCGCTCAGACTGCCCTCCGTGCCCACGGCGTCTTTCGGCGTTGAAGAAGAGCCCAACTATATATCACTGTTTAGAAAATCACTGGTCACATACATATATACGCAATGGAGTATATTTTTATGATTCAGGGGGCTCCGAGTGGGACCGTCTCAACTGAGCCAAAATTAATTCGTATTGCTTTCAATGCACGCGTTTCCAATCCAGAATTTTGGGAAGCCGCCGCTCACGGATTTTCTCTTCACTGTTCTCTTTCATGCTGTCGACAATCGCAGACTTTGCCTGCAGATAGTTTGAATCTAGATGCTGGAAAAACAACAATACGGGTCACTGTAGCAAAGCCAGTTTCCGCCCAATTGCTAACTAAGCGCCCGAATATGCACGCAACGGAGGTATCAAGGCTCTCTTCGCGTCGCCATTGGCGATGGTTGTGCCCAAGCAGTGCTCAAAGACGAGTTGAAGCTGAGTTGCAGTGATGGTGGACGCTTCATTTATTGAGGAACGATGTTTATTTGCCGACATGATGCCAAGCATACCTGCTGTAACTTGTTGCTCTCTTTTCTCCTCCTCACCCATTCCATTCCTCAGCCCTCCCCTCTATACCCCGTCCCTAGGGACACCCATAACTCGATAGGACAGTGTTTGAGATAGTCTGAGAGCGGCTACAACGACCTAGGCAGTTATCATGGCGCCCTTCAAACGCAGGAAGATGCTGGCGAACGTCTTCTACTTTGGCCTCGCCACGCTCTTCTTCAAGCTCGTCTTCTTCCCCTCCTCGAACACGTCAATGCAGAACCGGTCCAATTCCCACCAGATCCAGCACCACAACTTCATTGAGCGAGCGACGCGTCCTGACCGAAGTCTGAATGTCCAGCGGCACCCCTTCCTCCAGGCACGCATGGGGCGCGACGACAGGGAGGATATCTTTTCAGATTTGGTCAGGAACGGTGTTAGAGATTACTGGGAGAGGTTCCAGCTACCGTAGTGAGTACCCAGATAATCTCTCTGTTGCGCAACAATGGCCGTCGACTTTCAAGCGTCCATACTAACTGTCATTCACAGCATTGTAAACAAGGAGACATCCTCCATGGACGCCCAGCACGTACTAGGAGCAATCGACCAGCTACTGGCCCTCAACGGCTGGGTCGCGGCGCATTGCACCACCCTTGCGCGTCCATTCGGACAGAACAAGCGCGAGGGCGCCTACGACGACCTCATCCGCGAGGACCACCTCTACTACGTCGCCATCATCATCCACAGCGCCGACCACTTCCTCGTCGACCAGCTCGCCGTCATCGTGCAGCTCGCAAAACGCCTCGGCACCGCCAACCTCTTCGTCAGCATGCTCGACTACGACAGCACAGACTCGACAGAGACGCTGACGGACCTGTGCGAGGCTGTCCTGACGCTGCTCGGCGTGCCGTTCAGGATTAGGAGGGTCCCCAGTATGACTGACGACCCAGCGGCGGCGTACTACCCCCTGGAAGAAGCGTATATGCGCAATCTCGCGCTCGAGCCGCTACATGAGCTGCAGTTGCGCCGCAGCATCAAGTTCTCGCGGGTCATTTGGCTCAAGGGATTCACTTGCCCCAACGACCTCCTGGAGACTATCAAAATCAGCTTTGCCAACCAGGCGGCCATGGTGTGCGGCATGGACTGGGCAGAGCATAACGGATTCTTCATTTTCTCGGACAGGTATGAATGATCCGCAGCAGTAGCTCTCATTGATGCTCATCATGTGCAAACACGCAGATGGCGCACGCGCGACATCGAAGGCGACCAATTCCGCCAATCCAAATCATCCTCCAAACCCGACGCCGTGCCACCGCGCGACCAACAAGGCGTCCTGCGCTACTCGCAGCACCTCCCCTTCCAGGTCTTCTGCTGCGAGTCCGGCACGCACGTCGTCGACCCCGGGCAGTCGTACTACCGCGGCATCGCCTACCGCGCGGGCACCGACTTCCACAACCTCAGCCGCGCCGAATCGGCGCCCGTGCGCTCGCCCGACGCGCCGTGCCTCGACAGCAGCCAGGCCTGGTTCTGCCGCGACCTCTGGGTGCGCAGCGCGCGCGACGCCATGGAGGACGGGGACCGCTTCGGCAGCAGCAATCTCGCCGCGCGTGGTGTGCCTGCGCCGCAGCTCATTGAAGTGGCACGGCGCGACGCGATGATGGAGCGGGCCCTGGCCGCGCGCGACGCGAAGCCGGACGCGGTGCAGGTGATGGTGCCCGACGCGGCGGGCGGCGGCGGCGTGGAGGAGGTCGACGACGACGGTGCGGACCGGCGGAAGAAGGCGGGCGGGAAGAAGGCCGACCCGGATGCGAACGCGGGCTCGGACTACGACGCGATGCCGGCGGAGGACGGCGGCGAGGAGGTGCCCCCCGCGGAGGCCGTCGAGAGCAACACGCTGCTCATCCCCAACTCGGTCTTCCGCCCGGCCAGGATCCTCGTGAACCCCCGCTGCCCGACGACGTATGCGGGTGTGAGTCATACGCAGCTCGCGCGGGATCTGTTTGGGGAGGGCGATGATGATGCGTTGAGTGCGACGGGCAAATATGTTTTGGACGACTGGGAGGGCGCCCCTGAGAGCTTTGTGTGTCAAGAACAGAGGTGCGTATCTGGTGTTTTCCTCGTTTTAACTTCCATGTTGAATTTCTTTTTGTCGCAGACAAACTGGAGGCCGCAAGGCCACAAAAACGCAACGGAGACTTGGTTTCTCCATTCACAACGAGATTCAGCGGTTACAAGTAGAACACCCCTAGAACTAAGCTATGAATACTAGTATCAGTAATTATTGATGAGGAAGTAATGTTCAATTGGTCTGGGAGCGCCTTCTCCTGACACATGTATTGTACCACAGCTCTATATGATGTAGACAATAACAGTACAGGTGCAAACCACGGAGGTGTACGAACTTTGTTTCTTGGCAAAAAGAAGCGTGTGGGGAAAGCGAATTTAATGGCTCTCCTGCCAAAGCTGTTCGTTGTGCATTTACTCAACATTTTACTTCGCCCACATTATATCGCGGCGATATCTTCCTGCTCATCCTGTCTTGGAAACGCTGTATACCTGCAGTATGGCGTCTGCGAGCTTTCAGCACTGCGGCGTCATCGCCTGAAAGCTTTTTCCAATATACCTCTGGGCGATGGCTTCATGACCAAGAGCACAATGAAGTGCTGCGATACCGACGGTTTGACATTGACGCACTGAAAGACTCCATAACGCGAAGCACAGGCGCTTATGGGGTCATGGATATGTCCAAGATAGCCAAAGGACGCTGCAACAAGGTCCAACTCACAGACGGTCATAGGGCCGTCATTGCGCGAATCCCTATGCCCTTCGCCGGGCCACCGTATCTCGCCACTGCCAGCGAAGTCGCGACGACGACGTTTCTCCGAAATCGTCTGGGCCTGACGCAGGTTCCCCGAGTCATCACCTGGTCGTCGCGAGCGTCCTCGACGCCCGTTGGTGCCGAGTTTATAGTCATGGACGTCGCCGACGGGATCGAGCTTGCGGGTGTATGGGATACCCTGATCATGCACCAGAAATTCATTCTGGTGCGCGAGTGGGTCAAGTTTGAGGAAAGGGTCATCCACGCCTTCAGCAGCAAAGGCGGCTATGGATCGTTATACCTTCGCAAGGGCCTCTCCGCGAATGTCGCTCGTGATATCTTCCTCGTCGATGCGGACCAGCTTGACGAGGAGTATGTGCTCGAACCGTCCGTGCATATGCAGGCGTACTGGGACGAGAAATATGGTATCCCTGAACATTTAAGCTTTAAGCCTTGATCTTGGTCCATGTATGTTTCTGATTTAATTGTCCTGCATATTGGCGTCGTTCTAACATCTATGTAGATCCGGATGTCCCGTCCTACCTGAAGTCTCTGACCGACTGTGACCGTGATTGGATCAGAAAGTACGCTGAGCGCCCGACCAGGGAATACGTTGCACCATGGGAGCTGCCCGGCCATTTGCAAATCCCCGAGGAGCATCTTCGTCTGCTCGATCTGTACGACAAAATTGCGAAGTATTTCATCCCGACCGACGAACGGCTCCTCCGACCCTCTATGACGCTCCTTGATTCGAACCCATATAACATCTTTCTTTCCCGCGAGGCCTTGCTCCACGATGGGAGCATCGAAATTACCGCAGTAATCGACTGGCAACACACATCTATTCTCCCACTTTACCTCACCGCTCACGTCCCCCGTTTCATCGAGAACTCGATCGCAAATGACGGACAAGACGAGGGTGAATTCATGAAGGAGAAGAATTACCTACGCAAGGCGTACCACACCTTGTATTTTGATACCAACTACGACGTCGTATGCGCATCTGCACTGTCGGTCGGTATCAACCCTCCGATGGCAAAGATGCTGCCACTCGCCGCTCAGGGATGCTGGCATGCCGGATACGCTGACTTGAGGAAGGACCTGATCCGAGCAGCACTGGGCTGGCAGAACGTCGCTCCTGGTACGGAATGTCCGATTGCTGCTGAAGGCTTCACGCAGCAGGATCTGGCGCGGGCGAGGGAAGACTATGTCATATGGCACACTGCAGAATCAGCAATGGTTCTGTTGAGCACGACCATCATGATGCTGCTGTACAGACCAATCTAGAGCTTTTCGAGGCGTGGAAGGCAAGCCTTGATACACACCAACTAGATGACGACGATACAGTTGATATCTGGCCTGTTGGGCAAGACAGCCTCAAAAGAGGAAGCTGAGAGGATAAATAAGGTATAATTTTGTTACCAAACTATTTTAAGCTAGTGCCAGAATCAGGACTTCAAATTGTACAATTTGTGTACCCCTATGGTTCAAGTCTTTGACTCTTTGATTCTTTTATTCCTACAAAAATACACACGTGGGCTCATGTAGGGACCATTTAACACGTGATCGTGAAGAGTTGCAACTTGAACGTTTCAAGTCTCTTATCCAACTCTCATTTCCTCGTCCATTCTGTGCTTTACTCAAGCGTCAACGCATACATTTAATAAGCATACGCGACTATAATCACCATGGATTCTGTTCCTGACGAAGAATGTGGACCCACAACATCCTTCAGCACGGCCTCGTGGTCTGCACCTAGCTGGGCTACTTTCAGTCCCTCCGCAAAGCTGCCTGAACTTCCGGTCACGAAGTACGTGCACCATGCCACATTTTTGAGCGAGAAATGTTTAAATTTGTACTGACTAATCTAGTATCTAGGTGGATCACCCCCAGACGCTATTCCACCTTGGAGAAGACGCCTACCGAAATCTTGGTTCAAGTGCTGTCGATGATGCCATGGAGAGATGTTCTACGAGCACGACAGGTTAGGGATCATGAGATCATTGATCTTCGGACACACAGCTCACTTCTCCGTCCACAGACATGCAAGCGGGTGGCAGATGTCACAACCGCCCGATCTATTTGGCTACATCACTATCGCCTTCTCTGTGACTCTTTCACCGTACTTCCTGCGCTCGGAAAACCCATTGAGCTTTGCACGTCCCATGATATTGAAACTATCACTTTGAGCTGGATCAAGTCCCGCCGCAATTGGTGCTCTCAAGAAGGCGTCCCGAGAGTGGTAGAGCTCAAGATACCTTATCCGGGCTGTCAAGCTGCGCTGGTTCCCGGTAGCCGATGGCTTTTGGTTTATTCGCTGGAGGGTGCACTGGAAGGGTCCGTCTTTGCGTACGACCTCCATGCGCCCATGCCCCAGGAGCCACACCGGGTCATAATCCCTCAGGACAACATCGCCAATCAACATTTCACAAGTATGATGATCGATGTCGACCACGATCAACCACAATTGACTTTCACTGTTTGCCTGCGTCAGTCCACTCCTGGGCAGGATGCTTCACTGGCGACCATCGTCTTCTATCGCGTTACTCAAGTTGGTCATGGACCAGATGCAAAGCTCGAGTCAACAAGGATAAACTCGCTACAACTGCCTGAAACTGACTACCTGTACTCGAAGATCTTGCGCGGACGGTACTATGCACGCCTTCATGAACGCAAATCAGAGGGAAACCTGGCCGAGCGGATTGAAATATATGACTGGATGGCATCGTCGTCTTCAGAGTACACATTGGCATTTGTCAATATAGAAGCCGGTCAACAACATGTCAGTAACATCCTTTTTTTCTGTCATTCCTAAAAGACCTAAGACAACTCCAGTATCGATTTGATATTCTTTCTGGGGAAAAACTTTTTATCTTTTGGTATGACTCCTTTGAGGTCTTTCATTTTTCAACAATGCACAAGATGAAGGTTGGAACCAACAACAATCTCAATGACCAACTTTCCCTCAAGCCGTATTGGGTCCAAGACGTCCCGTCTTTACCATTGGATGGCCCAGTCATTTCAGCGGCTCGGTTTCACAGCCGTTCAGCATCGACCCGACTCACGTATGCCTCAAAAGATGGACTGTACGCAATCACCATCCCCGCCGGTCCTCAGAAACCCCAGCATTTTCGTCTCTGGGATATTCACGTGGATTTCAACTACTTAACCTGGCTTGGAATGAATTCCTGGTACTATATCTCCTGGGAGAAAGAACTGATCTGCCGGTCAAGCTTCTTATGGCCCACAGACCCTATTTATGACCCTGATGATGAGCCTGTTTGTGGACCGGGCAACATGATTGAACTCAAATCACCATGCGTTCTCGGACCACGTATTTCACTGGACGAATCCACGTACATGGCAGCGGTAGTTGGTACAATGAATGGAAACTACACTTTCCTATTCTTCTAGAATCTGGATTGAATGGTTATTGTGTACAAGTACACGATATTACAGCGCTACTACTCTCAAAGGAGAGAAATAGATTGTTGAACAAGCATAAATACGCAAAGACAAAAACTGTGAATGTCAGGAGCATACAATATGTATTGGTAGTAAACATCTACACCAGATGGGATCTGGTAGACATTTGGAGAGCGCCAAAGCGTGGGATGCATCTCAATTTGTCTGTGAATGAACCTACTTGAAGAGAGAAAAAAAAGCCAATAGAGCTTTCGGGACTTTCCCTCGCCTACGAACTCTACCATGTTCGAAATGCCAACGGTGTTGATGAATTTACAATTGTCGCTTGCTCAGAGCCAAAGGACGGCGGTGGAGTGTGCGAAGTCCCACAAGAAAGAGCGGATTGCTGAACAAACCATAAGAGTTATCATTCACATAGACGCTAATATCAAGCGTGCAGGATCATGATTCATGGTAGCCTTACAACAGGTGGTCATCTCAGCCGAAGGGCCAAATATCCCTAGGATTTGCACCTTCCATGAGGCCCCTGCCGCCGGTGGATGCCCATTCCTCGCGAAGTTCTTTGTTGATCTGTACAGCACGATTGTAATGATCAGGGCGGACAGCATTGCCGCACATACCAATTCGCTCCTTAGTATCATCCAAAGCTCTTTCCACCTTTTTCCACTCGAGTACATCTGCTTCTGCTTTTGCTAGATCCTTCTCTGAAAAATGTTCTCCAGCCAGAGGGCACGGTACCCGTGGAGCAATATATTTCCAGTCTAGTGCCGCTTCGACCATTTGTTGCTTCAGCACAGTATAGCCCCCATGCCAGCAGATTCGAGCAGCTTCTGGCATCAATTGCGACATGTTCGCCTGGCCTTGGTGGGCGAGCGCTGCTGCCCATACAGTGTTGATATTTGCGTCTGCGTACATGGTATGGTAGGTCTTCCGGAGGTAAGCTTGTTCCTTGGCGAATTCGGCCTCATCTTGGCCCGGTAAAGCAGAAGCGTAGTCAACAAACCGAGGGACAAAGGATGTAAGATAAAGAGGAAGGACAACGGTGTGTTGCCAGTCGATTACTGCAGAAATTTCGACCGTGCCACGCATCAATGCCTCACTAGACAGAAAGACATTGACTGGGTTCGAGTCAATGAGCGTCTTGGCCGTAGATACCGTTCGTCGGGGGAGATAAGACATTGACAGACTTTGTCGTACATATCAAGCAGACGAAGGTGCTCCTCTGGGATTCGCAGATGGACAGGCAGTTCCCATGGTGCCGCGTACATCCTTGTGGGGCGTTTGGCGTACTTCTCAATCCAAGCACGCTCACAGTTGGACAAGGACTTTAAATACGATGAGACGTCTGGCCCTAGAAGGCGTTAGGATGGCGACCGCCTGAGACGACAAAATGGTAGGAGCATACAAGGGCCGCGGTCAAGTTTTATGTCGTCGGGAGTACCGTAATTCTCCTCCCAGTACCCCGGCCCTGACACGGCAGGCCCTAGTACATACTCGTCGTCAGGTTGGTCCGAGTTGGCGAGGAAGATTTCACGAGATTGATTGGTGGGAAGGTCCTTGCGAAAGTACAAAGATCCATAGCCACCTCTGCTGAAAGCGTGAATAACTTTCCATTCAAATTTGACCCACTCGAGCACAACATGGATCTTTTGGTGCATGGTCAGTATTTCCCATACAGCGCCGAGCTCGATTCCGTCCGCGACGTCCATGACAATGTACTCGGCACCAACGGGTGTCTCCGAGGCTCGCGACAACCAAGAGATGATTCGTGGAACCTGCGTCAGGCCCAGACGATTTCGAAGAAACGTCATTGTCGCAACTTCGCTAGCAGTGACGAGGTGTTGTGGCCCAGCAAAAGGCATTGGAATTCGCGCAATGACCTTTTGACTATCTGCAAGCTGAACTTGGAAGACCTTGTTGCAGCGCCCTTCACTCAACTTAGACATATCCATAACACTAGCAGCTCCTGTACTCCGCGATATGTCCTCTTTGAGCGCATCGACATTGAATCGTCTGTAGTGCAGCGCTTCGTGGTGCTCTTGGTCATGAATGAATCGCCCAGAAGTATACTTGAAGAAATTTTCGGACGACAACGCCATAGTGCTGAGGGTACGTATGCGCCGTATAGCATGCATATCGCGTTCCAAAGACTGGATGGAGATTCAGAACAGACTGAGAAGGTTTCACCAGAGTGCATTGACAGCAGTTAAGTACTGGTCTCGGAAGCGGACCTTGAATTGTTTATTTCTTTCCCACATGGTTACGTCTATGCAGATTGAGATAGGCGTTGGACAGGATTCCAGACCTTGTTCAGAGGATCTTCGGAGGATCTTCGGAGCCATTTGTCATAATTCAACAGACGCTCACCATGAAGTAAAGAGTATGTTCAATACTACCAATGGTACATTGTTCACTCCGCATTGGAAACAGACGGTTATAGACCGATGCAAACTTGGTGCCATTCAGTATGCGTACATCTCACTCCTCATGATAGTAGCTTCCTCGTAAATAGAAAAGTGTTCCGTGGTTCTCTCGTCCACCACGCGAGTCATACGGTTGGTATCCTGCCCCGGCGCGCCATCGCCACACCGTGAAGCTCTTCCACGCATTGCCATTTGGCCGCCGGCTCTTTTCAACGCGTCCGTCGAGATCCAGCAGAGCATTTTCGAGCATCGACGGGCTGGATATCGTCATGGTCTGAATAAGCCCTTCGTTCATTGTAGACTGGCCTCCAGCATCTTGAGAGGTCATGAGCAGCTCCGCAGGCAAATTGTGCGCCATGCCTGGTAGCGTGCGGATGTTGAGTGAGTGGTTTTTAGGGTTCACGAAGTCAATCTGGGAGAAAGTCAATACCGTGAAGGAAAAAAAAAAGTTCCAGCTTACAATGCAATCTTTCTCTACTGTTATTCCTGCCCCGGCAAAGCCGCGTCGGTATGCTAGCACGTCTCCTACGCGCAGGATATTGTTCTTTACGAGTGTAGGCAACTTGACTTCACTCGACGCGCTGCAGGACAATGATGAGAGAAAATTCATAGGATGTTGCAAGAAGGAAAAAACCGCACCCAGCTAGTGCGAATGATGATGTTGATGGTACATTTGGCACCACAGGGGTTGGATTATCGCGCTCCCAGACTTCATCCTTCCAAGGTGCAGCCACCGTACCATCAGTGATATCCTGCTGATATTTGGCGACCTTTCGAATGTGGGCCGCGGAGAACCAGTTCAGATATAGGTGGTCCTGAAATGTGCGACACGCTGCAAGAAAGTGCGGATCGTTGAAAAATGCAGGGTTTAACTCGGACGAGACCTCATCGTCCACATTCATCTCGTCTTCCACAGATGGATGATCTTTTCCTATGCTCTCGCGGGCACCTAGGAAAGCAGTAGGTGGCAGCAAAGTCTTCAGATTGGCTTGCTCTTCAGATGAAAGGAGCAGCCATGTATCCATATTGATGATTTCCTACAAAATTCGTCAAGTTACTGCTTACTTTAATGATCAATCATATGACGAGTATTGAAATAGTAACATACACTCATTTCTTTCGAGACAAGATCGCTTTTGGAGCTTTCAAGTAGAGTTTTGAGCTGAACCTCAGGGGCTATTGGCTCTGGTGTTGGTCTTCGCTTCACGGAACGGATTGAAGATTTTGGGGCAGTAAGCTGAGGTGCTTTGTTTGGTGCTCGCGCTGAGCGCCGTGGACGATCCATCTTTGAATTGACTGTTAAAAATGTACTGGCAAGTTGAGTTGAAGGTTGAAGGGGGACTCAGGCTTTCAGTAGCGCCAACGAATCAGCCTCCTGAACCTGGTCGAGTTGTGATCACATCGCGATGCCAAACAAGTGATCCAAAAATAGGGCTGCCTCAAAATTTCTTGACAATTGCTGATCGTTCTTCTAGCTTTCTGCTTCCCCTTGTCCAGTGCTTCTGTTCCACAGTGCCAAATGCGCTATCGCATAGTATCCATGGTATAAATAAAAGATACACGATCACTGCAAAGGTCCTCCTCTTTTTTTTTTGGCTTTGTTTTGTGTATTGGACTCCGTCATTGTCCCATCAATTTTTCACCACACTGTGGGGAGCCTAGTGTGGCTCACGCCGCCATCGTCTGTGCGTTATGGAGTCGACTATCTATTGGCTGGATGCTGGCGCCTCGGATCAGCTCATTTCTGACTGGAGCCTAAGCAGCATCACAGCCGTTGACGTGTCTGAAATGCAGAATTTCTGGAACTATACCTCTGATATGTTTATCGTGTGGATAATGGGCTCTGTCAACTCCTGACTCTATCAAGCCAATGTCCATACTTCCTGCTCTTTGTGACACTGGGCACGCACAGCGATCATGAGACTGTAAGGTCACATTGCCAACTCTGAGCACGCGCTTTCAGCTGAAACCGTGGTGAATATCTCGTTATCTCGATTTATTATAGCGACTTATTTTTCTACTAGGCGAACGCTTGTCGACCTGACCTCGTTCGAGTGGGTATGTGGTCTCCAAATCCTTTTATGGCACCCTCTTCCTTCTACTGTTTCATCTAGGGCTT
The DNA here is from genome assembly GCA_013368295.1 of Psilocybe cf. subviscida. Classification (NCBI taxonomy): domain Eukaryota; kingdom Fungi; phylum Basidiomycota; class Agaricomycetes; order Agaricales; family Agrocybaceae; genus Psilocybe; species Psilocybe cf. subviscida. Next base: position 2,468,900 of record JAACJJ010000029.1, on the reverse strand, counting down.
TGTCCTTCGTGAGTCGCTTCCTGTTTGGTTCGTTGTGTGATCGCTGGCTAAAGTGGGAGCCCTGGGTCGTCGGTAAGGCGCCACACTATGAATCGGGAACCAAGACTGCGACAGGTGCCGTGGCACGTACCGCGACCGCCTCCTCATGAGGATAGCAGCGCTGACGCGTGGCAGCACACAGAGGGGGATTCTCGATCACCTTGACCGAGTTGCGCCATGTGTCCTGACCACTCGGCGTACGGCGGGCAAGACGGCCTATACTTCTTTGATATCTCCATGGACTGGAGCAATTCGAGCATTCTGACCATAAATTCACATCTATTCCGGGTTTCAAAACTACTCAGCATGTGGTGGTGAGGAGCTCTTCTCGCGCTGTACAAAAATTGCTCCAGAAGATGTGGGCCCGTCGGTGTGTTTCACATGGAGCACAATCATTCGCCTTCTTACGCTGTGAAACCAGCAGTGCGTATCTGACTTGGCCGCATGTTGATGGCTCTTCTCTTTTTGACCACGGTATTCAGATGGCGAAGTCACCCATCAGAATGTAGCTCGATGATTCTTCGAGCACCTGGCGCACAACTCTTCTGCCGGGCACAAATCCGCATTGTACCATATGACCCGGGAACATTAGCACAACCTTATGAGACTCCAACATTGCTTCTTGTGAGAAATGGTGGCTCGTTTTCCTGTTTCATCTCCCAGTTTCCGCGCTGGGAGACTCCTTCTGATGACTTGTAAGGAACAAGCAAGGAAATTTCACTTCCATTGTATGTATATACATATCGCTGACAATGAAATGAGGATATAAGTCAACAGTCATTTCCAAACTCATTTCAGTGGCACATCATACTAAAGTCCAAACTTACATCACCATTGCATTTGTCTTCTATGTATATCAATTTTTGAGGTCGCACGCTATCTGTGTACGACGATCGCGGCTCTGCACAAATGGGATAAAAATGACAAGTGTTGGATGGACCCATAAAAATACCTCAAAGCCAAAGTGAAAACACTGCTAAAATAGGAATACCGAAGAGTGCCCGATGAACACTCAGGCTTCCTTCCCATGCGACACCGACTAAAATAGTAGCCGTGACTTTGATCTTCAAACACGCGGTCTTATTCCGTCGCGCTTCTCGAGTCCTAGCGCCCACAACATGACTGATCGATGTCACCTAATAATGGTTTGCATCTGAGGCATTTTCCATCCATTCTCACCCAGTGAGGCAAAATACACTTGCCTGAAAGTATTCGTTGGCACATTCGATGATCTTGACGGATTATGATCCGCAGTAGCTATCAATATCACGGTGCGAAACCCTTCACCTTTAAACGTTCCGAGCCCTACGGGGGTAGGCAGTCGGTCCGAATGTTCTCAGAGGAACACGGGCACCACATGTAATATATCAATCAGTCAACTTGAGACTATCTAGAGAAGAGTGTCAACCTTCTTTTCCCCAGATTTTATTAGAATACAAGGGCTGAAGCCGTGACATAGGGCCATAAATATCAAGGTTCCGACACATCCGAATCCATATGTCGGAAAAGACGGCCTCGTTGGTGGCGTACGTCCCCATTTCATCATGTAGCAGCACGACTAAGCAGCATTTTCACTGGCACGCATATGCGACACTATCTGAGACTGTCTACTGAAATGACCGTTGGGCTGATCCTGCATTAAAACGCCGCCCAGGGGGTAGCTGAGTACGAGGCTATCACCACAAATACAAGGTACACCTGAGCGCCGCGCGGTCATATATTCAGCTCTTGGCTCTTACGGTATACCTATAGTGCATGCTAACCCACATGTTCTGTCAGTCTAATCTACTACTGTGCCTTGACTTGACTGAGGGGTTAAAAGCCGCTATCGAGCCTTCTATGCAATATCCCCGTCCATTGAATTCGAATGTTCGCGGTAACATATACGTTACATCGCAAGAAGACGCGGCCTCAAAACGCCTAGGAGTGCACAGCTAGACATGACGTGTTTGGAGGGGGCATCTGACTGAGTGCTCTGAAGCAGCCACCGAATTGATGGAATGATCGTGTTCCAAAAATAGAAACCTAAATTGCAAAGTCTCGGCAGGTTCCAGGTCGGCTACTACATCACAGTTAGCACTGAAGTTTACGTACATATTCAGGGGAGTTGGGGGTGTTGCTGGGGCAGACGTTAATGTGAGGACCCGCATCGACTGAACATTATACATACTTGGTATGGCAACTAATAGATATGGAAAGGCTAACTTTGCCATAAGGTTCCCATGCGGCCAAGCCCATGCTTTCCCTAGAGTCTGGACAGAGCTTGGACGAAACCTCGAGCACTTCTTTTGGTTTCAAGGTAAAATGCAGCAACACTGAACTAATGAATAGTATTCATACTGGAGTAGGGATTGCTATTCCTACAGTGTGTAATTTTTTTTTTGCTGTAGCGAAGTGATTCCAAGTGCACTGTATATTGGAAGTGCCAAAGCAAGTGAGTAATGGTACAATATTGGATATGATGGTATAGTGGAGTCCGTGGCGTTCAAGGTGAACGGAAAATGTGTTGAAAGAAAAGTGCCGTAATGTCCTACGCATTCGTGTCCATGAAAGCCCCAGGGAAAGCAGAAGATCGAAGAATGATAAAATGTAATAACGACAGACGAACATAAAAAGTGGTCGAACCAAGACAACGGAACCGAGGAAAGACGCGGAAGCTCAACTGTTGACCCAGCGCGTTCCACCCTGAGCGACGGGGCATTTATGGTTTCCGAGAGTCTTTTTTGTCGAGAAGAAGCGCCCGCAATCGTCGCAGAGGAACTCGCAAACTTTGCCGTGCTTCGCAACCTCATGTCGGAGGCGGTCGTGTTGTCGCGAGAAGCGTTCATTGCAACCAAGTGTACAGGGGAAGGACGAGCGAGGTTTAGGCTTGTGGGCCTCCAGGTGCACCTTGAGAGTATACTGGCTGGTAAACCGACGCTCGCAGCCGATGATGACACAAGGGAAACGACGGCGGGCAGCCTGAGGGTCGACGACATCGGCTTGTGCAGGTGAAGACTCTCGTGAAGCTTCCGACTTCATCGTGAAGCCCTCTGTACTCATGCTGGAACACGAAACGGTAGGGGAGTGGGTCATCGATGAACGGGAAGAGTTGTTGACGGGAAGCGTCTGCCACGATGAAGAGGATGGGAAAGGTGGTGACAGAGAATCGGCGTAATCAAAGTTGAAGGCATTTGCGTTCTCTTGTGGATTTGGTTGTGGCGACATCGAAAGCACTGGGTGGAAATAAGGATCCTAGACGATGAGGAGCTGAGAGGACTTCTTACTTTCTGACCGTGGTGAACATGAGACAACGGAGATGGATGGTGAAAAAGAGTTGGAGAAGGTATTAATGTTGGGATCTGGGATGGGGGCAAACGACGAGTCGAATGTATTGTTTGCGTCGTATGGCCATGACATGAATGAGTTGTCTATGTGTTCTTCTTCGAGGATGGTCAACCCAAAAGGTTCATTGAATGTGATTCGACTGACTCACCATGATATAATTGACTAGGATCTGGATACGACGTCGACGAGAAGGATGGCGGACATTGAGCTGGAGAGAAATGATTGAGTTGGGAACTAATGAGAAAGGTAATGAGCAGCGCACATGTCTCATAGATGTCGACATTGTTAAAAAGTGGCATTAAGGTCATCCATTGCGAGATTTGAGAATCTGATGAGGCGATGGGCATAAGTCAAATGTAGAAGCACGGCTCGCAGTGGCGTACCATCGTATCCCATGAAGTTATGACCATCATACAGGGAGTCCGTGGTAGGGGTATGAATGCGCACGAAGGGCGCTTTGGCCGCGGAGTGGTTCATGGCTTGTGCGGGGGGATGGCTGCAAAAATAACTGCAGTTGGTATGGGAGGCAGTGTCTTATATCACAATATGACTGACATACCGAAGATGGGTGTGACTGCTCGTCCGGGATCCAAAGGGAAATGATCCTGGCGAATGCGGGACTAGGGGTGGGCGCTTCGGATATAATGTCGAGACAATTCGAGGCTGGTTCTTATCTAAAGAATAAGTCCAGGGTCAGCTCCGATATAAATGGGTTTATGTCGCCTCAGAAATCGGGCGAGGGAGATCGGGTTGGTCCTGTCATTGTTGCGAACAGCCTCCGATTCAATGGTGTAGCGAGACAAAGCTAGCCAGGACGTGGCTTGGGCATGATGCAAGGAAAATCGGTATTCAGACAGAACGCAACGATTCCATAGCGATCACATAGGATCTACAGTTTCTGGACCGTGGAATGGCCATTTCAGAAAGCAGAACAAGAGAGGAGGAACTTGAGAGAGATTATGTAAGGACGGCGTTCCGTGTTTGTGTGTGTGTAACGGCGGCGTCCGAGTTGAGCTGATCTCATGTCCCGAAGAAGCAGGTTAAGTCTCGCCCGTGCCTAACTGTGGACAGCCACCTCCGTTCTTCAAGGACATTATCCGTATCTTGCAGAGAAGCAGCGAGGTGATTCAAAAAGCTCAGAAGACGTTGCCTTGTATTCCGACAGGTTCTCCAGAAAGAATTACCTTGCTTGGGGATCGACAATGGAGGCAAACCCCAGGCTCCAAATCGACGAATGATCTCGCCAGCAAGTGGGGAAGCCTTGCGCCTCACACACGGCATGTATTGACAGACACAGCAGGATGGTGAGAAATTTCAGTCCGGCGAACAATGTTAGCATCTGTTCATCATCACAATGGACCTGACACTCAAATTAATTCAACCACAATGTAGCCCAATGTAGCCGGATGTGGTCGCAACTACGAGCACAAGCGAGCGTAGCACGCCGCCCGCCCGTTGATTCACCAGAGATTTGCCTGCCTGATCTCGTGGCGGCACACTGATGTTGCATTACCACAGGACAATAGGATGATGTGTACGTCTGAACCCTCGTCGAGTTTCCTCTTTCTGGGCTGTACTCCTCATATGTCGTGTGTTATGAAAGTTGCTCGGTCAAGCCAAATAGTCATGCTGAAGTACCACATACATATAAGTGCATAACATAGCTTCTAAAGCTAGCATGCGGACATCCAAATGTCATCCCCAAGGAAATGAGGACGCGATCGCAACAATATATTAGGAATTTACCTCGTAACGTTTGACCGCACATTAACCGTGCTCTCTCACTCAAAATGCAGGACTCAAACGAGTTTGACAAATAGATGTTCATCGGTCAAGTTTCTTCTCCTTCCTCGACGTCAGCGACAAGGACGGTATATTCAACGTCATTGGGAGATATGACCTCGACGATACCTCAGGACATTAACCAGGCACCAATCTAGCGACAAGCCACTTTGGCCGCAAATATAATCTTTTCAGCTCTTTTTTTGCAGCCAAGAGTAAAACTCGACATCGGTCTTCCGACGATGATGGATGCGACTTCAATGTGGGCAAGTGATGGTTGTGCCACGATCCGTAGCGTGAGGTCCATGGATGTCGGAGGAAGGACATGTACATACAGCTGGGAAGAGCCTCACGCCACGACAATGCTCTGGGAGCTCACGAAACCGAGTTATTGAAGTCCAAACGGTTCAAAAACCTGTGGGGCCAGTACGAGCGCCTATCTCAGCTCTTGTGGGCGTCATCATCCGTTCAAGCGCTTCCTAGGATGATCGACACTTACAGCTACTGGAACTGTCAATCCGACCTCCAAGGAGTGTAGAAAACGCCGATAAGCTTTTTGCGCTCGGACCAAGTTAGGTCGTGATCAGGGTCTCCTCGGCTACTGAGATTATTCACATGCGCACAGGTTGCTCATTACTTATAATTAGATCTTCAGATGTAAGTAAACAACGTGATGCCCATCAGGCGACTAAACCGCGACTGTGTTCAGAAGGCTTGTGGCGGCATCACCCTGGAACATATGAACGAAATGTGGTTGGGTCATCCACAGACGACGTGGTCTTGACGCTTGCAAGTTGCAGTTGCAAGACCTTCGAGGGTTTGGGATTGATTTGGTTTTTGATACATAATAATGTCAGCTCGGAAACAAGCCGGAACGAAGCCAGCCTTCGGGCCATCATTGACAAACGTGGGCCAGTTGTCAAAGAAAACAGAGGGTGTACGTATACAAACGACTCTTCTGAGGTGGGCAAACATCTGCACTTATGATGAGCCAGTCAACGGAGGGACTGCTGGAGCCGTCGATGGCAAAGTGACCCTAGCACGGACGATAAAATAGGAATCGTGCTGACTCTATGCCCAGAGAACCTATTTCAAATGGTAATTATTTTTAGGTCAAATAACTTACACCGTATACATTCGCTCGTTTGGTGTGAGTCTCGCTTTGAAGTGATGCTAATCAACCATACATTGACATAAGTATACCAGAAGCAATGAGATACTTTTCTACCCTCTCACCCAGCCCAGAAGCACAAGAGACCGGCGTAATCTCGTCAATGTGAAGCTGCCCGTGGATGACGGAGGTTTGTTTGATCTCTGGAGAGTACCCTACAAGGCCGCCCATTGTCAGTAGATGCTTCATGCTCCCATATGAGCCAAAGTTTCAGAATATATCACTGTTAGAACGCCCATCTGTCCACAAAACCGTGGTGACAATGTGAGGTATATAGCGCCCATCAGCAATTTATGTTCGATTGACCATGCCACACGGCCACAACAACTCCCAATCAGTCACACTGACGATGTCATATGGCAGGCTGCTATCTCTGACTTCTTACTTCGTCGAGTCAAAAGCACAGCTTGGGTGGTAGAGCTTGTTGTTTTACTGATGGACAACTGTGAGCCCTGCGTTCGCGCCTTGGGGGTGAGAGCCTGCGCCGGCGGTGCCTCTGTGTCTTCCGTGGCCTTGGAAACTCGATGCTTGGGGATATTTTGATCGGCAGGGTAACATCTTTTCACATCTGAAGATGAGCCAAAAATGTTTAGACTTGTTAACTTTTCGTGATGAGTATGGGAATAGAAGCAACGAAAGTCAGATCACCTGGGGTCTTTTTCTTCTCCGTCACAGAAATCATGGAGCGGTTTTGTCTTATACATGATACGCTTTGATCATTGGCATATCACTGATTAGAACTCTCACTGGTATTTGGCATTGAGTCTCATCGAGATGGTAGTTAATGACACCGACTCCAAGATTTCAGGCACAAATTACATTCTCAGACATTCTGAGTAGATGGTTAAACAGTTTATGACTTCTATATAGCTTATTGTCTTCCTTCTGAGTCTATCTGAGCGTAAGTCAACTCATCAGTTGCCAGGCTACGGGTCAATAACGCCGTGCTATTACGACACAGACATTCGTTATTTCCGAGAGATTCTCTTCCAAAGGAGCAATGATGATATTCCATTCGCATTTTCTCCATGCACTGTTTGCAAACTCTCACAGAAACTGATTGCATATGCATCTTATGTCAAAAGACGCGTACTCACATCTCAGGCTGCCCACCATCTGCCAGAGCGCCCATGTTGATACCATCCGTCAGATTCCATAGAGATCCGAAGTACGGATTCTATCCGAGTGACGAATTTTGTTGTCCACAACGTACAGTGGAGCAGTGTCACAAGGTGTGGCGGTAGAAAAACCGAGTAAGTAGTTCTGCCCCTGCAATAACATGGTCATATTAACCCCAAAAGAGGAACTTTGAAATGGGGATCACGAAGGATGCGATGCACGTCGAGTGGCACGAAACGCGTCGCGTACAACATGTCGTGAATGGCTGTGAGCGCCTGTGAGGGCTGTCATCAGCCTGCCATGATCATCGAGCCCTGGGAATTTGATTGTGTATGTACACAACGTACTTCGAGTACGCGCGGACATATGTGGGAATTGCCTGTATATAGTTATGCGGGGCGGGATGCTTGATTGAAGGCGATGCGCCACGGTGCGCATAACTGGAAGGCGGGAGGCGGTGTTTCTCTCAGGGTCTGGTGGCGGCCGCCAATATTTTAGATAAGATAAAAAGCCTGGTCGCGTAGATTACTCTGGTAAGCGCGTCGTTCACTTACCTTCGACTTTCTCATCTCAACCCTTTCATAAAGATAGGAGCAAGCACACTCATTGAAACCACGGCACAGCGCGTACGGCGCCACAATTACATACTCAGCATGTAAATTCAATACAAGGGGGGAACGCAGGGCTGACAACCTGTACTTTCTGTAGGGAGCTGCGCACTGCCTTCAGCGTGAATGCGGCAGCCACGATGTCGTTGTGCCCACGAATGTGGGGAGCAATTTATCCAGCGTCCAGATGAAACAATCATTTATGAGAAGGCTTAGGGTGTTAGCAGACTACGCGGGGAACCCACCAGTTCCTGGAAGGTGAACCCAGCTGGAAGGGTTGATGTAAAGTAACCGGGACGAGCACACCGAATCATCATCCATAACTTCAAGATGCTGGGAATCTGTACAAGCGGATCTGAGACCAATAAAATCAACCTCGGATCTCGTTTTTTCTCGTCGGCGGCGATAGGTAAGTTTGTATCATCTGGAGCAGCGCAGAAACAACGAGAGCGATGATGAATCTGTTCCGCTCGAATATATGGTTTTTTCTGACATGAAAGTGAGCTGTGGTCCAGTTCGAAGACGGCGAATAGATAGACAGGGTCACTAATCAACACCAAACGGAACAGGGTGGAGCGTTTTTCACCAATTAAATGATGCAGAAAATATATTTTATACCAAGTCATGCAACGATGTGCATCAGTCCGCATGCCTGCCAATCGGACGACAATTTGCTCGAAGCTCGGTATAAACACAAGCTTCAAGTACTTCTAGTACGCTCACTGTATACCTGTAGCTCTGGAAAATAGCAGAATAGGGCCCCTCAATCTGGCAAGACTGGGGTACATGAACCCCATTCAGAGGCTGTGCAACGCTATGCCAGTTTCCCTTCTATATTGCGTGATGAAGCAAAACCTCCACATTCCCGTAAATTAAGGGCTACAATCAGCGCTTTTCATTTTTGGAATTCGAAAGTATAACCGCATTGTCCCAATCCAGGTCGCCACCAGGAAACAGAGTCACCACCTGAGTAAATGATATTGAGCCTCCAAAAAATACAAAGCAAAGACCAACAAAGAAAGAAGAATAGAGCGGGTTTAATCTGCTTTCATTTTTAGCGCCAGAGAAGCAGTTACTAGATCTGGCATTCACTGCATAGTGTTCTTAGGTATGTTTTGAGCAAGTCGAAGAGGCGCGACTGGGCGGGGCCCGGCCTCGGCCTGATCCGTTCGGTCCAGCCGGATTGAATCTCAGCTGCCGGCAGAGTCTGACAGTAGCTGTGGAACTTGGGCAGCGACGACGGCCCTCCCTTCGTACCATCCTACTCCATCACTCTCTTACTATCTCGAGGGTATAGGCTCCATTAAGCATACACAGCAACCCCCTTCTTTCTTGTTCCCGCGTCGTCGAACAGACGTGGCGCAGTTCTGCCGTCATGGCTTCATATTCCAGAGGCTCTACTTTAACGCCCTGTAGATCCCCTACCCCTCCGTCAATCCCAGTACAACCTGATCACTTTTATGGGAGCGAGAACGTCATATTCCCCCCTTCTCCAGACTCGGACGGCAAAACATGGCTGGACCCCGAAGACGATCCGCTCGCTCAGCGCGGCATTCCAGTATTCAAACCTACCATAGAGGAGTTCCAAGATTTTGAGGGTTATATGAATCGGGTTGAAGTCTGGGGGATGAAGAGTGGTATAGTGAAGGTCATCCCGCCCAAGGAATGGTGAGTAACTGTTCAGTAGGTTCTACTGCATACGGCGCTAATCCTGAAACTACAGGACTGAGTCACTTCCTGACCTGAAGACACAACTTGTCGACGTAAAGATCAAGACGCCCATTGAACAGCACATGATGGGGAGTGGAGGCTTGTTCCGTCAGGAGAATATGGAAAAGCGCAAACTGATGAGTGTCCGCGAATGGGTGGAGTTGTGTAGCAAGGATGAATTCCGCGCTCCTGGCATTCAGGAAGTAGGGTTATCATCGCGCAAGGACAATATGCCTATCCGGACTCGGCCCCCACGGAGAACGAAGCCAAAGGCCGACCCTCCTTCAACGAGTGCTGGTCCATCCGCTGTTATAGTCAAGGACGAACCGGATGATGAAGAAGTCACAATGCCGGAGACAGTGGCCACTCCGCCGCACAGTGATGGCACTCCCCCTCCTCCAACTTCGAAAGCTCCTACTACCAAAACATCTAAAGGGAAGAAGAAAAAGGTGGTCAAGGTAGAGCCTAAGCCTCGGCCTAAACGAGTTGGACAGACAAGAGAGGCACGCGAAGCGAGTCTTGCTCAGCGTGCGGCCCGTGATCGCGCTTTTATTGATGTATTTGATCCCGACGACGAATGGCTACCGGCAAACACGAAGTCCAGCGATTACAATGAGGAGTTTTGTCAGAAACTGGAACGCCACTATTGGAGGAACTGTGGGCTTGGAAAACCGGCGTGGTATGGAGCTGACACCCAAGGTGAGTATCAGTTCTGGATTGCATTTAGAGACTGTTTATTAACCTTGTTATCTAGGCTCACTTTTCACGGATGCAACGACGGCATGGAATGTCGCGCATTTACCCTCAGCACTCTCTCGTCTTCTGCCCCAGTCGGCAGCAGGCTTGCCTGGTGTGAATACCCCGTATCTTTACTTTGGGATGTGGCGAGCAACGTTCGCATGGCACGTTGAAGATATGGATCTTTTCAGCATCAACTACATCCATTTTGGCGCACCTAAATTCTGGTACGCAGTTCCTCAAGGCAAGGCAACTGCACTTGAGTCAGCTATGCGAGGTTGGTCATCTTACCATCTGCCGTAATCGTCCTATTCTCACTTTCGACCACTTTGTGCAGGCTACTTCCCAAAGGATACGTCTCAATGCCACCAATTTCTCCGTCACAAATCATTTCTTGCTTCACCGACCCTCCTTGCCAATTCCTCATGTCGACCGAACCACCTCGTGCAAAAGTCAGGGGAGTTTGTCATTACGTTTCCACGTGGCTACCATGCAGGTTTCAACCTGGGCCTTAACTGTGCGGAGAGCGTGAACTTTGCCCTGGAGAGCTGGCTTGACATTGGCAGACGTGCCAAAGCTTGCGAATGCATCAGTGACAGGTGTGCTAACTATTCATTCATCAAATTGCTTTTTGCTCATTGTTGGTAAAGTGTGCGGATCGATGTGGATCAGCTCCTTCAGGACAGAGAAGAAGAACGTTTTCAGGCCCTCCAGAATGAGGAGCAAGAGTTGGTTCCCAAATCAAGTAAACGGCCCACACCAAAGAAGGCCGCCGTCAAGGAGGAATTTCAGGACGAACCTCTTCTGCAACCCAAGAAAGCCGCTCGCAAGAGAAAATCTGATGTCAAGCTGGACCTCCAGGACCAACCGGATCTACCAAAACTAAAGAAAATCAAAATCAAACACTTTCCCTCCAAGCCCTCCACGTCGACGACAATAATATCCATTCCCGCACCCAGACCTCTCCCCAAACTTTCAGTCACTCTCAAACTTGGCCCCCGGCCTGTCGAACCGGAACCATTCCCTTGCTGTTTATGTATATCAATGAGCAAAGACGACCTCCTACGTGTCCATGAACCCCCTCATTCTCGCAAAGATGCTGTAGAGGCTGCAGGAAACCCCAAAGTATGGATGGCGCACGAGTACTGCGCCAAAATCGTCCCCGAGACTTGGGTAGATGAAAAGGATACCCCTTTGGGCAAGGAGAAATTGGTGTTCGGGGTGGACATGATTGTCAAGGACCGTTGGAACTTGGTATGTCTTTATGTTTTTCCTAGTATTTGTAACCGGCTGATATATTTCACAAGAAATGCTCTGCATGCACAAAGACCAAGCCAAAATGCCACGGCGCACCGGTACAATGCACGAAGGGCAAGTGCCCCAAAGCATTCCACATCAACTGCGCGCGCGATGGTCATGCGATGGGTGTTGTCCTTGGGGACCTCCGAGAGGTGGAGAAGGAAGTTGTCGTGTTGGAATCCCCACCAGCTGCTTCGCCATACGCACAGAGCGCCGTCGAAGGAATTATGTTCGGTCCCGAGTCAACCTCACTCTTACCGCGTATCTCTTCGAACGCGATGTCGTCTATGGTAGCCAATATTGCAACAGATGGACGTCCGTTCAAGGTCATCAAGAAGTATGAAGTGCAGATTCTATGCACGCAACACAATCCGGTATGTTTCATACACACGATTTCTTCCCATTAGAATTCCACTCGTTACTCCTTCCCGGCTGACATGTTGCATTATTTATCAGGCTGTGGCTGCCCTGAAGAAAGCGAGTAAATATGACAAGATACGGACGGACTTGCTGGCACTGCCTGCTATGGCGCGCATCAAGATTCGCGTCAGCGCTGGAGTGTTTGAGGTTACTCTGATCAGGGTCATGGAAGAGAACGGCACTGTTGAAGTTATCTGGGACCAGAACTCGAAACGAGAATTCAAATGGGGCAGCGTGGTATTTGGCAGCACAGATGGTCCAGTCCTTCAAAGGCCTTCGGATATCAACGCAGGTAAAGCTCCCACTCCGTTATGTTCCAGGACAAGCGCTGATTATGTCTTCTCTCGCGTAAAGGAAAACCAAACATCAATACGCTACAGGGATACCCTTCCTCAATGTCTTCTCTTAGCCTGCAGGCTCACACGACGTCATACATGGCTAGCTCTTCTTCTACACCCGCGCCTGCGCCGCAGACGACAATGGGCGGTACCGCTGGCGCACCCAGCATGGTTGCAACGCTAAGTCATCAATATTCCCCCCAGGTACAACTCTATCCGCCACCCACGGGGTCTTACAACCACTGGACGTATGCGGCACAGTATGGTACTCAAACGTACCCGTACCCTCGGAGCGAATACTTTCCGACTCCTCCTGTTGCAGGTGGGTCCACCACGGCCACGCCCCACTACCGGCCACTATCCTACGTGCAATCATACAACCAAACGCAATATCGGGGCGGCCAGCTCAATTGGCAACAGCCGTACCAGGGTCCTACTGCCCAAGCGTCATCTACATCTCCGACCCTCCAGGCCTCCACCAGTGGTAGCGATACTCAGTTGTCTACGCCGCAACTGACGCCGGGTGCCAGTCAGTCCTATTATCGAGACAGTTCCCAGCCTGCAACATTTACAACGGCTCCAACTGGTGCCACAACTACAATCTCCGCGCCAGGCGAGTCCACTTCGCCTTCTCCCCATGCTGGAGGTTCGGTAGCTGCTTCACCTTCTTTCCCGCCGACAAGTGCGGAGCAAGATCACTCCGCCGCTATCAAGGAGCTGGCTGCACTGTCGCCTCAAGAAACTGCTCGGATCGCCGAAATTCTTTCTGGTGTACCAGAGCTACGCGACGCTGTGAATGCTGCTGTGATGCGCGCGAAGCAGCAAATGGCATAATTCTCTGTTTTTATTAGCTTTTCTCCTTGACGCTATTCTCCCCTTTTTTGTTCAACTTCCCCTCCGTTCCCGTGCTTTGTCGACTTCGTTTGTCTTATTCCGTACTTTATGAGTTCCCAGTTCAGTTTTCTTTGTGTAATTTATATGAATGACCGACCGATTGCACACACACGTAATGACGAACAGTACCTACTATCGCTGACAGTTATATACATACGGCTCGCTATGATCAGGGTACTATCAAGTAATGGTATCGACGTATATTAACCACCAGGCGCGTATTCTCGTTGCAACCATCATACTAGGGCTGATCTGTGGCAAATCGTCCTCTTCGAAGAGTGTCTTGCCCAACAGGCCAGATATCGGTAGGGTCAGCATTGTCCTGATTTTTTTGGTATCAAGGCTTGCTTTCCATGCGTCGAAAAGCTGCCGATTGGTCTGCACAGCAGAATCATAGTGGTCGTGTTGGACAGCACCATTGTTGTTCAGACCAACCCGTAGCTCAATCTCTTCTCGTGTTATTCTCGCATTGTGCGACATGATCTGGTCCTCCCTAGCCTGAGCTAGATCCTGCTGTGTAAAGCCTTCAGCTGCAATAGGACATTCCGTGTCGGGGACGACATTCTGCCAGTCCAGCGCTGCTCGTATAAGATCCTTCTTCAAATCAGCGTATCCGGCGTGCCAACACACCTGCGCGGATAATGGCAGTACCCTTGCGGCTGGGGTGGGAATATCGAATGATAGCGCAGACGCCCATGCAATATCAACGCCTGTTTCAAAGTACAGCGCGTGGTATGTCTTGCGTAGATAGTTTTTCTCCTTCAAGAATTCCGCTTCGTCTTGCCCATCATTGGCGATTGAGTCCTCAATAAATGTGGGGAAGACAGTTGTGAGGTAGAGCGGAAGTATTGTGGTGTGCTGCCAATCAATAACTGTAGCGATTTCAATTGTCCCATCACGGAGAAAGGCCTCTCGGGAGAGAAATATATTGTATGCGTTGGAGTCAAGAAGTGGCATAGTGGGTCGGAGCAGCCGTTCATCTGTTGGAATAAAATATTGGGCAGCTTTGTCGTACAGATCGAGAAAACGAAGATGTTCCTCTGGAATTTGCAAATGGATGGGTAGCCCCCATGGTGCGACGTACATCCTGGTCGGGCGTTTGGCGTACTTTCTGATCCAAGCCTTTTCAGAGTTGGTCAGAGATTTTAGATAGGAAGGGATATCCGACCCTGCAGAGATGTTAGGGCGTCGTCAAAATATAGAACAATGAATCATAAACGTACAAGGGCCTAGGTCAAGATTTATGTCTTCAGGAGCGCCATATTTGTCTTCCTATTACCCCCGCTGAAACGTGGAGGGTCCCAGTACATAGTCCTCGTCAGGTCGGTCTGAGTCGGCGAGGAAGATACCACCAGCAATATCAGCGGGGAGGTCGTCGCGCAGATATAAGGATTCGAAGCCGCTTTTGCTGAAGGCGTGGATGACCCTCCGTTCGAACTTGAACCATTCGTACACCAGTGAGATTTTTTGGTCCATGGTCAGGATCTCCCATATGGCAGCAAGTGCAATACCATCCGCAAAGTCCATAACAATGAACTCGGCACCAACGGGCGTCTCGGACGCTCGTGACCAACTCGTGACGACCAGAAAATGACTTGAGGGACCCGCGTCAGCCCTAGACGATTCCTGAGAAACTTCATCGTTGCGACTTCGTTGGCAGTGACGAAGTGCCGTGGTCCAGCGAGAGGCATAGGAATTCGCGCAACGACGACCCGGCCATCTGAAAGCTGGACTCGAAAAGCCTTGTTGCACTGTCATTCACCTATCTTGGACATATCTACGACACCAGAAGCTCCTGTGGCTCGTGTTATGGCCTCTTTCAGCGCGTCGATGTTGAAGCGTCGGTATCGCAACGCTTCGTTGCGCTCCTGATCATGGAGCAATCGCCCAGCAGTATATCGGAACAAGTTTTCAGACGACGACGCCGTAGTACTGAAAGCTCGCAGGCGCCGTATGGCAGGTACACAGTGTTTCCAAGACAGGATGACACCAGGTTTGGGAAGGTTTCACCACGATGTGCTGTTTGCGAAGCAGATCAGGATGCACACAACGACCAACTTACCTTTCCCCACACGCCTCATTTTGCCCACAGTGGCTCTTACAAACCAAGTATATACACCTCCATTTTTATATGGGGCTGTAGTACAATAGCAAGTCACGCTGCACAATTTCGATGAGCTACGGCCCATGGCAATCAAAGTTTTAGTATGGTTCACAGGAGTACTGAGCTGATTCCAAAGCGGTCTTTCCTTAGGTTGTAAAGCGGGCGCTTAATGAAAGGGAGAGTTGGCATATTGGTATCGAAAAAACATATACAATATCGGTCGGGTACAAACAAAAGGCCTCGAGAAAATCTGAATCGCAACCACATAAAGACTTTTCTTTCCATCACCCCTCGTCCATTTCGTGGCTCATCGTTCTTCAAGCTTCAAACACCATGGAGTCGATCCTTCCATACACATTCGTACTTTCATTCTCATGACGGTACTGCCTCAAGCCGGCATCAGGGCCTGCGCTTATTAATCTCTGTCTGCAGCACCACCTCCGCCCTCTTTGCTCTCTTCGCCTTCGGTCTCCTCCTCTTGACCTTCTTTCACTTTGAGATGCTCTGCGACGACAAGCCCCGTCCTCTCAACTCCTCCCAGAGGGCTACTCTTGAACTTGGTGCCCTTCGAGGCTGTTTGCGCCACCCTTGCGGGGCCAGCGGCACCGGGTCCAGGTCCGGGGCCTTGACTAGTCCCTCCACTGAACCCGGGGAACGAGCTGGTAGCACTGACGGTGGGCGACTGGGAACCACTTCCAGTGAGTGGGGGTACAACTGGCGTACTAGGTGTGGACGGGACTCCCAGCACTGCACTGGCTGCTGCTGACGGGTTCCCTGCGTACGGTGAAGCCCCATGGGACGCAGTTAGGCGCCTCTTGCGCTCGAGTAAGATGGCTTCGAGCGGCAGAGCTGGGGAGGCATCCCTCGAAGGCGACCGTGAGGTAGTGGCGGTTGTCACAATCGGGTATGGCTGAACGGAACCAGGATACGAAGGAGGCCCACTATAGCTCGACACCTGAGGCATTATGGTTATCACAGCTGGAGAGGACATGTCTCCGCTGGTGATCGGGGCCCCGGGCTCGCTGCGTCCGCGTTGCGTCAGAATAATGGGATGTGGCTCCGACTCGCTCGAGGACACGCTGCTGTGCTGTTCCAAGATCACTGAGGGAGGGTGGCGTCCGGTGCTTCTGACAGGGCGGGGCATCTGTATAGGTGTGTCTGCACTCGTGGAGGCTGCCCCGCCATCGGCGACGTGGACTGCTGTATGAATTTGATCCTCGGGCTCGCTGCTGGTTGTATCTCGCGGGACTGGAGGTGCACTGCGTGTGCGGAAGAGCCCCTTGAATGCTGCAGGTACCTGGACGAACTTCCCGGGGCCATGTGTAAATCCGTGCCGAACAGATGGAGGACGGCTTCCTGTAGGCGTGGCACCAGAACTGGGCTTGCTTTCAAGTGGAGCGGCAGGGGGGACCTGATAAGGATCTCCACGGGCACCTTGGTCGTCGAACTCGTCGTAAATTTCCTCGCCAATGAGCTCTATAAGCCAGATGGGATTAGTAGTACTCTGAAACCATGAAGCTAAACCAACACAAACCTTCAAGAACATCCTCCAAGGTGATGATTCCAAGAGGCATCACAGCAGGATCAAAGCCTTGCAAAAACTATAGCACGTTGTCAGTCGAAACACAAAAACTATCCAATAGCTGACTTTACCTCGGCAGCACCCGCCTTCGCCAGGACCGCATCTGCAGGCATACTCTGCTCAAGAATAGACAACCCTGCCATCCTGCGCTCCGTCGACTTCTTTCCATGACCACCATCAGGTTTGACATCGACCACCTTCTCATCTACGGGCTGTGAGTCATGGTCGTAACCGGAACTGTGAGACTCCTTGATAGTATCGCTGTCATCAT
Organism: Psilocybe cf. subviscida; assembly: GCA_013368295.1. NCBI lineage: Eukaryota > Fungi > Basidiomycota > Agaricomycetes > Agaricales > Agrocybaceae > Psilocybe > Psilocybe cf. subviscida. The sequence continues at coordinate 2,451,498 of JAACJJ010000029.1, read as the reverse complement.
TGCCCTCCTCGATGTCGCGCGCCTCCTTGTTGCCCGAACCCCCTATTAGACGATGGCGGGCACCCCACTTCTTGCGCACAACAGTCTCTCCCTTCTTCTCATCATCGGAATCAGGGTCCGAGTCCGTGTCTCCCATCCCAACGCGCTGGCGCAAACGCTGAGTCAGGCCTTGTTTCACTTCCCTCTTCACCGAGGCGGCCTGTCAAGGCTGTCAGCTGGGAGATTTAGTGCGCAAGTCACTAAATATTACCGACCTTTTCGACGCTGAACCGACTGACAATGGCCATATGACTGCGTCCTTCCTGGAACTTGTCCAAAATACCCAACAAAGACTCGTTATTAGGGACGAACGGTACTTTGTTCAGAGGTATCTGCCGCAAAGGCGTGGCGTCTTGGGATAGAATCAACGTCAGCACACGAGCTGCAATATATTAGAATATATATATATATTACCTTTAGGATCAAGCAGCACGCACTGCTTGACAAGCAACATTCCGATGATTTTCTTGACCCGGACAGTCTTCTTCTTGAGCTTATGTGCAGAGCTGACAGTGTCGCTGGGATCTGCAACTACGGAATGCGGAACATCGATTTCTTCGTACACAGGCACACGACTGTGCCCAGTCTCGCAGATTTTCTTCAGCAATTTGTAGTCCAGTTTCGAGTCGACAGACAACATGAAGACATCGCTGATGGGCGTCATTGCCTGCCAGGGCATTTAGTTTGCAACTAGACCGCATAGATTATCTGTACAACTTACTTGTTGGACGACCTTCTCTTGCAAATCAAGGGTGGCTCCGATGATATTGACAGTGTCATGTTTGAGATCACCACCATGCGTCGCGTGAGTGGAATGCATTGCAATCAACTCCTTTAGCTCTGTTTTCTCATTCAGAAAGGACAGGTATACAGAGAGATCTACACTTACCGCCCCTTCGATAGATAATACCATGATGTGATCCCAACACGAACTCAAGAAGTTTTGCTACAGGCCAAGCAATAAACGCCTAATATGGGAATCTGTCAGATCATTGTAAAAGCTTTGTAACTCAAGGGGGCTTACCAAGGCATAAATAAGGACTTTCGTAAGTCCTGCCAATTTCGCCCCGAGGTACAACCCGTGGCGGGTGAAGAGTGACTGGGGAATAATTTCTGCGAAACTGGAGGTAACATATGAGATTCTGTTATATCTCGCGCAAGACTGTGTCCTCCACTCTGCCGCTTTGCTGTACGCTTCGAGTGGCATAACTGCCTTTCTCGGTAATGCGGATTACCAAAACGACAAGCTTCTTGGCACGAAGAGGCGCCCAAGCACTTCATGCTTGGCAACAAGGTAAAGTGGGTGACGTCACACGAGCGTCTAAGTCCTCACATGCACCTCAACGCATATATAGACCTGTAACTCACATAACAATTAGTACCGTCGAAATGACGACAGCCTGCGGGCCGCCTCCAAGGACACCATCCGCAATGACGGGAAGTGTCTCGTTGACAATCATGTTTGCCAACAAAAGAGTGACAAGAAGGAGATGCCCATTCTGGCGGATGGGCTTGATCTTGTTAGCATATATCTTTTGGTCACTGCGTGCGTGTATACGGTCAAAAATAGGACAGAAATACGCGCATCAGAACACATACGGAGTACCACTGATGCTGAGGACATTTAGCTGAGTCTCGTCAAGACTCATATAGCCCAGTGTCAAACCGGCAAACAGACCCGACGACAGGACAAGGATGGGAATGAGCACAACAAAAACGATGGATTTGGTGTCATGTGGGTCGAATTTTTCGCGTTTGGCAAAGCTGACGAGGTCGAGGCCGTCAGGCTGTGAAGGTGCTGCGCGGTGCAGAAGACGTGGGACATGCTGGGAGGCTACTGAGAGCAGAAGGTAGAGCAGGCGTGAGGAATGGCGGGTAGTAACAGGAAGAGGAACCATTCAAGATGGAGAGTGAGGAAGGGACGATGGGCCCCCGAGCTGAACGTATGGATTCGTGGCACTGCCTGCTGACACATTCACTCCCACCTCTTTTTATCCCCCTGACCTCATTGATATGTCATTGCCATGATCATTGATCGGTAAAAGGCAACCATTGTACCCAGAAATCCCCGAGGTAGGATATGATTACATGCTTCTTTGGCTGAGAGGCATCGGAACTTGAGGCCTTGAGGATGGTAGTGTTCCGTTTGTCCGACATAGTACTAACATCGCTCGCAAGTACACTATCATCTGAACGGTCGAAGTCCTCAGCGTTTGAATACCTGAATGGGCCTCGACCGAAGTGAATGGAGCACGAGGACAGTCAGTGGAGTACGGTCAGGCTTCTGCTTTAAAATAGGTTCCAATTGAGCTGCACTCATCTGATCTACTGCTGGCAAATCCGAGTCGATTGTCAATGGCCAACTTGTGGCCAACACGACGAGTCCGAACGAGATTGGCAAGGTGAAAACGTGCTATGGAAAAGGGCAGCAGGAGTTCTGGACAGGCCTACAGTCTGATAACTTTAGCAACTCATGAGTTTCCATTGTTCCGCAGGATGCGTCTATAATATACTATGGCGTTTCTGATCAACTTCCGATTAGCAGGGGCTCCAAGCAGTACAATTTAGGTATGTCACTGGAAACCCCGGGATTATGCCAAGTCCCGTAAGGGTACATATTTCCAACTCATCATCTGAAAGAAACAAGGAAGGAGCATTAAATTTGCTATAAATTGATGTCGGAGGAGACCAGTATCGTTCATGGCCAGTGGCTTGGCTGAATTGAAAGTCCGCTGTAATTAAGCGCCCAACCAAACTCCAGCTACTTGCTGCAAAGTTTAAGCGACTAGCCTTTCGTATTGTCTTCGCAAGATTGGAATCATACCAGTACAAAATCCATTATCATTACTTGTATATCTATGCAATCTAGACAAGTGATGCGTATTGTACAGATGCAAATCAGACGGGTCAATATTACAGACAGATAAAATACAGCAATAGTCACAGAATGGATCTAGGGTGGATCTAGGTTAAAGCTTTCGGCACAAAAAACCTAACCGTCAAAGGCATCGGAGGGCACTTCTATGCCCAAGTTGTCTTTCGCAAACATACGCATGTTCTTCTCGAGCTCCTCCTCGAAACCCGGACCTGCACCCTTGCTGCTGCCCCATAAATAGAGCCCGTGCCGCACGCGGAAGTCGCGAATCCAGTATTCGAGACGGTTCTTCCAGAACATGAGGTCGAGTTGTAGCATGACGAGTTTAAAAACGACGTGGTGCAGCCACTCGTGTAAGCGGGCAGCTAATGAAAGATCTGTACTGCGCGTAAGGGCACGGGAAGCCCAGTGCCCTGTAATTTTTATCCTATTCACTGGTGAGCCAAAGGCTTGATTGTTGCCTACCAGAGCTTGATTAATCCAATGCGTCGTAGTCAAGAGAGAGAGGACATACCCTGCACCATCCGCATATTGCGAGTGAGGAATATAAGCACCTTAGGCATGCGGTCGGTGTCGGACAAGAATTCCTTTAGCTTCTGCTTCATCTTGACGCTCATCTCATACTGCGTCATCTTGCGACGAGGACCCTGCTCTGTATTCTCGCCTTCGCCAGAGATTTGCCGCCTATTTTTCTTGAGTAAGGTCGGGCGCATCAGAGTAAAGCTGGCCATGAGCTCGGGCAGTCCGAAGCCCCATTTTGCTGTCACCTCCTCCACAGCTTGGTAGTCACCAGCGAGCATTGCGCGCCAGAGACCGACCCATTCGCGCTTGAACTTCTCCTCTACGCGGACATATAGACCGTGGTCTAGGAGGACCAGTTGGGCTTGTGACGGATCCGACGGACGTGGACGGACGAGGATGTTTCCAGGATGCGGATCGCAGTGCACCCAGCCCCATTGGAACATCTGAGCGGAGAAAAGCTCGACCATGGTTTGCATGATCGACTTGACGCCGCCTTTCAGTGGTTTTGCTGGAATAACAAGAGAGGATACTGAAGAGGAAGGTGCTGCATTGGGAGACTCTGCGACAAGCGACATCGCTGAGGTGTAGTCGGGGGTAGTAGAAGATGGAGTTGGAAGGCGTTCGCCCATGAGCCGAAAGATGCCTGCTTTATCTGAGAGGCGGACGCCGTCTATCCATTCTGCGACCATAACTTTCTGTGTCGTATATTCATGGTATACTTCCGGGATGTAAACTTTGTCACGGAGAAGGGGTTCACTGGCGACAAACTCAGCGGTTTGACGCGCATTATTCGCCTCGCGCACAAAGTCAAGCTCTTGGCGCAGATGGTCCGAGATGAAGTCGACCACAAAATACACGGGGAGGTCGAAAGCCCAGTTTTCGAACATCCACATGACGGCGCGGTATGCGCCCAGATCCCACTCCATCTGCTTGCTGACGTCCGGCTTCTGGACCTTGACCGCGACCCAGCGTTCCTTCTTTTCAGGCTGGCCGTCGGGTCCTATTCGCGGCCATAGTTTGGCTTTATGCACCTGTGCTATGCTCGCGCTCGCAACCGCCTTTTCCTCAAAGATCTCGAAAACGCCGTCTGGTCCACTTGGAGGGCGCCCAAGCTCCTTGACAAAGACTCTGTGCACGTCGGAGTACGGTATTTGCGGTGCATCGTCGAACAGGCTAGCGAACTTGGCCTGCATGGCCTGTGGTAGAACAGCAGCGTTAGCGCCAATCGCTTGTCTATCAGAAAGTCAGAAATTGCCTCAACTCGTCATCTTCATGAAACGCACCCAATCTTGATATAGAGCCCGCCGTTCTGCGTAAACAGGTTATACATCCTTTCCGCAACGCGCTCATGGAGCTCTGGAATCTGCTCGCTCTTCTCCGGCGTAAAGTTGATTTTATAGTCTACTGTGATCATCAGGCACTATGTAACGAAAGTGAGCAAAGGCAATAGTTGGAAAGCCTCAACACATACTGTATGCAATGTCCGCAGGTTGCGATATATAGACGACGCATTGTAGTTCCTGTCGACCGTGTATGCTGCCCCTAAACCCAATGCAAGATATCCTGACCTCCGGGCATATCGAATGAGCCTACTGGGCGCGTTGCGGTGTTCTGTGGTGGTAGAAAACGTGTTCCGACTTGCCAGGCGACCAAGTGGCCGAAGCCGTGGGTTTAACATCGAGCTGGGTATGTCCCAGCCGTCTAGGGTGTGGTGTGGGGTAAAGGAGAGGTTGGATATTTATTTATGTTGTCATCGACGCCGGGCCTGCCATTGCCGCGCGTCTCCGAGATCACTGCGCGCTGATGTTTCCATTCGGCGTCGGCTGCTTCACCTTTCTTCCTTGCAATCAACGCCAAACTACTGTCTTTCATCATTTCTTCTGTGTGATAGAGCATCTCATCGGCCGTCTATCGAGGCCATCCTACACCCAAAAGCGCCCAAGAGGGGGGATTGACGACATGAAGAATTGTTGTTACACACTTGCGACTCGGAAAAATGCTACATTGGTAGAGGGGGCTTGCCTACAATGTTTCCTATCTTCAACTGCGGGCATGATACCCAGCTTTATCCTCGCAAAATAATTCTCGAAGCAGAGGCCCTTCGCAGTTCCCGGGAACAAGGTCGTGCTTTAGCGTTCTGCGGCTGAATTGCTCAGATTTCTTTCGGGCGCATATTCTAGCTTGTTCGGGCGTCTATTCGTTTGTTGATACAGATCCTTTGTGGTTGCATCTGCTCTACGCCTTGTTTCTTCATATCCTCATTCTCCATTCCTCCACTAGCCGGGGAGGTCGGTCGCATGGACAGCGTGGAAGGCCTCATCGTGAATGCGCATATCATCTTGGGCCCACGCTGAACTCCTCAATCTAGGTAAGGCAGCTGACGTGTATCTCGCATTTGACAAGTGAGCGGTATTCCAGTGGAAATACTGAGCTCAGCTCGTCGGATTGACCGAGGTTCGCAAGTTGGTTGTCCAGCCGCCATCATCACCGTGCCAACGCAGTAGTCACTATAGAGCCCGAACTTCTGCACGGGTTGCATGCTATATAATGGGGCGAGGACAGAGAGCACAAATCATTCTCACTTTCCTCGCCTTTTGTTCTTCTTCACTCCCGGGACTGGACTTCCCTGGACCTTCTTTTCCTTTTCACGTTCCTTAGCTTGACTTGACCAACTCCTCCATCCAACAATGCGTTTTTCAGCAACTAGCCTGATCGCCTTACTTGCTGTTACCTCAGGGGCTCTGTCTGGTGCGCTACCTTTGCTCGAGCGTTACCAGACGACGGATACTTATTCCCTGCTGGGCAGCACCTTTGACTGCAATCAAGCGGCAAGCCACTGCCTGCTTCGTTAATGGGCGCACGGCACTTCCTGCAGAAGTTGCTGATGGAATCCCTGCTCTCGCGAAGGTTGTGACTTGTACTGCTGGGACCTCCGTAGCCGGCGTACCAAATGTTGTGTCGGGAGGCATCGATTTCAAGTCGATTGATTTCCAGAAGAGTTCGAAGAGCCCACTGGGTTTTGCACTGTAGGCGAACCACCTATCAGGAATTATCTTTTTTTTGAACGAATACATCCCAGGCAAACATTCACTACGCCTGCTGATCCAGCACAAGCCAATCTCGCCAGGCTTCAGAGCCAACTGAACGTGTATCTTGCAGTGGAAGCAGGCCTCAGGGTACGTCGACCATCTTCTGATGTATACAGTGCTAACAGCCCTTCTCTCCTAGAGCAACTCCGGAACTTCATCATCTCTTCTGAGTCGAGTCAAGTCTGCCAAATTCTTCATCCAATTCCAGATCGCACGCGTCAGGACAGCCCAAGGCGCTAAACTCGGCGTGGCAGATACCGTAGAACATCAGTTGGGCAAAGTCTTGAAGGTAAATAATATTCCCCCTGATACTTACATGGGGGATCGAACTCAGATGTCTTACAGAATGCTGTCGGAGCAACAGCAAGTGAGAATGCGCAGGTCAATGCATTGGCCAAGGTCCTGTGAATCCATCGATCAATGGCGCATTTGGTTGTTATTTTGTTCTACAAGCAAGAATTGAGAAGAGTTTGACATTTCTTGAACTCTCAGTTGAGAGGTCGTTGTGATTGAGCCATGATTTAGTAACGAGCTCCTCGAGGAACAAAGGTTGAGCGAAGGACTTCCAAACCTCAGAAATGTTGCAAAAAAAAAATTTGACTTCAAGAATTTAATATATTCGACCTGAAGCAAGACCGCCTTTCTTGACGTCTCCATAGATTTCTATGACGGTCATGTGTATTGGTCTGCCTACGGATCCTACAGGAGACGACTATGTACTACTTAGTGCTATAATTATCAGTGCTTGAAAGCCAAGTAATCGTGTGAACTTGATGTGAACTGACCCAGAATTTTTGGCGCTTGATCTGAATTCGCATTTCACTTCATCTAATACCTCCAAAATCCTCCTCCTCCTTCTACACTATGGCCCGTGTACGCAAGGATAAGGGACAATCGTCTAAGAAATCCAAAAAGGGCCACGTTGGTGCACTCGGAGAAAGCAAGGCAGATGCGGAATTGCTGAAGGACGTCGATGAAAATGCAGTAACGGGATCTGCCAATGACGACGTGAGTGCTGTCCTTTCTTTCGCGCTCGGCGCCTCATCTGTTGTAAAGCCCTCTCTCGCGACCGACGTTTCGCAATTTTTGAAAGGTCTCAACTTGAAGGGTGATCTGCCGAAGGACGCGTCGAGGTCGAGCGGAAAAGGAAAAGACAAACCTCAGTCGAAGTCAAAATCCTCAGCAACTGATAGCCCTCAAAAGACCGAAAAACCGTCTAAGAAGGAAAAAAAGAAGGATAAGAAAGCTGCTGAACCGACAGAGGCGCCAAAAGTCGAAGAGCCGAAAGTTGTATTACCAGCCAAGATCTCGCTCAACTCAAAATCACATTTCGTATTCCAGCCCATCTCGCAATGGTACAACGCACTACCACCTCTCAAACCCGTCGAGGGATCTACCACTGCTATTACCCCTGGCCAACCGACTTCCCTCTCCTCGAAAGCAGAGCAGCTGCACGAAGCGGATGTTCGCACCTTCGTCTCGTCCTCCTCATCAAATGCATCTGAGGCCAGCTTCCTCGCCAAAATCATCCAATCTGGTACGCTGTCGGATAGGCTTAGTGCGCTTACTCTGTTGGTGCAGAGTAGCCCGCTGCACAACACCAAAGCTTTGGAGACACTCAAGACCATGGCAGAGAGGGGCAAGGGCAAGGGTGGCAGGGAGGAGAGTCTTAAGGCGCTGCGGTGTATTGCTGACTGGTGGGTTGGTGGTGGTGCCCCAGGTCGCAAATTGAAGTACGAGGGTCTCTTTGATATATGTTATGCGACTAATCATTGTTCAGATATTTCCGAGACCAACCATTGACGCATCCAGCGGTGACAGATGAATATCTGCTTGCTTGGTACTTTGAAGACTGGCTGAAGAAATACTTTTTCTCAATACTCCAAATTCTTGAGGTCGGTTATTCGCCTTCTTAGCACAAACTTTGCTGACTTGCTTCTGCAGACATTATCTCTCGACCCCCTTCCCTACGTCCGTACCCAAACAATCAATCTCATCTTTACTCTCCTACGGGATAAGCCCGAGCAAGAGCAGAATTTGCTCCGTCTCCTCGTCAATAAGCTTGTGCGTATGGCTACAGCTTCTGCCAACTTGCGCATGTACTCAAACACTAGCCGTTAGGGCGACACCGAGAAATCATTAGCATCAAGAGCTTCGTATCATCTACTTCAGCTTCTACAAAGCCACCCGGCAATGAAGGGAATCATTGTCCGCGAGATCATAAACCTCGTGCTGCGGCCCCAAGCTGCACCGGCTGCACCAACACCAGGAACAGCAACGGCTTCGACTGGGAAGCACATTCGGTTTACCGACGCTGAGCCCTCGAAACCTAAACCAAAATCTGCACCCTCCGAGAAGAAGATCGGAGGCAACGTTCATGCGCGATACTACTCGACTGTCACTTTCAACCAAATCGTGCTTACGCCTGCAGACCGACCTGTCGCGCTCCAGCTGATTGATGTATACTTCGAGATATTCAAGGAGCTCCTTGGTGAAGGTGTCGGCGAGGATAAGGATGGGCAGGAGCATCACGGGAACAAGGATGAAGAAAAGGGTACTGAGGAGGTCAAAATGGATAAGGGAGGTCGCATTAGGGAGGCGAAGAAGGGCAAAGGGAAGGGGAAGCAGATGGAAGTCAAGGGTGCTGCTGGGTTCACAGAAGTCGAGGATTCGAATTCAAAACTCATCTCGGCCATCTTGACTGGTGTTAACCGGGCGCTACCTTTTGCGAAGATTGAGGCCAGCGACGTCTCGTAAGTTATTTCCATCGTGAACCAAAGCTCATACGCTCATTCAAGACGCCAGCATTAACAAACACATCGATACCCTCTTCCTCATCACCCATCAGTCAACCTTCAACATCTCACTACAGGCGCTTGTCCTCATCCAGCAAATCACCACCTCTCTATCGTCACCTGAATCGTCAACAGCTGCATCTTCCTCATCAGCTGCGACCGCCAAATCGATTACAGACCGGTACTACCGCACGCTGTATGCCTCGCTATTTGATACCAGGCTGGCGGCTTCATCCAAGCAGGCCATGTACCTGAACCTGTTCTTCAAGTCGGTGAAAGCCGATGTGGGGAAGACCGAGAATAACGAGCGTGTGAAGGCCCTCATTCGCAGATTCGTGCAGGTTCTAGTCAGTGGCGGCGGAGGCGCAACAGAGTTCATTGCTGGTGGTCTCTTCCTGTTGGGCGAAGTGAGTTCAGATTCCTCTATACTAACGACCACTGGGCTTACATTTATGTCTTAGCTCTTCAGCAGCATACCTGGACTGCGTTCCATCATCACCCAGCCCCCAACGGTGACAGAAGAGAAAGACGGCTATGACCCGCGAAAACGCGAACCCCAATTCGCCCATGCCTCCTCTTTGCCCCTTTGGGAACTCGTAAGCCTCCCTTCAGCTAAACTTTTCACTCCACGTTCTCACATCCACGCAGACTGTCCTTGTGAACCACCATCACCCCGCCGTGTCACTGCACGCACGACAGCTGCTAGCCTCCCAGCCGCTGACCGCCTCAGCTGACCTGTCGCAGAACACCCTCTCACACTTCCTCGACCGGTTCGTGTACAAGAACCCCAAAAAGGTCAAGGAGGGCGACGCGGGCGCGGTGGGCAAAGGTGCTAGCGCCATGCAGCCGGCGGCAAGCGCCGTTGATGGTGTCAAGCTGCTGAAAGGCGAGGTTGCGGACGCCACAATGGTCAACGAGGCCGCGTTCTTGAAGAAGAAAAGGCAGGATGTGCCTGTCGATCAGGTATGTATATTGGGCGCTTGTATCGTCATTGAAGGGGTTTCTCACGTCGTCATTAGATGTTCTTCTATGAGTATTTCACGCGGAAGAGTGAGCGAGAAAAGGCCAGACTGGCCAAAGCCAATAAGAGGAAAGATGGTAAAGAGGACGAGAGTGATGCAGACGATGATGTTGAGGAAGAAGATGCTGCTGAGTCTGACGAGGACGAGGATGAAGAAGCCGCCGTGACTGACGAGGATGAAGGAGCGGATTCTGACGCAAGTGATGCCGATGAAGACGAGATTTGGAGGGTCCGTCTGGTCTACATCTTTTTGTCAAATTTCTACATACTCACACGTCACTAGGTCATGCAAGCAACCATGCCAAAAGCAGCAGGCGACGACGACGACCTCTTGGTCGACAGTGATGTCGACATTGATGACGATGAGTCACTCGACATGGGCTCTGATAGCGACGAAGAGGCGGAGGCGGGTGAGGAAGATAACGACGGTGAGGATGGCCGCGTGCAGGATGGCAGCGATGACGAAGATGGTCTGTCGCTGGTGGAGGGCTCAGATAACGAGGACCTCATTTCGCTAGATGGCGACATGCCTGATGGTCTCATCGAGTACGATGGCTCGGACGTGGACGATGAAGGTACAGATGCAGAATGGGGCGGCATCACGCCGGCTCAAGGCAGCAAGCGCAAGAGGGAAGATACCAAGAGCGAGAAGCGCAAGAAACTGCGCTCGCTACCCACTTTCGCAAGTTATGAGGACTATGCAAAGCTGATCGAAGATGGCCCTGAGGACGATATCTAATCGCTAGTCACAATCCTCTATCCTCACACTTTTCAAACATATCTTCAACATTTTCATCGCCCTCTCCTGCTTTCGAGTCCATTATTTTTATACGCATTCGGGAAAATACATTCATTTCGAGACGTGAACATCAACACGACTCATTGGCGTTCCGGTCACAGTGTTTCATTGCCTTGCGGTAAATGTCTCTTCAATTTTTTTTCTCCTACAGATTTCTCTTATCTCTCAGTTTTGCCTATCTTCGCGCTATTGCAAGGGCGGCAATCCGATGCTTGCGATTACGTACAAGCGCGTGGATGCACGGCATTCCAAGATAAGCACATCTCTTCAAATTCTATCTGTGTTTAACTCTCAATCTGCTGTGTGGACACCGTGCTGCCAGCCAATTAAGCATTCGGCCCAGATGTAGATCCATCTGGACGTCGTGTGAAGACACCAACACCCCTGTCTCTGTATGGTAGTGAATGCACGTGGATGTCAGAAGGGCGTCATTGGAATGATTGGAACTTGGCTTCTACTCAACTTCTCCTCGTCGGCGTCCTGCAGCATCTCGTTGGCATACCGTCTGTGTGGTCAACATATATTGTAAGTTACCGTTCATTCGCATAAAGCCTACAATAACCGGGATTAACTTGAATGCAACAGTGTTCGTCACGTTTGTGTCTTACAACCTCTTCTCAGCTCTTTTCGGAGACAACACGTCGTCCGCGTGAACAGACGCGTCTTTGGCTTCTATTCTTGCCAGTGGAACCCCAAATCTCAGGCTACGACGTCACAAATCATTCCCCTGCTCAATATCAATACGGAGAACCCTTAAGGTGTATGACCCGACTTAGCTAATACCAAGTAGCTCCCGACGGCTCGGATCTTTGGCACGGAGGATACTATATAAACGCACCCAGATTATTGTGCGGGTCTTCAAACATGGCGGCGGCGTCTCACCGTGGACTGTTATCCAGAGTTGCGGGAACTGTTGCGCGCCGCTGGCCGGTGAAGATTGGCATACGGTCAGATATCTCTTAATCCTTTTTGCATTGAGCCTTCTCACTGTAGTATAGTGCTGAAGACCCTTCGCGAATTTGGGAACGACGTGCACCACTCACACCCGATGCTGTTCATGACCTGCTGAGCACTGGAAACGTTGAAGTGGATGTCGTATCATGCCCGAAACGAGTGTTCAAAGATGAGGAATACCGGAGGGTAAGTTTCAATACTACAATGATTTCCCTCTCATAAATTTGGCTGCAAAACAGGCAGGCGCAAACATTGTGCAAGAACTTGACCCCTCCTCCTCGCGTCACCCTCAGCGTTTGGTTCTGGGCATCAAGGAGCCACCGTTAAACGAAGTCTACAATGGTCTGGGCCAATCAAACACCACACATATGATGTTTTCGCATACTGCCAAAGGGCAGCTTTACAACATGCCCCTGCTATCCAAATTCGCGAATAAGATACGACAGAGAACGGACACGATGCCCCAGCTAGTGGACTATGAGCTTCTCGTGAATAAAGAAACCGGAGCGCGTACAGTGGCATTTGGATGGTATGCCGGAGGTAAACTGAGTCAGCTAAGCCTTTTCGACGTCATAAACTGACTTTGCGTACAGCCGCTGGCGTGCTCGAGGCCCTCTCATCTCTTGGTCAATACTATCTAGAACGCGGAATAGCGACGCCATTTCTGGTAAGTCATAAATGGTCTTATCTTCTCGTTTTTTGCCTGAACGGATGTTCTAGTACACTCCTCGTCCGCATAGTCTTCCGTCACTAGACGCACTGAAAAGAGCTTTACGAGGGATTGGGAATATGATAAAAGCGGACGGTCTTCCTGCGGCGCTAGGCCCTTGTATAATTGGTGTCACAGGGTGCGTAAATCATTGTGACTATTTGGCCTGCCAATTGTTTAGTTGGCTTCCAGCTCTGGAAAAGTTGCTCAAGGCGCTCTAGCCATGTTAAGTGCTTTGCCTATTAAATCCATTTCCGTGAGGACAGCACAGCAGATGCTAAAGGAATCATGTATGTCTCTACTATCTTTACTCCGTTCATTCCGTATTAAGTCATGGACAAATCACCAGCCACAAATCCGCAACAGGAAGCGAAGGTGTGTTTCTTCCTTACACTTTGTGCAACGAGTTCTTACTGTCTTATAGACTATATATCTTGTTCATGTTAAACCGGGCGACTATCTTGTTAAAACGGGAACAAGCGTCCAAGACGAACCATCTTACGACAGGGGCTTGTACTACGACTCACCGGACCTCTTCGAATCCATTTTCCACACTGAGGTACCCCATCCCATCCTGGCAAGTCACATCTGACTGACATCTTTTTTTTGCTAGGTTGCTCCATACTTGACGCTTTTGATCAATGGTACAGGATGGTCTCCGGGTTTCCCAAGACTCATGACCACTGAGCAGCTGTCGACTTCACTGCGCCTTGCGTCGAAGTATCCCGGTTTCCGTGGTTGCAACATCGCGGACATAAGCTGCGACGTGGGTGGTGGCCTCGAGTTCATGAATAAGGCGACAACCCTGTCGTCACCATCCTTCAAAGTCGAGGGCCTTTCTTCTGAATTCCCGCCAGTCCAAATCATGTCTGTCGATATACTGCCCGCATCAATTCCGAAAGATGCCTCGATGCATTTCTCTGGCGCCCTGATGCCTTATATCCAGCAGTACCTGACCTGGTGTACAACTCCTAATGCAGCGTATCCGGAACCTTTGGCTGCTGCGACCATCGCTATTAACGGACTATTGACGAGGAACCACAAGTGGCTGTATCGCCAGATGATATCTTCCGCGAAAACACAGGCTCCCGAGCGAGTCCCTGTTTCCTCTCAGGTCTCGCCCCCTCCGAACACGCTTTCCCCAGCGTCTACAACCCAACCGCGCAAAAAGATTCTTATGCTGGGAAGTGGCATGGTTGCGCAGCCCGCTGTCGATATGATTGCCCGCCGGGAGGACGTTGAACTTGTCATCGGTTCGCAATAATTTTGTATAAGATGAAATTCCTGCTAACTTTGTTACTACGTGTGTTAGCGAGCAATAGCGTGTCTGAGATGATAGCGCTGGCAAAACCATACTCCAACGTCACATGGCACTCGCTCGATTTTGATCTGGCCCAGAAGGTGCCCCGCAGTGATGACGCCGGCGCAAAAGGCGGTATACGCTACGAGCGTGAGCTGTATGAATCGCTCATCCGCGCCTCTGATGTCGTTATAAGGTATACACGACTTTTCGATGCCTCAGCGAGTTCACTAAATGTTGTTTCCTTCAGCTTATTGCCGGCGCCAATGCACCCGTCCGTTGCAGAGGCATGCATCAAGTTCAAGACACATCTTGTGACTGCGTCGTACATTAGCGATAAAATGGCCAGCTTGAATTCCGAGTACGTGGATCTAGCCTCTAGTGAACTTGTTTCTATTCAAAGTCCGATCTGACCACTTGTACCAGAGCTGAGAGTCAAGGCGTATTGCTTTTGAACGAAATTGGCTTGGACCCCGGCATCGACCATTGCTCTGCGCGCGACCTTATCAACAGGCTTCACGAAGATGGGAAAACAATTGAATCCTTTATCTCCTTCTGTGGGGGCCTCCCTGCACCAGAGTCCTCGCATGTCCCTCTACGATACAAATTCAGCTGGCGGCCTCAAGGTGTCCTAACGGCTGCGCTGAACGAAGCCACATACATCCTTTCTCGTGAGGTAAGTTTGACGAACTTGTGTTGCTTTCGTTTATTTATCGGAATGCACAGCACAAGAAAGTTCCTGGACGGGCTCTGCTTGGACACGTCTTCCCATCCCTACCAATTTCATCTGAATTCGACCTGGAAGGACTGCCGAATAGAAACAGCTTGGTCTACATCTCCGATTACGACATCCCCAAAGAACCATTGCGAACATTTGTTCGCGGTACTTTGAGGTATGTGCCTGCTTCCAACACACCTCCAGACTTTTGACACTGTCATGTAGATATCCCGGATTCAGTCGACTCATGGGCGCCTTTGCGAAAGTTGGCCTTTTGGATACCAACAACCGCTTCACTCTCAACAGCTGGCGAAGCCTTGTACGCGACACGCTCGAACTGAACCCGAAATTCGATGGCGGAATATCTAGTCTCTTGGATCCTGAAGAAGTTCAAATTTTCCATGAAGCCCTTCAGTATCTGGGCCTCTCCAAATCGCCATTCGAAGGCGCCAATTCATCAATGCCTCCCCTACCTACAGGCCCTCATACCCCCCTGGATCTTTTCGCATATCTCCTTTCTTATAAGCTCAAGTACCAACCAGGCGAACAAGACATGGTAGTTCTCTCGCATGAGATCAAGACCAGGGACGAGCACGGAGAAGAAGTTCACACGTCAACTCTGATCTCGTACGGAACACAAGTCGCCGACATGTTCTTCAAGGGAGAGAGGCCTGCCTCTGCAATGGCACGGACCGTGGGTTACCCCGTCGCGATCGCGGCGCTGCTGGTCATAGATGATGCAATCACCCTCCGGGGTGTACACGGTCCTCTACGTCCCCAAGTTTATGAACCTGTGCTCGAGGGTCTGGAGGAAGTTGGTATACGCATGGTGGAGAATACACGGCCAATTGACTTCAGCGTGCGGACGGTGGAAGGAGCATTGATGCGTGCAGGGTCAACCCGTGGCGGACAGAAAATGCCTCTTGTCATGCTTCCTTTGCACCCCCACCCATTCGACGCACCAGAACCCAAATTTGAGGACTAAACGTAACTTTCGCATTAATATTCAAGTATATTTGTACATTAGTATTATATCAATGTTTTGTGATTCGGCCCTGTCCACTGTCGCCCACTTCGGAAATCATTACAACATCCGGGTTAGTTTTTCGAGGTTGTCTCCACACTCGAAAACCAAAACAACCTGGCGGTATACATTCATTGGATTGTTTGTATGTTGCAGAGTCTGTTAGCAACATCTCCTTTATCTCAGCCTGTAATGGCAACATTAAAATGGTGTCGAAATCAACGCGCTACCGCTGCTTCAATGCATTTTATTCGTATGCTCATTGGGTTCCTATGAAAACAACAGATGGCATTCATAAGCAAAAACATACACCGAAGGGGAGTCAAGCCCCTGCCGCTTGCTGACATCAGCTTTATGCACTGAAATGTGGAAGGCAAGCATGATAACCGCTTCACCATCGGTGTGGCACGAGACGACTTGCTTCCTTATCATTGTGAATCGGAATCACTGTAATCAAACAAACTAGCCGAGCGCATTACGGGATTTGGAAACAAACTTACCATAAAAGGATGGATCGGTTATAGCCGACACCACTCAACAAGCTGTAGCAGACCCAATCGAAGGTGATCTGCCTCTACAACAACCCTGGCCGGCCTCCAAAAAACTCCTGCTTAGAAAATTGGAGTCTTACCTAGCCAGAGCTTGAATTTGGCCCTGTATTGACCTTGAAAGAGGCATGATCATGCATAATAGCAGTGAGATGGCTTCCCACTTTTTCGGACGTTGCTCATCAACTCTCTTCTACATGTGTACCCAGCCTATACTCTCATTATTATTTCTTGGCGTTAGGACAGCGTTGTTTACATTTAAACTGTCATTGCCTTTCCCAACGTCGAACAAGACACAAGACGTGGCGCCCTGAGCCTCCTCTGAATATTCAACAATTGGCCAGTAAAGAAATAAGCGCAGTCTTCTCGACGCTGTCAATTGTTAGAGCGTAAAAGTGCTTCACCGTCACCCAGGCTTGAACATATGTGCACACATAGTCTGCTGCTGGGGGAATCCAGTGGGCAACATCTGGACAGTGCGTCCTTAAAGCGTAGTTCTTCTGGTTAAAATGTAGAAAGTAACTCACCCTTGTCTCCTTAGAGTTGGAAGGTGGTATGTTAGATCAAAGAAGACGAGTACTCTCGAAGTGATTGGTTACATACCTTTTGAGTCATTGAGGCTAAAGAATGACAAATTTTTTGATGAGTCTGTGACAAAATGATGGAAGAGTTCCGGGCTCACTTGTCAGTTACCGCTACAAGTTGAGGACGGGTGAGATCGTTTGCAAATGCTTCTCGCTGGGCCGGTGTCCAGTCTCTTGCGCCTGATAACCATGCCTTTATCATATTATTGGTGATCCTGATTGATATCCTTGGACTGAATGTTCACCTCTTTCAAGGGCACAAGATGATCCTATACATGAACAGTGTTCAATGGTAAACCGAGAACAGTTGATTATCACGGTTAGTACGCACAATGTCGAGATCGCTGGAGAGCGTAGTGGGCACGTTATCGTATGGAGAAACCCAGTTGCCAGAAACTGATGCACAGGCCGCATTTGTAACGACGTTGGTTCCGTCTCGCTTCAGGACCGCTACACAGAATAAGAATTAAGATTTTTCGATAGGTGAAGGTATTGAAGAAACTTACTTTCACGCGTATCGCATGTCCCAGAGACTAAGTATCGCTATGAGTGTCGCAGAGCATACAAGAGGAATTGCGAGTGATACGCACTGATATCCCAGGTTTTGAACAATGATCTTGCATACGCCGGAACATTGGAGTCCACAGCGACGACAACTGCCGACAACTCAAGAGTCAAAGGAGGTTCAAAAACTTGCGGCAGCCGCCACTCACGGTCTTCCAATAGCAACCTTGCTGTAGCGCCATCCACGGGCGTCGGAAGAGCCCTTGGAAGTGGTGCACCAAGAGCAAGGGGTAGAGGAAGAAGATATAGAAGAGAGGGACGCATCTTGTCAGAGTTATGAATCTATCTTGGGTACCTTTTATAGCGAGCCTACAGACCTTGCAGGTATACCGTATGGTTGAAGCATACACGTGGTCACACTCACGCTGATCCTTACTTTCACTCAGCCTTGCGACAATCTGTGAAAATGGAAGAATATTGATACTAGAATGAGCTTCTTTCCTCAGCTCAAGCATGGCATACAGTCTTATCACATTTGAACCATATTGACCTTGAACGATAAAGGCTCCAAAAGCACAAACGTTGTCCATACAGTGCCTATTTTTAGAACTGTTTGCTATTTATGTAACCTGACAAGCATAATGCAAAGCCGAAAAACTCTCACTGAGTCAAGAACGTGGCGAATCTAGCGACAACGAAGAGGTTTAAGGACTTGAAAACGGGCGGTGATTATATGCAATGAACCATATGTCTGGTGGTCATAGACGCTGGACAAGGTCTTGCACCCCGTTGATGCCTTTTGATCACAAGAATGGTTCGGCCATTTCGAATGCCAGGGCCGAGTCCAATTTCAGTGACACCTGTAGAGTAAGTACTTATAATATACTCTATACTCTAGTAGACAGGCTGTTATCCTTCATCTAAGGTTACTCCCTTTTTACCGCATACCATATGGTTCTACACATTGCCATAGTGTAGGTTGCCTGTCATAAGGGCATCTTTATCGTGACTGATTCTGTTTTGTCGCGGCAGAGGAGGTGGAATCGGCGGACTGACGCTTGCCGTAGCGTTGAGCAAAACTATCGCAGGCGATCATATCGAGATCGATATGTATGAGGCCGCATCCGAGATGACACAGGTTGGGGCAGGCATTACCTTTTGGCCACGCGCATGGAAGATCCTGGAGACACTTGGATTGACTGAGGCTCTGATCACCCACTTACCACCAGGGAGTGGCGCTCCAGATGACCAGATGAGTATGGCTACCTGTCAAGCCCCGCTTAAGTTAGAACATAAACCCAACATGTGGCCCTACAGAGCTGGCATTTCGATTGAGAAAGGCGGACCAGAAAGAAGGAGGGTCCATTCTAGACCTTGTCATTCCAGGTACGTATCTTCCATGACAATCAACAGTCATTTGACTATCCATTTTCATTACTATTCAGGAGCAGCATTAAGCTTCCACCGTTCTGCCGTCCAATCTGTTCTCCTTGAAAATTTGAGCCCAAAGGTTCATTGCCACCTGTCTCACCGACTTATTTCTTATCAAAGATCTTTGAACCCCTCCGCATCTGCCAATCCACGCCCTATTGAGCTGCTTTTCTCGAACGGGAAGATTACAACATGCGACATCCTAGTTGGCGCAGACGGACTGAGATCCGCTGTCCGACGCCAATTTAGAGAGCAGCAGACACGCGCTGACAATCCGGCCCCCCTACCACCCTTTCGCGACATAAGGTCTGATTTGATTTGGAGTGGCACATTTGCCTATAGATTTTCAGTCGACAGCGCGACGCTTCGCCAAAACCTACCTGATCATCGTGTATTTACCACACCTGTCATCGTGAGTGCACCTTGATTTCAATGCAGCAGATCCCATTGTGATTTCGGTGATTAGTACTGTGGAAAGAATAAGGTGTGTAAGACTCTCAAGTTATATCATCTAGCTGACCGTTCTTCAATTCAGCACCTAGTGGCTTATCCCATCCTGCAAGGAAAGATTGTTAACGTCGCGGCCTACGTATCCGACCTTAGCCATGAAGGAACTGACTACACAGGTCCTACGTTTGAGGATGTTACCCGAGACGAATTTACATCAGAATTCGACCTATGGGAAGAGGAAGTGAGAGGGTTGGTCAATGTACGTCGGGGGATCATTAGCACCTATTTGCCCATTCATATACTCACCTATTTTTATGATCACCATTTAGAATGCTTTGAACCCCTCTCGGTGGGCAATACACTCCGTTGAACCATTATCCGTATATGCTCAAGGTGGAGTAATTCTTCTTGGTGATGCCGTGAGAAATTCCCTCGCTTCCCGGCGCTTAAATATTAATGTTCGTATGCTAGGCCCATGCAATGACGCCCCATCAGGGGAACGGAGCTGGCCAGGCGATAGAGGTGCGCAAGCACTATTTTCTCATTTGAACAGAAAATCTGATTCATGAGCATAGGACGCATATATTCTTGCTCATCTTATCGACAAAATTGTGCAGGAACCTGTCATTGATACCGCACATCTCTGCGAGGTCTACTCGTGTGTCCGGCAGCCAGTTGCAAACTTCATCCATCAAGCATCAAGAAAGCATGGACTTATGTACGAGTTCAACGATTCTAGCTTTCCTTATGTCAGCCATGAAGGTGATGCGACGTTGCCGCCGCAAAGATTACAGGAGCTTGGTACCATGATTGTTAAGGATTGGGAATATGCTTGGTTGACTGACGCAGAAGGCGAAAAAGAACGAGCGTTGGCGATGCTTTGAACTGGGGAGTTGTATAAGAGAATTCAAAATACATAGGTTACTACAGTGGGATCTGCACGTCAATGCTCTTCAGAAATGATGTAGTGAACTGAAAAAGCTGCTCCTGTCGATGTTCGTCCAGTGCAGCAGGCACCTGATTATAAGATACGTTCGGCGGGAAGATATATGCGCCATGAGATATCTCAGGATTATCCCGTGGCGCACAGGCCGCAAATACCGTGGTGAACGCTCCCATCTCCTGTGGGTACATCATTTTGCCCATCATCCAGATCCAAAAGCGCGGCACAGGAAGAGTCTTTAGGGATCTTATGGCACCGTCCTTTCAAGAGGCTGTAGTGAGTTATCATCTCGGTCTCTCAGGAAGTGGCTCACGCTGAGTATGGCTCCAGGGTGCACAATCAAGACCATAATTTTGGATTGTGAACTGGATAGACGTTTGGTGAGATTATTGGTCCATAAGTGAACCGCCATTTTGGAATACTCTGTAAAACGTGTCAGGGCATCCTCTCGTCATGGTGCTCAAACATGGTGCTCAAATACTCACTGTAGCGCTCAAGGGTCGGAAGCATTGTTCGCCGGAACTTGTGATTCCAAGCTTTAATTGATCCATATTCCAGGAATGTCACGTCTTTGTGGCCATCAGAGCCCATCTATGGTGGTAACCGTTAGGCACATTGGGTATTCCGGTGTTCACCTCATCCTACATTGACTATTCGTGTGTCGTGCCCAGACGCCGCTGTAGATTCCAACAGCGGCAGTAGAGTCTGCGTAAATACGAATGGACCCAGATAGCTATATAATGACTTATGAGTGGTACCTTATCAGGGAATCACAGAAATTAACCTTACTTGATGGCCATATTATATTGTACCCCATCACCGTTTAGCTTTGGGTTCCCGAGGTCAGTGATTCTTTCAAACAATGATAATCAAAAAAGGTTCTCTACACACGCAAGATGGCATGAGAAGAACTCACTGCGCTGCATTATTGACTGCGGAATGATGGTTGAGCGGTGACATGGAGAGGGAGTGGTTGATACGGAGACAAACCGAGAATATCCAGCCGTTCCTCTTTCTCAATGAACCGCTCAGCTGATGCCTTCGCTGTTCGAGGATCTTTCAGGTCAAGCTCATGCCAGATGACCTCTCCAAGCCCGGGTTCACGGCCCTCCCCTTCGATGCGCTGTAGGGCTTCTTTGGTCTGGTCCTCATCAGGGACTGCCATATACACCTGTTGTCTGATTACAGTCATTATTGGGGATAGGTATATAGAAATCTACCTTTGCCCCTAATCGCGCAAAGTGTTGCAAACTTGCAAAGCCTATTCCACTGCTGTTCGAAAGGTCAGTCTAGAACTCAAGCATACTCAAGCATTCAGAGCAGTACCTGGACCCCGTTATTAGTACAACCTTCCCCACAAGCGTAGGGAGGTCTCTTGAAGGATCAAAGTCCTTGGAGGGTGCAGCGCCGCCAAATACCATGATTGGGGTAGTAATGTTATGGGTGTGTCGAGTTGACTTCCAAGAGTAGACATTCAATGGAATGGAGGATGTTGACGTTTGCTGGCTAAATATGGTCTGATATCCCTAAATAGACTGAGAAATCAAGAAGAGCATGCGGATGGGAGTGATGCCTTTTGATTGACAATGACTGAATCTGGATTGGATTTGCCCATGCCATCCCTGACAGGAAATGACCTTCACACTGGCAATATAAAGTAAACGGAGATGACACAAGAGAATAGGCATATGATATATGAAGCGAAAACACGCTCGATCGATGACTGCTGGTTCAGCTCGTAGGATGAAAATTTGTACTTGGAACTCGAGAACATGAACGTTCGGAAGCAAAGTCATTTTGCTCCCGACAATGCCTCTGTGACCCGGTTTTATTTCTGATGGGCGCTTGTCGAGAACTGAGATGGTGACTTTGTCGTTCCGCTCCACTCATCCAGGCTACAAGATGTATTTTGGGACCAGTGACACTTCTACCACGAATTTCACAGTCGCTAAGGAGTAATTATGAGAAACCAGAATCCCCATAAGCTCAACGGCAGAGTTTCACGTTTCATCCTTTCCTCCATGTCAGCCGCAAGCCCTCTACCACCAAACTTTGCTTTCCCCAAGTTTGATGCTACGCTCGGTGCATTATATGTTGGTTCTGGAGTAGCGACCGTGTAAGAGGCCTAGCTGGTATCGAGCGCATCGACCCAGATTAACGTTGGCGTAGCTTGTATGGCGTGGGCTGTCTGCAGACCTTCATTTACTTGACGGCTCCGCGGACTGCCATCGATAGGCCTTGGTTAAAATATTTTGTCATCTTTCTATTGTGAGTTGCACTCGAAGTTGTGTAAAAGTACTGCGATCTATCTGCATATCTGACACCAAATATTTTTGATTTAGTGTAAGCGAGCCACTCCACACACGGATGATCATGCTCGCTGAAAGCTCGTGGCTTGAAACTATCAGCTAACAGGGACAGCAGAACAGGCTGTCATGATGGCAGGAATATATCGGTTCTTGGTATCCGATTTTCTCAATCCACTACTGTTGCCAAGTGGAGGACCGGGAAGTGCAGAAGTGTACGTTTATCACAAGCCAACCACCCCCGTCAGAATTGTTACTGAATGCCTCTGATTAGGTTCATATATGTCGGTATCAATTTTCTATCTCCTTAATCTAATTATTAGGCTAACTGCGGCAAAACAGGTCGAATCACTGCTACTAGTGAGTCTGACTGAATCTGTCCACATCCAAACAATCTTAATGCGATAACAGGCATGCATCAGCATCATGATCCAAATGTAAACCGATTTTGCCCACGTCCTCGATTCGGCTCTCTGAAATGGATAAAAACAAGGTTCTTCTGCTGGCGCATATGGATATTCTCTGCTGCGTCATTTGGGATAAAGTCACGGATTTGTTGCACAGTCGTGCCTGTGAGTGTATTCGGTCTCCAGCATACACGGGAAGTGAGCCACTCATCAATATTGATGTCATCAATTTAGGCCATCCTTGCGTTGTTCAGTTTTGGTAAGCCAATTATCTTCGTCGATGAGAACCGATCAGCTTAGCATAGAATGATGCTACAGGCACTTACATTGGTAAGCTGCGTTTTCCTCGGCATATTTTTACCATCATTGATCAATGTGGTGGATGGTGCACCAGACCTTGCAATCAACGGCTTCAACCACCGTATCCTCACGGGTAATACGCCAGATTTTGTGGCAAGTCACGAACCAATTTAATTCCGAGATGGTTTAGCTGATTCCTCACAAACAGCAAGCGTTCAAACTTGCAACCTGTAGCCAAATAGCGTACGACGTCCTTGTCACCTCAATGATGAGTAAGTCGTGTGGTAGAGTACAGTCCACGCATTGATTGTCTAATTTCTCTTTCGATTAGCTTGGAATCTCCAGCGTGCAAGAGTCGGGATCAGAAGGTGAGTTTTGATGCCGATCATTGAGCGGTCTAGCGTCTGATGACACATTCTTGGAAGAACGGATAACATCCTCACTCTCATCACCCTCTTTACAATTAACACTAATCTCCTTTCAACGTAAGATTGAGTATTTTCAGCCATTCATGTCTCTTTAATGAGTCTTACTGGTTTTATTACATCAGAATACTTGCAATTGTGGGCCTGGTAACGGTGAGTTTTCCTAGAACTGTGCTCTTCTCAAACGTTCGTCTCTTATGGCGTCACACAGTTCCTAGCCCTTCCGCACGCAACAGTGTATGGTGGGGTAGGATTCCTGCTAGGAAAAAGTAAGCAGGCTGCCCTCGCGGCCAAAATACAGGTCGTATTGACCCATACTTTCAGCCTACTTCAATTCTTTCTTGGCTGTGTAAGTCATCTCTTTTCCTCGACAGTCGGGACAAAGCCTGATCACGGCATCATTGTGATGCTTATTACCCCATTTCCAGTCTGAATGCAAGAGAATACCTTCGAGAAAAGTTCGATAACAACCCCCCCTCCATAGTGTACCCAGAGTTTGTGGCTAGCCCAAATCATGCAGTACGTGGTTTCTCAGTCTGCACGTCCCCTGGTTTTGGTGCTCAAAAAGACATGCTCTTGACGCAGCTATCGGAAGAGACGACCACCGGTCTATATGAGCTCTCCACGACAGATCATACAAAGGTGGAATTACCTACCGTGGCATAAGGTTGATGGAGAGAATTTGGGAAGGTCTGGACCAGGACAGGGATTCGGTTGCGCGCTCAAAGTTTTTTGGGCCATGTCCTTTCTTTTGAGTACATAATGTAAAACAGTTGCATAAGGGTACTGTAATTCAATATGACGGTCATACGGGTACAATCTCGTCCAATCCCGTCCACGGTGAAGGATTTATCTCTTCAAACCCAGATATGCGGTAAAGAATGGACGTATTCAGTCCCTCGTGAAGCAGTTCGTCTAGCTGGGCTTTGGTAGACTTTTCTTCAAAGGTCGTAAGGCTACACTTAGCCATCTTCAAGGGTACCCCGCCAGATGGCACATTTCGAACACGTGAAACAGCGAAATCACAGAATAGCTCCTGCGGTACATTGCCTAAGGAGACGCTAAACTGTTCCAGCCTCGGACAAATGGAGGGGACTGCCGGGTCATTGGGTGTGCCCGATACAAGACTGTCGAGAATCGATTCGTTTTCACGCGGCGGATGGGTCAGTGCCTTCAAGAGCTTCTCTTCAGAGGTGTCATCCCGACCAGGTTGCTCCGCTGCCTGTATGACAGGAGGATTTCGCAGCATTGACCAGTTCTGGGCAGAAAGATATGATAGCGATGGCATAAGCGTCAGACAATCAACAAGCTCCCCTCCTTCGAGAGTGATGGATTCCACGCTAAACCTCTGAAGCGGACAGGCACTCTTCTGTAACATTTTCTGTATTGCGGGTGCTACTGTCGGGCCTCGCCCCTCTGGTGTTATCCCACCGGGTATAGGCCTCCCCAAAAGCTCCAGCTCGCGAAGGCGAGGAGTGATGAGGTTCCCAATTGTGTTGGAGATGTGGAATGTGTTTTGAAGGTACTGATCGCAGTCAATGCAGAGGAAAGTCAACTCGGGTAGGGTTATTGGCTTGTCTAGTGGCTCGTAAGGTTGTATGACTGTCGGACGCAAGGGCAGCCTGAGTGTGCACCGTTGCAGCTTTCGACATTTGCCGAGCACATCGAGCATCTCTCGCGCATTGTCAAAGAAGAACAACAGGTTAGATTCGAGAGACAAAGTAGTCAATTCTGACAGTGGAAGGATGGGAAGTCGGAGCCCCCCCGTGAACACGGTGAGAGTGAAGCTACGTAGACGGGTGGCACCTTTCACAAAATCCAGAGTGGCGGGCCATGGACAGGCGTTGTCCCTTTCCGCAAAGGAGCTATTGTCGATCATTGAGAAACTTTGAAGAGCCGGGGCACCGTCGGTTCCCAGAACATCAAATGGTCGGAACATTTGGAGGGGCACCTGGAAATCCAGCGACCTCCATCGCTTGGCAAATGGCAAAAGCACGCGTAGAAGTATCTCACAAAGACCTGCCTCTTCCTCCGAGCCACCCACGAGCCATACGAGGGAGATATCCAGTGGGCAGGTTCCCGCCCGCCCTAGCCAAGATGCGATGAGGTCCCGCTTCTCCTCAAACCGCGCCGTTGAAGAGCCAGGAACCATGAAGTTGATGACGGGTGGTACAATGTGAAGGGATGCCCACATAGCTGATGTGGCGAACACAAGTCTACGCCAGTCGCTGCATACGCGTCCGAGCAGTATAGGCGCCTCGGACGCGTGCATAACTGCATTTCTGTTCGTGGGCAAACACCACACGAATATGACCTGGACAATCTCGGGTGGAAGGTGGCGGAAAGGCGAGACAAGCGCCATGTGCGCGTCGTATGAGACTTGCAGGCCTGAGCGCCGTGTCCGAAGGCGCATAAGCTGCACCTCCAGCTCCTCAATCTGGTTGTCGTATACGGTTATCTTGCTGGCCGCCGACGCCGCAAACGTCTTAATTTGAGGAATTTCCGACTGGCTTGGGATGTAATTGGTGCGGAGACGCTCGTAGAACGGGGACGAGTTTGGGAAATCCAAATCGTCCTGCATGCAAGAATCAACATCAGTTTGACCTATTCTCGAGGGGCTTACTTGGGTGCCATTCTCTGATTCGCTAGCCATTCGACGCAATTGTGGTCGTTGCTCTAAAGCTGAGCAGGTTGCTGAATGATTACATCACTTGATGTTCACAGTAATCACTCCGATAGCCGCGGAGCTTCAGCACTCAGCGTTCAGCTTAAGTTCACACCCAACAGCCCGCATTTCTAGGGCAAGGAAAGAAGCGAATCTTCGCATTGAATCCTTCTTGTAATGGCAGACAAATCATCGTCGAAACTCCTGGTGGATCTGCATGTATCATACATCCAGAAACTCGGACAGGTTGGTCCCTTCTGGCACCCAGCGCGATCCTCTCATCAAGTCTGCAGAACAAAGACGACCTGGCTTATCATTTAACGTCTCACCTACGGTTGAATGCCGTCTACTGGGGATATACGGCGCTGTGTGTCATGGGACGCCCTGACGCCCTCGACAGAGACGAGACGATTCAATTCGTTATGAGCTGCTGGGACGACGAGGCAGGTATTATTCGACTGACTTGCCCGTATACTGCCCAGAGTCTGATGAATTCATATCTGTAGGAGGCTTCGGCGCCCACCCAGGCCACGATGCGCATCTTCTGTCGACACTCAGCGCTATACAGATTCTGGTCATGCAAGACGCGCTGGACCGGCTTGATGTAGAGAGGACAGTGAAGTGCAAGTACTTCCCTGAACCGCCGTGTTTAGGAGGCTAACATTGTTGCACAGTCATTGTATCCCTTCAACAGCCATCTGGGATCTTTGCGGGTGACGCGTTCGGCGAAACCGACACTCGTTTCCTTTATTGCGCAGTCAATGCGCTTTCACTGCTCGGTCGCCTGGACGAAATCGACAAGGAAAAGACGGTGGATTATATTACACGCTGCAGAAACTACGACGGTGGCTTTGGCAGCTCCATTGGTGCGGAGAGCCACGCCGCGCAAGGTGGTACGTGCAGTTTTGGCAGTGCAACAGCTTGCTAATCTGTTTCCAGTCTTTGTCTGCGTTGCGGCGCTCGCGATCTTGGATCGCCTAGATATCGTAAACACTGACACTCTCGCTTGGTGGCTGGCAGAGCGGCAGCTCCCTAATGGAGGTCTGAACGGCCGTCCCGAGAAACTCGAGGATGTACGTCGAGTCATTTCGCATTCAAGTTGCCACGAACTTACCGCACACCCGCATGTGTATAGGTGTGCTACAGCTTCTGGGTGCTATCGGCACTGTCAATACTGAACAAGGTTCCTTGGATTGATGCCGATAAACTCTCTGCGTTTATCCTGTCCGCACAGGTCCGTTATTCATTCTACCTTCTTCATACTTGCTTCATATCTCCCCACTAGGATCCGGAGGGCGGTGGCATTGCAGATAGACCGGGCGATATGGTGGATGTCTTTCACACATTATTTGGCGTTGCAGGTACGTTCTGTAGACGTTTTATTATCAGCTTTCTAACGCCTCTTCTCGTAGGCATGTCCATTCTCGGCTATCCTGGTCTTGTGGATTTGGACCCTGTGTACTGCATGCCAGCCAGCATAATTGAATCTAAGGGACTGCGGAAGCCATGGAAAGCTCTTGAGCGCAGACTCACTTGATTACGAACACATCTCAACGTCCAAGTACAGTATGTAAATAGCTCGCGTCGAACGATGTACGAGGGATCGTGCAATTTATCTCTGACTCATTTTGAAACTTCTGGTGATAAAGGGGTGGTCGCAAACAAAGTGGCTGCGGAACAAAAACAATGCCTGTAGCTATCGGCAGGAACTAGAACCATAACGTGCAGAGGAAGGAATCAGGGGGAGAAGTGTATATGATATGCGTGCCTTGGCTGTCAAGACAATCTTATCAGCTAGACGAGTGGTTCAAGCCAAATTCAAGCCTGTGGACACATAAAGGCCGCGCATATGACCACTAGGGGTCGACTTCGTCGCCGCGGGGCTTGCTGACCTCATTTTATCGATTATGTAATAACTTCGCGTTCACAACCAATTCACAACAGAAGACGCAAGACGTGAAAAAAAAATACAAGTGAAAGGCGAGTATAACAAGTGCGGGAATCCATGTCTGTCCGACGTTTCTTTGCGGGGCTCCTCTCGCTGCCATCTGTAATATATCATTGACATCAACAACGAATCTCCACAGCGATCCGAAGGGTAGCCGAGAAGCAATGATAGGGCGTGAAAATTTCCTCCGATTCGAGACTGTGGTCATTCTGAAGGAGCAAAATAGAATGAGGGGTAAAGGGTGGATAAACTCGAACCACCACGAATTGGACAGTGCACCGAGGATATATCTGAACTCAAAAAACTGGTACTCACTAATCCAAACAGCGAAAAATCGGACTTCAGCAAAGCTCCATGGAATGACCCGATTCTCGTCACACTAAGGCACAAAGTTCGCGAAGAATGGAACTATTATGCGTTAATCAAACACTGCAAGATGAAGATCAGATATATTGTAACGGCCGAAGATGAGGAAAAGAGGATAACGAATGGACCATGATGGAAGCACGACTGGCAACTGCATCAATGGCCGAGCAAAAAACTGGGAAATTACAACACAAACTCGAAATTACTATAGGAATGAAAGCAATGGTGTTCTTGAATGTGGCGGTTGAAGTGGACATAGCAAATGGGACGAGAGGAACGGCGGAGGAGATGTTGCTCGACAGCAGAGAAGAAGTACAAACAACCCGACGCAGAAGGATGCATAAAATTCACAAATCTGCCAGCCCTCATCCTATTCCATTCAGTCAAACCAACACAACTTCGGTTCGAAGGAGTAGTGGGTTTGATATCAATTACGCCATCGAAAGGGACGTTCACAGCTGTCAGAAAGAACGGGATGAAGATTCCTGAGAACACAAGTGTGCCAGTAGATAAGATATCTGCGAGTAGAGATAATCAAATAACACAGCCATAAATCAAGGACAATGCCGGTGCCATCAAAATTACCTTGCTTGACAAGGTGTCTCTGCAGGGGCATAATTGGAGCATCAGTGTACTACCGGTGATTGCCGTGATCGAGTGATTGAGTGATGTTGCAGCCTCTCCTCCTCGCGAAACACCAGAGTTATCTTGGTAGTACTTAAAGTGTCCTGTTAATGGAAACTATTAACCTTCCAGACACCAGGAAATAAAGCTACATGTGGCTGATCTACTGTTTCAGAGCATCAAGTTAAGCACCACAAGGTGACAAGAGTAAGTATTTATCAAGTATTTATGCCAAACTTCTGCAGTTTATTCAGTCTCATGTATCTTCCATTCCGCAGGTAGCATTATTATCCAAAAGCTCATCTCATTTTGATTAACTTGTAAATTTCCGAGTATATGACACTGTGGACGTTATCCACACGGGTGGTGGTCAGTGGTCAGAGGTCCTTTACAAGCTGGGGTATTGTCAGAGTCATATTGAATCAACTTGGAATCAACGTCATCAATTATTTGGATAAAACGACTCTGATTCTGAATGAGAGGATAGCGAGACACGCTGGAAGGGAAGGGACGAAGGGAACATTATGTAGGGTACATGGTTGAGGTGCACGCAGCGTGCGCTCCGGAGAGTGAAGAATCAAGCAAGGTTCTGCCGACGGCAGTCGGCCCTTCCCTAGTTTCCTTATTCGCTGAATAACCGGGTTGGGGAGTCTTACTGTTTCACAGCAAGCCGATATTATCCCACAAAAATATGGGTGTCACAAACATACATCTATATCTTTCGTTTGTCTTGCTGAAATATTACATACACCAAAATTACATCCATGAAGGTATACAGTATGTCGGTCGTACACTTGTGCAATACTGTAATAGAAAAAGGCACTTGCGTCGAAGAAGTAAATGCCAATAATGTTATCCAAATCCAAAGTGCAGCCTCAGAAAGAATGCAATGAGCCTGTATCCAAGCCAAACACGAATATGAGGCAATCCGATCCTATGCAATTCTAAACACGATTATTTGAGCCGGACTCATTTTACAGACGAAGTGCATCCACTCACAATTGCATCGTCTGGGTGCGGCTCAGGCCGCGCTGCACCTTCTTGCGAACAAGTCTGTTGCCTCTTCCAGGGCTCTCCTGCTGCCTGAGGTTCTCCTCATCCAGAGGTGGTGTGTCTGCACGTTCTGGCACGACAGGGCGCGGTTGCGAGCTGGTCGCTGCGGACGACTCGATGATACTCGCCGCCTCAGGGTACAACACCGGGTTGTACGTGTGAAGCGGCGCTGGGTATTGTTTCGCCGGCGCCATCATCACCGGCTGCTGCGAGCATGGATGGGGCGACGGCATCCGTGGGCGCTGCTGGCTGCTCAGTGTGGCGGCGGCAGACCCCTCAGGTGTAATCCGCCGCTTCTTGTTCCCCCCGCCTTGGGCTTCCACCTCGAGCTGCCGTTTCATCTGTGGGAGCACACGCTGCAGCGCCGCGGCGCCCGCTTCCTCCGCCTGGCGCGTCATTGCGTCTCTGAACTCGTGCCCCGCCCACACGCGATCCAGCGAGTGGAAAAAGCCCGCACGCGCGACCATCATCGAGCGGCGCTGCTCCAGGCTAGGTACCGATGTCCATCGCTGCGGTCGCCAGGGGTAGTATGGCCGCGAGTCGTGGTCCCGCAGCGCTTCGATATCCATGGGGTGAGCTCGTTGGTCCCACTCCCCCTGCGTCAGCCACCCCATATCTAGTAGCCGTCGAGCTGAGCGGCCAGCAATTGGATAACGCCTTGTGGGTTGCGTCCACCGGTACTCCACCTCTGCTAGGGCCTTGAACTGATCAAAGACTTCGGGTGCTGGCCTAAAAGGTAATGCGGTAGTCGCGATGGAAGGTAGGGAATCATCATCGCCATTGCCCTTGATAATAAAACCGAAGTCGCGCACTTTGACGCCACTGGCCAACGTGTGATTGACGACATCTTGTGACTCGGGATCATCTATCTCCGTCGCGGCTGGCGACGGTGCCCGAGGTGGGTGTTGGGACTCGGCCATTTCACCCAACATTTGAGCTTCGTCAAGTTCTATGTCCTGCGAGACCTGTGTCAGCGATAACACTGGGATAGCTTGAGGTTGATACTCACATCTTCATCGTAGGGACTTCTGGCAATGAATTCACTCTGGGCCCTCTCTGACCACACGGGCGTCTTCACTATCTCGGCATCCTCCAACTCCTTGCCCAGTTCTGGAGGCTCTGACTGCGCTCGTTCATCGTGATTATACGAGAGAAATGACAGTATCATTGTGCGGGACGCGCTTGGGGTGGCAGTGGCATTCGACCTATGGGCCGAACCCCTGCGCGTAAAGTCGATCTCTTTGGTGACTATACGTCGTCTTTTCATGGTATATGGCGAGGTATTTGAGGGCCTTGGATGTGATGTGGTGCAAGGTAGAGCAAAACGAATGTTCGATTGTTGTCGAAAATGTTTGTTGTGGGGACCTATTGTCTGTGTGCTCGGCCCTGCCACTGGGCCATTGTCGTTGCCATTATCAAGCTTTGACCAAGTTCGTTTCATCGCTTCGCGGAGACGCCGTTTCTGCTGCGGCGAGTCGGGAATAAGGGAATGAGTGAATGAAGAGAGAGAATGGATTAGGGAAGCAAGAGAGATACGAGCAACCTTGTCAGATTTACGTATGGTCCAATCGTGGGAATTTATGTGCCACATCGTCGGGTTGCCTGAAATTTGTTTATCGTGACTCCGTCACACATGGCCAGTCATGTGCAACGGCGCACTTTCCGCATCTGGCAAGCCCGCCCGGATATGTCGGCAACATATTTTGGTGGCCCTAAGACAGTTCTTCGTTATATTTGGGTTAAATTCATAAAAGTATAATTTTCATTATTTCCGTCATGTCGAAGGCCAAATGAACGTCAGTCGTCATGACCTCAACATAGTTCCCTGCCGTAACCCGTTCCGTACCTTGTGCGATCCTTGTTCTTTGAATGTCGCCACGCTAGTCTGGCGATGCGTTGCAGGAAAGCCCACTCTCAACTTATCTCGACCGCCTCTGTACCTCGGCTTGCCATCCACGTCTCTGGCCCCTGTGAATGGTTGCTCAATTCTCTTTGGATATTCCTCAGACAAAGCTGGACTTGCCGTTCTGTTCTTGATTCTCTGATTCTTGATCCTTCTCGCAAACCAATCCTTCGATGTAGAGCCTGTATCAAAGCTTTTTTCGGGTGTTTTCTTGACCGCCTCTGCAATGGTGTCGCTCATCTCCGTGAGCGCACGGAGGACCGCCGAATTTCCTGGGCGCGTGAAGAACACCAACGACCAGCGCTCAAACCCTGACTGGGCTCCAGGTGGCGGACTGAGGGCATCATGAGTGTTACTCTGATACAAGGACGCGGAAACTTACATGACCCGATGCAGATTGGACCTAAGGATGCCGCCACTCATGATGGCCAACGCATCGCCGACATTACAAATGGCATGGCGAGGAATAGGCTTTAACGATTCTGAGCCAAGTCCTGTGACACTGAAATGGAAGAACCAACCTTGACGTATTGCCATGATTCAGCCCCTGGAACAAAGACCTGCAGACCACCGAGGCGATTATGCAAGAAGCTCTGTGTGCACAAGGTTAGTACGAAACCGGAGGGCCGGAGCTGAACTCACGATGGAGCCAAAGTCGGTATGGCTTCCTATGGCCTTCTTCGTGGTGCTCTGTGTCGCGGGGTTGCGGATAAGGCGCGTCTCGCTCCCGCTGTATTCCTCTTCTGTGTGGAGCGACAAAAGCGTGCCCTCAGGCAGGCCGAGGCGTTCATTGAAAATCTCAAGGATGAGGTTGTTGACCTCAAGGCTCTTGCGCACAAAAGGCGTGATGGTGCTCTCCATGCGAGCGACGGCTGTGCGAGGGTACGCACGGTGGGCTTGCTTCGGCCACGCAAGCGCGTCGTCCTTTGAGATGTTCAAAAACTCGACAGTGTCGAGTTCGCCGGTGGCGTCGACTGCGTTGGTGCCAGCAGCTTTGTATCTGGATCCTTGTCAGTGAATTCATTTATCTTTCTGGGAAAAGCAGCCTTACCCAAATGATATTCCTTCGTCTCCTTGTTCATACTCCATCTTCTCGCTCAGGGGTAGTGCCATTGTCTCTGCACCCATGGCGAACATCTCGTCAACGAGCTCATCGGCTCCATGGTTCTTGAGGCTTTAAGTGGCATGTAAGCGTCTGGCTAGGGGCAGCACTGTAGCTCAGGGGGAGCGACTTACTACCAAAAGCCTAGCTTTGTCGAGGCATCCCACAGCCTGTTGATTTCGTCTACATCGCGCCTTTTCAGCAGCTCGTAGTCGATGATCAACAATGGGTGCGTAGGCACGTCGTCAGGAAAAGGCGGGAATACTAATGCCGGCATTTGTCTTGTGGAAGTAGTGGTGAAGTGTTTGCTGTTCAAGATACGATGTATTCGCAGGTATATATACTGTCGTATGGACTATCTCTGACCCAGGCCGCTCCCAAAAGCTTTCGCAGACCACTTTATTTGAGGGAACAAGAGGTCATAGGATCGCAGCAAGCTCCTGACGTCAAGTTCCAGCTCCGTCCAGAAATAACAAGGGTGCCACGGACGACGGTCTTTCTAAAGTGCGATGCATGATGCATGAAAGCCGGTATTATGAATACAGATAGTGAGTAGTTGCGTGATTCAGGAGACCCCGTTCGAAGAAACCTGCTAACGCAGCACGCCTTCTTGAGGGCCCTCGAGCTCACCGTGAGCAAATGTGGCTTAGTCCTACAAGATGTGCCGAATAGGCTCTCATGAGCCGTATTGGAACCGCGCAGTAGAGCACACACGAGCCCGGTGTTCTGCCCGACGCTAATCTATTATCTTGGGTGTATTAAAATTACCACAAGTGCTTCTGAGGGAGTCCCTAATCCATTTGAAGCGCAGAAGCGGCATTTCCCCTGTCCGTCGCCAGCGTATGTACTTGCTGAAGGCATAATGGCCGTGGCAAGGATGACGAGAATACATCTTATCACGCTATAAATGCACCATTCGTGGACCCACCAACATCACGATGAACTTCGATCAACAACTATTGATCAACGAAAATTGTTGTGTGTATAATGTTACTTTGGTTGATGTTACAGTGGCTATTCATTAAGGAAATATAGTGTTAGGATATGATGCACCAAGTTCCTGTGAGACGTCTGACTCACTCAGTCTGGGAGGCCAGTTCTAACATCCTCGTCCTCTAATTACAACCATTAGCATGACGAGATACAGCTATTAATAGATTAGCGCCCACTCGCTTAACTGGTGTAGTGATGGATAACATCATCACCGCTTGCGTGTTGAACGACTAAAGATCAGTGTTGCATCAGGAGTTGTGGGGTTAGATTTTGAGCAAGGGTTGATGTACATATCTATCATTCAATCATAATGGCAGTGTGAAAAGAAGCAAGACATTGCATTGGAAGCACTGTCATTGAACTTGAAGTGTCATGGTGAAATGCAGGTTTTACTACTCGTGCTTACCATGGCCGATGGGGCACGTGATTTGATGGCGGTCTCACCGTCCCTGTCGTCGTCAAAAACGCGCTATTCCTTTTGCTCTGGGCAGTCCACTGGCGCAATTTGAACATATTATTGACCAAAGTATCTACTTTCATATATCTGGGTGGTTTTCATAAAATTTAATGCCGTATTTCAGTTACAAAAAGGTATACAAGATTTCCTCATGCTGGGTTATCACATTTAATATGGAATTAACACGGAGACCCTTGTAGTAGCTTTCCGACGCGGACTCTTTTATAAGCTGTAGAGTATAGCAATATCTATAGCATATGAGGGTTTGAAGCAAAATCTCCGAGAATTCGTATTGTTACAGGTTGAATAAAACGAGTCATGTACCGGCAGGAGGCAGCACAAACGGTTTTACTGAGACCAGACAAGAGCTCACCTCTGAAACTTTCCTAAGGAGTTTCTCCAGCTTCTACACTGCTTGTCACAGCCGTAATCACGTTGTTTTTGTGCGTAGCATGCACCAAATATGCCTCCACAGTGTCATTTAATTGACTCTGTTTGTTGTCTTGTTTCATTTGTGTAATATCAACATGAATATTTGAATATTTGGAGCCAGATTTGTACATAATGTAGGATGACTGCCAATCCAAGGTTATGAGAATTATTGAAAGAATAAGGTCAACCCACGTCTCTATGCCGAGTAAATGTCAAATTTGATAAACCAGCATGAGAAAATCTTGTACAGCTTTTTGTAACTGAAATACAGCATTAAATTATATAAAAACCACCCAGATATATGAAAGTAGATACTTTGGTCAATAATATGTTCAAATTGTGCCAGTGGACTGCCCAGAGCAAAAGGAATAGCGCGTTTTTGACGACGACAGGGACGGTGAGACCGCCATCAAATCACGTGCCCCATCGGCCATGGCAAGCACGAGTATGCGTGCGCTGTGCGCGGCTGATGGCATGATATTGGGACACTAACTAAATAACAAACTTCCTGGGTATGGATATGCGATGCAAGGAGAGGTATGTAGTCGAGGTGATCGAAGCAAAAGGTAAATATTATACAGAAGGTAAGGATCCCGAGACGTTTCTCGGCACATCAAGGACTGGAGCATACAAAAAAAAGATGCTGGTTTACATATACATTAATAGAAGTAATAGAAAGTTCAAGATCTGAAAAAGACAGTAAATGAAGTTTATAACAGAGGAATCAAGTATGGAAGAGAGACAAATCATGGTAGAAGAGAAATAACTTAGGATGGAGAAATATGTCTTTTGGATGTCGTTCAAGCTTGTCTGGTGTTGAGAGCCTTCTGCGTACGGTTCGAACCAGACGAAGTGTCGCGGCTAAGCCGTCCTCTCGTCCTTGGCCCTGCAGGACCGCCTGGCGGCGACCTGATTGAGGACATGCGCGAACCGCTGTCCCCAGCCTGCGACATGGGGGTCGCTGGAGCTGTGTCACGGCGCACTGGAGTTGATGGCTTGCTGTCGCTTCCAACCGGCTGCGGCGTCGCCGAGCGGGTCTTGCTGGACGAGGCGCCGGGGCGGGAGGGTACGCGCCTCGGTGGCTGAGGGGGCACATTCGGCAGGGCTACAGGCGCCAGAGGTGGCGAGACTGTACGAGCCGCATCTGCGCCCGCCTCCACAGGCGGAATTCTTGGGAGACGGCGGGAAGTATTTCTGGAAGGGGTTCCCTCACGAGAAGGCGCGGTGTTTTCGGACACAGGCAGCGTTTCTGTTGCAACCGTTCCCGCAGGTGCTGCTGCAATGGGCGGTTGGGGTAACGGGGTCTGTGAGTACGGAGGTGGGCCGCTGGGTGGATTGCTGTCACAAGATTCGGTTTGTTCGGTATGGGATTGAAGTGCGACAGCATCTGAATTGCTTCCACATGTATGGGCGGCAGGGCGCGCTGAAGGAACAATATCCTTCTCCTCGGACAGCTTCGTGACAGTTTGGGGTCCCATGTCCTTTGGGTCACCTGCCACCGGGGGAACGGAATTTGCGCGAGGTTGCTGGGGAGCATTACCCAACCGAGCCTCCGACGATATCGGAGCAGCCTTGCGCAATGAAGGCGGGCGCGGGGCATATCGGGGCGAAGGCGCTTGGAGAATAGGCGTCCTCTGACTCAGCGCAGACTTGGGCTGGAGGAACGAGCGGCGACCGTTGCGCGGGGTGTCTGGGTATATCCCATACCACTCCAGGAAGCTCAGGGTGGCAGAGGCGGAGTAGATATTGATTGGCGACGGCGAGACGTCTCCACGTTGGAGATTGCTAAATCCGGTGTGAACATGCAATGGAGTGGTGGGGCTGCTCTCGCTGCTGCTCGTCGATGGCGGCGAGAGCACAGAGGAGCGCGGCAATGGGCGAACGTGGTGAGGGATCCCTCCCGACTCGAGTATCTTCGATAGCTGCTGCTGAATCTCGCCCGAGAAGTCTTCGTTATCATGGTCCAAAAGCGCGGCCAACGATATCGGGCGAAGGGGGCCCTTCTTACCCACCACTCTCTGCGCTGAAGCACGCGCGTGGCGCGGCATCGATGATGCTGGCGCGTCGTGCTGATCGTCCGCGTCAGAGCCTCCGGCCTTGACACCAAAGGCGCCACTATGGCCCATCCCCGCGCTCTGCACAACCTTCTCTAGTTCCTCCGTCAACCATGTCAAATCATCAACATCCTGGGGAAAGTCGTTGTCGGAGGTATCGTCCTCGCCCCAGGACTCTGGATCATTGAAGATCCTGTCCGCGAGGGCGCTCGGTGGCATGGTACTGAAAGGCGCGCCAGCAGTCGGAGAAAGCAAAGGTGAGTCCAGGATATCAAGGTCCGGGTAGTTGTGTTTTCCTCTGAACATCGTGGAAGAAGAGAAGGAATAGGTTCCACAGTGCCCGACTGTCGATGATCGATGAAGTTGGATCACAGATGCAGTTCACGAAGAAAAAGGCCAAAGACCACGAGAATTAAAGAGGGATGAAAGACGGTTCCGGGAAGAATCTGAATATGAAGAGAGTCAAAAGCTAATTATGTATAGCGCGCTGGAGTCGGTGCGGTGCTGAAAAGTACGGTTGCTACCGCAACACTGCCCCACTTAACCCACTGATGCCTCTGAAACTGCGTCACATCAATTCCCATCACTCCAGGTCATGACAGTTTTGCGGATTTTCGCTTGCGTGAGAACTTGAGAAGTAGCCAAGAAATAGCTTGGATGAAATGCCGGCAATCTGCTTCGAATTGGACCTTCTGCTACCTTCTGAGAGGGCAGCAACTTACTTTGAGTCCCACCGGCGCTTATGAGCGTTTCAAACCTCAAAGGACAGGTTTTTAAGGTCAGACAAGGACATCCACCGACGATAAAGCCGGAAAATGTTAATCTGTACCATTTCTGTTTTACCATTGTAATTTGTGGTGCATGACAAACCTGATAAGTTTGAGCAGATCCTCAACGTATTTCGGCTTCATCCGATAAAGATCAAACAGGGACTTGACTGGAACAGCTTAATGCACCGTTGAAGCTGAAAGCTCTTACATCAGCCCCACATCCTTACATGGGTCAGCAGTCCCATGGCAGTGTTCGATTCCGAGCGGAATGGGTGGGCCATTCAGCGTAAATGAAAATGCTGAAGCTGAAGAATTGGAATGAACTGCAGTCTATTTTTAGATCCCGACGATGAGCACTAAACCAGCTTAGCCAGCTGTGCTGACAATATAAATGGCTGAATGTCACGAAAAGTCTATCAGGCTGAATATGGAGCCTTGTGCGGGCTTCTTGTACGCAAGTCCTTATGGCTTCCCGACTATCATTCATAATACCAGGGCTCAACTTTCGATGAAACATGATCAGCTGGTACTAATCATCATGGAAGACCATGTTTGCGAGCTCATTATCAGGGTTCAGGAGGCATTGTCCGTGACACCGTGCCTCTGTCGACCCGAAGCGGGGATTATACATAGTCTCTCGTTTTTCCGATATAACTGCTCACTACCACAATTGGCTCCTGGTCTCCCGCCCAACCATACGCTCACTCCCAGGAAGTTGGTTATACATGGATATCAGATGAAGGTGACTTGTGCCTTGCCCTGACATCAGAGCATACCGCGCCTGCCTCATAATTATAGTTGTACTGCCTAGAGCGCACTGAGAGCTCAAAAGGTGTGGCAATGAGAACCATTGCGTTGAAGTAACGCTGGCGCATGAATTGCGCATGAACTTGGTCTTATCAGTGCTATAATCATCTTGGATTGTATGGAGTACATCACATTCGCCATTCATAAAAGCATATCACCTCTTAATCTTCCTTCATCCCTGGTTGCTCACAGACTCAATTGCAATCTGCACCGCAATTGGGTCCTGATTTCTTACTCACCATGCTCACTCTTAGGAAGTTATTCAATCATACATGTGATGAAGCCGACTTGTGTTTTGCCTTGACATCAGCTCATACCGCGCCTACCCTATAATTACAATCCTATCGCTAGGGCCGCACTGAGAGCTCAAGAAGGGTAGTAACGAGAACCATTGCATTGACTAGCCCAAGCAGCGCTGGCGCTCGAATTTGATCTTATCTGCTATAATTATGTCTGATTGTATAGTGTACCATAGTATGCATCACATTCACCATTCATGAAAGCGCATCACGACTTAATCTCCCTTCTTCCCCTGGTTGCGTTTAGATTGGCGAGCGCTTAGTAACTTGACACGCTTCGATTCCAGCGTTGAAACACATAGAGATGTTGTATGGCTCTCGTCTGCGCTTGGGGGTGAGATATGCAAGCAACATCCACCAGCACTTTCACAGTAATTACATCCTTTTAGACATATGTATGCTCCTGATTCACTACTTCGAGGTTTGATCACAATTGATGCATTGATGAGTGGATCACACTGATCATCACGGCTAGCTAGCGATCACGATCGAACAACAGGGCAAACACGCGCCGGTGTCACTGTTTATGCCAAGCTCACGCCACCACTCTTCAAGCGGGCAATCGCAAGTCGCGTCCATCGAGTTCTCGACAGTTTATCGCGTTCCCATTGGCTGACCACAAAAGCGTCAACACCGCAAAGTCGCAGCAAGACGAGCCTTGGAAGTTGGTGGTGGTCGACTCGGGGCTTGCTCGCCCTCTTTGCCTCTGACTCTACAACCACAAACATGTTCTGATAGACGCGACCACCTCCGAAACCTCACCTCCACCGCCAAACCTCGACCGCGTCTCTTTCCCTCTTGCTTCAATCCACCACCCCGCTTCCGCAGACAGCTCTTGCGCCTATGTACATATAGGCGTAAGTGTCAGTACCAACATCGCATGTGTTTCTACAGACTCACAGCACAGCGTCGCACCTGGCGGATTCCGTTCTCCGTCCATCGTTTCTTGTTCCATAAACCGACAGACGAGAGCGCGAGAGCGTTGGACTGAATGAGCAGGCTCGCCCCTGCACAATACAGCAACAGAGCAGCAGCAAAAGGGCGTGCAGACCGTCGTGTGCACCTCACACCTCCGCCCACTCTTCGCCATCCACTCTCGTTCTGTTATCTTCTCGAACGACGCGCCGAATGCATATATACGCCCGCACCCGGCTCAACCCTGCCCTCGCACCGTCACCACTGCTCGCTGCTTGAATGCGGTCCAACCAGCGCATCGTGGAACAGCACGAGCTCAGCAGCAGCGCAGACCGCCATATATGTACACCCCTTCGCCACTCGCTTTTGAGTTCGTCTTGTCGCCTTGCCAATTAATCCCAATGCGCACACACTCCCAGACTCGCGTTCACGCGTGTGCGACGACCCCAACAACTATGCTATTAACTACACAATTTGGCTGTTAACACCCTGAGCCATCGCGGGCACCCTACACTACCACTACTACTGGACGACACATCACGCCACACCTCACCCCACGGCGAAATGACCACAAAACGCCCACCGCAGCACCACACAATCCCTGAATTGTCTTTCAAACACTGCTACACGATCTCGAGCAGCCTTGGCAACAGCAATGTGCATGCGCTGCATAAGACCACTTGTATCTATGTGATGCGTATACGCCCAACTCGCTACTGCTGATGACGAGCATGACGGTGGCGGCAATACCATGGCTGTCGTCGTGGGCGCCCGAAAACGAGAGAGACGACAGGATAGTAGAACGGCAATGGCAATGGCCGCAACGAGACGAGACGGGGCAGCGAGGCGTAGAGGTGCTCTGGGCCACGAGTTCGACTTTATTCATTGCACCTCAACCCCACGACCATCGCGCCTCAACCCCCGTGCTTCGCACATCGTACTCCGGCGGCACGAGTATCCAACCATTCAAGTTGTCTGGGTTCCAGCTGGCATCCTGCATCACCACTCCAAGTCAGTCAGCCAAGATCCCTTCCTCACGACTCTCCCATTGCGGCTCTTGCTACACATTTCGCTTGACAATTTCAGCGACACAAATTTATTCCCCAGCAACACGGGGCCGGCCGCTTCCATCCATCTGCCAGCAAATTTGAACACTTGCACTGCCTCCGCCTACCCCACCAGGTCTTGCGAAAAGGTTTTAACAGCTTTGTGGGCAGACCTATCGCCTTCGAGAACCCATTGCCGCTGGAGCTTGGAAATTGGACCGGGCATGAGCCGACCGCATGCAAAAATATTGGCGTGCGCGAAGTTTCATTGGAGCTTTTTCTGCCGGGATTTTATCTCCCAAATGTGCCCAGACGACGTTTTGGATCTGTGTTTGTTGTCGGAGTGCAATTTGGCGTTTTTGTGGCATCGACGTCGCCGTGCAATGGCCGTCGAGCGCTGGACGCTATCTACACCTTTCCGCGTGCAGAATATGTGGATGCGTGGCAGCTGTTCCTTTGCGATTCCTCTCAGAAGAAAATCTGTCAAATCAACGAAATCACTCCCGGCGGTCTTTCCGTTGATCTTAGTCGTTCTTTTGTCACATGCGCGACCATTCGAGCAATTCATGCAACCGTTTGCTTGGCCACCGCCGCTTTTAGGCGCTAACCGCAAATCTAATCTATATGTACTATGGGAACAAGGGGATGGATCAGTTCGACGGACAGAGGCCTAGGTTCAGTATGATGCTTACCAGTGGGCGCGCAGAAAGACCGACAGACGCCCTCAGGCGCCGAGCGGCAACCAGTCACGATGTTAAACTTTGACATTAGAGGACGCTGGTCAATTCTGCCTGATTGATTGTGGAAACCATAACAGACTGTTCGATAGATGACAAAGCTTCAGGGACCAGTTCTTAGCGCAGCCGATCCTTGGAGTAAAAGGCCTTGTGCAGATGGTAGTCGGACACGCTTCGAGTGCCTCAGCGCCTCATGTGCATGAGCTCTTGAATTTCCAGATGTTCTGCTGTGCAAACGACGCGCAGGGACACCGATGACAGAGGGTTCCGTTCTAATCTGATGTATTCGTGCACTCAATATTTATTCAGGAGGAAAGTGCTGCTTGTATGGCACTGTCTATATAGCAGTAGTATCCCAGACAGCAACTTAAACAGGTTGAACAGGCAGAAAAATATCAGATAGCCAATACTCCCCATTACCGCTGTTATCACCGAGGGTAATTTCAAGTAGAGTACACTTTCTCGAGAATGGAAACGCAGGGTGTTGAGAGACATAACCACTAAGCCATGGTGGCTTAGTGGTTATGTCTCTCAACACAGGGCACGGCCAAAATTGATGCATTTGGAAACGAGCTATTA
The DNA here is from genome assembly GCA_013368295.1 of Psilocybe cf. subviscida. Taxonomy (NCBI): domain Eukaryota; kingdom Fungi; phylum Basidiomycota; class Agaricomycetes; order Agaricales; family Agrocybaceae; genus Psilocybe; species Psilocybe cf. subviscida. The sequence continues at coordinate 2,409,005 of JAACJJ010000029.1, read as the reverse complement.
TAGACACTTCGGTGGGTTATCATATATCAACCCTCAAGAATCTTGCAGTATTGGTTAAGTATTTTGAGGAAGATTGAGGATATTTTCCCACTGTCAATAGTAATTTATAGACTCCATTTGCTCGTCCTGTGCCGCGTTCCTACAAGGACGACATTGTCTTTGAGCGGGGTAAAGATCCTTGCATCATATAATGTTCCAAGTTCCAAGTTCTGTCATATTTTCCTTCGGGTTATAACTTGGTTGTAACATGGGTTGCTCGAGTCGCGGTCATAATTGATGCAAGTCGAACGTTGATGCATGATGAGTGGATCACACTGATCATCCCGGCTAGCTAGCGATCATGATCGAACAATGAGGCAAATATGTAGTGTTCATGCCATCAGCCTGTCAGGTTCGTGCCCATTGCCACCACTCTTCAAACACTCTTTTTCTTGAACCCTAATGAGAGGGGGACTGCTCACCCTACTCTCACTGACTTTGGCGGCCACGACGAGTTCCTCTCCTGAATCTGGGTCTCGACTACCAGTGGCAAATGCCACAAAGTCTTTCTGGATCGATACCCCAGGCTCGAACCCCCTGGCTGAGGAAGGGAGCAGCGGAGAGCTGACGCGGAGGAGCGACGTCTGCATCATTGGCAGTGGGATCACCGGTGTCAGTGTTGCCTGGCATATTTCGCAAGCATGGCGCCATGAGCAACAGAAGCCAAGCGTCACTATCTTTGAGGCTCGCGAATTCTGTGTGTCTTGTATATTGAATAAAATTATCATTTTTCTAACTGTACCCAGGCTCTGGGGCCACAGGTAATGTGTGGCCGCGATTGTTTTGAACTGAATTGTAACCCGAGTTTCCCCAGGAAGGAACGGCGGCCACCTCACTCGAAACGCGTTTTCTGCCTTCCTTCGACGTGAAGCGCTGTATGGCACATCCGAATCGCTGAAAAGCTATCGCCTAGAAGAGTACACCGCAAACTCCCTTGTGGATTTTATCACCGCTAGAGAGCTGAGCGATGCAGTGGGCCTCGTTGAGGGAGGTCATCTACAGATCTTCAGAACAGAAGACGACGAAGTCGCGGCGAAAAAGGACTACGATGCGTACCAAGCGGCGCGCGAGGTACACTTTGGGGCACGAGAAGAGCTGGGCGTGCGGTGGATTGGCACAGAGGAACTGGCGAAGGTAGGAACCCTCACACCGCATTTCTTATACTGCCATCTTAACGCAAACACTTCGCAGGAATACGGCGTTGACGCCAACCTCAACTACACAGCGGTCTACTTCATCGGCCACAACCTCTGGCCATGCAAGCTGGTGACAGAGCTGTTCAAAGACAGCAACAACATCGTCTTGCATACGAAGACCCCAGTGACGGCGATAACCCCCCTCGTCGACGGCCTCTCAGCAAGTCACGACCAGACGCCCCTCACCACGGACGAGACGCGCGACCGGTGGACGCTGCACACCCCCCGCGGGACGGTCGCCTGCAAATACGTGGTGCACGCGACAAACGCGTACGCCTCGCACCTCCTACCCTTCCTCTCCGGCTCAAATTCCAATAACACCAACCCCGCTCTCCCGCGCGGTGCGCATGGCATCATTCCTACACGGGGTCAAGTGGGCACAGTCCGAGCGGCAGTAAGCGCTGAGGAACTACCATGGCTCAATTCCTGGGACGGCGGGGCGGGTGGCTGGGAGTACTGGTTTCCGAGATACCAGGACACCCTGAAAAGCCAGAAAAACCCGCTCATTGTTTTCGGTGGCGCAAGACAACATTCCGGCGGGACACTCGAAACGGGCATGGTGGATGACTCTATTGTAAACCCGTTGGTCACTGCTGCTCTGCGGCGCTTTTTACCTACCGTGTTTCCTGGCCAGTTTGGCGAGGTGCCCGATGAAAGGGAGGCGGAAGGCGATCCATGGGAGATGGAGTGGGTGAGTACAGTGGCTCCGGTTATGCGAATGTTGGGACTGACCGAATGGTTTTAGACGGGGATTATGGGCTTCACGAGCACAGGCGAGCCCTTGGTAAGATATATTGGTTTGCGGATTAGAAGCTAGCTGACGGGTTTCTCAGGTTGGGCCTATAACTCGCCCACAGACTCCTGGGTCAATCAAAGATTCACGGACATATAATGGTCAGTACATAGCGGCAGGCTTCACAGGCCATGGAATGCCCAGAGCTTACGCTTGGTCAGTACCTTCTTTTCTCTCTTCTAATTGAACTATCTCACATCTGTTGCATCGCGATCTTTAGCGCCGAGGTTGTGGCAGGCATGATCACAGCTGATATCTGGGGGGTTGAATGGAAGAAGCCAGAGTGGCTGCCAGAGCGCTACCTGAACTGGGCAACACACCCGTAGTTCGGAGTCTTTGTATGTATTAGCCTAGATTTTGTGTATAATACCAGACATTGTCCTTTGTGTGCACAGTCGGAGTCCCATTTCGATTTAATCCGCAGTATTTGCATGCGTACCGCAAGGTTTCCCTCTGTTCTTCCCTACCTGTAAGCAATCGCCACCATCAACGTCGTGCAACAATATGGCAACATCCTCAAGCTGCGCAATCTATCTCGTCACCTATGACAGAGGCAAAGACTACAAGGGGCAGACAAAGCCCTACCACTGGGAGTTCCTCTTCGAAACTGGGAGACCTGGGTCAGGCAGCGGAATCGCGCATCAGCTACATGGGATGCCTGGCGCGTTCTACTACAGTGGTCCGGAGCCCGTAGATATCTGGTTGTCGGAAAACAGCACCCATGCATTAATCAAGAACACGCTGGAGATAGGCCAGATTCCGAGGGAGGAGCTTGATGGGCTGGAGGAGCTGCTGAGGGCGATACCGATTACCCATGACGAGGCGAGCGAGTGGAATTGTCAGTCTTGGGGAGGCGAGGCGATTACAAAGTTCATCGAGAAGGGATGGGTCGACGCGCAGTATTCCTTCGCCGTCGTGAAGGAGTGGATGAAGGAGCAGTAAATCTTGCAACTGCGGCACATTCATAGATAGCCGCTGCAGTGGATGATGCTGAAATGAACTTATTGATGGTGCGAGATATGTACGTTGGATATATGCGAGCATATGCTAATGCGAGGGTAAAGTTCGTTAACTACTGCAGGGTAAATCGATAGAAGAAGAGGTATTTCAGATAAGATAGGGCCGGCCTGCCTGAAGGAAAGGCGGATGTCAAAAGTACAACAACAGCTGGATAACCAGCAGTGATATCCGGAGAACTGATTATAAAGAAGAAAGAAGGAAATGAATAGACGGACGAGAGATAGAACCGCAATCGTGAGCCATGGCAGTCCGAAACCGAGCCACCGCTGCCTGCCCTGCCCCTAAACGATGATACATTTCTTGTCCTTCCTCTTGGTGATTGTCCGTCCCCAGCGGCCCTTCATGCTTTCCCTTAGCGCGACGTCGAAGACCTCTTTGACGCCCGTGCCGTTCTTCGCGCTGCACTCTCTGTAGCCCGCGCCGATGTCTTTCGCGACGGCCGCCCCGTGTTCGGCGGTCACAGGTGATTGCCCCTGCGCTGAAAGCATGCGCAGGGTTGTTGGGTCGGTTCGTAGATCCGTCTTTGTACCGATAAGGAGTAGAGGCGTCGAAGGGCAGAAATGAGAAACTTCGGGATACCACTGAGTGAGAGTAACCGATGGTAAGCATTTAAGGAGATTGAGGCGCGTGTAAGGTTCACCTTGTCCAACACATTGGATAAACTTGTTGGGAAATCCACCGAGAACACGATAAGAATAACGTCGCTTTCCGGATAACTCAGCGGTCGCAGTCGATCGTATTCTTCCTGTCCTGCGGTATCCCACAGGGCGACTTCGATGAGTTTCGACTCGTGCTGTACGAGCGTTACATAGTTCTCGAACACGGTCGGAATGTATGCCTGCGTCACAAACATGATTAGCATTTACGATTTCAAAACGCCAATGAGCCACGGTTGCACCTCTGGAAACCGGTTTTCGGCGTACACGATGAGCAGGCAGGTTTTGCCGCATCCACCTGGAGAGTTTTCAGCTTGATCAGGTCAATGCAAGTCAAAGTGCTCACCATCACCAACCACAACAAGTTTCCGTTTAGCATCTGGGCGTCGTCCTGGGTCCATTGTGATTGACGGTGTGGTGGTTTCGCGAGATGTTCGTGGTCATCGTCGGTTGAAGGCTCGTCTCTCGACGTCAACTCGGTTATCACGTGGGCGTTCGGCTCTATGTCATCGCCCTCGATGACGACGGCGACATCAACGACCACGAGCGTGTTTTGGCCCAGTAGGTGTAAAAGAGATGGTTTGTGTTATGGGTGGCTTGAGCCTGCGGTAGTTGTCGCTGGTGTGCTTGAGGTGAGTCACTTGCATTTCGCGTCATGGCGCGCGTAAGACTGACATTAGCCAGGACTCTGAATCGGTCACATCATCTGGGCTCAGTTCCGCATTGTCGAGATCGAATACCTGGCAGGCCATAAAAGAGTCGTGTCATGGTGATCCGCAAATTCTAGGGCGGTGCAAATTTGATGAAGGACGAGGTTCAGCGCTTATACCATCGGCTTTGGAGTTATGGAACCAGGAGAAATCGATGTTTTCGTTCGTTCTTTACGAGCCATACTCGCCTCAATCACTGCGATTCTACACCCTCGATTCGCCGATCGACTCAAATAGGCACGAAAAGTCAAAAGACTTGTATGGAGAGTCACAAAAGTATGAGTTCTCGAGTACAGACCGCGTCCGAGTCGCGCAAGGGATTAACGAGGTCGTCCTGAACCAGGTGCGATAACAAACCTATCCTCTCGATTCGTATTTGACACGTATTCCAGCTTAACTCTGCTTTCATTCTGCAAGCAATCGTTGGCTCATCTCGGTCAAAGACAGTAAAACTCTTGCCTCCAACAGCGACATTCCTGTTGACACTCGCGTCCTACCTTGGCGTATTCTCGACCGCGTACCTCTCCCTAAGCCAGACCGTCACCAAATTAACGAGTCTCTCAGTCCTACCCAATTTAATGGACTATCTTCTCACCGGCCGCTCCGCGTCAAGTGCCCCGAGACTGAGAGATATCTCTGCCACAATACATTACCTGGACGTTCGGATACAACAGGGGATATTCTTCATCACCCAGGTCGGAACCTTGCAACGACAGGACACGCGAAACATATCGTCTTACTCGTCGAGATACACCAATTTCTTCAACGCAGTGTGGCTGATCATGAACGACATAACCATCGGTGCTGCGTGCGGCGCATACGTCTCGGAGAACAGCGAATTCTTGGCCTCGTACGCCAATAAATTGGTCCAGGTGAGCGTTCAGAATCTTGTCTTGTCTGGTTTTCGCTGATATCTTTGTTCAGGTCTGGCTGCTTGACCTACCACGAGCCGCTCTATACTGGCTAGACGCCTGGCCAGCAGGTCTCAAGCTAAACGCGCAACTCAGCGGATTCTACCTGCACATATTAGTGGGGATTGTCGAGGCATGGGCATGTACGTGGCGCGCACATCCGCAATGATTCATTGATAGATGATAATTTCTACACAGCAATCCTACTTCACTTCACCCCTTCCTTCTTCAGGGTTCTTGGGCTCCTCTCATCTGTCGGAGGCGTCACACTTCTGCTCTCCCTTCTTTCCGACTTATTGACTCTCGCGTTGACAATGCATCTGCGGATTGGCTACGAACTCACCCGCGCCGTCTACTGGGCCGCTGGTGTCCGACTAGGCGGAGGCCTGCTCTGGGGCGTTTTCAGAGGCAAGTCAAACTAAACCCAGAATTTCTCCATCCGGACCCTATCTGACTCCTTATCTTTGCAGGGAAAAGACGCAATGTTCTCCGACACCGCACCGACACATGGTCCTACGACATCGACCAGCTCCTCTTCGGAACAGTGCTCTTCACGCTCTTGGCCTTTCTCTTCCCGACAGCGCTCGCCTATTACGCGCTTTTTGCTTTGGTGAGTTCACCATAAGTCAGTATCACTACGAGACGTTTCATACGAGCCCATTCCCCAACCAGCTACGCTTAGCGATTTTGCTGGTCCAAGCGTCCATCGAAACCATACTCGCGTTTATGCACCACTTCCCGCTCTTCGCTTTGGTCCAACGAGCGAAGGATCCGTGTAGACTTCCAGGTGACAATTGCAGTATACTGTACTTGCAACACCTTGACACTAACAATGACATTGTTTGTATGACCATGACTAGGCGGTGTATACTTTACTCTTCGAATCCCCCATTCAGGTCGTATCAGCAACACTGAGCTGTCACATCCATACTTGGTGCTGGAGGTGCGTTTGCTACTGAAGTTTCTTGTCTTTCGCGACTCATAGTCAAGCCTGCTATTGTGTTCTGTTATCCAGAACGAACCCATCACCCTCTCCGCGATATTCTTCCAATATAGTGAGTCTTCTCTCCTTCTCCTCGTGTCGAACCGTTGTCCGCCCGTCCATTAACTGACCCACCCTGCCTTTGTCTTTCCCTCGTGCAGATGAACTGTGGCAACGCCTCGCGCACCACTATAATCCCCTGCGATTGTTATTCCGAATTCTGGCGGGTCAGCATCTTTCGTCGATACCCATGTACTCTATTAGATATACTAGTAGTAGTGCTGACTCTGTGCAAAATTCGACTGCGGCAACATGAGCTGTAACTTAATTCTGTCGGACTGGAGAACTGCGTCTTGTACCTGTCTTGTCCGATCCATGTTTGTCTGTATTTAAGAATAGTCCCCGCAGAGGTAATCTTGAATTCAATCATGACAGCTGCCAATCGCATGCCGCCCAAGACTCAACTCATTATTGAAAACCGCTACCACCCACCATCGTCCACTGTTATCACCTACCGAAATAAGCACCTTCTTCTCATTTACAGCAATGGCAACCGCAAAAGGCTCTCGAAGAAACAATCAGGCGCCCATACTAGGTGTAGGAGACGCTCTGGGCGCGGGGGACTCGTACATTGTGACAGATGTGCTGTCGCCTGATGAAGCCGATGCGGCCTTCGAGAAGATGAAGACCGAAGTCGACTGGAAAACTATGCACCATCGAGGTAAACGCTAGAACAGACTTGATTGCCGTCCCAATGTAAACACTTTCCTCATTCCAAGGTGGAGAAGTACCGAGACTGGTAGCCGTGGAGGGCGAGATCGGGGAGGATGGAAGGTATGATCGACGAGCGCTTATTTCTTATTCTGATTCTCGATCTGAGCTCTGAGGCACATATGTTACAGTTTTCCTATATATCGACATCCAGCGGACGAGTCGCCGCCACTAGCGCCCTTCTCTCCTACCGTTGCGCTCATACGCGAGCGCGTCCAACAGGTGCAGTATAAATCCATGATGATCTGAGTAGCCCCTATTTACTCTACATAAACGAATCAAACCCAGGTTCTAAAGCACCCAGTGAACCACGTCCTCATCCAACACTACCGCTCGGGGAAGGACTACATATCCGACCACTCGGACAAGACGATCGACGTCGTAAAGGGGTCGAGCATCGTGAACGTGTCTCTGGGTGCTCAGCGTGTCATGACGCTGCGCATGAAGAAGGACAAATCGACCGATAATGATGCTGCTATTGATACCGGCGGTGCAGGAACGCCACGACTCGCGCAGCGCATACCCCTTCCCCACAACTCGATGTTCGTTATGGGTCTCGAGACAAATGCGAAGTGGCTTCACGGGATCAACCACGACAATCGACCGTTGCACACCAAGTCACCAGAGGAGCAGGCGTTTGAGGGCGGTCGAATCAGCCTGACTTTCCGCCATATCGGCACGTTCTTGAGCAAGGACGAAAGCCGTATTTGGGGGCAGGGTGCGCGCAGCAAAGAGAAGGAGCAGGCCGGGCTGATTGTCTACGATGAAGAGGAAGTGAGCAAACTGATCCAGGCATTTGGAGACGAAAACCAGAAAAGCGACTTTGACTGGGATGCACAGTATGGCAGCGGTTTCGATTTACTACATTTTACAGCAAAATAATTTGTACATACAAGTGTTCAATTCGGATCGTAGGAATCACAACCGATTTGCACCAACCATTTCTGTCTATCCGTCTTCCGTTTGCATAGCACGCTTTTGTTGCCCATGCAGTTGCCATCTCCACAAGTGTGAATGTTCGCGTTTGTTGTGTCCCGCCGTAGAGAGCCGAACCTCTTTCCTGTCATTTGACTGGGGAATGCCAAACTGCCGGGATCGGGGAGGCACTGTGTCACTGAGCTTTTGGACGCAGGAAGGCAGAGACGGAGGCTGGGCAGCGTGCGCATATCGGTGGCAAATGCGAATACCCTGAGCCGCTGCTGCGTCGACAGCGTCGGTGCGAGTTGGGAAAGGATGGCGAGCTGAATTTCAACGGGCAACGCATGAAGCGGGGACGTTGAGGGTGGCGACTGGGTGTTCTGAGGTGTGACTGGTACGCAGTCGCAATCAGTGCACGACGAGGCCGTTTCGGGAGACGGTAAAGGCTGCAGCATCAGCCTTGAGTACTTGAGCAGCGTCAGTGCCTCCCGCGCCGTCTGAGACTTCAAAAAGACGTTTCGGGCAACAATATTCTTTACATCGGCCCTCAGCGTCTGCCATCCACCCCATTCGTCGTCAGACTCCGAGTCGTCTTGTTCATCTGCCTCGATGTCGTTCCCATATACGTCCATCTTCTCCATGGTCCAGCAATGTTGCACAGCTCGGGCAAGCGCTCGCACGCCTTTATACCCCATATTGTTAGAGCTGGCGTGTAACTCCACCAGCTTGCATCCGCGGGTGATATACGCGGCCAAAGCTCGAGCATCCGTCGAGTCAAGGCCAGTCATGCTGAGGTGGAGGGCCGCAAGACATGGCAGCTCGGGAAGTAGGGAGAACAGCGTTCGCTTAAACTCGGGCGATAGAGGGTTACTGGACAGAACCAATGATGATAGTTGAGGACTTGCGGACACGAAATCCGTTGCAAGCTGCGCATCTCCTCGAATATAATTCTGAAGCACATAGTAAGTATCAGACATAAAGTTGAGAGAAAGAGCACGTACAGCTCGCAGGCTCAGCTTTGTCAAATGAACCAGGGGCTCGTGTAAAGCCTTCAGCCAATCTATGAGGGCTTGGAACCCCTCATCGCCCATATGGACATCCCACAGCTCCAATGAGTCAAGAGACCGCGGAAAGGGTCTCGTCGGCTTTTCCTTGTCGGAAGCCCACACTGGAGTCGCTGAACTCGTGTGCGATATACCATTCAAGATCCCTGTAGAAAGCCAGCCAAAGAACTGCACACATCCTTCATCGTACAATGACTTGTGGCTGACGACGAAAACGTTCGAATTGGGTTCTAGCTTCAGTCTATAGACAAGATGTCGCACAGGGTCGCCTTTTGAGAATGAATACAGGTTTTCGGTGACATTCGACAGTATGACGAACCTGCTTGAAATTCTGTGCCGTCCATGGTTCCCGGAAAGGTCACAAGTCAACGGCTATGAGGAGGACATGATCGTTGGAGGAGGGAGGTAAGCTGAGTGGAGACAGAGGAGATGTATTGACCAACAAGTCCCAATCTGGGTATGGCTGAGGTACAGGTCGAGATGATGCCGGGTAATTGAATACACCAAACTGGTTACTTGTTTACACCCACCATCATCCTCCTATCAGTGCCACAATCCGTATACGTTTCTATTCGCGGATATCCTCAAGAACCAGAAATTTCTGCCGCTAGAGAGCGCCTACCGGACAGGTCGTTTAACGGACTTATCGCCTGAACCAGTTGCAAGATAGCGATACAGAACAATATGTTTGTCTACGATAAATGATGAAGAGGAAGTGAGCAAACTGATTCGGGCATTCAGGGAGGAGAACCAGAAATGCGATTCTGACTGGGACACGCAGTATGGTAGCGGCTCTGATTTATTACATTCTCCAGCGAAATACATACAAATGTTCACTTTGTAGGACTTGGATCGTAGGAATCACAACTTATTTGTTCCAACAATTTTTGTCTGTCCGTCTTCCGCTTGCACAACACGCTCCGATTGCCCATGCAGTTGCCATCTTTAAAAGTGTGAACCTTCGTAGCTGTTGTGTCCCGACATAGAGAGATGAATTTCTTTCCCATGGTTTGACTGGGGAATGCCAAACTCCCGGGATCGGGAAGGCGCTGCGTCTCTGAGCTTTTGGAAGCTGGAAGGCAGAGACGGAGACTGGGTAGTGTACGATGGTCGGTGGCGTATGTAAACACCTTGAGCCGCTGCTGCGTCGATAGTGTAGGCGCGAGCTGTGAAAGGATAGCGAGCTGGATTTCAACGGGCAACCCATGGAAGAGGGAGTTTGAGGGTGAGGCGGTGTTCTGAAGCACGGTTGGTATGCACTCGCACTCAGTGCACGACGATACTGTTTCTGGAGGCGACAGAGGCTGGAGCATCAGCCTCGAGTATTTGAGTAGGCTTAGAGCCTCCCGGGCAGTCTGGCGCTTCGAAAAGACGTTTCGGGTAAGAATGGTCTTCATACTGGCCTGTAGCGTTAGCCATCCGCCCCATTCGTCCTCAAGCCCAGAGTGGTCCTGATCATCTGTTTCGTGGCCGTTGATGTTGCTGTACAACTCCAGCCTTTCCATCGTCCAGCAATGTTACATAGCACGAACGATCGCTCGCACGCCTTTATACCCCATGTCATTAGAGCTAGCGTGCAGCTCCACGAGCTTGCATCCGCGGCTGATAAACGCTGCCAAAGTCCGAGCATATGTCAAGTCCAGGTCAGTCATGCTCAAGTGGAGATATGCTCGACATGGTAGCCCGGGAAGAAGAGAGAGCAGTGCTTGCTTAAACTCAGGCGATAGGGGGTTATTGGACAGGACCAATGATGCTAGCCGAGGTCCTGTAGTCACAAACCTGGTCGCAAGTTTGTGCATCTCCTTCAATCCCATTCTGGAGCGCACATTCAGTATTTGACATAACATTGACGCATGCATCACTCACAGCTCGCAGGTTCAGTTTTGTCAAAGGGAATAGGGGCTCATGCAAGGTGTGTAACCAAGATACGAGAGCTTTGAACCCTTTATTTCCCATATGCACACCCCCCAGCCCCAATGAATCAAGAGATCGCGGAAAGGGTTTCGGAGGCTGTTCTTCGTTGCGGGTTAACCCTGGGGTCGCTGTAGTCGTATGCAATGTACCACTCAAAACACCTGTGGAAAGCCAGCCAAAGAACTGCACGCATCCCTCATCGTACAGCGACTTGTGGCTGACGAGGCAGACGTTCAAGTTGGGGTCCCGCTCCAGGCTAGAGACGAGATCGCGGATGGGGTCGTCTTTTCAGAGTAAGACCAGGTTATCACTGCCGACGTTCGACACTACGACGAACCTGCCTGAAATTTGGTGTGGTTCATCCTACCTCGAGAAGGTCCTCAGCGCTTGGAAAGAATAGAACCAAAGTGGCCTATGACCATAGTCGTCCGGAACTAAGATGCAGAGCCGCTCAAGGGGACTGTTGACGCAACACTTCATCAACGGAACTTGTCAAAAACCATCATTATCTCTATTCATGACTCCCAGGTACAATCCACTCAAAGCAGCTAGCAGAGGCCACCAGCTGCGACGAAGTGGACCTTGTCTTTCCTAAAACGAATCTACCGACTGGCCCGGAGAGGAGGACCTCCAAAATAGACTTATCTCCTGAAAGACTCACGAACCCATGACGGACCAAAGGTGGCGCCTGTGTTGAATTCTCAAGATAGCGCGTAGTATGGCTGCCTTATCGCAGGCAATGGGCATATGTGGGAGTGTCAAGAAGGACCTGGCCCTTTGGCGCGTTCAACCAACTTTGAACGTTTAAACTCTGGTCTTTCGCCAACTTGTCACACACTCGTCTCGCAATGAGCACGCCCTCGCCGCCTCCGACGAAGGAACACACGATGGAGGGAGATGAAGCAGAGCTCGCACGCATGGGCTACAAGCAAGAATTGCAGTGAGCACGATGGCTTTTCCTGCATTTATTCCAAAGAAGCTCACTCTCCACACCTTCCCAGTCGCGATCTGGGACTCTTGCAGGTATGTGCAATTGGGAAATATCTCGCTCTATATATGGCAGCTGACATGTCCAACAGAACTTTGGGGTGCGCGACGTTGAGGGAATTGTGCTGAACTTGGCTGAGGCAAAAATCGCTGATAGGTGTCCTTTTCGATCATTTCTGTCATTACCGGTATCCCATCACTCTTCTTATATGGACTAGTGAGTTGCAGGTATATGTCGATGTTTGTAGTCACTTACTTTGCCGGCAGACCACTGGGGGTCCTGTGGTGATGGTCTGGGGGTGGGTGGTTGTTGGTATGTTTTCAACACTGGATTTTGTGTTTCGGATTTGTCACTCACTAAGGCACGTCAGCGTGCTTCACTATGCTTGTCGGACTTGCTATGGCAGGTGAGTACCCGGCACGCACACATAGAACGACGCTAATCATCTGTCTTCAGAGATCTGTAGGCATGTAGCCTTTGAGTTAGTCTCAGAGAGCCAACTAATAAATGACGTACAACAGTGCACATCCCACATCAGGCGGTCCTTATTTCTGGGCAGCAATGCTTTCCAGAAAGCAAAATGCAGCTTTTGCATCATGGATAACTGGTCGGTTGTTTTCGCTCGTCAAGCGATCCTTAACTCACTTCCAGATGGTCGAAGGGTGGTTCAATTTGCTTGGACAAGTAGCGGTTACTACTGGAATCAGGTGCCTTTAATTGTGTCCTATATACGTGCATACATGCTGGACTAACTCTTCGCATAAGCTTTGCGTGCGCCAATTTCATATCAACTGCATGTACCCTTGGAACATCTTTCGAACCAACGGCAAAAACGACAATTGGTGCGTTCTGTGCGTTGACTTGAGGCTCCTTCTAAACGATCTGCAGGTATCTACGCCGCGGTACTCTTTACTCAAGGGCTAACAAACACGTTTGGTGTGAAGTTACTCCACCAACTTAACAATATCTCAGTATGGTGGCACGCTGTTGGGACGACTTCCCTTGTAATCGCAATCCTGGCAAAAGCGCCAAAGCATCAGTCTGCGAAGTTTGTGTTCACTCAGTTTATTGATGGAACAGGAGCACCAGGAGAAGGCTGGGGTGATAGAGCGAGCCACGTCTATGTTATTGTTATTGGAGTATGTCAAAGTTCAATCTCGTACAATTGCCTGATGAGCTAACAGGGATTGGTATGCAGATTCTTATGGCCCAGGTATGCATCTCCTTCTCAGAGGAATTTGGTGACTTAATCATTCGACGTCGTGCAGTATACTCTAACAGGTTTGTAGCCCATAAATTCATATTTGTCCCCTCCATGCTCATATTTCCCAAGGGTTTGACGCCAGCGCTCATGTACGTGTCGGTCCGTGTCTTTGATATGCTGACCCTAATGTTTATTTTTGAAGATGACTGAGGAGACTCGCAATGCAGCCATGTCTGGTAGCATAGGCATCGTGACAGCGATTGGGGTCTCCGCGATTCTAGGATGGTTCCTCATTCTTGGCCTGCTCTTCTCAATTCAGGACTTCGATGGCACACTTGCCTCATCAACAAAACAGCCAGTAACCCAAATTTTCTTGGACACAGTTGGTGAAAAAGGCGCTATTGTGTTAATGGTATTCGCTCTGCCTCATTATCTGTTCCACTCAGACATTGACACTGCTCCTAGGTCATCGTCATTGGTGCTATGTACTTTTGCGGGTAGGCTTTGCTTTGCTCGAGCTCAAGTGCCGTCTGCTCATGCTGCCGGCAGAACGTTTTCAATCACTTCGAATTCACGCATGATGTATGCATTTGCACGCGACGGAGGTATTCCTGGACACAAGTTTTTTGCGTATGTCAATACGCAATGGAAGTCGCCCATCCGAACAGGTATGTACCAAGTGTACATCTACACTTATTATCCAACTAGGCTGAAATCAGCCTTGTCTTCCAGTTTGGCTTGCATGCACACTCAGCTTCATTTTGGGGCTCCCAAGTCTCGGTAGTTCCGTCGCGTTTGCTGCCGCAACATCCATCGCCACAATCGGGCTCTATATCTCATATGGTATACATATCGTCATGATGTCACTTGCTTTCACAACGTCTGACGGCCATCCTAGCTATCCCCATTGCTCTTCGTGTTATCTATCGAGATCAGTTTATTCGTGGTCCTTTCCATTTAGGCGCCTTCTCTCTACCCATCGCTACGGTTGCAGTCTTGTGGATTATCTTCATCTCCATCGTCTTCATTCTCCCACAAGTCAACGTAAGTTTTCCTTTGCAGTATCGAAGACACACACGATGCTGATGAATGTGATTTTCAGCCGGTTGATTCACAGACTTTCAACTACGCTATAGTTGCCGTTGGAATTGTCATCGTTTACAGTGTTGGATTTTGGCTGTTGAGCGCTAGAAAGTGGTTCACCGGCCCCGTCAAACAAATAGAAGGTGAGAATACAGAAAATCCCGACTGGAATAGCGATTGATGTCAATCCGTATGTAGCGGAGGGACTGGGGATTGATGTTATGGACCCTAGCAAGGCAGGGAAGTACGAAGAGATGGCGGTCGGAACGAAGGAAACTGCCTAGTTACTTCAAGCTTCGTTCAGAGCAATGACCTGTGTTTACCCGTACAATGACGATGTCTTTTTTCTCCAGGTCGACTTTGTCATAATCTTTGTGAGTTGGGAGCTCCATCCCATGTCGCGCCATCAAAGCTCCGACAGGCTTCTTCGATGGTCATATTTCCGTGCCCATGCAAAGCATCTCTATTCCCATGTCAACTTGAAGTCCTCCTTATTTATATGCTGACTGTTAGGGATGTGGGCAAGGCAATCCAACCTCCAAGTCGATAATGGTCCCCAAAAACGCTCTCCTATTGATCACCTCTCTAATTTTTCATGCTTTGGGCGTCAGCTCTCAGGCCGCAGCCATAGACCCGGTTTGCTCCAGAATTTCTCATGTAATATCCAACTCCAGCCAGGTCTTTCTTCCTGGTGCGCATTATATCTCTTAACAATGAGCATATACTGAAGGAACTTATATAGGTGACCCTACATACGAAAAGGACATACTTCATTTTGCCAGCTCCAGCACTCAGCGCTCAAAATGCGTTGTCGAGGCAGGATCTCCTTCTGACATTGCAAAAATAGTGAGCCATATGCATCCAATCTTGCAAATACGCACACGCAACTTATGCCCGTCGTAGCTAGCAGTTATACGAGCTACCCGATCGCCGTTCGCGGTTAAAGGCGGGGGTCATGCCACAAATCCCGGGTTTTCATCTACACCGGGTGTACATATTTCCATGGCTCGATTTTCTGAAGTGACATACCATGCTGCACAGCAAACGGTAGACGTTGGCGCCGGATTGATCTGTGATGATATTTATAGTGCCTTGGAGCCGTTTGGCGTTAGCATCCTAGGAGGTCGAGTCACGGGAATCGGTGCGGCGGGGTTCACTCTAGGCGGGGGTGCGTCTGTATTTCCAACTGTGTATCGGGCCACACTTTCTCACATCGTTTTCAAGGTTATGCCTGGAAGTCTAATCAACACGGCCTTGCCGTCGACAACGTGGTTGCATACGAGCTTGTCACCCCAAATGGCAAAATCGTTAATGTAACGCATGATTCTGACCCTCAATTGTTCTTCGGACTGAAAGGAGGTTTTAATAACTTTGTATGCTTATTTCTTGTCTGCGTAACCGGAGAAATTTTGACGGCCATGCAGGGGATAGTAACGAAGTTCACTGTCAAAGCATTTCCTCAAACACAAGTTTGGGTACGTTGATGTATAAGTAAGACGACGTATGATGGTTTTCTCACCGAATTGATTTAGGGCGGTATAATATTGAATCTGCAATCAACGATACCTGCCGTTTCAGCCGCGATAACTAAATTCCAGACGGAAGTCAAGGATCCTAAAGCTGCAGTCATTATAAGCTATAATTATGTGTCGCAAATTCAGCAGGTATGCGAATCGACTGTTCTCTTCAGGAGGCAGCCTACTCACACTCAAATTTATTAGATTGTGGTTACTCAGAATCTGTTCTATGATGCGCCAACGCCTCCTGAAGGAATATTTGACGACTTCTTGGCTATTCCTGCAACTAGTACCGATATTAGCACGCGAAGCTTACTATCGCTTGTTCAGTCCAGCCCTATTAGTGAAATCCCTATACGGTGAGCATAACGACGACTCGATTTATTCAATGTGTTAAAACAGAGCTGCAAGGGACATGTACGAAGGATTCCCTATGCTCCAGGCGACTCCTGATGTCCTGGATGTACTGGTGAACGAGACACAGGTACGTCAAGAGTGCAAATTACACCATACCAACAAGCTCAAAGTGAGCGTAGTTCTGGGGTGCTGCTCTGCAAAATAAATCATCGCAGGTACTTTCATACAACGTCGAACTCTTCCTGCCGACGCTTTACACGCACAACACCGAAAAAACTGCGTACCCGCCTGTGCGCAACATACCTTTTCAACCCTTTAACATCGCGTACTCGTGGAACTCTTCCGACTTCGACAGTGACCTCCACAATGCGATTCTCGCAAGTGCGGCTCACATCAAACAGAAGGCGATCGAGCAGGGTCAGACACAACTGAAGAACGCGCCAACCTATCCGAACTATGCTGCACTTGGGACGCCATTGCAAGCGATGTATGGCACGAATATCCCTGCTCTTCGGCAGCTAAAGGCTCGTGTTGACCCCGACAATGTTATGGGCCTAGCAGGCGGGTGGAAGTTTTAGCATAGAGTAGGAACTGGTCCTTGTGTAACAAGAATTATTATAAACCCTTTACCACAAGGCTTGCCACAAGTGTAAATTCACATAGACGTCCAAGTCAAGACGAGATAGGGATGTCCAACAAGCTCCTCAGTTTACGGTGCAATCTCACTAATAATTGTCTGGTCCTGGTGTGCGGTCAACTGCTTGCGCTCATGAAGGTTCATAAGTGTCTGCAGGACGCATTTGCGTCTACACGAGGAGCAAAAACTGTTAGCTGAATATTCCAACACGGCTCCTGATGTTCTGACGTTCCAAAATGTATACCTTGTTTGAATCTTGATTATTTGCTCTGTTGAACTCCATTGGTCAAGTTGATCATGTTAGCTACGGGAAGGCGTCCTGTTGGACTAAACGGTACGGCTTTATCTTGCAACAGAATGAATGCTGCGCAGATATATTTGAGGGTGCCCCAACCCTTTGGTAGCCTTACCACACCATCCCCCACATGCTTTCTGCATCTCAAGCTACCCACCCACCGCGTTATTATCAATTCATGATACTTATGCTCCTTCACCTATTTTCCACATGCTTTAACTCTCAACCTGGTCCCGCAATACCCGGTAGCCTATAATCACGGTACAGGATGGGTTAATAGGCCTTCCTGTCAAGGCCAAAGTAGTGAATGGCGAACAGACCCAATATGTTTATCTCATTCCACAGAGTTTACACGGGGCATTGATTAACATCCATTCCGTTCTGATTGACAGTGGCACTCTGCATCATTGGGCTCTAATTTGAGCACGGGCACCTACCTGGCAGAGTGAAGCAACAGGGAAGGTCAATTTGGCGAGCTGAAATTAGGGTCTCGCTTTATAATTGCGTACCTGAATCATCGGAACCTTTGAAATGAATGATTGTAAGCCTTAGAGATTGTAACATTGAACATGCACGTGCCACTCATCTGGGCGCCTAATCCAGAAGATTGATTGCAGTGTGGCTGTGCCGGTAATGTTCTCACGAACGAAATTTGGAGGCATCAACAATGACGTGACGGATCATGTTTACTCACATCTTCATCTTTCGCAACGTTCTGCTTGTTCTGCCCATTGGCCTAGCCGCCCATACCACTCCTTAAGACGCAGAAAACAACACCCAAAGGCCATGGGTGCATACTACGATGAGATTGAGATCGACGACATGGCATGATGGAAGTCGCCCATCCGAAAAGGTATGTTCCAAGTGTACATCTACGCTTATTATCCAACTAGGCTGAAATAAGTCTTGTCTTCCAGTTTGGCTTGCATGCACACTCGGCTTCATTTTTGGGGCTCCCAAGTCTCGGTAGTTCCGTCGCGTTTGTTGCCGCGACATCCATCGCCACAATTGGGCTCTATATCTCATATGGTACACATATCGTCATGATGTCACCTGCTTTCACGACATCTGAAGGCCCTTTCTAGTTATCCCTATTGCTCTTCGTGTCGTCTATCGAGATCAGTTTGTCCATGGCCCTTTTCAATTAAGCGCCTTCTCTCTACCCATCGCTACGGCTGCAGTCTTGTGGATTATCTTCATCTCCGTCATCTTCATTCTCCCACAAGTCAACGTGAGTTTTCCCTTTGCAGTATCGAACACACACACAGTATACTGATGAATATGATTTTCAGCCGGTTGATTCACAGACCTTCAACTACGCTCTAGTTGCTGTGGGAGTTGTCATCGTTTACAGTGTTGGATTTTGGCCGTTGGAAAGTGGGTCACCAGCCCTGTCAAACAAATAGAAGGCGAGAATACAGAAATCCCGACTGGAATAGCGATTGATGTTATGGACCCTAGCAAGGCAGGGAAGTACGAAGAGATGGCGGTTGGAACGAAGGAAACTGCCTAGTTTTTACTCCAAGCCCCGTTCAAAGTGCTGGCCTGCGTTTACAATGTCGATGTGTTTCTCTGTATCTCAATTTTCCCATAAACTTTGTCTGTTGAGGGCTCCAAAGTATGTCGCAGTATCAATGCTCCGACAGGCTTCTTCAGTGATATTCTTTCCACGCCCATGCAGCAGATCATGTCCTCATTCCCATGACAAGTTTAACTTCCTATTTATGCGCTAACTGTCTGAAATGTGCAAGGCAATTCAACCCAATCTCGAAGTCGGCCATGCTTCCCAGAGACGCTCTCCTCTTGAGCCTGTCTTTGATTTTTCATACTTTGGGAGTCATCTCGCAGGCCCAAGTCATTGACTCAGTTTGTTCTAGAATCTCACATGTGATATCCAACTCTAGTCAAATCTTTCTTCCTGGTGCGCATTTTATCTCTTATCAATGAGCATCTACTGAAGAAACTTATTAGGTGACCCTACATATGAAAAAGACATACTTCACTCCGCCAGCTCCAGCACTCAGCGCTCAAAATGCGTTGTCGAGGCTGGATCTCCTTCCGACATTGCAAAAATAGTGCGTCATCGAATCCTGCAATACGCACGCGCAACTTATGGCCATCGTAGCTAGCAGTTATACGAGCTACCCGATCGCCGTTCGCGGTTAAAGGCGGTGGTCATGCCATGAATCCCGGTTTTTCATCCACGCCAGGCGTGCACATCTCCATGGCTCGATTTTCTGAAGTGACATACCATGCTGCACAGCAAACGGTAGACCTTGGCGCTGGACTGATTTGGGATGACGTCTATAGTGCTTTGGAACCGTTTAACGTCAGTGCACTAGGAGGGCGAGTTACGGGAATTGGTGTAGCTGGGTTCACTCTCGGTGGAGGTGCGTCTGTACTGTCAACTGTGTACTGGGCCGCACTTTCTCACATTGTTCTCAAGGGTACGCCTGGAAGTCTAATCAACACGGTCTTGCCGTCGACAACGTGGTTGCATACGAGCTTGTCACCCCAAATGGCAAAATCGTTAATGTAACGCATGATTCTGACCCTCAATTGTTCTTCGGACTGAAAGGAGGTTTTAATAACTTTGTACGTTGACTTCTTTGTCTACCTCAATCAGAGAGAATCATGACGGCCATGCAGGGGATAGTAACGAAGTTCACTGTCAAAGCATTTCCTCAAACACAAGTTTGGGTATGTTGAGGCATAGGCATGATTACGTTTGACTTCTTTGTAACCAGATTGATTTAGGGTGGTGTAATATTGAGTCAAGAATCGACGATACCCGCCGTTTCGGCTGCGACTACCAAATTCCAGACGGAAGTCAAAGATCCTAAAGCTGCAATTATTATAGGTTATACCTATGTGGCACAACTTCAGCAGGTACATCTACTGAGTATTCTCTACGAAAGTGACCTACTTACAATCACAATCATCTAGACTTTAGTTTCTCAAATTCTGTTCTATGATGCCCCGACGCCTCCTGAAGGAATATTTGACGATTTCTTGGCTATCCCTGCGGCTACCACCGATATCAGCACGCGGAGCTTCCTATCGCTTGTCCAGTCTTCTCCAGGCGTTAGCGGTATTCCTACAAGGTGAGCACGATGATGATTTGATCTGTCGATTGTATTGAGATAAGAGCCATAAGGGGCATGTACGAAGGAATATCTATAGTCCAGGCAACCCCTGAGGTTCTGGATACCCTTGTGAACGAGACACAGGTGCGTCAAAGAGTACAAATTACTCCATGGATAACAAGTTTGAAGTGAACTAAGTTCTGGGGTGCTACTCTGCAAAACAAAACATCGCTGATGCTTTCATACGATGTCGAACTCTTCCTTCCGACTCTTTACTCGCACAACACCGAACAGACTGCGTACCCACCTGTGCGCACCATACCTTTCCAGCCTTTTAACATCGCATACTCGTGGAACTCTTCCGAGTTTGACAGCGATTTCCACGAGGCAATTCTTGCAAGTGCGGCTCACATCAGGCAGAAGACGATCGAGCAGGGTCAGACACAGCTGGAGAACGTGCCAACGTATCCGAACTATGCTGCACTTGGGACGCCATTGCAAGCGATGTATGGCGCGAATATCCCTGCTCTTCGGCAGCTAAAGGCTCGTGTTGACCCCGACAATGTTATGGGCCTAGCAGGCGGTTGGAAGTTTTAGCATATAGTAGGACCTGCTCCTTTATGATTTGAGTAACTCTTTACCACCAGATTTTCCATCAATGTACATTTGTATCCATGTCACGACGAAGTGGCGATGTTCGTCAAGCTCCTCAGGTTATAGTGCTATCTCACTGTGGACTGTCTGATCCCTGGGTTCAGTCAACTGCTTGCGTTCGTGAATATTCATACGTGTCTTCCGGACGCATCTGCGTCTACACGAAGAACAGGAGCTGTTAGGTGTATATTCGAACACAGTTCTCGATCTTCCTGAGGCACCGAAATGTATACCTTGATTGAACCTTGATTGTTTGCTCTGCTGACCTCCATTGATTTTTGGTCGCGTTATTCATGGGGAGGCACCCTGCCGGATTAAATGGTATTGTATTATCTTGCAACAGGCTGAATGCTGCGCAAATATATTTGAGGGTGCTTCAACCCTTGTTAATCTTACCATGGCACATCTCCCACCTGCTTTCTGCATCCCAGGCTATCCATGCACCAGGCTATCATCCACTCACGGTACTTGTGCTCCTCCACCTATTATTCCGCTTACTTTAACCCTCAACCTAGTCCTGCAATACGCGGTAGCCGATACGCAAAGGTACAGGATGGATTGATAGGCCTTGCGGTCAAGGCCAAAGTAGTGAATGCCTAACAGACACGGTATTTTTGTTTCATTCCACAGAATTTACATAGGGCATCGACCAAGCATCGACTAACGTCCATTCCTCTCTGACTGCCGGTAGCACTTCGCACCATTGGGCTATTCGAACAGGGACACCCACCCGGCAGAGGGAAGCAACAGGCAAGATCGTTTTTGCAAGCTGAAACTAGGCTCTCACCTTGTAAGTGCAAACCTAAGTACCGCAATATTTTAAATGAGCGATTGTGAGCCTGAGAGATCGTGGCATTGAACATGAACGTGCCACTCCTTCAATTTGGGCGCCTAATCCAGAAGATTGATTGCAATGTGGCTGTGCCGGTAATGTTCTCACGATCAGTCATTAGCAGCGACGTGACGGATCATGATTACTCACATCTTCATCTTTACCATTCTCGTAGCGTCCTGCTCGTTCTGCCCCTCGGCCTAGCCGCCTACACCACTCCTTAAGACGCAGAAAACAACACTCAAAGGCCATGGGTGCATACTACGATGAGATTGAGATCGAAGACATGGCATGGGACGAGGAGAAGCGGGTGTACCACTACCCGTGCCCCTGCGGCGACCGATTCGAGATTTCGCGGCGGCAGCTCGCA
Organism: Psilocybe cf. subviscida; assembly: GCA_013368295.1. Taxonomy (NCBI): domain Eukaryota; kingdom Fungi; phylum Basidiomycota; class Agaricomycetes; order Agaricales; family Agrocybaceae; genus Psilocybe; species Psilocybe cf. subviscida. The sequence continues at coordinate 2,387,008 of JAACJJ010000029.1, read as the reverse complement.
GACTGCGAGGACATCGCCATCTGCCCGAGCTGCAGCCTGGTGATCCGGGTGATATTCGATCCAGTGCGTCATTGGTATGTCCATGCCCTGCAGTCTGTCTCTGACACCCCGGGCTTTTGCAGCTCGACTTTGAGGATGAGCCTCCGGACGATGAGGAGTCTGGGGAAGAGGAGGAGGAACAGCGGGAGGAGGAGGATGAGGATGAGAGCGACGACGACGATGCTGCTGCGTTCCAGGATGCGATGGAGAACCTCACCATCGCCGATGAGGCGCCCAAGACTGTTGCCGTCTCTGCGTAATAAGCGTGGCAAAAGTACTATTTTGACTCTCTTGTATTTTAGACGTAAGTCGTCGATTTCATTTCCGCCTTGAAATCATGCTGATTTTTGGCATTCAGACGGATGTATTTTCTAATGGTTTCACTTCGTTCATCGGCTCTGCGAGCTCGATTTTATCACACTTATCACTCAAGACATTACTTAGGCTCAACTGGAGCCGTGGAATACAATCTTTGGGACATTTTCACACATTCAGGCGAACAGCCATGTCTTTCTGTCAGTCAATCGTTCTGGTCGAAGCCTTCAAGAACACACTCGCGCCACACCGAATGCCGTCTTTCGGTACGTATTCCGACGGTAAGTGGGCATCAGACCATTATGAAGTTCTAACGTTGGTATTGTTGGCCGAGGGGGGGGGTTCCTAGACCGCTGACAAGCTCTAAACTTTCACCTCATCTGAATGATACTTCTCAGATTGAATTAACGCTCGGCCCTTTGAATTCAAAATTGCCATGAACTACCCATGTCAAATGGCAGGTGCATCTGCAAGACATCATGCAAAATGCAGGATTTCGTTGCTCAGGCATGAGCTCAATACACTGTGATGCACGCTTGCAAGTTGCTCAATAAAATTGTATTCTTTATCAGGTATCCCTTGTAAACCTTGTGAGCACGAGTCCGCCACTCGAGTCCGACTTCATTTGAATAACGCCTTTCACTGAGCAAAAGCGCAATTCCTCGACTGCTGGAGTCATGGGATTGAGAGAAATTGGAGCATACATGCCCAAATCAGGTGTATTCAAGAGGCAGAGTCTATGCAATGATTGATCGAGAGTATCTTTCTTTCCAACTTCCACCTCAAGTTATCGCCCTACCGCCGCCTTCGAGGTATTCCGCGGTAAAACGTTCCATCGACGCGCCCCGGAATGCCCACGTTAGGCTATACCGACTCGATACTGACAGGAACTTTCCGCGCCGACCTTTTATCCGCTGGATATAAACGGAGGAATGCCCACACACCGACCATTCAGATAGCTCTTCTAGTCTTTCCATCTGATTCCATCAAGGAATAATATCGCTGGGATAAGCAATTACGCCACCTGGGTGAGTGAACCCCCCAGTTTACATCGAGATGTGTTCTCACTTCTCTGCGAAATAAGCAATGAGGGGGAGCCTGCATAATGCGTTTGGAACACTATTTATGCATGGGTGGATGGACCCCTATTGACGCGCTATGCAAAAGCGTCGAGGCATGGGAACGCGCCGAGAGGCTAGCCGCATATGGGAGCAGGTTTGTTTTAAGGCACACGGCCGTGAGCTTAGAAAAGAACTGACCCGGGTGGCAATCCTCGCCCGTTTTGCTCACTCCATCCCCACACACGAGGCAAGACCCGTCACGATCATCCAGTTCAACACGAGGCGCGTCAGACGTCCATCCGCCTGTATCTACTACGCTCTGGCTATCTAATCCTTCTTTCTCTTCTCTTCCTTTCTTTTTTTTTCTTTAGTGGGCTGTGCTGTGCCATGCCCCCTCCGCCCCCCGGCTCCTCCTCGCACCAGTCCAGGAGAAACCCCAGCACGACACCCTCACCAACGGATGCACACGAAATTTCCTCATCCCGTGTTTCGAAAGATTCCGAAGGTTATCCGTCATGGCTCCCCAAGCGACCACCACCACCAGCCCCCGCGTCCACATTCGCGTCGTCCGTCTTAGGGGGTCCCAGCGAGGCGCCCTCACCAAGCCCAGTTGAACCACCACCTATGGTTGGCGGACGCAAGCCGACACCCCGTTCAGTCCGGATTGTGAATTTGCAGGATTCATATGGTCGTCTTACAGAAAAACAAACTCGGTCGGACCGTGATGCTGTCGAACAGGCTCGGGGCGGTCCACATGCCCCGCCCAGGGTTTGGACGCGTGCCTCTGGTGTCCCGCCGACGGCCTTCAACGCATCGGAGCACGACGAGTTTCTTCCGCTTCCGCAACCACGGTTCAAGGCAAAAAATCTCCAGCTCGAGAGGGTCGAAAGTCACAGCAAATGGATGAGGCTTTATTTTTACTTGTGGCCGCTGTTGGTTTTCTACCACATTCCCCTTCAGACGTACTTTGACTTCAATGCCGCGTTCATCCTCCTACAGTGAGTTCCAGTTCTCTTGTTCATTTTTTTTTTCGCTTGCACCAAACTTTCGCTCAACATTTATCCTGCCATCCGAACACAGAGTTGCCAAGTATCCGAACCCACTGTCATCGGGTAAAAATTGGGCTTTGGGCGGCGCAGCGTACATTGCTTCTTGGCTGGCGTGGATTTTTGTTGTGTGCGTTGTTTATGAACTGGTTTATTCCTTCACACGGAGATGGCGCCTACGTATGTGAATGTCAACATCTTGCCATCTATGCCCTAACTTTGGCCTTTCTGATTTCAGGTCGACCATTGATGTTGCCCATCTATTTATCCTCGGCGGCATTCAACTATGCGGCCATGACGAGTTTTACTAATTTTAGTTTCCTCCAACATTTGCGGTTTTCTGCCTTTTTCCCTGAGCAAACGGATGAATCTGACGTGGATCACGACCTTCACGACTATTACGGCGACGCACAGGGCTCTTGGAAACAAGGCCTCGCGGAGACGTTTTCCTTTTACTCACAGAATGTATCAACAGTAGCCTTGCTGCTTCCGCGGGCAGGGTTGTGCCTTGCGTTACTGTTCTCCTTCTCCAGCCCAGCATCAACCTTTGGAACTTCCAGCAACTTCATGAACAGGGATGCTACATGGTTCAGATTGGACGGTTCTTTGACAGACTACGCCCGCGGGGTCTTGATCGCGAACGCCGCCTGGACAGGCTGGAGGGCTCTTGTTCTCCTCGTTTCCTGGTAAGCTATTCATTGATCCTTATCCATTTGCCGTAATCGCTCACGACGCGTGTGTAGGCTGGGTCTTTGGGCCTTCTCAAATCAGCGCCTGGGCGGGCTTTGCGGGCCACGCGACTCTTGGGAAGAGTCCGAGCAGGAGAAGACGCGGTCGATCTATTCAGAAGCAGCTTCTGAGTATGGTGCTTATCGCGGCAGCTTCTATCAAGGTGGCGAAGCCAATGCCGAATATGGTGGCGACGAACTTGCATGGCCATGGCGCGAGGTTACACGCGCCCGGATTCAGGATGTGTTTGAATGTTGCGTTAGTGCGAGGAATCGCAGCTCTGGCAGTGGCAACGTGCTCCGATGGTCGACAACGCCCGGCGCCCCTGCCCCTGGATACGGATATGCCCTTAGGAGCAAGCGACAGCGCCGAAGCAGGCACCGCAGCATGGCCAGAGGCAAGGAACTGCCAAACGAGAAGATGGCGTTGGACGGTTCTGCGGTCAATGGTGTAGCAGAGCCTGAAGGCCTCGAACGCGTGCTTGCAGCTGTCGGTCTGCCGACCGCATCGTCTCCATCGCGCAGAGGCGTGTTGACTCAAGATCTATTTGCCGCACCTGCGTCCACGTCGCATCACCCAGTCATTGAGCCCATCGCGTTCCACCAGACCCAGCCAATCGCGTCATCGAGCATGTTGACTGGGTTGGAAGTACCCAAGGCGGCTAAGCGAAGTTCAAAGGACAAAATCCCCGGCTCAGCCCCTCTCCAGACTCTACCCTACCCTTTCTCGAAGCCAGGCTCCGGTCATGTTTCATCCAAAGACTCTGTGCCGTTCCCAGCAACAGGCTCTGAGGCAGAGAAGAAGAGCAAATCTAGTCGTAAAGGCAAATCATCCAAGTCAGGAACATCGAGTGCATCGGAGTCTGCAGAAACTAGTGGTACAGGGAGTGGTAGCACTGGCGACGAGGACGATGAGGAGGAGGAAGGCGAGGATGAGGATGAGGATGAGGACGACCAGGATGACGACGAAAACGAAGACGACGTTGAAGACAGTGAAGCCCCGTCTACTGGATGCGTGTCAGGATCCATGTCTTCTCTCGGGCAGCCAATCTCTCCTTCACGTAGGCTGCCCCTCGTAGCTCGCAGACCTGCCGCTGGAGCGCATGCGCGCAGCCCATCCGGCGTCTCTTCTGGAATGTCTGCTGGCTCGCACGCTCATAGCCATAGTATGAGCTCGTCTTACGGTACCGGCGCTGTATCAGTCTTGACGCACAGCACAGGCAACCGAGAGTCCACTGACTCGGAGGCCGGAAGGGAACGCGCAAGCTTGAGCCAGGGGAGCAGCCACCATGGACATTCCTTCGCCATTAGCCCTCTTATCCCGATGCCCCCAAGGCACCCCCATCAAACTCGCAATCGCAGCTCGCTGGCCACGCCGTCAGCAGCTATGACCCTGTCAAACGCTGCCCTGCAAGCGCCTGCTATTGTCTTCCCGAGCGTACAGAGTCGCACACGGGTGGACAGCGGACGGGGCATCTTGGTCAATCCGGCACTGTTGTACGGCGAAAGTATGGATTCGGACTTGGAAGGTGATCTTGAGCTTGATGAGGACGAGGATCAGGCAGAGGAAAATAGCGAACATACGGGCGAAGAACAAGATCAGGTCGGTCTGCTGGGTCTGCCCCGCAGTCCTCGTTCATCGCTCGGAGGCAGCCTAGCCGAATCTTCCTCTGGACAAGGCGACGCTCGAACACGGACACATTCCGCGTATTCTTCCCGCTCGCGTCACTCCTCTCGCGCACGCTCCAGGCCCCGGACGCACTCGTCGCACTCGCTTTCTGTGCGCGAGCGGGCGAACTCCCTCGGCACGTCCATGCGATCCCTGATGCAAGGCGCTACAGCATCGCTAACCCAGCTTGACTTGGTGATGCGCGGGGCGACAGGCCCTGCTGCCGGCCTAGGACTGGGCTTGGGTGGGGTCCGAACACGGAGCCGCGCCAATTCATCGATGGCAAGGCTGGAGGAAGATCCAGTCCTCCCCCCACATGCTATGGCCATGTCTGAGCGCCCTCGCGGAGCAAGTGGTGGAAGCAGCGGGAGCGGCAGTGCTTTCAACGACGATGTCATACTTCCCAATCCTCTTCTTGACCGAACTCGACGCGAACTCGAGGCGGAGGGTTACTCGTCAGGCGGATCTCATTCCCGCAGCGGAAGCGAAAGTTATAGCCAAAGTGGCGAGAATTACACCTTTGGCCGGCCAATGCTCTTCATGAGACCAGCTCAGCAGTCATTAGAGGAACATGCAGCCCGCGTTCAGGCAGGAGAGGTCACCGCGGAAGGGTTATCCCATCGACGCTCCTCGTCATCGTTCCGCAGGAGCTCGCCCATTCCGATTGTCAGGCGTGTTGACGCGTTGGAACCTGACACACCCCTCCAGTCTGCCCGCTCCGAATCCTTCTATTCCGTGCAATCTGAGCGCACTGCTGGGCCGCATACTCCAGTCGTCGGCCGTGCCCCTCGTACACTCTGACCACACCTTGTCGCGTCCTGTATCTGCTGAATATGCGTCTGAACAACAGGGTGTCGATATTCCTTGGAGTAGTCGTGGAAGCATGTTAATGCCTCCCTCTATGCCACCCCTCCAACGTCGTCCCGATAGCTTGACGAGCAGTGGCAGCCCCCCAGGCGTCAGCACCGCTGCTGGGAGCTTCGTCACTGCGCCTGCCACCATCGACGGTGCTACAACCACGACACAAAGCAGCGGCGGACATACGATATCAGGCAGCTGGGAAACGTCTACTACATCGAATATGCGCGCACCGCCCATCCGAACTGGTGGGATGGTTGAACGACCTGGCGATGATATGGGTGCTGGCAGCGGTATGGGGAGGATTATGTGATCCACTGTTGCTCCGCTTATCGACGCCTTCAATTCCCTCCAATTTTTCTGTATCAAAATTCCCTTCCAGCGATTCACTCAACCCGTGCGACACCCCATTCCCCTTTAGCGCTCACGGCAGAATGATAACGTCAACTTTATGCAAAACTTTACGCACGCCTTTCTTCCTCGACTACTGTTGATGGATGATAACACCTATGTCAATCATGCCTCACGCCAAAACCTCGAGAACACTTCCCTTACTACAACGACACCTCTTTTTACGACACTACTCTCTGTTCTACTTCCCGACGTTTACACCTTCTCACCTATTCCATGATTCATCCTTTCATCCTTCCCTTCCTACCACTTCCAAATACTTTTATCCACACTCTGTTCTACCCATACAATTCCTACCGCTTCTTCTACACCCCCAATCATTCCCTACCCATCGGCGCTACCTCGACACCCTCTTCCTGTTCTCAACAACACCCGCTACTTATTCATATTCCTCCGGTAATCCTGCTACAACATCACTTTCAACCTATACAATTGTCTATCCGTAGATGCTCATTCATATGTCATACTGCATTCTCCCTTCACTTCACATCACTTTACATTCCTCATCCTGCATTTGTTCTACTATAATTTGCATCTACATTGTCTATCTATATCTCATTCTATCTACCCACATTTCTACTACTGATCTACAACTTATCTACTTATTTGGTCAATATTTAAATGAATGCTTGCCAATACCGTTTGATGCAAACACCGGATCTGGATTTAGATTACAGTGGATCGGCAAGATGATTAGTGCAATCGCACTCTCTTGTGAACGGCCACCATGTCATCGTCACCGTTCTCCCGTATACCATCATCGTCTTGAGCGACGGCGCTCTAGATTGTACGAGATCTTGAGTTCAATGAATGCTAGGATTTTCACTGATCACGTTCATTTGACGCTCACCGCAGACATCTCTCCATCTTCAGGTTTAGAAGTCTTCCTTCTCGGAAGAAGGGATAAACGAGAACACCGCATCCTAATCAATCGATCGTCGGTTCGCGAGGTTTAAATTCCTTGGGGTTTCCTGCCATATGTTACGCTTGTTGAATTGATCACAAGATTGCAAGACAACTACCGATAATGTCTATTCTTCCGGACCCCATTTCCCCGTCGTTCAAATTGCCAGTGGAGCTACTTTCCGAAATATTTCTGCTGTGCGTGGACGAGAGCGTCGATGACCAGAATACCATCAAGACACCCCTCCTTCTTTCCAGTATCTGCTCGCGGTGGCGATCGGCAGCGATCAGCAATCCCCAATTATGGTCTCGCCTCTTTATTCAGCTCGTTGGAATATCGTCCAAAAGCACAAGCGCCCTGGTAGATACCTGGCTGACGCGATCTTCGGCGTTCCCCCTTACCGTATACCTTTTCTGGGAGAAAGGACCGTTCGCAGATACCCACCCAGTGCTGCAAAAGCTGATGGAGCATTCTCAGCGGTGGCACACTATGTTTTTTTACATACCGTACCGCGCCTTCAGGTCTTTTTCATGTATCAGAACCCGCTTACCCATGCTATCCAACCTCAGCCTCGGAACAGAACCCGATCGTCATCTGCCCGCGTCGTTCTATGGGATGGGCCCTAGGAATCAACTAGACATGTTCGAAGAGTCGCCTAACCTGCAGTCTCTCGAATGCATCAATTTCTCTCCGTTGATACTGCGTTTTCCATGGAGTCAACTCCATGATATCCCAGTGATCTCTGGAAATATTGACGACTGTCTAGAAATTCTTCGCCGCGCGACGCATCTTTCGAAGATCAGCATTGTCTTTGTGGAGGGCGTCCCGCTACCGTCGACTCCCATGGTTAACCACATTCATCTGACATGCCTGACCATCATGACCCCGCCTTGGAACGAATATCCCGACCTCAGCATGCTCTTTCCCCGGCTCTCGCTTCCCCACCTCGAGACACTCAATATTTGCAATCTCCGGTCGGTATTTGGTAATGAATTCACGCAATTTCTCTCGCGGTTACCCGCGCTCACAACGCTACACCTGCGCAAGACGGTACTCCCGGACGAGCAACTGGTCGATTGCCTGAAGCACGTGTCGTCCCTCCGCCATCTCATTGTAATATCACACAGCGGGTGCACACAGGGTGGCACCCAACGCGAGCCCACAGTGACGCGGTACCTCCTCGACGCGCTCACGCGCAACTTCTTCAGCAGCGACGCGATGGATGGTATGCTGCTCCCGCGCCTGCAGCGCCTCGAGCTCACAGTCAGCGAGGCAGTCGCACGTGAGCTGGATCCATTCATGGACATGCTCCAGTCCCGACTCCGAGACGACGACGGGCTCTCCCGCCTTGAGCATGTTCGGGTGCGCCCCTGCGTAGAGCTCAACCACGAGTTCTTGGTGCGGCTCATCGAGCTGCGCACATTAGGCCTTGATGTGGTCTTGGAAGATTGCTAGCCATTGTATACTTATTACAACCCCGACTCTTGTTACTATATACATGATTACCATCTCGTCTATGCGCTCCCTCCTAGTTGCTCTTCTTCCCATTCCCATTCCATCTGGAGTCCGGGTGTACATTAGCCACGCTTATAAATAAAATAGATAATATCACGTACAGATCCATAAAGAAGCGCCAGAGGACGGAAAACATGAGACCCTGGAGACCGTTGGCGAGAATGCGCGTCTTGAGACCGCGGCCAAAGAGGCCCTTGACTCCGTCAACAGCGATGACAGCACGAGCAGCCGCAACATAACCGATTTTGGTATCATTGACCTGGCGGTAGGTCTTGAGCACGCGCAAAGAGTTGGAAATCGTGTCGGACACGACTGAGGCGGCAAAGCCGATGAATGCGCGTCGCAAGAGGGTCTGGAACACACCGTGCGCGACTGGCAGTGTTCTCTCGAGATAGTTGTAGGTCCCAAACCACTACGAATAATGAGATATGTGCCAAGAATGATGCACAGAAGACACTTACTGGATAGTGGCCCACGAACGTGGCGGCAGCCGTGGCGATGGCGCCATACCACAGTGTCCCGATGCCATACTTCCTGATCTGGGACATAACTTGCGTCAGAATGTGTTCTTTTGTGAACATGAACGGTTTTGATATACCCTAGTCTTCAGAATAGCCACACCAGGTTTTCCCTGGGTCTGTAGCGTAGTCTTGAGCGTATCGATGGGTGTGAGGATCATGCGGAATAATGCAGCAGCAAGAGACGCAAATGCCGATTTCAGCAGTACAGGAAGGCCTTTCATGTACGTGTTGGATTCTAGGAGGGCCAAAATGCCGGCGTTGGCGGCAGTATCCCCGAAGCGTGACACGGGGCCTTGCACCAGCGCCGCAGTCAGTCCCTGGTAGTACCTCTTCCAACCGCCGTCGGCGTAGAGGGTGTGGATTGCCTGCGTCGTTGTAGTACCGAATCGGTATTGGTAATTCATCACGGTGCGCAGTGGCTGCAACACAGTGATCAGAATCTCATTTAACATTTCTTTCCCGCAACACCCACCATAAGCGTCAACACCTGCAGCACCATGGCTTTGCTATGTGTCAGACTTGTTAATCTAGGTCATGAAAGTCATGACACGTACCTGCCGCACCACTTAAACCGCCCCCGAGGGCCTTCTTCAAAGCGCCGATGAGGTCGAACTAGCGAACGCAATTAGTGTCATCAGAATGTGGCAGGGACAATTTGCACGCACGTCGTTGTCTCCTGCATCAATGAAGCCCTTTATAAGCAGTGCAAGCGCCACGAGCCCTAGAACAGTCAACAGTGTGTAGAATGTGTACCACCGCCAATCCAAGTCGTCGTCTTTGCTGACGGGGGTCAATGGCGCGGCGTTTGGGTCTCGAGGGTCGAGGAAACGCTCTTGAGTGTTAGGCTCTGCATCGTCCGCTCTCGCAAGCAATGGTTGGCGCTCGTCCACGCCGTTGGAAGAGGGTACTCTCGTGTTATCGGACGCCATTGCGTTCCGTGGTGGTGGTTTGTGAGCAAGCCACGGCTACCAGCCCGAGCAGCTATAAGTAACTATAATTGCTGACAATGGTGAGTAATGTCACTTCGATTGTAGCCTCATTGATGCCAATCTTATCGTGTTATCGATTCAGAGAACATGCAAAGGCTTTCCTTTGTACAAGTTCGTTGGGAATGACTTGAGCTGGTGGGTTGATAGTGATATGAACTTTCTGCACCAGGGTAAGAATAGCAAGTGCGGCGACAAGTGATAACGATCGCAACAACGAGTGTTACACACAATCCCAGGGAAACTCAGATGTCGGCGAGTCGAGCATGCCGTCCGTTGTCAACGCCTCGATAGGCTTGACGTCAGACGTTTCTCGTCCTTGTTCCCCGACCACATATGCAATGTCAAGCGACGAACATATAGAGCGAGAGGAAGGCCAACTTTCCCAAAATTTCCGCAGCGCCGACGTTCGTGAGTGGTTGTAACGCTAAAATGGTTGAGATTGACATCTGAAGCCCCGCCTTAGGTTCTGGGGACGGGGCTGGTAGTGGGAGGGGTGGGGACATCGGATCCTACAATAATGTCAACTCGAACAATATTGTGAACCACAACACGACGATTCATATACGTGGGTTTCCTAAACAACTTGCATACTAGGTCCTTGGCACTTACATTCAGCTCAAAACGCAGATTCCGATGAACAACTGGTGGGTCCACTTTTTTTTTCCGTATGTTTACCAGAGCTTCAAGCTCAAGCAAGTCAGGCAGCTTTCGGTTTCTCGTCTCCCTTCCCAAGTATCAGCTTCGCTCAGCAGTCGAGGATCAGGGTCCCGTCTGGATCTCAATGGTCGAAGTCCTAGCCCAGTACTCAACGGTCAGTATGCTCGTCACTCACTAGCGCTCAAACTCTCAACTGAGCATCAATGCACCTAGTCTCTCGTCCACATTTCATTTTCAATGAGGAAGGCCAGGCTCTTGATCTTTCAGGTGCCGACCACAAAACGGGTGAGTTTTTTTACAATCGAAAACAGTTTTCAGATATTCAGTGCGCTCATCGGGTCGTGCAGTTCTTACTTGGCCATTTCATGGAGGGCAAAATCAGCAGGTGAAGGGTGTTATCTCTCAGATAGAATTCTCACTAATATCTCCCAGTGGTTTCTGTCAGATGATGGTCGAGGCGGGATGGCATTTTTGTGTATGCAGAACCGTAAATATCTTGCACTCAGGAAACTGGAAGAGGACGCATCGCTGTTCCTCTCGATAACACCGTTCTACTGGGAAGTTACTACACATGGCGACAAATTCAGGTATGCGACACACTTTCAAAGCTGATTATTGACACTTGACATACCCTCCATCGATAGAGTCAGTATCCCAAGACTGCCAAAAGGGCTCCCTCAAGCCAACCTTGCGCTCAGTATCGGTTTTAGCGTGGCGAGTTTGCGTCCCAATTTCGAGACCCTCAATACGCTCCTATACATTCTGGCAGATACCCCTGAGCACAGGGCCAAACTTGAGGCCCTCGAAAATGCCTCCAGAGCTGGGATGTTCATAAGTGGCGTCGAAATGTTCCCTTCAACGAGTGAATGTGCTAATAGCCGTTTGATTTCCTAAGCTACTCCCCCAAATATTGTCCACCTGGAGGATGATACCCCCATTGAACTTTGTACGTTGACGGTGACTGCCTTCAATGCTCTATGCGTTGCTTACACTTATGAAATACCTCAGATGGACGCGCACAATTCATTTTCAACCGACAAGGTAAAATTTTGGACCTCTCGGGGACTGATTTTCAAACTGGTAAACAAGGAGGCACTGATAATTCTATATACACCAAGGCTGACATTGATTGTTTCAAGTGATAACATGGGATTTTCACGGAGACTCAAACCAACAGGTGAGTCAACTCTCAAGCTGGGTTATCACGGCCATTTTGAACGCTTTTCGTCCAGTGGGCGTTCGAGCGCCACAGCAGCGCCAGTGGCTTAGTTGCTTTGAAGTCGCTATTGTATCCTGTTTATATAGCTTCTGAAAGTCTGATGGAAGACGCCCGACTCTTTTGTACCCCCCATCCCTTCTATTGGGACTTATTGAGGGACAAAGACGGCTTCAAGTTGAGCAGCTCTTGCTCGTGTTTTCAACTTTCCATCCTGACAGGCGGGAACAGCTTTGCAGTCCCTGGTTCTCATCTTGGCATAGGCATGGTTGGCGAGACCGCAAAATTACGACCTCTCTACGCAGACTCATTTACGCGCCTGCATCTGTTGGAAAATAGTGAGGCGACTGTAGCTGAAGTCAGACGCGGTAACTTCCTCAAAACGGTGGCGTTGAATCGTGGGGATCGACGGCCAATAACGAGTGCGTGTCTCCTTTGTTGAAGTGCGTACATCGTGGACCGTGGTCAGGAAGGCTTACTTGGTCAAATAGATGCGCCCCGTCCAAGTCACTTTGAGCCATTTACATCTACAATTGGTTGTCATTAGCCTTCATTTCCGGTGCGGGAAGGACTTATACAAAACTTCTCCCCAGACGAGCCGTGCTTCATTGTTGGCTTCACGGGTACCGTTCTCGACCTCTCCTACCACGATAGAAGAGGTAAATTTCATCTCCCTTCTTTAGCGCACAATATACTAATGCATTCAAGTTTACGCTTTCGGGTATCACGGGGATACCAATCAACAGGTCTGTGCCTCACTCACCCTCAACAGATAACCTTGTTCATCAATGTTTAAAACTTTCAAGTGGATCATCCAATCTGACGGACATGGAGGCGCCACAATCCAAAGCCGTATTATCCCCCACTACGTCAAGTATCATGAGCTACAGCTGGACTCAAAGCTGGCCCTGGACCCGTCTCCATTTACCTGGGAAATGATTAAAGACGGTGACGGCTACAGGTCAGTCATGTACTCCGATCCAGCTTATTGGCGCATCGCGGAAGCTAACACTTACTCAAGATTCGTCGTCCCTGGAACAAACTTCGCGCTAAGTCTAGGCGCTTACGCGCGGATACGGTACCTACACGAGCAACCGGGAACATGCATTTATCTCATGGACAACAGTCCACGGAGTCGCGCTGCCATCCAAAGCGGGATTGTCTCCTACTCCACTGTTCTGCCTAAGTCTCAGCAGCCATCAAGTGTGTATATCTCAGAAGGCCAGTTTACCAAAAGTCGCACCCCATAACGTCTAACCTCTCGAATTGCAGACTTACAAGTGCATGATATACCTAACCACGGTGGACAATCCGAGGCGCAGTCGTCAACGTTAGAGGCAAACAAACCCCCTCTACTTAAACATTCTAGTCGCCCAAATTCCAGGAAGAGGTCTAGGAACACGACGGGAAGGGGTTCTTCATCTAAAGACTGCACCGTACAATGACGCGAGAGACAACATGTCGGAAGCAGGCAGCCTGCCCAGACTTGAGCCAGACTTGCACAGATGATTCACGACACGCCAGTCTGGTGTAACGATTGTGTGTCTGGAGGTTTGAATCGCGGTGATTCTCTTTCCCTGGTTTTGTTCTGAACAAGTACTCAATTGATTGGGCGCTGCGCTGTGATTCAATGATGAGTCGCTTCCGGAAAGTTTGTCGTAAGAAAGTAAATTACACCAGACTTGCTTGATAATCAAGTAAATTGACACCAAGCTCTGCACAATGCCCTGAACTGTCAAGAACTGAATTATATACAACACTGACAAAAAATAGACGAGTAAGCAGTATGACTGCCCGAAATAACTGGTAATTGTATTGCGATGTGTGACTGCTAAGTGCTTCGATATTGCTATCAGTACAAATATACGTCCCAGGCGTCAGTTCTGAACAAAGGGACTTCAAAAAGTACTCAACATATCGTGGTGAAAATCGGAGTTTTTGACCCAAGAGAGACCCGGCTTTGTCTCTGCAGCAGTGATGGAAACAAGATGCAAATGCCCTTTGTTTGAAAATGTGTGCCGCGTTTTGGCACCGAAGCACGACACAGACCCTTGCACCAGGGCCCCAGTTAGCCCTTACCTCTTCCAACCGCCATCGACATAGAGGGTACGGGTCGCCTAGGTCGTCGCGGTACCATACCGGTATTGGTAAAATTTCAAGATTCGCAATGGCTATTGTCTGTGGCAAGTCTGCAGCATAATAGTCATCAGAACATCCGCTTTCAGCAACACTCATCATCACCACCAGCGTCAGCACCGGCAGCACCAGGGCTTCTTTCTATAGCGACTCATCGTTCTAGGTCCAGAAAGTGGTGATACTATCTGTCGCACCACTGTGATCTCCTCCGAGGGCTTTCTTCAAAGGAGCAAGCGCGATCAACGTCACCAGGGATAATTTCTATGCACGTCGTAGTCTCCTGCATGCACGAAGCTCTTGACCAGCAGCGCTAGCGCTACAAACCCTAGAACTGTCAACAGTGTGTGGAATGTATACCACCGCCGATTCAAGTCGTGGTCTTTGCTGACGGGAGTCTATGGTACGGCGTTTGGGTCTCGAGGGTCAAGGAAGGTTCTTAAGCATTGGGCTCCGTATCATCCGTTCTCGAAAGCAATGCTTGGCGCCCCTCCGCGCCGTTGGAAGAGGCTCCTACTGGTCGCCATTGTGTTCTGTGGTGGTGGTTTATGAGCAAGCCGTGGCTACCAAACCGAGCAGCGATGAGTATCTATAATTGCTGCCAATGGTGAGTAATCTCAACTCTTGTCTATGTATACTCTCATCAATGCTAATCTTGTCTGGCTATCAATCCACACCCCATGCAGACATTACAAGAACATTCTATTACACAATTTCATTTGGTGAGAGTGCCTTGTACTGGTGTCAACTCTAGTGATAAGGTTTCTACAAACGCCAATAATAGCGAGGACGGCGGCCATTGGTCGTAAGGATGACCGTTACATACACCCAAGACAGATTCAGGTGCCGTGCGAGAACATGCCATCCGTCGTCAGCGACGTGATATAAAGTTCAACCCTCCTCGTCCTTGTTCTCTGACCAACATCGAGCGACCCGAACATATGCAGCGAGAGGAAACGCAGTTCTCCCAAAATTTCAGCAGCGCCGACGTTCGTAAGTGCTCAATAATGGTCAAAAGATTCTGATGTTGACGACTTAGGACCTCTTTTCAGGCTCTGGAGACGGAGCTGGTGGTGGGAGGGGCGGAGACATCGGATCCTACAATAGTGTCAACTCAAACAACACTGTGAACAACAACACAACGTATCATATACGTGGGTTTCCTAAACAACTTTCTTACTAGGTTTCCACTTACACTCAGTGCAAAACGCAGATTCTGGTGAAAAGCTGGTGGGCTCAAGTTTTTGCCGCATATTCACTCTTCTAGAGCTTCGAGCTCAAGCCAGTCTGACAGCTGTCTATTCCTCGCCTTCCTCTCCAATTATCAGCTTCACTGAGCAGTCGAGAATCCAGGTCTCGCTTGGACTCCAATAGTCCAAGTCCGAGCCCAGTGGTCAATCCACTTTACGGTTGGTGTGCCCTTGATTCACTGTTTCTCAAAGTTTGCTCAAAGCTCTCAATTACGCGATCATGTGTTTAGCCTCTCATCCATGTTTTGTTTTCAACGAAGAAGGCCAAGCTCTCGATCTTTCAAATAGTGACCAAAAAACAAGTTAGTCTTCTAATCGGAGCGGTTTCCCAAGATACAGTAGGTTCATTGGTTTGTGCAGTTCGTTCTTCGCCTTTCCATGCCGGACAGAATCAGCAAGTAAGGCGGACAAGATTTTTTGCAATTGGCACAATCCTTACCCATATTTTCCAGTGGTCTCTATCCGATGATGGTCAAGGCAAGTTTGCGTTTATGTGCATGGAGAACGGCCAGTATCTTGCGTTCAAGCGACTCGAAGAGGACGCAGCATTATTCTTGTCCATAACACCGTTTTACTGGCAAGTTTTTACATATGGCGAAAAATACAGGTCAGTGACCTTAGAAGCGCCACGTTAAATGACATACTCATATAACGTTCATAGAATCGATATCCCCAAGTTACCGCCAGGAGTTCCTCAATCCAATCTTTCTCTCAGTATTGGTTCCCATGTGGCAAGCCTGCGCTCCAATTTCGAGACTCACAACACCATGTTGTACATTCTGGCGGATACTACTGAGAACAGGGCCAAAATTCAAGCTCTCGAAACTGCCTCCACTGCTGGGATGCTCACACGTACGTCAAAGTTCTGTGCATGAACCGACGTGATACCGACCACTTAATTTTTCAAGCTATTCCTCCAAATATTGTCCATCCGCAGGATGATACTCCCATTGACTTTGGTCAGTTAACGACGACTGTTTGCGATACTCGATATGCTGACCCTCCGAACGATGTAGATGGACTCTCCCAATTTGTTTTAAACCGACATGGCCTAAGCCTGGACCTCTCAGGGAGCAATGATCGAACCTGTAAAGAGCAAATACAATCATGTGCGCAACAAAGCTAACTTCCTGCGTGTTAGTGATACTGTGGAAATTTCATGGAAACTGGAACCAACAAGTGAGCCGATCATTCAACCCCATCCTCGTTACAATATGCCTCGCATCGAACGCTCTTATTTAGTGGGCACTTGAACGCCAAAGCAACGGCTTGGTCGCCTTGAGGTCACTACAGTATTCCCTCCGATATATAACCTTTGAGCAACTAGCCGAAGATGCCGGCCTATTTTGCACATCCGATCCTGTGTACTGGGAGTTATCCAGGGACAAAGACGGTTTCAAGTTGAGAACCTCCTACTTGTGTGCTCCCGTGAAACTCACGCTGGGAGAATAGTCTAGGAGTCCCTGGCTCTCATCTCGGTATAGGTCTAGCAGGTCTAGAAGGCGCAACGGCAAAATTGCGCCCACTGTACGAACACCCATATACGCGCCTACATCTTTTGGAAACTAGTGAAGCGACTGTGGACGTGATCAGACGCGCGGACTCTGGCGGTGACTTGCCCAAAACTTTGGCGTTGTACCGTGGTAACCCACGACCGAAACCGGGTGAGCGTCTCTTTTGTCGAAGTACACCGTAGCCAACGGGACTCACTCACTCGGTATAGATGCACCCCGCCCAAGCGGCTTGAAGCCATTTATGTCGAGAATTGGTTGTCGTTGGTCTTTATATTATGAGGAAAAGTACTCATAATGTTTATCAGAGGAATCGTGTGTGATTTCCGGCTTTACTGGTACTGTGCTTGACCGCTCAGACGATGGTACAAAAGGTAACTTTCCTTTCGTTCTTTTCAAACACACGGGTTCATAACGCATATAAGTCTACGGCTATGACTACAATGGTGGTGATAATCAACAGGTAAGACCTCCAGCAACCTCACCAGATAAATTTCACTTGATTCAAAATCTCAAGTGGGTTGTCCACACTGACGGACGTGGCGGCGCTACTATCCGAAGCCGTGATATTCCTCTTTACGTTACATGCCGTGAGCCAGAGCTGGACTCAAAGCTGGCCCTTAATCCTTCTCCGTTTACATGGCAAATGACCAAAGATGATGAGGGGTACAGGTTAGTCCTTTAATTTGAGCCAGCTCAATGATATTCCGTCGACGTCACAGCCAACACACCTACCCTAGGTTTTCTGTTCCTGAGACAAACTTTGCGTTAAGCCTAGGCGGTTGCGGGCGGATACGCTATCTGCACGAGCAACCGGGGACATGTGTTTATCTCATGGACAACAGTACACAGAGTGTCGCTCTCATGAAAGCAAAGATTGTCTCTTCCTCCACGATCCTGCTTAAATTTCAGAAGCTACCAGGTGTTTACACCTCAAAAGGCAAGTATATCCAAAAATTGTACCCCCTATTGTCTGATCTGTTGATTTGCAGATTCAAAAAGGCGTGGTATCCCCAATCATGGTGAAGAATCCAAGACGTTGCCGACAACGTCGGAGGCAAACAGACCTCCCCTGCCTAAGTATTCAAGTCGTCTAAAATCCTGGAAGAAGTCCAGAAATACGACAGGAGGAGGCTCCTCTTCATCCAAAGACTGCACCGTGCAATGACTGCTATTGATCGCCTAGGAACAACGCATCGGAGGCAAGCGACCCGGACAGAAGGCGAGGAGATGGCCCGAATTCCACGTTGCGATTCAATATGTTCTATAGAGTGAAATTATTTATTTTAGTTGTGTTATTCTTCGTCAGAGATAATCAGTTCTTGCTCATGCTTCAATAGGTTACTAACAGTCGACGTTCAATATTAATGATGTGATCAAGATGTGATACAAGTGAAGATCTGGTCTTTCGACCTTAACATAACTAAGAATACAGAATTAGATATATGTCGTAAGGGTGGGGTGATTAGAGTGATTGAAAATGGTCTGGGAATGGTGATACATAAACGCGTTTGTGGGCCTTCTGCCCATTTATGGAGATGGTCGTCACTCGTCACAGACGTCATGCGCCTTCTTGGACCACAGCCGAGGCTTAATAGCGCGCTCCCGCACCTCTCCTTCTGCTCCTTCCTGTGCGACGGCCTGATCTTCTGCTGCCGAAACATCTGCAGCAGAGAATATCGGCGATAACATTGAAGATCGTTACGATGACCTGCAAACCGTTAGTCGTTCACACAATGTATACTTGGTATAGAGAGCTCACCGTGGTAATTGCACTGACAATTGCCATGAAAACATTGGCAATGGCGGAGATAATGGAGTTGAGGCCACGTCCGATTGCTGAGAAAATAGAGCCCTGATACTCGTGTCAGAATTCAAAAGCAACCTAATGTTTCTGGTCACGGTCTGCATACCATGATGACAATATTGCTTGTATGAAAAATGAGAATATGTGTGGTTGTGTGACTGGTTTGTGTGGGGGTATGATAATGAAGAAGTTGGCGTCAACCTTAGGGGGTTATATACGTTTTCTCCCTCAATGACGTATATATATTTAAATGTGTCTAAGTCCATGATGCATAAGCGCGCTGACGCGCTGTGACGTCCTTGTCCCATGAGCTTCTTTGGACCTGCATGGCAACGCTCCAAAACGTGGTCATTGCTTGGTGGTAGCCGACCTTGGGGACAATTCGTCTCCATTCTTTTGAGGTTTTACACACGTCAAGACTGGACCCCTTCAACAGTTCTGACCAGTTTATCACCTCACAGGCCCCACAGTCGCTCAACTTTAGAAGAGCTGTAGTGGATAGTGACGAAAGTGCAATTTTGGCTGCGATGCTCATTAGCCGCGATAAACCCGTCCATACAAACCACCCACAATGACGTCACTACTATATATATTGAACCCGTGCTTGCGCGAGTAGGTTCAATGACTCACTCCTTTGAGTCTTCACTTTAAGTCAGCAAGAAGTTCAATACGAGGATTTGCGTAGGTGTAAAAATCAGATAGAGGTGCTGGACGCGAAGTCCGATGATAATCAACAAATAAGGAAATTGGTACAGGAGTGCTCGCCGTCTTCGCATTGAATCGAGACGGTCATAGCAGCTTATCTTCAGTGAGGAGAGAGAATTTTTAAGCCGTTCGTTGCAACCGTAATTCAAACTAAAAGTATTGGTGGGTATGTACGATAAAAATACTGGATTGGTTTGCGGGGTTTTTAAGTTTTGGGCACAAATCTGATGTCTACGTTTCTATTCGAGTAGCGCCTAAGAGGAATGGACCAACTAGCGATGTTATGGGGCATGAGTTTATCTGTGTCAACAAAGAGATTTCAATCTCTTGTTTGCGCTGAGATTCCTCGTTTACAATAGTAGGCGATGTAGTTTGAGAGTATTTCTGAAGTGGCAAGCCATGAGGATAGGGTTATGCGGGGAAATGGACGCGTCCTGCCCCTCGTTTCATATTTAAACCGTTATCGCTGCGTAAAAAGGCGATTTTCGTTTATACTTGCTCTCGAAGCCCCAAACATCAGGTGGTAGATACACATCTTCATAGCCCCTCAACTATACTTAGTATACGCAATGAGGGGTGTTCTAGAGATTATCCCTACGATCTACCGAACAACTACTGTGACATTGGGTAAGACTGCTCAGCCGCAAGAAATTTCGAATCTTCATCCAACACCGCAACAATACGAATGCTGCGCGCAACGGAAGTTTGTCCACGAGCGCTCTTGTATTTAAGCGCCCGCGAGATGATTTCTTCACGACACCGAAAAGTCGGAATCACCGACTGCGGTAAAAATTGATTCATGGATAGGGAAATAATGGGATACCCTAGACTCCTGGAGGCTGGCGCTTAGGTGCAGTCATATAGATTAGGACCTTGTGTACTCCTCGGTCAAAATCTTTCCTCTGCGTACCGCCTAACATGCGCAAGCATTACCCAAAAACATCTAACCCTGAACTTCTGCGCTAGAATTCTGCAGGAAAACGAGAGATGATAACAGATCCAGAACTCTTCGGGAGTTTTGCAACGTGCACAACATATGGGCATTTATCGATCTCACAAAAGCCGGCATGGCGTAGACAATACCACTTAACACCCCGCGGAGTAGAGGCTCAAACCCAAGAAAAACTTGGTCCTTTATGCCTGGACACCCTCAGTGGACCTTCTAGAAGGTCTACGACATAGCTATGTCTTACAAATCCTAACTTGCTCGATCTTTTCTCCGACCCAACGCACCAAGTTCCCAGAGTGCACCGAGGCGGCCCACGTTTGCATTTCCAGAGGTTTGGTGATCTTCTGACAGTGATAGTATTGGTTCAATTTTCTGACATATGTATCATGGACCGAGGAACTATATGAACTTTAAATACCGGCTCATCATATTGGCTGATAAATAGGTGATGCTGCGAGCGACGAGGGGGATTGCCTCACGATACTTATATTCATCTATGAGTCTTTCGCAACCTGGCGGCTATCAAGATTAGCAGGGCATAGAGCTACGGATGACCTCTCCTTGAATTCTATCAGAATCAGAGATGCGAGGTACCAGGACTGCAGAAGGCGTATTCAATTAGAAGAAAAACGTGTTGATAGTGTTGACAGGCTCATCGATACGAGATAAGGTCCTTTACATCAAGTTCAACCCAACTAATGAGAGCCGTAGACCTGATATGCTCGTATTCTTTACGCCGGACGGTGCAGATGGTGCTGTTGCCAAGTACCACCAGAAAGAGATGCGCCAATTCGCCCAAAATAGCTCGCAGTGAGGCTTTTTACGTTTGCATGTCTCTGCCGGACTGACATTGACAGGCAAGCCGACGCTAAAAGCTGATGTACATCAGATATTTTTGCTCCTGATACCTAACTTATGCTGTCCAAATAGTATCTTTTGGACAGCTCAACAGAGAAGTTCTATTGTGAAGTGAGTTTAGTGTTTGCAGATCGAAGTCAGATAAAGTACTGTCACACTACTTGACCAGGTACTTATGTTATCCATGAATTGCGGTTCTGTAATCCAAGCCAACATGCGTCCCGAGAGAATATGTAGACTGGTAGATACTACAACGATTCTCATACAGCTTCCTCGGCCGTTTTGAATTGCGGCTCAAACCTCGGTCCAAGCATGGATATAGGTACATCCCTGTTGTTTCCTGCTCGATCTACCCCACCAAAAGATATTGATAGCTACCAAGCAACGGCGCCCGAGCGAGCGAGTCATAATTAGAAGGTCTCAAAAGGCCATTGGTTGTAAAAAATTTTCAGGGGAGCCTCAGTGTCAGTCCACAAACACCGTTTGTTCTGGTCGGACAGGTACTGATGGGAGATCAAGTCGAGGTCAGATATGTCACGAAACATTATCAAGCTAGGGGATTTTGAGATCAAATCCAACGGAAAACCCATAACAAATACCTGTGCGCCATTGCGGCTTAACCTTTGACCACACACCACCGAATTTTCTCGACCAAAACTCCTATGATCTAACCCTCTGATTTCAGTAGCTAACCGAGGCTCCAGTCGCACAACCACATCTTTCGCGCGTGTTAAGTTGGAGGCTCCGCTAGCATATATACTAGCAGTGGATAAGGGGTTTCCTTTGCTACAATGGCCTCCGTCTGGGTAGGAGAGCAGTTCTGAGGTCGACCAACTACGGCTGGCAAGCATTCTAGGCTGTACACAGGACTCTGGCAGATTCCGATCAGATGATCACGGTAAATGCCAGAGGTTTCTGAATAAATAGATTGCAAAGATTAGTTCAATTGATTTAATTAAGCAGCATGCGCCCAGTTCGGGCTTTGATTCAACCAATGCATCATCTTCCAAGTATGTACCGTATTCACGGTCTGGAGTGCGACGTGTCCAGACAGAAAGATAGCGCACTTTGGAACGGGTATCTCCTGCTCTCGGTCGTGGTGTGAGCTACTTAATCGATGGAACGAGTGCGTTCCATCTACACCTCCCCTTGTACTAAGCACTAGGAGCTCAACAGCATCACTCTCTGAGGTACATCAGTCGCACGCTGCCCATCTCACTATTTGATGCAGAGATTCTCATTGTGTCATTTGCCGGATTTATTGGCCATTGACTCGGATGCGAACCTTTCTTTTATCCCATCGGCCTCAACGGCCTTACATTTGCCTCATGTCCCGGGCCATGCGACCAAGTACCGTCGATGTGGAACATACCTCAAGGACAAAAATAGCGTTAGGACAATGCGTAAATTTGGTGCGTAACGTATATCATGAGGTCACTTGGGCGCAAGGCCTGATAAACTCAGTGGCTCGGACTTCCGTGTAGTTTCATGGAGAAACAGATATACAAGTATGGCTCTTTCGCTACAAATCAAACGGCACGATATCCTCTATGTCAGGTAGTAAAAATTTATGCTATGATTGCACAGATAGGCGCTATCGCGCGTCCTTCCGAGATAAAAGGCAGTCAGACTTTGGCAGAAGTCGACACGAAGGCGAAAACAAGAATCCGACGCAAGTGTACCCGAGGGCCGAATTCCTTTGTATGCGGATATAAGGCGCTGATCTACGGCGAGTTAACAAGAAGTTGCTCAGGTAGAGTTGCCGCACGACAGAAGGCCGCAAGTGAGTGCTTCATCCTTGCGGAAGCTACCTGCACGATGACACGGGTTTGCCAAGCACAACCTGTAACCTTCGACCAGGCATTGACAGGGAAATAGTATATAAGAAAGTCATACAGCGAGAGAAATGACTATTGTAGAGTGGAATCTTGTTGACTTTCGCATCATACTGCTCATGCTCATTGCACCTCAGAAGATGAAACGGGAGAACCTGCCTCCACTTCTTCCTCTCAACTGCGACTCGTTTGATTAATTTAGAATATTAGATGTACAGTCCCCTCTCAACTCAAATACATCGGTTGCTTTGATTATTTGATTCTTCAAGTATTCTTTCGTATTCCTTCAATATAATCCCTTAAAGTATCATAGATTTTAATCAACTATATATGTATTTTAATTACCGCCAAGTGTTAGACAAACGGGCAAGGTTCACGTGTAGTGCTGGGACCCTGAGCAATGGGCCGTCCTTTTGCAGCCATTTTGCACAGTAATCTGTGCCTTTTGGGTACTGCGGGTTTACAGGGAATCATTCCCAAAAAGCGTTATATCAGGACATCTTATTTGGTACAAGAAGTGTTCTTGACCAGCTCTTACCGAAGAGTTGTCAGAGTGTGGGATCTTGCACCGGTTCGTGGACTTTACCAGTCTACCCAGTCACTCTTTCATCTTGGTCCATCGGGAGGATACGACAGAGCGATCGCTTCCTTTCAGACACGTTTGGCATATCTGGGGTGTCAGAGCTAGGTGTGTTAACTTGCTAGGATACACCTTGATCATACCGTGATAGGTGCACCTCCCCGACTTCGCCAATACAGAACGCTAATCTCGAACCGTCCAGGATCCTGTCGCATTCGAAAGTCCGCCCGGGTCCCATAAAGATCCCCAGTGAAAAGGAAAAGGGTTCTAACGCGTCCGCTTTGTCTTTCCCAAGTATCACTCCCAACCATCCAGCCCACACCAGTCCTCTTATTGGATTGGCATGACCTTTGTTCAGGGGTCTGGTTCGAGGCTATTCCAACCGATGTTTAATGGCCAGCCCATCTCTGTTCTCTTCATGGTGGAGAACTCCTCTGAGATGAGCCATATCTGGCCGTCTGTTTTCGAGAGGGGCCTTGCACCTATTGCAAACCGCTTTCAAGTGGCGGCCAACGCCTCAGGCCCGGTGAGTAGCCGGCATTCATTATGAGCCTGCCACATATCCATAACTTCGCGTCTTCTTAGCTCTCCGTCATCGTTCTTGAGTCATTTCCTACTGACAATGGAGCGTCTGGTCTGGCACCGAGGCAGTATTCAGATTGCCAAACGGCTTTCTCGAATATGAGATTCAACCCTCATTCAGAAAACCGGATTTCCATGGGGCGGATAACTCAAGGCATCGAGGTGAGTCATCAGACCCCTAAGATCCGGGACTATGTCCTGACAAGGTTCTAGCTTCTGGAAAGTGTTAAGAGCGTCGGACAGCCACCGTCTTTGCATTTGGTTGTAGTGGCGGCGAAACCTTTAGCTGATGATGAGGCTGGAATACCTCTACCGGGTGATTATTCGCCGTGGCGATTCGTGAGCCAGCGACTGGTAGCTGTCAGTATTGATGAAGGATTGATTGTCTGGCATCTATTATCGCTAATGCACCATCCCATTTGCCAGTCTCGAATCCAATGCCATTTGGTGGTGACCCAAGAAGTCTCCGTGACTTCGCTAGCCAAATTATACGAGGAAACTGTGAGTCTATCAAGGTGCTCGTAAATGTCGCAATTCCTCAGCTCATGGTGGACATCAGCTACGACTCACACCGAACCTCATCGAGGAAGCGTATTGCACCTCTCAAAGTCGCTCTGGAATTATCGTCCGATTGACCACGAGACGAACTGACGAGGTTTTTCATGATCAAGGTACAGTGATCAATGATGTCCCGATGGCGCGAAGTTGACATTTTTTGTGTCCGTTTCCCAGTGGCAACAACATCACAATACGTATGTAGCCTCATTAAAGCGATCATATTTCGCATCTCACCCGAGAATCATAGGTTCACCAACAAGCTGTTACCTCTCGCAGGAATTCATTTCCTATGAGCGACAGTGTGCACGCAGAGCAAATGAACGCCGGAACCGCCCCTTTCTCCACGGAACCCGACGCATCTCCCCGCCTTGTCTCCCAGCTTCAATCAGTACACGGGTTGACCAAGAAGAAGGTCTACGGGACAAAGCCCGCGCGGGAGCCCTTCCTCAGTGGGGAGGTCCGAGAGAAATTTGCCCCTCCACCACTAACCACAACAATGGGTGACATATCGTCGGGCGGGGGTCGGGTTCTCACTCACTCAAAAATAGATCGCATCGGGAGACTTGGACAGGCGAGCCCGACCGACCTTAACTCACGACGCCACATGTGGCCACGCCGAGAATCACGACTATCGACCCCAGAAGCCGACAACCTTGCGTGGGGCAATGCACAGGCGGGATACCAACAAAACCAGGGTACCATGCAGCATCCCGGGGGAGTTCACATGGCAGTTGATGCGTCGGCTTCCATGGCTGGCATGGGCGGGCCCTTCGCCATGGACCCTGGAACGACACATATGTCCAACACGCAGGCCGCGATGGCGCAGTTTGCTGCTGGAGGAATGGCAGACCCCCAATGGCTCACAAATTCTCAGCAGCAGCCCGTGCAACCGCAACCTCACCAGCAACCATTCGCACAACAGCAGCAGTTTCCGGCAAACTACAACACCCAGCCCGCGTACTACAACCAGACGACTGTCCAGTCATCGTCAGCAGGAAATTACCTGCACAACAATCCTGGGACTGCAATGTCGGATATGCACCCCCAACGGCCCTTCGCCGCGACGTACAACTCGTACCCTCCTTTCCCGGCGTCATCGAATGTACAGCCGATGTTACCAACACCGACTGTCCCATCCAATGCTGGCCCTATTGCTCCCCCTATGTCTGGCTCTAGTGTGCCCGAGCTGACCCTTGAGGAGCTCACCTCGGTACGTCCGCCAAAGCGCACCGTCGTATCAACGCCAGCCGACAATGAGACGTTCGACTTCTCTGCCCCCTTCGTCGCGGCGAGCAGAGTAATGTTCGAGGAGGAGATTGTCCCCTCGTACCCCGATATCCCAAGCATAGGATCCGACGTGCCGACGCAGAAACTTGAGGCCGATCTAGCCAAGCTGGGATCGCCCGCTGAGGCTGGCGAACTGTTTGCGACGCGCATGCCGAAGCAGCAGCAGCAAGGGGGCTCACCGCAGGGAGGAGCGCCCGCCGCATCATCATCGTCTACATCCTCTGGGTCATCGTCGAGAGGATCAAAAGGGAAGGCGTCGCAGGGTCCTGCCCCCCAGCATCAGCACGCGCACTTGGCCGCCCAGGGGTCGTCGATGCAACGCCCCATGACCCACATGGCACCGCCGCCGCAACAACAGCAGCAATCGCAAGTCCCCGGACTTATGTCTTCTATGACATACGGCGGTGGGTACCACGACGCCGGGCCGAGTTATAATGGCCACGCGACATTTCCTTCGACATATCCCACCAACTACGCCACCTCGTCGCTCACGGGTTGGGCGGGGTAGTCGAGCCCCTATCACAATATCGACTTGTACCAAATCTCCATCCGTCATCTACCTCCTCTCTGCCTTTGTACAACCATTTACTCCTTCGTGTTTTCTTCTGGGATTGGGTTCTTTTGTTGTATTGCTATTTTCATCTGTTGTCGATGCCACATCGCCTTCGACGCACCGTGCTTTATCATCTCCTCTCATTTCTGGCTGAACATTTCTTGGGGATCTTTTAAGGAACTATTAGGACAGCATCACCATCTTTTCTCTGTATATACTGGGGACATGTATTTGTACACTACTGAAGCAGTCATGCATCGCAAAATAATTTATTTCGGGCGGTCGTGATCATCTATTTTTTGTCTGTGTTATAGTTCTGTTCTTCAGAGTTCAGAGTATTTGTGGATTTTTCGGTGTCATTTAAGATGATAAGTACGTGAAGTGCTATCCGTGTAATTTATTCTTGCGGCAAACTTTCGCGGAAGCGACACGTCATGAGCACAATGAGTGGCAACTGGTTCTCTCTTACTTACTAGGGGCCGACTTTGTCGTCTTAAGGCTTGCTGATGTGTTGTAATGTGTTGTTCAATATGGATGTAGGCATCCAAGCGCAAACGTGAATTAGAGCCGGATATAATAGCCATAGCAAATTTGATTGTGGATCATTGACCAATCATTGACAATGTCTCCTGCGGGACTGTGCTCGGAGATCGTGTATCTGCCAACTGTGCTTCTTGCATCCGCACGTTCAAGAAGTATTTGCAACAGGCATTAGGGGCGAAGTCGGAAACATATTTTGGTACCAGGGTTTGCAAACCGTCGTCACAGGAGTACGAATCGAGCGCCCGCGCTCATACACAACGTTATCATATGGCCGATATAAAATTATGCCCCGAGACAAAAAAAAAAGAGTACTACCACCAGCCCTCATCCTGTTCCGACCCGACAAACCAACCAACTTGCTTTTCGAAGGGATCACACCAGGGCTGATACCGATAACGCCATCGAAAGGCACATTTACTGCGGTTAGTATCAATGGAAAGAAATACCGAATAACGCGACGGCAATATGCAATTATGCCGGGGTATGCGTTCACCGACTATAAATCGCAAGGCCAAACGATCGAATACGTGATCATTGACATTGGAAAGCCAGGCCTCTCACCTTTTAGCACGTACGTGGCATTGTCACGGAGCAGAGGACGGGATACAATCCGACTACTGCGTGACTTCGATGAACAACTGTTCCAAGGGCATCCGTCAGAATACCTGGAGAAGGACATGAAGCGAATTCAGATTCTTGACGAAATGAGTCAGGAGAAGTGGCAGGGACATAGAACACATGTATAGAGAAGGAGGCATGGAGTGAGAAGGGAACTCAACGAGGATGCTTAATGATAGTGACATGGAAGCCAACAGGTGTAAGATCAATAGCTCCTGTGAGAACCAAGTAAACTAAGAAACGATAGGAGAGTATAGACAAACGTAGCAATGTGAAAAGAGGAACACAGCCACAATCAGTGATTCAGTGATGGAATCAGTGATGAATTTAGGGGTCGGGAAGACTTACTGTTTCACAGCAAGCCGACACAGCAAGCCGACTCAAGGCAGCGGAGGTAATGAGTAGCAGGAGATTTGTCAAGGTATACATATCTTAGAATACAACAGCCATGTAATATACTCGGATGGCACTCGATTATTAAGACTGCTCAGCGTATACCTAAAGGTAATAAATTCATGGTCAGCATGGTTGAGATACTAATCGGAAAGGGGTTCACGCTACACACCTTGATAGTTTTATCTGCGCCTCCCGTGATCAACCGTGTGCCCGTCTGGTCGAACGTTGAGCAGAACACGCCGGCTTCCGCCTCCAGCGATCCCGGCTGCGGCACGTCATCCAGGTTCTGGAAGGGAATACCCGTTGCGTAGTCCCAGAAAGTAAGGGTGCCGTTATCGCCTGCCAGCACCAACGTAGGCGATAAATAGGTCGGAGAAGAGAAGAGGAGGGCGGGAAAAAGAAGAAACGTTGAGGAAGAGAGGATTACGAGTTAGCGTTGCATCAACGAGTAGGAATTAAGCGAAAGGAAAGGCGCACGCACCTCCGGAAAAGAAGACGCCTTCTGCGTTGACGGACAGGGTGTTGATGATGGCGTTGTGGCCTGGGAAGTTGAAGACGAACGCGCCCTCGGGGCACTTCCATTTCTTGATGTTGTTTCCACCAGCCGAGCCTGACGCGAACGAGTATTCTGTCGGATGGATGGCCAGGGCGCGGACAGACTTCTTGTGATGCGTAAGTGTCGTCATCGTCTTTCCTGCAGCAAGATCCCAAAGTCTAATAGCATGAAGAATTTGATCAGCTGCAAAGCCTGGCATTTAGAGCGTCAAAGTCGTGTTACCTGACGGTGGAGTCCATACTGCCTGTGATCACTTGTGGGTCGGATTCCTGGCATTTGACATCGGCCACAGTCCCTGTGTGCCCTGAAAGGACGTGAATCTGGGCTTTTGTTCGCATATCCCAGACTCGTGCAGAAGCGTCCCGACCAGCCGTCACCAAAACGTCAAGTGTTGGGTGGAGAGAGAGTGAATAAACGCCAGAAAGATGCCCATGATAGTGGCGAATGACTTTGTTGGCTTCGAGATCCCAACATTTTACCATCTATAACACAAGCTCAGTACAGCTTACTGAAGGTAATAAGGCTATATTCTCACCTTGTCCTCTCCACACGAAAACAGATAGGGATGGCGGGCAGACACAGCCAAGCCTCGGACCGTCGAAATATGGCCCGTTAATGACAGCTTCAGTTCTCCGCTGGCCAAGTCCCAAATCTTAATAACACGGTCTCCAGCGCCTGTAGCAAACCATTTATTGCCTGGTTCTACTGCAACACTTCGCACCCATCCCAAATGCCCCGAGATGACACGAACAAGCTTCCATGGCGCGTGATATTCGGGCTTGACCGTCCGTGTTGTCTTGTGAAGAGTAAGGGCCTGCGAGAGTCTCGATGAAGATGCGAATGTAGATGGTTTTGCTTGGGGTGTCTTGTCAATGGTGGCTATCATTTTAGACGTGTTGTCATCTGCTGGATGAAGCTTAGTATTTCAAGGCCGTCGTTGGGACGTACAGCTTCCCTCACCTCCCGACGTTATCATTTTTCTCTCACTGTCCGGTCTTGCTGGTCCGACTGGTCCTTGCTGTGAGAGGAGAGCTGCTGGAAGTTCCTTGAAGTCGCGATATTCATCGTGGATTTTTACTGCAAGTCGTACGCGTGAACTGAATAATGTCAGTATCACAGAGAGAAGATGACTACACATTCAGATGCACCTGGACTCGTCCTCTACTAGCAGATCACCAGATTCTGCTTCGAACAGAGCTCGTGTTCGCTTTGCACTCCGTCGGTGTAATGATTCAAGAGGGGGAAGCGTCGCTGCTGACATGGTATTCGTGATTGGAACTGGCTTTGAATATTCCTATTGCTGTAAAGGGGATGACCACGTTGGACTGCGCCCAGAGCCGTTTGAGGAGTCAGAAATAGTGAGAACAGGAACGCTCGAGGACCAGCAAAGTTGTCTGAACTTGTGGAGGTTGGTTGGAGGTCAGTTATTGGGTCAGTAGAGTTGAAAGTCATGGATTATGTAATAGGATCACTGGGATGAATCTGGCAATTGTCTGGCAAGGCCTGGCAAGATCCTGGTCACTGGTAATGCCCTCGTTTATCTACATTTATTCAATTTGTGCTCGGTGGTTGTTAATTCTGCGGAGGAGATTTCTTCTTGTATCGTTGCGTGTCCCAGACATAAAACCAGACGGGAGAAAGAAGCTTCGATAATTCTGTGATGGGCAACTGCAAAGGAGAGTTTATTTGTCCTTGTATGGCGAAAGCTTGGGCCTCGCCGAAAAGGGTCTCCTTTGAACTGCCACTATGGGCTTGCACCAGCTGTTGCAATCCTTTCATAGTGTATTGACCGTCGAAGAGCATATATAGTTGCCCGTATCGTCAATAGGACGCTGTAGAACATCATGTCGAACGTGATAGAGCTCAAAAAGACGATAAAGCAGCTGCAAAGTGCTGTCAATGACCAGGTATGTATACGTCAAAACCCTGTAATTCATCATAAGCTGAACCATTTCATTTCGTTTTCACAGGAGATTGTTGAAATCCTCAAGGTCTTAAAGAATGTGCCAGCCATCACTGAAGGAACCCTTAGGGTATGTAGCTCCTCGTGTCTGGGTTTCAGCAAGTGATGCTCATCATGGGGTGCAGGAAAGCAAAGCCGGTCTCGCGGTTGGAAAGTTGCGGTCACACAAGACCAAGGCTGTCTCCGAAGCAGCAAAGGAGCTCGTCAAGCAATGGAAGACTGCCGTAGAGAAGGATAAGGCAACGAAGAAACCCGCCAACGGGGCAGCGACTGGTGAGCAGAGCATTCGAGGTATCGTGTTTTGTAAGAGTATCTGACACTGCTGCAGAGACCAAGCCTCCCGCTGCAGCAACATCACCAGTCACGCCAGGGGTCGCCTCAGCAGCAGCGTCCACGAGGACTGCCAAGACTGACGGAGTAGCAGGGAAGACCAGTGATAAAGTGAGGGACAAGTGTGTCGAGATGCTGTATGACGCCCTCTGTCACCTTTCCTCCGCTCGTGAGTGGCGCCTACCCTTCGAGCGTATCATTCCTCTCTAACACTGGATTAATTGCCCGCAGCCGTCGATCTCATCCTATCGAAGGCGCACGGTGTCGAGAAAGCTGTCTTCAACACCTTTGGGTCCACCAATGGCGACTACAAGAACAAAATCCGATCGTTGTTCGTCAACCTCAAAGACAAGGCAAATCCTGGACTCCGCGTCAGCATCGTAGAGGGAACTCTGGCCCCTGAAAGGTTTGCCAAGATGACGAGCGCGGTACGCTTTGTATTCAACCAATTTGTACATGACGTCTGACCCTTTAGCAGGAAATGGCATCAGAAGAGCGACGAGCGGCAGATCAAAAGATCAAGGACGAAAACTTCTTCAAGTCTCTTTCAGCAGCAGAGAAGCAAGCAGAAACCGACGCTTTCCAGTGCTCCAGGTGCAAGCAACGGAAGTGTATCTACCGACAGCAGCAAACGCGCAGTGCTGATGAACCCATGACAGTGCGTTTCTTGACCTATATAATCTATGTTTTTTTGAACCTTATGCCCATTATTACAGACTTTCGTCACGTATGTGTTTTCCCTGACAAAAAGTACAAAGTATTCTCACTGACCACCATATCCCTTCATCTAGCTGCACCGTCTGCCAAAACAAGTATGTCTCCATCAATCCCCACGCAACGACTGTCTCTAATCTCTGCGCACAGGTGGAAATTCTCGTAAAGAGTCTTTACATGTCCTTGTCCGGCTTAACGCTAGGGTTTTCTCCCTGTTCAACAAAATTACCACACCTACGCCCCTTCAAATTCATGTCTCCTCTTCGATTCACTGTTGACCTCATCGGCAACATTCATATATTTGAAACGCAACGCGCCGCAATCGACCGTCCACCCTTGCCTACCTCGCTTAAATCCCTTCACAGGCAGTCTGGGCGCCACCTTCGTCCTCTTCTCCCCTCCAAGGCGCTTATCTATACACTTTCCGTCTCTAATTATTATTCTACGACGCATCAAGATTGGATACTACTTAGTCTCGCCGTTCGCGTATTTATCGCCTCCTTTCTTTCGACTTCATTCCACCATCCGATATTTTAGCACTCGACGTGCTTTAGCACCTCATGTACTCAGTACCCAATAACCATTGCCTCTAGCGCAAGGAGTTCATTATGGTTGTGAAGTCTGACACATAATGAACCACCAGTGAGATGAAGAGGGTCCAGGTAACGGCGGCGTGCTTCCTGAAGTCAAGCAGCTACTGTAACAGCGCGGAAAGCGAAGCAATTACTTCAAAGCATCAATGTCGCAATTGATTGTCCCAACGCGTAGTATTGCACGCTATTGCATGGCATCATGATGCACAGCCAACGCGACGACTGCTTCCTGCGTTAGCTTTTAGTCAATGAAACATACGTGCTAAGCAGAAATACAGCTACATGATCTCAAGGCTGACGTCTGACCTCCAACTGTTACGGTCTTGCTTCAGGTTCTGACTTTGCACATGTTTCGAGCCCAGTGGGAATTTCTGCGGATGATTCAGGCCCCTCTCTGGTTTTCAAAACCATTGAAGAATCTGCTAAAGGAGAGGTTACCAATGACACCTTGACAAGTTTGTAATTTGAAAACCCCAGCCATCAAGCTCCTTCGCAAGCGATATTAACGAGAAAGTCTGTTGTTCAATTGTATGACGTGAACGCTGTAATACGTATGTACATAATTCATACTAGTATGCTTCATGCGTCCAAAATTACAGAAAGCCCCGAGGCGATGCAGTCAACCTCTAGTCCAGACCTTGAAATCGCCTAAAAGATATCTGAGGTAATGAAGGCGGATTGCTTTGACTCCGACTCGAATTAATATTCTCCTGTGATCGATGTTGAGTATCATGCATAAGCTCTATTCGAATACGACCCATTCCAGCGCTTGGTTGATGCGGTATTGATGATCATTAGATCGGGTGGTGACAAATTAACCTGGGATATAGACTGCATGCCTCGATTGGGCGGCTTTATGATTGGTTTTTTTTTTCGCGTAGATTGTGAGAATCGCTCGCTTCCATTCGTTTAGAATTACTTATTATAGTAATTTCCGTGGCGTCTGACTATAATTGTACTCTCTCTTACTTAGCCCTCGGCCGCAATGGAGGCTGCGTGGGCGCTGTGATATTGATACTTAGTAAATATGAGCACGAGCGCTCTGCCAAGTACGGTGTCCGAGAACCGCAAGGCCGGAAGCGAGATCATTTTTGATTGACGGTCCGGTTAAGGCCTGCGGCACTGCGGCAAGCTTATAGACAGAGCAACCTACTAGACCAACAGAGAGGCATAACGTTCACCGTAGTGTTCATGATGAATCTAATTAGTTAGTTAGAGCGAGGATTGCGTGTGCTGCGCATACTTACATGCTCCGGAGCCACAGGGGTTTCCCCAAATCTTGGTATGCTACCTCGTAGCTGATGAGTTTGCATTGAAAACACTATCATCGGTCTTTAACTATCTCAGTTAAAATGTTCAAAATCCATACGTATATAATTTGGTTATAATTACACGTGAATACGCGATGTTCTGACTGGGTAAAAACATTGAGTATCACATCGGGGAAAGTGCTCTCTGGCGGCCACGTTCGGGTGCCAACGATTCGTCTGAATACCGCCCTGGAAAGCCGTTTTAACGAACCGCTTGATGATACAACACACGGGATCAAATAAACTTGTAGTTTTACTCTCTACGGCCTGTAGGGGGGATTCTGTTGCATATTAGAAGGATAATCGGTACTTTTCAATGCACTGAGTAAGCACCCATTATGGCGGTTTGGGCCTGGATTTGACGGACGTCTATTCAACTATACATCAGTAGTATGCTGAAAGGTCAATTTAAAGCGATCCCTACATGATTTGAGCCCACTCCGATATCCAAACAAGTCCCGTACATGCTGCTTTCGACGAACAGATGGAATATGCCGACTTCATGCCGACTACGCGATCGACAATCAAAGTGATCATCAACCGCTTCCGGCCTTGCGGTTCTCGGACACCGTAGCCAAGACACCTGTCAGTCGGCCGATAAGGTGATGAAGCGCTTCAGTACCCCATACTAAGTTCAAGTCCCACGTCACTTTCCTTATCTCTGGGAAGTGTGAAAGATCATGACCGAGTGGGGAATCAAAAACTATAGAGCTCTCAATTGGGAGTGGGTGAGAGGCCTTATTCTGGCGAATGTTACCTCTTTAAATAGTAGTAATGGAAGTCAGCCTTGACAGAGATAGCAAAGCTCAGGGGGACAGTTCCGCATCTTCACGGGTTGTTAAGTGTTTCAGGAGGTCATCTTGACTTATATACTCTGGGCGCCAGGCTCGTAGCTATTAAATGGAAGCTGGTGCCTTCAGATGCTTAAGCTCAACGGCGACTAGTCAATATTTGGTCCAATGTCTCGCCTTAGCCCTCCCAAAAGTGACGTTCGTGTATTATTTTTCAGTTCACCAAATTGACACGAAGTTGATACTATGGTCAGCATAATTCATTTAAACGAGACCAAAATTCAATCCCAGCAGCAACGGAAAACCACTGGAAGTCATGTTTGGGTCCACTTCTCGAAGAAGATAGATTGAAATGTGAAGCATGGAGAGACGAAGTCCAAAATCTCCTCCTGTTTGTAAGAGATCATTGTTCATCACTCATTCGAGATAAGATATAGAAATTCATACATGTTTTCCACAGGCGGGCCTCTTTTCTGCAGTCGTGACGGCATTCGTTGTACAGTCCTACCAGTATCTCCAACCAATAACAACGACTCAACGGCAATACTTCTCTCTCTGATAGCTCAAGGTCCACCCTTCAGCGGTCCACCATCCAGGGGTACTAACAACCTGAGGGAACAAGTGAACATGCCTGGCGGGTCGTACTATCCTAGTTCTTCAAACATCCGAGTCAATATATGTTGGTTCATCAGCCTTATCCTCAGCTTGATGACTGTCCTCATAGGCATTGTGGGCCTGCAATGGATCCGGGAATATCAAAAATATCCCACCAATCTCCCTCCCAAACGTGCATTCGCTGCTCGGAATCTGCGCGCCGAAGGACTCGAGGAGTGGTACGTGCCGGAGATCTTTGCAGGGCTCCCACTGTTGCTCCAATCAGCACTTGTCCTATTTCTCGTCGGCCTTAACGACTTCCTACTTCACCTGAATATTATTGTAGCATGGCCAGCAATCGCAATGACCAGTGCCACTCTGTTGTTCCTCATCGTCACCACCATCCTACCACCTATACAAACCTTGTGGTTGCTCAATACGGCAAAATCAATGACAATACCTGCTCCGTGCCCATACAAATCTCCGCAATCATGGGCATTTTTTCGCATCATGTCGTCATGGTCCTTCAGATTCGCGTTGAATCTGGTGGGAGACGCGTCGTTTTATATCCTGGTTGCCCCTGTCTCGGCCATTGCCTTGGTAAACCATGTTCTGGGTGGTCGTGATCGCCTTTGGACTTGGATATCATACCTCCATCTCACTCTCAAGCTCAAGAGTTTGGGAAGTTTGTGAGACTGGAGCGAATTCGATGGATTTTGGATGGACGAGCGGCAACGCTTGTACTCGTGCCGCGAACAAGTGTGGAAACGCACGTGACTTCGCAAGCGGCGCGCGCGACGCGTTCTGCTTTATCTTGAAGGAAACTCGTCCAAATTTTGTAATTTCTGCTACGACGTGAAGAACTGAGATAATTTAATTGTCCTATGTAATTTATATTCACTTTAAATGTAGGAACTTTGGCGCGCAGCAACAATATCAAATAGTCTTAAAAATTCACCCGACTCTGACAAGAGCCAATTTTTACCAACAAATCAAGGCGAAAGTTCCGAGATTTTAGCTGGTAATTAATGTATGATAAACTCTTATTTATGGCATAGACAAAACT
This sequence comes from Psilocybe cf. subviscida, assembly GCA_013368295.1. Classification (NCBI taxonomy): domain Eukaryota; kingdom Fungi; phylum Basidiomycota; class Agaricomycetes; order Agaricales; family Agrocybaceae; genus Psilocybe; species Psilocybe cf. subviscida. Next base: position 2,350,997 of record JAACJJ010000029.1, on the reverse strand, counting down.
TCCCGCTAAAAACAGTTAATCTTTGTCTCTGAGCTCAGTATCATTGCGTACAGAGATGAGTGGAACCATATACCCGTCTACTCGCATCATCTTTCAACGCAGACCCCCCGAATATGCATGAATGCTGCTGTTATACGGAATATGCCTATTTGGGAGCGTACTTAAAGCTTTTGGGCAGCATTCACGACCTTCAAGTAAGGATTTTGAACAGAATCACTCAACTGAGTGCACCACACATTTTATTGCTTTTGTGATTCAGCTTTGAAGGGAAAATCCAATGATTTTGGTGCGGATTTCCGTGTATATTTTACATGCGGAGGCTTCCAACTGTTAATTAATGAGAGCTAGAAACTTTATTTCCAGAAGCTCTCAAGAAAAACTAGCTGCTGTCGATGGTGGATGCTTTTGATGCCCATTCAGTATTGTTGCTGTACACATGAGTTTCTGGATTTTAAAGCAGATTTAAACTGCATAGGCAAATTAGCATGCTATATGCCTACATATAGCAAAAGTAATCACAAAATTCTATTGAGATTTGTTCAAGATAAAGCAGAACGCGTCGCGCGCGCCGCTTGCGAAGTCACGTGCGTTTCCACACTTGTTCGCGGCACGAGTACACTATTTCCATGGAACCTTCCACGTACTTTAAAAAGACGATAGGAAACATTGATTGCGATGCTGCGCGTGGCATTGCGCATGTCGTTGACGGACGAGCGACCGAGGAGCCCATCGCCGTCGCCGTCTATCACTGCTTTCAGGAGCTTCCAGGGACAGTAATCGGGGACGACATTTTCGACCTTATGACGCAGCGTCTCCCCCGATGGATGACGTCCGGCCAAGGGGTGCGCATGCTGACCGCGACGTGCCACCAAGACTCCCAGAAGATCAAGGACGAGAATGAATTGTTTCTGTTGGCGAAATTGCCACAGACAAGCATGGTGGATCCCATTCACTTCTTCCGACGTCGACAACTACAAGTCTTCGTCCGAGTTTTGCATCATATCTTCGTCGATAGAAATATCATGCATGTACCCAGGAAAAGCATTGGTCCAGGCAAGCTTCTTATTCCAACATGTATGAAGACCGTCGAACGGGTCACGGCCTTGCCTCGACCACTGCTGCCAGGTAAGCACCCTGTCCACGCATTTGTTTGGGATTGACGCCGATAATGCGATTAGACATCCAAGAGCAGCTAATCGAGGTGTTCCGGGGACTCATCTACAAGGCAATCGCCCTTGAAAAGGAAGCGTACAGCGCTGAATTTTGCTTTCAGTCCGAACAGGTCCTCGGGGATTTCATGCAGTTGATGAGGATTATCACTTTGAGCGTCATCAAGCTGACAAGGGAATCTTCTTCGAATAGAAGCATGGCAGCGTTGGCCTCCCTAGCAAAACTCCTTCGTATTCTTAATCAGCAGGCGGGGAAAAGGTCGAGGATGTCCGGGCGCCCAACCGTGTCCTTGGCCATTCTATACGTCTCCCGCTTTGACGCAAACGACTGGCCGACTATTTCTCGATCGGCACCGGACTTTTCCGCTTCTTTCAAAGACTTGGTTGAGTCTCTGGAAGATATTGGGTTGAGGACCTTCAACTTCGTGCTCCACCGCGCCTTTTATCGGAAGAGATGTGAAGACATTGTGGATCGAATCCTAGGTCGTCCCAGTTCAAGATCAGTTGCAAGCGAAGAGGGCCTCGATGTTCGCATTCAAGTCGAAATTTTGCCCAATGATCTTGAAGGTGAAGATTGGATGGAGGTGGCGGCCCATCCATACCATGAGCACGATGAAGTTGTGGTCGAAAAGACCGACAATGTGTATAACAAGGAAGAAAGCCAATCACATAATGAAGAGCATAGATCGGTAAACAACCAATCGCCAAGATACCCGGAGCGCGCAAAGATACGAAGTCCAACAACAGGAAAGTCAGGGTCATCACGAGTCGAGAGCAGGAAAAACTTTTGAAGGGCGGCTGTTTGTATTACCCAAATTCAGTAATGATGTAGATCAAGAGTGACAAGACATTATGTACCTCGAGCATTGACCTAACGCTATCCCCGATTCACATACGCATCGCCGTTTACTGAGCTCCGACACAATCTGAAGCAATGTCCGCTCTGCGGGATCACCTGGGACTGCACGAGAGGGAGGAAACTTCTGGCATATTCTAGCTGCGGATTTGTGCGTATAGTCGTTTAGCATACTTGGAGTGAGACACTTGGTTCAAGCTGCGCCATCTCCGTTGACCTGATCAAGCTCAGCTCCTCTTGGTAGCACTTCTTTGGTTTCATTCCAATCTTCTCTCGCGGTCAAAAGCAGCCCAAGGAGATCAGAGGCGTACATCAGTGGGACATCCTCCCACAGCGAGACCGGCGCATTACAGGGCACTTGGAAGTGAGCACGTATGGGTGAGTAGATGGATCTCGGGCGACGAAGAGGGGCCGTAAGACAAGCGATACCCTGCGAGGTTGGCAGAGGCTGTTGTGAGCGTGGTGAAAGAAAAGGGCCAGATGATAATCAGCACTGGGCGTCGGATGCGTTTGTATGGATCGAACAAGAGAGGCATGGGCTTTGTGTAGATAGCTTGGCCAAGTTAGAGGACCCCTGGGCTAGAGAAGCATCAAGTGGTCAGCAAAAATCTGGTGGCAAAGGCGCGGCGCAACGGGCACACAGAGAACAGCGGAACTCACCGATGATACCCATGGCGCGCTATACGCTATTTCTTCGGCCAGGAAGACTTCAGCGGTGAGCTTAACATCGCACTTGTCCAGTCTTTCGCGAGCCCTCGAAAGGATATCGGCTGCTTCTTGCGCATCCGCGACAAACGACCCGTCGTCTGTGATGGAGGTTACAGTAAGAAATAAGATAATTAGACGCCGGCAATGGAGAACTCACATATGCCTCCGCCGTGTTCTTGATAGTTACGCACGGTATGCGCGGACAAACTGGGGGCCCCGAATACCAACGTCTCAGCGTAGCGGATACATAAGTCCTTACCTTCGCCTAGACCGTCCTTTGACGCCTCAGAGGCTTTCAACAAAGTCTGGATGTACAATCGCAGAGCGCTTGGCCAAATCTGCGCCCGTAGGAGTGTGGTGCGTATTGATGGTATCGGGCCTTTTCGTGGGATAGCGCTGGCGGACATGACGGGGTACAACCGCTCCGTAAGACGTATAAGGATCATGGAGGTGTTGAATATCAGTGACTGAGCCCATTTTCGCACCTAAGAACCACCGATGTTAGAAACGTTTGCATAGAGAGCTGGATTGTATGCTTAGATCGATGACCCATCGAGTGGCGAGGACTGCTTCTCGTTGCTTCATCGCTTTACTATCACCGGCCTCCCATAGAGCGATACAGCGCAACAAGTTCGTCGATGTTGAAATTCTTTTTCTCCTGCGCGGGGGAAACGCGTCGAAGAGCCGAATACTGACTTGAAAGCACCATCAGTCGAAAGAGCTAATGCAAGGGTCGTTTCACGGTCCAGAGGGTCCGATGCGGCTGTTGGCGACACAGCAGAGAGGGTGGGCGTACTGGATGACGACCCGCCAGAGACAGTGGATGCGCGTTTAGGGGCTACACCGCCCAGTCGAATGATAAACGCGCGAGATGAATGTCGTACACTGTCGAGCGATGTTTGGCGATGAGAAATGGGGGCTAAGTTGTTCCAAGGGCACCATAAAGGTCAAGCCAGACCCAGGTAGTATTCTTGCTGGAATCGGTCTGCGAGCTCTCCAGAGGCACCGATGACGGACTATTGAACATGTCGGCCACTTTCGTGGTGAGAACTACTGCTCGCCAGTTAGAAAACGAGATCGTTCATGGGATGAAAGACACTTACTGGTCAATGATATCGCCAGTCTGCATAAAAAGGTCCACATCATCGCCGTGGCATCTCCTGGTCATTCCCCCTAGTCGTTGATAAGGGCGGCAAATTTCAGTACCACGGGCATTGGGACGTCACCAGGTGAAAGCCCCACAGCGATGATGTCCATGTGCACTGGGTCGGGAGAACGCCTGCGTCTCCAGCTTCTCTCCCTCGACCTGTTTGTGCTCGCCCTGGTCGTAGCCGCCAACACTCCGCGGTCGCAGTTTGTATCGAGGAATGGGAGCCGAATCCATAGCGATTTCGCGCTATGTTGGGCGTGTCGTCAAAGAGGGTACCTGAACACGGATGTTGAGGAGGACGGTCACAAGCGAGAGTTAAACAGCCATGGAGCAATTTGAACCGGTGCTGCGTGACAGTCGCAAACCCGGCGATGGCGAGAGCAGACGCAACGCCCTGCGAGTAGCCAGTCGCACCAGTGATTCGTGTTGTGAGCCCGCTGGAGGTGACGATGGCGATGTGGCCCACGGGGTACTGCACAACTTGGAAGGATACAGTATAGACGACATAGGGGCGTCCTAGAGGCAGGAAGGGCTTCGAGGCACTGGTGCAGACGTTGTATTTGGTCAGCTAGCGGGTGTCGGAACGCGAGGGTATGAATAGTCGCGGGGTATGGTACCGTGGAGTGCGTTACCGCATTGAGAACCGACGCGGTGCGTCCGGTAGTCTACCAGTGGCTTCTGGGGATATTCGTGACTGCGTAGGTGAGGAAACGCGAGGCATGTTAGATTTGGATGAGCAAACGGAAGTGTTAAGAGAGGAGAGTCCGGTAAGAGAGCATGCTCTCCACTGTCTCCAGGATGAAGCTGACATCCTGAAGACCAACCTGTGAATTTATTTCAACAGGCCTGATTGGCAACTTCTGTTCTCCTCTTGACTTCAAGAATCAACATGTGGACGCGACAGGTCTCAACCTTATGTTGTATCCCGACGAATACAATAAAAAGCGCCGCGCCCCGCGTCTGGGGCTGTCTCCTCACCGCGTAGTATTATCGCTTCTCCACACCGGTCCTTTTCGCCCTGACCCATATTTCTCCCTCATGATTCCCGTTAGGCGTTCCTAGCATGTTCATCGACCTCTAGCGTGCTCCTTCCAGCCTGTAGCTGGCTGTTGTTCTTTGTCTTACTATTACCGCTATCGCATCGCTTTCAATTGCCGCTCTATCAGTCAACCTTTTGGATTGCAGCCTCCATCCTGATGATATCTCTTTGCAACCCATAGTCGCACCTCACCGGGCTCGGTTTCTACCTTTCCTCGACGTCCTAAACAACCCCCTCGAGACTGCTGCGCTTCCTATCCGCTTTTGACCCATGTTGGCGCCCGGACTGACATTCAGCTGATTCACAATGGTACAAATATCCAACGCAATGGCGTAGTAACCTCTCTAGCTCTTCCATTCTTGTCTCTCATCTACGCGCCATTGGCGACACTGTCCTTCGTCTTCCGGATAGCAGCCCCCCTGCTCTCTGCGTTCATCGCCCACCTATCCCAGCTGTGCCTTGCACTCGACGCCAACGGATGACGAACAGCCCGTCCAGCCCACGGCGAGGCCGACTGGGTGACCTCCCGCCGTGCTCCAGCAAAGAAGCCATCCTGCGTCCGTACACCTCCCAAGCTCCCGCGAAAGTGTCTCAAAAGATCAGTGCACTCTCCTTCTACCCTGACACGCGTTTTCGAGACACTCCAAGAACTCGAACCCCATTTATTTCGGACTGAGCATCATCCGGCGACCACGAGACACAGGTGGGCGCGTACCAGCTGTTGCGATCCTTCCCTGGCCTATTGACCATCGCAGAGCGCATATGGTCGCCCGTATCGTCAATAGGACGCTGTAGAACATCATGTCAACCGTGATGAGGCTCAAAAAGACGATGATGCAGCCGCAAAGTGCTGTCAATGACCAGGCATGTACACGTCGAAACCCTGTAATTCTTCCTAAACTGAATCACTTTGTTTCATTTTCGTAGCAGATTATCGATATCCTCGAGGTCCTAAGAATGCGCCAAACACCACTGAAGGAATCTTCAGGGTATGTGGCTCGTCGTGCGTGCGCTTCAGCGAGTTGATGCTCATTGTGGGTACAGGAAAGCAAAGTTGGTCTCGCGGTCGGAAAGCTGCCGTTGCGCAAGACCGAAGCTGCGTCCGAAGTTGCAAAGGAACTCGTCGAGCAACGGAAGACCGCCGTGCAGAAGGATATGGTAACAAAGGAACCACGACTGGTGGACAGGGTAATCAAGATATCGTGTTTGTGTAAGACTATCTAATATTGCTGCAGAGACCAAGCCCGCCTCTTCAGGAACACCGCCCGTTACGCCAGGGGTTGCCTCAGCAGCGTCCACGAGGACGGCAAAGACAGGCGGAGTGGCAGGGAAGATTGGTGATAAAGTGAGTGACCACTGTGTCGAGATGCTGTATGACGCCCTTTGTCATCTCTCCTCCACTCGTGGGTGGCGAAAGATACAGAAGATAGATGTCTATTTGGAAGAAAGTTAAACTAATGAGATAATAAATATTAAATGATCAAATACTCGAAGGGGAGAGAACCGTAGATATGACCAAGAAAAACGAAATTACATTTCAAACGAACCCCTTGGCCATCACTTCCTCTCACTCGTCTGTCCATCCACATCCAGGTTCCCCACCCTCTCCCCCCTCAAATCCACATTATCCACAGCATTCTGCTGATCGCCCAGCCACCAATTCGGCATCCAGAAGCTGCGGCAACGCGCCAAACACCGTCGCCACGATCGCCACGATCTTCATCACGTCGTCGTACGCCAGGAAAACGCTCTCGCGCACGGGGTGACCGCACGTGAATTGGGCGGCACCATAGATGCTGCTGTAAAGAAGTGCGCGATCGGCGTCGGAGAGGAAGGGAGGTGATGCGCGAGGCGAGAGGGCATCATGTCTGACCAGATGCCGACAGCTGAGAGAGAAGATGTCAGTCAGTAAACAGGGAGACGGCGACAAGGAGAACGAAAACGTACACATCGCAGTACTGATCGCGCCTCCAATCTCCGTGATGAGCAGGGCCAAGCTCGTCACGACGGCAATGTCAGCGTGCGGGACAGCAGCCTGTGCGGAGACCTTGAGCGACACGGGGGCGAAGCCGCCGCTGACGCCTTGGATGATCTACTCAATAGTTTGCGACATAGATTAGCAACGATGCCCATCAAGCAGTGGTGAAGGTGGACTCACTTCAGAGAAGACAACCTCAACATCAGACGCGTTAGCACCGCGCGAATGACACACGAGGCCGCAGCCAAGCGCGCGGATCGCGAGGCCAGCGATGAGGATGGGCTACAAGTACCAATTACATTAGCGCATATCACCACAACGAGAGTGGAAGGCGACACACCTGCGACCGATGCACCAAGCGCATTAACACCCGCCGAGGATGCCAAACATGGTGAACGCGACCGTCTGCGTCTGCAAGAAGTACTTGAGTCAGCGCAGCGACCACAGCTTGGCGATGTAGACGATGCTGTGGAGGTATATGTACGAGATGTAGAAGGAGACCTACAAATTGTATCGTTTGGTTGGTATTCAGTGTGGTAATAGTGAGAGGCGGAGGAGGGGTGAAAAGGACAAATACGTACGAAATTGAAGGCCTCCACCAAACACGCGATGCCCACACTCCGGTTGAACACAAACAGTCCCGCGACGACGGGGTACTTGGCGAACTTCAACTCGGACGAGTCGTACACATACGCGGGGATGAGCAGCCGATGGTGATCAGCGCCATCTTCGGGGCTACATTCGTCCGTTTAAGATATCAGCTATCATTAGGGGAACTCACGGTTGGCGTCAAAAGTGTCTACAAAATCTACAACTACAGATTCCTATCACAAATTCCGTAGATTTGTCGACAACTTTTTGTAGCGCAGCATTTGATGCAGTGATGTAGCAAGCGGAATTTGAATTTTCCGGCACCCATTCTTGATGCGTAAACCTTCGTGTTGCAGTGCCCGTAACGCGTTGTCCCACCGTAATTGTGCTCGATCCCCACACTCATTTCGCTTTGCGCATATCTAAACATCTAAAAAACACGAAAAATGTCCGAGTCACCGCCTCCCTCCCCAATGAAGATCATGCAGGCCCAACTCCTGCTGAAAAAGCTCTCCAAAGCGAAGAAGAAGACCACCAAATCAGCCGCCAAATCTAAACCTGCTCCCAAGGAGAAGGAGGCCACCGAAAATTCTGACAACGAAGAGGGTGAAGGCTCAGATAAGGAGAACACTGAAAAGTCCTCTATCAGGTAAGCTGGTCCCCTTCCAATGCTTGCTTTTCTAATCACAAGCAGTTGGGTGAAAAACCCTGTATTTACCAGCAAGCTACTCTCCATCATCGAAGAAAGCCTCCAGTACCGTCATGCCTTTGGATTTAAGGTTCCCCAGGACGCGAAGGTGTCTAGCACTGGTCAAACCGCCACAAAGACCGGTAATAGCCTTGCCTCGGCCTTATTCCCCTCATCCCCAATGCCTATAGCTAAGCTCAGAAAAGCGGTGGTGGCCCGCATTAGAGCGTATGTTTCCGATAACTAGAGTTTTACTTGAAAGGTTCATCAGCTGACATAATCTTTTCTAGCTTAAAATCGGACTACACGAAGTACAAAAAGGAGTTAGGGACAACGGGACACGGCTTGGTCATAGAGGACCGTGCTCAAGAAATTAAGGCCGGCAGTGCTATTTCTAATGTCTGGGGTATGTCCACTGTAGTTTCAATGCATTTTTATTACTTATATGCTTCTAGAGAAGATGCAGGCTCGCTTCCCGTGGTACATACGGCTCCATCTCCTACTTTCTGCCAGCCCTATTTACGATGGCTCTGGAGTGGCGAATTCTGCCACACCCCTCAACACCAGCGTTCTCGGAACGCAGCAATTGGCCAGGGAGCTGTCTCCCGAGTGGGATTTGGATGCTGTTGATGACTCATTCCATTCTGACCACAACGACGACATTGACAACTTCTCCGAAACTCACGAGACAGACACACCAGCTCAGACTGATGATGCTGATGTATTTGGGCCTCCCAGTGTACACGCTGAGGTCAACTCAACCCCCACTCCGTCTCTGTCTCCTGTACCTGCAGTCCCACTTGTTATATCGATCCCTGCCATGGTCACGCTCTCTGCTCCTGCTGCACTTAATGTCCGAAAGCGCAAGGATCCATTTGAAGATGCCAAGGCTTTGACCGAGAGCTATTTATCGGTCCGTGTTGAGACGGAAAAAATACGTGCTGAATCAAAGCGCACTCGTCTTGAGCTTACTAGCAACAAAGACCTTGAGATAGAGCGTCTCAAGGCCACGCAGCAGGACCGTCAGCATCAGCATGAGCTTGCTATGATGGACAAACGGATTCTTCTTGCTCAACTTGAAGCAGGAAATGTGTGTGGCAGTGGGTCAGATGGATATAATCACGGTCATGGGCATTTCTAGAATAATTTATAATTGACTATCCAGGTATCTTAACAGCTCCTTCTTCAGTTCCTCCCGCTTAATCTTTCCTTCCAATAATTCAATGTCTTCATCATCCCCGTAATTCTCCTCTTCTATTGCTAATTCCCTGCTTTCAACTTCCCGCCACATATTATACTTTGCTCGATCGTCTTGGATATACTGTTGCCCTTTAATAAAAAATCGATCACTTTTGGGATGTTCATTTTTCTCATGGCCCATTGCAAAGTTGTGCAGGTGGATGCAGGCAGCAATCCATAGTGTTGCCACAATATGTGCATCACTGTTGTTAACCTTGCACCGCAAGCCACGCAAGGAAGACCAGCGCCCTTTGAGATATCCCATACAGTGCTCTGATCGAATGCACACCCGTGAGACATGGTAGTTATGCCTTGTATTTTCAGGCTCGAGTTTCTCAGGTCTGGAATTATAAATTAATTAAATGGTCATACAACAAGGCAGAGGACCCACTCTTTATATGGGGCCTGACACCAGAGTGTCAATGGATAGGCTGAGTCAGCCCAGACTAGTGATTGTCGCGGGTAACCCCCGGGTATCTGGGATGTACCCCTACCCCTACCTGGGCTACCCGCACCCGCAACAGCGGGTTTGGGGTTCAGGGGGTTTTGCTACGGGTCAGGCGGGTTGGGCGGGTTCTCACGGGTTTGGTAAAAGTAAAGTAATTGATAATAGAAACAATGTAATTTAATGTTAAGCATGTCGAATGATGAATACATTTTTGTGGCAGTCTACACTAGGATGGCGTCCCAGTCAGAAGCAAGAGAAGCCTCAATCTCACTGTCTTTAAGGGGTGGAGTCTGACTAACTACCTTCTTGATGTCACTGCCCTTGACATACCCCAGCTTACTCCAGACTCCAACACACATGAGAGCGCGGGTGGACTGAACAGAAAGATGGTTACGCAAGTGCGAGAGGACAATACGGCCCTCACTGAAGACACGTTCAACATCAACAGATGTGGCTGATAGAGGCATGGAACATGAGCCTAGACCAAGTAAAAGCCAATATACGGAAGGGAAAACGTACCAGGAATGGTATGATAGTCAAGTGCCATTCTGTATAAGCGAGGGTAGGTAGCCCTTTGCTCATACCACCATCGACAAAGGTCTTTAACCTTCTTTTCGGTCTTCTCTTCCAGGTAGGCATCAAGTTCGTCCTTCGTGTCAGATTCGGTAGTGGGCGCAGCAAGAACAGGGAGGTTATCGAAGATGTTGGCATCATCAGACGATGCAATCACGTTTGGCTTACGAAGGAATGTCAGCGAGATGGTGGATTATCATACAATAACGCACCTTCAGCACTTGAACAGGATCATCTACCTCACGAGATTCATACGAATGGTCATATTCATCGCGCACAATGTGGTAAGCTGCATCAATCCACTCTTGTTCCCATCCCGCTTTGGTAAAGTACTCGAGTTTGTGTTGAGGATCGAGGACTTGAAGAAAACTATTAAATATACATACAGCACAACAAAACAGTCATTGACTTACTCATTGCAATCCGATAAACTTCGGTGTGATCGGTTTTGTTGTAATACTTATTGAGTGTGCGCTTTCCGATGGCGACGGCGGCGCGGATTGACGAAGGGACTGTCATATCGTTCATGGTTGTGGCGAGTGTCGTGTCAATGTGATCCATTGCGGGAATGACTTTGCTGAGCGAGGGGGTGTTGCCGCGAGAGAAGAAAAGTGTTGCATGTTTGAAGATCTGAAGATACATCAGCAGAGGTTCAGGTTCAGAGACAGTTCGAAAAAATGATACTTGAGTCTTACCTTTAAGGTGTCACGAAGCTTGATGGCGATGAGCCACTCCTTGTCATCAAGCTTGTATTTGCGGAGACTCAAGCTGCATTCGGCTGTCATAGCATCAATAGCAGTACGGTATGTGATCGCAAACTCAAGCATGTCGAATGTCGAATTCCAGCGCGTGGGAACATCGCCGGGCATGTTACGCACTCGGAGCGCAAGCTTCTTGAGCATAGCAATCCATGCGGGAAGGAGCAGTGTTGAGGACCGCCTGACTGCATTTGAGAATGCACAAAGCTGTAGAAGTCTGTCAGCATGGCAGAGTTTGAGGGATAATAAGAAATTTACCTTGGTAAGTAGGGCACGAACTGGCCCGAGACTCTCTTCCAGCTCCGCAATCTCAGCGGCTGACATCCCAGCTCGCACATCTCCCAGACCGTCCTCATCATCCTCGTCGCCATCTTCCGGCTGATCATCATCAAGGAGAGTGCCCATGGCATCATCAAGCTCACGTGCGAGAGCATCGATGGGATCCTCGCCAGCAGCGGCAACTTTCTTCTTGGTGTCAAACTGACGCAGGATGCCTTTCGCACCTTCTTCACGTCGCGTGACAGGGTCTCGGCGGAAGGGATTGTATAGCCAGGTTGGCCGGTCTTCATCAGCGACTTGAATGCGCGGTCGTTGACAACTTGAAATGGGCGCTTGCTCTTGCAAACCCAACGAACAAACTCAGCCCTACAAATTTGGATTAGTTGCAATAATGATGTTGCAAAGAGATACATACCTGGCTTTGGCAGTGGTGTGCTGGCGATGGCTGTATGTAACGGTGGCCTTGGCAGCTCTCTTGAAGGAGGCGGTAATGGATGCGTCGAGAGTTTTTGCATTTGCCAAAGCTTCACGCGCTGAGGTGGCATTGGATGTGGCATTGGCCGCCTTCACTGTAGCTGCCCCCCAGCAGCGCTCAGCATGCTTATGAAGATTACCGGTGGACTTCGCGTCTTTCTTGTCGAGGTACCGCCTGACGCTGCGACCATTCGTACCAAGGCAGTTAGTTGCCGCGCAGTGGAAGATGTGGCAGCGGCGGCCTTTCACTGTTTCGATCTTGACATTTTCTTTGAAGAACACATAAATCGGGGCTGTCCAGTCTTGAGAGAGGCGAGCTGCATGAGTTATCAGGCATTTAGATGAGTCGAGATAAGAAATTGATGTATATAAAAACTTACCCAGTTCTTCCTCAGCAGTCTCAGGAGCAACCTCATCCTCCCAGTCGCCCTCACGCCCTGCTGTGTCATCATCATCACTGTCGTCAATGACAGTAATATCAGCGTCAGACGGGGTCGGGATGACATCTGGAAGATTGTCATTGTCGTCATCACTGCCATCTGCCAGCTCCAGGATCCGTCTCGAGTCGCGTGGGCCAGCACGGGGTGCATACGCGTCTTCGTCTTCAACCTCCTCCATCTCGACCGAGGAATGGCGCTGCGAACCAGATAACGACATAGCGGGAGCAGCCGAGTTGGACGTCGATGCGACGGCAGTGGCAGCTGAGGTGGTCCGAACGGCGGGGCCTTTGGGTTTTTTTTGCGGCTCTCTGACGCTGGAGCTCAGCCTGTCGTTCCATACAAGCGACCTCGCTGTTGTTGGGATCAGCTTCGGGGCACTTGCGCTTCCTGGGGCCGTCCACAATCTCGGGAGTTGCAGGAGCCATGGCGGGAAGTTGGTGGGACAGAGATGTGAGTCGGGAGAGAAAGGCGACAATCTGTGTATACAAGAAATAAGGTTTGAGTGGCTCGGATGAACAAATTATGAATGCTTACATGTTTTGCTTCCGCTGATCGAAAACCCTTTCCCGGAGCAAGCACTGAGTCCAGCCTTGAGATTCAAGAGCCCAGTAATTAGGGATACATCGAGTGTATGAATTGACATCTACTACTCACAAGCATAAGCAGATCCGTATGGGACAATCCCTTCTCAGGTTGACAATGTATCAACACGATGGCGTGTTGTGGTGATAGTGAGACCATCCATGATCGTCTGGGCAAAAGGGCGTAGTAATCAAGTACTCAATAAGCTCAATGGTCGGTTATTGAGATACCGACTCACCGATTCGACCAGAGAACTTGAACGGGATAATCCCTTTTCAAGTTCTCTGTATGACATGTTGTCGCGTTGTAAGCTTGAATATTGGTGGAGACGGCATGCAGCATGTGAGACAACTGTCCGTGAGCCTTCAGTGTCGTCTGTAGGTGGTGGCCAGTGCTTGTCGCACATCGTTCTGTCGGTTTTCATGTCAGTAGGCACAGAAAGTAGATATAGACAAGTACATACCTTTCTGTGATGATGTGGCAGACACAACAGCTCGATTATGCCCAAGACGCCACCCTTGAGCACAATGATGCCCTGGATGACTCTCTCGAGTTCGGACACTCCCAGGACGACACCCTCGCATACAAGAACAAGTAATACAACGTTCTTGAGGTCGAGTACGCCCAGGGCAATCCCCTCGAGCACCAAAACACCTGGGATGACATTGTCAATGTCCACAACATCCAGAACGACGTCATCAACCACCAAGACTCAATCCGAGAGTGACAGCAAGATGGTGAGGTGTCGGAGACGGACCCGGGAGCAACAGCAAAAGGGTGACGTGGCAAGGCAGCTGTTGTGCTGGTGGTAGTTATTGCGAGGGTTGGTGCGTGGTGGAAGGGATTCCATTCTTGTGAGTCGTTGTGTTGTGAGTCGTTATGAGTCGTTATGGGCTGTCGTGAGTTGTGAAGTCCACTGTCTGTGGCTTTTCAGTGGCGTGTCAAGTAAGCAAAATAGGGCGGTGTCGTTGGAGGGTAGAAGGAAGAGAATGAGGATGAGGTTTGAGTACTTGAGTAAAGACAGTGTGAGAAAGGACCCAAGACGCGGTCGAACAGGGGCGTGTCAAAGCACATGAGCACTTGGACTGTCTTGCCGAGGTACTGCATGCCTACACAGATTGCTCAAATGACTGTGAATTCCGGCTATGTAAAATTGTATAAAAATGTACAAAAATACTGGACATATATTGAGTACTATATGGTACGGAATTATGGACCATAACCCGCCAAACCCGGCCGCATGGGTAAGGGTTATGCGAGGGTTATGTTCCTATACCCCTACCCACACCCGCAGTTACCCGGGTTGAAACCCGCACGGGTTTCCTGACCCGTGACAATCACTAGCCCAGACAAACTCTGAAGCTGCCAGAAGATGGCTATGCTCTTGAGGAATACGTGTCTTTTGCCAGGCTGTAGCATCATGTTGACTTCCAGGAAGGCCAATTCCATAGTCTACAATGCGTAGATCTGGGCGGTTAATGATCTGGAATAATTTAGTCTACTATACATCTACATGAAATATCAGAAGACATAAAGACTGACCTGGACATTGAATGAATAATTTGATTTGCGATCATAATATGTGTTCCCATAATGTGCTGGGCGTTGAAATAGCAGAACCAGAGTTCCATCTACCATCAGCCAGCCATTGCGCCATGCAGGACATGATTGCTCCTCTACCCAGGACTTGGCTGCATCAATATCCTCTGCATCTGGCCATAGCATTGTTACTGCCTGGAAGCATGGATCACATAATGCAGTGAGAACACGCATGGTAACATTACTGACAGTTCCCCAAGAGACTCCAGCCCAAAGGGCAACCTTGATATAGCTTGCAGCATTCCCATAATGTCCAAAGTGGTAAAGAGCAATGGCAACTTGGTCCTGTACTGGCATTTGCATACTGTGAGAGTTGTTGGAAAAAACAGGGTGTATACAGAGTGTTTCAACAAGACTGTCAAAACAGGATGGGGTAATGCGCATATAAGATCGAAAGATTTCAGGGAAGTTGTGCCAATAATCATCAAGGAGGAGTCGAAGGTTTGCGCCAGTTTTTGGAATATTCCGGCGTTCTTGTTGATATCGGGTCTGATACAAATTGGCCAAAGACATCATAAGCCCTTCTCCCACGGGATCCTCATCCTCTCCGATGTCAGATGCACTTGAATCTGAGTCTGAGTCTGGATCAGAGGAGTCAATGTCCATGGCATCATTGAAATCAGATGTGATTTTGGCTGTGAGATGAGCAATGTATATGTCCAGGATTGCTTGAGCCTCTGCCTGCCTCTCTGTAATACGTGGCATGATTGTTAAGAGCCCACAAGGCAAAGGAACTAGGGAAATTGTGGGATATGAGGAAGGACAACAGGGGACAGCAAGTCTTGAGTCTCAAGCCCTTGTTGGGCCTGTCTGCCGGTGATAAGTAATCTGATCAGCATGTGTCATCATACGGCTGATGCACAGCACCATACTGAATTCCGGTCTCCGACAGTTCCCATCAAATGTTTCATGTTTTTGTAGACGGGGTATCCAAACATGTAGCTTTTGTAGATTCTGTAGAAAGTGGTTTGTAGTTTTCGTAGACACTTTTGACGCCAACTGTGAGTTCCCCTATTTGCTCTCATTATCGGAAGAGTAACGGGAAGGTGTACACATCATTGGATGACTTCCATGGGCATCTGGTGCATTACAGTTGTTTGCATAATTTTCTGCAGTTGCATTTCTGCAAAACCTATTTGTCTCTGTTGTGCTGATGGCATATTTCCCGTCATGCTCACCAGCCGCAACCGCCCAGGTCCTGATTAGTGTTGCCAGGAGTGAAGCTGGAGTGGAGTTGGAGTTCTGACAGGTTTGATGGGTATGGAGCTTCACTTCACTTCACTCCATTGCCCATCAGGAGGCTTCATGCAGCTTCACTTTGCCATCATTTTTCATTTCCTATTTGGGATGTCACCCAAAAGTCTGTTATGCTCAAGTAATGCCATTGTCCGTAGGGTATAGTATTGGCAATATAGATTACAGTTCCATGAAACGCTCCCAAGATCTATTTACAAGACCATCAAGCTCTGTAATCCTTCCCTCCTGGTATACACTGGCGTGCAAAAAGATTGCACCTCACGTGATTTTTGGGTGTTGGCCGCACTCAAACTTCATTTGTGAGCTACGTCGGATAGCTCTCGGCCTCAAATTTCTCTAGCATATAGACTGGTACATTGTTCATTTTAATATCAAAAAATCTCGCTTCAATGAGCCTCATAGAAACACCAGGAGCTCATATACAATTAGGGCCAATAATAGCAAAAATGCGAAATAAAGATATGAGTGGCAAAGAGCCAAAAAAAAAAAAAATACAGCTAATATTTGGTATTCCACCAGCGGGATATGTTCTCTATCCTGTCCCCCACTTTCAGGGCATATGAAGCTGTATCTGCCAAGATATTTCCTGGTTATCAAAAGTAAGACAAAAAAGCAGCTAAAAATAAAGTGCTGTCTATCTGCTCAGGAAAAGCAGTAAATTTCATGATATTTGGAACATACACAGATATAATAGGTATATATAATCCACCAGCTTTTCAGATTACAGTCTTGTCATTGAGAGCTACAGGTGCAGGTGGAAGATGTGGGCAGTAACACTGAACAAACACAACCAAACAACAAATTGATTGCCTAGTTTTCTCCTTCTCTGCTCACCTCAACACCTCCATACTTCTTCATTCAACCTGAGATTTGGCAAAAATACCCCTACTGCCATGACAAAATACACACCCACGAAAAAAGCCCAGATTTTATACTTGTGCCGGGATGGGAAGACATTTGCAGAAATTGGCAATGATCTTGGCTTAAACTGCACCACCATCTCCAAAACATACCACGGCCTCAAGAAACAGGGTGACAACCCTGATTTCTACCTGAAGAAGGATATTCCAGGCCGTCCATGACTTCTGACCCCTCATGCGGAGCAACGTGCTGAATGAGCAATCACCAGTGGGGAATGCATGAATGCAACTGACATTCAGCACACCCTATTCCCCAATATCAGTGCTTCAACCCTCCGTAGGATGTTTCTCAGGAAAGGGATGAAGGGCAGGATATGCTGGAAAAAGCCATGGCTCTCAAAAATCCATGTTCAGCAGCAATTTTGATAGGCCAAACTTCTGTCAAATCTGTCAATTTGTTTCTGGAAGCGCGTGTGGTTCACAGATGAGTCAAAGTTCAATCTTTTTGGCTCAGATGGGAAGCAATACTGCTGCAGAAGAGATGGAGAGGCTATGGTGGACAGAAATCTCCGGAAAACCATCAAACATGGAGGTGGGAGTGTTATGGTGTGGGTGTGCATCTCATGGAATGGGCTTGGTTGCATTCATCTTGTGGATGGCAACATGAATGCAGTTCAATACTGCTCTATACTGTCCACATCCCTCCTGGGCTCACTTGAGGATGAAAATCAGGGGCCTTGAGACATTATTTTTCAGCAGGATAATGATCCCAAACACACATCACAACTTGCTAAACAATGGTTCCAGGATAACCACATCTGTGTACTCCCCTGGACACCCCAATCTCCAGACATGAACATTATAGAACCTGTCTGGGGTGCCTTAGAGACACATATCCGAGCCTGCAACCCACTTCCCAGGAACAAAGGGGAGTTATGGGCTGCATTGCAGGAAGAGTGGGCTAATTTACCTTTGGATTATATCTGTTGTTTGTACCATTCCATCCTCTGCCAAATTGCTGCTCTCAAGGCAGCTAAGGGACGTCATACCAAATACTGGGGCAAGGCAAGGGTCCAAATACAGAAAATAACACCGTACAATACCCTAGACCACACACCGTACATACCTATAAAATGTACGCCGTACATAATCACGTGTGTCAATGATTAACTAGCCACATATTAACCTACGCTTCAATCTGCATGATCTGCGTGCGACTGGAGAATATCTCGCTACCAAAATATTTGCCAGTGCACTAATTTGTGTGCAACCTAGTGATTATGTTGCTAACAAAATATTTGCCAGTGTGCTAATCTGTATGCGACTGGAGAATATCTCGCTAGCAAAATATTCGCCAGTGTACAAGTCTGTATGCGATTGGAGAGTATCTTGCTACCAAAATATTCGCCAGCGCGCCAATTTGTGTGCGACCTAGTGATTATGTTGCTGGCAAAATATTCGCCAGTATGCTAATCTGCGTGTGACTGAAGAGTATCTCGCTACCAAAATATTCGTCAGCGCGTTAATTTGTGTGCGACCTGGTTGTTATATTGCCAGCAAAATATTTGCCAGCGTGCTAATCGGCGTGTAACCTGGCCAGCTCCACGTATTACCTTCCCACGGGTCAGACATGGGCACTTATTCAACATTTCGATTAATCCCACCTCGAAGAGCGCAGTGTCCATGCATATCAGCACACAAAACAATTATCACAAGACTCAGTATATTTACTGGAAGCTTGCGGTCTATGTGACTCTTTTTTAGGAATGTCTCTTGCTAGCGCTCTGCCCATTCTACTTCGCATTTTTGCTTTATGTGTTTACTCTTCGTTTCCGCCATTGGTTATTGCCCACATGGTGCATTTAAAACTTCAATATACATTATCATTTGTGATATATATACATTTTATACTGTCTCTCATATGTATGCATTGTATATGGATTAATACATATCAGAATTTATAGTGAACTCATAGTAAGTATTCCGACTTTGGTGCAATTTCAATACTGTAGCATGTTAGTCTGTTAGGATACCTGTCCAAAAAAATTGAACATTGAAAATCATCGCCTCCCAGGATTTGAACCAGGTCAATGATGATATGCGAAGTGTTTAATCTACATTCAATGAATTGCAAGATTACAACCTGAACGCAGCACTCAATTACCTTGAATGAGGCCACCAGTGACTGATATCAAACCCCGGCTTTCCAGTCCCTATGGACATCTTACCGGAGCATACAAAGAGTTCATACTCCCTCGCGTATCTAGGGACCAAAAAGCAACAGTGACGCATACCTGTTATGCTATCACGATCTCAAACACATGAAATGTTTGCACAACGAGAGTTATCCACCTTTTGCAACAGCTCACGCCACACATAGGGATTTAAAACTGAAGGATATACCGTTAGAAACACTAATGAACAGTATCTATACAGTAATAATGCATTTTTATTCTTCAAAGTCTCAAAAATGGCAAATACCAACCCGTGTTGATCCCGAAGCATTATCCCGAACGCAAAACGAGTATACCAAACGCGATCCCGAACGACTGCACTGCCACTAGCGATGGCCAATTGTCCAGCCATCACTCGCTCGCGTAAGTATTAAGTGCCTCGTCACCAGTCAGATATTTACCGGGGTTCAACCACATTAGGGCACTGGTGAATATGTTACTGGGAAAATATTCACCGGGGTGCACGCAGATCAGAGTGCTGGCGAATATTTTGCTAGCAACATAATCCCCAGGTTCCACGCAGAGTACTGCCCTGAAAAATATCTTGCTACCGACATAATCACCAGCTTCCCTGCCGATTGTCACAGTGGCGAATATTTTGCTACCGACATGTTCCCCGGGTTGCAGGCAGATTAGTGCGCTGGCGATTATTTTGTTAGCGATATAATCATCATGCTCCACATAGATTATCACGCTGGAAAATATTTCGCTAGCAATATAATCTCCAGGTTCCACGAAGACTAGCGCGCTGGCGAATATTTTGCCAGCAAATAATTACCATATCACACGTGGATTTGAACACTGGTCAGTTAACACATCATTGGAAAACGCTATTGATTGTCATTTGACAAACTTTCCAAACAAATGAATGGAATGGCTCTGTGTTTATAACAGATTAATGTACTAAACAGTCATATAGTTTCTGGTCTCATTTCATTGTATCTGGAAGTATAACTATCAAACCGTCATTGTTACAAGGGAAAGCAGACGAGAAAGTGGGAATATCCCATAAATAATAAGAGCACGTGACTCAAGAAATGTACAGTGCAGTTGATACAGACATGTACGGTGTTGAATATAGTGGTATGTACGGTGTATTATGCTGTGTTATGATGCGGCAAATATCCGCAAATACTAGACTACCATGTATTTACATTGACCTCAGCTGCCCTCAGTTTTTTTTGCCAGCCCCAAACATTTTGCCATTATTTTAGCAAAATCTACTATATTTTGATTCATCAATTTCTCTATCTGTAGAGATTTTTGTCGGCCATAAATTTTATCGAAGGTTCTTCCAATTATCCTGAGCACACTCAAAAAAAAAATTATCCAAATCCGTCGAGACATTGACCCTTGAGAAGCAAATCAAATCAAAGGTGCGCGAAAATCACATGAGGTGCATTCTTTTTGCACGCCACTGTAAGTCATTAATTGTGCTGGGAGGTGCATCAATGACTGATATCTCGTGGTCTTTGTCGTCTGCTAATAAATCATCGGTGAATGTCACTCAATCACCTTGGTACCCAAATTTAAGAATTTGGAGGTGTTCCATGCGCTCCGATGAGAGGTTGGCACGACGATCAGTATCAGTCTCCTTACTGAACGAAAAAAAACTCGTTCACAAGGTACAGTGGATGCCTGGGTAGGAAGAACATCCATAGCAGCACGGAAAAAGAGAGGATACAAGTGCTTGTGTTCCTAGAAAAGACTAAAATTAGAATATTGTCCCAACTGGTCAATAGACTTTCTCTTACCTGCCAGAAATTCAGAAGATCCACGGCATGAAGGTCATCGTCATCATCCAGTACCATCAAACCTGCGGGAATCGGGATACATCTCTCAAATTTGCGGTCCCGTGGTATGCATTCAAACATGTCAGGACACGTTCAGATGCTTCGGCACTTTCTGTTGGTGCAGTAGCGCCGCTGGCAACCATGGATGCTTGAATCATGCATGAACTTGGGCAACTGCCCATGTGAGGTGATGCATCTGGGTGGGCAGTTGCCCAAGGCTTGGGCACTGATGCATCAGCCTCCCTACCTGGGGTTGTGCCCATAGTCCATGGATCATCTTGGGCAACTGCCCACTGTGACTTTGACCCTGTCACATGGATCACCAATTTTGATGGCCAGAGCTGATGGCCATGATGCCAGACCTGGTGACCTCAGTCACTAAAATCACATGGGCTCATCAAAAATGATGGCTTATCTTGAAAATTCCCACGCTCAGTAAAACACCCTAGACTGATAGCCCATCAATGATAATGGACCTTATTTTTTGACAGCACCCATCAAATCTAATCAGGGGCCCTGGAAATCACCAAATAGCCAGACCTAGGGGGTTCAGGACTTTGGCTGAAAATTCCCACGCTACCTAGGCTCACACTAAAAATACTGAAAAATGCAGAAAAATCAGAAACCTAGGTCAGTTTTTGAACCACTACCAAATTCGGCCTCTAGCAGGCTGTAGGGCGCCTTTTTTAATTCTAAAAATAGATTCAAACCAGAGTTTTTGAATATGAATGTTGGTATTTTTGGACGATTTGGGTACCATTCTGTAGCAAATTTTGACGTGATTCCAACGCACATATTGCTGAAGCGGTGCGCTCAGCGGTTGTTCTGCTATTGGGGATATAGTGTGCCCAGCAGAGGTGAGCCACTCATCTGTATCTCACCCATTTCTCCATATTTCCGGACGATCTTGGTACCATTTTGTAGCTATTTTAAGGGCGCTCATGATGGATACTCCATCACCGTGGCGCGCTAAGCTGATGCTTCTCTATTTATGGAATAGTGATATTTCGCAAAATGCGCCACACAGCCATATCTTGCTCATTTCTTCGAATTTCCGGACGCTTCAGGTACCATCTGGTAGCTATAATTAATGTGATTCCAGCGCATATTTCATCATCACGGAGCGCTAAGCCTTCGCTTTGATATTAAACAAACAGTGATATATAATAAAAGTGAGCCACTCACCCTGTATCTTCCCCAATTCTTCATATTTTTCGACGCTTGTGGTGCCATCTTGTAGATATTCTTGAGCCAAATCTAACGCATATTTTACCCTGGCACTGCGCCAAGTAGTTGCTGTGTTATTGACTAAATAGCTCTCACTAGAACACCACATCAAGTAGGAATTGCATAGCCTATAGTCAACGCTTTTGGACGCTCTTGGTACCCACTTGTAGCGATTAATGAGGGGATTCCAACGCACCTATTTGTACATCACCGCGTCAATTATAAGCATTGGAATCATTGAAACAGTGAATATTGACTGGTACAGCACTAATTTGACATTTGCATGAGCTATACTTGACCAATTTGTGCACTATCAAAACGAGCTTGTAGCTATCATCTGCTCAGTTCTAATGCATATTTATATTTTCAAAGCATTGAGTCTACCTTGTACAATTTGAGATACAGTAGCTTGCTCATACTGTACCCAAGAGTCTGATTTAGGCAGTGCAAAATGTGATACCCAAGAAGCATACAGTGTTCAATTATACCTTTATCATCCATCATACATTCATATATCAAATAGTAATTTTACATAAACTTAGTACTATGTAGTTTGGACTAATGTAGTAAACAGTTAGTTGATGGTGTTCAGATTTATCTATCACTTCATGCACTGCTCTGAGATTCTGTCCTTCTGATACTAACTGAGCCACCACTTTCTGGCAACTATGATTTGATAATACACTCACCTCAAACTGATGGGCAATTGGTCAGTGGTCAATGATGTGGATGAGAGTTAGAGGCCCTTGGCATGCTTCATCAATATGCTGCAGACCTGACCTCCTGCTGGTATAGCTGAGCAACATGACATAACAGGAATCTCTGAGAATATAGAAGGGGAGTACCCCCAGACTATATTTCAACACTCAGTGAATTATACCACAGCTCAACACCAACCTGTACTGCTGTAATCATACATGTGTTGTCTACTATGCACAAATTCTGAAATGCTCATAAGTATTCTGATATGTCTAGTTACAGCTTCTGTAATGTTATAGATCCTATACCTGGAACCTAATAACAAAAGGATATAAGGCTGTCAATATTAATAGACCTGACTGCATGGTAGTCTACACAGTGATAGACCAATGATGTTAGGAGAATGAGGCTAAATAAGGTACATCAATTGATTATGAGATTCTGAGGGGTATACTGGGTGGCCTAAAAATTAAAAATATGTGTTAGAAGTGTGCAAATGATGGCTACAATCTCGTTCCAAAAGGGCACAAATTGGTGAAGAATAGCCCATACAAATGCCAAATTAATGCTGTATCAACCTATATTCACTGTTTCAATGATTCCAATGCTTATAATTGACGCGGTGATGTACAAATAGGTGCGTTGGAATCCCCTCATTAATCGCTACAAGTGGGTACCAAGAGCGTCCAAAAGCGTTGACTATAGGCTATGCAATTCCTACTTGATGTGGTGTTCTAGTGAGAGCTATTTAGTCAATAACACAGCAACTACTTGGCGCAGTGCCAGGGTAAAATATGCGTTAGATTTGGCTCAAGAATATCTACAAGATGGCACCACAAGCGTCGAAAAATATGAAGAATTGGGGAAGATACAGGGTGAGTGGCTCACTTTTATTATATATCACTGTTTGTTTAATATCAAAGCGAAGGCTTAGCGCTCCGTGATGATGAAATATGCGCTGGAATCACATTAATTATAGCTACCAGATGGTACCTGAAGCGTCCGGAAATTCGAAGAAATGAGCAAGATATGGCTGTGTGGCGCATTTTGCGAAATATCACTATTCCATAAATAGAGAAGCATCAGCTTAGCGCGCCACGGTGATGGAGTATCCATCATGAGCGCCCTTAAAATAGCTACAAAATGGTACCAAGATCGTCCGGAAATATGGAGAAATGGGTGAGATACAGATGAGTGGCTCACCTCTGCTGGGCACACTATATCCCCAATAGCAGAACAACCGCTGAGCGCACCGCTTCAGCAATATGTGCGTTGGAATCACGTCAAAATTTGCTACAGAATGGTACCCAAATCGTCCAAAAATACCAACATTCATATTCAAAAACTCTGGTTTGAATCTATTTTTAGAATTAAAAAAGGCGCCCTACAGCCTGCTAGAGGCCGAATTTGGTAGTGGTTCAAAAACTGACCTAGGTTTCTGATTTTTCTGCATTTTTCAGTATTTTTAGTGTGAGCCTAGGTAGCGTGGGAATTTTCAGCCAAAGTCCTGAACCCCCTAGGTCTGGCTATTTGGTGATTTCCAGGGCCCCTGATTAGATTTGATGGGTGCTGTCAAAAAATAAGGTCCATTATCATTGATGGGCTATCAGTCTAGGGTGTTTTACTGAGCGTGGGAATTTTCAAGATAAGCCATCATTTTTGATGAGCCCATGTGATTTTAGTGACTGAGGTCACCAGGTCTGGCATCATGGCCATCAGCTCTGGCCATCAAAATTGGTGATCCATGTGACAGGGTCAAAGTCACAGTGGGCAGTTGCCCAAGATGATCCATGGACTATGGGCACAACCCCAGGTAGGGAGGCTGATGCATCAGTGCCCAAGCCTTGGGCAACTGCCCACCCAGATGCATCACCTCACATGGGCAGTTGCCCAAGTTCATGCATCAGACCAGCCTCCATTAGTGCCGCTGGGGCGCCCTGACGGCGTCATTTTATTGCCATTGGGATACTCAAAGTGCAGAAACGTCATGAAGGTGTTTAATAGCTTTATATGTGTCTAACAAGTCTGTAAAATCATCATACTTTCTAAATATGACCTTGTAGGTCCATAATTGATATCTAGTGACGGTTCTCACTGCCATAATGTAGCTATCATGTCTGTGACTTGGTTAGTGACTGATTGTCGCAGAGTTGCCAACTCCCATCAATTACTATTTGGGAAACCGCATTGGACTGGAGCGAGTGAGCGAGGTGGAGTGGAGTTCAAGCTCCATCCCAGATTTGGGCATAAGTTGAACTTCACTCCACTCCAGGGTGAAGCCCGCTCTGCTCCCGGCAACACTAGTCCTGATACATCACGATTATGATCAAAATGGCAACACTGACAAACAGGTTTTGCAGAATGCAACTGCAGAAAATTATGCAAATGACTTAATAATGTACCAGGCGTTAGCTCATGAGAGCCTGAGAAGACACAGCCTCAAGAGGTGAGGCTGTTCAAGCGTCAGCTTCACGGGTCGATTCGACTCTTCCACCTCGACTTTGTTCAATGCTTTATGCTTTCACGTATCCACTGCAGCATATTCTTTTCCACAATTTCAATCCACTTTGATTCACCATGTCTCACACTTCAAACTTTGATCGCAACAATAATCTTCAAATAAATGGCGATGTCACTATTTTTTCCGGCGGGGGATCCACCCATGACAACCACGGTATGCATTTTGTCCATAATAGTACAAAAAAAATGGTGCCTGACCGGTGTCAAAGGCTTCTCCCATGTCAGTCAGCAAATTCAAACGGCAAAGACTCAGTCTCAAGCATCCGAGCAAGGTATGGTTCTAATGAGTTCAAGACATTTCTCCACCTAAATTTGATGGTCTCATGGCGTAAACTCCTACAGGTACACTGTCCCTGTCCATAATAGAGGCCCCTTCAAACTGACCATTGCACTGTAACGTGTGAAGGATTTGACATTATTTACCAGAATACCATCTCAGCAGCCTTATATGGGTCCAGTCTATCGTCCAAGGATGCCGGGTGTCTTCATGATATACACATTGACCTCAGAGATCATATCTTCAACTGGCTTAACAGTCTGGAAACCGAAGTTGTGATGTGGATGTATGGGCCTGCAGGTATTGGGAAGACTGCTATTGCTCAGACAGTTGCAAAATCATGCACGGAGCGAAAGCAACTATCATCCACCTTTTTCTTTTTTCGATCTGATGAAGGTCGCAACAGTGCGAAGAATTTGGTACCCACTCTTGCGTATGGGATGCTGCAGCAGATGCCTTACCTGCGTGACACTGTCTGTACGCCCATTGCCAACAATCCACTCATTATGTCTGCCCCACTGGAGGACCAGATCAAAACTATTATCCTGCCAGCCGTCTCCGAACCTTTTCCTTTGACGCAGAACATCATCCCAGGGCCAAAGCTTTTCATCATTGATGGCCTAGACAAATGCATGGATACTGGAATGCAGTGATTAATTATTCGATTGTTCATATTGTCACTGGCTGCAACAACGAACACCATTCGTCATAAAATTCTAATAGTGAGCCGGCCAGAGTCGCATATTGTATCGACATTCTCGGCTGTCGACATCACGTGTCATGTCCACCAATTATGCCTCAACGACTGGAAGTCCAATGCTGACATCAAGATTTATCTCCGTGCTGAGCTGGAAGTGGTCAAGCAGACGCACCCCTTGCAATTGTACCTCAATCCACTGTGGCTGTCTGATGATTCATTTCATATGCTTCTAAGCAAGTCCTCGGAGAGTTTTGCTTATGCAAGTGCCGCTATCCGCTATATATCCTCGCATGACAGGCATCCAGATACGTCACTGAACAACCTTCTCGTCCTCAGCCCGGATTGTGCATATGAGGCCTACGCTGAACTGGATCTGCTCTACCACCATATCCTGGAGAGTATTGATCCAAGGACTCGCTATATAGTCCTGAAGATCCTGTGTCTGTACTGCAGTCGTTTCATGGGGTATATCCACTGGATTGGTATACTGTTTGGCGAGAAAACATCCACGCTTGAGCTGGCTCTTGTCAAAATGTCGTCTGTCATACAGTTTGAATGGCAATCAGGCCGGTTCCCTATTTACCATACCTCATTTGGCGACTTCCTCAGGGACAAAGTGTGTTCTGGAGGCCTGTATGTCTACTCTTCCGATGTGGCCACACCAGTTGCAGCGGCACTAATGTCAAGGATCTGGGTACCCCCAGTGATTTTCAGTCAGGATGATCACCTCTTGACTGATATCACCGGAATGATAGAGGACTTTGATGCCATTGCGGTGGATATGAAAATTCATATACTGCGGGCTTTCATTGCATCACCTTTTCCGATAACGCTTGCAATGTACCGCATGCTGGTGTTCCGGATATTCTTTGCAAAAATAGACCGCGGAGTGAGTTACTCATACACCCCACTTGAAATAGATGCTGACAGATCACTTCAGTCGCAGTCAAAGGACCATCCAGCAGCATTAACTCAGCTGTTTTTGGGGGCCTTTGAGCATTTGGCTATGTGGCTTGAGGACATCAAGGCACTTGAAAACAAGAATGCTGTAGGTGTCCAAGACATTGAGAGTGCAATTCAGCAGAATGGTGTACTGCAGAGGGAACTGTCTAAGTCAGCAAAGCACTGTGTATTAGAGCTTGCTCAAATGCATAATCAGATAACAGCATCCAAAGTCAAGCTTATAGA
This sequence comes from Psilocybe cf. subviscida, assembly GCA_013368295.1. NCBI lineage: Eukaryota > Fungi > Basidiomycota > Agaricomycetes > Agaricales > Agrocybaceae > Psilocybe > Psilocybe cf. subviscida. Next base: position 2,323,671 of record JAACJJ010000029.1, on the reverse strand, counting down.
GGCTCAGGGAAAGATTTACAATTGGCAAAGAAAAACATATTGTGCTAAATCAAGCAAATGTCTGGCTGTAAAGGAAACTAGGGACCAAATGATGAAGGAGAAAACAACTTTCTATCTTTTAAAGAAAGGTGTATACTCTAATCAAACACAGAACCTTGTTTGTGTTTTGTCTCAGGCTGGTGTTTCTAATGCAAATATCATGAGTGTTATTACTGCTGTACTGTCAGCAGCTGGAGTCACAGCTGTAGGGCACATTACATCCCGAACAATAGCTCGAATTATTGAGGAGGGATATCATGCTGCTAAAATTCAACTTGGTTTTGAAATGGAAAAAGCCAAAGGCTTGACATTCAGCTCAGATGGGACAGGACACAAATATCTCAATTACCACTCATGTCATGCCAATTACAAAATAAATGATTCAGATGCAAATGAAATTCAGGTTACAAGATTTCTGGGACTTCAGCGATCTCTTGATGGAAGCAGTGAGCAAGCAATCAAGGATTGGAATGATCAGCTTGAGGGGATTGTGGATACATTTAACAATAGCCCACTTGCAAGGGAGCATAAAATGGTCAGCTGTCTTTTCAAACTCTACAGTAAACTTGTTGGAATGCATTCTGATCACTGTGCTAAAGAAAAGAAGGACTTTGAGATGATGAAAAAGATCAAAAGTTCTGCCACTCATTGGCTTATTGGTGAGCAGAGAATTGCAGATGAATCTACTGCTGAGCTTATGCCCCATTTTTTGAAAGCAAATGATGAGATGATTATGAAAGCAGGTGGAAAAAAAAAATGGGACAATTTATCTGAGCTTGAGAAAAATGAACAAAAATCACAAATGCTTGCAAACCTTACTATAGAGCTTGGGAAAGAGTCATTTGAGAAGTTACCTGAAAAAGAAAAGGCTTTATTGAAGCTATTCATCTGGGTTGGTTGTAGATGTCACAAGGATTTAAATACAGTTTTGGGTGGATATACAGCAAGGAGTCAGTTCTGGGGTGATGAGAACCTTGAAAAACCTGTTCTCCTTCCAAATAAAATCAATGCTGGCATTATTCAGTCTAAAATCACAGATGATGGCAATGATGACTCTGATATAGCCCAAAAGGCTATCAAAAATTCAACCAGAGGTGGGATTAAGGCTGCAAAACTGGCTGGAGAAATTCTGAATAATAAAAATGATAAGTCAGGACATCATGATCAGTTTCAAATCTGGTGGACAGACAAAACTGGGGAGAAATTTACTTTCCCAGATACATCAAATACTTGATTTCGATCACATTGTGATGCAGCCAAAGTTTTGACCTTGCACCATGATTTATTTATTGAGTACTTGGAATATGCTAAGGAGAAGAAAGGGCAGGCCCGATATTCAAACATGGAGGAGAATTTGTTTAAAGCATTGTCAGACATTCCAACACAAACTGAACTAGCAGTTTTGGCACTGTATTCTCAAGCTGTTTCTGTTCCATATATGCAGTTTATTCGAAATGATGGATCACTTAATGCATTGGATCTTGGACCAACAAACCAGAAAATAAATGGATTTCTGCAATGTATAATTGAAGATCCAACCTTTCTTATTGGCCCAAATGTTACACATGAAACTGGGACCTTTAATGGAACAGAGTGGGAAAATAAAGATCTTGTTGAACATGTCAATAGGCTTGCACCTGTGACACAGAGGTACTTATTATCACCTGCATGACCGTCTTATCTTATCGTGTAGCCTTACAAATTCCAATTACATAATCAACATGTATCATTATGCTCGTGCTGTACAATACAATGTCATGTCTTTACTCTCTCTACCAACCTGAACGTCAAGCGTTCGACCTAACTAACTCACTTACCCTAGCCGGCTGAGCACCCAGTCATCTGCTCCCCGGCAGTGGGTCACTCTACTCTCGTCGTCGCACCGGTACGCGCGTCCCGACACACCGATGTCCCTCTCTCAACTCGAGTCAAGCACGCAACGGTCACAGCACCTGAGCTACCTTATTTAAAGCCTGCATTAGTTGCATTTTTCAAAGGCGCTCAGGAGTCATGGAGGCAATTTACTTCAGAATATGCCCCTGGTGGTTTGATTGATGAGGCAACCCAAGAGCAGAGAGACTTTGCATGGATGCCTACCACTAATGACATCAATGAAGGTGCCTTGGGCCAGTTTTGTGTAATGCTGCGGTGTCAACCTCAGCTTACTCTGCTACAATATAATGCTAAAACCATGTTTGCCAGAAATAATACAGCAAAGTTTATGGAGACACATTTTTCTCATGAAACTGACCAGTATGTTCAAGAGCTTGCACGTCAACCAAAAACAGAGGAAAAAGCGCAGCTGAAAGCTATTGTGGAGCACACCAAAAATAAAATAGCAGATAAGCTGAAGAGGAAACAAGAGAAGGAAACCTGAGCTGCAGAAATTGCAAAACAAGTTCAAGGTGTACAACCAATTTGGGATAAAGCAGAGATCAATGCATTGAAAGGAGAAAAACTCAAGGACCATGTGAAGGTCTTTATCAATGCAGGAGCACTCAATTTACATCATATTAAATCCTCTGCTACTCAACCTCAACGGAAAGATGCAATCAAAGATGCCATTGATTCATTTCATAGGGGAGAGTGGGTGCTACAACCAGGATTTAAAAATCCAGAGGGGGTAATAATCAATGAAGATGAGAGTGAAAGTGATGAAGATAATGATGAGGACATTTTTGAAGGATCTGATGAGGCTTCAGGAAGTGAAAGTAACTGGGTAGATGACGAGAATTGATAATATATGATTGTGTAACAGTTATGTTCGCATTTTTTGCCATTTTTAAGTATTAAAATACATTTTAGCACAAAAGTCATGTTTAGTATAGCTAACTGACTCTATATGGTGCTATACCAGCGAAAGAATCAGAGAAAACGGTGAAGAATTGCTCGAGAAACACACAGAACCATGACTGGGTCAAGATTTGTGACAGAAACGTCGCAGCACGTGCCTTTCGGCCATCACCACCATGGCCTCCACGTCAGCATTGTACGACGTAGAGGGAACTCTCTGGCACCTGTAAGATCTGCCAAGACGACGAGCGGCGCGGTACGTACTGCACTCCACCAACCCGCACATATCGTCTGACCCATTAGCAGGAAATGGCATCGGAAGAGCAACAAGCGGCAGACCAAAAGATCCAGGCGGACGAGAACGTCTCCCCTTCGGCTGAGGAGAAGCAGGCCGAAACCGACGCTTTCCAGTGCTCCAGGTGCAAGCAGTGGAAGTGTACCTACCGACAGCAGCAAATCCGCGGCCCTGATGAACCCATGACGGTGAGTTTCTTGGCCATTTTGTAATCCACGTTTTCTTGAAACTTACACTCGTTATTACAGACTTTCGTCACGTATGTGTTCTCCCTGGCAAAAAGGACAGAGTATATTTACTAACCATTGTGTCCCTTCATCTAGCTGCACCGTCTGCCAGAACAAGTATGTCTCCGTCAATCCTGGGTCTCATGCAACAAATGTCTCTAATCTCTGCTCACAGGTGGAAGTTCTCATAAAGGGTCCTCGCATATCTTCTTCGCCTTGCTTCACGCCCAGATGCTCTGACTTTCCAGCACAATGAAGTACCACCCTTCTGCCCCTGTGAGTATTTACCCTACGGTCAGTCCACCGTCAATGTCGTCGGCAACATTTTATGGTCCTCATACACGACGCGGCAAAAATCGATTTTTCACTATTAGTGCCTGCCTCACCGAGGCCCCCTGGCCAGATGCCGCACACTTCATACTCTTCGTTTCCTTTGAGAAAACATATCTATACACTTTCCGTCTCTAAGCAATACTCTACGGTTTATCAAGATTAGATACGACTTGATCGCCTGGTACATCTATTTATCTTCCCTCCTCTTTCGACTGCTTCCTTCGCCCTCTTTTCACTCGTCCAGCACAGTCGTGCTTCAATATGTACAAGTACTTGTACGTAACTGATATTCGTTCAAATTTGTGATGGTTGTCAGCGTGTTACCTAAACAACCAATTGCCAGAATATCCGGAGCGCGCAAAGATACGAAGTCCAACAGTAGGAAAGCCAGGGCCGTCACGAGTAGAGAGTAGGAAGAAATTTTGAAACACAAGCGCTTGTATTACGAATGTTCAGTAATTAAACCAAGATAATATAGATCAAGAAAAAGAAGATATGATCTACCACAAGCATAGACCTAAATACCACACTTCTGGCACATCCCAGCCACGGGTTTGTGCGCAATAGTTTAGCATACCTGCCGCGAGATCAACGGCAGGCTGTAGGTCAGATACTGCAGAATTTAGTGGATTTTGACTTGCAGTTTGTACGGAGGGTGACGAGGTTGCTGAGGCAAGGGTTGGTGCAACTGGCTGCTGCTTTGGCGAGGAGGCATGCGCAAATGCGGAGGTCGTTGTTGGGACAATATTAGATATTGTAGATGTAGAGAAATGCAATTTGCTGGTGACTTTGGGGTCGAGGTATAGGCGCGAAAGGTGAACGGCAGATGCTACGTCTTCGGGGGCAATAAACCGGGCCTTCAGGAGTGTATCCACAGCATGTTGATACCAGTGCAAAGACACATAGTAAAGACCAAGCTACGAAATTTGGTCAGTTACTCAGACCACGTCAGTCAAAAAACATGACTTACCTGCACCCAGACATTGGGATTACTTTCATTTTTCACCTCTGCTTCCTGGATGGCCCCACGGGTCTGTTCAGTCTTCCCCAACCTTCGGAATGTGGCCGCAGACATAAGCCAGAGATTGCTGAGCAGGCGATTTGTGCGGGTCTGTCCTGGCTTCTCAGCCGAAGTACCGTTTGTACGAATGGTGCCAGCGTGCGGACTACTAGGCGCCGTGGTGTTGCTAGCTCCAGTAAAATCTCTACCGCGGTGATAAGGGGAATATGGAGGGGTTGGGGAGCTGGCACCGTGGAGGGGCGTCGTCGAACGGGTATATGGATCGTGACTGTCATGAATGATGGAGGATATTCGCTTTCGTGAATGTATGGAGGACGCCTGGTAAGACGTGGGTTGAAGCATTGCATGGAAATCTACGAAGGCCGTCAGATACAGGCGCAAACGCGGATGAAAATGAGAAAGTATACCTGGAGTACTATTCGCCCTTCTCAAATGCCCCTTTCCACCGATTTTCCGAGAGACAGCTGTGATTCCAGCACGACTTTTATGAAGCATTTGTTGGACTTTCTTCGATGCACTGTGGTCGCCGTTTGTGCGATCACCAGACGTCGAGCGTTTAGATCTCGGATAGAGGCTGCCATCGTTTATAGAAGCCATTTCGTGTCTATCTTGTACGCTTGACGAGCGCTTTGACTTCGTCTTGGTTTCTAAACTTCGTTTGCCATCGGAAGAACGTCCTCGGTCTCCTGAATCCCGGGTCTTTTCATCGTCATATCCTGAGTTACCGATTTTCGACACTATTCTCTGAATTTTGTTGCCCTTCCTATCGGACTCTTGTAGAGCTGCCTTCTCGTCGGACACCTCAGCCAGCGACACTTTACTCTGACCACCATCAGGGCCATTAATCGGAGTAGCAGGCGAGATGGTTATCCCAATGGGTACGATCAGTGATTGTCCATCTTCCTGAGTTTGGGAAACATCCACGACACTGTGTCTTTGGTTCAAAACATCGTATGTGCTCTTCTTCTCGCCTGTGACATGGGTATGAACCGATGGTGCCCCTAGTACGGTCTCCGTCCTACCGTGACCGTCATCTGTACCTGCAGCATGCGTAGAGGGCGCGTACTTGGTGCCTTCGGATTGCGCCGCATTCTGATCTGCAACCCAAGAAAAGACATCCAGCCAGCCCTCCTCCGCACCCTCGGGGCCATCCATCACCTCCATGAGAGCCACTTGTGTCATACGAAGCTGGAGGTGGCGTTCGAAAATCTGGCTAGGGGATGAAGGGTATTCGTCGAAAGTGAGTTGATGTGGATGCGTCGTTACAGGCGATGACGACGGGGGTGGTCGAAGGTAAGAAAACAAGTCGGAGGCAGGCGGAAGTGTGGATGCCCTTGTTTCAAGCACTGTAATGGTCCGATGTGCCGCAGGGCCACCGTTGATCAAAGGAGGGATTGCAGGTTCAGCAGTAGGCGTCGCCGTTTCGCTGATATCATCAGCTAGGGAAGCCGCGAAGCCATTCAAGCGGATATCGACGGTGATAGGGTTTGGATTGCTGAAATCCGTAGCTTGCAGACTGCCTAAAGCGGGGCCCGCTGGACCTGTGTTACTTGCTTCGCTTGGGGACGCCTCGAGGTCCTCTGTGCCATCTTCGTCGACCTGATCAAGCTCGGCTCCTCTTTGTAGCACTTCTTTGGCCCCGTTCCAATCTTCTTTTGCCGTTAAAAGCAATCCAAGGAGATGCCAGAAGCGTACATCAGTTGAACATCCTTCCACAGCGAGACCGGAGCATTCCAGCGCACTTGTAAGCGAATAGGTATGGGTGTGTGCATGAATGTTAGGCGTAGAATCCGGGGCCGTATGGCGAGTGATGCCCTGCGATGTTGGCACAGGTTGTAGACGTCGTGAAAAGGATAGGGCCAGATGGTAATAAGCAGTGGGCGTCGGGTGCGTTTGTATGGATTGAACAAGGAAAGCATGGGCTTTGTGTAGACAGTTCGGCCGGGTTAAAGGATCTTGGGCTAGAGAAGAATCAAAGGGTCAGCGAAAATCCGGTGGAAAGGGCGCAATGAGTAGAAGGAGAACGGCGGAACTAACCGATGATACCCATGACGCTATAAGTTATCCCCTCTGCCAGGAGGACTTCAGCAGTGAGCTTGAAATCACTCTTGTCGAGTCTTTCGCGAGCCTTTGAAAGGATATCGACTGCCTCTTGCACGTCCGCGACCAACGATCCATCATCTGCGAGGTAGGACACAGTAAGAAACAAGAAATTATGCGTTGATAACAGAGAGCTCACAAATGCCTCCGCCGTGTTCTTGATAGTTACGAGCGGCATTCGCGGCCAGCATGCGCGCCCCGAATACCAACGTCTCAATCCAGCGGATATCTAAATCCATATCTTCACCTACGCCTTCCTGCGACGCTTCAAAAGCTTTCGACACAACCTGGATGTACAATCGCAGAGTGCGCTTGGCCAAATCTGCGCCTGTCGGAGTATGGTGTGCATTATTGGTATCGGCTTTCTTGTAGGACAGCGCTGGCGGGCATGACAGATACAAAAGTCGCGTCAGATGTCTTAGGATCATGGAGGAGTTGAATGTCAGCGACTGGGCCCAATGTAGTACCTAAGAACCACCGATGTTAGAAAACTTGCATAGAGAGCTGGATCGCGTGCTTACATCGATGACCCATCGAGTGCCAAGACCTTCTTCTCGTTGCTTCTTCCCTTTACTATCGTCTCCATAAACCCATCCAGCCTCCCATAGTACGACACAGAGCTCAACGAACTCCTCAACTTTGATGTTCTTCTCGCCCGCGCGAGGAAAACGAGTCGAAGCGCCCAATACTGCCTTGTAGGCGTTGACAGTTGAAAGAGCTAATGTAAGGGCTGTTTCACGATCCAGAGGGTCCGATGCGGCTGTCTGTGACCCAGCAGAAAGGGTAGGCGTACTAAATGACGACCCATTGGGGACAGCCGATGAGCGTTTAGGGGCTGCACCACCCAATCGAATAATGAATGCGCGGAGATGAATATTGTACACTGTAGAGCGGTGTTTCGCGCGGAACAGTGGCGGCCACGTTGTACCAAGGGCGCCATAAAGGTCGAGCCAGGCCCAGAGAGTATTCTTGCTAGGGTCGGTCTGCGAGCTCGCCAGAGTCGGCGTAGAGGTACCGGAATCCGATACTGGACTATTGAATGCGTCGGCCACTTTCGCGTTGAGGACCACTGCTCTCCACATCAAACGTTCCACCCAACGCCACAGCTCTCGCAGCTGGCTGAACACCGCGTTGCTCGTCGATGACGTACTAGGCAAGGGCTTCGCGCTGACTCTTAGTTCGTTCCGCAGTGCGGCGAGAAGGGGCAATGCTTGGCCATAGATGGAAATCGCTCGAAGGGGTTCCGATGGGTATAGGAGCTCGGTAGACATGCCTGCGACGCTTTAGAAACAGTGCACAGAGATATATTGGTATACATACCCTGAGGGCAGAGTGACTGTACGGTTTCCGCCAGAGCCCACCCTCTTCCGTCACGAACTTCTGGGATACTGACATCCAATAAAGACGCAGATGACGCGAGACTTCCAGCGACTGACGTCGTGGATATGGCATATGAGCTTGGAGCCAGCAGCGTACTTGACTGCACCGACGACGATCCTGGAACGTGTTCTTGATATTGCAAGAGGTGAGGCACTTTTTCGATATAAGATATGCAGCTTGCAGGGTCGCAAAGCGCAAATGCATAGTATGCTAATGCGAGGTGAATAGACTGAAAAGGCTCAGTGTAATGGTACTTAGAACCTAATTGACGGACGTACATCGAAGTTTGAGCTGTCCAGCGACTTTAGGATCTCATAACTAGTTGCGGCCTCCTCCTTCCTCTCTTCTGGAAGTCAAAATTCACCTCCAAGATCCAAAACACCACGCTGACTACCCTCGTCTCTCTCCGACCACAGATTCCGCGTCCGCTGCAAGGTCCGGTACAATGTTGAGGTCGTCATCGTCCACAAATCGCGCGCCTATAAGTAACGACAGCGCATGCGTTTGTGCCGCTACTTCCGAGCAGTTTTCAAATCCTTTACAATGCTGGTTGAACTTGCAAAATAGCTCAGACAATGACAATGGTTCGCCCTTGTAAGCCCGTGCGGGGTATGGAGAGCGCCATTGGCCTGCAATCAGTGCAGACTGTAACTATGCGCAGTAATGCCGCTTCCTAGGGTTGGACAGAGTTGCGCGGCCAGCGACTGCTCCAAGGACAGGTATTTGTTCGAGAGCGTTGTAGAAAGTGAGCGTCCAAGTTACGTCATGTTTACCAAAGTGCCGAAAGCCAGCATCCAAGGCCCAGCGCTTCGACCACTTGCTCATGCGCACCTTCGCGTCCTCCAGTCCCACCGCCACCATTTCGCCGACGTTGAGGCGCCGCACGAGAGGAACCTGTCATATGCATAAGCACCCTTAAGCACTTGCATGCTCGACATCCACAACGCCAGCCCACGGCCTCCCAGCCACCCCTCCTGCTCTGTGACTGCTCCGAAAGCCGCGTCGCCGAGTCTGACATCTTCCGCATCTCCCTCCGCCGTCTGGTCACCTCCAACAATGTCGAGAACGAAGACGGGTAGCCTGGTCGTGTTGTGTTGTGCGGTGCAGCTGCTGAAGGTGCGGTATGATAGGCTATCAAGGCTGCGAGGGCGTCGTGGCGAATATGCAGGCCCTCCATCTCTCTCGCACCCACAACAGGCACCTCAATCGGCCGCTTCTCCTTGTCTTTGGATACCCTGTCAATGTTGCGTCGCCCTTGACCCAGCCCGGCATTGCCCATGTGCAATCCTACGTCCACCCAGCCTCCCAGTACTATCAGTATGGAGCGCCACCGAAGCGCCCTGGTGGCACAGCACTTCTTTCGTCCCCAACCCAATCGTCTTCAAAAAATCGCTCCACCTCGCTCAACGTTTCACCTTCCATGTTTTTGTCTCCGCCTGAGCAGGCTGAGATAAGGCCCCTCTCCCCGCGATGGCTCGGTTTCCATAACGTCAACATGCATGTAAGCACTTTCTTCTTCTCTGGTTGAGATCGAATGCTCACTTTGCGTCTGGGAAGTAGTTAACCTCGCTTGAAACAACCCTCCTTCGCCATGTCTGTTCCCGACCGTGCTCGTCCTTTACACGAGGACAAGCATCTGTTCCACAACTACGATCCCACCAACCTGGCCCTGTCGCTGCTCAAATACCATATGACGGCCGTCTCTCTGGAAATTCGCCATGAGAAGAAGATCCCTTATGTCTTGCCGTCCGACGCATCGCCTGAGCGGCCCTGGTTGCGATAACTTCGACGCCAAGTACCAGATGCACTTCGACAAGCTTTCTGATAACACCACTAGTCTATGGTTCGACGCCATGAGCGACGAAGAGCGACGACCTCGTACGTCAATTTTCCTGTTTGTCATTCTTTCACCTTGTTTCTCGATCTCATTTTTTAACCGTATAGATCAACCAACCATTCAGCCAAGACTGTCCCCGCCTCACCCGCACCCTTCTCTTCGACTCCGAGGGCGCATTGTGATCCTGCCCGCACTCATCGAAGAAGTTTGGTACATGCCCATCCCGCGCGTGAAACACATAGAAACAGCACAGCTTCGTCATGGAGAACCTCACCCTGCAAGCCCACAGCCTGTTCCCTATTACCGTGGCTATCGACACTATGATCAACGTCAATTTCAGCTCGTACAGCTAGCTGCGGTCGACGCTCACGAGCTGACGCAGTTTCAGGCGGATATGAGAGATTGTTTTCTTGTAGGAAGGACAGATATCAAGGCGAAAAATGGGGTGTTGCAGATGTGCCGCTTAGTGGAGAGGGCTTGTTGGTATGTTCCTTCTCTCCGTCTCTCCGTCTTTGTTTTTGATCTGCGATGCTCATAATGATTGCGAACATTACCGTCCACCATCAACCTCGGTAACACCAAGCGCAACAAATCCTCCGTCTTCAAGGTACACGGCGTTAATGTCAAGGCCGTCGCCCTCAACCTCGCCATCTGTGCTTCTCCTATCCCTCTACAAGACCCATACCGCTAGTGACGGGTGTTTCAAGAAGCAGATTTAGAAGTGCGTATTCTACTTCTCTCCGTGTTTTTGGTGCTTTTTCTGTCTCTGGTGCTGACGATTCTTCTACACGCGTAGGGCCAAGAAAGACGGGGCGAACCTGCGAACGAAGAAGCAACGCTCAAGACCGCTCTAACACTTTTGAACGCTTCGCTCCTTCACTCTCGTCAATACCCACTTCTGCTCCGCCCCAGTCGTCTGGTTCGTCTCCCACCGGATGACCCGCCTCCTCGGGGAGGACGGATTCGCACTTGTCCGCGACGATCCTGAACTGCGAGTCCGATGATTTGGCGGCTTTGGCCTTGACGCCTTGGTTCTTGTACTGGAAGAGCTGCGGCAGAGACCGTGATATCACTGTCTGAAGGGTTGATCAGCGGTAACGGAGAGAGAGAGAGAGAAGGGTCGTATATCCTCTAAAGCATCTGCGCCCTCTCACCCTCAATAGGCTTAGCAGTCTCCATGCGATCCCGGACAGCGACGAACTGGTTGTAGGGGCACCCGAAGCGGCAGACCGAGATATATACCAGACAGTATCTTCGAACAAGATGATACATTACTTTCCTCCATTCTCCTGCTGGAATTTGGTGCATTATACTTGTACTCATTGATTGATACCATGATACTCACAGAATCTGTGAGGCGCCTATATTGCCCAAGGACCGCAATGCTTGGATATGCCGAGGAAAGCTTATCCCCAGGCCTCAAGAGATCATCGACCGTCTGGCGGATGAATAGTGCGAGTGGTAGCAAAACAAAGGCTGACGACGACAAGTTCTAAACCAACGGATGCGCCCTCGAGGGCTACAACAGCGTTCGCGCAGGTCCTGAGGAGACTTGTGACAGGCCCAACCTGTAGCAGGATGTCCTGGCGTCATCCCTCGTTATCGTGTGGCGTACTACCTTGCTCGCAAGAATGCTGTGGGCATTGTCGCCATGGCCACAGAGGTGGATTCATCCGTTTTGGCAGGAATAGTTTGTATCCTCGCCAAGTACGGAGGCGATTGTGGACTCGGAGCAATCACAGACTTGGAGCGATTTTGGACATGGAGCAATTCTGTAAATTGAGCGATTCTAGACCTGCACTCCCCGCAAACGAGTGGAGGATGAAGCAGAGAGGACAGTGGAGGACACAGGGGTAATTTCAGGGACTGATTTCGGTGAGTAACCTGGACAGGCAACAACGCACATCTGACATTCGAGAGGATGATCAGAGCAGCAGAGCTGACTTCCTTTTATTTGTTAGTCGCAGACACAATCTACTAGCACACATGAACTACCTACCGGAAGGAGGACATTGTCGTCTCGAGTAATAACAGCACCGCCGAGCTGGACGAGGTCGACAAAGGCGAGGACTACAAAGGCGAGGATGTAGTTTTGGCAGACCGGCGAAACTCGAGAAGACGTGGTATATGATTGAGAAGAAGCAAAGCAGAGGAGTGTGTAAGAATGCATAGGCAAGCGCGTCTCTTATATGTATCTTCTCCACCGGCCCAGAGTCCCTGTGACATGCATGGGCGCTTAAACCAAATACCCCAGACTGGCCTCGTTTGTCGCGAATACTTTCGTTTTTCTCCTCAATCCCGTTTCTACAAACGTGAAATGCTGCGCATACTACGTTTCAATATATCATATTTGAACCTTCATGTACCCGTCTAAACGCGAACGCACAAAATGAGCGAGACAGTAGTTCCCGGGGCCTACGTAACGGCTCTTCTCAAGTAGAAACATGGCTGGATTCTTTGTGAAGCACATTGTTACACCAAGGACATGAATTGTACATAAGGACGCAATGCATACATAACTAAAAGCGCAGATATCAAATAAGCGCCCGCAGATGGATGGAAGTGGGCATTAATATAAACAACAAAATGTGCTCGCAGAAGCACAAGGGGTGCGAAGCATCGTAAGGGCCAGTGTCACTCTACTCCGGCCATTATTCGGAGTCATCTTCCTGGGATTGGGGGAAATCTACAACACTTCGTCTTTGGTGATTCAAAACATCGTACGTGGTCTTCTTGTCGCCTCTGACGTGAATAAGTGTCACAGTTTCGTTTCTATCATCCCGCGAGGCCATTCAAGCGGATATCGACGGTGACAGGGTTTGGACTACTGAGACCCGTAGCTTGCAGACTGCCTAAAGCGGGGCCTGCTGGAGCCGTGTTGCTTTCTTCGCTGGGGACGCTTCGAGGTCCTCTGCGCCATCGTCACCGACTTGATCAAGCTCGGCTCCTCTTTATAGCACCTCTTTGGCCCCATTCTAATCCTCTTTCGCCGTCAAGAGCAATTCGAGGAGATGCCAGAGGCATATACATCAGCGGGACGTCCTCCCACAGCGAGACCGGTGCATGGCAGGGCACTCGGAAGTGAGTAGGTGTGGGCGTGTAGATGGACATCGGGCGACGAAAGAGGGGCCGTAAGACGGGCGATGCGCTGTGAGGTTGGAAGAGGCCGTTGTAAGCGTCGTAAAAAGGAAAGGGCCAGATGGTAATAAACACTGGGCGTCGGGTGCGTTTGTATAGATTGAACAAGGAAAGCATGAGATTTGTGTAGATGATTTAGCCAGATTAGAGGATCTTGGGCTAGAGAAAGATCAAGTGGTCAGCGAAAATCTGGCGGAAAGGGCGCCACGCAATGGGCATACGGAGACCAGCGGAACTCACCGATGATACCCATGGCGCTATAGTACGCTATCCCTTCAGCCAGGAAGACTTCAGCGGTGAGCTTGACATCGCTCTTGTCCAGTCTTTCGCGAGCCTTTGAAAGGATATCGGCTGCTTCCTTCACATCCGCCACCAACGACCCATCGTCTGTGAGGTAGGATACAGTAAAAGATAATAAATTAGACGTTCATAACAACTAGCTCACAAATGCCTCTGCTGTGTTCTTGATACTAATGAGCAGGATCCGCGGACATGAGGCCCCCTAAATACGAACGTCTCGACCCAGCGGATATCCAAGTCTATATCGTCGCCTGCACCGTCCATTGACGCCTCAAAGGCTTTCTACAAAGCCTGGATGTACAATCGCAGACCGCGGTTGGCCCAATATGCGCCCATAGGAGTGTGGTGTGCATTATGAGGTATCAGCTTTCTTCCAGTAGGATAGCGTTGGCAGGCATGACGGATACAACAGTCGCGTGAGATGTCTTGGGGTCATGGAGGAGTTGAATATCAGCGACTGAGCGCATTGTCGCGCCTACGAACCGCCAATGTTAGAAGCCTGAGTTAGACTGCTGGATTGTATGCTTACATCGATGACCCATCGAGTGGCAAGGCCTTCTTCCCGTTGCTTCGTCGCTCTGCTGTTGTCTCCATAAACCCAACCAGCCTCCCATAGAACGACACCGTCAACTTTGATGTTCTTTTCTCCTGCGCGGGGAAAACACATCGAAGCTCCCAATACTGGCTTGAAGGCATGAACAGTTGACAGAGCTAATGCAAGGGTCGTTTCACGGTCCAGAGGGTCCGATGCGGCTCTCTGTGACACAGAAATAAGGGTAGGCGTACTTGATAACGACCCGTTGGAGACAGTCGATGAGCGCGTAGGGGCTGCGCCAGCCAGTCAAATAATAAACGCGCGGAGAAGAATGTTGTACACTGTCGAACGATGTTTAGCGCGGAACAACGGCAGCCACATTGTACCTAGGGCACCATAAAGGTCAGGCCAGGCTCAGAGAGTATTTTTGCTGGAATCGGCCTGCGAGCTCGCCGGAGTAGAGGTATCAGAAACTGATACTGGACTATTGAACACGTCGGCCACTTTCGAGGTGAGAACCACTGTTGTCCAGTCAGAAAACCAGAGCATTCACGGTTAAAAAAACACTCACTGGTCAATGATATCGCCAGTCTGCATAGAAATTAAGTCCACCTTTTGCCACATCTCCTGATCATTCTCGCTGCTCGTTGATAAGGCCACCGAATTTCAGCACCACGGACATTGGGAGGTCACCGGGCGAATCCCCCACAGCGACGATGTGTATGTGTACTGTGTCGGAAGAACACTTGTCTCCCCAGCTTCTCCCCAGCATCCTGCTCATGCTCGCCCTGGTCGTAGCCGCCAACAGCTTGCGTCAAGGAATGGTGGCTGAATCCATAGCGATTTCGCGCTGTATTGGCCATGTCGTTACAGAGGGTACCAGAACATGGATGTTGAGAGAGGGAGGACGGCCACCGGCTAGAGTAAAACGGCCATTAAAGCGCTTTGAGCGCGTGCTGCGTGAAAGTAGCAGACGAGGCGATGGCGACAACAGATGCGACGCCCTGCAAGTAGCCAGTCGCACGAGTGACTTGTGTCCTGAGCGCGCTAGGGGTGACGGTGGCGACGTGGCCGACAAGGTACCGCACTGCTTGGATGGATGCGGTATAGACGACAGAGGGACGTCCGAGCGGCAGCAAAGGGCTTCGAGCTGGAGTAGAGTTACATTCGGTCAAGTTGGCGAGTGTCGGGACGTGAGGGTCGCGGGGAATGAGACTGTGCAGTGCGTTAGTGCGTTGGGAAGCGGCGTGGCGCGTTCTGTACTCGACCAGGGGCACTGCGTAGGTGAGAAAATGCGCGACATGCTAGATTTGGGCGAGCAAACGGAAGTGTCGAGAAAAGAGATAGGGGCCAACTTATTGACAAACGACCAAATCAGCCAAGCCATCCTCTCCTTCCTGTGTACGCCGCTTTCTTGGTTTCACCTTCAGCAAAGGACATAGGTCAACTTCCTAGTCAATGCTCTTACCGGACGTGATACAGGTATCGACGAAACGCTGCCCTTGCTGAAGCCATACTCCTGGTGCTACCAGGAAAAGAAGAGCGTTTATGATTCCAGCGAAATCTTGCCCTCAGCTTTCCCCCTTGTAGATCAACAAACAACTCAGCCAAGACTGCCCCCGCCTCCCCCACCTCCCTCACTTCGACTCCGAATGCACACTCTAGTTCAGCCCGAGCCCTGGGACAACACTCGCCGCGTCATCCTGCCTGCACGTATCAACGAAGTTGGCTCCATTTCCACCCGCGCGTCAAATACACAGAAAGGGCCCGGCTTCGTCTTCGAGAACCTCACTCTACATGCTCGTTCCCAAATGTCGTGGCCTTCGACGCTATGAACGACTTCGGGTTCAGCCCTTATAGCATGATCAGCGAGACGCTGCACACATGCGAAGCACTAGCCGAAGCAGGCACTGCCGGATGTGAGGAATGTGGCGTTTTATGACAGAAAGAAGACGGGTATAATAGTGAAGGATGGAGCGTTGCAAATATGCTGCTTGGTGGAGATGCTACGCCGGTAAGCTCCTTCTCTCCTTGTTTCAAATTTGCGATGTTCATCATTCATGATTGCGAACATTGCAGTCCACCATAACACCAAGCGCAAATAATCCTCTGTCTTCAAGATACACGGTCCCAACGCCGTGGTCGCCACCCTCAAGTTTGCCAGCTACGACTCGAACCATGTCCTCGATTACGAGACCCTCAGGCCTCTGGCGACGGGTTTTATCAAGACGCGGACTGAACAGTGCGTATTTTTATCTACCTTTGGCTATTTCCTCCGCGATCTTGGTGCTTTTTGTATCTAATGCCGACAATTCACAGTCACCTGTAGGGCCATGAAAGACGGGCCGAACTTTTGAACGAAGCAAAAACGCTCAAGACCACTTGAACGCTCTTGAACGCCGCGCTCCTCGACCCCCGACAATGCCCGCTTTCTGCACAAGCCTCTGTCGTCTGGTCTCCCACCGGGTGACCCGCCTCCTGGGCTAGGATCGAGTCGCGCTTGTCCGCGACGATCTTGAACTCCGAGCCCGATGATTTGGCGAGTTTGGCCTTGACACCTTGGTTCTTGTACTGGAAGAGCTACTGCAGAGGACGTGATATCCCTGTCTGAAGGATCGATCAGTGGTAACAGAGAAAGCGAGAAAGAAGAAGAGTCGTACATCCTTCCGGGCATCCTCGCCCCTCTTGCCCTCAATAAATCGCTGACGCCGACGACCTGGCTGTTGAGGCACCCGAAGCCGCAGACCAACAGAGACCAGCCGATATCTTCAAACAAGATCTTCCTCCTTTTCTCCTGCTGTAACTTTGTGCGTTATAACCACTGATTTACACCAGGATACTCACATAATCCGTCAGACACCTCCAGTACCCAAAGAGTGCAAAGTATGGTATACAAAGGACGACTTATTGTCAGACCTCAAGGGATCATCGACCATCTGGCGGATGAATCGAGCAAGTGGTTGTTAAACGAAGTCGGACGATAATAAGTTCCAACCCTCGAGGAGTACAGCAGCGTTTGCGCAGCTCCTGACAGTACTTGTCACTAGCTCAATTCCTGGCGGCACCCGTCGTTCTAGTACGGCGTACTAACTTACTCGTAGGAATGCTGTGGCCATTGTCGCCACTGGGTACAGATGCGGATTCATCCGCTTTGGACGGAATAGCGACGTTCTGTCTGCATCCTCGTCGAGTAGGTGGGCGATTGTGGACCTGGAGCAATTATGGAGATGGAGCGGTTCTGGATAGCGAGCAAGTAGGTGACGAAGGGGAGAGGACAGTGGAGGGCACAGAATATCAGCGACTGATTCGGGTGAGTAGCCTGCACAACGAGCGACGCAGCTAAAATTCGAGAGGATGACTAGAGCAGCAGAGCAGACTTCGTCTTCTTTTCTTCTTGTCGCAGACCTATCCATGAGCACACATAATCTACCCATCGGAAATAGGATATTGTCGTTGCGGGAGATGACAGTGCCGCCGCCGAGGATGACCACGACAAAAACGAGGACTACAAAGTTGGGAATGCAGTTCTGCCAGGCCGGCGAAACTCGCGAGGACGTGGTAGTAGTGGGCCTACGATTGGGAACTGAGACGACGGATCGCGACGAGGCAAGATGTGAAAGGAAGCAAAGTAGAGAGGTGGGTCAGAGTGCATGAGCAAGTACATTGTTCTTATGCACACCTTCTCCGCCGGCCCAGAACGCCCGTGACCCACACGCTGGAATACATGACCAAACGGCGTTGCCGAGCCTAGGCGCTTAAGCCATATATTCCAGACTATTTGTTGCGCATACTTTCATTTGCCTACTTGATCCCATGTCTACATAAGTTGAATTTCGCGCATTGTACGTTCTAATATACTATGCTTGAATTCCGTGTACCCGTCTAAACCCGAACGCGCATAAAAATGGCGAGGTCGGCCGTGTGCGTGATTGAAAAAGGTTCAATATCACAGTACTGCCCATTCCATATTTCAGGCTGGAAAATCTACCTTGATAGTCTGCCACCAGCTACCAGGCACGGCCCCAGTCACGCAACATATCCTGGATTATTTGTGAAGTGATTTTTTTATACAACGGACAATGATTACAACGACGATACACAAGTAGACACGTGGAGATCAAATAAGCGCCCGTAGATTCAACGTTCAGATAATAACTGGGCAAAGTTGATATTGGCGTAAAAACAGAAATGAGCTTACAGAAGCACATGACCGCAAAGCACCGTAAGAGGTAGCAAGGATGTTAAGAAACCAAGGGATTTGGAGTCCCACCAGACTCGTGATGTGCAAGAGGTATGAATGCCAGTCGAGGGAGTTGTGACATCGAAGAACTTAAACACAGTAGTCCACGTACCGAAAAATTTGATGTTGTAGCTATTTTCAATAAAGAATAAAAGAACGCACGTAGTGACCTGCCCTGGGTATGCCTTAGCCACGGCCCACAACATTCTCGACATAGAAACCCTGCTTCCTGATCTCTTGCCGCAGGAGGGGTTGAAAGACGATGTCGCTGAGCTAATGTAGAGGGTAGAGGGGGTAGAGGGTGATACCAACGCTGGTGGGCGCCAGCTTCTGGATCTTGGCAACCCCGGCCGGAGAGCGATAGCTTGTGGTGGGAGCTATCAGCTAACTCAATACGGTAGCCAGCATCGAGGACGGCCCTGGCAAAAGCTGAAGAAAGGAGTGTCGAGCGAGATGCTCGCCATCGCTACAACCAAATTAGCATTAAATGTAATGCGCATGCAACAAAACGGATCTGTGCGAATCAAATTCGGCGACAACTTTCGACTCACTGCTCCTCGTGGTCGACAGTCAAGACAGACACCCCAGAGCCACCCTTGTCCTTCGCACCCGCGACAATTACATGGACTGTCCAAGTTCCTATCAGTCGACATGCCTCTCAAACCCCGCGTCTCAAGTTGACAGCAAGGGTCATGCCCTTATGTCTTGGCCCAGGGGATCGCCCAAGCGAAGATTTGCTCGCGGAGAAAATGGGGTAATCGACAAGGTGGCCTTGCACATATCAGAGACTTCACTGAGCTGTGAGTACCATGAAAATATCACTGAAAATATCTGACCTGCCATCCTTGTGTCCTAGACGAGAGCTGTCTCCAAGTCGCTCGAAACCCACAAGTCCTCGCCCTCCAGATCCTCTTCAATGAGCATGTCCGTCGCGGCTGCGAGCTCGCTGTGGTGTGCAATACCAGCAACCAAAAACGTGACGGAGCATATAGGATTGCGTTGCTCCCATCGGCACTGGTGACTTTGTGAAACGCGCCATGGGGCGTCTGGTGACAACGAAGAATTTGGGGCCATTGTTGATGGGGACGAACAACTTGGAGGTCGCGGGTAGGTACTTGTTGATCTTTGTGATGTTGGGCGCGAACTCATTCAATGGCTGAGATTGTCCCCTCCAGCTTCGAACGCGTCTGGAAATGCGGTAGGCTTAACAACGGTGATAAGGAACGACCACGGAGGCCACAGTACAGTCATTTGGGACCTCAAGGAAGTTCTCCGGGAATACCTCGACGGTAGCATACACAATGCACTGCGAGTGGCCGGTGGCGCCAGCAGTGCACGTCCTGTGCTCGCCAGGGGTGAGGTCGGTGGCTTGGCGCATGAGGTATTACAGGGACGAACGCGACAGAGGGGTCGGGCGGGGCGAGAGTAGGAATGAACGTCGAGGCAGCTTATGGTCGCAAGGTATGGTGGGGTGACGTGCTTGAGTGCGAGAAGCGCAGCAAGGTGCGGGATGCGGTCAACCGCTGGATCTACTGTGCTTAACTGTACGATGGCACCAACGCCAGTGCGAAGGGTCGACAGGGGCCAACTTTGGCCTGCAAAGTGGACAAACATAGCCAAATTGCAATTGCCAGTCCAACGCCGTTCGCGATACATCGTGAACACAGATACATCGCTACAGCCTTGCATCTTGCCTCACTCTTACCTCTAGCTCTCATCGCACTACAGCAATGCAATTGACGAAGAAATTTGTACACCTCAAGGAACGCCTCCAGGCTAGGTTTGAAGGATTCAAATCACGCCACACGACTCCATCGAATTCCAATCGGGGTTCTATCGACGCTGCATCTGGCGCGCGCGCTCCTGGTCCGGGAAACAACGCAGGACAGCCAGAGCAGACGGCTTTAGGTAAGTTTATTGAACCCATCTCAGTGTCATCAACGAGAGCTCAATCTCTCCCCAGGCGGCAATGCCACCCCGAATCAGAGTATGTACCGTCCCGGATTCCTTCCTCCACAGATCTAGCATGACTCAGCCCAACATCCAGATCTTACTTCTCCGTCCCAGTCGGCTGGACCACCTGTATCGAGCGTCACGGGTATACTTGGTGGTCAAGGTGAGGCTGCAGCAAACCATGTCGCATCTGGGAGATTGACCTTACATGTCTCGAAGGGCACGGCGGCGGAACCGCTGGTTATTTGACTCCTGCTCCGCAGAGCGCAACATCCATCTCCGTGGGCATAATAGCCACTCCAGGTTCGAATGCTGTCACTATTATACCCGGATATAACTAACTGCTGAACTTGATCAACAGGTAACGACCGTGAAGATGACCTGAGCAAATCCTCGACCTCCCCCGATGTGGGCTCGGCGGGTCATCAGGTGAAGGACTCCGACGCGAAATCTAAGGCTAAAGACGTCCTCGTACTCGCATGGACCGGTATGGAGATGTTGCTCAAGAAGGTCGAGCCGTTTCTCGATGGAACTCCGGCCAAGGCGCCCGTTGCTGCGATTAACACGCTTATCGACATAAAAAATGTATACTTTCTATCTCAGTGTCCTACACCGTTGCTGAATGCCTGTATCAGGCGGTTGGAGATAACAAGGGCGCCATCGAAGAACTCATCATTCAAACTGCCAAAAGACTGCTTGCCGTAGACGAAGCTGTGAATCAGGGTATCCCCGACTCTGCAAAGCCACGGATGAGGACTTTTGCCGTGTAAGTCATTTCCATAGTAACCTCAGATACGACAACTCACGCGCTTGCAGGGTCCTTCGAGATGAAATTCACAAGCTACAGAAAGTGTCGGAAAAAGGGACGTTCAGAAGGGTATTAGAGAACGAAGCAAACAAGAAGTCCATTGACGACGGATTCAAACGGATCGATGAGGCTACGAAAACATTCCAGGTTGGGGCGCATACACTTATCAGATTGGAAACTTGCTTACTTGTTGCACCAGCTCAACATTGCGATGGCCATTGAGAGAAAGGTGGACGATATCCACTCCGAGATCAAGGTAAAATCTACATCCTTGACCAGAACGGGTGCTCATAATAGATCAGCTTGGGCAGCTTGCTGATTTTCGTGCTCGGAAGGCAATCTACAATGCAGACTTGGGTGGTGGAGCGACTGTGACTCGTGAAGCATGTACCGAAGGAACACGTAAGGATATTTTGGAAGATATAACTAGATGGGCCAACGACACCTCTGTGGACTGCCCACCTGTATTCTGGCTGACTGGTGATGCTGGCTCTGGGAAGACAACTATTGCATACACTGTTGCCCAACATTTTGATAAGCTTGAGAAGACCAGGCAACATGCCATCTTGGGCGCCACCTTCCACTGCTCCCGTCAATTTGAGGAAACTAGACGACAAGTGCATATTATTCCTACCCTTGTGTATGAACTGTCTCAGAAATCGGCATCATACTGCCATGCCTTGCATGTCATGAACAAGTTTGACTCAGTTGACAAGCTAGACAAGCAGTTAGAGGACCTCCTGGCTGGTCCATGGCAGCAGTCTGCATCTCAACGTCATGCTGAGCTACCACCTTATCTTATTGTTGTTGATGCACTGGATGAGATTGAGGTGCAAGGGGGCTCCAAGTTCCTTCATGATATACTCAAGACAATTCAACAGTATAGTCTACATGGTCTTAAGTTTCTCTTCACAAGCCGCCCAGATCCTGGTATTACTGCCCTCTTTGACCCATTCTTGTCCAAGGCACTATACCGTCTGCAAGATGTGCCAATTGAGTATATAGAAGCTGACATTGTCAAGTTTCTGCAGAGTAAGCTTCCTAACTTCACAGCTGAAGAGTGGAAGGATATGGCACAGCTGGCAGATGGTCTCTTTATTTCTGCTGCAACCATTGTACGGTATCTGACACCAGATCCATCATTGCAAGTAGTAGAGCAACGAGAGCTCCTAAATATGCTGTGTGTTGGGAAATCATTTACAGCAAGTGGTGGGCTGCTTATTGACCAACTATATGAACAAATTCTGTATGATGCCTTTTCTAAGCTTCCCAAACCTAGTTTTGACAATCGTCTTGGCATTCTGCATACTTTCCTCTGTACATTTGAACGTACATCAACATCTGTCACTGCTGCTCTCCTTTCCCACTCTGATACAGATGTTGTCACTGCAGTCTTGCAAAAGCTTTATGCTGTTCTCTATTACAAAGATGACCAGGTCCTTTGGTATCATGCATCATTCCCAGACTTTATGTTCAATGAGATGCGATCAAACTTTGTGTTTGACAGGCATCAGTTTTTCATGACATGTAATGTGTCCCAGCACCATGCACTTCTCACAAGGTCTTGCTTTGAAATCATGAAAAAGTCACTGTGTTTCAATATTGGCAACATACCATCATCATTTGCACTTGATGCTGAGGATCCACAGCTGGCACAGCGGGTTAACAGCAATATTAAGATGCCTCTAAGATATGCCTCAAGGCACTGGAGCTACCATTTGACCCAAGCCAATCAAGAGAATGGAAAGGATTTCAGTTCTTACATCACTGACTTTCTTTATATCCATGTTCTCTTTTGGATTGAAGCCATGAATTTAATTGGATCCAGTGACCAGTGTAGTACAATGCTCCAGCACACACGTGAATGGGTCTTGAAGGTGAGAGTATTACTATCTAAATGACACTATTTTCTAAGGCTGGTCATTCAGAACACAAGTGGTGAATCAAATCTTGCTGCCAAGATTGCTGAAGCAGCCAATTTTGCAACTTACTTCAGAGCCAATCCTCCAGCATGGTCTACACCACATTTATATATTTCATCTTTGGCAACATGGTCAACAGGATCTGCAATGTCTCAACAGTGGAAGAAAGCATTTCCTACTATCCCATGCTTTACTCATAACAAGACTAGTGATGCACCACTCATGAGAATATTGACAAAAAGTGGCATTAATTCCACTGCATTCTCTCTTGATGGCACCAAAATTGTCTCTGGCTCTGATGACAAGTCTGTAAGGGTGTGGGATGCATCAACTGGTGCTGAGCTGAAGGTCCTCAATGGCCACACAGATTATGTCTGGTCTGCTGCATTCTCTCCTGATGGCACCAAAATTGTCTCTGGCTCTGATGACAAGTCTGTAAGGGTGTGGGATGCATCAACTGGTGCTGAGCTGAAGGTCCTCAATGGCCACACAGATTATGTCCGCTCTGCTGCATTCTCTCCTGATGGCACCAAAATTGTCTCTGGCTCTGATGACAAGTCTGTAAGGGTGTGGGATGCATCAACTGGTGCTGAGCTGAAGGTCCTCAATGGCCACACATATTATGTCCGCTCTGCTGCATTCTCTCCTGATGGCACCAAAATTGTCTCTGGCTCTGATGACAAGTCTGTAAGGGTGTGGGATGCATCAACTGGTGCTGAGCTGAAGGTCCTCAATGGCCACACAGATTCTGTCTCCTCTGCTGCATTCTCTCCTGATGGCACCAAAATTGTCTCTGGCTCATCAGATGAGTCTGTAAGGGTGTGGGATGCATCAACTGGTGCTGAGCTGAAGGTCCTCAATGGCCACACAGATTCTGTCTGGTCTGCTGCATTCTCTCCTGATGGCACCAAAATTGTCTCTGGCTCTAATGACAAGTCTGTAAGGGTGTGGGATGCATCAACTGGTGCTGAGCTGAAGGTCCTCAATGGCCACACAGATTATGTCCGCTCTGCTGCATTCTCTCCTGATGGCACCAAAATTGTCTCTGGCTCTGATGACAAGTCTGTAAGGGTGTGGGATGCATCAACTGGTGCTGAGCTGAAGGTCCTCAATGGCCACACATATTATGTCCGCTCTGCTGCATTCTCTCCTGATGGCACCAAAATTGTCTCTGGCTCTGATGACAAGTCTGTAAGGGTGTGGGATGCATCAACTGGTGCTGAGCTGAAGGTCCTCAATGGCCACACAGATTATGTCCGCTCTGCTGCATTCTCTCCTGATGGCACCAAAATTGTCTCTGGCTCATCAGATGAGTCTGTAAGGGTGTGGGATGCATCAACTGGTGCTGAGCTGAAGGTCCTCAATGGCCACACAGATTATGTCTGGTCTGCTGCATTCTCTCCTGATGGCACCAAAATTGTCTCTGGCTCATCAGATGAGTCTGTAAGGGTGTGGGATGCATCAACTGGTGCTGAGCTGAAGGTCCTCAATGGCCACACAGATTATGTCTGGTCTGCTGCATTCTCTCCTGATGGCACCAAAATTGTCTCTGGCTCATCAGATGAGTCTGTAAGGGTGTGGGATGCATCAACTGGTGCTGAGCTGAAGGTCCTCAATGGCCACACAGATTATGTCTGGTCTGCTGCATTCTCTCCTGATGGCACCAAAATTGTCTCTGGCTCTGATGACAAGTCTGTAAGGGTGTGGGATGCATCAACTGGTGCTGAGCTGAAGGTCCTCAATGGCCACACAGATTATGTCTGGTCTGCTGCATTCTCTCCTGATGGCACCAAAATTGTCTCTGGCTCTGATGACAAGTCTGTAAGGGTGTGGGATGCATCAACTGGTGCTGAGCTGAAGGTCCTCAATGGCCACACAGATTATGTCCGCTCTGCTGCATTCTCTCCTGATGGCACCAAAATTGTCTCTGGCTCTGATGACAAGTCTGTAAGGGTGTGGGATGCATCAACTGGTGCTGAGCTGAAGGTCCTCAATGGCCACACAGATTATGTCCGCTCTGCTGCATTCTCTCCTGATGGCACCAAAATTGTCTCTGGCTCTGATGACAAGTCTGTAAGGGTGTGGGATGCATCAACTGGTGCTGAGCTGAAGGTCCTCAATGGCCACACAGATTATGTCCGCTCTGCTGCATTCTCTCCTGATGGCACCAAAATTGTCTCTGGCTCTGATGACAAGTCTGTAAGGGTGTGGGATGCATCAACTGGTGCTGAGCTGAAGGTCCTCAATGGCCACACAGATTCTGTCTGGTCTGCTGCACTCTCTCCTGATGGCACCAAAATTGTCTCTGGATCTGAGGACACATCTGTAAGTGTGTGGGATGCATCAATTCCCCCTGCAGAAAGTAGTGGTACAGCTTCCCAGGATCAAGATTTTTTAGGCTTGTCTATGATTGTCAGTCAACCTTACTCTGCTTGGACTATTGGTCCAGACCAATGGCTTTTTTCTGTCTATGGAAGGTATCGTCTTATTTGGGTGCCAGAAGTAGCCTATCCATTCAGTGTAATTGTCATTTCTTGCCAATCATCTGCTCTTATAAGCTTTTATAATTGTACCATTGGCCATTACTGGTCTAAGTCTTACTCAGTTTGCTAAATATGTAACTTGTGAATGTCATTTATATTTACTTGTTGAGTGGGCCATTGCTTTGCATGGCAAAACAATCTTTTACACAGGTTCTATTAGATGGCATTCATCTATGCATTTGCACTGTAGGTACATGAATTACATACAATACATATATTATATACTAGAATGAACACAAATTGAGGACCTTGAATATATGAAGTCAAGATTTGATGATGCTTGGGTGGACATAGGACTGTGCTGGCACAGGATATGTGCATGTGACAGCCTTGAGGGGGCGCATGGCAGTGAGCTCCACTGACCCCATTGTGTATTGTGCTCCCTGTTTGCCAGCACCATGTGCTTCCCATGCCCTGTCCACTATGGGTATGCGTTGCTTGCACATACTAGGGATTCTGTTGGGACAGGGTGAGTGCATAGCAAGGGCATCAAGGGAGTAAGCCAAGATATGGCATCAGGAAAACATGTCTGGGCATGAGAGCACTTCGAAGATTTTTGATCTATTCTTAGGGTTTGTATGACTTGGCAGCATCTTTGAAGACTTTCTAAGGATACTACAAATCTTACAGCATTTTTAAATACCATCATATTAGCCAATAGTCTCCAAAGAATGTATTTACAGATAGTACAAATAGTAATAGTAAAGTAAGAAATGCACCAAGGAAAATTGAACTGGGCACACAAATGATGACTAAGCATGCTGGCACTCTAACCAACTGCACCACACAGTCATATTGGCCATAGGTGCATTTGTCACTAAGTACCCACGTCCTTGGCATGCCAGCACATACATGGCTGGTGATTGACGACATTGATAAGCCTGGCGTGAGAACACAGGTGAAATATTGTCTGTAGAGGTGTTTTAACCACTTTGTGAACCTAAAATAAATACAAGGAAGTGGCGGTACACTTGGAGACCCAACAAGGAGTACTAAGACTGTATGAAAGAGTGCCATATACACAAATTAACTGGCCAAATGCAACAATGGTAGCCAATATTACCTTGGATGAGGTGTATTTGCAAGCTGGGAGGTGGTAGCACCAGGCTGTATAGTCAATTCAGCACTTGAGCATGCTATTACCCACCTTTTCAGGTGCTCTACAGTAAAAATGAACCAATGGGTGTGTGGATGATGGATAAACTATGTGTCAGGAATCGACCGAAGTCAGAGAGAAGTAAAGCCCAGAGACCAATTTGATAACAAAGCTGGAGTCCTACAGTGACTCCAGGACCCTTTATATACATGGAAACCGGGGTAACTACAGCCGGACCAGGGTAACTTGTTATAAATAACCAAACTATCAATAGATGGAAGATGGGGCAGAGTAGATAGGTGTGGGAGCATACCAAAGGATAGGTGTGGGAGTCATAGGAGTCCATAAGGGGATAGCTTACAGGTAGGGTTGGACACGAGAATGTGCCCTGACACTATGGCATATCAACTTCACAAAGTGAACTAAGTCGAATATTAGGGCTACACTACAAAGGGCAAATATTGCAAAGTAGAAGACACACATAAATCTAAGAATAAGAATGATCGACAGTGGCAGTACATGGCCATCACCAATTCTAATAATATGAGCACTAATCATGGCTAACTCCGAATGGGCATCTAAGTGCTTAAAACACCTTTGTGAATCACTATCGGGTGCTCTCCCATCCATGGGGACACTTTGTGAGTACCCCTATGGTATCTCCGAGCCCAGAGTATCAGTAAAACAATAGAAAAGAGTGATAACAGCACTGATTCAAAACAATAAGAGTGCGCTGTGCTCGAAAATAGCAACATCTGACCTTTGCGAAGACAAATTTGGCAGGTATAGTGGAAAAATAGAGGTCTAGAAACCTCCAGAATGCGCCCAAAGTAGTAATAAAAGGTCTGGAGGGTGGTCAGCTGGCCATCCGGGGTAGATAATGATAAATGCAGCCTACATCATATGTTGTTTATTGGTACTTGTACATAACACTCTGTAGAACTATAAAAGTAGCTAGAAAACCTCTGCAATAGACAGGATAGCCTACCCCCACAATTATAGCTCAGAGAATGCATACTACATTGTTTGAGAGTCTTTGTCATTGGCTTGGGAGATCCTCTTGTGTTCCGAAAATTTGTTTGACACAAAATTGTGATCTTGTGTGAATTTTGGACTTGATTTGTGAAGATTAAACTGGGAACAAGAGTTCTGGGTCATATAGGTCGAGATTCAAGTTGTTTGTGTGTCATTTGCCCCTGCTGTTGCGATAACAGCGCCTGTTTACCATCATTTTGAACAAATCTAACAGTAAATCTATTAAAACTTAAATCCCTTAGCACCTTAAAACAAACTAAAGGCACTATTATACATGAAAGGAGTCAATTATCAGCCAAATAGTACATTACACACTTTGCAAAGTTGTTTTGTTAGCCCTTTGGGGGCATTGCTCGTCTTCTAGAAGCCTCGCTCCTTGTGGGGTTTTGTGTTTTGGTTGTGTTTTGTTCATGTTCCATAGCAGACCTTTAACCGCAGAAGCTGCTGTTCCTGATCAGGTGGTCACCTCACCTGCTCGCCCTACTTTTGATCATCTTTTTCATATGCCTGTTCGTGCTCAGGCTCCTTACAACCCAGGTCACACTGCTTCCTTGCCTGCCCAGGTTTCTCCTTTGTGTCACCATGTGCTTACACCTCTGCAGGTGGCAAGGCCAGTGCAGGGTAAGGATGTGCACGAGTGCACCCCACCTGTATAAGCTACCTGAACTGTATACATCAGCAAAACTACAAGGTGACTTTCATGGCTTTTCTGACTTTATGACTTGTGAGATGACTTGAAATAGACTTGATGACCTTGAGTACTTGTTATCAATCACAGATTGTGACAAAGTTGTTCAAGTCATCACCAAGTGATATTCAAGTCACAAAGTGATCAGTCATAAAGTCATAACTTGTTGTTATTACCAAGTCACATTAAGCTTGTAGTGTAGTAATTAAATCAATACAATACAAGTAGTAAGTTACAATCTTTTATGTATGTAAAAAGAGTGTTGTAGACCAAGAAATGTTTGCCATCAAAATGTCCACTTTCTGCATCCCGTGGGAAAGAGTTGCCATTTTTGACAGCTCCCATTATCTCAAGTCACCTCTTCATTGAGATTACTCATTTCACAACTGTTGCCTGTTCACAGTGCTCTCCAACTGTCACTATGGAGTGCCCCTTTACACTGACACACAAAATGGTGAGTATCTAATACATGAACCCCTAATTTTACTGACAAATTTACTCTACAGACTACACCACTCCATGCCTGCTGTCTGCCTCACTAATTATACAGGTCACCCCATTTTGGTGTGCTTGCTACCAGGACATCAAGGAAGGGCAGATTGTGCGCAAAACTCAAAGGAGACAAGCACGAGTGGAGGCCCATGGAGTGGAGGACCTGTCAGATGAGTGATGAGTTGGTTGCAATGTCAATGTTGATGCACTCATCCAGCCATGACCAAACAACCCCACAGGCTCACCTCCATCAGGAAACTGTGGGAACTTTTAAATTCAATTATGCGAAATGACCTAAGCATTAATGATTCTAAAGATAGAATCATTGCATAAATGCATTGCGTGATTGTAAGGGGAAATAAAAGCCAAAAAAAGCGGTCATATGCACACTTTTATTTTGCAGTGAATTAAAATCACTGAAAGTGGCATTATTCCTATGTCTGGTTACTCTGTTGGCAGAACAAATTTCCCAAGTCAACATGTGTCTCACAGATTTATTAACCCATATAACATGCCATACATACACAAATGAGTATTCAAAGCTATATGGAGCGCATTTTTGGTGAGCAGGACATAGGTATTTCAGCATTTTCATGGGCAATACTTGACGGATTCTGACGCATAAGGTATCTATGTGTAGGGCCTTTTAATGCGGCTCAAACGCGTGCATTATCACAGCTGCGCGCTTACTCAGTATTGAGTAATATCAAATGCGGTGATATTTGAGTGGCACATCAGTATATGGCAGATTATTTCACCAGTTCTTCACCACTCTGCACGCTCTTAATCTGCATTGTAGCGCTCGTTTGCACAATTCTAACGTATGTCTGATCATATTTTTGCAATCATCCAGTGCAAAGATATTTTATAAACAGCTGGTGATAAACCATTTGTAAACAATGGAAAGTACCAGTTGCACAGGTACACAAAGTTCTTCATCAATAGGCAATTTTCTGCATGAGTGCCAGCCTTCAAGGCCATCTTATACTGGCCAGCACTTTTTGATACATTGCAAAAGCTTTTAATTCATCTTCAGAGTCAGCCATCAAATTTGATCAACAAACAATTGTGTTTATAGTATTTCCGCATTTCAATGAGAAATACTGGACGGATTGTAATGAATCAAGTACCTACTTGTAGCATTTTTTAAGGTGATTCGAACGCGCGCATTACTACAGCTCCGCGCTCATTATATGTTGAGCAATATTGAAAGCAATCACATCTGAGCAGTGCATCAGTGTGGGCGTATTTTTGCCACGATTTTTTGGGCGATCCGCACGCTCTTGGTACGGTCTTGTAGCGTCTTTTAATGTGATTCCAACGCATATTTTACCATAATTTTACAACAACTTGACGCGAAGATATTTGTAAAATTGTGGGTGATAATGTGCAGCAAGCATTGGGCAGAGAGGTATTTTTGTCAATGAATAATTTTTTGCACTGGAACTAGCCTTTATTGGACCTTCAACACTATTTCCCACTAGCTTTCCCCTATTTTTGTTGTGCTTCAATAACCACCAATGCACTCTGTTGATTTGTTCCGAGAAAACCTACTGTGGGAACTAACTGGACACTGATGTCCAGTTAGTTCCCACGCATGGTTTTCTTGTTGTGCTGGCATGTTCATTGTTCAACTTCACACTTATTCCTTCCCCTTCTCCTCTGCTGACACCTCCACTGACATTCTTCTCCCCCCTCTTCTACCCCTCTTTTTTATGCCAACCCTCATCCCCATCAAGCTGGACTACTAGATATGTGATGGTGCATACAGGGGCTGTGGACAAACAGGGGAGACCCTTGCTGAGGGAGACCCACTGGTACACTGGTACGTTGACATGTCACTATGCATCCTTTTCTTCTAACTTTTCTTCCACTTTCCATTGTCTCCCCACATCATTGCTACCCCACCCTGCTGCCCCTCCACCCCTCCTTGCTACTGTTCAAGTGAAATCAAACACTCTTGCCACCATCCACCCTTGCCGCCACTTGTAACACCTGCAGCCCTTGTAAGCCATGTCACTATTGATCCTCCATTAACTTGACTGACTAGTTTCTGACTGATATAGCTGACCTCCTTTGCTACAGTCTACCTATTACCATACCCAACTCACTTACCATCTTACGCTTTCTTGTATTACTTGATCACTTTTTTTTAGCAGTTTAGTCTCCGTTGTAATAGATGTATATAGTTATGATGTTGGTATATAGCCGGAATATATTGCATTTGATTCCTTCTTGTACTCTGTTGTAAGATGAAACACAAATTGAATGATCAAATAGTACAGGAAATGCGCTTTTTGGCCGCTTTTCAGAGAATTTTAAGCCATTAAACATGAAAAAAAAGTGTACTCAGAGAGGGGACTAATGTTTTTTTCACCTTTGTCACTTTTTTACCTTTTTTATCTAAAAGTCATTTTCTTGGCCTTTACTTGCTTATAAGATTCTCCCAAATTTCCTGATGAAATAAAAAATGGATTTACACTCTATCATACTACTTACACATATACCAACACTTTATTTGGTGGAAATTGACCTGTGAATGAGTGAAATAGGGCAGATATAGTGCGCTGAATAATGTATTTGCTTATTCTACTATATTCCCACCAAATATCATCGAGTAAAATGCACCATCACGGTCTAGTAGGCATATTACACCAATACCGACACTTTATTTGAAGGAAAACAGCTGGGAAACAAGCAAGAACGAGGAGGACAAGCGGGTGATGGTGAATAAGTGCCCGTTGTTCTGTTCTCGGCATTCCCTGGATATGATCAATCTTGTCTCTAACCTTCAAGATCCCTCTGAGATCAGCTCTTTTGAAGCATAAGCATATGGTAGATACCACCACACCTTTATTTTAATACCCGCCACAATGTACAAATATCTGTGGGTCCTTTTAGTACACTTATCATACAGGGAGCACCCAGACAAGCCATGCACTGCTAATTTTGGCAAGGTTTGATCCACGACGGAATTAACTGCATTAGCACAGCACTTGGAGGGACTTTGTGAAAAAAGCAAGTCCATTGTAAGAGTGTGTATGGAAAATTTCTATCTACTGATGTACATCTTCTTCAATACCATTGTCCTCGCATGCAGCACCATTGTCGTTGGTGTTGACAATGTTGTCCTCGTTGTCCTCGTCCTCATTGTTGTCGGGAATGTCATCTTCATCATCATTGTTGTTGTCACTGTTGTCATTGGCATCACCAACCATGGACACTAGGATTCTTCATCAACCTGGGCAACTACCCAAGTGAAGGGATGCATCCACAAGGGCAGTTGCCCAAGGGCCTGGGCAGTGATGCATCAGGCCTTCTGCTGGAAATTGAGGGCAAGTTTATGCATGATTTTGGGGAGCTGCCCACTGTGACCCTCACCCTGTCACCCTGGTCACCAATTTTGATGGCCAGAGCTGATGGCCATGATGCCAGACCTGGTGACCTCAGTCACTAAAATCACATGGCCTCATCAAAAATGATGGCTCACATTGAAAATTCCCACGCTTAGTAAAACTTCTAGAATGTGCAGAAAGCTTGGACACACATGCCACAATTTGAATCACTGCCTTATTCGGCCTCCATCAGGCTCTAGACCCTGATCTTTGATTCTAAAAATAGATTCCAGGCCACAGAATGTGAATATGAAAGTTAGTCTTTCTTCGCAAAATAGGTAATTCAGCAATACCTTGCCCATACCATCGTATTTCTGCACGCTCTTGGTATCGGTTTGTAGGTATTTCTAGCGCGCTTCGAACGCGTGCTTGACCGTGAATATGCGCTCAGCGGTTGCTATGCTACTTGTGATACACTATATTTGGCAGAAATGCGCCAATTTAGCTGTACTGTGCTTGATTCAGCACATTTCCGGACGCCTCGTATACCATTCTGTAGGGAGTCCCAGCGCGCTCCTGATGCACAAAAAATCATGACATTGGGATGAGTAGTTGTTCCGCTATTTACAAAACAGCTATACTGAGAAAACTGTGCCACTTAGCTGTACCACACTCATTTCTCAATAGTTCCGGACGCTTTTGGTACCATTTTGTAGCTATTATTTACCATATTCAGACGCATTTGTTACTGTGGCAATGCGCTTAGTACTTGTCTTGCTATTGGTCAAATGAATACACATCAGAAAATGCAATTATCCATAGTTGCCCAGGTTGATGAAGAATCCTAGCATCCATGGTTGGCATCACTGTCATCGTCATTGTCGTCATTGTCGTCATTGTCGTTGTCGTCGGCAGTGGCGTTGGCGTTGACATTTGTGTTGACGTTGGCGTTGGTGTTGGCGTTGGCATTGTTAGCATCAACGTTATTGTTGGAATTGGTGTTGGAGGTGTTGGAGGCGTTGGCTTGAGCGGTGCTGCTGACATCCTTCAAAGGGTTCTCCCACAGATTCTCGAAGTGAGCCGCGAGTGCTTGCTGCTGAGTAGCCTGGCTATGTGCATATGCGCGCTGACCCTCTCTGAGTTGAGCTGTTGTACCAGCCCATCCAACTGGCTTGTCGTCCCACCATTGAGCGCGCCAATCCAGAAAGGCAAGAGTGCACCGCATCTCTTCCTTGAGCAACATAACCTCCTCCATCCAACAGTTAGCTCACGCTCGACTCTTTGCCCATTCAGCCTGTAGAATATCCTCCTTGTCCTCTTCATCCGGCATGCCATTGTTGCCAACAGGGACAATGTCAAGCCATATCCACAACAGTGTGCACCGGAATTCACCCGTTCCATCGTGTTGCATCCATTCATCAGCAAAAAGGTTGACGGTAGAGGTAGGGTGCTCACTCAATATGTTGAGATCTGTGGCAAGATCTTCCTCAAGCTGGTCGTCCTTGCGCGTACCTCGGCAACCAGTGTGGGTTCGAAGGCGATTCGGGTCCTGATAACTACGTATGTTGGAGTCGTTGAGGTAGCAGTAGGTGTTTGTCCACTCCCCATTGCCCGACAGCTGAAGCTTTGCTTCGCGCGCATTGTTGTACTTGCTTGCCATCGCCCGCACCTTTGCATGAACTCGATCAATGATTGTTCGCGATCGAGTGCCTTTGCGCTGGCCTTGAAGATTCTTGTTCTTGAATTGGACCATTCGAGTCTTGACCTTGAGAATGTGGCAGACATTCTCAAGCGAATCCTCCATCTGTACAGTATGTAGACACTCTTCAATACACAGCAGGCCTTCACAGCATACGTGCTGACGCGCCGACATGGCCACCTTCGAGGGAAGCCAGACGACTGCGTTCTTGATGAGGTCTTTCGTCGTCGAATTTGAGGGGGAGGTTAAAGACAGGGCGGTTGGGTGTTGTGTGCACTCCGTCTGCTCGAGGTCGGCCTGGTACTGAAGGAGGCCAGGCATGTAAATGGGAAGCACCTGCTCCCACATTTGCAGTCATGATCGAAGCAGATTTCGCTGTTCCGTCAGGCCTGCCAACTGTCGAGAGGTTGCGCCGGATGCTATATCTTGCGCTAAGCACCTGATACGGTGCCTGTCAGATGGTCAGTAACAGAGGTGTAGTAGAATACGTCAACCATGGATGCTAGGATTCCCCATCAACCTGGGCAACTGCCCAAGTGAAGTGATGCATCCACAGCAGCAGTTGCCCAAGGCCAAATTCATGCATAATTTTGGGGAGCTGCTTACTGTGACCCCCTCACCCTGTCACTCTGGTCACTGATTTTGATGGCCAGAACTGATGGCCATGATGCCAGACCTGGTGACCTCCATCACTAAAATCACATGGGCCCATCAATAATGATGGCTCACATCGAAAATTCCCACGCTCACGAAAAACTTCTAGAATGTGCAGGAAGCTTGGACACACATGCCATCAGTTGAATCACTTCTTAATTTGGTCTCCATCAGGCTCTAGACCCTGATCTTTGATTCTAAAAATAGATTCCAGGCCACAGAATGTGAATATGAAAGTGGTCTTTCTGGACAATCTTGGTACCATTCTGTAGCAATTTTTCACGTGATTCCAACGCACATATTCTCGAAGCTGGGCGCTTAGTGGTTATAGTGCAATTGAGCAAATATACATATTTCGCAAAATAGGTAATTCAGCAATACCTCGCCCGTCCCACCGTATTTCAGCACGCTCTTTGTATCGGTTTGTAGGTATTTTCAGCGCGCTTCGAACGCGTGCTTGAACGTGAGTATGCGCTGAGCGGTTGTTGTGCTACTTGTCATATACTATATTTGGCAGAAATCCGCTCATTCAGCTGTATTGTGCTTGAATCTGCGCATTTCTGGACGCATGTAGTACCATCTTGTAGGTATCATTAACGCGCGTCCAATGCATCTTTGATCATATTGGCGCGCTCAGCGGTTGCTTTGTTATTCACAAAACAGTTATGTTGCAAAAACTGAGCCACTCAGCTGTACCACACTCATTTTTCCATATTTCGGGACGCTTGTGGTACCATTTTGTAGCCCTTATTTACTAGATTCAGGCACATCTTTCACTGTGGCAATGCGCTTAGCGCCTGGCTTGCTATTAATTAAATGGATACACAGTAGAAAATGCAATCAGTCAGTGATTCCAGAGCATATACTCGACGCTTTTGGACGCTCTTGGTACCAGTTTTTAGCAGTGAATTAGGGGATCCCAACGCGTCCATTATCAAGCCAGCGCGTCAATTCTACGCTGCGGAATAGTGAAAATACCGAATTAACACTAATGTACCACCAAATCAGCATTTGCATTGGCTATACTCCACCATTCTGTACCATATTAGGACGAGCTTGTAGCCATGGTCTGCCCTTTTCTAAAACATATTTTATATTTGCAAGGCATTTGGTAGAATCCTTGCAATTTCACATAGGGTGGGATGCTCATACATTTGTCAGAAGTCTGGTTGAGTCAGTGTAAAATGTCATCCACCAATTGCACATAGTGTTCAACTATACCTTAAGGATATGTGAATCTTTATCATATCATAATTACATTTCTAGGGATTGCTAATAATAGTTTAGACTATTCTAGATAGCACTCAGTATAGAGTGGTTGGTACTATATATGATATCATGAACCACTCAGGCACTGACTGATCTATATGTACTGCTTCAAGAATGGCATTTGGTGACTCCTGCTGCATGGTCGAAGTGGATCTAACATATATAACAAGTACTCTCTGGGTCCTACCACATCTCAATACCCACCTATGCTCTGGAATGCATCAGTGTCATCTACAATTCTGAAATGCTCATACCCTGAGATCTTTCCTGTACATGTTCTATAATGCTATGGGCTTCAGGAATGTAATGAAATGGCATAAGTCTACAAAGCTGTATCACTGGAAATGTGTAGTGATATACAGATATATAGACATGTGTGAATTGTAACTCCATGGGCTTTGGTTGTAACATAATGCTAGCATTGTTTGTGAAATAGCAAGGATTCTACAAAATGCCTTGGAAATATAAAATATGTTTTAGAAAGGGGCATATCACAGCTACAAGCTCGTTCTAATATGGTACAGAATGGTGGAGTATAGCCAATGCAAATGCTGATTTGGTGGTACATTAGTGTTAATTCGGTATTTTCACTATTCCGCAGCGTAGAATTGACGCGCTGGCTTGATAATGGACGCGTTGGGATCCCCTAATTCACTGCTAAAAACTGGTACCAAGAGCGTCCAAAAGCGTCGAGTATATGCTCTGGAATCACTGACTGATTGCATTTTCTACTGTGTATCCATTTAATTAATAGCAAGCCAGGCGCTAAGCGCATTGCCACAGTGAAAGATGTGCCTGAATCTAGTAAATAAGGGCTACAAAATGGTACCACAAGCGTCCCGAAATATGGAAAAATGAGTGTGGTACAGCTGAGTGGCTCAGTTTTTGCAACATAACTGTTTTGTGAATAACAAAGCAACCGCTGAGCGCGCCAATATGATCAAAGATGCATTGGACGCGCGTTAATGATACCTACAAGATGGTACTACATGCGTCCAGAAATGCGCAGATTCAAGCACAATACAGCTGAATGAGCGGATTTCTGCCAAATATAGTATATGACAAGTAGCACAACAACCGCTCAGCGCATACTCACGTTCAAGCACGCGTTCGAAGCGCGCTGAAAATACCTACAAACCGATACAAAGAGCGTGCTGAAATACGGTGGGACGGGCGAGGTATTGCTGAATTACCTATTTTGCGAAATATGTATATTTGCTCAATTGCACTATAACCACTAAGCGCCCAGCTTCGAGAATATGTGCGTTGGAATCACGTGAAAAATTGCTACAGAATGGTACCAAGATTGTCCAGAAAGACCACTTTCATATTCACATTCTGTGGCCTGGAATCTATTTTTAGAATCAAAGATCAGGGTCTAGAGCCTGATGGAGACCAAATTAAGAAGTGATTCAACTGATGGCATGTGTGTCCAAGCTTCCTGCACATTCTAGAAGTTTTTCGTGAGCGTGGGAATTTTCGATGTGAGCCATCATTATTGATGGGCCCATGTGATTTTAGTGATGGAGGTCACCAGGTCTGGCATCATGGCCATCAGTTCTGGCCATCAAAATCAGTGACCAGAGTGACAGGGTGAGGGTCACAGGGGCAGCTGCCCTAAATCATGCATAAACTTGGCCTCTGTTGCCAGCAGGAGGCCTGATGCATCAGTGCCCAGGCCTTGGGCAACTGCCACTGTGGATGCATCACTTCACTTGGGCAGTTGCCTAGGTTCATGCATTATTATAGTAGCTATTAGTGAATACGTATCACATACTGTGTATCCTCTAGGTCCAGACCGTGCATAATGAAGGCCAATGGTGTTGTTGCGTGCAGTGATTTGCCGCTGTTTGCAAGATTTTCCGCCTCCTCTAGATGGAGCTGGGCACAAACTTCTGTCTCTGTAAGCACTGTAGTGGTGTAAGTTGGGCTACATCAAAGAGGGTGGCATACATACTGAGGCTCTCCATGTGGTATGGGTTCTTGATGCCGCTTTTGGGAAAAGGTGCGTCCTCCCACTCCTTACAGATCTTCTCCCATTTCTCCACCTGTACGGCTGTAAGCAATGCAGTCAAGCCGCGATGCCCTTCAACTTGGATATTCCTCTCAGCAACAGCAATGCGATACCGTTTGGCTAGTGAATCCCCAAGTGAGACATATTTTGAGTAATTCCAGAAGTTGAAGTGATCATCGATAACGTCGTGGCAAGATCCAGGACCTTGGGTTTTTGTTGCGTTGCCAAGGATGTTGTGAGGGCTCCAAATTCGCTCAGGGGCCTCAAGATCGGACTGGCCTACGCCCGGAATGTAGTTTAGTAAATACATTTGGTGATTGGCCTTGCTGTGTGCTGGCTCGTGCATTTTGGGGATTGCAGGGATGAATGTTGTATCTGTAGGCGGCGTGATTTTGGTGGGCCAGTGCTCAGTGATTCACTTGTGCAAGTTGATGAACCACTGGCAAGAAATGTCGTAGCTAATGAGGATGAGCAAAAGGAGGGCGAACAGGGTACTGTACGTAATCATCATCTCAGCCAACCTGGCTACTCGGTCAACCGTGATGTAGCCTACAAGTACCTACGGTCATGGCTACAAAACCTATATCATATGAAAGGTCTCATTTACAGCTACATAAAAATGCAGAAATCAGTTCAATC
Organism: Psilocybe cf. subviscida; assembly: GCA_013368295.1. Lineage (NCBI taxonomy): Eukaryota > Fungi > Basidiomycota > Agaricomycetes > Agaricales > Agrocybaceae > Psilocybe > Psilocybe cf. subviscida. Next base: position 2,285,286 of record JAACJJ010000029.1, on the reverse strand, counting down.
CGGCTGCCCTTTTTGGAGAAAGTGATGAAGAAAGACGAGAATATTCTAAAAATAGTCTATTTCTTGATCTGATATTTGATGGCGCATTGAAGATCACAGGATGGAGGAGGAGAAACGTTCATCTCCACTCTGGCAAGACATGTTATATATATTGAAGTATCTGCTCTATCAAATGGTACAGCTCTGGAAGTCATATCTGCGCAGGAGGATTTGCTGTGATTAAGGTAATAATGGTATTGATAATGTTTAGAGTCATCAGTAGACCATATCTTTTGGGCTATATCACCGGGAAGGGCTCAGGTATCACTACAAAACTTGGTACACAGAGGCCTAACAGGGTTGAGATGCTGGGTTGATGGCAGTACTATTTTTACGAATTTTATTCTGGCTTCTATGGAGCTATATGTCAGGGCAACACCACAATCAGTGTGATCACCACTAACAAGACCAAGCAGAGAGAGAGAGAAGTAGAGAGAGAGATAGAGAGATAGAGGGCAGATGTCAATGACCTAAGGATCACACCAAGTATGTAGTGGAAATCCTAAGAGATTGAAGCTGAGGCTACACCTACTGACTACAGAGGTTTTATACCTACTCAGTACTCTAGAATATTCTGTAATGATATCATAAGTATTACATCATAGAATAGAATAGAGCAGAATGGAATAGAATGGAAGGTAATGGAAAAACCACAAGGAATTATCTAGAAGATCTAAATATAGCCATGAAACTAAAAATAGAATGTATGTAGATAATCAGGGTTGGTGATAAGATAAGGAAATAGGGAGAACCCTGACACTATATCTGAAAATAGGTCTATTTTTGGATTGTGAAAGATTGAGATTTTATGGCAATGCCTGTAGGCTCAATGTCTCTTGAACTGCTCCAGGTACTGATTAGAACATGTGTTCATTACATAAATCAAGAAACCAGGAAGATGGACCCAAAGATGGTCTCACAATCGCTGTAACATTTGGGCAGCTTTTGACCAGTTTTCTAAATGCATCCAAGCACCGAATGGGGGCCTTGAATTTTGGTGTAAACATCGGTATATGTGCCAACGACGTCCAAAGAGAGCCTCTACATCTATAAACAAGTCATACTTCTGACATTGGCTATCTTGTTCTTGCGTCATTCATCCTCCACCCATCATTTACTTTCTATGTTGTCTGCAATGGCGTATCGGAAATTCCCACCTAACATTGAATAAATAGTTGTAAATTTGATATAAAACAGCAACGGATACATGATAGAGGTACTGTATACAGATAAGAAGCTGCAGATGAAGACAAATTCAACTTACCATTGAAGCTCTTTAAGGGTTGTGGAAGTGATACCATTTGTACTTATCTTTGCCACTAAACCCTTGATATTCTAGCGGAGGGATCTTCCCTTTCTAATACAATACTATGTAGAGGAGTGTTTACTGTCCCAGGTCTCGTACTGCCAAAATTGTGAATGTGATATCAATTTCGAAGGTGCCTGCTGGGACTCAATTTCCAGTCAACTTTGGCCAATATTTTCAGCCCAAATACGCTATTAAAACATATATAATAGGTAGAGAAGCCGTTGGATGACTTATAGGTCATAACCTTTTGCGAAAAGGATGCAAGGATTGTTGTAGAAACCAACAAGCGTCTATCACAACTGAGGGCCAGAGTGCCAAGTGTGATAGCTGGCCAGTCCCGGTGATGGCCGAGTACTAGGTCAGCAATTTAGAGCCCAAGGAGCGTTTGTAGAATATTCCCCCTGGATGTAATTCACACTCTAAAATTCTGAGACCTCACCAAGAGGTTTCTGAGACAATATTTTATCAACTTGAAATTGTTTCAAAGCATTTGGTGAGGTGAGTAGAGTACAATTCAATTTTTATTACCGTGTGACCGAGGTCCTGAACATTGACAGTAAGCGTTGAGCCGAATGTATAATCCATGTTGGCGAAACTATAGTCAAAAGTCAGCATTTGATCATGTCAAAAAATTGTACGACTTACTGCTCTCCCTTCTGAAGGTTTCCGATGCCCGCAGGCATGATCATTTCTGATCGTCTGCACACGACCAAAGAGACGCCCATGTACCTTAGACCCCTCAAGAATTTGGTGTTTGCTTTTGCCAGTGCCTGAAATCCTACGCACGTGCTAATCTGTGGGTTTGAAATTCAGTTTGATACGCTACCCAGACCAATCTGTACTTACATCTGCATCTGAGGCACAACTAAGCACGTACTGTTCATACTGCATCTGTGGTAGCATGAATGCCCAGCCAATGCCTAGACCAGGATCCTGTGAGTAATTTGACACCAATTGATTTTTGAGCCGGAAGTTCGCATCCATGCAAAGGATCAACATATAAAGAAACCTGAAGTCAATAGATTCAGGCTAAGCGATTGGAAAAGAGACCACCAATATGTACCTCGACGCCAAAGGCGCGCATTCCCATCTCTCAGGTAAATTGACGCCTGGGTGGGGACACAAAGGGCACAGGACAGCCAACTCCCCCTTTGCCATGCCAGCCACACCTGTCAGTTCATTCCCTTGCCCACCTTGTTTGAGAAGCTTCAGGTGGCGCCATTGTAACACCATGCGCATAAGTGCCTTGTACCAATATGTTGGCAGTTCAATGCCGTTATTCTGCGTGAGTTTTTGCAAGACCCTGTAGAAGTCGTACGTATTCGATTTAGTTGTAAGGGCAAGTGTATGGAGATGCCACAGGAGTTCGAACGTGGCACATGTACAAATTGTGATTTGGGACATGGGATAGAGATGTTGATGGAGGAACTGTAGGTGACAGGGAATTTTCCGCAGGCAGTCGCAGGTTTGGATAGCGACGTCATGAATGCCATTTGTATGAATCACCAGCATTAGCTTGTGGCCTGGGACTGGGTTATCACAAGTAGATGTGGTATGATTCAACTGAATCACAAGGCCAAGGGACTTTAGTGAGACCTTCTTGAAAAATGTACCATCCCAGTACTGAAAGCAACAGTCAGTTGATGGCCGCTTTCGGACCCGCGCCGGCCTCAGACAGGTAGATGTTGTACTGGCTGAAGGTTTGGTGGCATATTCCGAGGACCAAGCAGTAATCCAGGAAGCCCTTGAAGCCGAGTTTGGATTACTGTGGGATGCACCATTGGACTCTCGGGAGGATTCAGGCAACAAGAAAGGTAATACAAATGACAATGATGGCAAAAACAACAACAACGACACAGATTACGAGGAGGGTATTAATGGGGGAGACTACAATGATGACGACGATGATGTAAAGGAGGTTCCCGAAGGCTATCTGGGGTAGTAACTCGATAGTAATAGAATGTCCGAACAATGTTGTAATCTATCTTTATCACACAAAAAAAGGCCGCCTGAGCATCACAAATTAACATTGCACCCGGTACTGTGTTAATTATAGAGTGTGATGACATCATGTGCACTCGCTAAGAAAAACTACACACTTCATACTGCCACTATCATGTATGACTGACTGCACATGTGCAGACAAGGGTCATATATGCCACCTGCACATGTGCAGCCTTCCGGATTTGGACATCTCCCTGTGTCTGAGTTTGAAATATTGGTGATTGTCTGATGGCCCTCTAGGTGTCTGAGTTTAAAATTCCACCCCATATATGATGGCATCATTCTTGTCCAGTTGCCATCAAAACCCTATCAACTGATAGCAATCATATTCCTACCTATATATTCCCACACTTACAAAAATTTGCCACAGCCTGCAGAAACCCTAAATGTACACATTACCCCTTGAGGACATACCATCAAAAGTGCCCCAATCAGGCCCTACAGGGTGATTTAAATTTCTAAAAATAGATTCCAGGCCACAGAATGTGAAATCAATGTGGGTGGTTTTGGACAAACTTGGGTACTGTTCTGTAGCATTTTTCAATGCACTTCCAACCCACATGATGCCAACACTAGGTGCTCAGTGGCTGTGCTTCTATTGGCAGAATACATGTATTTAGCAAAACTTTCCCACAGCATTGCTTGACCCAAATGATACTATTTTTATACAATCTTGGTATCATCATGTAGGTAATTTCAGCATGCTTCCAACCTATATAATTGCTAAGCTAGGTGCTCAATAGCTGTAATGCTATTCATGATTTGCTGAATTTAGCAAAGATATATCATTCCACTGTACTGTGCTTGTTTAGGGCTATTTCTGGACAATTTTGGCACTATCCTGTAGGTATTCCTTACACAATTTAAACTCATATCCTACCTTGTCTGCAGACCTCAGGACTTCTATGCTATTTACAATATACTGTATTTTAGCACATTTGCATCAATTGGCTGTCACCTACTCATTTTTTGTTATTTCTGGAAACTTTAGGCAACACATTATAGCAGTGATACAGGCCTTTCCAGCACATTATTTCTCTCATGAATGTACCCAGCCTATAGAATGCTATTTTAATAGTACTGAAAATGTATGCCAAATTATGCATGTAGTAATTGTATGGGGTATACTATTTATAGCCAGACACTCTTGGCACTAGATTGGAGCAGGAAACCACCTGTTTCCAAAACATATCTTAGATTTACAGCACACTTGGTAGATCTCTTGGAATTGTCCAAATAGTGTGAAGTTGCTATGGAATTACATTTGTTAAATAGACTATATAGAACTACATGGGTTGGTCACCAAGTGGACTCAGAGATTGTCAGGAATGTATAGGGATGACCTGGTGTTTAGATAGTATAACCTAGATCATGTGTGATACATACAGATAGTGACCAGACAAGGTCTTATATAGTTACTATTCACAGTACAGTTGGTAAAGTATGTAAAAGGTGATTTCGGTCAACATAGGAATGTAAGCTAACACTAAGGGAATGACATTGTTTGTAACCAATCTAGTATTCCCTCATATAGTAGTCAATAAATCAGACCTGGAATGAATCAAACAAGTGACATCTGCTCATCCTTATACAGTCTTGACTGATTCTGATCTTACATTCCTAACACCATTCACAAGACTGCAACTCACGCCCAGGTGCCGTCGGTTGAAGCTCAGGCCGCAGAAGAGTCTCCAGACGCGGTGAGCGTGGTACAGCCAGAAGAAGAACGGCTGGAAGAAGAACAGGCATATTCCCCAGAGGTGCTGGCTGCAAATCCAGCCACGCTGCATCCGCAAGGACCTGCTTATCCAGCTTCTGGGATTTTCAAACACCCCATTCTCGATGGTAAGCAGTTCTTTCAAAGGATTCTATGGTCAATGACACTGATCTATTCAATTCAAATAGGTACGCCTTGCAATCAATCTGGCGAGGATCTTCCTCCCGGGGCATTGCCGCCTGCACCCACGAATGACGAGGACAACTACTTTCCCTATGAAGATCGCATTCATTTTGAACTAGCTGATTTCCTCTACCGACAGGACCAAATACGCGGTGGCAAAGTCAACCAGCTATGTGATATCTGGGGCGCTTGGGCTGCCGCAAAAGGCGTTGATTCTGGAGGTCCTTTTGCTGGTTGAAATGACCTCTGCAAAACAATTGATGCGACACAACTTGGCGATGCACCTTGGAAGTCTTTTAGTGTAAGCTACTCAGGCCCACGTCCGGAGGGCGGAACTGTACCACCTTGGATGGACACTGAGTACGAAGTGTGGTTCCGCGATCCCAAAACCGTCATGGAAAATCAGCTTGCGAATCCGGATTTCAAAGACCAAGTGCACTATGCTCCCTTTCGGGAGTTTGACCAGGATGGCAAAAGGCGGTGGCAGGACCTCATGTCTGGGAACTGGGCGTGGTCACAAGTGGTGAGCTCTTATTCCCTTCAAGTTGCATCGCAGGGGCGAGTCACTCAAACTTCTGCTAAGGATATTATCGCAAAGGACCCCAACACCCACGGCGCTATGTTCACTCCAATTATTGTTGGAAGCGATAAGACGACAGTATCGGTAGCGACCGGGCAGAACGAGTACTACCCTATATATGCCTCGCTGGGTAATGTCCATAATAGCGTGCGCCGAGCTCATTGTAACGCAGTGTCCATCATCAGATTTCTTGCCATCCCAAAGAGTAAGCTGTCATTAAATTATGATGCCTTCGTATGACAAAAGCTGATTCCTAAACGACTCGCTAGCCGATAGACAATATTCTGGGGACACCTCCTTCCGAAGATTCCGCAGGCAGTTGTTCCACTCTTCTATCACTGCCATCTTCCAGTCGCTTCATCCTGCGATGTCGAAACCCGTCATCATGAAGTGCGCAGATGGTCATTTTCGGCAGGTTATCTTTGGGTTTGGGCCGTACATCGCAGATTACCCAGAACAAGTCCTCCTAGCCTGCGTCGTTCAGGACTGGTGTCTGCGGTGCGTGTGGCATTCATGCAGTTCTATTCAAATTATTCTGATTAAAAGCGTTTACAGGTGCACTGCGCTTCCAAACAACCTTGATGGCAAAGGAGGGCCTTGGACTCAGGAGCATTGAGAAAGTTTGATAGAGTCCATGACGTTGAAACAGATGTGGGACCACTATGGCTACATAGGAGATGTCAATGTAAGTTTAAACAGACAAAAGCTCGGACCAGCATTTGCTAAAAGACCAACTAGCCTTTCACCGACGACTTTCCTCGTGCTGACATCCATGAGCTGCTCACTAGTGATTTACTCCACCAAGTGATCAAGGGGACATTCAAGGACCACTTAGTGTCATGGGTTGAGGCATACTTAGAAGGCGAACATGGTAAATCTGGAGCCACAGCTATCATGGCTGATATCGACCGTCAGTGAGCAAAATATGCCATGGCTGAGCTGAGCATTTGTGGAGCTAACTCTGAACATGTTCACAGAATCGCGGCTGTCCCTTCATACTCTGGACTTAGGAGGTTTCCCGATGGGCGTGGTTTTAAACAATGGACAGGCGACGATTCAAAGGTGCTCATGAAGGTGTGTCAAATCTATGCTCTCATCAGTCTGGCAAGACTTACCAAGCTCATACCAGGTCTACCTACCTGCGATATCTGGGCATGTACCTCCAAAAATGGTTCGTGTGCTGTCGGCTTTTCTCAACTTCTGTTACCTGGTTCGACGCTCAGTTCACACCGAAGATACCATCAAACAAATCGAAGCGGCACTATCTAAATTTCACACTGAGCGTCGAATATTTGAAGAAACTGGGGTACGCAATGAGGGTCTTTCACTTCCACAACAGCACTCTTTGGTGCACTACATTGAGGTCATTCAGCAGTTTGGCTCACCAAATGGGCTTTGCTCATCAATCACTGAGTCAAAACACATCAAGGCCGTCAAGGAAAGATCCAATCGCTGCAACACCCTCAGCCAAATGCTACTAACAAACCAGCGACTGGATAAGTTAGCAGCCAGTCAAGTCGACTTCGATTTCCATGGCATGCTTACTGGCCCTCTGCTCTTCATGCCTGCTGTAGATGACCCAGGAGGTACTGCCACATCCGGAAATGATGCGGAGGAGGAGGATAGTGAGGCAGTCAAGGGAACGAGGCGGCAGTCCCCTTCAACATCGCTTGCCAAAACAAAAGCTCGGGGATATCCACTGCGACTGGAGGAGTTAGCAGACCGGTTTGGAGTTGACAACCTAACAACGCTTGTCCGGGAATTCCTTTTCGACCAGCTTCACCCAAATTCCCACTTCTCCGGAATCGAACAGCCGGAGCACATCCTCCCCATTGTTGACAGCAACATCAAAGTCTTTCACTCCGCTGTAGCTCAGTATTATGCACCAAGCGACCACAGTGGGATGGGCGGAATGATCAGGGAAAGGATACGAGCATCACCTTCATGGCAAGGAGGTCTTCCGCGTTATGACTGCGTCCTAGTCCGCAAACACAGCATCTCGCAGGAGCACAACACCGCTCATGTGGGGATCAGCAATGGATTCCAATCTCTGCATGCTGCCCGAGTTGCCATGCTGTTCTCGTTCAAGCACGGAGGCTCGGTCTATCCTTGTGCTCTAGTCCAGTGGTTTCAACCAGTTGGAACTCAACCTGATGTGGATACAAACATGTGGGTTGTAGAGCGCGCTTGGGAGGATGTTTCCTATGGCGAAAGCGATGACGATGCTCACAGGATGCAGATTATGTCTGTTATTCATGTCGCCTCAATATATCGAGGTGCGCATCTGATCCCTGTCTATGGTACAGAAACGGTCGGGGCCAATATCAAATATTGGAACTCACTGGATAGCTATAACTGGTACTACGTTAACAAATTCATTGACCACCAAGTGCATGAATGCGCCTTCTAATTCTTACTGTATGTTTTAAGCTAGAAATGTCTTTCTATGTAGTATTACCTAAAATGGAAATTCATCGGAGTTCAAACATTGAAGTTTGCTCATCAGACAAGTACTCTTACTTTCATTCTCCAACGCCTCGCCTCTCCCCCTTTGAATGCTAGTCACCAAGCAAATCCACCATGAATCCGATTCCTGATGACTATTACGCATCAGAGGCCTCATACAATGGATCAGATGTCGAGGAATCCCAACATCTACACTTTCAACACGGTAGCGCCAGTGAAGAGAATCAGGAAGAATCCTCGTCAAAGGAGAACTCACCACCAGGGTTAACAATCGGGACGGAGATGCCACATACAATAATAGATATTTACCTTACATAATGGAATGATCCGGTGTTACATTACCCATGTCAAACGGGCCCAACCAAAGTCGCGCGAAATTTGATGTATACCCGAGTGATGTCGGCTCGCGTGAACTGTAGGCGGGTACCATGTGGATACGCTTCGCGCGAGTGCTGGGTAGTGCCCGGGATACAGTTGTGTACCCGGGATTTATCTCCTGGGTAATGTCATGTCCTATAAGTTTAACCCAGTTTCTGATATTTCATGGTATATAGATCATAAATATTAACAGGCTTTCCTCTTGTATAAGAATATGGTCCGGTGCTCTATTTTCTCATGCTGTATGGGCCCAAATAAATTCATGCAAAAATAATGTAACCCGGTGACGGGTATAATGGATTTACACAAACATTCCCACAGCCTTTGCTATACAGTTCATGCATATGTCCGGGTTACACAGGAGTTGTGCCCGCCATTTGATTAGATTGTAAATGTGTGCCTGGGATATGTACCACTTGTTTGCTCAGCCCAGCCACTTATATCACAATAGATTTTACATGTACTTGTGTGCTAGGTGACCCAGATGCTTTTCAACTCAACATGGCTGGCCACCACACCAATAGTGACCTAGACATGTTTTCCAACCTGCTGGGTAATGTTGTAATGTAACCCACTGGAAATTTATTTGAACCCATGTGCCTTTTCCGGGTAACATTCTAACTAAGCGTGTCTGCTTTGTATTTTGTAACCCGGAAATTTATTTGAACCTACCCGCCTTGTGCAGGTAATGTTCTCATTAATTGTGTCCGCTTTGTATTTTCTAACCCGCCAGGCAATATTGTAATGTAACCCGGAAATTTATTTGAACCTACCCGCCTTTTCCGGGTAACACTCTAACTAAGTATGTCTGCTTTGTATTTTCTAACCTGCCACATAATATTGTAATGTAACCCGGAAAATTATTTGAACCTACCCGCCGTTTCCGGGTAGCATGCTAACTAAGTTTTTCCCACCTCTTTCTAACCCAGTTTGTATTTTCTAACCCGCCGGGTAAGATTGTTACTGAGTGGGCTCATTTTATTCAACCCACTGCATGTTTCTGACCAGCCAGATATCTTTCCTGAGATCATTATGTGTGAAGTTCTTGATGTTTTTTCAGTCTAAATTCAACATCCTTCTACCCTTACAGCTACAGATCAGTATTTTGCATTTTAGACTATGTGAGTGATTCTCTATCAATTGGTTGCACAATCACAGGCATAAATAACTTGTATGCATATTTACATCAGTCTTTATTGGCCAATTAGTATCAGATATAAAGCATATTATTAGAGTTCATGAATCTATTTGATCAAATCACAGCATTAAAGGGTCCATATAGTTGCATTCCAAAAATAGATTTTGGGCGCTTATTTGGACATGTGCTTGAAGATCAGTTAATACCATCAAATGCATACTGTTTTTAGGGTAACTGAAACAGCAATTATCTGTCAGACCTTTGATTACGCACTTCCAGAAAGTTTCAAGGCTGAATATCAAGACCACAACTCAGGAATATTCAATTACAACTTGTAATATCTGTACTGCTCTTTTCTAATTCCTGATCATATATCTGCAAGACAGATTCCCAATCAATTCTTGCAAGAAGAGATGAGGAGATTAATGAAGTTAAAACTTAGAGTGAAATTTTAGACATCCTCATTTCTTCCAAATGATATGCCTATATCACCTGTGTATTTGCACAAACAAAGTACTGATTGATAAAATCAGCATCCCATACCAGAGAATAGGCCATATCTATATACCCTCTGCATGGATTTCTGTCCAGGATATCTCATTCTGTGTGCATTCAAAATGTGCATGCATACACTGGTTCTATATAGCCATACACCCTTGCAATATAGAGCAAGATTGGAAATACAGCAATTTTTGGGTGTATTTAAAGAAACTGTCATATTTCCCAACTCCCTGCTTCAAATCTACTTTAAAATGGCTCTATCTGTTGGTAGATTTAGTGTTCACATACCCACACTCTTTACAGAATTTTAGCACAAATACTCAGAATAGAAAGTGAAGAAAACATCTTTTCTCTGTCAGCATTTAGCATAGCTCACCTATTTCTGCACATCATAGAAGACACCTGGGGTGTGCTTTAATGTATATAGAGGTTTCTCAAATAGAGCTTTGTAAAAATTTATACTATTCTGGGTAAGGTCACAATTAGATAACCTGGTGGGCAGCTAATATTTGTGAAGACATGCAATATTGTGCCTGGCGGGTAGCAAATTCCAGGTCCACTCCAGTGGGTCACAACTAGATACCTAGTCTCAGAAGTATATTAATATCTATGTATCATTGGTCATACATTATTACTACCCAGAAAGTGTGTCCGGTTTTTTAAATCACTACCCAGTGGGTATAGTATATGTGTTTTGTACCCGGCAGGCAACACTGTTTGGTTGGCAGCCAACCGGGTAGCAAATATCTTTACCCAGCGGGTTGAATTTCCGGGTCAAGTTTAAGTTTTGTAACCCAGCGGGTCACATAATTCTAGGTCATGTGATCCCGGGTCAGGTCACAAATACATAACCCGGTGGGTATGTATTATTCTAGATGATGTGTGCCCGGCGGGTAGCATATTCCGGGTCCAACGTCCTGGGTCAGGTTATCTGGCAGGTTGAAGATTCAGTTTATTTGAGACAAGTCACAATTTCACAACCTGGTGTATGGTTAATAATCTTACAAGGCCTACTGGGTGGCATGATAGTTATGGAAAGTGGGTAGACAATGCCAGGATGTGCATGTCTGACTGTTTGGAAGGTCATGAAATGTATTCCTTTGCCAGTTGGGTTGTTTCCAGGTGTAATTGTTATGAATACAACAGTCTTCAATCTCAAAAAGCGGACAATGACAGGCCCAACACTATGCAGTATGGACAGAATGGAAATTATTCTGATCATATTTTCCGGGTCCAGATCCTACCCGCTGTCAAAATGTCCGGGTTGGGAATCCCATCTGTATTATAGGTGGGTCCATTTTCTGTTATACCCGCCGACCAAAATAGCTGCCTGGAATGCTAGCCGAGGTTTGCGCGAACCCGCATGGCATGGAATTCTGGGCATTTCGTGCGAACCCGCTTCCCGTGGGAAATGTTACTTCGGCTGATGGTTCGTGCGAGACGTATGACATGGGATAATGTGACACCGGATCATTCCATTTCAAGTGGTACAAATCAGCTATCCTAGGTGGAGACGCAGGGGGCTCTGTTTGACTTTCGGGAGATGTTTGCCCACACACCACCTTGGGAGAGAGCTGAACGAGCAGGTATGGGGCCAATCTCTCCCTGGCGAGAGACATGTGATATACCTCTCAGTCAGCGCCCTCCTCCCTCACGGCGCCAAAGAGACCAGAGCCCTCCATCTCCTGGGGTTGCTCAGCCCACCTCAGTGCCAGATAGTGATTCATCTACTGCACCTTCCATGCCAGCCAACACACAGTCCCCGATGCACCATACTGTTCAGGATGCGACCCTGTCTGCGGCACCATTTGACATGCCAGTTCTGCATTCTGCTGGAAGGGATGCACCTGTATCATCTGGATTCCCTATCAAATCCGAGTCCCAAGGCCAATGGTACCCGAGACCCGATCCAAGGATGCCTTTGGCGATACTCTACGAGAGAAATCATGCTGATCTGGGTTCAGTAGAGGAAGCCCAGGCTGTCTCAGCCGCAAACAGAGGTGGCAAGGAGGTGGTGGATGTCGCATGCATGACATCCGAGCTGGACGAGCTCCAACATCGTGATGTCGAATGCCAAACCGAACCCCAAGATGAGATGCTACCGGAGTGGTTGGACAAAACCGTGGTGGAGAGAGAGCTTCGAGAGGGCAGAGATGAGCGGCTGAAGGAATATGTGATGCGCTTTCGCCACTCGGTCGCAGCAGCATGGTTCGACCATGGTCGCGTGTTCTTCCCGCCAAAGCGATTTGTTCCTGGATCACTCCTTGGGAAGAGGGGACACTTTGAAGCAGAAGACGTGCCCGCCTCAATCAAGCCAGGCCAGTCAGGAAGAGCTGAGTTTGCGCGCGCAACAAAGTTGAAGGCAAAGGAAAAGATTAAAAGGTAAGCAAATCATTGGTATTCAGGTTCGAAAATGCACAATGATAATGACACCTCTCAGCTGGTATCAAGACGGCGCTGCTCTGGACTCCCAGACAGACTCTCAGGCATGGCTGGATGGAGTGTTTGTCACCAATCGGGAATGGATTGACTCCATTCCATCAACCCCGACCTGCAGCCATGTCCTGCGAACGGCTTCCAAACACCTCACCTCACCACCATCGACCCCCTCTCGCACATCATCTACTATGGCAAGCACGTCGTCACCATTTGTTGTATGGGGCACGGAGCCTGGCGTGGACGCCTCTCCATTGCGCTTCACAACACAGCTGTCGCAACTCAGGGTGGTATGCGGAACGGCAAGGGAGTCCCCTCAAGACTTATCGTTTGCAGATTTGGACGCACTGCTGGAATATCAGACGAAGCTGAATGCACTGCTCACTGAAGACCTGGTGGTAACGCATGCGAAGCTTTTCGCAATGGAGGATAAACTGAAAGCATATTCTATCTATTACGGGTTTCATATTGACCAGTAGAAACCGACTGAGCACTCTACACTGCACCGCACTGATTATGATAACTTATCTCTATTTAAAATTTCAGTATCAAAACACTATGTAATAGTGATTCTCGACGATTAGACTTGGAGTTAATTGAATACTATACTGTCACTAGGCTATATTAGTACGATCACTATAATCAAAGCAATGTTCTAACTGTAGTTGAAAGAAACTTAGCGCCTTGCCATCTTACATCCAGGAATTGACTTAGAAGGGACTGAGAAGACTTGTAGAGTGGAGGAGAAATATTACAAGTCAGCAAGGGAACACAGTCCATAATAAGTCGAAATTTAAGTCACTAAGTTGGGTAAGCTGAGAAAGTCCCTGTGTAGTTTTGCTGATGTAACAGTTCTTCAGAATGACGATAGAGATTTGAGAAACTAACTACCACTGTTAGGATATACAATTCTGCTTCTCAGTACAGCATGACTGCCGCCTTGGAGCGTGCGATTCTCTCAGGGAACGGGACATTCATCAGGAGCGTATTGCCGCAAAACGAACTGAGAAATGTATCCTGCACTCAGATGATGATAATTTCGTGATCAACTTATACGCCATTCACAACGCAAGCCTTATCCGACAGGCGCTTCCTCGTATTTTATGCAAACCAAAGCCGCTTCATAACGACAGAGAGGCATACCACACTCGGCTTGCAAGTGAACTGCGGATAACACAAACAGCCAAGCACGCAAAAGCACAGGAAAAACGAATGGCTACCTTGGCTGTCACAAAGGCTAGAAAACAAGCAAGAGCTCAGCAAAATGACGTGGATGATTCAGATGACGATGAGGGCCAGGAAGAGGGGGAAGGGGAAGGGGGAGACGAAGGGATAAACGAGGAAGAAGAGGATATAATTATCCCTTCACAGAAAAGGAAAAGGCGGCAATAGATTGTAATTGAACAACTAAAATGCTACATAATAAATATCTTTGTGCGTTTTCTTGGATCCTTGGTCTCAGTCCCCTCATTCTGACGCTTGATGGGAACAAAAGACGACTGGACAAGAGGATCTGCTACACCCACTCCCTCGCCCTCAGGCTCTCCTACAATTGGCGCCAGCTTTGGTCCATTTGTTTTAGCACCAGAAGGCCGAAATTCATAATCAGAATAATCAGTCTCAGTGGTTGAGATACGCTGTAAGTAATGACTGTCAGACAGATACTAAGTTCAATCATTTGTCTAGTAATCACCTCATTGTCCGCGTCGTGGGAGATGTCCAATTGTGCAGTCTTCGACTCGGAAACAACGGGAGGGACAACAATTTTCAAGTTGATCTCCTGTTAAAATGAATAAACACGTTACACACCAGGTGGTGGGGCATGTCCGCCAGTAACTCCAGGTTAATCGTCAACCTCTTGGTCTCAGTCATGACCTGTGGCGCCGGCTGGAATCGAGGCACAGTATTTGACATGGTTCAACAAGCGTTAAAAAATAGAAAAACAATGTAGCTTTGATGTAAATATCCACCTCGATGTAGGCTCTTTATAGCAGACGTCGTTTCAAGCGTTGGTCAAGCAGAGCTTGAACTGACATTTTCGGCCTCTATGGTAATGATATCAAAATGTAGCTCAAAACAAGCGCCTGCATGGATGTCTGACGCTTCGATCCCGTTTATATTATTTTGAGGTCAGTGCAACCTCTTGATCTGGCAAATTTGTGAATGTTGTTGTTTTTACATCACAACGATACTAATTTCATGACATTTCTTGTCACCTAATCGACATCACTCGATTTTGCCAGCTACACATCAGTCGACTTTTGTGGTGTATATGAAAGACGTACTTACCTTTGCATTCTTACACACTCATCTGCTTTCCTCTCGAGTTTCGCCAGCCTATCAGAACACATCTTTGTAGTCGTCTTCATAGTCTTTGTATATCCTCCCTCCGGTAGGTAAATCATGTGTACTCGTGGATGTGTCCGCGGCTAAAGAAAAATTAGAAGCAAGGCAGCTCTGCCGCTCAGGTCGTTTGAGAGCATCCTCTCGAATGTTAGATGTGCGTCGTTGCCTGTCCAGGTTACTCACCCAAATCAGTCGCCGTTAGTCTCTCTCCGTACTGAGCTGTCCTCGCTCTGTTATCCTCTACTCGCTCACTCTCAAATCCAGAATCGCTTCATGTCCTGAATCACCCCAAGTCTGTGATTGCTCCAAATCGATAATCGCCTCCGTACTTGATGAGGATGCAGGCAGAATGAAAGCTATGCGGATAAGGCAACGTCTGTAAACAGCGGCGACAATGCCACAGCATCCCTGCGAGCAAGTTAGCGCACCACACGATAACGCCGGATGCCGCCAGGACGTACTGCTACGAGTTGGACCAGTCATGAGTGCCCTCATGTATCAGGAGCCGCGCCAACGTCGTTGTAGTCTTCGAAGGCGCCGTATCCGTGGCTTAGGAACTTGTTGTCGTTTGCATTTGTTTCACCACCAATCTCGCGAGTAATTCGCCAGTTTGTCGATGACCCCCTGAGGCCTGATGATACGGCGTCTTCAGTATATCCTAACATGGTGCTCCTGGGTCCTCAGCGGTGTCTGACAGATTCTGTGAGTATCATGGTATCAATCAATGAATATAAGTAGAACGCACCAAGTTCCAGCAGGAGAAAAGGAGGCAGGTAACACACCTTGTTTGAAGATATCGGCTGGTCTCTGTCAGCCTGCGGCTTCGGGTGCCTCGACAGCCAGTTCGTCGTTGTCCGCGATCGCATGGAGGCTGCTAAACCTATTGAGGCAGAGAGGGGCGCGGATTCCCTGAAGGATATACCCGTCTTCTTCTGCTCTTTCCTATCGTTACCACTGATCGATCCTTCAGACAGCGATATCAGGTCCCCTGCTGTAGCTCTTCCAGTACAAGAACCAAGGCGTCGTGGCCAAACCCCACCAAATCCCCGGACTCGCAGTTCAAGATCGTCACAGACAAGCGCAACTCGGTCCTACGGGAGACGAACCAGACGACAAACGCTGTGCAGAAAGCGCGTACTGACGGGAGTGGAGCAGCGAGGCGTTCAACAGTGTTCAAGCGGTCTTGAGCGTTTTCCACAGTCCGGCCCGTCTTCCATGGCCCTACAGGTGAAGGTAAATCGTCGGCATTAGACACGAGAAGCACCAAGATCGCGGGGGAGATAGCCAAAGGAAAATAAAATACACACTGTCCAATCCGCGTTTCAATAAAACCCCGGCGCCAGCAGCCTGAGAGTCTCGTAAAGGAAGTCATGGATAGAGTCGCAGATGGCGAACTCGAGGGTGGCAACCACACCACTCAAGGCGTGTATCTTGAAGATGGAGGATTGTGCGCGCTTGGTGTTAACGAGCTTGATAGTTGACTGTAATGTTCACAATTATGATGAGCATCACGGATTTGAAACAAGGAGGAGAGAGGGGGAGAGAGACAAAACGTACCAAAAAGCCCTCTCCACTAAGCAGCACATCCGCAACATCCCCATCTTTCGCCTCAACACCCAAAGCTTCGTGTGCGGGCGGCGCCTCGCCGATCGTGCGATACGGGCTGAATTCGAAGTGGTTCATAGCGTCAAAGGTCACGATTTTGGGAACAGGCATGCAGGGTGAGGTTCTCGACGACGAAGCCGGGCCCTTTCTGCGTATTTGACGCGCGGGATGGAGATGTAGCCAACTTCGTCGATGCGGACACTGTAAATGTTGTTCCAGAGCGCAGGCCTGACCTTGAGCACGGCCTTCAAGGTGAAGACAAGGTCGCAGACGGGGTAGGTGTAATCTTGGAGGGATGATTCCTTGACGTACTGGGTAAAAACTGAGGTTAGGATCCGAGGTGAAATATTGCACAGGGAAGGACGTACGGAGTTATCGCCCACGGCATTCGACCACTGACCCGCAGTACTATTGAAAAAGTTGTCGAAGTGCGTCTCATAGTTGGAAGTTGGTGTCCAAGTATTCGCGGCAAAGGTCGCTCATTCGTCGGACTGCAAGATTTTGCTAGAATCATGAGGACTCTTCCTGTCCTGGAACCGCCGGGATTATTCCTTTGGCAAGGATAGAGTTTCGTTGGTACCTGCATCACGTCTGGTCGATAAGACTATGAAGCTGACCTATGCCATTTAATAAAGAGCCCAGCTATTGCAACACCCATCCCACCCGGAAATTATTGTTTGCTGAAGCCACATTTGGAATGCAGAATTTGAAATGTAGAATGCAGAGTACTGGGAGTCACTCTCTATTATATCGACACAGGTTTGAGCGGAGGAGGAGAGTTGTGATGGCTTGGCTGTGAGTTTGACTAGGAACGTGATCGTTTCTCAAATTTAGCCCCTATCTCCTCTCTTGACACTTCCACTTGCTCGCCCAAACTAACATGTCGCGCGTTCCCTCGCCCACGTAGTCACGAGCCTCCCCAGAGGTCCATCCTTGAGTACAAAAAGCGCCGCGCCGATTCTCAATGCACTAACGCACTCCACGGCACTATTTCCCCGCGCCTATCCATACCCTCGCGCCCCGACACTCGCCAAGTTGACCGAATACAACGTCTACAGCAGCTGCCTCGAAGTCTGTCGACGTCCAAGCAGTGTGGTACCTCGTGGGCCACATTGCCGCCGTCATCCCTAGCGAGCTCAGGACAGGAATCACTCGTGCGAGGACCGACCGACTGGCTACTTGCAGGGCGTTGCATCTGCTCTCGCCATCGCCGCGTTTGCTACTTTCACGCAGCACCCCTTCAAGCTGTTGAGTCCAATGGCTATTTTACTCTAGCCTGTGACCGTCCTCTCTCTCAACATCCATGTCCTGGTGCCCTCTTTGACAACATGGCCCACACAGTGCGAAATCGCTAGATTCGGCTACTATTCCTCGACGCAAGCTGCGACCGCGGGGTGTTTGCGGCTACGACCAGGGCGAGGGAGAGGAGCATTCTCCCGAACGGTGCACATGCACATCGTCGCTATCCAGGATTCTTCTGATGACCTCTCAATGTCCGTAGTACTGAAATTCGCTACACTTACCAACGACCACCGGGAATGGTCAGTGGATGTGGCATGGATGTGGACTTTTCTATGCAGACGGCGATATCATTGGCCAGTAAGTGTCTGTCAACCAGTGAACGCTCTCGGCTCCTAACTCATGGTCATGAAAACGGACAGCTTATACAACAAGGAAGAAAGAAAATCGCAGAATGGAGAGCATCGATCGGTAAACAACCAATTGCCAAGATATCCGGAGCGCGCAAAGATACAAAGTCCAACAGTAGGAAAACCGGGGCCGTCACGAAAGGAGAGCAGGAAGAATTTTTGAAACTCAAGCGCTTGTATTACGAATGTCCAGTAATTAAACCAAGATAATATAGATCAAGAAAATGAAGATACGATCTACCACAAGCATAGACCTAAAGCCGTCCCCAATTCGCGTACGCCTCGCCCTTCACTGAGCTCCAACGCAATCTGAAGCAATGTCCGTTGTTCAGGATCACCTGGGACCTTTTGGCTGCGGCCCTGCAATTCATATGCACGGGAGAGAAAATACCATACTTCTGGCACATCCCAGCCACGGGTTTGTGCGCAATAGTTTAGCATACCTGCGGCGAGATCAACGGCAGGCTGTACGTCGGACACTGCTGAATCTAGTGGATTCTGACTTGCAGTTTGCACGGAGGGTGACGAGGTTGTTGAAGCAAGGGTTGGTGCAACTGGCTGCTGCTTTGGCGAGGGAGCATGCGCAAATGCGGAGGTCGTCGTTGGGACAATATTAGATAATGTAGATGTAGAGAAATGCAATTTGCTGGTGACTTTGGGGTCGAGGTATAGGCGCGAAAGGTGAACGGCAGATGCTACGTCCTCAGGGGCAATAAACCGGGCCTTCAGGAGTGTATCCACAGCATGTTGATACCAGTGCAAAGACACATAGTAAAGACCAAGCTACGAAATTTGGTCAGTTACTTAGACCGCGTCAGTCAAAAAACACGACTTACCTGTACCCAAACATTGGGGTTACTTTCATCTTTCGCCTCTGCTTCCTGGATGGCCCCACGGGTCTGTTCAGTCTTCCCCAACCTTCGGAATGTAGCCGCAGACATAAGCCAGAGATTGCTGAGCAGGCGATTTGTGCGGGTCTGTCCTGGCTTCTCAGCCGAAGTACCGTTTGTACGAATGGTGCCAGCGTGCGGACTACTAGGCGCCGTGGTGTTGCTAGCTCCAGTAAAATCTCTACCGCGGTGATAAGGGGAATATGGAGGGGTTGGGGAGCTGGCACCGTGAAGGGGCGTCGTCGAACGGGTATATGGATCGTGACTGTCATGAATGATGGAGGATATTCGCTTTCGTGAATGTATGGAGGACGCCTGGTAAGACGTGGGTTGAAGCATTGCATGGAAATCTGCCAAGGCCGTCAGATGCAGGCGCAAACGTGGGCGAAAAGGAGAAAATATACCTGGAGTGCTATTCGCCCTTCTCAAATGCCCCTTTCCACCGATTTTCCGAGAGACAGCTGTGATTCCAGCACGACTTTTATGGAGCATTTGTTGGACTTTCTTCGATGCACTGTGGTCGCCGTTTGTGCGATCACCAGATGTCGAGCGTTTAGATCTCGGATAGAGGCTGCCATCGTTTATAGAAGCCATTTCGTGTCTATCTTGTACGCTTGACGACCGCTTTGCCTTCGTCTTGGTTTCTAGACTTCGTTTACCATCGGAAGAACGTCCTCGGTCTCCTGAATCCCGGGTCTTTTCGTCGTCATATCCTGAGTTACCGATTTTCGATACTATTCTCTGAATTTTGTTGCCCTTCCTATCGGACTCTTGTAGAACTGCCTTCTCGTCAGACACCTCGGCCAACGACACTTTACTCTGACCACCATCAGGGCCATTAATCGGAGTAGCAGGCGAGATGGTTATCCCAATGGGTACAATCAGTGATTGTCCATCTTCCTGAGTTTGGGAAACATCCACGACACTGTGTCTTTGGTTCAAAACATCGTATGTGCTCTTCTTCTCGCCTGTGACATGGGTATGAACCGATGGTGCCCCTAGTACGGTCTCCGTCCTACCGTGGCCATCATCTGTACCTGCAGCATGCGAAGAGGGCGCATACTTGGTGCCGTCGAACTGCGCCGCATTCTGATCTGCGACCCAAGAAAAGACATCCAGCCAACCCTCCTCTGCACCCTCGGGGCCATCCATCACCTCCATGAGAGCCACTTGTGTCATACGAAGCTGGAGATGGCGTTCGAAAATCTGGCTAGGGGATGAAGGGTATTCGTCGAAAGTGAGTTGGTATGGACGCGTCGTTACAGGCGATGACGATGGGGGTGGTCGAAGGTAAGAAAACAAGTCGGAGGCAGGCGGAAGTGTGGATGCCCTTGTTTCAAGCACTGTAATGGTCTGATGTGCTGCAGGGCCACCGTTGATCAAAGGAGAGATTGCAGGTTCAGCAGTAGGTGTCGCCGTTTCGCTGCTATCATCAGCTAGGGAAGCCGCGAAGCCATTCAAGCGGATATCGACGGTGATAGGGTTTGGACTGCTGAAATCCGTAGCTTGCAGACTGCCTAAAGCGGGGCCCGTTGGACCTGTGTTACTTGCTTCGCTTGGGGACGCCTCGAGGTCCTCTGCGCCATCTTCGTCGACCTGATCAAGCTCGGCTCCTCTTTGTAGCACTTCTTTGGCCCCGTTCCAATCTTCTTTTGCCGTTAAAAGCAATCCAAGGAGATGCCAGAAGCGTACATCAGTTGAACATCCTTCCACAGCGAGACCGGCGCATTCTAGAGCACTTGTAAGCGAATAGGTATGCGTGCGTGCATGAATGCCAGGCGTAGAATCCGGGGCCGTATGACGAGCGATGCCTTGTGAGGTTGGCAGAGGTTGTAACCGTCGTGAAAAGGAAAGGGCCAGATGGTAATAAGCAGTGGGCGTCGGGTGCGTTTGTATGGATTGAACAAGGAAAGCATGGGCTTTGTGTAGACAGTTCGGCCGGGTTAAAGGATCTTGGGCTAGAGAAGAATCAAAGGGTCAGCGAAAATCCGGCGGCAAGGGCGCAATGAGCAGAAGGAGAACAGCGGAACTAACCGATGATACCCATGACGCTATAAGTTATCCCCTCTGCCAGGAGGACATCAGCGGTGAGCTTGACATCACTCTTGTCGAGTCTTTCGCGAGCCTTTGAAAGGATATCGACTGCCTCTTGCACGTCCGCGACCAACGATCCATCATCTGCGAGGTAGGTCACAGTAAGAAACAAGAAATTATGCGTTGATAACAGAGAGCTCACAAACGCCTCCGCCGTGTTCTTGATAGTTACGAGCGGCATCCGCGGCCAGCATACGCGCGCCGAATACCAACGTCTCAACCCAGCGGATATCTAAATCCATATCTTCACCTACTCCTTCCTGTGACGCTTCAAAAGCTTTCGATACAACCTGGATGTACAATCGCAGAGTGCGCTTGGCCAAATCTGCGCCCGTCGGAGTATGGTGTGTATTATTGGTATCGGCTTTCTTGTAGGACAGCGCTGGCGGGCATGACAGATACAAAAGTCGCGTAAGATGTCTCAGAATCATGGAGGAGTTGAATGTCAGCGACTGAGCCCAATGTAGTACCTAAGAACCACCGACGTTAGAAAACTTGCATAGAGAGCTGGATCGCGTGCTTACATCGATGACCCATCGAGTGCCAAGACCTTCTTCTCGTTGCTTCTTCCCTTTACTATCGTCTCCATAAACCCATCCAGCCTCCCATAGTACGACACAGAGCTCAACGAACTCCTCAACTTTGATGTTCTTCTCGCCCGCGCGAGGAAAACGCGTCGAAGCGCCCAATACTGACTTGTAGGCGTTGACAGTTGAAAGAGCTAATGTAAGGGCTGTTTCACGATCCAGAGGGTCCGATGCGGCTGTCTGTGACCCAGCAGAAAGGGTAGGCGTACTAAATGACGACCCATTGGGGACAGCCGATGAGCGTTTAGGGGCTACACCACCCAATCGAACAATGAATGCGCGGAGATGAATATTGTACACTGTCGAGCGGTGTTTCGCGCGGAACAGCGGCGGCCACGTTGTACCAAGGGCACCATAAAGGTCAAGCCAGGCCCAGAGAGTATTCTTGCTAGGGTCGGTCTGCGAGCTCGCCGGAGTCGGCGTAGAGGTGCCGGAATCCGATACTGGACTATTGAATACGTCGGCCACTTTCGCGTTGAGGACCACTGCTCTCCACATCAAACGTTCCACCCAACGCCACAGCTCTCGCAGCTGGCTGAACACCGCGTTGCTCGTCGATGACGTACTAGGCAAGGGCTTCGTGCTGACTCCTAGTTCGTTCCGCAGTGCGGCGAGAAGGGGCAATGCTTGGCCATAGATGGAAATTGCTCGAAGGGGTTCCGATGGGTATAGGAGCTCGGTAGACATGCCTGCGACGCGTTAGAAACAGTGCACAGAGATATATTGGTATACATACCCTGAAGGCAGAGTGACCGCACGGTTTCCGCCAGAGCCCACCCTCTTCCGTCACGAACTTCTGGGATACTGACATCCAATAAAGACGCAGATGACGCGAGACTTCCAGCGACTGACGTCGTGGATATGGCATATGAGCTTGGAGCCAGCAGCGTACTTGACTGCACCGACGACGATCCTGGAACGTGTTCTTGATATTGCAAGAGGTGAGGCACTTTTTCGATATAAGATATGCAGCTTGCAGGGTCGCAAAGCGCAAATGCATAGTATGCTAATGCGAGGTGAATAGACTAAAAAGGCTCAGTATAATGGTACTTAGGAGCTAATTGACGAAACGTACATCGAAGTTTGAGCTGTTCAGCAACTTCAGGTTCTCATAACCAGTCGCGGCCTCCTCCTTCCTCTCTTCTGGAAGTAAACATTCACCTCCAAGATCCAAAACACCACGCTTCCTACCCTCGTCTTGCTCTCCAACCACAGATTCCGCGTCCGCTGCAAGGTCCGGTAGAATGTTGAGGTCCTCATCTTCGTCATCGTCCACAAATCGCGCGCCTACAAGTAACGACAGCGCATGCGTTTGTGCCGCTACTTCCGAGAAGTTTTCAAATCCTTTGCAATGCTTGTTGAACTTGCGAAATAGCTCAGACCACGACAGTGGTTCGCCCTTGTAAGCCCGCGCGGGGTATGGAGAGCGCCATTGGCCTGCAGTCAGTGCAGACCGAAACTGTGCCCAGTAATGTCGCTCCCTGGGATTGGACATTGTTGCGCGACCTGCGACTGCTCCAAGGACGGGTATTCGTTCGAGAGTGTTGGAGAAAGTGAGTGTCCAAGTTACGTTATTGGAAAGTAGTGACAGAATTACTGATGCGGAGTCCTAATCAGTGCATGTAAAATATTAGTCAAGGTGATCACTGCCAACGCTTTCACTCTTTCTCCTCGTCTTGCGTATTACCCTATTTCAATCTCGATGGAAGTAGAACAGACAACGTCCTTTGCACCATCCGGAGAAGATGCAATTACACGAACGATCGAAATCGCAGAAGAATTTGGCCCATCTTCAGTAGGAGCCGCTTTCGACGATTTTTATGAGATTGAACGGACGGCGACCGAGCTAGCGAGAGGGGGATACCAGCGCGTGTGTGTTGAATTTCTTTGGCCATACAAACCCACCTGATTAGATTTTTCTGAAAAGATTGCATTGCAATTTCCTGACGAACTGTTGCACGACTCGGTGCCCATATTCCGACGCCTAAAACAGCGAATCGCGGAGATTGTTCAATCCGAGAACACACCAACAACAGACGTAACGGCAGATGCTGGAAGCTCCTCTACTATCAAAGGCCACCCAGAAATCTATGTGCTCGCCGACACATCTTACGGAAGGTGCGTCCTGCTGCTCCTTGACTTACATCTAATCTAATCGGATTGGCGTAAATAGGTGTTGTGTGGACGAGGTTGCGGCCCAGCATGTCAATGCAGACGCACTGGTACACTACGGACACGCTTGTATGACCTTGTCAGTCCTTTACACGCTTATTTTCAGACGCTCGCTCACGATCATATCCTAAAGAACGTCACGACTTCCAGTCCTCTATGTTTTTGGCCAGAAACTCTTCCCCGCTTCCGTCCAAACATGTACCACAGAGCTCGTGCGCTTGTACACCGAAGGCCCAGCTGCATCCTCGGACGACTCACCCAAAGCAGTATTGTTGAAACATGATGTTGGATTTACTTACATGGCTGGTGCGTTTGTTATCAGTTTCAAGGCATTCGGGCGCTTATCCGGCAATCAGATATCCTACTGCAGTCAATACGCGAAGAACTTATTAAAAACGGGCCTCAAGGCGAAAACCTTGTTGCTGTTCTATATGACAGAGTGGAAACGAGTCCTCGCAGCCCCAACCCCGAATCAGATGCCTCAGCGGAAGGTGATGTTCAACTAAAGCACACAGCAATCTTCTATATCGGCGGTGAAAGTCTCGGACTCACGAACCTTCTCATGACAAACTCTGGCCGAGAGGTGCGTTATGAGACGTCAGCCTGTATGTCCTACTAATCATTACATCTAGGTATATACCTTTGACCCACGAACGGGCCGTGCAGTCCTCGCCTCTGCTGTGACCAACAGACTGCTCATGCGCCGGTACGCGACAGTACAAAAGGCGCGCGACGCGGACGTGTTTGGCATTTTGGTCGGCACGCTGGGCGTAGCCTCGTATCTCCCTCTGATATCACATATACGGAAGCTCCTCGCTCGCCGACGGAAGAAGAGCTACACGATCAGCGTAGGGAAGCTGAACCCGGCCAAGCTCGCCAACTTTTTGGAAGTTGAGTGCTTTGTGCTCATTGCTTGTCCGGAAAACAGTCTCGTTCAGGGAGAGAAGGTGCGACGAATAAATTGCCGTATGATTTTTTCTGACCTTGTCGTATCCTAGGACTTCCTCCGTCCGATCGTCACTCCCTATGAGCTCGAAGTAGCGATGCAAGCAGAACAGAGCTGGACAGGAAAATACGTGCTTGACTTCGGGCGTCTATTAGCCGACGCAAACACATCCAACGAAGACGCGGAAGATGTTGAGAACAGCGACAATAGCGACCCCGACCAGCCGGTATTCTCGCTCACGACAGGAAAATATCGCCACGCAAAGCAGTATGGGTCCGCCAATGCTGCCGACAACGAGACGACGCGAACGCTGGTAGGAGGGGTGTCCGCATTGGTCTTGCGAAATCAGGATGACCAAATCGCGAGGATGGACAGTGCCGCTGGTGCGTTTCTTTTCTATGAAGGCCGGCCGGCCTTTACTGACTGATGTATACAGGACAATTCCTACAACAGCGCACATATCAAGGACTGGACATGCGCTTAGGGGAGGACTCGCCGAGTGTTTTGGAGCAAGGACGCAGTGGCATTGCGAGGGGCTATCAAGATGATCGCGAGCATCAAAACATGACTAGGACAGAATACAAGTAAAGCACAAACAGAACGCATTGCGTGGACAAAAACCAAAGTGTATCTTACGTTGACCTCCTGCTGGGACCAATTCGAAAGTATAAAGCAACTATTAGCCAAATGCCACCCAAAACCCTCGGTCTGTGAGCCCACTGGCACAGCGGTACAACCCAACCACTCCAAAATAGGCAGTCGACCTTCCTCTTCCAGGCGCGGAGATTGAACCTAAAATAGGTGGCCCTGCGACGTCATGGGCGGCCGCCATTCTCGCCTTCTTTTCTTCCCTCCTCTCCCTCCTTCATCTTTCATCTACATATTTGCATTCTCAAGTGGGCTCTGATGTGGCCGGCGCAGCAACCTCGCGTTTGAGATTTAGACTTCAGTCACAATCTCAGACCATTGCGACTGCTTTGTTTATTGGCGACCACCTCAAATATTCAGATGATGATGCTGGATGAGAAGAGAAACGTCTGAGGTCTGTACGATATGCGATAGTCTTCCGAAAATATTAGTGGATTATAAGCTTGGTCTAATATGTCGCCATCCGCAGGAAGACCATGACCATTCGGAACGCCACAGAGCCCAATCACAGTGAGCTCGGTGGATTCATTTCTCAGCAGTTGTTTTGGGCATTACCACGCCGAGCATATTCGCCCCCATGCATGTCAGGCCTGTCGTGTCAACTCGTCGAAACCCACTGTGGCTACTCGCGGCCAAGGGTATCTCTCTTGTCAATTTGGTCCAAACTTTGACATGGGGGCAAAGAAACAAACTGCGTCTGTCGATAGGTGCGAACAACATACTGGATTATCGATTATCTTTGATTCGTGCCATGTCAATCATCTGAAGTCGTGACAGGCCTGACAGGCACTGCCATGCGACGTGGGATTGACTATCAGATCTATCAGAGGTGATCAGGCATGTCGTTGCTAGCCTTGCTTTCCAACACCACTACACGGGGAAAGTGCCCACAAGCGCAGATAACTTCGTGCTTAAATGCATCAAAATTTCAGTAACTCCAACATTCGTATGTCGTTCTTGGATTCTCTTGAATTGGCCTCTTTGTTCACTGGCATCATGATGCACATTACGCTTTCCGAAGGCTCTGGCTCTGGAGGATCCTCTGGGCGTGGAGGGGATATAGGATCTTATAACACCTCGAAAACAAGCTATGACAACATGAACAATGACAACAGTACTCGGCAACGGGTCGATGGTAGGTTTCTCTCTCTGAGCATATCGATTGAATATATGGACTGCTTGAGGAATCTGATCAATGTCGCTTCTCCCATCACAGGAGACAACTATAGCGGAGTACACAACACGCCAAATTCCAACAGCGCTCCCACTGAAGAGGAGCTTTTGCAAAGAATCAAAGCGGCGCGAGAGAAACTCGCTGCAAAAAAGGAGTTAGAGCGTCTCAAGAAATTAGAGGAGGAGCTCAAGCAGCTGGAAGCTGAATTGGAAGAAGAAGGAGAATGAAACTTTGTCGAAGACCCTTGGGTTTGTGTATGCTTCGAGGCGGCGGTCGTCCGTTCGAGTTAAAACTTGAATATTGTATGACTTTCTTGTATTACTTCTTGTCGAAAGCAACAATGTAAATGAACCTAAGATAAGAGGTCCAAGATAGGGGGCTAAAAGGGGTCACGTTGATGTCACTGATCCTATTGCCCCATCATTTATTCCTTCATCCTTGTCAAGTCACTGATCAAATCGAAGAATTATGGAGAGGGAGGACGGCTTTCTTTCTCGCCTACAATCTTCGCCTCAACATTTATGTATTCCACCGGGTATGGTTAGTAGCCTCGCACTGCTCAAGTCATTGGAGTCTGCAAGATTTCTGACTACACATACAGCAGAGGTAGTGGACGAAAGCACGCAGGATGGCAAGGATGAGGTTGACATCGTTGATACCTCGGAATACGGTGCACTCAGATTTCTCCATGTCCGATATCCCGAACTGACACCCATTCACATAGACAATCTGCCAGAATTCGTCGTGTCTGTCGAGGGGGACTCACTCGACCTCTCCGGAACGGATAAAAAGTCAAGTGCGTGATGTTGCGTTCCTCGTCTGAATCTGCATTCATGTTTTCTGTAACACAGTTCTGTCCCATCCTTTCCATGGAGGTACCAACCAGCAGTGGATTATCAGTGTTTCTGAGGACGGAGACGGCCAGGTTTCAATTCAGTCTAAGTTTAATGGACGATTTGTCGGCATCCAGCAACGGGCTCTCGACGCATCGTTGATATCGAGAGATACCCCCTATTACTGGGAGGTGCTGAAGGACGGGCCTGGATACAAGTGTGTGGCAACCCATTCTTCTTTGCATTGCTTGACGGTCTTGCAGATTCGTTATCCCTAACAGTCGACTGAGTCTAAGCCTTGGTGCATCGGCCAGATTACGCTTCATAGAAGAGGACGAAGGGACACGGCTATACCGCTTTGGCAACAGCGAAGCTAACAGGGCAATGCTGAAGCGGGGAGAGATACACCCTGAGCGCAGGGACAATGGTGAAATTTCCTTTTTTATTTGCCAACGATGGGTATGGTTCGCTTATCCATCTGCCTATAGCTCCTTCAAAGGGCGAAATCGTGGGCTCGGTTAAAACCTTGCAAGAGTTCTTGTTCGTAACTATTCTCGGACAGTCATGGCATGTCTGAGTTGTGTCTGCAGGGCGTTGAAAGATGTAAAGGCTGTCCTGGAAATGTCACGGGTACGATATTCTGCTGGTCTTCCCTCCACCTCGTCTGAATTTTTTTCTAGCAGCCGTTTGCAGCTGTGCCAAAACCTAAAAAAAAGAAAGAAACATGCAGTGACAAGTTCATCCGATATGTGTAAGTGCATATGCGAACATATCAACGCTGTATTTGAATTTCATCTCCACTAGGCCCGGTGAGGTGCCCAGGTGTGACTGACATTGTCGCGATAAACGACAGGGGCATAACCGCCATAAGAAATACGGCCCATCCCGTCAAACGGTTGATTCATGCCGGATTTGCGTCTCCTTGGGCCTTTGGAAAACATACTCGCGGAATTGCGGACACCACTGGTGACGGCTTCGGTGATATTGTCGGCTTTGGCGAAACCGGCATGTTTGTTGCCCTCAACCACGGCGACAATACATTTGGCCCCCTTCGCAAGGTATCGCATGACTTTTGCCACGAAAGGGGCTGGCGGATCGAGAAGCACATTCGCTGGATGGCTGACCTCTGTAACTCTGGTCGTGCTGATATTCTAGCATTTGGCGACGTCGGCGTGTACGCTTCTCTCAGTAACGGCGATGGCACATATGGACCTGTGAAGAACGTCCTCACCAATTTTATCTATAATCATGGGTGGAGGAAGGAGAAACACCCACGATTTCTTGCGGACATGGACCGCACTGGTTCCCTCGATATCATTGGCTTTGGCGAGGGGCACGTATGGATTGCGCGCGGCAATGGCGACGGCACTTTTGGCTCTCCCGATGCCGTGTTCTCCGACATGACCCACAGCAAAGGCTGGCGATGTGACCAGCACCCTCGATTTTTGGCAGACATGACTGGAGATGGCAAACTAGATCTGGTCGGATTCGGCAATGAGGGGGTCTTTGTTGCGTTCAACATTGGGCGGGGCCGCTTTCTTCCGCTGCAGCTGGTCTCGCCACAATTCGGATTCAATTCTGGATTTCGCATGGAAGAAACGCATCGGTTCGTTGCCGACCTCACTGGGAACGGATGTTCAGACCTTCTGGCCATAGGAAAGACAGGAGTCTTCATAGCTCTCAACAACGGAGAAGGCTTCTTCCCGTCAACCGCTAAGCGGGTCTCGACGCACTTTTGTACTGATGCGGGGTGGCTATCCACTAAACATAATCCGCGTATGCTTGTCGATATGACAGGCGATGGGCGTCCTGATATTGTAGGGATCGGATCGAACGCCATCTACGTACTCTATAACGATGGCAATGGCGACTTCACCCGCAAAGAACAGCTCGTCGATGGAATTGGCTCCAACGTTCCAGAATGGGCAAACGCTTTGATATTGGCGGCCAACCTAACTCCTGCTTAATGAATATCTCTCTATCTGGTCATATGAACTAGCTCGAAATGGATTGTGGTCCGCCTTAGCTACTGTTATATGCCTCAAATCATGTATCGCCTGTGTAAGGTACTCGATTTCATTTTATTAGCCATGTGCGTCGTCGTACTTTTAATTGCAGGTCCAACTGCTATCCTTGGTGCCCTTTCCCCCCGTTTGTACATACTGACCGCCAGGGATCGGCTCTCCCAAGCATTCAGAGAGCGTCACCATCTTCAAGCCCTTGTTCTTGGCCCAACTAATAAGCCATGGGCCGAGCTGCTGAGCCGTAGACTGCAGGGCATCGTGCTCGAGGGGGATGATTTTGGGGTCGTTACCAAGTGCGTTGAACCTAGCCTGAGATTGCGAGACTGATGCCCCGTTCCAGTCCTGTGAGTCGAAGTTCCAAGTGACAATCTTGTAGCCCAGGTTCCCGAGCTGCGAGTTCACGGCCGAGTTGGTCGATCCCATAGGAGGGCGGATCCACTTGGGCCTGACGCCCAGAATTTTCTTGAAGGCGGTTTCGAGCTTCCCGATCTCGTTGCTGACGTCTCCTTGAGTGAGGTCCTTGTGGGACCATGTGTGCGAGGCAATCTGGTGTCCGGAATCGTATGCCTTCTGAACGACGGAGGCATAATCATAGATACAGCCATAGAGCTTGCCGACCATGAAGAACGTGGCTTTAACGCCAGCTGCGTTCAAGGAGTCGCTGCCGGATATAGGTCAGCAATCTAGTCACCATTGCGATGTGGACTGCGCCAGGGAGTTCTTACATCAACGCCGATGTCCATTGGTATGGCCCATCGTCAAAAGTGACAGCGACTGTCCCGGACTTTGTGCATCCGGTGACAAGGGTGCCGTATGGAATTTCAGTCCCACTTTGAGTTGGGTTAGATGTTGGTGCGGATGTTGTGGTGCTGGAAGTGGTCGCGGGTCGTGTACTTGTGGTAGTTGCGGCGCCTCCGGGAAGACACTTCAGGAGGTCAATGACACCCATGTCAGTTTCCAAGCAGGTTCTCCAAGTATTCGGGCTACATACTTGGGAGTACCATTGATTGGAGAAGGTACAGGTGTAGCCGGAAACGCAAGTTGTTGGCCCTGTCCACCCCTGACCTCCACATTGCCCTTGGAAATATGGATAACGTGGTGAGCGAAAGCGAGCATTGATTTATGATGACGCGGTACTCACCCCACGCTGATTGTTGGGCGCCTACTGAGTTTGCGAGTAGAAGGGAAGTAATGACAAAAACCAGGGACAGGCTGTTCATTGTGTTATTTCTGAGGGGTTGGCAGTAACATGCATCATGCATCTGTACATTATATATGTCTCAGAGTCAGGTAGGTAACTATCTTGACGAATGGCTGCTGACGATGCAGGGGCTTAATCGTCGGAAAATATGGAATACATGCATGTATATAGATGTATATCCATTCTCGCACCGACAACCGACCGTTATATAGAGTCATTCAAAAAGTGTCTGATGACTTCCTCGACCGCGTTCATGCTCTCACGAAGCCACATGCCACACTCCTGGGAACGATGAAGTTCGGAATAAGGCCCATGTCGAGGAGCATTTGACTCTATAGTCAAATGTATTCTCGAGAAGCCCAAAAGGCGCACCACCACATGTTTTGGGTCTTCCCTACCAATTGATGTCCCAAAGCTTTATTTAGCGTTCGTTGCCTATTTTGGTTGTGGGCGCGTACACAGGCGATCACTCATTGACACACCGGCTTGTTCGTTCTTAGTGCTGCAGAATCAGTGAATCAGCAATAAATCTGAGATGGTCTGCTTTTAATGTCGCATCGTCGAGGAGTAGAGTGATCACATTCTGTGTACTGCGTATTCTTCGGCGTATTTAAAAGGCTTGGCTTGCTTCATCGCACCCCGGTACTTAAGTTCCGACATACTGTATTTCCGCGAGACATTCATTTACCAGTGTGTTTGGCTCTCTTTAACACCCTTGTACAGCCGTTAGACTCTCTTCATCCTGCCTCATCTTGCGTGCCAATACAGAAAGTACAAGGTTTTATTTGGTCATCACTTCTTGATCTGCAACCACCACCATCTCCACTTTTCCCACGGTTCAAACCACTACGAAAGAGAGAAAACATGGCGGGGAGTAGTAGCACGCACCCCAATAAACCTGTTTCAAGCAATGCGAGACCGCATAGCGGTCAAAGCGATACGAGATCCACGAATTCTGATGAATCAATTGGTAACAGAGCAACCCGAATGTTATCGACTGCAGGCAGGAACATCATATCGGTCATGACGGGCTCCCCCACCAAAGCAAGCAAAGGACGCAAGCGCAAGGCCAACGAAGTCTCTGAAATGTCTCCGGAGAAGCCAAAGACGCGCAAGTCCCCACAAGACCCAAGACCATCGACAC
The DNA here is from genome assembly GCA_013368295.1 of Psilocybe cf. subviscida. NCBI lineage: Eukaryota > Fungi > Basidiomycota > Agaricomycetes > Agaricales > Agrocybaceae > Psilocybe > Psilocybe cf. subviscida. The sequence goes on along the minus strand of JAACJJ010000029.1, from coordinate 2,253,222 downwards.
CGACGCCTGTGACGAGCAACCATCAAGACACACTCCTGGTAACGACGCAACACACCACAGCTGACTTCTACGACGGTACGGACGAAGATGAAGACATGTACTACGACGAAGAAACGGCGACTCTCGACAACCTCAGCACTTTCAACCGCCCGACAACGCTGACGGAAGAACAAATGATCAACAACATCGCATTCAGTCTCGAAGATACCATCAACATGGCCCGAGCTGCGAAAGAGGCTGGACTAGGAGACATTTTGAGAAACGCAAAGATCTCCAATCTGATCAATCTTATTTCAGATGCGGCCAACGAGAAGACCTCCAAACAGATAGAAGCTCTGTCTGCAATGCTTCATAACATATCCGGTAAGATCGACAAGATGGAAGAAAGACTAACGCAGAAATTACAGAAACACGTTGAAGAAACGGAGGGACGCCTAACCAACGCTCTCCATGAAGTGAAAGCCCAAGTCGAAGAAAGTATGCACCAATTAAACAAGAAACCGGAGCAGACCGACGAAGCCGACAAGCACAAAGAAACAACCAAGCCGGAATCCTACGCCAAAGCAGCCACGAAGTCAATCACAAAAGCTCGCGGAAACGAAGATTACAACACGACGTCTCCAACCACGAACAACAACAAAGGAGATACGAAAACACACCCAGCTTACCCTACGGCGGCGTATCACCCCAGTCGCGCGGTTATCACATATCAGCAAGGCATACCGGAAAACCAGAAACTGGCACCAGCGGACATATGCGAAACCCTGAATGCGGCACTGGCGGAGATGCACAAAGAAAAAGAAATACAAGTAGTGGCGGCGAGATACACCCAACACGGCAATCTCATCATCAACACTCGAGCAGACCAGAACGCAACAGATTTCGTCAAGATTGCTGAGTCTGTAATAACCCGCTTACACCCTGGAATCATGGCCACCGCGAGAGCGGATGTGAAGTGGTGGAAGATCCAGGTCGACGGAGTATCCACACGCCGCACAACAATTGGCGGGGAAATTTACACTCATAACACAGAAACTATACACAAAGAACTAACGAATTGTAACCCAGGATACGCGAAGATATCGAGCCATGTCATCGCGAAACCACGATGGCTTAGGACTGCTGACGAACTGCAATTAATCCCATACTCGTCGGTGGTATTCGCAGTCGACGACGAGGTAGCGGCAAAATCCCTGCTGAAAAATGGTAAATTGGCAGCGTTCGGTAGGTACTGCACCCTCCGTCCATTCCAGGATAGACCCCCCGTCATCCAGTGTACAAACTGCTGGGGATGGGAGCATCGAGAAGCCACATGCAAGATAAGACGCCGATGCAGGCTCTGCAGTGAAAGCCACGCCGAAGACGAACACCCCACCCGCGGACCATGCGACAAATGTCGCGAACAAGCCGAGATGGTCGGAGACACGATAATGGACGACGAAGACTGCGTTCACCGCCTCAAGTGCGCAAACTGCACCATTCAAGGTTGGGATAACCTTCATCACGCTGCGGACAACAGACGGTGCCGAGCGCGAATTGAGAAATGGGGGACCGCACGAGCAAATGAAAAGAAGGCAATCAAGAACAACGAACCATGGACGATCGTTAAAGCAAAGACCAAACCTCGTGACAAGAAAAAGGAAAACGGTAAGAAGATACCCAGTGGGATAGTTAACCCTATCGCTTCACAGAACACATTTACACCACTCGAGACCCTCAACCCCGCCCAGACCGCCCAGAACAACTGCAACACTGAAAAGATCTGATGCGACGCTCAGCAAGATTCAATACTCAACCCATCAAGATCGCACAACTAAACTGTCAACACAGTAAGGACACCGTCACTAACCTCTTAAACGAACAGGGAAAACACTTCGATTTATTCATTCTTCAAGAACCAGCATGGGGATTCATCGGACAGACAGATGGTAAAGAAATATATGGACCCCCAAGCGCAACAGGATGGCAAACAATTCTCCCGTTCTCGACACCAAAGGATAACTCCAGACCAAGGACAATGGTTTACGCAAAGTTGCGAAATGACATGTCAATAACACTTCGAACGGACATAATCGAGCATCGGGATATACAAGTCCTTGACGTCTCACAAGGCAACAACACCATCACAATAATAAATGTATATAACGACCCAAGACTGAAAGGTGCGTGTATACTAAATAAAATCAAAGAACTAAAGCTACCCAGTGGAAGACCCACCCTCATAACCGGGGACTTCAATTTACACCACATACTATGGTCAACGGGGCCAGTCGGCCAAGATCGCATCACAAATGAGATTGTCGACTGGCTCTCGGAAAAGGGATACACGCTCCTAAATGAAAAAGGAGTAATAACTCACCCAGCCAGGAACAGACGCGAGAGGGACAGCGTTATCGACCTGTCATTCGCAAACCCCGAAGCAATATCTCAGGACACGTTCAAGGACTGGTGCGTAGATCCATCGCTATCACATGACTCAGATCATTATGCTATCAGGTTTACAATTGACCATGGACGACATGAAATCGCAAACCCGCTCGGGCTTAAATACTCACTGAAACATGTAAAAGCCAACGAGTGGGTCGAGGCCTTCGAGAAAGAGGTTGCCAAGGTAGAAGAGACCCTCGAAAAGCTAACCTCCCCACACATAGAGAAAGAAGATATTGACGACGGCGCACATGCAATCACTGTCGCAATGCAGAACGCCACCGCGCAAGTCGGAAAAGAAAGACGACCATCACCAGTAGCGAAACCATGGTGGGATGAAGAGCTCAGCAATACAGCAAAAGAGCTGGCTAATGCACGAATGGAAGAGGCTCAGGCTCGCCGACAGGGGATTACTAACCACAGGACCATCCAGAGGAAAATAATCACCCTCCGCAACTATTTTCACCGACAATGCCGCAAGAAAAAGAAAAGCTGGGCGATCCAGAAGTTAGAAAATGCGAACGAGCTCGAAATATGGCAATTTCAAAACTGGTCCAAGGGACAACGAAATTACCCAAGCCCACCAATTCAACGAGGCAAAGGTATGGATCATGCCGTGTTACATACTGACAAATGCGAAGCACTCAGATCCGAGCTACTCCAACCGCCACCACAACTCCCCATAGAATACCACCTGGATCTCGAAACACCAGTCGAACACGAGCTACAATTTGAAGAGATTACAGAAGAAGAAGTCTATGAGGCCCTGCACAAGAACAGCACAAACACGGCCCCTGGGTATTCACAAGTCACGTACAAGTGTATACAATGGGCATGGGCAACTGGGAAAGGTAAACGGTATATCTACCTACTGATGAACAAATGCCTACAGGTTGGATATCACCCCCGAAGCTGGCGCCAAGCAGTGGCAGTAGCACTCCGCAAACCTAACAAACCGGACTACTCAAACCCTCGAGCCTACCGGCTTATCACTCTACTCGAGTGCCTGGGAAAGGTCCTCGAGAGGATAGTCGCAAGGCGCCTCACGTACCTAGCGGGAAAATATGATCTCATTCCGCCAGGACAGTTTGGGGGCAAATCAAATTCGTCAACCACGGACGCCCTACTGACGTTTGTGAACGACATCCAGAGCGCCTGGAATCATGGATATGCAACAACGGCACTCACCTTCGACATTAAGGGATACTTTGACTTTGTTAATCACAAACGTCTACTCTCAGAACTCCGAAGGAAGAAACTACCCATACAATATATTAAATGGACAGCAAGCTTTCTAGAGGAGAGGGAGGCGGCTGTATGCCTGGATGGAAAGGTCGGAGAGATGAAGAAAGTACAGAACGGAATCCCACAAGGCTCCCCAGTATCGCCGATACTCGCAGCATTCTATACAGCAGAACTCCTTGAACTGTTCCATAAACAACACAACCCCCAAACTCAACCACACCCAGAACTTCCCACCGACACACAACTCCTGATGTACGTAGACGATGGAAATCTCTATGTATCATCCCCCTCCCTCGACACCAATATCACGCTACTGGAAAATGCATACGAAAAGGTTCACGAATGGCTCGGGAAGGCTGGATTATCGGCGGACCCTGTCAAACGAGAACTCATTCACTACTGCAAACCACGCTCCAAAGCACACACCACGGCACCATCCATCCAATTATGCGATGACCCAGAGCATCAGATCAACCCCTCATCTACGGTTAGATGGCTTGGAGTACACTTTGACAGACAACTACGGTTTGAACAGCATGTCAAGCTAATGGCCGCGCGAGGAGAGAACGCAGTCAATGGCATGACAATGCTCGCAAACACAGTCAAAGGTCTCAGTCAAATCCACACCCGACGACTTTACCTGGGCGCAGTAGTACCAAAAATTCTATATGCAGCGCCCGTATGGTGGAGGAACAGGAAATACCAACAACAATTACTCGAGAAGGTCCAGCATCGAGCGCTCAGACTAATCTGCGCGGCATTCAAAACAACACCAATCAAAGCCCTCGAAATTGAGGCATCAGTCCCGCCAATTCATCTCCAAATCAAGCTGATCACCCGTCGACTAGCAATCCGCTTCAACAAACTACCGATCTCCAACCCTATCATTCAACGCTTGGACGAGGAATGGCTCCTCGGTCAGAAACACACTTCACCACCGCCCCTACCACCAACAAAATCAACGAACTCCAAACGCACCCAAGCTCAGAAGCAAAGCACCACCCTACTCGACATAGTTAAATACACAAACCCCAAACACGAACGCATTGACCCCTTTCTTCACCCCCCCTGGCGTAGATTAACTTCAGCATTTAATGGTAGACTTCAAATCGCACCATGTGAGTCGAAGAAGAGGAGCAGTGAGGAAAAGAGGAGGAAAGCCGACGAACACATCAACCATGTCAACGACCTAAACAAGGATGCCTCAAACCTAATTGTTTACACGGACAGTTCCCTTGTCAACAAGAACGGTTTCTCAAGAGTGGGAGCTGCCGCAGTCACCTACCGGAAAGGACGTGAGACCCGCCGCATCACCATGGGACTTGGAGGACGCACAGAGGTCTATGATGGAGAACTAGCAGCACTCACGATGGGCATTACAGTGGCGGTCGACGAGTCCAAGAAAAACCCAACCATTAAACACATCCATATATTCTCTGACAACGTCTCAGCACTGTCCGCAATATGTGACCCTAAACCCACTGGTGGCCAACTCTTCAAACACACATTCCACGACAAAGCCACAACATTTCTGGACTCGGACGATAACCACCGACTATCAATTTCATGGTGCCCCAGCCACAGTGGGGTGGCAGGCAATGAACGCGCTGATGAGCTTGCCAAACAAGCCACGCAGCTCGCATGGTCCTCGCCCATCTCCACTAGTCGCACCAATGCTCTCCGACGTTCAACTCTTGCAACCCAGAAGGAATGGACAAGAGAATGGAAGTGCAGCGAAAAACAGAGCTGGTTTGCTATTGCAGACCGCTTCCAACCCTCACTCAAACCAACGAAGCGCGCAAAACACCTCAAAAACCGACGTGAAATCTTTGGAAGGCTGGTTCAAGCACGAACTGGACATGCTTATACTGGAGAGTTCAGACGCCGGTTCTTCCCTGGCGAGCCATTCCGATGCCCATGCGACAACCAAACCATTGAAACAAGGGAGCACATCATCATCTCATGCCCAAGATATGAGGAACACCGAGACGTCCTGAGAAAGGTATCACCATCTATTGCCCTTTCAGAGATCTTCGGTACCCAAGAAGGCATTGAAGCCCTTGCGAAGTTCCTCGAAGTATCCGGCGCATTCACGCGCAATGGAAAACCCAGACCATCAACAGTACCTCCCTTACAGGTAGCTCCCCTCTCGCCCCCAGACCCAATGGACATAGACGACGGCAATTCCACCTATCTCGGCCCAGTGCCGGCATTACCACCCCCTCTGGACTTTGGATAGTCCCCCTCCAACCTCCTCCTCTTCGAATTCATACTATAATCTCATTCTTGAACATACAGCTACAATACATTCGTAAAAGACCCTTAGATAGATCTCGAAACTCACACGACAGGGTGGTGATCAGCTAGTAGATTATATTCCTAACCATTCCCTAATCCCCCCTCCCTTCAATTCTCCCAACACGTTACATACTAGCTAGCTAACTAGACCACCGACTCACTTAGCACCGTAGGGTAGCTTTAAAATAGAGAGGAAAAAAAAAAAAAAAAAAAAAAAAGGTTTTATTTGGTCTCCATATTGTGCGTCAAGCCTAGGCGGTGGATTATCCTGTCTTGGCATTCGTTGTAGTAGCAACCACTGACCACCGGATCGCAATAACTGACGTACCGATAGCCACACATGATCTAGACCAACAAATGGAAATTGATTATCAAGTTGAGTTCAGGGTCTACCCAGCCTAACTCCAAGTCCAAATGACAGCATGGTTTTGAGAACATCCTGGAGGGCATTGAGATACTGTAAGCCTTATACAAGTGGAAGACGCGAGGTGCTCACGTAGATTTTCTGATTCCTAGTATTTTATTCGATAATACTTGTCCGAATCGCAATCATCGCAATCATGATCGCCTTCCTGGATGATTGGTTGCAGGAAACACTGTGCCACTTGCGCCATGACAAACGTGTTGGGATGAAGATTTCCACAAGCGTGGCGGTCCGATAGACGAAGGCGTTCTAACTGCCATTTGGGATATCGACGCGCTTGAATTTCATGAACAAAGTGCCCCTGATAATCCTTCAGTTTTCTTCAGCAAAATGACGACAATCGGGACTCACAGATTCAGACTTTCCCAGCGGGTTGAGGACGTGTTCATACGTTGAAGGGCCGGTAAGAGATGTGTAAGAAATCTCTAATCTCTTCAAACTCGGAATGCCCTCGGCTAGGGTGTCAAAGAGCGTAGAGGTCAAGTCGTAAGACTCGAAGGAAAAGTCTTCCAGGCTGCAGCTAGTGCCAGGTTTTGCAGCGCCATCAAGTAACAAGAGTAGCTGGTTTTGCGAGAGCTTCGCATTCGAAACGACGAGTTTTGTTAGGGACGGCGCAAAGCGGGATATTGGTGGCAGCGCCGAGGTTGTAGGAGACGGCTCTCGAATGCCAACGTCGAAAGTGCGCAGATTCGGGAGCGAGATCTGAGTTAACGAGTACACTCTGCTGGGTTTCTGTAACGGCTTGTGATCGAGCCAAATGCTGTACGAGTGGTCCGATATTGCAAGAGATACTTGTCTTGCATGTGGGCGTAAGATCAGAGTCTCAAGAGTGGTTGAGTGTCGAGCAACAAATCTTGTAAGCCCCTCCGCATTTGGAATGGTCTGCACGTTGAATACAACCAAAAATTCAAATTTCCTGAGTTTTAATAGTCGAGGGAAAGATTCGAATAGCTCCTCGAATTCCATAGGGACCAGAGACGAGAATGTCAGAGCCGTTAAATTGCTCTTGAAAGCGATCATCATCGCCACTAAAGCTTTGCTGGCAAAGTGACATTCCGTGGGTGTTGCGGGAAAGCGACTGACGGAAATATTGATGTCAAACTCTGTCAGATTGTGTGCCATTTCGATTGGTTGCAGCAGAATTGGTATTTTGGCAACCGTCGTATCGATTGCAACTCTTTGAATCGATTCTTGAGCCCATAACGTCCCCAGGAATCTTTTGAACTCTGGCACAATGGCGTGGTCGTGCACAATCAGAGTGACTTGGTTGAGATTTGGGCACGATTTTACTGCCCTTGTTGCAAGGTCGAAGGTGCTGCCTGAAATCGTTCCTTTGATCCCGATGATGGCCCGAAGCGTGGACCGAATTTGGTTCGAATCGTCTACTGCAGGAAGGAAAGCAGGCCTGATGAAGAGGCGACGAACGCGCCGAGCAATACCTGGATGACTGTAGTGTGCCAATTCGCATTTCCAATTAAGTGTTGAATACACATATACCTGGAAGAGTGACTCACTTTGAGAGCTGGTCAAATGCTTTCCGCATATTTTTATCGTCGGAGATGAACCTCACTTCCTCGTACAAGTCATTAAGAGCGAGCTCGAAAAGAAGCCTGTTCAAACCGATCATTTTGTGCAAAGCTGAACGAGGTAGGTAGGTCAATATTTTGAGCCATAGCTCGATCGGGAGATCTGGAGTAGGCATGGAATCTGAAATGATGATGTCGAAAGAGTGTCGAACGGATTGAGATGGTTTTTTACGGTGAAGACAAGGGTTGCAAAGTCAAACACTGAATTCGGAACCAAGCAACCAGCTCTGATCTTACGCGGTGACATCCCATCAGCCTCACATCCCTCCGATACAAGTGGGGAAAAAGACTGTATTATGTATTATAGTGGCCTACTGCCAATTGACGTTGGCAACCCCTCTCAGCTTTGGTGTACTTTCGTGTATAATGGGACCTGACACTCTTTGAAAATTTGACATTGTGAAAAATCACTCAACGTTGTTGACAGGTATAAAAGCCTGGAAACGAACGCGTGCTATGAAAAGATATTGAGGCGTCTAATGTGTTTGTAAGTCCCAAGTCTACTAGTAAAACAGCAGTTAAAGGTACATATGATTCAGCAGATGGAGAGGGGAGCAAGCGAGAAAAAAGAAATAAATAGCAATAAGAAGCGCGAGACAGCGGTTAGAGTTGGCTGCCTAACACGCCGGCGATGAGAACTCCCTCCGCAGAAGTTCGGTCCATGCCATCACAAAATACAGAATTCCGGCCGGAAGGACGCACTTTATGCTGACTTCCTTCCAGTCCCAGCGCCGGCCACCCCACTTGCCTCCGCCGCCCCAGCGCTTCCAGTACGCGCGCCGCCGCCCCTGCGCCGTCTCCGCGCTGACAACATGGCCAGTAACATTCGCCAACGACGGCGACGACGTCAACGGAGAGTTGGTGTTCTCTACGCCCGGGGCAGGCTCTGGCTTCACGCCGCCCTCGCGCTTTTCCCACCACAGGTTGCTGGTGACCCAGATCTGCACGCTGCGGCTCATGCACGTCGTCGTCCCGATAATCGCCCAGCAGATCACGGGCCGCTTCTCGTGCTCGAGGATGGACAGCGTCAGATGCGTCGCCGGCCAGCAAATCCCTTGGAGAGCGAGGAGACGGACAAGGGTTGAGAGCGGATCGTAGTAAAGTCTCCACCGTGTCAACAACCCGGTGGCAAGCCGTAAGCATTGGAAGCCCGTTAAAATAGCCTAGATATGGTGTCAGCGTGGACATCGGAGGTGATGTCACAGAAACTTACCCAAAGGGCGGAAAGAAAGTAGTCTATCCTCTCGGGAGGGGGTCTTGTGTTAGATGCCGTTGGCGGATATAGTATATAATAGATATTGTACATGGTGCCGAAAATTGCAGGAACGATGGATAGGAGGCGAGAAAACTCGAAGAGGAACGGTGTTACACGCTCTGCAAAAGTGCTGGGCGGCACGATGGGACCAGACGACGGAACAATGCGTGCAGTTGGCAGATGGCGCGACTAGGGGGGAGAAGAGATATCGGTTAATACATGTCTGTGAGAACATGGAAAAACAAAGATGACGAGGATAAGGATAGAATATTCCCTAGGTATTCTCGAATAAGCGCAGAAGAAAAAATCCAACTCACCGGTTCATCTATCTCCGTCTCTGTTTCTCCAGCACAAAGGGTACCTGGAGTCGTGCATATTGTTTTGTGTCGCGGACGAGGCGATGAGGAAGATGCGAGTGCGAATATTCGACTGCGCAAACTCTGTGAGCTACTCGAGGCTATCTTGGTGCCGTTTGGCGTTCGAGAAGAGGTGTAAAGTATGTCATCTTCATCATGATCTTCCTCCGTGTCAGAGTGCATTAGATTCAGGCGTATCTCTGTCGTTGGCTCCGGATCTTTGGAGTAGGGAGGTGGTGCGGTATGGAGGTCGAAAATCAGAGGTGATGAGGTGGATTTGTGGGATGCCGACGCAGTTGAAGAACCTTCAGAAGAGGACCGGGCACGGTTGTATCTGAGCCTTGGTTTCGGGACTAGCTTTGAAGTGACGTCCTCGCAGCTGGAGTAACTCTCTCTAGAGACAGAGTACAGGTTCTGGGTCGTCGATGATGGCTTTTCGGCGATCTTGTACGCGCTCCGGGAAGGGTATCCTGCAAGGCGACAGTTTACAGGGTCCTGGTGTGTTTGTCGTCTTCTGATTGTTTTAGAACCATGAGCTGCGCGACTTTCAAGGCCTTGAAGAGCTGGAACAAAAGTGATGGCCATTGTAGCGAATACGGTGAAGGAGATGATTGAAAAGTGCATAAAGTCAGAAAGAGCTGAGTATATAAAGTGGAAACCACACACCAGACGAGATTGGTGGATCTCTCGCGCGAATCTGCGAACCAGAGTAGATCGCAAGACGAAAGAAGTAGTTCAAGGACAATATGTCGTCGTGGTCAAAGCTAAACCTGCACTGTCGCGACCCTGATTTCGCGGATGCCCATTAGGATATTTTTAGACTCCGCTACTTTCCTCTTCACTTAATGTTTTTATTCTATCCCGCCACTGATCAACTCCACCCTCGGCTCTAGGAAATGTTTATTCTGTCTCAAATGACGCTCTTTAGTGTCCGAAGGTGCTGAATTTCCAGAGCCATAGAGTGGAATAGAGCCCAAGGCCAGCGAATCGCTACATTTCCGTTGCGTGGAAAGACATACATGCGTTATCAATACGTCGCAGATATCTCCGCCCTATGGTCCTGCCACTCTACCAGCAAATGTCAAGATACCATCCTATCCGTTCCACCCTAAACGACTGATAACCTTGTTATGAATCTCCAATGATCATCCTTGGCTATCTCTCAACAAGAACCGTGGGTGCGTGCAATACCTGCTTGGCTCCGAGTCTGATACGACCGCAGATAACCTCTTTTCTTCGTTTATATTTGCCTCTGGGGCTGCCTCTTCTGTGGTTCTCAAGAGCGCACTCCGTGTGCTGTTTACACTCTCAAACAGCTAGTGAACCTCCACTGTCAATCCATGGCAACTTGGACCTACAAGGACCCTGCACTCCCCGAGTGGCTGAAGCTGTCCAAAGCCGGTACTACGCATCCTGTGTTGAGTTCTCGAGAAGTTCATAAAAGCACCGGTCCCAATTTTGGTTTGGGTCCGGCGTTTTCTTGCATCTATAGATGAAGAGTATCAACGTTGTACTTTGATGATGCGCACCCTGCGGGACTGGCCAATGCATATAGGCCACTTCGATTGGATGACTTACATCTGTCTTGAACCCGAGTTTGTTGCGGAACAGCGTTGGTTGATGCGAGGAGCGCTTATAGTCTTGTGTCATGCTTGACCTCAAGGGAATATGCATTAAACCGATGCGCCGAGCTGCATCCTGAGGTGAACGATGCCAGCCTTTCCCTGCAGGCTTAGGACGTGATGAAGCTGATACGCCATGACCCCAGCTTCTGCAATTTCGACCATACACAATAAAGAGACGCGCTTTGGGCTACATCGCGTCTTCACCTAGTAAGCACTTCTTCTAAGTCAACATTGCCTCCGATATCTAATCGCCTTATGCAAGGCGCCGATGTAAGCTCAAGAAGTGGCATTCGAATTCGGACCCTACGGGTGTCCTCTCCTTGGTAGAGATGTACGTCCTGTGCGAACGGCAACTATTAATATACAACTCCTCATAGGTAGGCGAGAGAGCAATCCAGTCAATACCGAATTTTACCACGCGCGCGGCCTCTTACATCCGCGGCCTCTCGACTTACACCGCATGAAGTCATATAAATACCTGGGAATGTTGCTATTGTCATTGAGTGCAGTTTAAGGATCAGCTTCCGACTGCCTCGCTTACTTGACTATTACCCATGGCTCGAATATTGCAGCACTTTTATGGATAAAAGTGAGCTGCCTACGGGACATGCCAGACCATATGACCTCAGCGCCCGCCGCTAATATCATCCTTATGAACACAGTTGGATATATACACAACACTAATAGTGAAGCCTTACAGCGACCACGAGTAACGCTAACGAGGCGTTCGACAATTGTGCGGGACAGTTATTGCCCCATTCCATCTGGAGTAGGTGCCGTCAAGAACACTGGTACGGGAGGGAGGAATGGACTCATGATCTGTGCCCTACAAATGCGCTATAAAAAAATTCTTGAGCTACACAAACGACATCTAGTGCCACAGTTTCGAAGCTGGGATACGGCTATGAAGACCACCGTGATTTGTGGAAGTGGCGATCCTGGCGGTGACCTTTATATGGAGTTGAGATTCCCCTCAGACAGTCGGCTATCAGCGCAAGTAAGACCCAATAAGTTGCTCCAGGGCAGGATTGTCCGGTGAAGAGCGTTACACTGTAGCTATGAGGCAAAAGTGTTAGGTGGACCAAAGTCGAACTTAGTATATAATTGACAAGGCCAATGGCGCTGGACGCCCTGGCATTAACCACCCATCAAGGAGGCGTTTGAGCATATGACTTTCTAGAGCATATGGCCCTGGGATTCTATTGAGCCATCGTCGGCCGGAATGGAATGGAAACGAGGCCACAATGGGCGCTCTAATCTCACGCGTATATGATGCGGTTTAGAAGTCAGTAAAGCATCCTTAAGGCTGATTATCCTCCCCCGCGCTGATCACCAAGCTCTGTGGTATTGTGTCCAATCTACTCCTGTAAACCGAGAACCCGAATAAAGCATGCCCGGTATCGCAATCGTAACAGGAGCATCGAGGGGCATTGGCCGCGCCATCGCTCACAGGCTCGCCAAAGACGACTTTCGCGTCGCTTTGAATGACCTCCCCTCGGCCAAGGAGGCTCTGGAAGGAGTAAAGAGCGAGATTATAGAGTCAGGAGGCGAGGCTGCGGTATACTATGCGGACGTCTCGAACGAAGATGATGTTCAGGCAATGGTGGCTGATGTAGTGAGCACAATGGGTGGTGTTGATGTGGTCAGTCGGTACTAAGGTGGTGCTATGACAATACGTTCATTTGAAACAGATGGTGGCCAATGCTGGACTCTGCGTAACAAAAGTGCTTATCGACAGTGAGTCCTCCCTCAAGCGGCCCGGGAGAGTTGTAGAGCGCGACACTTAATTACCTTTTATGGCATGTGCTACAACAACTTTGGTGCCCGGAACTAGCGAAGCGAGAGGATTTTGAGCGTTTATTCGCTGTTAACGTCAATGGCACCTTCTTCTGCTACAAGCACGCCGCCATACAGATGATCAAACAGGGACGAGGTGGAAGAATTATAGGCGCTTCCTCCGCAGCCGGAAAACAAGGTGAATGGCTCCACAATGTACTGTCCGAGAGACTGTGAAGATCCAACTCACCAAAGATTCAGGTTTCTCATTTCTCAGCGGGTACAGTGCGACGAAGTTTGCTGTTAGAGGTCTTACTCAGGCAGCAGGTGATCAGAAACGTATCATTGTCAGACGTACCAAGGCAGATCTGACGGACATTGCTCAAGCTGCTGAGTTGGCGCCCCATGGCATCACAGTCAATGCCTATGCGCCAGGTATAGCTCTTCAAACCAAGATATAAAAACGTTCCCGCTGAATTCATGCATTGCAGGAATGGTGGATACGTCCATGGGTGAGTGCTGCACCATGGTAAGATGAATAATCCTGAACACTGTAATACAAGCCGATGAACTACGTTCTGGAGTTAAGGCGGAACAGGAGCGTCTCAATATTTCATCAGATGTAAAACAGGGTCATGATTAACCATCAGACATTCCAATTCTGACTCTCCACCTATTGACAGCCCACTATCAGCTCAAGGGCGATTCCAGGGACCTTGACGCCAGAAGACATTGCTGGACTGGTGTTGTATTTGACGTCCAAGGAAGCCAGGATGGTGACAGGGCAAAGCGTAAGTGATGACAAAAAAATTATTGTCCATTCCATGGTTAATCCTGATTTTTTTTTGCGATAGATCTCGATTAACCGGGGAACGTTCTGCGATTGAGGAGGCCATAAAATATGGCTACTATCATCCTCCAATCGGTTGTTTGAGGAAGAACACAGTGCAGAAACTTTTCCGAAATGCTCCGTGATTCATGGTCTAACGACGTAAAAACAAAAAAAACAAAAACAAAAACAAAACAGTTCGGACTAAAGTAGCCGTCAAAACAATAAATTACGAATTGGCATTGGTCGCTGTTGCCCACAGCGCACGAGTTCATGGAAAATTTTACACTGGGTCCTCAATTGCGTTGGCGGCTCGGTCCGCTTTCAGACATGCTTGTAACTCGCGTGGTCTTGGTGTTTAGAATTTGATGTTTTTCTGCGGTCCGAGTACCAGCTTCAGTCGCTTGTCGCTTATACCTCTGGACTATCCGTTGGGCTCCTTGGTTACATTTCACTTTCGTCTGCAATTAGCAATTTTGTGAGACCGCGCTTTTGGCCTGAAATTCGATCAAGTCTACAAGAATATTCGCGAAGCGTTCGACAGTTTGTGACTCAGAACTATCGCCCTGACCAGGCACTGATGGCGTGTTTGTATTATTTGTTATCCCGTCTGACATGCGATTATTGATGGATGGTGCCAGCATAGCACGCCTTACAGGTGGCATGGACGCCTTGCGATGGAGGAGGGACGAAGAACTGCGTTTGAGGGTGGAATGGAATCAGGAGACCCTGAGCCACTGGCAAAAGGTCAGATAGGGGGAACGCTATCGGTAATGAGATGTTGTTGCTTCTGTTGATATGTTTTTGGTAGTTGTCTGGGTAGGGTGGAGGTATTGTGTGGTTTGTGCGGCTTGGAGAAGTCTAAGGCATAAGCTGGGGTCCAGATTGAGTGCCATAATGGATCAATCTGGCCGTCAGATTTTGATGGTGTGGGGGCGGGTTGCCGTGGACGGCTTGTTGCAACCTCAAGACAAAATTCAAGGTGCCGTCGCTCGAAGACGGCAAATTTGTGGCAGACTCCCAACAGGCATTACGCCTGGAGGGCTTGTTTGTGGAATGGATCTTGAGTCGATTTCACTTAGGCTAGCTATCATGTGTACGCCAGAAATGCGCTAAAAAAGACGCCTCGAGCCACTCAAATGGCATCTAGTGCAAAAGTCTCTGATTGGTATGCTATAATGATCGCGGCCTTCGCAGCTTGAGGAAGTGGTTCATCCCAGTGACCTTTCTTGAGTTAAGAGAGGCTGAACCATCGGTGCATGTAAGATTTAATAGGCTGCTCCGGGGTGTTCTCTCTCAATGAAGAACGCTACACTGTAAGGCGATGGGGCTGAGATATAACTTGGGTGGCTGAATAGTGTTTAATTTACATAAATTGTTAAATGCCGACCATGTCATGTACCTATTAGAGTTTGATGGGCGAAGTGAGGCGGTGTCAGACTCAGAGCAGTAATAGCCCAGGACACGCACGCTGTATATATCTACTGAATTTCTACCAAGCCCATGTCTAGATGACAAGGTGAATGATGCTGAACGTCCTGTCATTGTCCATCAACCACGCAAGCGTTTGAGCATATGACTAGGGACATCGGTCTAATGATAGAACGGAAACTACGCTTTACTGCCACTGAATGCAGATAAAAGTCAGTGGTACCATTCAGTGATGAATACCCCACCCCACGCGAGCTACTGTGCCCACTAGGATCCTATACAAAGGCAGCACAAAGAAAATATGCCCGGTACCGCAATCATCACTGGGGCATCAAGGGGCATTGGCCGCGCTATCGCTTACAGGCTCTCCAAAGACGGCTTTCGTGTTGCTTTGAATGACCTCCCCTCCGCCAAGGATGCTCTGGAAGGAGTAAGGAGAGAGATTGCAGAGTCGGGAGGCGATGCTGGGATATACCATGCGGATGTCTCGAACGAAGCTGATATTCAAGCCATGGTGGCTGATGTGTCAAGGACAATGGGTGGTGTTGACGTGGTAAGTCATGCCACTGTCAGCACAACAGATAGAACTACGCCAACATATCTCATTGATCAAGATGGTTGCCAATGCTGGACTCTGCACAACCAAAGTGCTTGTCGATAGTAAGTCTTCCCCCAAGCGGCTCGCGACTATTGTGGAGCACAATATTAATTAATAATTACCTTTTATGGCATGTGCTACAACAACTCTTGTGCCCTAAACTAGCGACGCGCGAGGACTTTGAACGTTTATTCGCCGTTAATGTCAACGGCACATTCTTCTGCTATAAGCATGCCGCAATACAGATGATTAAACAGGGACGAGGTGGGAGAATTATAGGCGCTTCCTCCGTAGCTGGAAAGCAAGGTAATTGACCATTCATTGTCTCTGAGAAACCGCCAAGATCCGGCTCACCAATTTATCCAGGTTCACCATTTGTCAGCGGATATAGTGCCACAAAATTTGCTATCAGAGGTCTTACTCAAGCAGCAGGTGAGCAGAAAAGCAAACTTTATTAAACGACCGAGACTTTAACAACACTCGTCAGCCGCTGAGTTGGTCCCACATGGTATCACAGTCAATGCCTATGCACCAGGTATTACTCTCCGAATAAAGATAATTAAATACATTACACTGATTACATGCATTCACAGGAGTTGTGGATACACCCATGGGTGAGTACCACATTACTGGTAAATGAAAGATCCTAAATGCGGTAACACAAGGCGATGGACTGCTTTCCGGGATCAAGGCAGAACAGGAGCGGATCCATACTTCATCAGATGTAAAAATCGGCTTCTTCGCAACCATGAAATTGCCTAGTTCTGACTCTTTGTGCATTAACAGCCCACTGCTAATGCAAGGATCTTGACTCCGGAAGACATTGCCGGAATGGTGTCGTATTTAGCGTCCAAGGAAGCCAGAATGGTGACAGGGCAAAGCGTAAGTGACGCCACAGATTCTTCGTCAATCTGCGGCTAATCCGAGACATTTGCGGTAGATGTCGATTAATGGGGGGATGTTCTGTGATTGACAAGCCCACATGACTTGGTCATCATACCTTTCACCGTCATTTGAAGATGTATGTGTACAGATAGTGTCGGATTCTCTGATAAGTATTAGTGTATCGATGCAAAAAAAAAGAGTCTGCACTAGACTAGTAGTCAAAACAATGGATTTGGTCCTGGTGTATGATTACTGATGGCCACAGGGTGTGGGCTCATAATCACGTTAGTGGCCAGATTCGATTTCGAGGATACTTATTACTTGTATGGCCTTGGCGTCCAGGATATGAAGGTTTGCTTCAGTCTGAGTGCCAGCTTCAGTCGTTTGGAGTCCAGGAATATCCGTTTGGACTCCTTGGTCAACTTTCGCCTGCGATTGGCAGCTAACCCATTCTGTCGAGACCGCCTTCGTGGCTTGCAACTCGATTAAGTCTACGAGGATGTCCGCGAAGCGTTCTATCGTATTTGATTTAGAACGTCCGTCATGGCCAGGGGTTGACGGGGTGTTCGCATCGGACCTTATGTCTTCCGGCGTAGTCGGCTGTGAAAATCTTTTAGCGATTGTCGATGCATAGTACCAGCATAGCACGTCGTACAGGAGGGAGACTCGATGGAGGCCATATTGGCTTGCTGTGCGGTGGAGGAGGGACAGAGAGCTGCGCTTGAGGGTGGAATGGAAGCAGCAGGCCCGGAGCCACTGGTAGAAGATTCACACTAGCGCCAGTAGAATGTTGTTGCATCTGCTGGTGTATTTGTTGGTTATTGTCTAGGTAGAGTGGAGGCATTGCGTGGTTTGCGTAGCTTGGAGGAATCCGAGGAATATATTGGAGTGCAGGTTGAGAATTGGGAAAGACTAATCCAGCCGTCGGGTTTTGACAGTGCGGCCCAGCGTTGCTGTGGACTGCCTGTTGTAACCCCCAGACAAGGCTCCACGCGTCGTCACCTGTAGATGGCAATCTTGGGGCAGGCTCCACGCCTTGAGGGCCTACCTGGCGATTGGAATTTGATGGGAGTTGCGAGGAGACAGATTGGGAGGTCTCTTCTGAGGCAGCTCTGGAAG
Source organism: Psilocybe cf. subviscida (assembly GCA_013368295.1). Taxonomy (NCBI): domain Eukaryota; kingdom Fungi; phylum Basidiomycota; class Agaricomycetes; order Agaricales; family Agrocybaceae; genus Psilocybe; species Psilocybe cf. subviscida. The sequence goes on along the minus strand of JAACJJ010000029.1, from coordinate 2,235,368 downwards.
TTTGCTTTCGTGAAGTCGAAAGTGAAGTTGACACCTGGTCTCCGATGGAGCTTGGCCGAGAATTGGCCATGTTGGAGACCAAGGCTTTTCCAAACGCCTTCAAAACTTCGCCCTCTTTCTGAAATTTCTTCAGAGCGGGTTTGCTGTCCAGATTTTCTTCGTCGTCGATTCGTTTGCGCTTCAATGCCGAGGCAGACAAGGTGTCTCCTGTCAACGCATCTTCAACAGGCCACCCTCTGAATTCTGGTAGTTGGGCTTCCCGAATTGCCAATTCTAGCTCTGGTAAGACCTCTGGGGTTGTCGCAGTCATTTACCAGTGAGTGGTGGAAATAAAGTAAGGGCGCTTAATGAACGATCACGAAAAAAAAGTGACTTCGTAATCACTTTAATGAATTCTCACAGTCACAAAATGAAATCAATCCACTTCTCTTTCAAGCATTTATTCCAGTCACCTCGCAACGTGCCTCCTTTCCGACTTTCCTTCGTTCTCTACACTTTCTCTCTCATTTATCTCGCTCCTTACCACTCATGACGTCCGATTCTTCCAATTCTCCCATGCTCCTTACCCCGGAATCAACTGGAACTTCCGGGATGACATCTATTACCGACCTATCACCCCCCAGTTCGCCTAACACGTTAGCAGTCAAGAAAGCGCGCCGACAAACTGCCTTCTATCCCAACATGAACGCCTCCAACAAACAGCAGAAGCCGTTCAGTCGTAGCGCTGCCAAACGCGAGAGTGTCATGGCCCTGGGAAGCATCGAGCACTTGCAGCACTACTTCACGAAGACGGGCTTGTCAGCTAAGAAAAAGTGAGCAGATCCACTTAATCTGTGCTTGGTACTGATAATGCCTCACAAGTCCACTAAATAAACCTCACCATGGGCTTGTTCCTGCTATTGGTGGTCTGCATATACCCACAAGCCCGCCCAGCGCCAATGACCCCAAAGATTTTGTCATGCCACCATCTCCTGCAGTGCCAAATCCGCCGTCGCGACCACAGTTCTCGCCCCATGTCAAGACACATGAAGTCGACCCAGAATCCTTGCTGCCAGGTGTCATCGAGGACCTGATCTCAGTATCGCAAGCATGGTGCCTCGACGGCAACCCGGAGTCAGAACACTTTGATGTGCTCGAGGTCCTCAAGACGACGACGCGCGCCGTGCGATCGACGAGGAATTACCTACTGTCGCTGCCAGATGAATCGACGGGGACGATCCGTGCGCAGTTTAGGCCCAGGATCCTCGCACCCGCGCCAGTCAAGCTGCGCCAGTCCCAGTCTGGGACCAACCTCGCTGCTGCCGCTGCAGCAGCAGCATCCGCGCCTGTACCTCATCAACCGGACCCGCTTGTGCTCATCCGGCGTGCCGCACTCGAGGTGCTGACCATCCTGCGTCAGCTAGAGGAGAGCTGCCGCCTGCCGCTGGATGACGACGCGTATGACGCGGGGAGTGATGGCGGCGGTGCGCACGCGGCAACCTCGGACACGGACAGCTCGCAGCAGCAATATTACCCGGACCCGCGCAATGGCGGCTTCGACCCCGACGCGTCGATGAGCTTCTCGCTCGTGCAGGTGCAAGGCCGTGACGAGTCGGTGCCTGTGTGGGAGGACGAGGAGGAGGACGTTTTTGCAATTGAGGCGGAAGAAGCCAAAGAGAAGCGCGATGGGTGGGACGAGCGTCTTGTGCTCGGAAGCGGCTGGTTGTATAAACAGGACGTGACACTCGACGGATTGAAGAAGGAGCGCGACGTTGTTGCGGGGTATCTGGATATCGTCGACGAAGTCCTATTCGAGAGCAAGAAAGGGCAAGGAAGAGGCTGGGAGAGAGTGAAGAATGAACGCGAAGTCAGAGCGGTCTCGCGTGCTACAAAGATTCGGCGAGTTAGTAGTGGCGACGCCGTGGAAAGATCACTTTCCGACCGCGATTTCCGAAGAAGGGCCTCTTCTGATATGATAAGCTTTATGCGAGGCATGAGCCTTTCAGAAGAACCTGACAGCATACTCGAGATCCAAGAGGAGGACGAAGAGGAGAACGCTGAAGATGAGTTTGAAGAAGGTGAGCTACCTGACTGGGCAAAGCGGAGAATGTTTGAGCACAACAAATTGGGTAAGCTCATCGCGAAGATTCAGATATTTTCAAATGCTGACTCCATTGTATAGGCCGCGCTCATGCGTTCTTCGTATACTTCCTCCCAGCGGACTTGCGCGCCCACTTGGCACCTCTTCCATCTGATCACCTTTCCCCGGAGGTCAACTCCGCATCTGGTTCACGTACCGCATTCCTTTCCTCGTTGACCTCTGGTCAACTTTTGTGCGCTGCTTATAATACATGCGTACGCAAGTCTAAAAAGCCATGGGGTTTTGTGAGCAAAGATGGCGTTCACGATATCATTGCTTTGGAAGCTGCGGCCGCTGCTGAAGCAAAGGCTGCGGAGCAAGGTGGTGAAGGTAGTGCAACCAAAGAAGCCTCGGGCAAGAAAGGCTGGACCTTCAGGCGCACCGACAATTTACGACTATGGGCAGGGTATGTTTGTTCTAATATTAACACTTCCTCGTCTTGAATAACCTATTCCGTGAATAGTGCTCTTAAACTGCGCTATATGATGCCCATCCAACTTCCCTCTCAGATCATCCCTTCTTCATCTGCACCACGCCAAGTTCTCCCCACAGGCAACTCCTCCCAGTCCAACACACCGCTTCAAGGCAGTACCCCACTCTCCTCCCCTTCACGGCCTGTATTTACTGCTCTTCCTGCTATCAGGAATTCAGGCCGTGAGCCTTCAATCCTTTTTGACGCGCAGGTCGTCGCGAAACAGGGAGCTGGATGGGAAGACATGCTTGAAGAGGTTCTGATGAACTGGATTGACAAAGCTGTGACTGAAAGGAGGCTTGTTCATCCTTGAAGTTCTTCATGAGGACTCACAAACACGGCTTTTGATGGGTTCCCCCTAACTGATTACATACAACACATTCCCTGCTCCATTGCACCGCATTTCCTCCCTGATCCATACCATTGCCTACTGCAGCCCGCATATATCCCCCGGAAAACTAACGCTCTCTCCTTGCTATCGCTATTTATTCTATGCACACATACCCAGCTAACGGCCTCGTCCTCAACACATTCTTTTTTATTTGTTCTCATCAAACTGTACTTTCACCCTACTAATTGTCCATTATATGTAGTCTATCATTATTTCCGAGCCACTCCTTAACTTATACGGGATCCCGACTGTATTTCCTCTACACTATTAGCTCATAATGTCACCTGTAACATTGATATAGCCATGGAGTTATTCATTCTTTGATAAACGTTAGATTGATTACATATTTTGTCAAGTGGCACACTGATGCATCATCAATCGACATTCTCTCTTTTTATCACATTGCTTTCGCACCCAACTTGCGCTCACTCGGACCATCTGCTTCATCAACTGGCGACAAGGACGATCTCGCACTTCGGGCTACAAATGTGTTCTCATGTGCTGCATACTGCTTTGGTGGACGATGAAATTGACTTCATTCTCAGCGGCGTGGATTTCGTGAACATGTTGCACGTTCACCGCATCAAACCATTCGTTTGACTGTCCCCAAACGACCCATGTGGAAACTAGAAAGATAACGCAAGCGCTCGCGAAAGGCCGACTGAGTCTGAAAGTTGGCTATATATATTGCGAACTGGGGCTTGAAACGCAATATCACCCCTCTCCTTCTAACCACTCACAACCCATGGACAAATCGCCTATCACCGTCACCGACATACACATGATCCAGAATCATCTATCCCTGCCCTATAAAAGCCAGCATTTGAGAGGCTGAACGACCTATCGCTCCTTTCTTTCCCCCCCACTTCCTTCGTAACTTTCGAGCCCAACCACAACAGCAACGCTGCGATGTCCGTCACCACCACGACCTTGGAGTACAGGGAGATCCATGCCATCACCATTGATCGCTACGACAAGCAATGTCGCGCCAGCGCTCGTATCCTTCACGTCGACGGACGATTCCAAGGCCTCTTCATTGCCATACCCGACCTGCGGAAACAATTCGCGGTAAACATCACCTCCGGCCTAGGTTAGTGCTCGTTGGCGTCGCCGAGCGCGAGGAAAAGGACATAAATTATATTTGGTCAGACATCTGCGGGGACCTGTTCTACAACGAAGCCGAAGACTTGGAGGAGGTCTCGAAGTTCAACATCTTCTACAACATCGGACAAAGCGTTCATGGTGAAGGCGCCGTCGTGATCCAATTCTTCAGCGATGGAATGGTTAATGGCTACTATGCTCAGGTCAGTACCTGGAACCTCGACTTTGCAGTCAACCGTACTTACCTGTTTGTATAGTTTGTTGGGAGGCTCAATAAAGTACTGAGGCAATATCGGACAGTCAACCAATAGCAGCTAAATCTGATTCAACAGGGCGCCGACCATGAAAGCAACGAACTCGTCGACGGTGAGATGGGCGACATCTCAGCCTCATGGACCGACCTTATAATCGGCACGACAAGCGCTACTGTCACAAAACGAGGAGACATCAACCAGTTAACCATCAAGATGCCTCCAATTGGCAGACAAGTGTCTTTCGCTGTGCCAAAGAACGCGCCACAGGGGGATATATGTGAGTCCGATCTTTCTCAATATGACGGACTCAACATATGAATATCTGTCCTCTCAGCTATGGTCGGCACTTTGTCGTTCAAGTCCCTGAAACATTTGAACCACGGCGCGGTGAATATCGTTGACTATAACGCGCAGAGAATTGCCTTCTACGACTTTAACGACATTCATAACCAAATCGCCTATGTAAGTCCTCTCAATCTATGGGCTATCGCTTTACATGCTCATTGTTCATTAACAGTTCACCCGTGTGTTTTATTTCAATTTCACGAAGTTACTATTTGTTGACTTTTTCTTAGCCCACAAGACAGCGATTCCGGAGGATTCAGACGATGAAGAAGAAGAGCCTCTCATTCCCTTCGATGCAACATTCACTCGAGCAACGTGGACGGAGGTCGAGCTGGTATAATTCTAGTAGGACTCAGGATGTGCAAGTAGTCAAGATTATGTCTCCCCCTCCTGCGGTGAATATGTAACGTCCCCTAAGATATCGAATGTCATTGTCCACACCTCAGAAGTAAAGCAAACCGTTGCTTATAGAAACCTGCTTAACAGTAAGTATCAGCATGCAAATGACAAAATTCGCAAAATCCACATGCCGTTTGACCTGTTCAAGGACCTCAATGAGTGGCACGACTTGCATTATATCGTCAAAAACTTTACCTGTTATTGAAGCCCCTTGGTCGGAGGCCAGGTACGATACCAGACCAGCAATTTCTGAGATGTCTATTTCTTGACTCATGGATTTCGTCTTCCCCTGCTTCATCAGCATTGTCATAGAGCCTGTTGAATTGTCAGAGCTTTCACCTCTTTCATGAAACTTTCCATGCTGGCCCTTCTGATGTCGCTCACTAGACAATTTGTGTCGCGATTCTGGCAGTTAGCATTCAAATCAAATGCATTGTTCTATGATCAAGACCTACATGTGGGAGGACTGAAGATGCCTGTGAATATTTAGTAGGTAAATTGAGAACACCAGCTTATTACCAATATCATACCGGAAGTGTATGCATTTACGGTGATTCCGTGCATCTGAAGCTCATCGGCTGCCCAAAAATATTAGTAGACTTATGTGGAACACCGTTATAGAGATAACTACCAGCAGCCTGGGTCAAACCCCGCATCGAAGAGTTGATTAAGGAGTAGGCGCTTGTGAAAGCATCACCTTCAATTGATGGGATTCAGGAGGTCAACATCATCATCAGCCAACTTTGAAGGCTAGAAAATAAGATTCTGACCTTGCTTCTGATATCCAGACGCCGCCCCAATTATCCTTCCTACTCGACCTTGTTGCACCATTTGAATGGCCGCAAATTTGTAGCATAACAACGCGCCGTTGATGTTCACGGAAAATAGGCGCCCAGCCTGAGGCTGAGTGGCTCCGTGGGAAGCTCCTGGAAAAGACGGCTGGACACAACTTTCCGCATTGAAAACCAGCTAAGAAAAATTTGTTGTCTCAGTGTGCTCCTCATGTTGATCTAGAGTCACTACGTAGCATGGTCTAAGCATAAAAACGTACAATGTCAAGACCACCAAAATCGAACACCACGTCCTCAATCATTTCATGCATGTCCATCTCAGCCGATACATCCGCCAGGTAGACTGCAGCCTCCCCTCCTGAGTTTATAATCTCCGACTTCAGGTCATCCAATTCATCTTTCTGGGTCGGACTGTCGGTGAGAGCGATCCAACATTTGTCCTGGGCGAGCCGTAGTGCGATGGCTCTGCCGATCCCCTGCGAGGCCCCAGTGACGAGGGCAACCTTTGTCGACATGTCTGAAAGGTTAGAATACGGTTATTAGCTAAATAATGGGAGTCCAGCAGTGGGTCACAGGGAGGGAAAGAATGGGGTGGGGGCGGGCAGGAAGCGTAGCATGGGAGAAATAACGCCGTCTTTCTCTCCTTTTCAAGGCACCGTGTCGGTGTCAAGGCACGGTCAAAGAAGTTTCATGATGCAGACCCAGGGCAATGATATTTATAAGTAAGTACGAACGGAGGAGGAGAAGAACCGTTAGCTAACAAACAGTCTCAGGCATGACAATGCCTGTTCAAGTTGCATATCAATTTTTCCGCTTTTGATTGACTGGAGATAGAACAGGCGTCTGCTCGTCTGATGCTGGAATCCAGGATGTACATACCTGTCTGAACCTGAGTCTGACAAGTTTTGCCTTGTCAATGATGTTCTAGCCTTAGTTTCTTGAAGCGACCTCACACATGACTCACGGTTTGTCAACCAGCTCATCCAAAGTCGCTCGATTTCCTGAGAGAATTCATTATAGAGATGAGCGGGCGGTGTGTGTGTCCGTAGGCAAAGAGAGCACGGTGATAGTAGATGACGTAGGGAAATAAGCCAAAAGGTTGGAAGGGACAAAGAGAAGGAAAGTCTATGTCAGAGAAGCGGAAGTTTACACACGCACAAGTTCAGTCTAGCTGGGATAACGATGGATTAAAGGGAAAGAAGGCTCAAATCTGATGTCATTCAGACCGTCAGTCAAGCAATCAGCGCTGGTTCCGAAAGCATGTATAAGACCTTGAGGTCATGCGCCGCGATAGTCAGATAGGACCAGGTACCATGTATAGATGCATGTGTCGGTGTCCAGGAGTCCCCCAGTCCACGGGGATATGCTGTCTCATGACAGATGCCATCCAATGTATGCGCCTGCGAATAGCATATCGGACCAGACGAGAGCTTGACGTTTTGGGATGAGCGAGGGGCCCAGGGGAAAGGGCCCGGGCGGAGGAAACGCAACGATAAAATCGTAGTAATAGGGATAGGGATGGGAGTTGTACAATAAATAAGTAAGTGGCGGTAGGGGTAGATGGCATCATCCTCCGACGGCAAGGGCATAACTGAAAACGACAGTCGGATAGAGGGAGGGTGAGGGGTGGCGACAACGGGACAATGAATTAATGGCCAGTGAGTAGGTATCCGTATCCGCAAGTCGCTCCTTTAGCCCATCATGCCCGTGGCGATCTGGTTGAGCTGCGCTGCCATGTCGGGGTAGTTTTTCAAGAATTCCACCTGTGCCGAAGTGGCGTACTGATAAGTCAGCGCGTTCATCAGCTCAGGTTCGCTCCTTGCCAGCTCGGCCTGGCGCTCGAAGAGCTTGACAGCCTCGGAAATTTTGCTCTGCTGCAGATTCAGCTGGGCGAGGGTGGCGACGGCTGCCTCACACTCGGCGTCGATCCGCAGAGCCTCGTTACAGCAGCGTTCGGCAGCGCCGATGTCCTGCTTCCATTGGTAGAGGGCAAGGCCCTTGTTGACCAAGGATAGAACATTGGGAGGGGACCTAATCATGGAGCGAGTATTCATTAATATCTACTGGGCCTGGCAACGGAGCATAAAGGAAAAGTGACATACTTTGTCTTCTCAAGCTCAATGGCCTTATCGAATTTCTCGACGGCGTCCTCGAACCTTCCTTGATCCAACAGCAGTTCGCCATAATAGTTGCTGGGTTCACTGCGGTTAGGGAACTGCCTCAGTGTCCTCCTGAAGGTAGCCATGCTCTTGGCGAGGTCGCCCATCTTGTACTGTGCCACAGCCAATTGGATATGGCTGAACACGAAGTTCTCATCGAGTTCTGAGGAGGTGACATAGTTCTGGGCGGCGTCTGCAAACTCGTTCATGATGAACAGAACTTGTCCACGGTGGTAGTAGATGTCGGGGTCCTTCTCGTCGCATGCGATGGCCTTGTCGAAGCACTCAAATGCCTTCTGAGGGTCACCCTGCTCCATGTGTACGCTCGCAATCTTGACCAAACTCTGAGTGAAGGTTGGAACAAGCTTGACAGACTCTTCGAGATCCTCTTTGGCTCCAGGGATCTCACCAGTAAGGAACCTGAAATATGTTCAATATATACCATCACGAATGAGAGTAGATTCAACGTACTTGAAAGTTCCGCGTAGGTTCAAAGCCTCAGCACGACCAGCATCCCACGAGATACCTTGCTCGAGTGCCTCATTCACAAATGAAACAGCATGAGCGTAGTCAGCAGCATCAAGGGCTTGTAGGGCAAGGAGGAGGGTCTGGTCTCCTGTGCTCGGGTTCTCGGGAAGGGTGGGGTGGGCGCCTGAAAATAATGAGATAAAAATAGGCAGCTGAAGTCATTCACTTACGAGGGCGGAAAGCAGCGAAATAAGCAGAGATGAAGGTGTATGAAGGAAGGCGAGGTTCACGTTCCTTCATGATTTGTGAAGCTTTCTCGGCAGACAGGACCTTTAGCACTCGTTCAACGGCGTTGGCGGTGGTCTGGTTCTGGAACCTGTCGAGAATGGTAGCAGCGGTGAAGTCTGGTAGACGGTGAGCGCTTAGTTTAGCGAAGAACGAAGGTACTGACCTCGCAGAGCTTCAAACAGGTTATTCTGCCCCTCCAGTGCAATTGCTCTCCTGTTCAGAGCTTTGAGGTATTTAGCGTCCAGGTTGAGAGCAGCATTGCAATCCTCGACAACGAGGTCATAGTTGGGCGGGGTCATGTTGATGTAGCCTATATAAATTCAGAACGGGGCGCGGAAGCTAAACTTGTTGAACATACAAGCTGCCCTGTTGCTGTAGTACACGGGCTCGTGAGGGGCGACCTGGATGGCTCTCGTGTAGAGGTCGGCGGCAGCCACGAAGTCGCGTGCCTGGTACGCTGTATTTCCCTTCGTCTTGAAGTTGTTCGCAATTTTAGCCTTCGACTGCGAGGATTGTCAGATGGAAACATGTGAAATTAGCGCCGACTGACCTCAGTAGGCAGGGCCAAAATCTGCTCGGCGGTCATGCTCTCGAAGTCATCCTCATCTAGCACAGTTCTAGTCACGCATACGACTGAAATAACATAACACGTACTAAGAGCCTCCTCAACTTTGGGCTTCTTCTCCTCCAAGATAGGTCCATCCGTAGAGCTCTTCTTGTCTTTGCTGCTCTTTTTCGCGCCGCGACTGCCTGTCTTCTTCTTCTTGGTCTTGCCTGTTTCACCGTCCACATCCTCAATTGACGCGGATGACGATGATGCTGCCGTGGAGTTGTAGTATGCTACACCGGCACCCGCAACCACCGCAGCTGCTGCAGCAATAGCAATGGCCTTTTTATGCTCTGTAACAAAATCCTGAACGCGCTCCAAGAGTGACGGGGATGCACTGTCAAGGATCGCGTCCGCTGTCGACGTTGAGAGAGGGGCCATTTTGATGTTTGAAACCAAGTAAGTTTGGGAGGTGTTCAGGCTGCTATGTCTTGACCTTTTGCGGTTCAAGATGAGGGTGAAGGAGGAGGAATGTGGTGGAAGGCGGCAAGTACGCGTCTATTCGGAGGACTGAGGGGAGAAACGGCAAAATTGTGTTTCGGCACCGTGGGAAGCATTCGGCTCAGACTTGCTCAATTCAATAGTTTCTAGCTGTCTCTTGCAAGTCTCTTGAGCTGTCTCCCTTCCTCTGACTCGAGTTTTGCTCATTCTTCACCTTGCTGTTTTAACACTACAGGAGCAAAAAGCCTGGTAATTTCGACAGACGAAAATTGCGCACATACGGGATGTGCTGCGAACGAGGGACAATACCATCACTATGACGTACGTTCGCACTGCTCCCGAACGCGGATTGCGAGAGCGAGGTGGTCTCCACCTTCCTCGTTCAGAGAAATCCACTGCGGCCAACACATTCAAAAAGGCAATATAATACCAAAGCGCATGTATATGTGAGTGCCCAAATTCTCTCATGACAGCTCCAAGTTTGAAGTGAGTGTACTCGGACTCGAATGAGAAGACCTGATCAATGTTCTGCTCAATTGTACTAGCCCGTATTCTGCCCATAGCTGCTATAGCACGACCGGGCCTTCATATCGGATCACAAACCAGCATGGGTAAGTCCATCCATAGAGAGCCTTGTGTCTAATCATCAGAACAGTTGGGTTTGCAATTTCTGACCTGTGCAGCATGCTCACTGTCATGACTCAACTGCTAGGCGCCCGTCGGTCTGACATGAAAAATAATTCCCGGTGTTCAGCCAGACAGAGCATATCAATCATGATGCATAGCAGTCATCGTCTCATCTGGATCCACCCACTGACAGATCCTGGGCAGACAAGTACACAGGAATTTAATTATGGAGAAAAACTCTCGACGGATGAAAGGTGCAAAGCACTGGTCAACGATAGTACCGTCCTTCACAGCCCTCTGGAGAGTTCCTGGGACCTGCGCAGGTTCTGAGCGAGCCAGCTTCTCAAAGTCCGGCAGGCATTCGGCTTCTCACCCCATCAGAGTCGGCACTGCCTAGAATATCGCCAATCACTGTTTGCAACACAGCCTTTTCATTCGATAAAACGTCAGGGTTCAAGAATATCAGTGACAGGGCACTGAGATGCGCAAGGCAATTCCCTGGCACTTACCATCCACGGCGGTAATCAGGAAGAACCCGATGCTGTACCCCTCCAGCCCACATTCCACAATGCTTAAGTTCTGCCGCTTTCAGAACGTAACGAATGAATGCTCCCTTTTCAGTCACTTCATCTTTGCATTCCTTTGTCATCGGGCGCCCAACACCGATTTGAAACGCACAAATAATGATGAAAGCCCTCCCGCTTGAGCTTTGGTTCCAAATCGCGGACCTTCTCCATCCCCAGGATCTATACAAGCTCATTGGCGTCAACCGAACTTTCTTCGAGATGATCATGAATGAGGTGTACGATCACCTCAGCTTTATCACTCAGGAGCCGCATATGTTTTCAGAGAAGTTGAAGGCCCTGCAGTGAGTATTGATTGTGTGCTGTGTAGACAGTCATTGATAAGAGATGCAGGGGCCCGAGCATGGCAGAACGCGTCCGTGTCCTCACATTATGGCCCAGCGCCGTCAGAGACGCCATCAAGGCCATTGATCACGAAGTTGCGAAAGCATCTGAGAGGGCTTCTTCACCGAAACCCATGCTGTACTTGCAGAAGGTCGAAAAGTTGTTTGGTCATGTCAGACCACCTGAGCGGCCTATGACTCCTCCACGGCTGCACGATCCCCTTCCCTCACCACAGGAGCGTCTAGAGATGTTCACTAACACCCTGCGATCACTCAGAAATGTCGAAGAGCTCGAAGTCAACTGGTACCTCGACAATGGCAGCAAAACATCTGCGTGGCACGTCCCCTTCTTCCCCGACGTCTGGTCCTCCACCGGCCACAAGTTGCGCAAGCTCACCCTGGACATTCAGCTCTTCAAGTTCGACGATGTTGTCAGGTCGTGCGGATCCATGCCGCTCGTCGAGGAGCTATATTTGACCCTGCGATGCGATTCTGCGCGGGGCAGCTCCGGCGGAACAGCTGTACCATACTTTATCAACAAGTTTGGATCGACTCTTCGCGTACTCTCCATCAAAACGATCGGGCACCAGGAGCTTTCGGCGATGTTCCAGCTACTCGGCACCTTCCCCCTTTTGACGAATTTGGCGCTGGTCATGCCGCTGGATTCATACCACCTGGAGGATCCCTCGGGCTTTTCCCGCTTCCTGCGGGACCATCCTGCACTCCGCGTTCTATGTTTGCGATACGCGCGGTGCTGCAAAGACTTTACCGACGATGGGTTCAAGACACACGATGGACAGCATAAACTATACAGCGGAATTCTGCTTCCTGCCCTGAGATGTCTTGAACTGGGACTGAGGATTCCTATCCCTCATGATGGGAAGAGTGCGATGTTGAACAGTGTGGCGAGACTGGGAAAGGAAATCACCTCGTTGACACTGACAGACCGTAGCCTGACGCTGACCGAAGTCAAAAGCGTCCTTCGCTATTTTCCAACCTACCGCTTGCGCAAGCTCTCCCTATTCGCGCAACTCCTCAGCCCCCAGCTCATCGATGTGCTTGCAAAGAGCTGCCCCGATCTTAATTCGTTGTCCTTGGATGTACAAACAGTCGTCCGAACAGAAAACGAGACAGTTGAGAGGCAGCCATCTGATGATGTGGTGTGTAACCATCTATCCATTTCGAGGGACAGACTGTGTGCTAATCTTTTTGCTTACTATGAATCATAGCCTGGTTTTACTGAGGCTCTGTCGAGGTGGGCTGTTGACTACGAGAACGATTGGTGGCGCTACAGGACGTGGCTCCTCGCCGACATATCCATCATGAAATGGGAATTCAAGGTCGGACACACACACAATCATGCATGCATGAATGCAGTCGCATCTGTGGTGCCTTCGGTGCGCAGTTTCGCGGGCCGAGGGCATATGGGCCCACCCACAGATGGTCTTCCAAAGCCGACCACACGACGCTTGCTTACAGATCTTGACACAAGAACCAAACCATTGGACACATAGGGGTGTTTTCTGTTTATCTTATTCCTATATTTAATCTTAGTTCCGCCTGAACAAGCTCGTGTATGTATACATAGTGTACGAATATTGAACTTTGTAGAAGCCAAACGGAATCATATAAAGGCAAACTGATCGGCATCGCGGCAAGTCAAAATGATCGGCATGTGGGCGCTTATATATGTCATTTTCGAGGAAGAAGCATCGGCTTGAAGTCCGTTCTGTGCCAAGACGCTAGTCGAAACTCTTCCTCCGCCTTCGAGGATCTATTCTTGGACCTCAGGTCACGGAAGATGACCGCGAACGATAAACACACGCCGAAGCATTGAGATAAACATATCCATCAGCAACCCTGGTTACATGATTCTTGACTTTTGCCATACCTCAAGGTCAATGTCCTGATGGACTGAGATATGCAGGTCCATTTCCTGCTACTCTACAATATAGATTAAGCCATCATATGCAAATAAGACGGAATTACCGCTAAGAGAAATGTATACCTCGTTGAACGGCTCGGACAGACCTGGGACAAACTGTCATCATCACACGCATCAAAGAAAAAAAGTACTGTGGCCGATGACTGCTCGACACCTATTAGACATGCCTCTCTACTGACTTAAGACCTATCCATACGTTCCAACCGCCACTGTCTTTATTGCTCAATTTCCTGGACGACGACCGCTGCTAAATGTCTAGATACTCACGAATATTCCTACGACAAACAAGCAACAAATTCACAGACTCATGGATACAGAGCCCTTCCTCAATGGGCACTTCGCAGCACCAACGTACCCTCAGCCAAGGGCACTCTTACCCCTCAACCAGCTCGCCGCTATCTCCAGACGTAATTTCGCCCAATAGATCACCTCCTCCACACCCTTACACCCTTGGAGCAACCCGATCCCCAATTGCGGGGGTATTTGACAAGGAGAGAGCGGTCGAAAATCATGATAGTAGGCAGCATGGGCAGAGCGAGGACGAGAAGCAAGAGTCTGTACAAATTGTCGGGCAGCAGGAACATCTACCGCCTCCACGAACATCTCGCCGAATGTCCGTCACCGCCACACTGCCTCTGCCCGAGCCACTGAGGCTGGGCACGGTCCCGATATTCCTATTATATCTGCCACTACCGCCTCTGCTATCCATGATATACATGGTCTGCGGGCATGCCATCCTTCGACAAGCGTCCCCAGCATCAATATACAACGCTCCCATAACAACATCCCTCGAAGCCGGCGCAACAGGGGGCATAATTATCGCTATCCCCTTTGCAATCATCATTTACTTCCTGCTCTTATTCCCCACCAGGCCGTCAACCGCACCGGAGGACTTCTTCGAAGATGATACTTCTTCCACTGTTGCACGGCAAAGGTGGATGCACAACCTGGGTATATGTGTGAGTGCGCTGTTCGCCATTTGCGTTGGTGGGCTCTCAGGCCCACTCGGCGTTGTATGCCTATCGCATGGCTCTTTGGGTACCTTTGTCGAAGCGCAGAGAATCCTCAGCCCCAGTTCTGCTGTGGCGGCTGGGTTTCTTGGGGGCGGGGTCGTCGGGTTGGGCATATTCTTTCTTTGTACAAGCTTGTGCATAGTACGGAAGCTGTGGATGGAAGTGCCATGAAATGTCCTGTGATTCTTTGTATTTATTAGTAGACCTCACGCTCGCTACCCTCTTAAATCATTTCAGTGTCAAGAACTATCATATTTATGTAGCAATCCATTTCCTCGATAAGCACATACTTTGTTGTTACATCATAATCCAGAGATATAAGTACAGATATCAGTTCCGCAAGACATAAGTTGTTAGGGTCATTCAGATATAGAACATGCTACCGCGCATATCAGGGTGCAGCTAAGAGAGAGAAACATGATCAGGAAGGCTTCCTGCAGATATATAAGACAGCAAGCTCACCCCGTCACCCCAAGACCTTGAAGCAGCGTCAAACACGCGTTGTTCTTCCTGCTCACGATTAATGCTACCAGTGCCACTTGGAGCAACTGTCGACGCCTTGTCGTCGACCAAGAAATCGTTCAAGTAGCACCTTCCGCGCTCGCATGCCAAATCGGCGTAGTAGGCGGCGGGAATGAGGCTGACCGCCTTAGTAGCCCGGGCGTAGAGATAGCTGGTGTCATGGGTGCCTTTCTGGATTTCGTCGGCCTGGAGGCTGTTCTCGTCATACACAACCGTATAATGTGTTGCCTTTACGTTGCCTTGCAAGCCAGCGTGAGCTTGGAGATAAAAGTCGAAATCGAAGCTAAAGACAGTCCTTTCAGCGTCGAGAGCATGCATCGAATTCAGGAGAGCATCTTACACTCCAGTTATGCCTTTATCAACAACGGTTCCTGGGCGAGTATTCCCATTTCTGTCAGCGTATTGAGAGTTGGTAGCGTAGAACCTGGCATGGTGGCGTTTTCCGCAGATGATAATCGATACTTTAGGCCTATACTTGCCGCGTGCCTGAGTGCTCATCTTTTGGAAGGAGGCGAGAATCTGTGGAAGCTCTTCTTCAAGAACGGTGTCGAATTGACCCTCGGAGACACCGTCGCGGTAGACGATGACCCTGTCGGGCAAACTTTTGTTCTTGCCTTCCCAAACAAGGAGGCGCTCGACCATCATATCTCGCAGTTCATCAAGCATCTAAGAGCAGAATGAGCGAATGCGTTCGAGATACTAAATGATTAGAATGAAGCACCTCTTTCCTGGTCTGTTGAATACGGATGCTTGCAGGGAACTGCACGAATGACTGGTCGGTACTGGCAACCACAGCAGCAATTGAGGGTGTGCCATCTCTGCTTCCTGGTCCGGGATGGGTCACATCGATGCCGACCATCATCGTTTTGGCCTTGGTCAGCCATTTCATAGCGGCTCCATCAAGCTGAATGACAAGGAAATTTAATCAGTAACAACAGAAAAATAGCATATCATGCGGACTTACCAAGTGGTTCACGCCACCGAGCTTGGTGTTGACCTTCAAGGCAACATTCGAGAAATATTGATCCTGTTTCCTCGGTTCTCCTAAAGCCTTCTCGAGCTGCATGTGAATCGTGTGAACGCCCAATTCCACATCTCCGATCCGCTGAAAATGAGAGCATTGTGTCAGTTACAATACAAAGCAAATCAGTAACGCATGTCTCACCTTGATTCCCGGGTATATAAAGTTATCACGATTTTCAAGTAACACGAGGATAAAGCCAGGCTTCTGCCCATTTGTCTCCCCCAAAGCGTTGTTGATACACTGGCGAATATTGTTCAATGCGGCAAGCCTGTCGGGATCCGCATGAAGAGGGGGCATGGTGGGAGGAGGCAAAAGTTTGGGAGGACCCGGAGGCAACGCAATCCCACTCTTCCTCAATTTGGTCCCAAAGCCGGCAACAAGGCCTCGAAGGTTCGGATCGTTGGGATCCTTGATAATCCCTCTTTGGTCGCGAATGTAGAGCACCCACCAGCTGTTTATGCGACAGGGCTGATGAAATTGCACATCCAAAATGTTCCAACTTCCGTTAGACGGCCTTGCGTTGCCAACCTTATAGGAAAGTCCAGGTGGCATAAGTTCGCGGCCAGGGATGTCAGCCATATTAGGATTGATAGAGATACCGAAACCAGCGAGAGGGCTCTTGTTGGACGCAGAAGGTGTCAAACCCATGAGAGGGAAACCTTGATTAACGATGGCTTCCGCGTTGATCTTGGGAGGATTACAAGCAAACTTGATCATACTAGCAGTTTCTCTGTCACTGAGCTTTCCCCGGTAGGCATTTCCTGGTAATATTTCGCACAGCTCAGCCGGAATCCAGTTGGCACGCCTTGCAGTTCCTACGTTGACCACCGGAAGCTCGACTGGGTACTTGCACTTGATGTTATACGCTATTACATCGTCAGCCTAGGACCAAATAGGACGGAGTAGTGCTCACTCCTCTGAAAGTATTGTTCGACGCTAACTCTGCCGCCGAGGTCCGCACAATCAAATACTTCTTGCCTCGCACTCCTGCTGCCAATGGCGAGGACTTTCTTGGTGTACTTCAGATGCAAAGTTCTCACTTTCAAACTCTTCACCATAGCTTTGGGAAGCGTAGGCAGAGCGCCTCTCGAGTTTTGCCTAAACTCTAGAAGGCGGTCCGCCAGGTTCCCTGGAACAATGAACGCGGTCATGCACACATTGCTATCAAATCACCGAATAAGTTGGAGTATGACGACCACAGAATCAAAAGACTTACACGTTCACCATGAGCTCCTTATAAGCAGGGCGAACGGAAGCGTAGAATCCTTGCATAGCCTCAACGCCAGGACCAAGAGGGAATGTCTTTGACGACGAAGGGAAGAAGTAACGGCTTTTCCCAACGCGTACTCCAACTCTGTTCGCGTATTGCTGAAGCACCAGATTGAGAGCAGAGACGAGAGGAAGAGTATCATAATCTCTAGACTTGGGATTCCCGTCCATGTGACTGTAGATATATAGAATATATGATTAGGGATTTCGTTGAGCATCAATAAATTATAACGGACCTGGTCAATTGGGATGGGTCCAATTCCCGCTGGAATATGATGGAGATGTTATACGTCTTCGACTTGTCCGAGGGCTTCTCATGTTCATCAAAGAATGGAACCTGTATATCGAGCGGTTGCGGTAATTCCTTCGCCGACACCAAACGTTGGCTGCGATCGTGAGCTGTGTATGGAAGGTGGGGTTTAAAAGCCTGGCTCAGCTCAAGGATATCGAAGAGCCGCATCTTGATGCGATTGATGTCCGTCTTGGGGGTAATCTCGACACTGTAGTCGTAAATAACAGTCTTGGGGACTTTGACGGCGAAGAAATTGGCACGCAGTGTGATCGGATTGCCCACAGTGCCATAACCTGGACGGAGGGGTCGCTCTGGCTGGACCTTGAGAGACTTGAAGCCGTCGATAAGCTTTTGCAAGCTTTGAGGGGCCAGCTGGGATGGTACTTGGGCTGGAACGTCTTCTTTGAAGATGACAGGGCCTGTCGGACCACCTCCCCTACCACCTCCTCGACCTCCTCCTCGACCACCTCCGCCTCGTTCCCCGCTTCCTCCTCGACCGCCTCCTCGACCGCCTCCGCCTCGTTCCCCGCTTCCTCCTCGACCGCCTCCACGGTCCCCACTTCCTCCCCGCCCACCGCGAGCACGAGATTGGCCTCTTCCTCTGTCGGACATGTTGGTTCCAGGTCAAGATAGGATGTAGCCATTCGAGGCGAGGCGTCTTTTATATCATGATGGAATTAAGCGCCCAAGAGCACGCAATGGGGCCGGCTACCGGGCCATGTGAGAGAACACGTTACTTCTTTGGCCAATGCGCTTCAGAAGTCCACAATGCCTTTTTGACTCATTACATTTGTTCTTTTATGACACGACGCTTTACTTCCCTGGTCATTACTGTTAGAACAGTACAAAAACAATATGAGGGACATACGACTGTTGTGTCGAAAAGGCCCACAAACTACCAAGATCTAGATAGTGAAGGCGTGCCGTTGGAACTTCGTTAGGAGGTTGGGTATTTCCAACTGAATGCTCCCCGTTATGGTAGGCTCACGGGACGGTTGTGGTTGAGAAGGGAGGAGCAAAGAATAGATCAAATTCTTCACATCAATTAGACCAAGCTCCAATCGACAAACCGATGCAAACACTCCTGGCGGGTCACAAAAGTCGGGCGCAAGCGCACTCAGTAACCTAGATCATAATTGAGCACTCAGACAATCAAGCTCCAGCATGCGCAACACGTAAATGAAAGCAGATCCATTTGCAAATGTGAAAGGTAAGATAGACAAGAAATAGGAAGAAAATGCTCAAGAAAAGTTTTGGTGTCTGCGTTGAATAGTTGAAATGAAGGAATGAACGAAGGTCGGTTACCATGCAAAGATAAGGAAAAATAGTATGTGAAAGCGAGTCCATAATGACGAAGCCGAAATGTTTGTATGGAAAGAGGGCGAGGAGAAAGGGGCATGCAGGGATTTGTGGTAATCAAGGCGCAGTGTACTCGTCCAATGTAAGCACATCGCTCCATTGGTCGGTCTCGCTGTCGTTCTCCTCGTCTTCGTCATCGCCGACTTCACCACCCTCATCCTCCGTTGCGGTCCCTGTGGCCGCCCACGAGCACCGCGCTGTGCAATCTTCCGAACCGTCACCACTACTGCTCTCGTACTCCGAATCGTTGGGTGGGACAAGAGCAGCCTCGATGACATCGACCTTGGCCCCGGACTCCAGTGGCAGACCAACATTTTTGACCACAATGCCCACGCCGGACAGAGCCAAGACAGAGCGTGCCTCGGTATTGTCGACGACCTGTTCAGAGTCCTGCGGGCTCAACTCAAAAACGGCGGTAACCTCTCCAGAGTCTAGAAACCTGTCGGCACTTCCGAAGCTTTCGTCCGACGTTCTGTCCTGAGACAAGTCCAGCGAGCTACCAGAGTCTTCCTTCGAGTCACGCGTGTTCCGGTGCAGCGAACTTTGGGAGTAAACCGACGAGCAGTCGTTATAGAACATGTCCCTGAAGTCCTCGTCCTCTGTCTCAATCTCGCGGAAGGTTCTCAGGACCATCTCCATGGACACCTCCCAGCTCGCCCTCGCTGACCGCTTGGTCTCTTCCTCTTTCCTCACGGCGGCGGCGAGAAGCGCTGACTTGCTCTTGCCGCCATGGAGCGAGAGGTGCTTATGTAGGCGAGCCTTGACTCCGTCGGTCAACGTGACCTGACCATCCACCCAGGCAAGGGACTCGCGGCGTTTGGCCCATTGCAGCTCGTCATCCGAGTCACACTCGAACGAGTTCTCCAGCTGCGCAAGAAGGCAATCAACAATCTCATCCTTGCTTGGCGATGTCCGGAGGAGCTCGCGCAGGATGGTGTCTGCCTGCGTGAGTGCAGTTGCCGTTCCAGTCTTCGTCCGAAAGGCCCTGTCCACGATATCACCTTTATGACGATCGGCGTTGGTATAGCCGTCTACAACGTTGTGATAAGGTGTGACGAGAGCCTTTGGAAGGAGAGCGGGAGTGCAGTCGGAGAGTGTGATGTCTTTCGAGCTGTGCGAGCCGTAGGAGTTCTTCGCATCGAGGGAGTATTCAGAGTAGTCAGAGTCCTGGGCGTTGAGCGTCTCTAGAGAGTCCTGGGGTTCATTAGAGTCCTGAGAAGTTTCCGAGTCGTGCGTGTCCTGAGAGGTGTCCGAGTCCTGGGAGAACTGAGCCAGAGCAGACAGGTTGGTCGAGCTGGGGCTCATCACAACAGCAAAGTGGCCATTAGACAGAATCCGGGCCTGTGCTAAGCGAAGGGCGGCATCTGCAGCTTCTTCAGCAGCATATTCCTCAAGCTCACGAGCCACTTCGTCGTCTTCATGGTCGCAGATACCGACTTCAGCAGTACAAGGATCCGTAGGCGCGTCGACAAAGTACGCCATGTCAGGGGACAGGAACTTGGGGGTACCATTGAGACAGAGTTCGACTGATTGGGTGTCAGAGGAGAGAGACCGAATCGAGCGCGTGCTTTCGGCATCCGAGTTGTAGGGGGAGCTCTGGGTCAGAATGAGAGCCGGGCGTATCTTGACAACGCGCGAGGTGCGACGAGCAGTACCTTCTACCAGAACGCGAACCTGACTGGTAGGTGTCAACGGAAGACCACAAGTAGGAGCGGGAGAAGGAGGGAGGTGTTTCGGAGGGGCGGGGAACAAGTCAAGGAGGTCACTAATGGACTCGCTGTCTCTGGCAAAGCCTCCGTCCGAATCAACGTCGTAGGTGTCGTCATTGATAACAGTAGGCGGATGAACTACGATGCATGAGTACGCATGTTGGACTGAATCGAAGAAAACAAATACCAAATTGCACCGAGCGTCCGGGTTTAGCGGTTTTCGACATTGTTGTTACAAGGATAGCATCTTTACGAGGGTCGTAGTACTCAACCACGGCGGAGCACGGAAGTGCAACTACTGAACAGGGCGTGATAACAACCGTTTTGACTACATCTAATAGATGTGAGCCTCATATTGATGGACGAATTGATTCAACTGACTTAAAGTCTTGTCTTGCACTTGCTTGAAAGTTGCTTCGACGATACGGCTTTTGACGGGATGGACCGTCGAGACTGGCCGACTAGGACGCCGGGCTATCGGAGAGGGATCGTCTTCAGTTACTTCTGGGGGTGGTAGCTGGACGTCCTTCTGGATATGAACGACATTCCCATCCGTAGCTATTCCGACTTGTCAGCTGTATGCGGGCAATAGATGGTCGTCGGGCTGACCTAGATCAGCTTTGGCCATGCTGGAAGGGGAGAGGCCAGATTCAAGGTCGCTGGGCACATTGACATGCGTCGATTTCTTGGACACGAAAATCTGCATGATAGATGCGCGGAGGAGAGCGAGGAATTGACAGATAGTGGCGAAGAAAGTTATGATGCTGGCCATCTCGATTGCTGATGATTTCCAATAAGTCTCTGAGAGATATCGGAATAGGCCGAGCGAAGAGAGCAATAACAATTTGCCACTGAAGATTCCGACGTGCCATGCTCTGTTTTATGCAACTGGGAGGTCTGAGGCTGACGAGAAAACCGTGTTCGAAATACACCTGAGTGGCAGACAGTCCTGACAGTAATTTCAAAGTCTTCTTCGCAGACTCGTCCACTAGTACACAATGTCGCAGCGCAGATACACAGACAGGATCACAATCCTCGTTAGAAACATCGCAGTTGGAATCCTTGCTGAAAAACCTGCTACAGTGAAGATACGACGAGAATCGAAATTCTACAGGATGATTAATGTTGAATGAGCCTAGCGCTATCAATAGAGTTGTAAGACAGCACGCACCCTGATATAATTGCAGCCAGATGGACTCATACGAGCTGTGGAAAAGGCTTCGTCACAGGTTGAGTGTGAGGTGGAAAGAAGAAACAAGTGTCGAAATAAATATGATGGTGCCGCCACGGACCGGTTCCCACCGGGGCTGTCAAGCGCTCACGAATCGGTCTTCGACAACGACGACGACAACAGCGCCGACGCATGTGTTCAAGGCCACGATGACTTCCTCCCGCTTGAAGGCCCTTCTCTGGCTTGCCCTTACCCATACTGTAGCCATCTACTTGTTTACACGAGGATTTCTCCTCACACGACTTGCTCTCCCCGATCACTCAGCGACAGACAACACACTACATAGGACACACTCACGCGCTATTCTACTAATAATCGACGCGTTGCGGTTCGATTTTATCACTCCAAACCCACCTCGGCCTGCTTCGCCGTTCCATCACAATGTGTTGACGCTGCCGCGCGAGTTGACGGAGAAGAACCCGAAACACTCCTTCATCTTCAATGCATATGCGGACCCACCGACAACTACATTGCAGCGGATAAAGGGAATCACAACGGGATCCCTTCCGACGTTTGTGGACATTGGGAACAACTTTGGAGGGTCGTCTATCGAAGAAGACTCGCTCATAAAGCAACTCAAGATTGCCGGCAAGAAAGTGAGCCACCTATCGCTCTCTGCAGACTATTCTGACGCGACGTAGATGGCTTTCATGGGAGACGATACATGGATGTCCGTTTTCCCCGAGTCCTTTGACATAAAACACCCTTTCGACTCCTTCAACGTCGAGGACTTGCACACGGTTGACGAAGGTGTGATCGAGCACCTATTCCCCCTCCTCAACAATGCCTCGAAGCCTTTTGACTTCCTCGTTGGTCACTTTCTCGGTGTAGACCATGTCGGTCATCGAGTAGGCCCAGACCAGCCCAGCATGAAGACCAAATTGCAGCAGATGAACGACGTTCTGTCTCGTGTCGTCAGAGATATGGACGAGGAAACGCTTTTGGTTGTGCTCGGCGATCACGGAATGGACAGGTCCGGAGACCATGGTGGAGACGGAACTCTGGAGACATCCTCCGCGATGTGGATTTACAGCAAGGGTGCACCATTGACAGACACCTCATCCCCGGTGCCCAGCGGTCTTCTCCAGTACAAACGCTTCCCGGGTACCAGCATACCACATCGGTCTATTCAGCAGATTGACGTTCTCCCGACTGTTTCGCTTTTGCTCGGACTTCCCATTCCCTACAACAATCTCGGCAGTGTCATCCCAGAACTATTCTGGCGTGGCGACTCACTTCGGAAAGCATTGAAGATTAACGCTGCCCAGATTATGGGTTATCTCAAAACTTATCGCTCCAGCCCGTCCAGTAGTGAACTCGATGATGCATGGGATAACCTGTCGGCAGCGTGGAAGGCCACGGAGAACAGCAACCTATCAACGGAAGCGCAAATGGTGGTCCTGAACAACTTTAACCGCCTTGCGCTCTCTGCATGCCGCGCCATGTGGGCACAGTTCAACCCTTTGCTTATGGCTCTGGGGCTGTCACTTCTCAGCATCAGCCTCTGTGCTGCCTGGTCCATTTACACCGGCCTTTCAATCGCCGGAAACGACTGGGACGCATTTCTTTCCAATCGCCTTGGAACTGCGACTAAAGCTGGAGCAAGTGGTGCTGTTATTGGCCTTGTCTCACAGCTTGTATCCAGTGCATTTATCACCGGACTTGGCAAGGTTGACGCAGTCTTGTTCGGCGCGTTCCTTGCCTCCTCGATGGCGTTTATCGTAACATCGCCACCCAGGATATCGCTGGAAACTTTCAAATCGACGCCATTCATACTCATTCTCCACGGCGTTTCCTTTTTGTCGAACTCTTTTACCTTTTGGGAAGACAGGATTGTGCCATTCCTGCTCATCACGTCGATAGTTCCATATGTCCTCACCGGAATCAGCGCTCCTTCGCCTCGCCTTCGCTACAGGATCTTGGGCTTTTCTGCCCTATTTGCTGTCTGCGTTCGACTCATGTCCATCAGCACCATTTGCCGGGAGGAGCAGCAGCCATACTGCCATGTCACTTTCTTTGCCTCCTCATCGCTTCCATCTCCCCCAGTCCCAGTTCTCTACCTCTCTGCGCCAGTGGCACTATTATTGCCTTATATCCTCAATCGTATTTTGAGGATCACGCGCTCCGACAACGGTCTCGCCCAGGTCTTTTTCCCGTTCATCCTCGCTCCTGGTCTCCTTGCGGGGTCCATTTACTGGATAATGGAATGGGCTGACTCTGCCACAGTACTCGGCGATGAGTGGACTGGCGTATTACGGGCGGGGAGGACATTCGTATCGAGGACGTCCTTTGGGTGGGTTCTCATCGCTGGGCTTGCTCTTTGGTGGCTTGCCCCACTCTGCCTTAATGTGTCCGTTACACAGAACCAGGACAAGCGCGAGGTGCAGGTCCTGGGGTTCGCGAACGCCTTTGGGGCGCCATATCTCATCTTTTGGAGTGTTACACTTGCCTTGGTCTACATCAGTTCCCAACTTACAGGCCAGCTTGTTTTGGCACTCAGTGCAGTAGCACTGATCGCATATCTTGAGATGCTGGACAGTGTACGGGACGTGAAGGGCATCGAAGCTGCATTCATTGGGCAATCTTCGAACCCATCAGCAGTCCTGGACGCCGCTTCGTCTGCTGCGCTCACCCCACCTCTTCGCTTCGCCGACATCGTGCCCATCGCTCTACTTGGTCTACTCACGTTCTTCGGCACGGGCCATCAAGCGGTGATCTCCTCTATCCAGTGGAAATCAGCCTTCCTGCTCACATCCACCGTCAGCTACCCATTCTCCGTCATCACCGTCTTCCTCAACTCCCTTGGCCCTATATTCCTCTTCGCGCTCGCGGCGCCGTTGGCTGCGCTTTGGAATCGTGGGCCTTTGCCGACGGACGAGAAACAGCGCGATGCCGACGTTCAGGTCAAAGGCGAAAGCACGCGCGCTGCGCTGGGTGTCATGGTCTACTATTCGGCGTTACTGCTCGGGGCCGCCGTCAGTGCAGCAGTCTTGCGCCGGCATCTGATGGTGTGGAAGGTGTTTGCGCCGCGGTTTATGCTTGCAGCGCTGAATGTATTGGTGGTGGACGCTGCCGTATTGATTGGTGTCGGCGTCGGCGTGGAGCGAATCACCGCGAAAGTCGTGAAGATTTTCAAGGGAGGAGCACTGGCAACTTCTCAAACGGCACAAGAGGTGAAGAAATAACAAAAGTATAATCAAGTGAGGATATGAGGACGCAGCGTGTAAGTAAAGGAATGGACTAAGTACTTCTGGACTTCCAGTAGAGCGTACGAGTAATTTATAGGTTGAGGTTTACATTTTGAGTTGTGACGAAGTTGCTCGGGATCATGCCTACAGCACCTCTACGAGGGCCAGACAATAATTCTCCCTTCCACCACCCATCATCTGAAATCACCGTTACTCCAATAGTGTCGCCCTCCTCCAGACTTAAATCTTCAGTGTCTGCCGATTCATAATCGTAGAGTGCCCTGACTACAAGCAAAGCCAGGTTATCTCACACTCATGGCAATAGTGGAGGGGTTTACAAACCATGAAAGAGGTATTGTGAAGGAGCGTCAACCTGCCCACTGTGGGGTCGTTCTCCACCCTGATTTGTATGTGGAGTTGGTGTAGCTGGTGTCGGTGAGGGTGAGGGTGATGGTGATGGTGCCACTGGAGCGCCCACAGGCGTGGGGAGTGGCTGCCTCCCCAAGATAACCTTGGCTGCCTCCTCTGATGGTTCCAATTTCTCGAGGGCGACGCGTACGGTTTCGCATGCCTT
The DNA here is from genome assembly GCA_013368295.1 of Psilocybe cf. subviscida. Lineage (NCBI taxonomy): Eukaryota > Fungi > Basidiomycota > Agaricomycetes > Agaricales > Agrocybaceae > Psilocybe > Psilocybe cf. subviscida. The sequence goes on along the minus strand of JAACJJ010000029.1, from coordinate 2,209,873 downwards.
TGATAAAGTGTTTGAGAAATTTGAGTAACCTGAATGAGACAAATTAATAGAACAAACCTCGTCGTCGGCAACACACGCAGTCGAAATGTGATTGGCATAGTCCCACATCACTTCTTTGACTATGCTCAAGTTCTTCTCCTGCAACTTGACGCACCGACTCCTAAACTTCATATCTTGAGGGGTCGCAGGGGTGTTGCTTGTGCCTGCCCGAAGCACATCTTCTGATAATGTGCTTCCCACAGATGACATTATACTTTCCAGTTCAATGCTGCTCCCAGTGAGGCGCGCCACAATGCCATCCGCCTCCCTCTTGATGTCTGCAGAAAGCTTGACGTGCGTGGCTGCTTGTTTGTCGGTCTCCCGTAGGAGTGCGCGGACACATGCCTGCAGATCTCTATACAATATTGTGAGTCGAAATGCTTTGCTGGGGCGATTTACTAAGATCAACTCACCCTGATGAGGGATAACGATGATGGGCGCTAATAAGGCCAGTAAGCCTGGAGAGGCCCAATGCGTATTCTTCCTCGAGTTGCGCTCTATAGAGGTCGTCTTGATGAGGCGTCTTATTATGAGGACTTATCTACGCACCGGGCGATGTAGACTTTGCTCAACTCTTGGGCCAAATCTTTCACCTTTTCAATGCGTTCCCGCACAGGAGACAATGTATTGGCGATCTCTGGCATTTCCACCATTACATATGCATTGATCTCCTCTGGTGTGTTAATTTCTGAGTCGAGATCGCTACCATCCAGTGTTGCTGAAGCATCAGGCAATGAAGTAGACTCGAGGCCGAGGAGTTCGGATGCTACAGGTAGTCCATGAATGCACAACTCTAACGAACCATTTTGCTGCCGCTCGAATGTCGAAAACCGCTCAGGACCTTGATGAGATTCGTTGAAAAGCCTCGCGAGATCTTTGTATCCTGCTGGAGCGAGGACCGTTCCTGCGACATTAGTGTCCTGTATCGATCTCAAATGCGCGTCGAATGCCAGGCATTGTTGGAGCTGCCCCGCTTCGTACACGCAGACATCCTGAAGTTGGTTCGGGTTGATGAGATGAAATGTCTGCGTTGACACGCGAGAGAGATAGGTGAACATGCTTAAAAGGGTATTTGCAGGAAGAGGAGCCAGGAAATGAACCGTCAATGAAGGCTGACTTGCAGTATTTATGCAGGTTCCCAGGCACCGCGTTCAGCCAGACCCTATGAGCTTTATACTTGGGGCTGTGATAGTGGTTACGTCGTCTCGCGATAGATCATTCTCCGTACAGACAGGAAGTCATCGACATCATTAATGGTTCACATGATTCAAGCCAGTGATTGTACTTGTTGAACCACCGATGTAACTTTCCAAATAGGCGCCCGTTCCCACAAGGATAGGGGCTAAACGTAACAAGTCGTCAACATCTGTTCGCGACCTGCGCATTGACAGCAATTCGTCTTCGTAGCGTAGATATACGTACTTGGATACATGTATGTTGACTTCCGCATTCATTTGATGGTAGGGCCACTTAATCTCAACTTGATCCTGTACTCCTGATGCAGATGGACGCCGCTCGTCCCATCATCCATATTCGCAATTGCGCTCGGCATCGTGTATGACCTAAATTCAGATGCCTAGATTAGATAAGTCTTCGACAGATGAACATCTAGAATGACAACCACCTTTTCACAAATTTTCGCATTGATTTCTAATTTTATTGACCACCTCCTTCAACCTGATTGCACCATCGTCCTCCAGCACATCGCAGTCCCAGATATCTGCTGGGGTATGTTCATGCCCCGTCTTATCTGCATCCTGGGAGTGTATCCGGGCGGGCATGATTCCACTCTCAGGGGTGACAGAGTAGAACGCCATGCGAGTCCCAAAGACACTCACGGCGTTCAACATTGGGAGGGGACAGTACGGAAGCAAATCGCGCATATGCATACGTATGTGCGACTCCGCAGCCTGGCGAGCAGACAAACGCGTGAGACTGCCATACGAAAACAGGTCCAGAATGAAGACAGGTGTATGTTGATAGTAGATCGTAAACGTTGTCCTTGGCGACGTGCTGGATAGCTCACTATGGTGGTGTACCTGAGGAAACACTGTGTACGGTGTGTTCACTGGGAAGAGAGTGTTAAGAAGCTTGTTATACGCTGCTGGAGTGAAGTCTGACTCCAAATCCGGCTTCGCTCCTCGAAAAGAGTCCATAATCTCCTGCGCCCACGGAGCCATTGTCCGTCTTTTGAAGTTTGTTAACTTCCTGTCGCTTCCAGTAGTTCGAAGGCCCAAGGTTAGATGAGTTGTGTTAGGAGTTATTGTAGTTGTCGAGTTGAATCAGATGATCACAAGCTGACTGCTATTGTACGTGTCCTATATTTGGCGGCCGCTAAAAAAAATCTCTCCACAGGCATTGAAAATTCACTACATATTAGGAACATAGACTTTTCGCCTGCTAAGTGCGAATGCCCACCCGCGTAATCTGCGTAGAACAGGGTGGTTCATTTCCGCGTGTTGGATGTCATCGACCACTGCCCCCTTGACGTTCGTCGCGCAAATCCTGACCGCAAGCAACGTTGCAAATAACTGTGATGTTCATAGTATCAGAAGGAATCATAAGCTGAGTTCAATGGCGTTTGTATGCGCGAGAAGTACTTTTGTACGATAATGACTGCATGCCAGCGAAAGACGCAGTTTCTGGAAAGAAGAATAGATTCACAGTGGCGACATAACTAAATTAGCTTTCTCAGGTCGTTTGTTTCCCTTATCAGCTCCCAGACGACTTCTACTCCTCTGAATTCTGCACATGCGTGCGAGGTTGAGGCCATAATTGTAGGAAGCCATATGGACTACAGGACCGCAGAACTCTTTGAGAGTGTGAAGGGCGAGAGAGATTTAGATCTTTCTTCTTGAAGGCATCGGTTCAGGACCCGTATAAAGTGCCTGCGTTCATGGAAAGAGTCGAACGTGAGGCTCAGCATGCGTATCATTCAAAAGCTAGGGGTTATCTGTCTGTTGGCAGTGGAAGGTCAGTGGAAACGCTGCAGACGGGTAAAGAGAAAAGAACTGACTTAGTACTTGTGCAGTATATTCCCAATCTATCCTCGATGTAACGGACAGTTGGCCACCTGGGCCAGGACAGCTCTTGGTTCCTCAGCAGCCGAACGTGGAGCTCATCACGATGCTCAACCAGGTTGACCCCAACCGTATCAAGGCCATCATCGAGAAGCTCGTCTCCTTCGGCACCAGGAACACACTCTCCAACCAGACGGACCCCGTGCGAGGCATCGGTGCTGCGCGGGACTGGATTGCGGCTCAGATGCGCACCTTTGCAGCCGCGTCTGGCGGGCGTATGACCGTCGACGTCCCCAGCTACCTCCAGCAGCCAACAAGCCGCATCCCGACGGCAACTGTGATCAGCAACATCGTCGCAACACTGAAGGGCTCCGACGAACCCAACCGCGTGTATGTCGTCTCAGGCCACTACGACTCGCGCGTCACGGACGTGCTCAACTTCTTGGACGACTCCCCAGGCGCTGATGACGATGCATCGGGCGTGGCGGTTTCGATGGAGTTGGCGCGGATATTCGCGACACATAGGTCTTCGGCGACGATGATGTTCGCGGCCGTTGCTGGCGAGGAGCAGGGTCTATTTGGGTCGAATTTTATGGCAACGACGCTGAAGAACCAAAGTGTCGATGTTCAAGGAATGCTCGATAACGACATTGTTGGTGCGTCCAAGGCAGACGACGGTACCAACGATCCAAATGACATCCGGATGTTTGTCTCTGGTCTTCCTCAGTCGAACACGGCGAATCAGGATCTCAATTTGGCTTCGATTGGGGGAGAGAACGATTCACCATCTCATCAGCTTGGACGATTCGTGGCTGAAGTAGCCCAAAAATCCATTACACAGATGAACGGTAAGCCACCTTTCAAAGATGATGATACATACTCATGACTGATTTATTTGGCATATATGCACCAGTTCGCGCAATTTATCGTCCGGATCGCTTCTTGCGTGGAGGAGACCACTTATCGTTCCTGGAACAAGGCTTCCCAGCAGTTCGATTCACTGAGCCACACGAAAATTTCGCTCACCAGCATCAAGATGTCCGCGTTGAAAATGGGATGCAGTTCGGTGACCTGATAGAATTCGTGGACATCGAGTTCAACGCCCGCGTCGCGAAAGTCAATGGTGCCGCCTTATGGTCGCTCGCACAGGCGCCTGGGACGCCAAAGAGTGTCATCATCGATACTTCCTTCTTGAGCAATAATTCGACGCTCAGATGGGCCGCAGATCCTAACCCAAACATAGCAGGATATGAGGTTGTGTGGCGAGAGACTGACGTGGCTCAGTGGACGCATGTGATCCCTGTAGGCTTGGTGACGACGACCACGGTCAATTTGTCGAAGGACAATGTTCAAATGGGCGTCCGGGCAGTGGGCAAGAACGGCTTCAAGAGCCCTGCTGCATTCCCGATGCCGGGTTGAAAAGACATGTCTATTTGGATCGTTTGCAAAGGATTGACCCCATGTACTATTGAAAGAAGAAAGAGGATGAATAAATTTGGTTTTCCCGAGTCTCAAGGAGACGCAGTGTCGATTATATGTACAATCTGCTATATTCTGCTTATGCTGAACCTCCAACCTCTGAAAACAACGTGAGCAATTATCGCAAAAAAGTGAGGAAGGCGGACATACGCTCAACCATAACATCAATGGTATCTGATGCACGATATCAGTGGGAACGATACAAAATCGATGGCGTCTCGCTCACCGTTGTCCTCCATATCAAGTGTTGCTGGTGTATCATCGTCGTTTATCCTGGTGCCATCATACAGGAACCTACACCGTAGTAGCAAATTGTCAGTAATGCCCAAAACTTGAGAGAGGATATCCATTCCCAGTCGTTATGGGCAGAAGGTTTCACAAACCTAATACTATTAACGTCCTTGCCAACCTTGCTTGCATAGGCGCCTTGGAGCTTGCTCAGCTTGGTACTCCTTTTGATCTTGAAAAAGACCTCCTCGCCAGCAGCACTAACGACCTAGTTCCAGAAGAGATAATGAGTTAGAAGGGTCTCGGAGAAGACAAGAAGATGTAATGACTCACCTTGATGTTAATAGTCGTGTTAGAATCCTCGAGCTTGGGCTCGGGGTCCTGGGTATGTTGTTGCTGCTCCTCGTCGGACATTGTGTTTAAGCGCGTGAAAGCGTTCGATAAAGACTATGAAAGGATTACGAGACTCGAAGCCGAGATGAAGATGTTGACCAGTGGTTCAAAGCGATGTGGTTGTTGAAAGGAGAGCCGTCGCTGAAATCTACCCGCTGATTATATAAGCATCCTGAGAGCCATCGGGAGTGGCCTCGAAGTCTCAGTGAAGGCATGTTGACTGCATCTCATGCAATATTTCTTTGCCTAATCCTCTAATCATGCAAAGAAAAGATCACGACTTATCAAATGGGTCAAGACTCAAAATACTGCATTGAAAGTAAGATAGATTAAAGTACAATGGTGATTCTTGAATGATTTGGGATACTATTGAATAGTAAGTTGAAGCCGAAAGCATGGCGATGGAAAGAGTGTTGAGGACATGCGTCCTAGTGATGTACGTAATAAAAGCAATGGAATAGCGAGTTGCAAATCGGAAACAGAGAGTGATACTGCTAAAATTGATGAATAAATAGGTTGAAATACGAAGCTAGTATGTCATAAACGCCCAGAGGAAGAAAGTAAGAAACTTAGAAACGAAAGCGACAGAATGTTGATGCAGATAAACAGATGAAGACTACGCCCGGTTGGCGACCATGCGAGAGACGTCCTTTTCCTTCTTCGCAGCCCTGCTGAGAAGGCGCTTGGCTTTGAGATACTCCTGGTCCTCCTCGTCCGAGTCCGCCCACATATCGACGTGCGAAGACGCAATCGTCTGGGCGGGCTGCGGGTAGACTGGTGCCGGCGCTTGGAGAACCAGTGGCTGTCGCTCACGCTCAATGGGGCGCTCTGCAGTGAACGCCCATGGCGCATGCAGCTTCTGTTCTTCCTCGTCGTCGTACTCGATCGCTGGCGGAGAAGGAGAGAAAGTGGGCTGGAGAGAAACGCGCACGCTCTTCCGACGACGAGGTTCCTGGTTTTCGGATAGTACTGGAGAGGCTACGGACCGGGGCTGTCCGACGACGGTGGATGCAGCTGAATGCGACAACTGGGCTTCGCGGGGCTTGTCAGCCTGCTCATGTCCTACAGCGTGTCCGTTCACTGCAGGAGGAGGGGCGGCATTTTGTGTTCGGCGCCCTGAGGATGACCTGCGGACAAACTTGGGCCTGCCGTCAGGCCCTACAGCATCCTGCGCGTCCAACATCTCGTCGCCAGTTTCATAATTGGACTCATCCCCGGATTCGTCATCAGGGGGAGGAGGAGGGCCGCGCACAGGAGCCTTCCCCTTTTCCGCTTTCGTAAACCGGGGCGTGGAAGAGTTATCACCGTCCCACGGAAGCCGCCCGTCGACTGGAGGTGGAAGCGGTTTCGGCGAGGCACTCGCTTGCGCGCGAGACGTCGTTATAACTGGAGACGGTGAGCGGCTTGTTCTCAAAGCACTTCGTAGAGGCACTTTACCGGGGCCAACTGGCTGAGGATGGTACTGCGGTTGCGAGACAACCTGTGGTCTTGGCTGAGCGGGCGGCGTAGTGGAAGCCATCGTCGTCGATTGTACAAGTTTCTCTCGCTGTTCAAACACAGACTTAGGTGCCGTAACCTCGAACATGCCCGTCCGAGAAGTGGTGGTTGCTGGAGGTGCGATCGGAACCTGAGGGACAGTGGGTTGCGCAGTCGTCTTCTGATCACTCAGAGCCTCGTAGTACTTGCGGCCCATCGGAGGTGGCGCCTTCACAACATCGATCATCCCAGTTGGCACCTGCGATCCTCCAACACTCTTCTGGACCTTCGCATCACGACCCCAGCCCTCCCTGTTCACCCTAGCCACATCCTCCACGATGCTCATCAAACTCGCCGCAGGGCCAAGCGGTTGGATCAACGTCCCACCACTCGCCGCCTTCGTATGTTGCGAAGTGGGTGCTACCACCGGTGCTCCAGTCGCCGGCCCTAACGATGCTGTCCTGCGATTCTCTCCGCTGGTGCCCATGCCTTGACCAAGGACAGTCTGCTTTCTCCTCGCAGCAGCACTACCGGCGCTGGCACTAGATGTGTTCCTAGACAAAGCGCCACCTTGTGTATGGGCTTGCGTCGCCCAGCCAGGCTCCGACACAAGCGTACCGCTCGGGTGTTTCCCTCCAGCTGGCATAACAGTGGCTCCACCGACTGTCGGCGGCGTTACCTTCTTTCCAGCAGCAGCGGCGGCGGCCGGTGGAGGAGGTATGGTAGACGCCGCCGTCGACTTGACAGAAGCGCGTCGTGCTGGCGGGGTGGCTGCTACGACAGGTCCAAGGGAGCTCAAAAGTGGCGAAGCGGGCACAGGAGGAGGCAGAGCACTAGTCGAAACTGTACTCTCGGGCGCCTGAGGTTTCTTCTTCGTCAGACTCTTCTTCCTGGGGACTTGCGCCGACGGCGCAGCGCCTGTATCGCTCGCGTACTCCCGATTAGCGACTACATGTGCAGCTTTAGGCGCGGCAGAAACCGTTTGAGGCTGCGGATGGTAGTGGGGTTGCTGGGACTGCATGTGCACATGAGGCTGTTGATATTGTCGAGCTTGTGGCTGCGGCGAGCGTATGGCAGACTTCAAAGGTTTGTTGTCCGCAGCAATCGCTGTCGCCTGAGCGGCAACACCTGGGGCTCCAACCTCACTCGCCACTCTCCTACGCCCAAGGTCGACTATCATCGCCCCATTCTCATCCTCCGTCCAGCTCTTCCTATTACCCATCGTTCCATCCACACTCGAACTCCTCCGATGCTCGTTCAGTAGCCACTGTGGTCCAGTAGCAGTACGAGCAGTAGGCGCGATTTTGGGCATGGTGGGGGCCCGAGGAACAGACAACGGTGTAGAATGCGGAGGAGGCCTGGTTTCGAAGTAATTCTCGTTGTCCGAGGCAATGATGCCAGGAGATCCTGCTGCCCCAGGACCTCGCTTCTTCAATTTGCGGCCTTGAACAGTTCCGGGAACTGTAGGTGCGGTGCTCGTGCCGACCTCGCTCGAGGTCCGGTTCCGCTGCGCGACGCCTGCTCCGACATTTGGTACAGTGGACGGGGTGCCGAGGCCGACGCTGGCAACGGTGCTCGCACCAACGCCCTTCGACTGATACGGCCTCCGCTCTAGATCCTCATTGAAGCTTCCGGCTCTTGTGATCTCTCGCAGATTCTTGTCCGTGCGCGTTTCCCAGCCTTTCTGACGTTTCTCTTCGTGTGTGCGTGAAGAGAACAAGCCACGGCGTTTGCTTAGCACCTGCTTTGGAGATTCCTCGTCGGAATCGGACATGTCGTTGCGCTCGACTAGAACGGGTGAGTCTTGCAGCTTGGACGGTGAAGAGGGTTCGGGATGTGAAGGCAGCTGCCTCGGAGCAAAAAGGTTCTTTATACCCCCAAAGAAACCTCCCTTAGACGGTGACGTATTGGTGGATTTGCCTGCATCAGAGACGGATAGGTGCGCATCCGAATCATGAGCACGGCGCATTGGAGGTCGAGATTCTGCTCCTTTGGTAGGAGTGGTGTCTTTGCCAGAATGGAAAAACGCGAATCGCTTCTTCTCCTTGCCTGGAGTCCGTTCAACGTCGTCATCGACTATAACAGGCTTCTGCTTTCCTGTGTCGAGGGTGCCGCTTGATTGTCGCTGTACTGCCTCTGGTGCACGAGATACTCCCGCCTCTGCCGTTCGCTGTGCTTGCTCATGCTCCTTCTCTTTCTCAGCCTCGATCTCCTTCCTCCTGGCCTCCGACATGAATCGTGGATTCTCCACAACCTCCAGCTTGCCCTCCTGCAAAAGCTTGTCCTCGCGATCACTAGCGTCATCCGACTTCTGTGATGTCCCACCAAGACTCCGGCGCCTAACATCTTCTTCCGTGATCCGCCTTTCCAGTTTATGGGTGTGGAATGCGGAAATGATTGGTGGTGACGTGAAGCTCGATCGCCGTTGAGGAGTTGGGGCTGGACTGGTCGTAGGAGTCGAACGTGGGGAGATAACGTCTTCCTTTGACTCAGAGGGGGCAGCTGTTGGGTATCCGTATGTGTAACCCTCGATAGCATGCGGTGGGGGCACATGTATTGATGAATAGTCCGACTTGATTGACTCTGCCTTTTTTGGGACTGGAGGTGCTGCGTCCTTCCCAGAGATGAAGAGCGGGACGGCTGGAGCATACGTAACTGTTTCGATTTTATACGTAGTGGGAGTGGCAAGTTTTGACAATGATGAGCCATTGCTGGAGTCTGAAATGACTTGTTGGTCGTTCAAGCTGGGTTGTGGTTCATCTTGCGCGTGTTCGAGAAGTTCGGGCTCATGTTCGTCTTCGCCATGCTGAACCTCACCAAAAGCGCCAGTGTTCAGGACTGCTGCCATGCTGACCGGAGGCGGCGCATTATGCATGGAATTCACCTGAGACACTGATTGCGAGGGTCCAATAGACGAGAAATCGGAGAAAGGGCGCGAGCCTTCGATTGTCCTACTGTCCGAGCGAGAAAATTGCTCATCTTGAGGTAACCGGTCTGAGATTCATATCAAAAAACTTTCCATGGTGAAACGCGTTGCACAACGCACCTGAAGACTTGCGCAGCTGGTCAAGCGTCCGTAAGGCTTCCTTTCCGAGCTCATTCCATGCCCACCCACAGTCCATCATAGCTTTCATCCGTATTCCGAGTCCGTCACGTATAGCGGCACTTCTCTTCTGCTCGAGTTCACGTTCTTTCGAGGCGAGATGGGCTTCACACGCTTGCAATTCCGTCTGGGCGGCAGCCAGTTTGCTTGAGGTGGAATATGAAGAGGAGAGTGGTCCTGTGACTGTGTCAGATGTGATACAGTGAGGAGGAGGAATGAACATACGAGAAGGCGGCGGTGAGGGTGAATCATTTTGCCCGGAAGTGGACAGCGACAATGAGGACGAAGAAGGGAAAGTTTGCGGGCTCAACAAAAGAGAATCTCGAGCACCACCCTTCTGGGACTTTGAGGCCTTGATCAGGCGCGTAACGCTGCAATAATTGTTAATCAATGTGATTGTTTCAGTTTCATTCAATGCTCACAGTATCTCTCTGTCGCGCATGATGTTGCCTACTTCCTCTTCCGCGTCCTTCAGCGTTCGCATGGTCTCTCGCCACTCATCGACGCCCAAGGCATATCTCTTCAGCGCTGCATCGGACGCGCCAAGGGTGCCGGTAAGTTCCATGATGACATGGGAGACCGGGGGCGGCGAGGATGCAGCGTACGCCGCCAACGCTGCCAGTGTCGCACATGAGGAGTCGAGTAGATGGTTGACCTGCTTGGAATACTCTTTCTCCTGTTGTATAAGGTTCGTAAGCAGACGCGAGTCTGCCTGGCGGTGAACCATAGGCAATTAGATAGTTGAAGTGAGTAGAATAGAGAGGGAAGAACTTGGAAAGACCATGGTAATGATGCGCACCATTTGAACATATGTATCACGTCAGCAGGCAATGATGTCACCACATGGTCTATCAGACACGCGAAACGGCGTCAGATCACACCCGCACCGTGGTTCAAAAAGGCTAGAAGCATAACTCGGTAGGTCATCATCCAAGCAAAGGTATGTTGCCTCGAGATGTCATTCTCGTTGGAGCTCTGAGAATCAGAATCTACTGTCAGAATAGTCTGCGAAATTAGCTAGCCTCCGACATATGATTGCGATTGCCAGAGGACAAATATAGCACTGTCAGAAATGTTTCAAATTGGGATAGGAGATGTGTGGTTTACTAGAGCAGGTGTTGGCGAGGTCAACCTTCCGAAGGGCGCTGAACAATCTGAAGGATGTAGAAAATGTCGGATTACTGATTTGCGACGACTCAGACTACAATGCCTAAGTGCTGCATGTATTTCGCACCAGAGCTACTGTGGATGCTGAGTGGATTGCTTGAAATCCAATTGACAAGATCGACCTCGACTGATGCTCCTCTGGTGCGCCAAATTTCCTGGATGACAGCAAGTTCTGATACCCCGAAAGGTTGCTATTATAAAGACTCTTGAGTATACGACCTTTGCATGGTATGTCAGTATTTTTCAAGCAGTTGTCAGCATGTGTGAGCTCAACGTACTTGGAATGCAATCCATGACGTAGTGCAAAATCAGGGGATATCCATATTAGGAAGCGAAGCTTCTAAATTAGGGCATCTTCCGTGGAAAGACAACCCTCAGGGTTCCAATTAGGGGGGCAGTGATTCATGGGTAGATGGTCTACCTCTCGCTTCAGATATCGGTGGGATGCTCCTTGAGAATTCATATGACGAGAATTATTGCAAGATCATAGAGTAAAAGAACTGACAGACCTGAAAGCACCCCAAGTCTTTTGCAGCATTCAGTTGCTTTTCTTGGGTCAATATAATGTCGCCTTGGGGTGAATAAGAGTAACATCAGCCCACTTGCATCAGTTGGTCATTTGAAAGGCTTGCCGCTTCGTGCCACGACCCTCTTGCCCACATGAGCATTGTGCAGAGCACCAATTCCAAGATTTGCTCCACAATGCCGCTGACGGCTTCGCTCTCTAAATAACCCTCTTGTGAGGTGGCACGAGGTTACAACTTATAGAGGATAGCGCAGGTTCTCCTATCTCTGTAATCAGCACAGGTGTGCGTCACAATATTTAGACCTGTCAGCTATTTTGATAGACGATTTGCCCTTGTCCAAAGCATTCCGTCCCGTGTGAATGAAGGATCAATACATACAGGGCGTATGACACGCTCCGGAGGATTCTCTTCGTACAAAGAAGTTTGCAAACCCCAAAATAGTTGCTATCTGATATTACATGTGGCAGCAAGAGGACTATTTTTCTCTGGCTGCGTCTTGAGGTTATAAAGGAAGGGAGCAATTTGAACGAGGATGCGTAATCAACGTGCAAGATGCAGATAAAAACTGCTTTTGCAATAATTTCACTCTTGACACGAGGAGGTAAGCGCAAAAACTGAACCAGCTTTGTGAAGCACCCGCTTAGCTTTTGATTCCCCAGCCTTTTCGCAATCGATCAACGACCTCAGCACATGGCCGCCCGGTCCAGGACAGGCGCTTCAGCCGCAACAACCTGACGTCGAGCTCGTCTCCATCCTCAGCCAGATAGACCCCAATCGCATCCAAACCATCATCGAAAAACTTGTGTCTTTCGGTACACGCCACACATGCTCGAACCAGACCGACCCTGTCCGGGGCATTGGGGCTGCCAGAGACTGGATCGCATCGCAAATGCAGTCCTTCGCGGCCCAGTCCAACGGACAAATGGTGGTGACAGTGCCCAGCTATCTGCAGGCGGCGACAAAATCTGGGAGCATCCCGCACGACACCGTCATCAGCAATATCATCGCGACCTTGAAGGGCACACAAGAGCCTAATCGCGTGTATGTTGTCTCCGGGCACTATGACTCCCGTGTCACCGACATTCTAAACTTCACGGACGATGCGCCCGGCGCCGACGATGATGGGTCCGGTGTCGCCATTTCGATGGAGCTGGCGCGCATTATGGCGACCCACAAGCCAGCGGCTACTATCATCTTCGCCGTGGTTGCAGGCGAGGAGCAGGACCTATTTGGTTCCAACTTTTTAGCGACGACGTTGAAGAAAAACGGCACCGACGTCCAAGGCATGCTGGATAACGACATCGTCGGTGCGTCTGTGGGCGACGATGGCACTGTCGACAAAACCAATATTCGAATGTTCGTCTCGGGCCTTCCGCCCTCCAACACTGCCAGCCAGAACTCAAACCTCGCATCAATTGGCGGTGAGAACGATTCCCCTGCGCATCAACTAGGCCGTTTCGTCGCCGAAGTCTCCCAGAACTCGGTGACAAACATGAGTGGTGCGTATTTGCGCTCGATACACCGCAAGTCTTGCTGATTTAGAGCGACAGTGAGGGCGATATATCGTCCTGACCGTTTCCTGCGTGGCGGCGACCAGGAATCATTCCTCAGCCAAGGTTTCCCGGCCGTCCGCTTCACAGAGCCACACGAAAACTTTGCGCACCAGCACCAAGACGTCCGCGTCGTCAACGGAGTGCAATTCGGCGACCTGGCGCAGTTTGTCGATTTCAAGTTCACAGCGCAAGTAGGTAAAGTCAACGGAGCAGCGATATGGTCCCTTGCCCAAGCCCCGGGCACGCCAAAAGGCCTTGTCATTGACACAAGCAACTTGACCAACAATTCGACCTTGAAGTGGAATGCGGATTCCAATCCGAATATTGCAGGTTATGAGGTCGTCTGGAGGGCGACATATCTCCCGGAGTGGACGAATGTGATCTCAGTCGGCAAGGTGAACACGGCGACCGTGAATCTTTCCAAAGATAATGTCCAGATGGGCGTCCGCGCAGTCGGTAAGAATGGATTCAAAAGCCCTGCCGCGTTCCCGATGCCAGGTTGAGAGGGTAGGACATGACGTGTTTTGTAGTTTTGCCAATTACACAGCAATAGTCCAGCAGACTCGTTTGGATCCACTTGCAAGAGGGGGAATTATGAAGGGTTTCAAAGCACTTGCCAATGAAGCCAGAGACGATGATGACGATGATGGTTGAAAGCATATCAATATATAATTGGTGCCGAACGCCAATCAAATGATGATGACGCATTGTCTAAACGAGGTTCATTGGCCTTGCTCTGTTCGACTCGTACCACCACCTCCCCCACTGCTGTTTCAACATTCCAACAGTTCTGAACTTTAGAAATACAAAGTCATTTATACGGTGCACTAATCTAGAGCAACATCGAAATCTCTAGACTTCCAGCCGTTTCCTAGCAAACTATGCCACCTGCAGCCCCAACGAATGCACAACCAATAAACGTGAAGCTCCTCCTCATAGGCAACTCTTCTGTTGGCAAATCGAGCCTGCTGTTACGGTTCTCTGACGAGCAGTGGCTACCGGAAGATGAGAGTAGCGCTACGATTGGCGTTGACTTCAGGGTATGTGCCCCAATGCCCCAAATTCTTTGTCGCTCTCGGGCCCGAGTTGAATATAGAGCTTTGATAGGTGCACAAGATGGATATTAAGGGAAAGAAAGTCAAGCTGAGCATATGGGTGAGCTTATTCACCGCGTTGTGCTGAACAACACATGTTGATTCGGATCCAGGACACTGCTGGCCAGGAGAGATTCCGGACCATCACTTCCTCGTATTACCGTGGTGCACAAGGGATTATTCTGGGTATTATACACTCTTCTTTACACCCAAAACATACTAATCTGCCTTCTCAGTCTATGATGTTGCCAATCGTGAATCCTTTGAAGCGCTACCTCGTTGGTACAGCGAATTGGAAACATATGTGTCGAGTTCCGTCGTGAAGATTCTAGTTGGGAACAAAGTGGACAAGGCGCGTACAATGGCATCTCTATTCTCATCCCAATTAATTGAACTTTTGCTGCAGGAGTTTTCAAGACAGGTGCCTACGGATGAGGCAGAGAGGTTCGCAGCCAGAATGAACTCGTTGTTCATGGAGACCTCTGCAAAGACATCTATTGGCGTCAAGGATGTCTTCCAAGAGGTCGTAGAGAAGATCATGGATACTCCTGAGCTCTGGGATACTGCTGGTTCCAAGGGCCAAACAACACAGAGTGGCGCTGGTGGCGTCCCTGGTGGCGTCCAGGTGGTAGGCCTTCGTGATGACCACAAGGAAGAGGGCGGATGTGCATGCTAAATGACCTGTCCCTCTATCGTCTCTCTACTGCCTACTCACAACGTGCCCCAACTGCGTGCGGTATTTCACTTTCACGTCCCATCATTCACACCATATTTACGACATTGACGACTCTTTACTACCAATTGCACAATCTTGTTTACCTGCACTTGCCACTTTACGCATACCCGAGGTCATAGTTACTATTTTCATTGCAAATTCCATCGGTTTTAGGCTTTTTTAATGCATCAGTCATGATCAGGAACAAAGTGGCTTGAGCGAACAATTCCTATTCTGTGCCATAATTCGGTCATAGTACAATTTTAAGTTTACATGTGTGCTGAAGAATGTGTTGGTATAAGTACATGAAAAGTGCGAATGAAATCAAGCAGCCTCAGCGAAGGCAATCTGGATACCGGCCTCAAAATCGGCGATGATGTCCTTGATATCCTCAATACCGACAGACACACGGATGAGATCTGGGGTAACTCCCGAAGTGAGCTGCTCAGCCTCGTTCAGCTGGGAGTGGGTGGTCGAAGCAGGGTGGATGACGAGGGTCTTGGCGTCACCGACGTTGGCGAGGTTGCTAGCCAGCTTCAAACTGTCGACAAGCTTGCTTGCGGTCTTTGAATCGCCTTTGATGCCAAAGGAGAGCATGCCGCCGTAGTACTTTCCGCGGAGGAGAGTATTGGCCAGTTCGTACGATTCGTGTGACTTGAGGCCGAGGTAGGAGACCCAGGCGACCTTGGGGTGGTTTTCAAGGTACTCTGCTAGTGCCAACCCGTTCTCGCTGTGGCGCTGTCCGCGGAGGCTGAGGGTCTCGAGACCCTGGAGGAGGAGGAATGCGGCGAAGGGGTTCATAGCAGGTCCGATGTCACGGAGAAGCTCAGTGCGGATGCGGACGGCGTAGGCGGCGGTACCGAATGTCTCGCTGAACTTGAGGCCGTGGTAGCCCTCAGCAGGCTCGGTGAAGCCAGGGAATTTTCCTGACTTTGTCCAGTCGAATTTGCCTGTTGAAAGTTGAGAAATTGTCCTCCAGTACCAAAGTTATACGGCGCACCGGAATCAATGATAACACCTCCGATGGTGGTGCCGTGGCCACCAATCCATTTGGTTGCACTCTCGACTATAGTTGAGTTCAGTAGGCGTCATTTGCCAGGGGGAGTGGCACATACCAATGACATCGGCTCCAAGATCGAGGGGTCTGATAAGATAACCTCCTATTCCGAAGGTATTATCAACAATCAAGGGAATGCCGTGATCATGGGCGATCTATTGAAGAAGTTCAAGAACAAGCGCGGTTTGTGTCTGGTTCCTTGCGCAAGAATAGCTCTCGTGTGAACACACCTTTGCAAGGGCAGGGATGTCGCTGAGGATGTACTTGGGGTTGGCGATGCTCTCAACGTAAATCGCCTTGGTCTTGTCGTCGATGGCTGCCGCAAATGCCTGCGGGTTGTTCTCTGTGACCCATTTCACGCCAATGCCGAAGTGCTTGAAGGTGACTAGACAGAGATCAGGGGATGATTGACGCCTCGATCGATACATACGTACCTTTGAACTGATTGTATGTTCCTCCATACAGGAATGAACTATGAGATGAAGTGTGTCAGGGCTACGAGCTGACAGCCGCAAATCCGGTACATACGAAGACACAATGTTGTCTCCGGCGCCGGCGATGGCAGAGACGGCCAGGAATTGGGCAGCTTGTCCAGATGCAACAGCGACGGCGGCGACTCCGCCTTCGAGAGCGGCCATGCGATCCTCAAAAACGCTCTAACGATACACATTTCAGTGCCAGATTTTCCTGCTTGTGCATAAATGAAGCGCACCACAGTGGGGTTACCGATTCGCGAGTAGATGTGTCCGAGCGCCCTGTACATGTGTGCGACATGAATGAAGACCCTCACATATTACGGCGACAAGGGCGTACCTCAGCCCAAAAAGATCGGCGCCATGCTAAGACAGTATGAGTACCATATACCTTTCAAAAATCACAAATCATACTCACAGCAGAGTCATTGAACACAAAGCTGGTGCTCGCGTAGATGGGAACTGCGCGCGCGTTGGTTGCCGAATCAGGAGTTTGCCCTGCATGCAGTTGGAGGGTATCAAAAGAAGGGGTGCTAAAGATGAAACTTTTGTTTAGCAAGACCGATCGGAGTAGTAAGTAGAAGGAGATGTTCACCTGTGGAAGGGGTTGGCCATGATGTCGCAGGAGATCTGGGTGAAAGGATGCAAGGTCTAAACTAAAGGAAGTGTCGTCATTTATTATGGGAATGGTCGGCGCGAGGGAAATATTGCGTGCTCAGCAGGTCAATCAGAATGTAACGGTTGCTCGATCACGCAATACCGATCCCAAGGCTCCTGGGATGAGGGACTGTGATTCATGGCTTCAGGGAAAATTTGGCGTCCAAATGTGGGAGGAGCTCGTGGACTGCTCTACTTCCCCACCTTGTTCATGACAGGGTTACCCACAATTAGAAGATCATCAGCATACTTCATCCCCAGTAGGTATATCTGGCTCTCTGTGACATGTGCAGAAGCTGCTGTCCAGGAGTATACCGAATAGAATGCGTGCTGACGATTGCAAACCGGGTGGAACCCATCACTGAGATTAAAGAATGGTATTCACAAGGTTGTTCACGAATTTCGGTTTGGCAAGGGTCTATCGTAATGTGCTTTAGACCTGGGCTTGAGGCATTCAGGCATCAAATATCGATCCTAAAAACCTTCCACTGTAGTCGCGTCGTCTTACTGCACCATTCTGCACTTCAACAAACCGCGTCGAGATGGGCGCCTAATTCGTGGACTCGCTTATCTTATCAGAAACTCCTCTCCGGCCCTTAACGACATTTATCTGATCCGCGCTAGGCCGACTACGCTTCCTCGTCATCCAAGAGGCATACACAAAGGCCCATAGTTAGCAACAGTTGCAAGCAGTCCGGAGATGAAAAAGCTCCGGGAGCCTTAAAAAGTTAACAGGTCCGAAGCGTGCGGGTCTAGACACGCATAAAAATACAAATTGTGACTTAGCAGAACGAAACGTAAGACTGATATCGCCAGTAATCGTGTTCTGACATATCTTTCGCTGGGGAGCAATCCACAAAACGCGACCCCTGCGCCGCGAAAACCTTGTCCGACGACACTGTGACCTTGGGCAGTCTGAGATGTGCATTTGGAGGCACGGTTGTAGGTGGTTTGTACATTTCGATATTTTGGGTAATTGCACGCGTCGTTCGCATGAGGTGTGCCAAGATGGGGCTGCCGCAGTATGCACTCCGAAGTTCTTCGGCAGTGGTCGAACATATGTCGATAGCTTCAAGCTGTGGCATGAACAGACACACAGTGTCGAGAAGGTCTGACTGCAAGTCGACAATCTCTTAGCATCGTCTTTTTTATGAAGAGATTATGTGGTACTCACCACATTGTTTGACTCCTGCGTCTCGACGATGCTTATACGCCACGTCCTTAGCCGGGTACACCGAGCGAGTATTTCACGATTGTGTGACCCAAAGCACCAGCCGCCATCATACACGGCATTCACATTCAGATCTTCAAGGAATGCCGCATGTTTTGGCAGCGCACGTGTATAGAAGGCCTCCCCTATGAGGTCTGACGTGCTCCCATCTTGGAATCCGCCTGGTGTCAAATGCAATCGCCGTACCCCAGAATACGATGCAAGATAGTCAACGAACGGAGGGACCACCACATCCAAGGTTATGTCCTCCAGCTGGATCCCAGTCTGCAGCAAGGTCGTCCAAAACTCTGCCAACGAGGACCCATACCGCTTTTGCTCCCTACGGAGGGCGCTATCCCCAGATTCCTCTTCTTCGATGGTGTACCGCGCTCGTGTGTGCGGGTCCTCGATATATGTGAGCCGCAATGACCTCAGGTGCCTCAAATGAGGGAGGGTGGTCGCATCCAGCTTCACTAGGCACATCTGCAATCCTAAATGCCGCAAGCGCAGTGGCGGCGCGTCTGGGGCACAGTACTTGAATAGCTGATGCAGGCTCTGTGTTCGATCAATGCCGTAATAGTACCGCCAGTTGCTCACAATGTCGATCGAGGTGAGGTCCGGAGATCGAGCGATCATGCGTGCCAAGCTTTCGAATGTCTCTTCGTGATACTTTTGCGACGTGCCCTCAATAGAGATACCGCGCAGGTGGGAGAAGTTGTCGAAAGAGATTGGAACCTTGCAGTAAGAGAGTGTTAAGCGAAGGGAACGAAGATTAAGCGCTCGACCAATGGCGTTCATGACGAGAGCTTGCGTTGTATTATCGTCCTTTTCAATTGGCTTCCATCTGTTCATAGATAGGTCAGCGACAGCTAAAACACGAGCAACATTGCATACATTACACTGTGAAGGCCTTTCAATGATGATATCGCCGGTACAATGAGCGTTCGTATCTCCTCCAGTGCCTTCGCCAATCCCTCATGGTCTTGAGGTTGCTCTTCGGCAACCCATTCATCATCTACAAACTTCCACGTAGGGCCGGTGTATGTAGGGTCGAAGCACGGTGACAAAGCCCCAATCGTGAGTCTTCGTGTAGCAAAGGAAGCAGGACACCCTGGCGATGCTAGTGTCCGGAGTTTAGCAAGGTCACTTCCGAGCGTATTTTTGGAGACGCTGATAGTAAGATTGCGAAAGGCGATAGGTACCAGGGCTCTGCTGAGGTACCTGCACACAAGACGAAGGCTCCTGACATGCCGGATGTCGAGCTGAGGCCAAACGCGCGTTATTTTTTGTTTTGCAAATGAGATGCGCTAAACACTCACCTCGTCGGCAATGATTTGAATGAGCTCTGGTGCAAGAGAGAGTAACCTTGGTTTAGATTCCTTGTTTGAAAACAGACATGGTTCCGCAGAGATAGTGGTACGGGAGGAAGTCGAGCTACTGCCATCAGCATACATAATAACTTGGGCAAGCGGGATCAGGCGGGCCGGGGCGCTTAATCGCTTAGCAGACGAGTTGGTTTGTCAAGAGGGAAGAACAAAAGCTGAGCACAAGGCTACTGGGATGAGAGAGAGAGTTGGTGAGGGATCTGCTTAATCTGTCTTTCGTTCAAGGAATTTATATCATGATATCTATACTTTCAGCTGATTCATTTGTATCACAGTACACATACAGAATACATATCCACTTTGAAGTTGCTTGTCTCCGTGACAGATTCAGATTTCAGGGTTCTTGACAGTCAGGAGCGCCGCTGACATCGATATGCCATGTTCAGATGCATGTACCCAGATTTCAATTGTTACCTGTTAATTACACACAGTCATATCGCAATGATGACAAGGAACTATCCCCTAATGTACATGGAATGCTGAAACAAAAGACCAAGCCGAGGTCTGCACAAGAAGTTCTTTCTTAGGCCCATCTTTGAACAACGACACTGTTGACTAATCCAGCACCCTGAATGGTGGCGCTGTCGTCGTCCAAGGTGCGGTTTGGGAATGTCGTGCCAATCGTATATGGCCGGCTTCCATTTTCTGGCCGCGAGCTTTGGTAGGGCTGTAAGTCAGATGTTATAGAAAAGGGTATGGAGATGCTTACGCATTGATAAAATTCCTGATATCTCCAACTGTGTGAGTCAAGTTCATCCGACTAACCATTCTGCAGGATGATAAGTACCAAATGAGGCTACATCCAAGCTGGTGAAACATACCTAGTGCCATCGGCCAGTCGGATTTGGATACTTGTAGTGGGTTGGGTTTGATCAACTTCAAACTTGGTGATTATCAGCGGCTTATCTTGCCCAGATGGCGCTGCCGGGCGTGCTGCAGGGGGGAATGATCCAGGCATGGCTGATCCGGCGGTAGATGGTTCAGGAACAACAGCACCGAGACGATGTCCGGCACCGGAGAAAGTCTTCGTGCCCTTGGGTGGGACATAGTCCTCGTCCGTGCGTTTCGTGACCCGGAGCTCCACATGCTGTCCCGGCTGGACATTGAGAACAGCAGGGGGCGCGTGTCTGTTCCGTTTCGATTAGCATGGTAACCACTGAGAGCCATAGGCGATAAATATGTACCCTGCATTGATTTCTGCAAGGATGCGCGCTTGTTCCGGATCGTCATATCGCCTCAGCTCTCCATCCTCGACCTGGAAGCCATCGCGCCAGAAAATAAGGTGACGAATCGCAGTCTCCTCTAAGCAAGGAATTAGTACATGCAAAGGTACAGAGGACTCAACTCACCTTCAAATTCATCCATGTCGGGATCAGGAATATATGAACTGTCCACCTCGTCGCTTCCAAGAGTATGCCCGCCCCCTGCAAAGGCACCAGAGGATCTAGTAGGCTGTTCCACAGGAGGACCCGCTCTACAGATGAAGCATCAGAGCCGATAGATCGACATGCCCAATGATCTGGCTTACTGAGCAGCGCGCCTCAGCAGATCCCTGACCATATTACCGCCAGGAACTTGGCGCTGTCTTTCAGGATTCTCGACTGAAATACCGCTATGAAAGAATTGGCAAAGAGAGACACTATAGATAGATTACGCCAAACCTTCTCTCTCCACCAGCAAACCAGCTTTCGGCAGCCTTGTTCTCATCGTCGTCGTCGTCATCATCATCGTCTGGAGGAGGAGGTCCATTCCCTCCTCCGCCACCCAGACTTGAGAGAGTGGCAAAACGCCCTGCGCCGGCTCCACCGGGATTTCTACCGAATTCTTCAGCGGGATATACAATATATTGAAGGGCCAGCTCACCCTGTTGAGGAGGAATTACTCCAATCGCCAACACGGCCCACTCGTGGGGCAGCCGGACGAGACCAAGATGCGGGCATCGGTTCAGCACGATCACCACCGAGTGAGCGACCTGCTCCAGAATTGTCGTTATCTCCCTCTGACATCGGAAAGGGCGTTTGGCAAGGTGAGAGGAGATAGAGACAGGCGTAAGATGTAGATGTAGAACAAAGGTAGAATCTTGGTACTTAGAATCTATCTGGAGGACGCGTCGCCCAGCTCGTGCTCCGGATCATTGCGTCAGCATCGGTCCGGCTACTTGAAAGCTTCGACCCAAGTTCCTCCTCTCTCCTCGTTGTCCACGGCCGTTCTTCATCTTTCAAGTACTCTTTGTGTGTCTCTGAAATTTCTTCGGCTGGAACTGTATCTTCGATGCGCTGGCGCTCTCAGGCTAGTCTGACATGGACCGTCGCGAACAAGCCAACATACTCTGCGGGCGAAATCTGGCAGCTGAAAACATTGCATTCTACGCACTGTCTTGTTCCTCCAACGCCCGTCAGCCACATCTGGTCTCTATTTGAACAGCTGCCCTCGAGAGCTCTGGATGTCTCAAGTCTGGAACCATGCTCGCTTTCCGCTCCTTTTTTTCTGCCCTGCTGCACTGTTTTGCCTGCCTCTGGTTTGCGATAAGAAACACCTTCACTCGTTCCAAGAAACCCAACCCCGATCATGAGTCTGGACCTGGCGGCGTACTCGACATCGAAGCGAAGGAGCCGCTCGAATTCTTCCTGGAGGAGTACACTGCTGCCAATGCGCTCGCCCGGTCTACCGACCCTTTCCTGGTTCACGAAAAACCTGCCCCGCCGCCGAAAACTCGACCACCGCCTGCGCGAAGACAGCTTGGTATGTTGCTCTTCCTTTGAGAATGATTCAGGATGACTCAAAACTTTTTTTAGCTGTTCTCGAAGCCATCAAGCGTGATGGAAGTTTGCCATACGACGAGAACGCCGAAATTCGCCGGAATGGCATCTACTTTGGCCCTCCCTCAGTTATTGATGAAGGGCTTGACGCTCTCCCCTTCCGCGGTGTAAGGGACTTTCTAGATGGTTCGTCGCCCGCTTATCCTTTTATATACTTTTATATATATATAAAGTATGCTCATAGCCTTTCCAGAGTCCTACAGCGTCGATTCAAGCTCTACTCCCGAGTCTCCGCATTCCGTTGATCTGACGGAGCAACACACTTCTCATCGAGAGAGCGTTGCCACCAACACGTCCGTGTCCCGTCCGTCCGAGAGTGACGGCGCCAGTGTCTACGAAGATGTCACCGACGAGTTCGTGCCCTACGGCCCGGCGATCCAAGAACCGCCCACTTCGACAGCTCTCCCGGACTGGCGCCAAGCCGACGAATCCCACTGGAAGACCGAAGTTGCACTTGGCCTTAGCAAGCTGAAGGAGAGCCACCCAGAACACGACGACATTTCATCTGTGTCGTCCAACAGAAAGTCGGATACGAAACGGCGCTCTCAGAGCTCGCAGATTAAAGAGATTTGCGAGTGGCGAAACGACCTCGGAGAGCAGCCCCGCGTTATCACCCCACCTCTTCGTACTGCGGAATACAAACTCGCCCAAACTTTCCAGTTTCCGCGTTCTCGGTCTTCGATTCCTTGACGGAAACACCTCCCTCTTTTGTATCGTTAGTGATCTCTCCTGTACTCGCCCTCTTTTGCTCGTCACACTCTTTTGGATTACCTCTTTTCCATGCTTCACTGTCGCTCCTTATTTTTTGAAACTTACTCACAAGTCTGTTCGCCTTCTTCTCTGTCGCTAGTTGTCACTCTTTTCTGCTAGCAACTACATTCAATTTTTGCTTTGTCCTGAATTCTAGTCTCTGTAACTAATGCGCCCAGGCTCACGTAGGCCCTTGTCTAACTGATGCTCTAACCTATTTTGTGTTCTGTGCTTCTAAGTGCCCGCCTCTCCAAGATCTGTTGTACAAAGCCCTCCGTCGAGGCGTCGATGTCTCAGATTACATCACGATCGCGTTGCTCGCGGCGCTCGCCCCTCTTGACCCTCTGTTGCTCTCCCCCTCCCCGCTGTCTTATAATGCAAAGTCCAAGCCAGGAAATCCAATCAGTCATGGAGCTCATCCACTCTGCCATTACTCCGGACATTCAAAAAGCTGCAATCAACAAGTTCTTCACCTCCGATGCTGCGCTACGTACGCCATGGTATTCCGTTCGCGCTGGGATCCTGTCGCGAGAAGACATACTGGGCATCTATCAGTACGGTCGCAACTCGCCTTGTATCTCTCGCCAGGCGTGAATTGACTGGCAACTGACTTCCAAAGATGGTACCGGACAGTCTCGCCCGTTATCGACGTGCATGTAGAGGATAGCGGTGAGTACTCTTCCCCTACGGTCAACATCCGATTTGGATCTGCTCTGTTGCATTCTGAACGTGGTTCTAGTCTATGACCGATTGCACAACATCGTCTACGCCGACGTCACGATTCTATATCACTTTCGCATGACGCCATGGGCCCCTGCAGGGTGTCGGTCAGTACTCGCCAGCGCCTGAGTTCGGAAGCGATGATTGACGAAGATCTAATCTTAGGGTGATGTCCCGTTTCACTCTGCGACAAGAGCTCGGATTGCATTACATTGCCATGCAGGAAGACTTCCTCCACCCCGAAGTGTGTTCCCCTTCTCACATGTGTCCAATGATAGGGACTAACTCTGGCGCTTCACCACAGGACGCCGCGTCCGTGTGCATACCCTACCTCGCTTCTTTCGTTCGAATGTTTCTTTCAGCAAGGACCTTATCAGTCAACTTGTGGGCTCGTATTGCGCAAGTCTTTGGCATTTGGCGGGCAGCGCCTGGAGTAGATCACATCCACATCGAAGAAGTTATGGCCGCGCCAGTCGAACCCGGCGTCGGTGAAGGTAAGATGAAGAACAGAGTCAAGCGCGAAGCGAAGCGGGCGATCAAAAGGGGGA
Source organism: Psilocybe cf. subviscida (assembly GCA_013368295.1). Taxonomy (NCBI): domain Eukaryota; kingdom Fungi; phylum Basidiomycota; class Agaricomycetes; order Agaricales; family Agrocybaceae; genus Psilocybe; species Psilocybe cf. subviscida. The sequence continues at coordinate 2,185,460 of JAACJJ010000029.1, read as the reverse complement.
AACAGAGGCAGCAGGCAGAAGGAGACATGTTCGGTTCCAATGAGGTATTGCTCCAAGATAAAGACTTCCCATGGAGGGTTGAAAATGTCGTGCAGTGCGAGAGTCGCAGCACGGCGCCCAAGGTCACGAACAAGTCCCGGTTTGGGGGTCCCATTCCGGGATCTCGGTTCAGTGCGGTATGCGAGAGAGGCTCTCCGCAGAGTCTTCTCAACCATGTAGTGACCGGAAAGGGACCGTACGACGATTGATGGATTTTTGATTCACACAAAAGGCTTTTTCCCTACATCTCACTGTCTGTTTTCAAGAGGGTTGCCGGAGGGTGATACACTAGTTACCACACGTATAGAGTAAAATTTCTGGACCTGTTTCAAGACTATGAGACAGAGAAATGGTGTTCTGATTGCGATAGTTGGTCCTCATTGAGTACAGGTCAGTTGGGTGTAAGTGTCCGCATTTGTCGCCTAAGCGCCCATGCACAGCCACCTTCATATATGATTAGTCTCGTGGCTGTCTCTCAAAACCGGCAAGAGGTAGGTGCTTTGCAGAGATCCTCATTAAATGGTCTGGTAAATTTGCTGGAGCTTTTTGCAGGAGACAACTTAGTACCCCCCAAGACACAGACATCATTTTCAAATTCCCAATGTTCAAAAGAAGTGCAAGAAGAAATGTGGTTGATGGATTACACAGTTAACAGGGCTCAGTCACGACCCTCGTCAGGCCCGATGTCACTGGGAATAGGCGCAGACCATGCCTCATAAAGCAAGAGAAGCGGTCGCAGGACAGGACGTTCATCAAACCACTCCTTAAGGCTACCCCACTTTAGGTTGAACGTGTTCATCATGTTCAATTTGCGACCCGCCTCCATGATGACAAACTTTGGGTCAAGATGGCTTGTAACCCAGGGCAGGCGATCAAACGGGGACACATCCACTGTTATATCAGAGACCTGCGGCCTATCATTGGGTGGATGCCGGATGTAATTTATAGCCATTCCTTCCATGCGCAGACACAGAGGGAAAAGTCGATATTTGAACAATTTCTCCTGTAACAGTGTAAGTCAATTCATCTCAGTTCTCAATAAAATAAGCATTGGGCGTACCTGAAGTTCAGGTAAATTTCCCCGCCAAGTTTCGCTGTAGTCGGCGGATTCTGTCTCCTTGCAGGGCTCTGCGAGGGCATTCCATTTCTTGACACGAGAAAAGAACAAGTCCACGATATGGTCCTCTGGGATGAGAATCCACGACGGCCCTTTTCTCGGATAGTCATGCATGGCGCTTAATTGCGCCGAGACTGTCGAACGACTCAGTAAGCCAATCTGACAACAGAAGTTTGTGCGACGAACCTGGAAAGATATTGAACTCTGAATCGAGATCAAGCTCGCCTCTTGTCAGTCCCCAATACCATTCGAGGCGGTGAATCTGCAGGGGTGAGAATGGGGATACTTTGATTGAAGAACATACCGCACCAAATCAGGGTCATCATAAAGATGAATGGGCAAGCAATGAGTGTATTTTATCCCAGAATCGAGAGTAGCATTGGTAATGAGGCAGCGCCCCTTGCACGGGTCAATTGCCTGCACCTTCTTCTTGACACTCAAAGGTAGAGAAGGGTCCAATCCCGCGACATCACCCTCAGGACTGGTCCATGAGGAGGGAATGGAGTTAAGAAAGAGCAGGAATTCACGCCCACTGGCGGAGTCAAAGGGATCGAGAGAATAATCACTGCGGCAATCGTCTTCTGAGGTGGATGGCGTCGATGGTGCCAACATTGGTGGGAGGTGGTTATTTCAATGGTTCGAGGTGGGAGAGAAGAAATTGAAGGTGTCTACCACTTAAGTCTGTAAGGTCTGAGGTGTCACATTTGTGACGATCGAAAGCCACCAAGATTTTTCTTCAACAAATTGTAAAAGTTGAGGGCCCTTGAACCTCCAGTTGGCATAATAAACTTCACTTCTTGGGTGTTACACACGTAGAGGATGTTGTCATGTACCGAAGAGGATACATGTTGATTAACGCAAATCAGTCGAGTTTTTAATACTTCAAGCCGGACATTTTTGTTCGCGATCTCGCTTTGCAATGATCGCAATATGATTCGAGTCTGGACCTGGGGCCTTGACGTAGGAAGATAAATCCCTAACAAATCCCCAAAATAACTTTTCTTTATGTTTGTATTACAGGACGGTATCTCAAGAGAAGAGCTAGATGAGCATATCTTGAGTATCGGCAACTTTTTCCAATCCTTTCAAGGACTCTGTGACACAGTTTTACGATCCACGCCAAGTTGCATATGAACTCTCATCATTCGAGAGGTATACGTACAGAAATACCCATAGCTAGCAAGCTGTCTGGAAATGAAAAATCTCCAGGAGTGTTAACAGGTCTGAAGCTTATAAAGGGTCTTGACACGCATATGATTTAATAAAACGAAACATAAGATTGATATCGTCAGTAATCAATTCAAGAGCTAGCCTCATCGACTGTGCATACAGTATGTTCTTTTTTCATCTCATCTGCCATTCCACGGGCTTGCTGTTCCCAGCGGGATACACATTAGTTTCCCGAGAATATTTCACATAACGAGGGTACTCTTCAGTAAACTAGTGACTACAACTCGGTTGTAATCATCCGGATTTGTTCATGACGCCGCTAAGTGCCCATGCACAGCCACCATCGTGCGAAGCAAAAGAGAAGCCAAGCTTGATGACAGCAAGGTGACCCCGTGGCCTCAAACCTGTTTAAAGCTAATTAAAAGCTACGACCTCACATTCGCCTTCAGGTTATGATATTCAAATCCCAGTCACCCTTTGCGAGCTTGACGCGCTCTTTTCTGAACGGATCGTGAATCGCTACGCAATCGATACCAACTGTGTGGACGACAGGCCTTAGCTGTAGGTGCCAGGATGGGAGAGTTTGATTCAAGGATGAGCCACTCCGCCACCTTGCAAGTTCCTAACTGGGTCTAAATGGAATCAGGTTCTTTGTGGTTTCTTGGTCTCTTAGATTTCTTATCGTCACATAGGCCTTTGTCTTGTGCCTGTACGCCTTTGTATTAACGCAGGACAAAGGGACGCCTTTCGCCCGCTTTATGATGGTCACTACTACACTCTGAGTCTACACTATAAAGCCCATGTGTCTCTTATTCCTTGGTTCTCAAGATTTCCACCAGCGTCCACCTGAGTCCGTGCGCTTCCTTCCCCGATACCTACTACGAGATGTCGCCTCCGACCCTCACAGCATCACCCACCGCTGCTAGTCCCACAATCGAAGAGCTTTTGCGAAACTTCGAGGATTATTCGAAGACACTATCGGATTTCCAGCAGGCGCATCCAGCCTCCGACGACGGACAGTCTCCATTCGTAGTCATAGGTGATGAAATTGCATTAATGGCTACAAGGTGTGCCACTCACGTTTAACATTACTCCGATTGCGGTGCTGACCACCTCCTTGAACGCAGACGCAAGGTATTGGAACGACTGAAAAGGAATCTCGATGAAAGGGCTCTCCGCCGTCCAAAGACGCTGGAACCCATCGCAGGGCCTTCGAAATCCAGGAGCCTGCCCACACCTCCCAGTGGCTGCGCAGACTTCAACTCTGCAACAACAATTCAAACCACGAGTGCGCTCATCGCTTCTGCCCGATCATCTCCTGCAGTCCGCCTCCCGGAATCACCGCCTCGCTCTCCGACACGTTCTCCTTTTAGGCCTGTGGAGAGAGAGGACGCGTTTTATGGCTTGGAGATGCTGAAACGATACGACTTTGTCCGGGGTCGGAATGGCAGCCCGTCTTTCACTAAAACTGATATACCCGCTTCTCCGTCCAAGCCTTCCGCTATCGCTGCAGATGCGCCTGCTCCTGTTGCTGCAGCAGGACCCTCAATAACCGCAGCCACCGCAGCCATCGCGTCATCCGACCCTCCCAACTCAGAAGTTGCCGTGTCTATCCGCATCACAAGGTCGTCGGCGCGCAGGGCTAGCGCTGAAGCGTCTGAGGGCAGCGGCACACCATCGTCGAGCCCCCCTGCCAACGTCAAGAGAAAGAAAAGGCCTGCAGGTGATATCGATGCGGACCGCAAAGTCAGTGGCGGTGCAAATCTTCCTCCTGCCAAACGGCGGAAGGGACTCCCTGCTCAGAAGGGTGGCGCTTGAAAAATTATTGACCTAAGTATTGACGCACATTCTATAGCCTTCTATGTATATCCATGTCACTTATTGTACCTCAATTACAAAGATTCCCATGTTGCAATTACCTGTATGTTAGCCTACTTGTGTAACTAATATCTTACATGAACCAAGTTTTTTGATACCAAAGAGACAGCTCCTGCTCCTCAGCATGGACCCTGTGTTTGAGACGAGCCGGCATGCACCACCTAGGATCTGTCTATATCACAAAATCGTACAAATGATTTCCTGTGTAATCAAACAGGTACGTCTACGACGGCGTTGTCATTTGGGTGAGGTATCAGTATTCCAGCATGTGTGCTGCACAGTGCAACCGTTAAAACCTGATTCAATCAAGTTGATCTGGTACGCACCCAAGCATCCTCTGGAGAAGATCATCCAGTGCCGCATCCTTTTCAAGCGTCTGCTTCTGTAGCTCATCGTTCATATTTTGCAGTTCTTCAAGAAGATAGTTCCGCTGTTCAACCGCATAGCGATGCTTCGCCTTCATGAGCAGGTACATGATCTTCGCTGGCGACCGGCCCATCACGAGCCCTGTGCTTTCGTCAAGCTGGGCGCGCAGTCGCGGCGGTAGATTATTAACAGTCACAGGTTCAGACCCGTCATCGGCACCAAAGTCCATATGATCTTCTGGCCCTGGGGAGTGCTGTGAGTGGAGATGAGACTGCCTGTGCGGCTGCCGGCGCCGACCGTTTGCCTTGATCTTCGTCCCGGAGAAGTAGTCGTGCGCGTCCGGGTCGTCCACGAATTCAGACGGGGTTTGCGGCTCGACCTTGAATGAGATGAAACCGACAGAATTAGACATTGACCCAGTAACAGGAGGAGACACGACGGCCGACGCAACTGGCGTAGAAGTACCCTGAGTGAGATCATCCCGTTTCCGCTTCCTGTTGCCGCCACGCCCTGGCGCTGGCGGCGAGATGTTGTGCTGCAGCCGCATGTGCTTCGCGAGAGCATCTGAGCGCGTAAACGACTTGTCGCATTCTAATGAGGTGTGCCGCGCGTCAGGCGCGAGTGGAAAACATATCGACAGACGTACCTGGTAGTGGGCAAATAAACGGCTTTTCGCCCGTATGTGAGCGTATATGTGATATGAGGGCAAATCTCGACGTCTGGGGAAGCCCTCTCCGAAGACATGATGACCATTCGCAGGTATAATTCGATTTGTGGACGCCAATGTGTTCTAGAGCCAGTTAGGAGACCGGCACGCCTGCGACCTATCACTATAGCTACTTACCATTGTGAATGTGGCCAATCAACGTAGGCAAGTGATCAAAGACAATTCCACAGTCTTCCCACTGACAGGTAACAACGTCGTCGGTTTCTATCCCCTCTGCGCCGTGTATTGGTGATCCTGGCCGCGACGCGGAGACGTCATAGGAGCCTTCTGCGTGTATATCACTAGCATTGGATCCTGTATCATCACCAGACGAATCAGAATTTGAGGGTGACGGAGGGGAAATCGCGTCTGGCAAAGCGGCTGGTGGTGAAGGCAAAGGCGCGGGAGGGGCGGGCTTGGCTTTTCGAACTCCCTTGGGCATTTTTGCTTGCAATTCAGAGGAATTTGAGAAAATTAGGACTGAGTAAGAGATCTTTTGGTGCTAGGTCGAGATGAAGTGATTATGTGTGTTGAGGCAAGCTGGATCGAAGTTGTTACTGACAGCTACGACGACGGCGATGAATGTGCTTAGTCAGCAATACTGGCCCAATTCGTCGCCTAAACTTCAAGTCGTCTCTTGTATCTTTACCTGTTCATCCACGACTTGATCCTTGAATCAGCCTTAATTCACTCATAACCGTCATGAGTGCACCTTATAATGCTCCGACAGGTCAAACTGGGTACTTCCAGATGCCTTTACAAGCGACTACACCATCGCAAGCATCACCCCCAACACACTTCACATCCGTGCTGAACAGCGCTAGCTTCGATCAGAGTCAACCAAGTACGCCGACGCCAGCTGGGCGTGGACGGCCCAGAGGATCGGGCACTGGCGCGAAACGGGGGAGAAAGCCGCGCGGCGCTCTAGTGGCAGGGGCAACATCGCCGCGCGCTTTTATGACAAGCACTCTTACTCCCAGTACGCCAACCGCGACGTCAACACCCGCATCATTTGCGAACAATGCACAGTACCCGAAGGTGCATTGGGCCATGCCAGGCGCAGGCGAGGAGGGCGCGGGTGAAGGCCGGAGTACGCCTGGGCCATTGCAAGACGTACAGGAGGGGACACAGACGAATGAAAGCACACCAGCACCACCAGTGATTGACCCAGCGCTTATGGGTGGCACTGGGACCCCTCAGCGTGGCACGCCACAACCTGACATTGCTGCGGGCCTTACTCTGCCGATGGGAATGCAACCACCACCACCTCGGACGGGCGCGACAGCCGCAGACGAGGAGGGTGAGGGCGACGATGAATTGTTGCCTGCAATGGCTGATGACGACTATTCGGCGCAGCTCTCCTGGAACAGTCAGTCGAAAGACAACCTGAAGTATGTCTTGATCTTCTTCAACAGTTTTATTTACTGATAGTCTCGCATAGAGTTCTTATGGACAATCTCAGTCCAGCACAATATGACCGTTTTGAGGCATACAGACGACACGCTTTGCCCAAGCAGGCCGTTCGCAAGGTTATCCAGCAGACTCTAGGTCAGCAGGTATCACAGCCTGTTGCTCAAATCATTGCCGGTTTCTCAAAAGTCTTCGTTGGAGAGATTGTCGAGAAAGGTGAGTCCTAACGATTGAAGCATGACATTTTCTTATATCTGACAATTCGTAGCACGAGCTGTACAAGCACGGCGGGGCGAAAGTGGGCCACTATCACCCGATCATCTGCGAGAGGCCTACAGGGCGTACCAAGAAGAAACCGGTCATGTCGGAGCAGCAAGACCGCTACGAGGGAAAAAGCTCTTCGTGCGGTAGGAAGCTTGCGCCTTGTTTACTGTCATTTCCTTGTTCGTTCCGTAGCATCCATTGTTCCTTTTCACATTTGTACGTTTAATTGCATACTATCATTAATAGAAGTGTATACCCCACAGGAAATCTGTTCAAACGGGAGGAGCAATTCACCTTTCGAATTCCTTCAAGATCGATAGTTGAATGATATCGTCCTTGTCCCTTCTTGCTCCTCCTTTTCTACTCAGTCTAGTCACTTGCCACTGGGTTGCAAGTCTGTGCATTCAACTTTGACACCGATCCGTCACAGGCCTACCGGGCAGAGCTCTGTGTATGTAGGCACTCTTGTGAGTTGGCTGTTTCGACTGCTCCTCCAGAATCTGAACTGTGACGTAAATATAGCTCAAGTAATATTAATCTAAGGTGGCGTCCACCACCAATAACTCGAAAGATCGGCAAGAAAGGAAGTGTTAAAACGATCCAAACCGCCGCATAATGGAGGCTAGTGCAATCTGGGAGGGTCTAGGAATGTGGCGCATAGCAATCACTATGTTGCTTCATGGCAGCAGACATTGGCAAGGGACCGCAAAGAGAATGAAACGGGTACTTACTCCTGGTGGCTGGGCTCGTGGCGGTTGCCAAGCACTTACATTTCTTATTACAGTCACACCAACTTTTCTTTCTGGAGCGCCCATGGTTCTAAAGTTGGCCATGTGTTGGCCACAACAATTTTTCCGGTTAGGTCGAGACAATCATGCTAAGAAACAGGTCAGGAGACAATAGTATACACTTAATATGCGTATCGCATCATGTTCTTCATTCAGCGCTCAGGAAATATCAACGGCAGCGGTTTCGTTATAATCGGTTCGCCAGTATAAATACTCCCACTGAGTCAACGACCAGGATTTGCCAATTTCCCCCTCCTTCAGGCATTCATTCGCTCCATGATCTCCCTCAGCGTCGTGGTCCCCGGCGGACTGCTCGGCTGGCTCATCATCGTTCGAGCCTTCCGCTGGCGTCGATACAACGCCATCCACCGCAAATACGAGCCGAAATGGAGGAATGGGGAGGGGGTCATCACACCAGAGGAGGCACAGATAATAGCACAGCTGTCGGCCGCATACGATATGCCATTGCTGCTCAATTATTCGCTGGCGTTTGCACTGTTCAAGACATATGCAGTTGTGAGTGTTGTTTAGTCAAGCTTTGCAATACATATGACATGCTCAGACTTGGTTGTGATGCGTATGACAGCCAAGCATCTCAAAGCTGCTCTGCACCACGAAGGAGCTCAGCTCCAAGGAGACCGTATCTCGACGCTATGCAGACGTGAGCTGACCCCACGAAAATACGAATTACCGATCTGACCGCCCACAACGCCGGTTTTTGTAGACTGAGCTTTTAATATGCGAGTCCCTCGCAGTTCTGTCTATACCGGGGCGTTTTCAACTAACACGACCCTCCAGCAACCTGGTTTGGCTGCCCTATCTCCGGCTTCCTGGATCCCAACTTCGCTCGGACAAATACTGGACCTGATGCGAGGCCGGCGGACGACCCACGGGCGAACATCGCGCTTGCCCGCGCTAATTGGATCCATTCCAAGCATCAGATTGTGCGTCATCCCATTCTTGCGCGTTATTGACGCCCCAAAATGACATTGTCTATCAATGCATGCTGACATGCTGTCCTATCCGTCAATAGTCTAATGATGATTTCCTGTACACCCTTACCTTGTTCGCGCTAGAACCTGCGGTACGCATTTCCTATTTATAGCGCTTGTCCGCTGTCTGCCGCGATCAGTGTGATTTACCGTTTTGGTCGCATTTCTCTAGCGCTGGGCAGAGAAGTTTGGTTGGCGGAAGCTTTCACCCCTCGAAGAGCACGCATGGTACATCTTTTGGGTGGAGATAGGACGACGGATGGACATCAAGGATATTCCTGATAGTCTGGAGGCGCTTAAGGAATGGAGCAGGGTATGTGACTTGTTTGTTGTTCGTCCCCGATGTGCGGTGGCGTCTAATGATGCGAGTATCTTCTTCAGCACTATGAAGAGGTTTCCATGGTACCGAACGAGACGAATCATGAGGTTGCGGAGTACACCATAGAGGAGCTACTGGCGGCTGCGCCGAAGGCGATGGGACTACGCGCTTTCGGAGAACGCGTCGTGATCAGCCTGTTGGAAGATTTTGTCAGAAAGGCGATGATGTCAGTGGCCACATCTATATTCAGCACAAAGTCCATTAACACGGTGTTGTACAGATATCCTAAGCAGCCTCACGTTCTCACCGCATCGGCGACGGTCCTGCTGCAAATGTTTTCTTACTTTGAGCGTTTCTTCCTTCTCCCTCGTGCGTCGCACGCAACGGGTTTGCCCATCAAAACTTCACTCCCTCCTGTTATACCCGGCGAGCGGTGTCCGCGTCTGCATCCTAATAAGTAAGTTGTGTTGCCAACCTTTGAGAACATTACTAATCAAAATTAATAGATGGGCTGCAAAACCGTGGTATCGTCCAGAGCCTACCACATTTGTAGGACACCTCCGGGAGCGCTTGCTTGTTGCAGTTGGATGGTATTCTGAACTTCCAAAGCCTGAGTCAATGAAATTTCTGGTTGCCCAATCACACAATACTGATTTTCGTTACTTCTAGACTGAAAAGCTCAGGATATCGGATTGAAGAGATGGTAGGTCGCGTGCCATATAATATAATTATTTGATGCTTAATGGTTCACTTTTATAGGGACCATTCAAATACGAGAATGGTAACCCGGTTATATTGGTCTCTTTGAAATACCATGCTGATATATGCATCCAGATGGGCATGAGGAAATTATGAAACGAGCAGAAGAGCTCCAAGGTTGTCCAATCAAAGGACCATGGTCTCTTGAAGGTAGAAAATAGAGATTGGGCTGTCGTACCTCAATATAATTAGTAATATTAGCCTGGATAGAATGATTGCAGCTAGGCTCTATAACCATTCGTCTTTGTGTCTATGAGCCTCCCCAACTGGATCTGGCCTGAGGTCTGCTTTTGAAATATTCTCCCAGAAGCTATGGTCAAACATGATCTGATTGCTGCCAATGGTAGGGGCACTCCACGCCTCCACGACTTTGAAAGTTAGGTGTTCTTAACTCTTACATGCAGTCGTACAAATTGATCTCCTTACAGCAAGCGACACGTCTTGAATGCCTTTACCCCTATCTTTGCTGATGTCATAGCCTGCCTAATATAGCCTTTGAGTTGCTACTTTTGGCAATTGCAACATTGACTCCTTCGTGAAAACCGGAAAACAAAAAACACATGCAGTGCTCGCGCCCCTTTATAAAATCGCATATAGTTAGAATCAAAAGGGGCGAGAGTGGCATGCTAGTCTTGTGGAATGTCTATCTGTCTCCACCTGCTTCATTTGTTTCCATCAATTACACTTCCGGCGAGCGCGACCTACTCTTTTCTGCATCATTCTCTGAGGCAGGCTGGTGGTACTCTCTTTTTTTGTCAGTCAAAATGTAAACTGAGATCTTCTCCTCGGACTCCGGAGCTCGTAGATGTACATGTTTTTTTATTTATTTTTATTTTTATTTTATTCTCCAGTGCGGCTTACCATATGGTAGAGAGTAAAGCATACGAAAGAAATATCTATCTATAAGAGTGGGTTTGGGTAGGGGGGGTGACTGCGGCATCGCAGAGGATATGGGATCCAGATATCCTCGAGGCACAAGGCCCCAGTGGGACATGGGACAATGTAACAAATTAGGGACACGAGCGCCAGGTAAAATGGTGTTGAGTAATAGTCGTTACTTTTTGACGCCTTGAAGGTGGCGGTATGTATGTATGTGTGTACAGGTGTATGAATAGGGCAGAAACAGACGGGGAAGTGGGTGTGAGTTATGTCAACTTACAGGAGGTGTTACAGCGTCAGGAGGTGGCCGGGTTGGGATGGTTCCGTAGACGGGACGAAGGCGGCCGGTGTCAGCAATGAAGTTAAGCAGGCGCCGACGTATGGCAGGCGTGGATAGCAGGTTGGTAAGGTCTCGGTCTCGTTCTGGAAGGCTCGAGAACATTGCCTCGCCGGAGCGTCGGTGTACTGGGCAGTTTATCACGAAGTGGATAAGGGTTTCGTTGGCGGAGTGGCAGCACGGGCAAGTTGGTGTGTCAGCGCACTGGATGCGGTGGAGATGATGTGCCAGTGGTATGTGGCCGGATATGATCTGCGTGATAAGGCTAGTTTGCTTGCGTAGAAGTGCTGCAATTTCGTTGAAGTAGCTGGTGCTGGGGAGTTCGAGTGCAAGGAAGGATGTACGAGAGAAGCGAGGTGAGCGTTGCCAGACAGATATACATGTACCCGCGGATATGGCAGACGACTTGAGCAACCGTGTTAAACTGAGAATCTGGGTACCGGTGATCGAACGGGGAGAGGTGCTGCGTGGTTCTAACTTCTAGGGATCATAAGTGTCGTCGACTCTGTTAGAGGTGTGGTTCCAGATTGTTGGTATGTATCTAGACCATGCTGAGGAATGCAATGCTTATGCATTATGGCAGACACCCCATTCAACAATCCCTGGGCTCCGCGGGGGGTAGCACAGAATAAAAACTGCCGGCGTAAAATGCATCTGTCGGAGAGAGCCGGCAGAAATTAAATTGAGGGACAAACGGGGTTCACCCTCGCGGAGTCTGGTAAGTCTTTCATTGCTTTTCCATTGTGCGTGATGTACTGATTGTGTGCAACTATCCAGTTCTACACTTCTCAGCTATTTTTGAGTGAACCTTGTATTCACCAAGTATCAGAGTCAATTGAAGTCGACCGACACATAAGTACTTAAGCGGTTGACCCGTGGGAAAGTTGTGGAGTGGGAGATGAAGCCCACAACTACCAATAGATGTGCGTGGTATTTTTGGAACTGATCTCTTGCGTTGCTACCACCTTTCTACCGCGGGCAGTGGACGTCAACACACACTAATTACAGGCGATCTTCGCCGTCCTCCGCTGCTCCTCTTTCTGCGACCCTTACAGCTCTTCACGCAGAGCGCCTCCGCGAACCTGGCTGCGCGACATTAGGCATTGAGCACCAGGCATTCACCCCCATCTACTCTTTTGGCCTCCCAATGTCTGTCAACTTCTAATCGACTGCATGCATATAGAGTCATGCGACTGGATGTGTACCGCCTTCGCTGTCGCGCTGTTTCTCCTTGCAGCATGCTACCGCACATCACCGACCCAGCAGGCTTCGCATGTTGGCAGACGGCCTGGTTCTGCTCTATGATCACTCTATGTATGGATTCGAAGGCAGAAAACTGACAATTTGGTGCTGACCGACGATGCGATGTGCCAGGATGCGGCAGGAAGATCATCATCCCGCATTCTTTGCTTCGTTGTTTCGTTCCTGTTTCGTTTTTGAGTCGTTCTGGCGCCGCTCTAGTCCGACAGCGGGCTGCTTTATGCCCATTAGATGAGGATGGTGACTGGTTTCTGTCCTGCTACCGTCGCTAATTGGATTTTGTCTTCATCCATATGGATATAAGGACTTCGGGATGACGATTTGCCATCGGTACAGCGTATGCCATTCAGCCGTGCAAACCGCCCACAGTTTATTCCCTCTCTCCGAGCGTCTGCGCGCGCCAGAAAAAGAAAGAACGCATTGACAGCTGATAGATGAACATGAAGACACAATTTGAATGGAATTCGACGATACAGATTACGATATGCGCGCATAGTATGCGCACTGCACACTCGCACTTGAGGTTTGGATTTCGTGTGTGCAATATGCATCACTGTTTACAGGTTTTTGTGAATTCCCTTTGCCGCTCTGTCGCCTGTGTAAAGAGGCACATCAGTTCAAGCGGTAAAGCTTACAGGATGGACGGCGTAGAAGACGTATAAAAGGTCATCGTGAACAGCGAGAGTCCTCAGTCGAACAGGCCCTTCCAACCAAGTTCAGCTACTCCTCTCCTCCTCTTCGTTCAAGATGTTCGCCCGCCTCACCTCTCTCTATGTGGTTGCGTCCATGACCATTCTTGCTTTGGCCATCCCCAAGTACGTGCAACCTTCTGCAGCATTTCCCGACGTTTACTGACAGGGCCTCCGTTTTACGTTGCAGGGCGCCGCCTACATATAACACCCCCATCTATCCCACCACCACCCCGGTCAACACCTGCCCCCCCAAGACGACGGCAACCGTGACCTCGACCGCCACCGTGACCACCACCAAGCCTGTCACTACCACTGTCGCTGTGCCCACCACGGTGACCTACACTAGCACCGTCACTGTGCCCACCACCGTCACGAAGCCAGTCACTACCACCGTTACTGTGCCTACCACGGTGACCTACACGTCCACCGTCACTGTGCCCACCACAGTGACCTATACTAGCACCGTCACTGTACCCACCACCGTCACGAAGCCCGTCACTACCACCGTTACTGTGCCCACCACGGTACCCTACACCAGCACCGTCACCAGCACCGTCACGAAGCCTGTCACTACCACAGTCACCGTCCATTATTGAAAGATTTCAACGCGCGTTTGAACCGGGCCGCATGTAGGGCAAGATCGGATGTTGAGGCGGATGCTTGCTCCTTGATATCTCTCACTTTCGAGTCGCTTGCAATAATGGTTGTTTCTTTCTCTGGTATCTGTGTTAGTTGTATATAAAACTGATAAAAAATACTTGGGAGTTGTTTTATGTTCACTGGGCCTTGAATCCGAATGAAAATGTACTCGTGTCGCGACGTTTAGATGGCTGCCAGTGAAGATGATAAATTAGAGCCACGAAAAAGGAAACAACACCGTACTTGAGGCGATTAGCGATATCGCGGTTCATTAGAGTTCTCCTGGGATGAATCTGACTGGCGAAATCTTCACGGGCACCTGCGGCTTGCAGCGCGGCCGGGTCAATAGGAAACACAAGGAGTTCGGACTGCAATGGGTGCAGTAGCATGACAATGGCGAGTGGTATGCTGACACATCCTATGTCGTCCAGATGCTGGAGAACATCTTCCCACTTCTCCGTGGCACTATCTGGGATCTCTAAGTCCTATCCTTGAGGTATGGAAACCGCGCCGGTGAGACGACATGTGAGAACTGAAGCATGCCCTGCACGCCTGCGTGATTCCATGCATCTCCCATGGCCAAGAGGCGCGCCGTCTCCCGGACGTCGCAGGGCTCGGTGTTTACAGACACCTGAACAATGAACGGTTGGCGCACAAATCCTCGAGCTCAGTCTGGGTGTATTTTGGGATGTGCATCTCGTATTCTATGGCAATGCAAGCGGCCAGGTACAGTTGGATCAGAGGACACAGTGCGATTGTCTTCATCATGCGGTGGACGGCCTTTCCCTCTCTTGCCTCGACGCAAGCCTCTTTGTGCTTCGGCCTAAGACATGTCAGAGGTGCATCACCCGATAAATAATAACGTGAATAGTACGCACCAATCTGCCTTTTGGCACTACCGGGAATTTAATCAATTTAGATTCGGGGGTGCAAATTTCAAAGACTCACCGCTCTCGAACAGTAGGTGCTCAGCGCTCAACCCGCACTATGCATGCATCAGATCCTTTCCTGGAATTAAAGTAGCAGCATTCACAGAGCCACATGCCTTGAGTTTGGTTGTGATGCCTGCTTCGTCTTTCGGTGCCTTCTTCAGACAGTAAAAGGACAGTTCCACATCGCAGTCTCTCCGCATGGCCTGTAGCTCAGACTTTGACATGCGTTTCGTCAGCTCATAGGATAGAGGCTAAAATTAAAGAAGAGTGCTGGAAGAGAGAGTCTTGGAGAATCTGAAGCCTGAAGCTTCACTCCTGACTGTTGTATGATGAGATCGGATGAAGCTGAGATGAATCCCGTGTGATGTCGATCAATATTTTCATCTACTGACAGTATCACTGTCTAACATCGGAGTCTGCCATTGGGAGACTAAGATTGAATTTATGACCGTGGAGGTCATGGGAAGGTGACTTGACGCGTCTCATGGCGCGTCTGCGTGCGTTCTGACGGCGTCGCCGTACTTCGTTACAAGTAAGGACTTACAGAGTTTCAACGCATCAAACGATACGAGTAAGGTAGGCCCTAGGGCTCATGCACGTTCGATGAGCCCACACGTGAGGTGACAGTGTGACGACAAATCACATGTCGGCAAGAGCCTGGTCATTTGAAGCGCTCATTGGCTCTGAAGAGCCTGTAAATTGCCTGCAAACATGCTTGAAGGCTATGGAATATATTATCAGGCAGCCCAATGACTTTCTTTTGGTTGAAACTGACAGCGATTGCGCATTTCGTCTCCGCCGCTTGAGCTTCGAGTTGGTCACGTGAATGGGCACCTTTGCACAAACCTCCTCAATAATAAGGCGACACAACACCTTCAGAAAAAATTCAGCTCCGACAAAATGTCGGGAATTTAGTACTTCACAGATTGTCCGAGCCAGAATTATTATAATCGGTCGCATGAGGCTTATTATCTTCAGTCTTTCAGTTGTGTCACGAAAGTCACGAAAATCACGTGGAGGCTCATCGAGACCTTACTGGACCTACAGAATCCATAA
Organism: Psilocybe cf. subviscida; assembly: GCA_013368295.1. Classification (NCBI taxonomy): domain Eukaryota; kingdom Fungi; phylum Basidiomycota; class Agaricomycetes; order Agaricales; family Agrocybaceae; genus Psilocybe; species Psilocybe cf. subviscida. The sequence continues at coordinate 2,169,857 of JAACJJ010000029.1, read as the reverse complement.
AAACAAAATGAAAGGGTTCATCTACAAGATCACATGTTGGTTACAAAATCGGTATACAGAGTTACAAAGCTACATAAATCATGAAAACAAAATGAAAGGGTTCCTCTATAATATGGCTACATTTATGACTGATCACTGGTTGATATAAAGTCCTATGTTGATTGCGATAATACTCGTATTTTGTGCGACATTTTAGTGATGAAAGCGAAAGGATTAACAAGTACAGATGATAACTTGGGAGATATGTGTACAAAGATACGACATGTCAAAGCACATGAAGAAAACTTTTAAGCCATGACGCTGGCGAGAAGGGCCATGCGGATCTGAAAGGAGGGAAAGGAAGTCAGTGCTTTAGCAAGCGCAAGCAGGGGGTAGAATACTCACGAAAAGACCATAGCGCATCTGGCGGAAGTAGACAGCGCGACGAGAGTCGTAGTCGACCTCGGGGTCGATTTCATTGACACGGGGCAGAGGATGCATGACGATCATATCCTCCTTGGCCCTGGAGAGCACGGCGTGGTCGACACGGTAAGCGTCTTTGACCTGCAACCACTCCTTTTCGCTCTCGAATCTCTCTTTCTGGACCCTGGTGACGTAGAGCACGTCGGTATCGGCCAAGACCTCATCAAGAGATTCACAGATGGTGACGGGAATGCCGGCCTTGCGGGCGGCGGAAACGACGCTGGCGGGCATAGCGAGCGCAGGAGGCGCAACAAAGTTGAGGCGGACAGAGTACAGACTGAGGAGGGTGACCAGGCTGTGGACGGTCCTGCCATTCTTGAGATCACCCAGAAGGGTGATGCTGCGCCCATTGACAGTACCCAGCTCGGAACGAATGGTGTAGATATCGAGGAGAGCCTATAAGACTTCATGTCAGCAAAATGTATACGATCTAGAACAAGCAACATACCTGGGTGGGGTGTTCGCCGATGCCATCACCTGCGTTGATGACTGGAACAGCAGAGTATTTGGCAGCCTCCTGGGCGCTGCCAATTTCAGGGTGTCTGAGGACGACAGCGTCTCCGTAGCACGCCAACGTGCGAACAGTGTCAGCCAAAGTCTCGCCCTTGACAACAGAAGATGTATCGGCGGTGACCTGAACGACCTGTCCTCCGCAACGCTTCATGGCCGCATCGAACGAAGAGCTAGTGCGCGTGGAAGGCTCGTAGAACAGAGTGCAAAGTACCTTACCCTTGAGAATATCGAGGGTGCCATTGCGCTCGACCTGGAGGCGCATCTCATTCGCGACGGAGAACAGGTCGTACATGTCGCGCTGGGTGAACTGCTTCACCGAGAGGATGTGACGGCGGTGGAACGCGGGGTGGGCAGTGATATGGGAAAGCGGCGCTGCGGGCGGTTCTTGTGGAATGGTGAATACACCAGGGGTCATGGACAGAGGACCGACATGTGACGGAACCTCGACATCCCTGGGAGCTGGTCCCATAGTGCTGCCTGGATGACTGACGACGATGCCAGAGATATCGCGGCCAATGTTTGCAGCGACAACGGTGCCATCAAGGAAGATTGTCTGGTTGTGCACAACGACTCGGTGCACAGAGCCAGAGATAGCGCCAACTGGGGACCAGGTCGTGGCGTGAGGGACAAATGGTGCCTTCCTGCCAATCACGACCTCAACACTGGTCTGGACCTGGTCGGCAAGACCGAAGATTTGAACAGGGTTGTCGTGCAGGCGAACGCGGATATCCTCCAGAGTGAGACGGCCGTCTTCCACGGCAGTCAAGAGCAGAGGAAGCGTCTCCGAAACACCTGACCAAGACGAGGCATCCTTGCCGAGTGCAGTCGCAAGTTTGTATGGCGCGTGTCCAACTGAGAAGGCATCAACGACATCCAGATTTTGCCACAGCGTCTGCTGAACGGCTGCAGTGGGCAGCACCTCAACCCCGGGGAACTGCTCCTCTGTGAAGAACAGAGAGAACACGGAGACATCGCAGGTCACGCGGAGCTGCTTCGCCTTGCTCAGAGAAATGAGAAGCAAGTCTTCCGTGGTGCGGACGTTGGTGATGTGCACACTGCGGTTGTGCAGACTGGCGAGAAGCAAGATGGAAGCAAGTTCCGAGCCTTTCGCGTCCGTGACGATGACCTTGTCGGCAGGCCATGTCGCGAAGTGAGTAGCGACAACAGCCAAGGGCGTCGACGCAGGGACATACAGCGTCTTTGCCTCTGCCTGAAGCTCCTCGTCGATCTGTCCAGCATTGGTCGCAGTAGCAGTGACACTGAACGCGTAGTTGCAACTTGCACCCGCGACATTCAAGCGCGCCTGGTCAAAGCTCTGGCGGTCGACAATGGTCTTGTCGCCGAAAGGCACAATGAGCGCAGTTGTGAAGCCAGCGCTGATAGCCGCCTCCATGGTCTCCGCGAATCCCTTACCGCCTGTTCCAAGGTCAGGCACAAAAGCGCCGATGTCGATAAGACCAGGGAAGCTATGGGTGCGATGCGAGGTCTTGGAGTCGAGGCTCGAGACATCGAGCGGCAGCTTGCGAATGAGCGCCTCGGCGAGTATCTTCGCGTTCTTCACGTTGGTGATAAGGGGAATAGCGAAGTCTACGGCCATGCGACGAGTGTGGTAGCCCTTGCTCGTGTAGCTGGCAGGGCGGCGGTAGTTGTTCTTCGACGGCAAGTTGATGTACATGTCGATCAGGTTGTTCGCCAAGTGCTGCGTTAGAGAGTATTCGGACTTCTGCTTGGCCTGATCACCTTCACCCAAGGACTCAAGGTACTACGAAGCGCAAACTGTTAGAAAAGCGCGATAGTTATACGAGGTGGTATTTCTTACCTTGCAAGGAACACCGTGCTCCGTAAAGAAATCCGCCGTACCCGACGTCGCGAATATATTGTATCCCGCGGCGCTGAGCTTCTGCGCCGTAGGCAAGATTTCGAGCTTCTCGCGGTAGCTCCCAACAGAGAACAAAATGTTCTTCTTGGGAGGCACAATACCGGTTGAGATGAGGGCCTTGAGGTATGCTTCGTACTTGTCCTGACCGAAGCATGCGACTTCACCTGTGGAAGCCATCTCCACGCCAAGGATGGGGTCGGCGCCAGACAGACGGCTGAAGCTGAACTGGGGGACTTTCACACCGACGTAGTTGGCGGGCAAGCCGAGGTCAGGGTACGCCTCGACGGGGATGTCAAGCATGACCTTGGTCGCCATCTCGATGGCATCGCAGCCAGTGACCTTCGACACGAAGGGGAACGAACGCGCAGCGCGCAAGTTACATTCAATGACCTTGATCTCGTTGTTCTTCGCGATGAACTGAATGTTGAAGGGGCCGGTGACGTTGAGCGCGTTACCAATCTTGCTTGTAGCTTCGACGATCTGCTTGACGGTCTGCGGGTCGAGGTCCTGAGGAGGGTGGATGAGAGTGGCGTCTCCAGAGTGCACCCCGGCGTTTTCGACATGCTCCGAGATGTAATGCATGACCATCTTGCCATCCTTGGCAACAGCGTCCATCTCGATCTCCTTCGCCTGCTCGATGTACTTGGAGATGACGACCGGGTGGTCGCGCGAGACCTCCGCGGCTTGGGTGAGGTAGTTGGCGAGATCATCCTCCGTCGAAACGACGTTCATCGCCGCACCGGACAAGACATACGAAGGGCGCACAAGCACCGGGTATCCCACTTTGTCGCAGAATTCCCTCGCATCGTCGAAGCTCGACAGCTCCTTCCAGAGAGGCTGGTCGACGCCAATCTCATCAAGAAGACGGGAGAACTTGTACCTGTTCTCTGCCATATCAATCATCTCGGGCGACGTGCCGTAGATCTTGACGTTCTGGCGGAAGAGCGGCAACGCGATGTTGTTGGGGGTCTGGCCACCCATGGATAGGATGACACCGCGGGCGCTCTCAGCATCGTAGATATCCAAGACGGTCTCCAGACTGATGTTCTCGAAGTAGAGACGGTCCGCCTCGTCGTAGTCGGTCGAAACGGTCTCGGGGTTGTAGTTGATCATGACGGTGGGCAGGCCCTGCTCGCGGAGTGTCCTGATAGCACGGACGGCGCACCAATCGAACTCGACCGAGGATCCGATGCGGTACACACCAGATCCAAGGACAATGACACCGCGCTCTGTGAAGCTGACGTCGTGTTCTATCGCGCTGTAGGTAGTGTAGAGGTAGTTAGTGAAGGCGGGGAATTCAGCCGCGACAGTGTCAATCTGCTTGACAAAGGGAGAGATTCCAGCCTCGAGACGGAGCCTGCGCACAGCGAGCTCGGTGGAGCCGATGCAAGTCGAGATCTGCCTGTCCGAGAAACCGGACTGCTTCGAGTGACGGAGCAAAACGGTGGGCAGGTTCGAGATGGCGCAATCACTGCAAAGGCACTTAATAATGGGATCAAATAAGTGGCGAATAAAAAGACGTACCTCAAAGCATTTTCAAGCTTGAAGATGTTGTACAGCTTGTTCAAGAACCACTTGTCGATGTTGGTCATCTGCCAGACCTTGTCGACACTGTAACCGCGGTGGAAAGCAGTAGAAATGGCAAAAATGCGCTTGTCGGTGGGGTTGACGAGCTCCTCGTCAATATCTTCGACGTAGTCGTTCTATAAAACAAAACAAACAAACAAAAAATGCTTCAATATGATGCTCATACCATATTCTCAACGACACACAAAAACGCACCTTTGCGAAGCCTAAAAACTGATCATCAATCGCTCGAATCGCCTTCTGGATTGTCTCCTCAAAGGTCCTTCCAATGCTCATCACCTCACCAACGCTCTTCATGCTGCTGCTCAGCAAGCGGCTGACGCGGTTGAACTTCTTGAGATCCCAGCGGGGGATTTTGACGACGCAGTAGTCGAGCGAGGGCTCGAAGCACGCCGAGGTGACCTTGGTCACGGAGTTCTTGATCTCGTTGAGGGGGATACCGAGACCGAGCTTGGCTGCGATGAACGCGAGAGGGTAGCCTGTGGCCTTGGACGCGAGCGCAGAGGAACGCGACAAACGAGCATTCACCTATAAATCAAGAATTTAGAAGACACTCGGGAAATATCACCGGAAGAAAACCATACCTCGATGATGCAGTATTCCTGCGAGGTCGGGTTGAGCGCGTACTGGATGTTACACTCACCAACGACGCCAAGGTGACGGATGACGTTGATGGCGGTGGTGCGGAGCATGTTGTAGTCGGCGTCCGACAGGGTCTGCGACGGGGCGACGACGATCGAGTCTCCAGTATGAATGCCGAGAGGATCGAAGTTCTGTAAAGCAGAAGAAAAGGATAAAAACTCATGAGCGAAACAACCTCCCAAGCCACACAGAAAAAGATCTTACCTCCATGTTACAAACCGTGATACAATTATCTCTGCAATCACGGACAACCTCATACTCAATCTCCTTCCACCCCTTCATGCTCTTCTCCACAAGCACCTGGGGGCTCGTCGCAAAGGCCTTGGCGCACAAGGCGCGGAGCTGCTGCTCATTCTGCGCAAAGCCCGATCCCAGACCACCGAGCGCATACGCCGCGCGCACAATGATGGGGTACCCAATGGCATTCGCCGCCGCGACGGCGTCGTCCGGCGTCGTCGCCGTGTGGCTCTCGGCGCACTTCTCCCCAATCTCCTCCATCGCGGACGCGAAGAGCTGCCTGTCCTCGGTGGTGATGATTGTTTGGATGGGCGTGCCGAGCACCTTGACGCCGAGGCCCTCGAACTCGTCTTTGAGCGCAATACCGACGCTGAGCGCGGTCTGCCCGCCGAAAGTGACGTAGATACCGTCCGGCTGCTCGAACTTGATGACCTTGCGCACGAACTCCGCAGTGACGGGGAGGAAGTAAACTTTGTCGGCGAGACCCTTGGAGGTGGCGATGGTGGCAATATTAGGATTGATCATGATGGTGTAGATGCCCTCCTCCTTGAGGGCCTTGATCGCCTGCGAGCCCGAGTAGTCGAATTCGCCTGCCTGGCCAATGGAGAGACCGCCCGAGCCGAGGATGATGACCTTCTTCACGTTCGCGCGGGGGATGCGCTTGTCGTTGTCCTCTTTCTTGCCGCCAGGCATCTCGATAGAGGTCATGGCGCCAGTGGCGGCGCAGTCCTGGATGCGCTGGATGAAGACGTCGAACAGGAATTCGGTGTCTCGCGGGCCAGCATTAGACTCCGGGTGGAACTGGACGGAGAAGAAAGGCTTCTCTTCGCAGTAGATACCCTCGTTGCTGCCGTCGTTCGCGTTCTTGAAGAGCTCCTTCCATCCCTGAGGGAGGGAGTCGGCCTTGACCTCGTAGCCGTGATTCTGCGAAGTGATGTAGCAGCGGCCCGAGAGCGCGTCGGTACAAGGGATATTGTGCCCACGGTTTCCGTACTTCATCTTGGAGGTTTGGGCACCGGCAGCCAGAGCGAGCAGCTGGTGGCCGAGACAGATACCGAATATGGGGCGGTCACTCTTCTCGAGTGCCTTTGCGAGATTGTCGATGGTAATCTTGAGCACCGACGGGTCTCCAGGGCCGTTGGACACAAACAAACCGTCGTAGGGCTCTGAATCGGCAATGAAGTCATAGTCCCATGGGACGACCTTGACCTCCACACCACGGTTGGTGAAGCAGCGGATTTGATTGAATTTCATGCCAACATCAATGGCGACGACGCGGAGCGGGCGACCAGAGGGATGGAGAAGAGGAGTTTCAGAAGTGACCTTGTGGATAACAGGCTTCGGGATGGAAACCTCGGCTACCAAGTTCTTTTGATTGGGGTCGGCAAAGGGAACGTCGATGAAGTCCTCGCGCCATGAGTAAGGGGTGGAAGGGTCAGAGTTGTGCGACGGAGCAGCGTGGAGACCATTGACGCGTGGGCGGTTGGAGGGGGCGGAAGGGGAGCGAGCAAGAACCTTGCCAAGGGTGGAGCCCTTCTCCCTGAGCTTCTTCGTAAGGCAGCGGGTGTCAATGCCGAACAGGGCAGGGACGTCATTCTCCTTGAGCCATGCGCCCAGGGAGGATTTTGCGAGGAAGTGACTGAAGTCCTCAGAGTAGTAGCCGACGACGAGGGCGGCGACATGGATGCGCGAGGACTCAAACTCGGCGGGGAGACGGTTGAGCTCTTCGAACTGCTCTTTTGAGGGGCGTTCAGGAACGCCGTAGTTACCGATGAGGGGGTATGTGAGAACGAGGATTTGACCCTCGTAGGAGGGGTCCGTGAGCGACTCGGTGTACCCGACCATGCCTGAAAAATTGTGAGCTTGGAAGCAATAGCAAGTTGAAGAAGAGACATGCCGGTCTGGAAGACACATTCTCCAGAGATACTCTTGCCTTCAGCACCGAAGCTGATACCACGATATGCGGATCCGTCGACAAGTTCGAGGAGACCCTCTACCATGTCGTCGCCGCCCTCGCGCAGACAAGGCGAGGTGACTGGTGCATATGGGAGGTTGGAGTGGCCGTTGAGAACGACCTGGCCAGGGCCGGCGGGGGATGCGGGGGTTGGTCCCAGAGAGTTGAGAGCAGGCATATTGTGGTGAATGTTCCTCGCCACCCGGACTAGAGAAATCGAATACGAGTGGGAGGAAGAGGAACCGCGAAAAAAACACAAGATTAGATCTCCCAGAAATTTCTGTTTGGCCGTGCTTGCGCTGATCGCACTCTCGGCCACTTGTTCCGTTCCGGCTCAGGGGTCATCCCCCCGCTCAAACTGAATGCCAGGTCGAATCTCGGGAGGGCACAGGGATAGACGACGACGAAATAGATGATAAACCAGACGAGTAAATAGAGAGTCTCGTATTTATAGCATGTGCGAGTGATAAATAAGGAAAAAAGGACAACACCCATAGATTCGCTAACCCCTGTATCTCCGTTTCCAATCCGCCAGAAGTTTGGGTTTATTCTATTCGAGGCAGGCCTTGGATGCACACCTGCCATTCTTCGTGGCTTTGTCTGCCCATCAAACAGGGTAGAGATAGAAACCGAAGTGATATGACCTCAAGGATAGTCTGGGGTTCACGAACAGGTATTTCCGCGACAATGTCAATGGCCAGCGGCACTGGCATGGTGTCGTGTGACTGGTATTATGTCGCAATATGCTTTGACATGGAAGATGTCGTGGATGCGCCGACAGGAGGGTAACTTCAATATGTATCATATGAGGTGTTGCCAACTGTTTTTAGCACTTCGAACGGTCCATATCGGCGCATGTCTGGTTTTGGAGCAACCTTCGCTGAGTTGAAGTCTGTTGGCATTGGCCTCATGACCAGGTCCTCTAAAAGGTGATGACGAGGCGCAAAGTTCGTTCTTTGTCTGTCCATAAGTCGCTCAAAGGTGTGGCAGTGGAACTGCCGATTTTCACTAGCCGGACCCCACTGCTACCACCCGGCGCCTACTGGCACAAACACGTCCTTGTCAACTGACAAATTCGTCACCCAAAACCGTACAGCGGAAGGCCAAATTGGCATGCAGATATGTTATATGCAGAAGCATGGTGTATATCCGAAATCGTCGAAATCCGGCATGGTGGGGCTTTCTCCAATTAAATGAAGCGCTGCTATATAGTTAGTAGGCCACCACACCGGCAGTCGCTCCGACTTCTACCCTGACCCTCAAGTGAATAATGGAATCACTGGCCTTCCCTCCCACCTTTCCTCAGCTATCCTCTTGTACTCAGATACTCGGCTAATCGACCATTCCTAAAACAGGAATGGAATAGGTGCTACCACTGGCCCGTGGGTATCTGATGGCAAATGGCCAAGGGCTTGGCCCACTTCCATGTAGCTCGGTCCCACTACTAGTTAAGTATAAGTATAAGTACTCAAGTACTCATGTCCATCCTCTTTGAGAGGATCTGGTCACGGGGATATGTGAGCATTTGGGCGCATCAGCCACTTCCTTGCACGCATCCGACAAGTACGCGACACGTTCGAGGTGTCTGTCAAAGTTATTCATGGTCACGACGGGCGCATGTGCGCCGGCGTGCCTCTGCGCTAAAAATGGGCCATGGTTGGGCTAGTATAATTATCTGCATCACAGGGTGTAATCACTGAAGAATTGCCTTCCGAACACGAATGGAATTTGAGAAACGAAGAATACACGAAGATTTACAGCATGTCGTCGATTGAGATTATACTGGCTCCTCCCATTGAGAAGTCGTGGACCCATGGTCTGAAAAAATGAAGTAGAAGTGAATATCTGCCTCGTCAAGAAGGAAGAACGAACCGACTATAATCGTATACATGCGTTTCGATGCGCTACGATTGGACCGCGAGAGTTACTCACTGATTGTTACGAGTGAAGGCCCGAGAGGGAGCAATTGTGTGATGGAAGTTGGAGTGTGAAGGTGAAAACATATAAGACTGCAGCAAGTCATGCGTATAGGATGTGAGCAAGTAGAAAGGAAGAAAGGTTTGAGAATTGCAGGTAGCTTAAGTTGGCACAACAATTACAAACGGGTTCAACGAGCGCCTATTTGCTGGTGTCTCCAAAATCGCGTCTGTATATCGTCTCCCTCTGCCAGCTTCCATGCAAGGTACTTGACTGCGCGCTGGAATACTTGTGGGTGAATTTAAGCTCAAAATCAGCTCGAGTATTTTTCTAGTAGAGTGTCTCGGAGGAAAGCCAACACGCTATGACCAGCGAAGAGTATATATACCGTCCAATATTCGAGATCATCACCATCCACTAAGCAGAAACGTTCATAATGACTAGCGGAATTGGGCGGCCGCCAAGCTCTTGATCTCCAACAGGTCTTGTCGATGATCGACAGAGAATGCCCCTGATAATACGTTTGTTTCCTCATGAATTTTGCCCTCTATTGAACAATCCGAGACGTTCCAACCAGGTAGGGGGGGCATTCTATAGCGTATATACTCTACCTGTTGACCTAGACAGTTACAGTACACGAGGCGTTGTCGACCGGTATTGCTTGAAACATTGCGTAGCCGTTATGTCAAAGGCTTCAAAGCCACAAGAAATCTTACTATTCTTGTCAATCTCCAGTGTATCAGTATCCCAGAGGAATCGCATGTTTTGCTTTCAAGGCGAATTGCTCCACTCTCCGTTCGGATGGTGTTCGAGTGTCCAAGCAATGTCCATAATGCGGAAGCGGCTGTGGGAACATTTTCAAAACCATCATCCCAGAAGCCCGATTGCACGCTTTGTGCCAGGACCCACTGTATATCAAATAGCATCGTCTCTCTCTTTATTTCCTCCTAAACACATGTTAATGGCCGACATTACTTCTGGATACTGTCGATTCTACAATTGTTCACCATTGCGGGCTCGAAGAGTCGAAAAATGTCAAATAGTACTACAATCCCGTTTCTCACCATGGTCTTCCTCGTCCCGATTTTAATGTGAGGCTAGAGAGCTAATTGTCGGTGGCTCTGAGCCAGCCCATTCTGGCGAGTTGGGGGCGAGTCGAACCCGAAATATTCTTAGTTTGATGCCACTGCACGCTAGCAATTTGTCAAAGCTTCAAGCTTCATAGCTGATTGGTCCACTCGCTGCTGCTGACCCTCAATCAAATTCTATTTCATGCAAACAGTGTCTTGCAAGTAGCAAGGAGAATTGGCAGTGGCAGGGCTATGGTCACCTCATTGGTGACCATGTCAATGCTGGGAAAAGTTATCCCCATGTGGCACCAGCTGTCGAGCTGCGCTGATGGTTGGATGATGGCGATGCTTCCATGCTATCTTTAACCTCCATTAGCTGACAATGCGACCGGTTGCACTGTGTTTAACTAAAGATGCCCGTGGGCGTGCCCGTGGCAGCAACTGATGGCGAACATGCACAGGCTGAGGGAACGAATGGGTGCGTAGCACTAGTTCTTTCTCTAACAACATCACGATCATCTTCTGAACCTGGTTTAGGCCTCCCGCGAAGCCATGTCCAAAGCACACTCGGACGATTCCCTCAACGAAGACCGTTTGAGTGGGAGCACGCTGGCGTCCTCGAGGATTAGAGGGTCCACGAACGGCATTCCGACCCCGGGAGGATCAAAACCTCTTAAACCTTATGTGCGTCCGACTGTGTAATGAAAGCGAGAAGACTACTAACGGCCTCATAGAAACCTTTCATATTGAGACTGCCTATAGTCATTGGCACACCGCTGAACCTTCTGCTGCTGGGCCTGGCATTGGAAGTCGGAATATTCATTTCAAACGTGAACAATGGTACGCCCATTTGCTGTGCAGTTGCTTGCAAGAGGTCGACTGACTTTGTGCAAGGATTCCGAGTCCCACAAAATAATGCGTTCAACGTATTTGGGAATGTGTCTGGACAATTCCTCGCAGTGCGTATCAAGTTCTTTGTTCATTGAATTACGCTTGCTGACGGACCTCTTCCAGTCATTCATTCCAACATTGTGAGCCACGCCAGCTCCTCTCTCCAGGCGACTCATGCTCATGTCATTTCTGTCAGACTTGTCATCCCTGTTGCTTATCTCTTCCGGGAACTGGACTGGAATGTTCGAGTGTACCAAGTGCGTTCCAACAATGTGTTTCCGAAACAGCCCTCTAACAGCTTGTAGCCCTACATCCTCATGCAGAAAGGAAGCGCACCAGCCGAGTCGAGTCTACTGCTAGATTATGTACGGTTAGGGTACGTTCATGACTCCGTTTCAAGTATGACAGCGTCCGTAACCCTTCCCGTACAGCCCGATGCTTTCTATCTTTAGAGCGCATTACTACAAGCATAAAATTGTCTACTGGTCATCGCTGACCGCCGTGCTGACATATGCTTTTCAACCTCTAAGTGAGTGCGTTTGTTTGATTTCACTATTGCCTACTTCAACTGTTGTGCAGCTGGCTCTATCTTCCAAATCCGCCAAGCTGAGCAGAAGGATGGTGAGGAGATCCGTTACTTACTCTCCCTGACAAAACTTACGTTCGAGTTAGTCACCGCCGTGACGAGCATCAAGAACATAGGTCTCAACAACGACCCCATCAATGACCTCAATGGATTCATGGCCGCAGCAGGGTATACTGACGCCTCGGCCATTCTAAATAACGTAGGCGACCCTCCGTTCGTTCGCAATGGATGGGCAACAGCGGAAGTTCTCGTGAGTTATTCCAATCTTTTGTTATATATCCCTTGTGTCGTTGAGCGCATACCCGCAGTTCCCTGCGAACAAATTCTTGAACGGGACCATGTCCGTTAGCACCGCCGGTATTCAAACCAATGCCAATTGTTCCAACCCCACCGCGACGCCAGTTTTGAACAAAGTCGGGAACACGAATGTGGTTAATTTGACCTCGAGCTCACTGGAGGGATGCACGCATTCGGTTAGCTTTGATCCAACAGTAAGTTCACTATCCAATAGTGGAACAGATACTTACAGAGATTGTTTAGGCCGTAACACAGCAATACGGGGTCGAAGATGTGTTGTGTCCTGGCGAAGACCCTGGGAAAGATGTGAGGTTCCGTCGGGTGATGTTTTGGTAAGTGTATTCAAAATGAGCGCAAACTCTTTGTTTTAATAACACTCCTTCTGCAGGTTCTTCGATGGGCAAGACGCACGAACGGTGTTTTGTACGCCGCAGATTTCTGCATTGAACGTGACCGCCATCGCCAACCTCAACGACGGCTCCTTGATAAATGTTGTAGGTGGAGATCCCTACATAATCGACAACAATGTCTTTGGAGCGCCACAAAATGGGCAGGCGTTTAACGGGTGAGTGCTCATCCCGATCCAACGCTATGTATTTTGCCTCATGGCCGCTCATACCATTTGTATGCTATTTGCTTTAGTGTTATCTTCCCACCGACCGACAATAGCTTCATTCAAGCTCGCGCAAATGCGACGAGATCAATCGTTCCCGGCACTATCTTCCATGCCGCCCAGCTCTTGAAGCCCAATGGGGTGCAAACCGCGTTCAGTATTGACAACAGGATGATGGATCTGACAACCCAATTCTATGTTCGTTTCCGCTCGTTTGTACTTGCGATTGCAACGCAATTGAAAAGCATTGGTTGGCTGACTTCTTATTCGATTGTGACAGACGCGCCACTTGGCTGTCAGCGCAAAGTCAATCTACTTCGTAGACCAGAACTCAACTCTGACTGCTAATGTATCCTCACTTGTCCCGCGGCTCGTGATTGAGTGAGTGCTTTGCAATACGCAGTTCATGAGTGGCATACATACTAATTCTTTATCGTCTCTTCATCTAATTCACTTAAGCCCTCTGCCTGCTCACTTCCTCGCCATCATACTGATCATAACGGGCATCATCGGTATGCTCGTGCACTTCAACCACCGGCGGCAGCGGCAAACCCTGAAGCTCGCCGCGCCACCGGGAAGTATCGCCTCTGTTGTCGCCCTCACGTCGCGCTCTGGCTTTGGCGATATGCTGTACCCCTATGATGACGAAGCAACACTGGAGAAGAAGCTCGACGGGTTGCGATTCCGGCTCGATCGACGGACGGGCGCGATCCTGGCGGAGGATCTGGACTCTGAGGCGCCAGACGGTATGGGGAGAGACGATGCAATGCTTTCGCTCCTCGGGAAGGGGCAGCTGGGGAAAGGCAAGAGTGGTGATGCGTACAAGGATCTTCCTAGTGCAAATTCACATTCCTCTTTTGCTGCCTATCAGATGGCAGGAGGGTCAACGCCGCCGCCTATGCCGATGAATTGGGAGCGCTCGTGGGACCCAAGTTCGCGGTCGGCTTCGCCGTTAAAGGGGGAGAGCAGCAATCAGGTGCACACCGAGTATGTGCCATGATTGCGGCTATGAAGGGGTCGCTGCATTTCGATTTTTCTTTGGACGTTTTGCTTTCGCGTATATCTGCTTACGAACGGACGGATAGTACTTGTTACAGTGCTCTTCGCAGGCTCTTCTCACCTTGCATTCACATCTTATAATTCATATACATACCATGATTTTGATCCCTTGCATTAGAACTTAACATGGGCTCCCGGACTCTTCTTGCTTCGTCTCCCCTGGTACCTTCTCTGTATTCATTCATTCATACTTGTCTACTTCAACTCGGAAAACCCTCATCCATTGTCATCGATGATGTTGCTCTTCCATTCCACCAGGAACGAGCTCGAGTATCAAGGACTGCCAGATATAAATTATCTCAAAACATATGTAATATCATCGCATGGACAGGCTCCACAACATGGGAGATCTGGACGATGCCGGGGTACATCTACGTGTCCAAACGTTCAATGATGCTTGCAGTGATGCTGCTTCTCACTTCCAGAGTCCCATGAGCATATCATCCACCTCAGGTCGATTGCGACTACATTCGGAACGATCGCAGAGTCGTCGGGAGTTGTCCACAGTGCACAGCAGCGTCATTGACTCGAGGCCAGTGTTATGACGTCTCCCTCTAATTGACTTGGACTTGTATTCAATTGACTTCCAGTCCAATTCACCGCTGAGGTGACTTGCACTATGTCATTGTGCTAAGCACTTCTCAGAGGTGTCAGATCCATGAGAGGTCATGCTGCCACTGTTTCTTCTCGGTTATTCTCGGTTATTCAAGTCGGAGATTATTAATATTACTTACACGTCTGCGATTGACCCATCATTAGGGTGGCAGTGGGAGGTATAATCGTCTTGATTGTGAATTCAGAACTCCAGTAACAAGCCGGAGCAATTGAAGGCGAAATTGAGGCGAAATTTTGGTGTGTTTCCGACTTAGAGTATATATAAGCACGTGGACGGGCCAAGCACGGGCGCTTAAATAACTATATGTGCCACTCACGGACAATATGTGGGTGTAACGCCTCTTAGCTCATCTTGCCGAATATCTAAGCGGTATCGATCCCAAAGGATCTCGGTGAGCTCATCCAACTCTTGCAGAACCCTTCAGAACTTATGTCCCTGGAATGCTGTGCCTTCCTTTGCGGAGAAAGCCTTTCGCGGGTGTAATGAAGTTATTGATCGTTCCCCTTAGATTCGTAAAGTTGGTCTACAGTTGCTCCACAATTACCATGTACAGATCTTTCACAGAGCCTCACAATTGCCATGTGCATGAGAACTGTGGAGATTTTTGCAACATCAAGAAATGCTTCCCCGGAGAACCCATCACCCTGCGGCATCAAGTGCTCGACATATAGGCACCCGAATTGTACTAATTGTGCCTGCGTAACATACTTTGCCTACCTTTCTAATGTTTCCATCCGCAATTCGTACTATTCGGTGCATCTTCATAGCCTTCTGGACAGGTCTTCTCATGGGTGTCATCGGCGTGATCTTAATGGGCACGGATGGAGGAGCCGGAGCCCGACTGTCATCCTGATTATCTTGTACATATGTGTACACACCTAAGGTTATCCAACATGTCGGAAATGGGATACTAGAACCATTGACGTCTGCCGCGAGAAAGCCTTCCATTCTGGCCTGTATTTTTTCTCGAAGTGCCAAGGAGGCTTTTGGGGTATAAAAGGCGCCCGAGCGTGAAAGCTGTTAGTCCCTAAGTTTGCTACTCGATCCCTCCAATCTCAAGCAAAATGTTCCACCGCCTCTTCGCGTCTTTCTTCTTCCTCGTCGCCTCCCTCAGCATCCTTGCTGCCGCCACGGGTACCCCCACCACCACGGTGACCGTGCCCGTAAGCCTTTCTTCATTTCCATTGTGCCCGTAAATGCCGGCTGAACGCGTTGTGTTGATCTTTGTAGTCTCCCACCGTCACCCCTGGCGCGCCCGCGAATCAGTGCAACGGCAGTAACAATCTGCAATGCTGCAACTCCCTCGAACGGGTGAGCAACACTTTCCTCATCCTTACCTCCTCTGTCTTCTTCCGACTTTACTGGTTTATTAATTCATTATTCAGGCTGACAGCACCGCTGTCGGTCTCCTGCTCGGGCTTCTAGGAGTCGTCATCCAGGGTGTGGAGGGTCTTGTGTGCGTATTTTATTTGTTCATCCATCCCTGTCACGTTGACTCACTCTCGCATCTCGAATTCTGGCATGTAATTATTCAGCGGCATCACCTGCTCCCCCATTAACATCCTCGGAATTGGCCAGAACTCTTGCAGCTCCCAACCCGTCTGCTGCTCGAACAACGACTTCGTACGTCGTGTTTGCCAATTCAACAGAGCACTTCGTGGAAGCTGACTCTTTCTCTTCCTCCACTATAGAAAGGCATCATTGCCATTGGTTGTGTTCCCATTAACATCAACCTGTAATGGGATGTTCATCAATTCGACAATTTATGAGTCGTTGATTGGCAAAAGAAGGACTATTGTGGCTTGGTATATGTTCACTACGTAGCATTTCTGTATGCCAGTGAAGTCAGAAATACGGACAAGATTTTATAGTTTTAAATCGTTCGCTGGGACTCCGCCTGAGAATGATGGTGATAGGTTGTTCTATTTTTAGATCATTTTTGCAGGAGGTGTGCGTCTCGTGCGTTAGCCGCTACACTAAACGATTTTGGTATTCGTTGACCTTCATTGCCTGGTTTTCAAATTTAGTGCTATACACGAATGTTTGGCTGCTGTCCAAGACGAGGTGCTGGTCAACGCAGGGTCAGCGAGTCTGGAGTCGCCTTGTAGACCCCAACGATTTGGCCCCTATTAATATTGGTTTTGGTGTAATCAAACATGCTGAAGATATGTGACTTGCAAGTTGCAACGGAAGTTCAGAGATGATTTTCGGCATCTGGGGTATACGACACACTAACTGCCTGATTGCTGAATGCTCCGAACATAAGTATCGGTTGCCTATCAGAGCATTCCTGAACGGAGGTGAGGCAGCTGTACCATTGACAGCAACGTGCCGCTGAACATGCGGCTCAACACGAGGCGTCCTCAAGGCTCGCTAAACGAAGACGCAAATGATGAGCACATACATCAAGCCAAGAAAACCTATCAAGAAGGGAGCCTCTCCTGCTCTCCGGTTTGCGTTGGAAATTTTGCGACATACAACTACGATTGTTGACTGTGTCGGTAAAGCCCGAAACGATTCAACAAGCGAGGCCAACACGCGTCAGATGGGCTCTTTTTGTCTTTTCAGACGATATAAACATATTAGGGGATTTACTGCACTAAATTAGACGAAGTACGGCAGATTCAAGCGCAGGAAATGAAAGAAGAGCAGCGGCCCCTGATACCAAAGTCGCGCACGCGCCACCCGGAGAGTAAATCGGAGCCTGAAATTTTCAATTCACCCTTTGCCCGAAATTGAGCTGCATTTTCTTGTCTTCGTGTTCAATCCACCTCTGAACGACAATACCCCTTCTCTTCCCCATCCCCGTATTTCTTAATGTGAGTACTCGTTGTTGGTGACAGTGACCCCGCACGGCGTGCTCTTCGTCGCGTCAGTGGCAGCTCTGTAAACCCGCCGTTGTGCTCGTCGCGTCGTGTTGTCGTACCACTTTCGTTGCTGACGTTGCGCCCCACAGCATGCGTGAGATCGTCCACTTGCAGACTGGCCAGGTACGTTCCTCAGCACCAACACCCTCTTCTTCAACACGCTCATAGCCATCCTTCTTTGACGATAGTGCGGTAACCAAATCGGTGCGCAGAACCTCCTCGCTCGAACGTGACACGTCCCACATGCTCATCAATATCGCCTTTGCTTTTCAGGTGCCAAGTTCTGGGAGGTTGTCTCCGACGAGCATGGCATTGGTCCGGATGGTGTTTACAAGGGAAACCTCGACCTCCAGCTCGAGCGTATCTCTGTCTACTATAATGAGGTTGGCGCCAACAAGTACGTTCCCCGCGCGGTCCTGGTCGACCTTGAGCCAGGAACCATGGATTCCGTACGATCAGGCCCTCTCGGTGGCCTCTTCCGCCCCGACAACTTTGTCTTCGGTCAGAGCGGTGCTGGTAACAACTGGGCTAAAGGACGTGAGTGGCCTAATTTCCTTTTCGCTTATTAGCGAATCATCATGTCGCTTCTTTCCCTCTATCATTTCTTCTCGTGTTCGCTTCTATTTGACGCGTTTTTCATCTGCCATCGTTATCCGATGTCTACTCCTGTTTTCCTTTCGACAACCTTTGGAACTATGACTAACTGAAGAATAATGGACTTGGTTGCATTCAGATTACACCGAGGGAGCTGAGCTCGTCGATGCTGTTCTCGATGTTGTCCGCAAGGAGGCTGAGGGAACTGACTGCCTGCAGGGTACGTGAATGCCGTCTGCCCCAAAAAAAAATCAACATCGAAACTCATCTGCCACGTGATAGGCTTCCAGATCACCCATTCGCTTGGTGGTGGTACTGGAGCTGGTATGGGCACACTACTCATCTCAAAAATCCGTGAGGAGTACCCCGATCGGATGATGTGCACATACTCTGTCGTTCCCAGTCCTAAGGTTTCCGACACTGTCGTGGAGGTATGCACATCCTTCATACAGGAGCATATTATCGATATTGATTGTCCAAAAATAGCCTTACAACGCCACCCTTTCCGTCCATCAGCTTGTTGAGAACTCCGACGAGACCTTCTGTATCGATAACGAAGCTCTTTATGACATCTGCTTCAGGACACTCAAGCTCTCCACCCCCACCTATGGCGACCTCAACCATCTTGTTTCTATCGTTATGTCTGGTACCACAACGTGCTTGCGTTTCCCTGGCCAGCTTAACTCTGATCTCAGGAAGCTGGCTGTCAACATGGGTCAGTTTTTTTTGTTTTTTTTTGATGTTGCTTATGCCTTTGCTTATTCTTTGCAGTTCCCTTCCCCCGTCTCCACTTCTTCATGACCGGTTTCGCCCCTCTTACTGCTCGCGGCAGCCAGCAGTACCGCGCCGTCACCGTTCCCGAACTCACCCAGCAGATGTTCGATGCCAAGAACATGATGGCTGCTACCGACCCCCGCCACGGTCGCTACCTGACTGTATGTCACTTCGGTCTGTTAGTTTCCGCTTACACTTACATCTTTGGCTTCAGGTCGCTGCTGTCTTCCGTGGAAAGGTTTCCATGAAGGAGGTTGAGGAGCAGATGCAGAACGTCCAAAACAAGAACTCTGCCTACTTCGTCGAGTGGATTCCCAACAATGTCATCACTGCTCAGTGCGACATCCCTCCTCGTGGTCTCAAGATGTCGGTTACCTTCTTGGGCAACTCGACCGCCATCCAGGAGCTCTTCAAGCGTGTCAGCGACCAGTTCACTGCCATGTTCAAGAGGAAAGCTTTCCTGCATTGGTACACTCAGGAGGGTATGGACGAGATGGAGTTCACCGAAGCCGAGTCCAACATGCAGGATCTTGTTGCCGAGTACCAGCAGTACCAGGATGCCACGTACGTTTGACTCGCATTTTCTTTTGTAATCCTCGCTAATCAATATTCACAGTATCGAGGAGGAAGTCGAGTACGAGGAGGAGCCCGCGGAGGAGGAGGTATAGACGCCCCCACTCTTGATTTCTTTTACGTATTCCCCATGCTTTCTGATCGGTGCATTCTTCTGTTCACGCCCTCGCCTCAGGCGCTCATACCACTCCCTGTCTACGACATTACTCTACTGCACGTCCTTGATGAATATCCAGTTTTCTTTGCGCTTCTTATACTTTCCTGTGGATGTTCGCTAAAAATGAAATGACTCTTGATGTCTTGATGCCGTGTTGTCTGCTGAGGTCCTACTCTAACCTTTTCTGGCAGCCACTAGCTGATAACCCGTGCTTCGCACGGTGTCCTTAACTACGCTACAATGCTCCCTCAGTGCTTGAGACTTGCTTTCACTGCAATCGATTGACAAACCAAACATATCTCGGTTTATTTGAGAGTCGCCTTGCACAGAACTTACAGGGAGTAGCTCAAAGATAACGCACCTCTAGACTTTGAGTCCGGCAATTTGTAGACTTGAACAGTGCATAAGTATGTGCAGCACTTAGATGCCTATGTAAATTTACAACCCCTGCTAGTGTCTAATACAGCCAAACATCCTACACTGCACCTGTATTTAACATTGCCAGGGCAAATCCCAAACAGAGTCACTGCCCGTGGATTAGATTAATGCTGCCAGTGTGATTTCCCGCTGCACCTGTATTGCTTGATCTATGATTTATTTCTAAGTTAATTTCCAAGTAGTCTATGATGCCCAGAGCGACTAATGAACACACGTCAAGCAGTCTCTCAGTGTATATGCCCCTATGCTTGAAGAGCCGATCTACGCAAAGGGTGAACTCCTTGTTACTCCCGTACAATATAAAATGCATAGCGCAGTACGCCCTGGACTGTGCCCATTCCTCTGTCTATGGTGTGACCCTGCCCGTGCCCTTGTATACTCACTCTCCCTGTCTCATGCGCGCATGCACTTTCAAAAATATGCCATATAATTTGGCGCCAATTATTACTTCAGAATATACCATCAATGCAGGGCATACATTCGCCGTAATATACATCCGTAATTCGAGCGAATGGCCAAAGTGCAAGCACCCAGGAGGATTGAGCTTCCGTGTACGTGTGGAGATGTCAAGGATATATGCCTGTGAATCTTGTTCTAGATGTAAGTCTGAAGCCTCAACTTGCTAAAACTTCGTTTACTTAAAATTCTAACAATATTATGTTAGGGGCGTCCATAACCTGCCAGTGAGCGCCCAGTGCTCGTAGGCAACCTGCGTTACATCAGACAGACCTGAATTTGACCTGAATATCAATTACACTCGTGTTGAAGTGCAGTCAAGTGAAGCTGGGACTTGCCTTGAGTTTTGTGCACACATACCCATCGATTACCTATATGATTAATGGCAAAGGTCCGCCAAGAATCGTTTTGTGTATTCCCCGATGATTGACGGTTATATGCATGAATTACGCCTACGTGCTGGCTTAGAAGGCAATGAAATTGCGGTGGAAGGGCCCCAGAAACATCTTAAGCTAGAGTCCCTAGGCGCATCTGATAGGAATTATTTAACCTAGGTTTCATATAGCCATCCCCTTGTATTGTGTATGCAGTAAGCCTCCCGTGCATAGCCAGTGCGACCTTACAAAGAGCATAATACTGGTGCGCCACGTTATAGTACTTATGTGTGCCAATTACTACAATAATACTTGTGCACATACCCTTGTACTTGTGATTAATGAGGATATAATCCATGCCCTTGCACACCGTGAGCTCACATACTCCAGAATATCCCGTCTATTATTTACAGTAAGCGCCCGTGCGAAGATTGTGGCATCGCAAGCTTCCCGTACTGAGTACCCCGTCTCTCGACAACAGAAAGGGCAATCTCCGATATAAAGTGTAAGAACATCATACAATGATACAAACCCATTCAGAAAGCAAGCAGAAAGCCAATCCTGATTGCAAGCCAAAGGGGAGAAAGCCGCTAGCCAATCAGATTGCGAGTTGGCCTTTGCCAGCCAATCAGAGAGCTTCTTTGTCTCCCGTGGGAAAACATCGTTCTCATTTATTAAAAGAGATGAGAAGACGAATGTGAAGATTTGGGAGAAACGAGCAGTATTGATCGATTGCTGATGTATTTCTCCGAGGTTGTATTCACCCTCGCGGAACCTGGTAAGTCTTTCATTGTTTTTCCATTGTGCGTGATGTAATAACTGTCTGCAACTGTTCAGTTCTACACTGCTTAGCCATTCTTGAGTGAACCTTGTAACCACCAAGTTTCAAAGTCAATTGAAGTCGACCGACGCATAAGTGGCTGAGCCGTGGGAGAGTTGTGGAGTGGGAGGTGAAGCCTACAACTACCAATAGGTGCGCGTGGTATTTTCGGAACTGATCTCTTTTGTCGCTACCGCCTTTCTACCGCAGGCAGGGGACGTCATCACACACTAATTACAGGTGATCCTCGCCATCTCCCGCTGCTCCTCTTTCCGCGACCCTCACAGCTCTTCACACAGAGCGCTTCCGCGAAGGCGGCCGCACGACATCAGGCATCGAGCATCAGGCATACACCCCCATCTACTCTTTTGGCCTCCCAAGGTCTGTCAACGACTAATCGACTGCATGCAGATAGAGTCATGCGACTGGATGTGTACCGCCTTCGCTGTCGCGCTGTTCCTCCTTCCAGCATTCTACCGCACATCACCGACCCAGTAGGCTTCGCACGTCGGCGGACGGCTTGGTTCTACTCTATGATCATTCTATGTATGTATTCGAAGGTAAAAAGACTGGCGATTTGATTATGGATGACGATGTGATGCGGCCGGACGCGACAGGAAAATTGTCATCCTGCATTCTTTGCTTCGTTCCTGCTTCGTTTTTGAGTCGTTCAGGCGCTGCTCTAGTCCGACAGAGGTCTACCCCAGACCCATTAGATGAGGAGGTTGACTAGTTTCTGTCCTGCTGCCGTCGCTGATTGGATTCTGCGTTCAATCCATATGGATATCAGGACTTCTGGATGACAATTTGCTGCCATTGGTGCAGGGCATGACATGCAGCCGTGCAAACCGCCCACAGCTTATTCCCTCTCTCTCAGTGCATCTACGCGCGCCAGAAAAAGAAAGGAACGCATTGACAGCTGACAGATGATCATGAAGTCGCAATTTGAATGGAATTCGACGATACCGAATACGATATGCGCGCAAAGTATGCACACTGCACGCTCGCACTCGAGGTAACACTTTGAAGTTCGTGTGTGCAGTATGCATCACTGTTTGCAGGTTTTTATGCATTCTTCGCTCTTTTCCGCTCTGTCGCCTGTGTCAAGATGCACATCAGTTCAAGCGGTGCAGCTCACAGGATGGACGGCGTAGAAGACTTATAAAAGGACATCGTGAACAGCGAGAATCTCCAGTCGAACAGGCCCTTCCAACCCAGTTCAACTGCTCCTTTCCTCCTCTTCCTTCAATCCTCAAGATGTTCGCCCTCACCCCTCTCTACGTGGTTGCGTCCTTGACCATCCTTGCTGCCGCCATCCCAGGGTACGTGAAGCCTTCTGCAGCATTGCTCGACATTTGCTGACAGGGCCTCCGTTTTGCTTTGCAGTGGCTTGCCGCCGATCACCACCACCCCCACATACACCCCCACCACCCCTGTCAACACCTGCCCTCCCGCGACGACGGCAACCGTGACCTCGACTGCCACCGTGACCACCACGAAGCCCGCCACTATCATTATCACTGTGCCCACCACCGTGACCGACACTACCACCGTCAGTGTGCCCACCACCGTGACCGACACTTCCACCGTTACTGTGCCCACCACCGTGACCGACACTACCACCGTCAGTGTGCCCACCACCGTGACCTACACTTCCACCGTCACCGTGCCCACCACCGTGCCCTATGGCACTAGCACTGTCACTGTCACTGTGCCCACTACGGTACCCTACACCAGCACCGTCACCAGCACCGTCACGAAGCCTGTCACCACCACAGTCAGCGTGACCTACACGCAGCCCGTTACCACCACTGTCGTTTCTACTGCTGTGAGCCAAATCTCTTTCTGGATTTCTTCCCGATTTTGTGCTTAGTTCGGTATCTAATTTTTCTAGCCCCCCTCCACTACGACCGTCGCCTCCGGACCTTCCAACCAATGCAACACCGGTAGCCTGCAGTGCTGCAACTCTGTTCAAAAAGTATGTCCCCCGTTTCTCTTCGCTGCCGTATAAAGTTGGCTAACACGCTCTTCGGTAATACAGGCAACCGACAGCAGCGCTTCTCTGCTCCTAGGCCTCCTCGGCGTCGTTGTTGGTTCGGTGACCGGGCTCGTCGGCATCACCTGCTCACCCCTTTCCGTCCTTGGTATCGGAGGCACCTCTTGCAGCGCCCAAACCGTCTGCTGCACGAACAACACCTTCGTACGTCATTTCCCCCACTCTTTCGACGACTCAACATCGTTTCTGACTATCTTTCTTTTGCAGAACGGCATCATCGCCATCGGCTGCACCCCTATCAACATCAACCTCTAAGTGGGCACCTTCGTGATTGGTTTCAACATTGCTGTTCAAATGCGCGCTGGAACCTTTCAATAATGGACGATCGGATGTTAAGGCGGATGCTTGCTCCTTGTTATCTCTCACTTTCGGGTCTCTTGTAATATTGGTTCTTTCTTTCCCTGGGATCTGTGTTAGTGGTATATAAAATTTCGGGGTTGTATTATGTTCACTAGGCCTTGAATCCGAATGACAATTTATACGTTTCTGAACAAAGTGCTCGGTCAGGTTTGCGCCGTCGTATATTGAAAGGGCTTGCACTAGGCTTACAAGTTTCTTTAAAAACCAAGGCCTTTGTTCCGTGCCCATTTCATATTCATGACCATGACCTCATACCCAGATACTGCAAACTCTCCGCAGTCCGGGTTCGATGATGCCTGGGAGCGAGTGAATGCTTTATGATTGGTGGAAATCTCGTCATGACGTCAGAGGCTAAAAAAGGACTGCCTCAAGGAAACATATAAAGGCGTTGTAGCTTATCACCTCTCCACTCTTTAACTTTTTGACTTTCAACCCCTGCCAAGATTTTGCGTGCCTAATCCTCACTTGTCACTATATCAATGGGTTGTATATTTTCTTGCATTGGAGGCGAGTGATCTCCACCCCCACAAACGCCTGTTGGACTGGCACTGACCTCCAATATATGTATATAGCCGTTTTTGGCTGCATAGGCGACTGCATCATGTCTATTATCTCCGCCATCGCTGGGTGCCTAGAATGCATAATTGGTTGTAAGTAAATTTGTATCTGGCTTTCGCGAACAGCGCATTGATTATTAAATTTCTGTTTCCAGCAATAGCCGGGTGTTTGGCCACGATTCTGGATTGTTTGACATGTGGGTGCTTCAGGTGCGTGACACTCCCCGTTGCAACGGGATCCCGAGCTATCAGCGCTGGGCATTCGACGCTAACCCGTTTCTCTATTTGTAGGGCACGAGGAGGCGCAAAAATATGAATAGAGCCCCGGAGCTGAGTATATCGATACTTAGCTTTGGGGCGTCACCCAGCAAGAATCAGCCGCCTAGACCTTTGATGATAAAGCAACGACACGAATACCCTCCACGACGATATTATTTAACGACTGTACATACTCTACTATATGACCACCATGTAATGTTATATTTGTGGGTTACACTGCACTGTGACCTTAAATAGTTGATATTCTTCCACCACACCCTGGCAGTAGCATATATGACAACCTTTAATCAAAGGTCGTTTTTTATATATAAATGGCTTTGATCAAAGGTCGCCACCTCAAAGGTCATTAAAGGTCGTGGCTTGATCATTGTATTTCAAACTCCGCTGCTCCAGCGTCATCTCTGCTTATCGGTGACAACCCGAGTGTCTGTCAAGCACTCCAGGCGCGCCGCTCACGCTGGCACGCACGGTGCCAAGAAATTCCCTTCGACGGGTACTGTCCACCATCCCGCCGTTATCTACTTTGGGCTATATTACATAAGCACCGACCATTTCCAATTTTGTACAGTTTTCCGGCCTGCTGCTCATCAGCTTCGTGTCATGGAAAATGGTCCACCTCGTACGATATTAAATATATAAATTAATCATCTTCATTCTCATCGCGATATGTACGAATAAATACAGGCAGATGAGCCCAGGCTTTCTCGCAGCCTTCTTTTATTGACTGCCATATTGCTGCCTGACTCAGCCTTAGCTGTTAATTTCAGACCTGAAATAACAGTAGTTGCTGTCCTGCCTTATTAGGAAGGCTGCCCTCCTGGGGCCATCTGGAGGGTGGGGGGGGATATTTGGGTGCCGGGTAGGGGTAGTAGGTGTGCCATATGGTGCCGAAAATGGGGGTGGGATGATGGGAATTGATGGGGGGCGATAGGGGGAAGTGGCCTATTAATAGAATATCAAATGGGTGGCCACTGGGCCAGATGGGGGCATGGGAGGGTGGGGGACAGCCTGGAATATATTACTAGGCTATAGATAGATTTTTTTGAGCCCTTAAGCGCCCATCCACAGGGTGTGGTTGATTAGATATAGCTATTTTTAGCAAAAAGCGTGCCACTGAGCACAGAATGAGCTATAGCTTGACCAATACCTCGTACAATCGGACACTCTTGGTACCATCTTGTAGGTATTTTAAATCCAAATCCACTGGATGTGTAATGGTGCTGATCCGATCACTGCATGCCAGGATATTGATGAAATACTGATTTTGCGAACCATGAGGGGCACATAGCTGTAGTACCATCAGTTTTTCATACTTTTCCATGATACAGACGCCATCGTGTAGGTATTTGAAACCCAATTCTATATCACCCATTCACTTATTGATGGACCAAGTATTACCGATGCAATTGACACAATACACACAATTCCCACAATGAGCCACTCGGTCATAGCGCCACCAGTTCTCCATATTTGTGTGCGCTTTCTCTACCATCTTGTAGGTATTTAAAATTCGGTTTTAATTCACCAAGAATCATTACAGCGCGCCAAGCGGTTGCAATGCTATCCACGAAATACTGATACCGCATTGGGGGTGTGCCACTGAGCAATAGCTTGCTCAAATCTTGGTATTTTTGGACACTCTTTGCACCATTTTGTAGGGTTATATACTAGGTATTCAGAACATATGCTTTCTCAAGGCTTGGCCTGGTGATTAACTTAGAACTTGTCAAAATATGACAGATCACCATTTTACCCCCTAATCTCGCATTTTTTATATGATATACCACTCCACTGGCTAGGAGTGTATCATGAGGTTATAGCCCCAAATTATACCATTCTGGAGCATATTTTAGATTTTCTGTAGGTAGAGGACATGTCTTGAAAGTGGTCATTTAGTGTCAGATACCAGGTATGTATTAGTGTTGTTATGTGTATGTATTCAGCTGAATTTGGTGGTGATTTCGTGCCAATTACACTATTTAACATATCCCCAAAGCAAACCTGCGGGTACAGAGACTTAAAAAGATGTTCTGGAAAGGTATTTTCAATGGCTATAAGCTCATGAAGTGTTCCTAGCCAGTGAAGTAGTATATCATATAAAAAATGCGAGATTAGGGGGTAAAATGGTGATCTGTCATATTTTGACAAGTTCTAAGTTAATCACCAGGCCAAGCCTTGAGAAAGCATATGTTCTGAATACCTAGTATATAACCCTACAAAATGGTGCAAAGAGTGTCCAAAAATACCAAGATTTGAGCAAGCTATTGCTCAGTGGCACACCCCCAATGCGGTATCAGTATTTCGTGGATAGCATTGCAACCGCTTGGCGCGCTGTAATGATTCTTGGTGAATTAAAACCGAATTTTAAATACCTACAAGATGGTAGAGAAAGCGCACACAAATATGGAGAACTGGTGGCGCTATGACCGAGTGGCTCATTGTGGGAATTGTGTGTATTGTGTCAATTGCATCGGTAATACTTGGTCCATCAATAAGTGAATGGGTGATATAGAATTGGGTTTCAAATACCTACACGATGGCGTCTGTATCATGGAAAAGTATGAAAAACTGATGGTACTACAGCTATGTGCCCCTCATGGTTCGCAAAATCAGTATTTCATCAATATCCTGGCATGCAGTGATCGGATCAGCACCATTACACATCCAGTGGATTTGGATTTAAAATACCTACAAGATGGTACCAAGAGTGTCCGATTGTACGAGGTATTGGTCAAGCTATAGCTCATTCTGTGCTCAGTGGCACGCTTTTTGCTAAAAATAGCTATATCTAATCAACCACACCCTGTGGATGGGCGCTTAAGGGCTCAAAAAAATCTATCTATAGCCTAGTAATATATTCCAGGCTGTCCCCCACCCTCCCATGCCCCCATCTGGCCCAGTGGCCACCCATTTGATATTCTATTAATAGGCCACTTCCCCCTATCGCCCCCCATCAATTCCCATCATCCCACCCCCATTTTCGGCACCATATGGCACACCTACTACCCCTACCCGGCACCCAAATATCCCCCCGGCTATGTCTGTCAGAAGGTCATGGCATCAACGGGGTCATCAAGTTGGCCGATATTGCTGGTTGGCTACACACGTACACTCGTTGAATGCTGTATAGGAGATAGCTACTCTAATACAGTACACTGCTGGCGGAAATAAAACAACTTTTTTATGTTCGAAGGGTAAGCCCTTGCGGGCGGCTATTTTAAAAAATGGTTGACAAAGCACCGATGCCAAGGGAATCGGTGCGGCGGGTGGTCTGTGCACAAACAACGAGCTCGACAGAGTGCCTGGGTGCTGCCGTGAGTGCACAGTGCCGCATATGCCGCAAAGTGCGGCAAGGAAAGGCACCATCCTAGGTGGGATGGACCTTTGAGGACCTTTGAGCTTGTGACCTTTGATTAAAGGTCTTTTTATAACTGTGGCAACCTTTAAGCAAAGGTCGTTCATACATAAAATTGGCAGGGACGCCTGATTCTTCAGTGCAACTCCAGAACGGATACGATAATGAAAAGCATTATCCGGAGTGAAGGGAAGAGCTGTCTAGAGGGGCCTAACAATAATTACTTTTGTACACATTTTCACACATAAGAAGTTAATTCGAAGGAATGTGGAAATAAATCCTGTAATTCTCTACCCTCGGCGTTCGCTCATGCATGACTCAATCACTGGTTGGCCAGGCAAGTTTGCCATGTAGAATCTTTTGACATACTAATGTTTTCAGCTGAAATTGTTTATTGGCGACATTCACTGATAGCACCGGGCATTTCAAAAAAAGAGTACATAAAATATCGGTGAATGTAGTGGTTTGGAAGAAGGTCGAAGGGGTATAGCGGGCCACTATATGAGGCAGAGTAAATCTGCAGCGCAATCGGGTACCAACGCAGTGAGTGGTCGCATTGAGGTAGGGTACCCTGCTGGCAGCGATGATGTGAGTCGCAAGTTCGACGCTCTGAACATTAAGAACATGACATACATGTGTGGATAGGTTTGTCGAACTTAGGCAATGACGCAGTAGCTGTTGCCTCCCGAGCCCTTCTCGGCGTCGACGGTCTCGGTGGGTGAGGTGGTGATGTATGTGAAGGAATCCATGTCGATGTGATGGTCGTCGAAGACTGGCGTAATAAAACCGCGAGATGCACCCTTTTTATGCACCGCGGATTCACGCTATGACCAACTGCCCGAACTTGCGAGCTCTGTAGGTGCCTCGTATTCTGATTGGTGGGGGGACCACATTCATTGTGTTGTGCCTTGAAGCGTGGGCATCGCGTGGCTGCCTCATTGGGAAATTTACGGTCCGTGGTCGATACCAAAACCAGGATTGTATAGCTCTTTAGCACAATAAGGCACTTCATGAAAAGAATTATAAATATGACATTCATCTCGTCTTTTATGTGTCAAGATGCTGCTGTGACAATTGGGCTGCGCAGCTTTTAGTTGTTCTAGTGAAGAACAAAAAGTACCTACCATGCTCGCAGACTGGCAAGGGCTCGCCAAGTACATATCCTCCGTTACCTTCTGACAAAAGAAGCTTCACTATTTTTGAAGGTTTAGAATTTCTGGGCCTGAGCGCTCTGAGCGCTTGAGCTTCCAACTTTCGAGAATACCAACATGCACAACTCGCTATGTCCCATTTGCGTCGACTCAATTTGAACAATTGATCGGATCGAATATGAGGTCCTGGATCAGCAATATCGGTGCTAATCAGCAGCAGGAATGGGATTGACGAGCTATTGTCTTTAATTGGGTAGGTACAATAGTCTGCAGGGTCTTGGGAATCTTCAGGGCCCCTGCTATCATTGCGAAGCAGGCGCGGTGTTTGTGCAGTCCCATAGACGCGGCCATGTTAGTTTGTGACACTTGCGACTATCTGGCGGCCGGTATACCGCTGCGAATCCGGAATAGGCGAAAAGTAATCTACGTATGTAAGCAGTACTTACACAGCGGACATTGTTCCGGCGGTGTCCAACATAGGCGTAGCATAGATGGTCAATAGTTTTAAAATAGAATTGATGGTCTATTGCGCAACATAGATGGAGAATAGTTTTAGTATCTATTTTACCGTCTATTTTACGTCTGCTGAGGCCATAGCATCGTTATAGACACAGAAGGTCCTTTACCGTCTATGGCCTTGATAGATGCTAATTTATTTATAAATCACTGGCGGACGTAGATGATGGATAGACGCCCCATTGTACTCAGAAACTATTGTTATGGAGATCAATGATCTGCCGGTATCACTAATGGACTCGCTCGCCAAAGAGTTGAACGCTTCTACGGGCGCGTCAAGTATGTGCTCCCCCAAGCCGTTGACCAACAAAGGGACACCCTTATTCGTGCCGTCACGCGTGGTTACAACATGCTAGGCGCTCAGACTCACCTTTCAGAGGCCACAGCCACAGTCCTGCGGCTTAGAGACGCACTTGATGAAAGGGATGGGGGAGTGGCCTCAACACCACGTTCATTCAAAATCTCGACTCAATCACCGTCACCGCCGCTATTGGAGACGAGGACGACGCTGGGTATCGATATGTCAGAGAGTTCGGCTGACTTTGATTGGGATGATCTGCGTCCAGACTTGGCGGGTTTCTGTGCAATTTTTGTCCCCTATGGATGCTCAATTGACCAAAGAACTATTAGGAGCCACTTGACGGTCTATGTGCAACATAGATTCTGAAACTATTCTACGTCTATGGTGGTCCAGAGACTAAGAACACATCTTTGATCTATGGCACCCCATAGACCAAAAATTGATCGTAAAATAGATTTGAAATCTATTGTGCATCTATGTCTTCAATAGACCATCAATATTATCTCAAAACTATTGATTGTCTATTATACGGCTATGTCAGACACCGCCGGAACAATGCCCGCTGTGTTAGGTGCCCGTGCACACATCAGCGGATCAAACGCCAGGAGCGCACGCACTCTGTAGTTACTGCGTCTGAGACAGCTCAGTCAGTCCAAGAGATTCTACCTAAACATCACCACGATACTGAAATATATGTTCAAGATCCTATATGATATAATATCTGAGCAATCAATTGAATTCAATGGCCTATTTGAGGCCTACTTCCATTGTTTAGCTTCTTCGGAAAAGCCGAAATTTTAGGTTTTCGTCCTCAAGATGAACATGATCAGAGATGTGTATGTGGATAATATAAAGCGAAGTGCTCCCCTATTAGGAGGTGAAAGGTATAAAAATGACATGGTCTACAATCTATCTCTTCAATCTATTTTCTCTCATTAGCCTCTTCAGACTTATGGGCAGCACCCAAAGGTCTTTGTAATGTCATCGAAAAGTTGTCCCTCTCGTCTTGGTCGTCATCGCGTGAATGTAGTAGGCCCACTTGCAATGCAGCACTTTCTTTTACTAACCGGTGCATATCGATCGACTTCGTTGGCCCTCTTTGATCAGCTGCCATTAAACGTTGTAAGATTACAGAAAGGAGTTTTGGTGCCAGAAAAGACATACAACAACGTATAGGGCAGACCCAATGATCAGTACAGTGCCGATTATTGATAATGCGAAAGGGGTTGCGTGAAATAATATTTCTTTCGAGGATCGTAGCGAATATGACCTGATCAACGATGTGGTTCAGATCATGCTCTATAGCGAGACATATTATATGAACTTGTCGCGTGCCTGTATATACACGGCCATTGACCGTCGCCCGGCGGTCTCACGCTGGAGAGCGACATCAACAGAGATCAAATATACATTGTAGTTTTGCACGTTGCCGAGTACCAGCAGTACCAGGATGCCACGTAAGTTTTACTCGCATTTGGGTTTGTAGTTATCGCTAATCAAAGTTCACAGTATCGAGGAGGAAGTCGAGTACTAGGAGGAGGCCCGGAGGAGGAGCACTAGACGCGCTTCGTCTCTCAGTTTTCTTTACGAATTCCCCATGCTTTCTGATCGGTGCATTCTTCTATTCACGGCCTCGCCCCTCTTATACTTCCCTGTGGATGATTCGCTAAAAATGAAATAAATCCTCATGTCTTTATGCCATGTTGCCTGCTGAGGTCCTACTCTATCCTTTTCTGTCAGACATGAGAAGGGAAATGTGAAGATTCGGAAGAATCGAGCGGTATTGATTGATTGCTGATGCATTTCTCCGAGGCCGCATTCACTGTCACAGAGCCTGGTATGTTTTTTATTGTCCTTCTATTGTGCGTGATGTAATAACTGTCTTCAACTGTTCGGTTTTACAGTTCTCAGATAGCAAAGTGCTATTTTCGAGTAAACCTTGTGTTTACCGAGGTTCATAGTCAATTGAAGTCGACTGGCGCATAAGTGGCTGAGCCGTGGGAGAGTTGTGGAGTGGGAGGGGAAGCCCACAACTACCAATAGATGTGCGTGGTATTTTTGGAACTGATCCGTTTTGTTGCTACTGCCTTTCTACCGCGTGCAGTGGACGTCATTGCTCACTAATTCAGAGTGATCTCCGCTGTCTGCCACTTCGCCTCTCCCCGCGACCTTCACATAGAGCGTCTCCGCGAACGTAGCTGCACGACATCAGGTATCGAGCATCTTAAATTCACCCCCATCTACTCTTTCAGCCTCCCAAGATCTGACAACGGCTAAACAACTGCATACATACAGAGTTATGCGACTGCATGTGTACCGCCTTCACTGCCAGGATGTTCGTCCAACCAGCATTTCACGCACGTCGGCGGACGACGACCCAATGACTTGCTTTTCCTCCATGACCCCTCTATGTATGGATTCGAAGGTGATTGAAGGCGAAAAATGACGATGTGATTGTGACCGACGATACGATGCGACAGACCGCGACAGGAAAATCGTGATCCTGCAATCTTTGCTTCGTTCCTGCTTTGTTTTTGGATTCGTTCTTACACCGCCGTTGTCCGACAGCGGATTGTTCAATACATATAGAGGATGATGATCGGTTTCTTCTGCCGCCGCTGATTGGATTTTGCCTTCTGTCCATATGGATATCGGGACTTTTGGATGACGATATGCTGCCATCGGTGCAGCGTATGACACGCAGCTGTACAAACTGCCTACAATTGATTCCCTCTCTCAGAGTGTCCACGCGCGTCAGAACAAGAAAAGAACGCGTTGACATCTGACAGATGATCATGAAGACGCGATTTGTATGGAATTCGACGACACCGAACACGATATGCGCGCATAGTATGCACACTGCACACTCGCACTCGAAGTAACAACATGAAGTTCGTGTGTACCATTTGCATCATTTTTACAGGTTTGTATACATTCTTTGTTCTTTCCCGCTGCGTCACCTGTGTAAAGATGCAAATTTGTTCAAGCGGTGCAACTCACAGGATGGACGGTATAGAAGAGGTATAAAGGGCATTGTGAACAGCGAGAGTCCTCAGTCGAACAGGGGCTTATAACTTTGGCCGTGTCATGGCCGTTTGGGCCGTTTTGCGGCCGTGATGGGCCGTGCATTGTTAGTTCATGGCCGTGATTTGAGTGTTCACGACCGTGCAACAATTATTCATGACCGTGCACTGACTCTTCATGGCCGTGAAGCAGCCGTATATGGGCCTACATGCGGCCGTGCATTTTTGTGATGATTATTCTCAGACTTTAAGCTTACCGTAATTTATTCAAATTTACTTTTCACTGAGTAAATTTACGGGCATGTAAACATATGATAGTCGACACAAAATCTACTACATTACTTGTCACGTATGAGGTACGTGCTGAGTACAGGACACCCCGGCTGTTATATTCAGCTGGAAAGATGGTTAAAACCCGATGGGAGGTGGCTGCGGTTCTCCGTCGCCACCCAAATATCCCCATCTCCCAGATGTCCCTCCAACATCACCTGTTTTTCTACGACGCAGCACTACTAGTACCAGGGGACCTCACGATTGGGCGAGGCTTCGGACGGGGCCTAGGCACTGCCGCAACCTGGCGTGGTTCGACTTCGATGAAACCTGGGCCGCGCTTCTCAAAGATATTAATAACAATCATCGGAAGATGAGAGCCGTGTCTTACCTCGAGTTCGTCCTCCGTCCCCTCTCGGTCTCCAGGCCTCCACATCTCTGGAAGGCCGACATAGACACCCCAGCGCTCTTGGTGGTCGCCAGCATCCAATCCCCACTGCTGCGATCCTGCAATACCAGCACGCTTTGAGTCTTCGAGCATGTCTTCCTCCAGCAAAACCACTGCTTCGCGGTCAACATCCACGTGGCCCTCGTCCAACTCCTTTGCAGTGAGAAGTACCTTCCACGCCTTCGCCACTAGGTCCACACCTTCCACTCCGTCCTCTTCCGAGGCTTGCATGCGGTGGGCGAGGTAAAGGGTAAGTGCATGTGCGTTTGGTAGCTTCATGAGCCAGTCCCATCGAAGATGCTTATCCCCTTTACAGATATTCACCTCTACCCAATTCGCCACCTGCGCTCGTTCAACAACAGATAGTCCGCCCGTGTGGACAATCAACACCGTCGAGAGGTCTCTTTTCGATGATTCGACCCATGCCATTGGGGCATTTTCCTTGGAAATAGGCACAGCGTTCCTCGTCTCTTCGACCCAACCAATTGCCGGTACATGCTGTCGGTCCACATCCTTGGGAGCGACTAACAGCTGATACAGCAGGTCTGCATGAGGCCTGAGCGCGTCGTCTACAACCGGAGAGTATGGAATTGAGGATGGGTCACTCAGAATATCCTCGGGGGTAGGTGAATTAAAAGCGTGGTCCCATTTACCGAGCTAATAGTGTGTTAGTATCCGTATCTAACATGTCTGTGTGCCAACGTACCCGAATTCGACGGCGCTCAGTGCGGTCTTTCCACAGGGCATCAACTATATCTTCCTCGCGGACAATTGACATTCCATCGGCGACATGCGTGCTGTTGTTTTCGAAGTGACAGCCACGCCACCACTTAACTCTCCAGAGGGTTGGCGTATCAGACTTTTTCCTCTTGCCATTGGTTCTTGGTCCCATGCGCTGTATGAGCCGAACGGGATACCAGAAGGTACCATCTTTCACAAGTGCACCACATCCCATCCTATTCATCTCATCTCCGTCAGACCTGCAGATTTATTTCACATAATATGTGCTCACCGAAGGCGTTCAGAAGGTGATTTCTTTATTCCTATCCGTCGTTTTACCTTCTTCGCGGTTCTGTGATTTTTTTTAATCAGTTAACTGACGGTGGATTTGTGCCATCTAGTAACGTACCCTTTGGTCAATAGCTCACATCGCTCGCATTCGAATTTTGCCTTTGGTCCAATATCGGCATGACCCTGTTGGCACGCCACATGCATCCAGTCCTGGCATGTCATACACTGGACTGCTTCTCCGTTAGCTTGGACATATCCGACGTTCCCATTACCCGTGAGTCCGCAGCGGCAGTTTAAGTCAAAGAGCGAGTCAGGGATGGTGCTCGATGAGCGTTGGGGTGGCGGGGGCTCCAAAGATGAAACTGATGTTCCCTTTGTAGAGGGTGCGTCAACATCTTCGACTGCAAGCAGGGAACCTTCTCGGGAACTTGGCTTGGGCGATGGCGGAGGACTGTCCTCGCTTTCCGGTGTTGCCCTGATGCGCTTATAGGGCACATCTGGTGCGTCCCGTCGCAGATACTCAATGGCGTTGGCACGGAATGGATCTTTCACCCAGTGACGGTGGGCTTTTGACATCATTTTGAATTCCTCGTCGGTGAAAAGGAGAAGCGTGGGTGTGGTGAGTGATCGTGAAGTGAATTTGAGCAATTGTGTTGCTGACACTTCGTCAAGGCGAGTACGGTAGTATTCATCCTGTGTTTTCGAGCCCCCTCGCAGATAATAGAAGACATGTTGTACCTTCCAGCTGTTCGGCAGGTTGACATTGACACCGTACATGTGCGTGGCTGGCATCGCTCCCGGGATAAGAGTGGCGCATCCACTGTTGACCATTCCATCATATGCATACACATCCTGTTTCCCGGGGAGAGTGGTAAACCGTGCAGAGAAGTGTCCCTTCTGCTCCGAAAACAGTCCAAGAGCAACAAGGTCATACTCAATGTTCTCGAGTGATGTCTCAGGCCGGAGCGTAGCAGGGAAATCCCAGGGTTCACCCTCGTCTTCAACGCGGGCAACAAGGAGGACTGGGATAGAGATAAGGAGGTTCTGGATGTCGGTGCGCTCCCCTGAGCATAGATATTCCCCAGATTTAACACGCCAGCACCGACCCTTAACAGGTTCCTTCTCTAGTGCAAAGAACTCACGCGCATAATTGGTGAAACTTCCTTTGTACTTCGCATGGTGGGTGTCGGTGAGGGTAATCCTTGGCTGGTATCGCGGTTTCTGCGTGACTTCGACATGCATACCACCTGTCTCCTCGCAACCGGTGCACTTGTGGACCTCAACCATTGCGGCCTGGAAGAGCGACGCCAGGCGGAACGTCTCATCTTTACGGCAGTCACGGTCTACAAGTTCGGTCAGCCATCCCTTTATAGATTTGGTAAGCGCCCAATATATCATGTTCAATTCAGCCGTATACTCACAAGGAGCGTCTCAAAACTTGACAGATCTGGGATGAGCATCTGACTCTTGAGCGTGCGGCGGGTCGAATCACGAATCTTCTCCATCTCGGTGCGCAACGTTTGAGCATTAAAATCACTGTTCAGGAGAGAGGCCCTGTAGATGGCCGTGAATAACACAGACTGTATGCCAGAGTCACCAACGTCGTCACAAAGCGCTTCAAGGTCCTTCAATGCTGCCCCTGAGAAGACTATACGCAGGATATGCAGCGACGAATCCAGCCAACAGGAGTTGTTCTTCCATGGGAACGATGGCAGGGTGTACGGATCTGGTGGACCTGAGATGATAGACTTATTGGTGGACTCGTTGGATTTTTCGGTGGGCTGGTTGCGTTTGGGTATGCCAGGGGTGTTCTTTTCCTTCATATCTTCCTCCTTCTTCTCCTTCTGTTTCTTCTTGACCTCTTTCTGTGCTATAGTCTTTCGGAGACGCTCATTAGCCTGTCTCAGAGACATTTTGGTGTCATAACTCCGCCCATCGTTGCGCCTAGTTTTGCGTCGTGCATTGTCCTTCGCCAATTTGACACGTCGTGGGTGGGTGGTGAGCTTGTACTTGTATATCTTTTTGTGGTGTTCCGGCTTCCCATATCGGACTTTCTGCCCCACTAGAAGTACAATGATCAGCTTGGTTTTATCATCAGATGAGGTTACTTACCTTCTTTGGCCTTGTAGAGCTTCTCGATATGATCCGTAAATCTCGCTAGAGCGTTCATTCCCGCAAAGAATTCGTGTTTCCGGCCAAACCCGCAGTACAGGGTCCAGTGCATGGCCTCTTCAGCGTTCGTGGTGTCAGGAATCGATTCCCAGATGTCCGCCTCCATCCGACGTTCTGTCTCAAACAACATCTGCGCATGGGAAGGACGCCGATACCAGCCCAGCCACGGCGTGGTCTGGGGAAACTCGCCGAGAAGAGCATCAACGCGCCGAAGAAACTCTCTAGAATCTCCGCTATTGAGGAGGGCCTTTCCACGACTGCGAAAGTGTTCCTTCGATTCCGGCTTAACAGCTTCGGCTATGTTGCTAACGCGATCCACCTGTTGTTCGAAATGGCGCTTACAGGCACGTAAAAGCGCTTCACCTGCTGCATAAAGCGCCAGTTCATCACGCGCTAACGGATCTTCGCGAAATATCGTCCAGATTAGCATCCATGCATTGAGAAATCCATTCCGTTCGGCCTCGCAGAGGTCCATAACCTAAGGAGTGTACTTGTCAATACTCACAATGGGTAATAATGAACATGAATAATACATACACCTGCAAACAGAGCGTCGTTCAAAGATATTCCTGCCTCCTCGGCTGCAAGTATAACAGACCGGAAAAAACCAAAAAAGTGCCGAGTGTAGTGTTCGGTGGTGGCGCCATCCATATAGGATATGAAACCCGGCAGCCAGCGGTTCAAAACCTCGCAGTACACTGATGAGATCATGAGAAGACTGTTACGTTCCTTCCACCACCCATGCGCCGCATCGTTAACCGTGCCATTAACAGGCTCAGGAAGACGTTCCGGACGTACAAGCAGTGAGCGCATGAAGGGCGATTGTAAGGAAATAACTGCTGCGCCGTCATCCAGGTTGATATCGGTGATTAAGCCTGGATAATCTTTGTGGAATTTGGTGAGTTTTTGGATGAACACGTCGCCAGTCGCGCTCCCGTCGCCCTTGATAATTTTGGACCGTTCCTTGGCTACGCGGCTGACATTGAGGAAAACATCGGAGATTTGTGTGACGGATTCTCCAGGCCCATCAATACCGGGGACGCCCACCTGGAGTCCGAGTGCCTTCGTGGTCGGATGCGCACGGACGATGGCCTCGAAGCGGCGTTCTTCAGTTCTGGAGGTATGTAATATGTGCGTTGGACGTTCGTGATGGTGGTCGCCCTGATGGAAGTAATGCACGCCTTCGCTCCACTTCCAGAGCTGCGATCCAGCATTGCATCGGATGTGGTTCAGATCATATCCGCATTCGCATTCTCCAGACAACTGTCGGGCCAAACGAACGCTCTTTGTATGAGGGCGAATAATCATCTTGCAGTCGTTGTTATCGCACTGGATAATGCCTAGACAGCGTCGGGCAGAGCGCTTTCCGTTCTCCCACTCAAGCGCGTGCTCATCACCACCTCGCATCCCACCTACAACCTCGTGGGCCCAATGCTCCATGAGCGATTTTGTGCTCTCGAAGGTGCCCCATGAAAAGTCGCACGAAAAATTTCCATTGGGCCAACCATCCCACTGTTCAGCAGTTGTCGCAGCCGTAGGCAGCGTGGGCAGAATAGCATTAGCGTGGGGACCACCCGGAAAAGTGCTGTGGGTCCTCGTCGTTGCTTCGCCTATGGAATGATTAGACAGCGCACCGGGGATCTTTACAAATCACGCACTTATGATAATTTTCTCCTTTGTGGGCGCAACCTTGTAACCGATAACTTCGTCTAAAAATGTATCAGCATTGATTTTAAGACGGCTGCATAACTATTACTTACCTCCAGCCTCGTTGTAGATTGGCACCATTGCCATCCCATCCGGACGTTCAGGGCGCACAGATTGCGCGCCAATGTCGTCTAGCTCCCGCTTGCGCTTCTTTTTTAACTCGGGGAAGAAAAACGATGCGAGATGACGAAAGAATCCGGTCTGCATGTCATATAGAAGACGAATCAGTTCATGAGACCAAAAAATGATGATTTGACACACCATTTCGATGAGAACTCGGTGTTTTCTTGCTCGATGGTGACTGTGAGTGGTCAAGTTAGCTCAAAGGAAGTTTGTGTTGGCTTAATTCACAAAATTTTGAGCGGGAGGTGATCACTCGACGGAACGGAAACAAATATATTTTTAGCACGGTCATTTCCTACACGACCGTGCACACTACTATCCTACTGTGCAGGGCCGTGAACAATGAGCTATGCGGCCGTGCAAATACAGATTACAACCGTGCAGAACCATGCAATATTGGGCACGGCCGTTGAGGGACCGTGGCACGACCGTGCATGACCGTGCATGGCTGTGCATGGACCGTGCAGGGCCGTGCCAAGGCCGTGCACAGGACCGTGCGCGTGACAACTTCATGGAATATTCTCACGACATTTGGTTCCGCTGTGACAATCATCGGTACACAAAGGAGGGAAAACAGTCTGAGAAATCACATATTTGAAGTGTTTTTAAAAAGGTTTTGACACTGTATCGTCTTCCAATAGTGGTGTAAGGCTTAAACTACAAGGTAACTATCTCAAAGCGCTTTCTGGAAAGCATTTCCAGCAATGAGTCCCCTAGCGAGGTACCCTGTGTCACATTATTGTCACTCAGGATTTTCTTGAGGCCGAGCTCGGCCTGCTCGGCCAGGCACGGCCGGCCACGGTCGTGACACGGCCTTTTCTATACGCCCGTCGAACAGGCCCTTCCAACCAAGTTCGGCTACTCCTCTTCTCCTCTTCCTTCAATCTTCAAGATGTTTGCTCGCTTCACCTCTCTCTACGTGGTTGCGTCTATGACCATCCTTGCTGCCGCCATCCCCAAGTATGTGCACGTTCTGCAACATTGTACGACGTTTGCTCACAGGGCCTCCGTTGTTGACTTGTAGCTGGTCGCCTACTACTACCACATACCCCCCTACCACCACCCCCACCAAGACGGCGACGACCGTGACCTCGACCGCCACCACGACTGCGTCGACGACTGTCACCAAGTCTACGACCATTACCGTCACGGTGCCCACCACGCAGCCTGTCACTACCACCGTCGTTGTTACTCCTGTAAGCCTAAACTTGTTCTCGACTTCTCTCCGATTTTGTGCTTAATTCGATCTCTAATTTTTTCTAGCCTCCCGCCACCACGACCGTCGCCTCCGGACCCTCTAACCAGTGCAACACCGGTAGCATCCAATGCTGCAACTCTGTTCAACCCGTACGTCTTCCGTTTCTCTTCGCGTCGTAGAAAGCCCGAAACTTTGACTAACGCGCACTTCGATAATACAGGCAAGCTCCAGCGCCGCCTCTCTGCTCTTGGGCCTCCTCGGCATCGTCGTTTCTGACCTGACCGCGCTTGTCGGTATCACTTGCTCGCCCATCTCCGCCGTCGGTGTCGGAGGCACCTCTTGCAGCTCCCAGCCCGTTTGCTGCGAGAACAACAGCTTCGTACGTCACGTTTTTATTCCTTGGATGAGTCGATATCGTTTCTGACCATCTTGCTCTTGCAGAACGGTGTCGTCGCCATCGGTTGCACCCCCATCAACATCAACCTCTAAGCGGACACCTTCGGAATTGGTTTCAACACTGCTGCCCAGAAGAGCGTTCAAACTTTCCAATAATGGAGGATCGGATGATGAGTCGGATGCTTGCTCCTTGATATCTCTCACTTTCGGGTCTCCTGCAATAGAGATTCTTTCTTTCTCTGGTATCTGTGCTAGTGGTATATATAAAATTTCGGGCCATGTTATTGTTCACTAGTAAATCCGAATGAACATGTATACGTTTCTGAAGAAAATTCTG
This sequence comes from Psilocybe cf. subviscida, assembly GCA_013368295.1. Classification (NCBI taxonomy): domain Eukaryota; kingdom Fungi; phylum Basidiomycota; class Agaricomycetes; order Agaricales; family Agrocybaceae; genus Psilocybe; species Psilocybe cf. subviscida. Next base: position 2,129,221 of record JAACJJ010000029.1, on the reverse strand, counting down.
GGCCAAGTTTGCGCCGTCGCATTATTGAAAGGACTTGCACGAGGCTTGCAAGTCTCTGTAAAAACCAAGGCCTTTGTTCCGTGCACAATTCTTATTCGTATCCATGACCTCATACCAAACTCTCCGCAGTCTGGATTCGATGATAACAGGGAGAAATTCCATGCTTCATGATTGGTTGAAACCTTGTCACGACGTCATAGGCGAAAGCGGACTACCTCGGAGAAACCTATACTCTAAAGGCGGTGAAGCTCGTCATTTCCACTCATTAACGGTTTTACTATCAACCTCTACCAAAATCCTATGTACCTAATCCCCACCTTTAAATATATCAACAGCTTGTATACTATTTTCTTGCATTGGAGGTAAGAGTTACAAAGAGACCCGGATTCGCGCTGCCTCCCAAAGTTTATACTAGCCGTGCTCGGCTGCATAGACGACTGCATCATGGCCATTGCCTCATCTATCGCTAGGTGCCTAGAATGCATAGTTGGGTGTAAGTGAACAACTTTGTGGTCTCCGTTGAACGTTTGGTTGATCTGGTTTCAGTGATAGCCGAGTGTTTGGCCACGATTGCTGATTGTTTGACATGTGGGTGCTTCAGGTGCGTGGCGCTCCTGTTGCAACGGCATCTCAAGTAATTGGCGTGACGCGTTCGACGCTAACATATTTCTCTACTTGTAAAGCACGGGGAATCGCAAAAATATGAATAGAGCCCCGGAGCTGAGTATACCGATACTTAGCTCCTGGGCGTCTCACTCATCGAGAATCAGCCGCATCATGATGGACCTTTGATGATAACGCACCGGCACGCATACCTTGCCATAATATTATTTAATGATTGTACATGCTTTACTACATGACAATAATTTACTGTAATATTCAAGATTACACTGTACTTTACTTACATGCTGCGTTGAAACACTTCAGGAGCCAACTGCCAGGACCTACCCAGCTTGTGAGCTCTGTAGTTGCCTCGTACTCTGATTGGTGGCGGGATGCTAATAAATGTGTCATGCCTTGAAGCGTGGGCATCGTGTGGCTGCCTCCTTAGAATTTACCGTCCGTGATCGATACCAAAACCAGGATTGTATAGCTCTTTCGCACAATAAGGCACTTCATGAATGGACTTACAAACATGACATTCATCTCGTCTTTTATGTGTCAAGATGCTGCTGTGACAATTGGGCTGCGCAGCTTTTAGTCGTTCTAGTGAAGAACAAAAAAACGCTTACCATGCTCTCAGACTAGTAAGCGCTCGCCAAGTACATACCCGGGGCCCCGCTACCTTTTGACAGAAGAGGCTTTACTATTGTTGTCGGTTTAGAATTTCTGCTCTGAACCCCGAGGCCTGAGCTTCCGACTTTCGAGAACACCAATCGTACATGTCTCAGTTTGTCATATTTGCGTTGACTCGATCCCATTCCTGCTGCTGGTTAGCACCGTTATTGCTGATCCAGTACCTCATATGCGACTTGTATGCGACCCGATCAATTGTTCAAATTGACGAGCTATTGTCTTCGAATTGGGCAGGTACAACAATCTGCAGGGTCTTGGGAAATTTCAAGGCCCTTGCTTTCATTGCGAAGCAGGCGCGGTATTAGTACAGTCCCATAAGTGCAGCCATGTCAGTTTGCAATACTCATGACTATCTAGCGACCGGGATAGCGCTGCGAAATCCGAATTCCGGAATCGACGAAAAGTGATCGGCGTATGTAAGCAGTGGGTGCTTGTGTGCTCATCGGCGGATCAACGCTAGCAGGGGCGCATTCAAAGCGCACTCTGTGCGTGAGATAGTTCAGCCGGTCCAAGCTACTCTATCTAGACGTCGACTCTACCAGTCATTGTCCAAGATCTAATATACTATAGAGCAATGGCCCAATCAAGTGCTACCTCCTTTGCTTAGGCATCTGCAGAGAAGCTCATATTTTAATTTGTGGTCATTGAGGTGGACATTAAACTGGTGTGTTCTGGAGGTCCATAAAAGATGTGATGTTTGGGTATAAAGCAAAGTTCTTCACTACTGGGAGGTCAATGATATCAAATGTCATGATCAACAATCTATCTCTTGAATCTATTTTCTATCGTTATCCTCCTCAGACTTATAGGTAGCACTCGAAGGTATTTGTGATGTCGTCGAAAAGTCGTCTCTCTCGTCTTGGTCGTCATCGCGTGAACTTAGTAGGCCCTCTTCTAATGCAGCACTTTCTGCTTCTCTCCGTTGCATATTGATCGGCTTCGTATCTGGGGTCGATTGGCTCTCTTTTATCAGCTGTAACCAGACGTAAGATTAAAAACGAGGGCGCTGATGTCGGACAAGACATACGGCAACGTATAGGGCAGACCCAATTATTAGTAGAGTGCCGATTATTGATAATGCAGAAGGGGTCGCGTGGAAGAATATTTTTTCGAGGATCGTAGCGAATATTACCTGATTAATGATGTGATTCAGATCATGCTTAGCAATAGCGAGAGTTGTTATATGAACTTGTCGCCTACCTGTGTATATACGGCCATCGACCCTCGCCCTGCAGTCTCACGCTGGAGCCCCATTGCCAACAGGAACTGAATATGCAGTGTATTTAGGTCAACTAGAAGCGGATGACCATGTCGGTTGCAATGACGCACCTGGGCCACAAATCCAAAAATACCAATCATTGCTAGCATTCCGAGCCACTCCAATCGATTGGGGATAATAAACGGTGTTTTATTGATGATGAGTCTATAAAATTCGACCTTCAGATGCGCTCTGTTAAGAGATTGAGATTGGAAATACGTACCCGGTAGATGACACAACAACGCATAATGCTGAGAAGAAAGTGAGCGAATGCAGTGGGTGGGCCCGCTTCCCAATTGCGCGAATAGAAGTGTAAGCGCCTGTTGCACCAAGCACACCAATCAAGGCGACCCTGTTTGAGATTAGCGAGCGCCAGCCGCAATATGCATAATGCTCACCCTACAGCGATGAGTCGGTCCCTAGGAGTGCCCTTTTCCTGGCTTTTTCCTGCACTGTCCCCAAAGATTGCTGCTGGACGGGCAATGAGAACTACCCCAATAAGACTGACGACTACGACTTCTTTAGTTGATAACTCTCTTGGAAAAAGGGTCCACTCACAGCCTGCAAGTATCTCTCGGTGCGAAAACTTCTCTCCAAGAAATATCGACCCTGCTACCGTGGTACACATTGGTGCAAGGAAAGTCAACACAGTTGCATCAGATAGAGACAAGTACTGGAGTGAGTAATAGACGCCGAAAAGGCCAAAGAAGCTACGGAAATATGAGCCTACAACATTGCCGCAGAAAAGCCACTCACCCAATGAATCCTCGGAACACTAGAAGCGATCTCACCCCTTTTGGCCCAAGAATTGGATCGGGGATACCCATCAAGAACCTGTCAACAGCGAACGCTAGCTCAGTATGGCAACTAACATAACAAAAAGGGACTTGCATATAAGTGATCGAACACACATATGTGATACCCTAAAAACGAGATAAGATGCATGTTGCAGCCTGTGTGCAGAGCACCTACCATGCGCACAGCTATCAACTAACTCACTGTCAACATGTTAACCAAGCACACGAGCAAAATATCTCACCTCAAAGGTCGACACGGGTGGATCAATCCCATTGAGGATCTTCACCGCGACATTCATCGACGAGAAGAACGCCTGCGAGCTTGCGACTAGCAATAGACCCGTGTTGTTATTTACGAGACCGCGCGCTCGACTCCATACTGCATCCAGTTTCCTGCGGTGTTGCGTCTCTGGCAGCGCCTCTCTGAGACGCGACGAGGAAGCTGAAGGAACGGGAGTATGCGGGATGGCGAAATCCGCGAACTCGGGCGTCAGCGCGGTGTACCCGGTCCTCGTCGAGGACATGGCTGTCGAGATCGAAGGGGCCGTGAGGCAATTTCCTTCTTCTGAGAACTATCAAAAAACATGGGGCTCCGGTGTGTCCGTGTGTTTTGTCTGCATTGCTTCTTTCTTGACTGGGTCATCAAGAGATATCGGCATCGTCTCAGGCGACTCGGCTCAGATCGGCCGCTGTCAAAGTAATGGAAAACCGGATCAACAGCCGGGGGGGATCAGGGAACAGCAAAATAAGCGCCCAACTTGGCCGCTCCGAGCCCAGACGGTCAGAATTAGTAACGATTGGCGATCAAGCCACAGGTACACACAGTGACCAGAACCAAATCTCGTTTTGTTGGATGAATGGAGATATGGTTCAAAAATACCAATAGTATGTACATTTTCCCTAAAGAAAAAAAAGCTTATTTTGCTGACTATCAATTTGCTCCAGATGTGGGGCCTCAGACTCACACAGTCCCGGTTTATTCAACATCTTTATATGCAAGAAACTGTCGGCTCAGCCTCACTAATCATCCTCAGAGCGGGGCTTCCGAATCTATATAGTGAGGATTCCACCCTTAAACCATAGGTCGTGATCGATTGTCACCGCTGCACCATTTTGGTACCGCTGATACTATTGAACAGCACAAGATGCCCCCATTGCCGCGAAGCTTCACCCGTTCCTGGCCAATATCAGCTGTTTGTGATTGTTGAATTTGTAAGGGCCATTATTACCGAATGTCAGTTCAGTAGTACCACTACATATTGCGTATCTCCAGCAGAAGAGTCGCGCTGCGTCGTGTTGAATGGTATGCCACAGTCAGCGTGGTACAGCGATTCAAGTAGACTCAATTCTTTGACTTTGACGTGTTGACGGGTAATGCATCACATTCGGCTGTCAATGTGATCACGCTTTTTTTTTTTTGGATGCCCTTCCCCTGACAGTGCCAATTTCTCGTACGATAAATCATACTCAACGCAGTGACCACACTCCAGCAAACGCCGCTAGTATTCACTGCCTGCACATCTAGCTAACGCTTCTGTTATGGTTGTGTCTGTGCTATAGTGAATCCTGTACCCCTCCTTTCCCCACAAATAATGCAAGCAAACCATGTCGCTTGGCCAGCATTGACTTCTGCAAGTCAGCAATGTATTGGGCTTCTACTTGCCTTGCCCTTCCTGGTGGCTCTCGCTCTGCAGTCACTTCGTAGTCGGGGGAGGACCTCTGACGCAAGGAGTCCCGAATTTACGCTGGCGGATAGGATAGGCAGGGCAAAGGACTTCGCGGAGATTTGTAGCATCTTTGGCTACGTGCACGAAGAGCACAGCGTTACTACCAGGGATGGATATATCCTCCTTTTGCATCGGATCGTTTCTAGAGGCGGATTAGAGCGTACTACTGCGCAGTCTGAGGTTTCAGGGAAGCCGGTGGTGTTCATCAACCACGGGTTATTGACAAACAGCGAACTGTATATGGCAGTGTCTGATCCTCGGAAATGTCTGCCCCTGGTGCTTTTCAATGCTGGATATGATGTGTGGTTGGGGAACAATAGGTATTCTATACTTATCATCATGATTCTTGGTGCGCTGAGCCTTGAAATGACTAGAGGGAATAAATATTCGACAAATCACATTACCAAAAAAGCAGGATCACCAGAATTCTGGGTACGACAACTTCCATTCTGTTTCTACGATCACTGATTCATGATACTTGCAGGACTTCTGTATTGATGAATTTGCACGCTACGACGTGCCAAACTCGATAGACTTCGTTCTAGATCATACAGGCGCAACATTCCTACAATATGTCGGCTTCAGCCAGGGCACAGCGCAGGCCTTTGCCGCTCTGAGCATCCATCCCGAGCTCAATCGCAAGATCTCGACTTTTGTTGCTCTTGCACCGATCATGCACCCACCGGGTTATGCATCGCGCCTTCTAGATTATATTATCAAAAAGAAGTTAGTGCCCGTTTAACGAAGGATTTCAGACGCTGCCTAACAAATCTGTAGCCCAGGTATTATCTTCAAGTTCTTCGGGCGCAGGTCCATGTTCCCTTCCGTCGCGTTCTGGCAGGCCACTTTGCCGACATTTGTCTTACACGCTTCCATGGACTTCGCGCTCGTGTTTCTGTTGGGATTCCAAAACCACAATATATCATCTCTCCAGAAGCGCGCTTCCTACACGCACATCTACTGCAGCTCCTCTGTCAAGACTGTTGTGCACTGGGCACAAATTATGCGCGACGCCACTTTCGGGACCTACCAGCCAATAGAGCCAGCTCGGACAAACGTGCCGCTGATGCCGAAATATGCTACCCAGAGCATTAAGACGCCGATGGTGCTCATTTATGGCGGAAGGGATGACCTCGTGGCGATAGACACCATACGAGAGCGCCTACCACCGGGGACTAGATATCTCGAGCTCCCCAACTATGAGCACATTGATGTTTTGTGGGGAAACAATGTAGAAAACGATGTCATCCCTCATGTTTTGTCTGCACTCAATTCATCAAAAGCCGACTTGTTAGTACGATAAACATGCCATGCCCAGACCAATAAATGCCGCTGATGCTTTCCGGGCCTCTGCCCTGGATGCCTCAACCGGAATGAACCCATGCTGAGAGACAGAAGGAGGCCAGGAGCAGTTCGTGAATTCCAATTGCTCACTTGATTTGGTATACAAAACTTGAACCTCTACTTCAATCTCGGGCTGACGACTAGCTTGAGTTGACTGCATTGTCTTACAAGGCAAATACCGAGTGCGCTTCTGGCGTTTGGATCCAGTGATCGAGAGCATACGGGAGTTGGAGGTTACGGCGATCAGTACGGCGGGAATTGCCGCCGTACTGTTGCACCGCCTCAAGTGGCACTTGGCCAGCCACCCAGCGTCTCTCAGAGGTTGAGAAGGGTGTTACAAATATCTGGCATGGTACCAGCGCAATGCCGTAAAATGATCAACTATCTATTTTCTAGGAAGTGTAAGTACTAAAAGCGATGAGCCATTTCCAATCGAAGGCTTTGCTTTGATATACGCCATTGATGCCTGATAATCGCTTTCGCAAAGCCGTGTCGCCCTTGCTCCTTCGTCCGCATAACCACACAAACATGCAGTATACGTAGGAAAGTAGTTGTGTGTTTCTGGAATAAGTTGTACTGATTGAGGTTCGCAACAACAAGGGTCATATTGCGGCTGGAATTGGTAATCGGCTTCCTGCGATACTTGCGACGCCGCGACACTGTAAGTATACGATAACTCGTATTACCCACACAGGGAGGTCATAATCATAAGCTGCTGCGTTCAGGTACCCTTTCGCTCAAGGCGGGTTGGTAAATTATGTCCGTATCTACTATACGCTTGAGCCTGAGTCTGGAGTCGGAGGGTGTCAGGCCCTTCTCTATTCGCCACAAGGCTTCTAGTATATGATCCTATATCTACAATACCCCAAGTCGACCAAAAAAAAAGACGCAGATACGTTGGCGGCCGTTTCCCTGCATACACATTTGGGCGTATAGGCTGTTCCGAGAGCGACGGAAGTTGCCGCCGTACACGATCGCCGTAGTCGATCGCAGTACACCCGCCGTTACCTCCAATTCACGTATTCTTTCCAGTGATCTGCACGCAAGCACACACTGCTTCCATACATTGATCGGTGTTGTCGATCCGAATTGGCAGCGGTCTACCGATCGTCGGATAGTCGCGAGGGTCCCATATTTACATGGCTTCATCCTTGAGACTGCACTGATGCCGCGTTTGCGTCGCCGTGATGACAAGGGGCTTGAAGCTTGAAGATTCCCGAATCATTGAAGGTTATTGTTGTCTACCTACCAAACCGCGGCCTCGCCACACATCAAATCGTCAATACATTCGCTGAGCTTTTGCTATCATTTTCGAGACGCTTATTGTTCTCAGTGAATGACAATAATAATCAAACGCACTATCTGGTGTGGCACAGTGGGTAATCAGTGTAGGCTTTTATCATTATCGAGACCGGGAATCTGAAGCAATCATCCCTTTACCAAGCTCAAGTTCTTCGACTTGGTCATTGACGATGCATATGGGTCCTGGGAGTTTGTTTGCTACGAAGCGCCAACAGAAGCATTGTGTTCGCTTGCCTATGACTTCCAAGAAGTCTTGCAGCTGCGATGTAGGCTGAGATGAAGATAAATTCCGGGTCTTTGCTAACGCGGAGGCTCCTCCATTCGTGGATGTTTTTACCACTGAGGTTTTGATTTCTTGGCGGATTACATAGACTGCTCTTCGACAAAGTACCTCAAAGAGATCTTCTTGGTTTGATTAAACGAGTCTTAAGTAAAGGCAGAAAAAACAGTCAAGAAGAACTTCTCGATATTTTTCGCGATATCGAGGTAACTGGCGAACTGTGTTTCTAATGAAAACTTCAGGATTCCTGCTTGTACATCCCTAAGAATGCAGATATTTTGACGTCACTTAGCATTGCATTGGACTGCCCGTATCAATCACTGCTATCTGGCTGACTACTATCCCAACTCGGGCTCGCTTTGGGCGCTTAATCACAGCATTTCCGGCCCGGGACTTGCACTGCATGCTGGGGCAGCTGCCCTGCAGTGCTGCCCCTGGTATCTCCAAGCCTTTGCTTGGCTTTTCACTGCTACCTAGCCACCTGGACTGTGTTTTTGTCTGGTGAATCCTTGCCTTATAACGACCTATCGTCTCCCTCCCTTTTCCTAGTCTGTCCCCTTCTCGGAATCCGCTTTCAACTGTCAACAGGATCATTCTTCCATGAATTCGGCGGTATAATATTACATGTTACACATCATGTTATATGCCCGTTCTTTCGCATTGTAAGTGCTTAGAAACTCTTAGTCTTCAAGTATTATCGCCAGTCGCGTCCAAATCGCGATCAGGTTGCGGTGGACTGTCTCAGAGGCAGTAAATTTATCTAACATCTCCGCTGCGCTCACATACATACGGCAGGCTCTACGGCACCAGAGACGGAGTCTCTCATGGACTCGGGTAGAATAAATAGATTCCATACACCTGCGCTGATGATCATGATCCTCAGCTTCAAAACGATATCTTTTTTTATCTCCTTTTCAACGTACTTTGGTTATCATTAACTGGCGGGGTGCCTACCCGAGCCGCTTCTGTAAGATAGTCAATTGGGAAATTAAGTCAAGGCGAAATCCGGGATCTTCGTGGATCCACGCAATGACTTCCGACTTAAGCTTCTTCAAGAGCTCAGGGCTCAGGACTGAAGTTGCCTTGTAGATCCCAACTTTGTCGCCATCGTGCTCAAATGGGCCAAGTTAAACGCGAAGCAGGCTGGGCGCGCAGCAGTCATATCCAAGCCATGGCGCACTGGGATACGTTGTATTTCGTCATAGCTTTGCTGCACCCGCATCGCGGCGCGTTGAAGTGCAGGCGAGAACCGCTTGCTCATTAAATGCAAGCTCGATGAAGCCTGCAAGTAGCCTATGTTTATCTATGGCATCGATAACTTCGCGGCGAAGGCCGCGACAGTTATTGTATTATTAATCTGATGATAACACCCAGCACAGTCAAACAAAAATTATCAACAATAGTTGGATGAATGCAAAGAGGAAAATTACTGACTGTGCAGCAGCAAAAAGGACAGAAAACATGACAAAGATAAAGGGGAGTTTGGGTCACCAAAAAAGGTTAAGCACAGATCTAGACAAGAAAAGCAGTTCGACAGGGTGCGAATACAAGCCGCGTCGGCATTGATAGCAGCGCACCAGGCTTTGTTGGTGCGGAATACGAGCGCAGGGCTTCTTCTAACGCCAACCTCGCCGTGTAGAAAGGCGCGACACAAGGGTGGAGCCTGCCGCTGGGGCGGTCAGACATAATGATCGCCAGCACCGCAAAGCCCTCGTACCAGCTCACAAACGTGTCGAGGACAATACCTGTGCTGCTGCGATCCAGCGAAGAGAATAATGCAGAAGCCGGGGATGAGGGGTAGTGAGTAGTGGACAAAGGGGATGAGAACGGCGGATACCGCGCCGAGGAGAATGAGAGTGATGAGGTCGCCGAGGCATGACGCGATGTTATCTTAGGTCGCGAGTCTTGATTCGGAGGCAGGCAGGTGTGAGACATCTAAGTTTACATTAAGGGAGCATACAGCTGAGGTGGCAATGTGGTTGGACTGAGTTAAGAGGCATTCTACACTCAGACCGGTGGCCATTTAGTAGGGTGGCCCTCGGGTAGGTGGTACTAAGCATCGTGAGGGGCCCCCACGATATTTTCACCTACTTGACGACAAATTTGCGACTGAGTCTCTTACTGGTGGCACCTACACAATTGTTACGAGAGGCACCGTTTATTACATAATGCATATTGACCATGAGTGGCACACTGGCAATCTGTTGCGTGTGAAAAAGTTACAATCGCATTGATCACGCTTTCAAATTCAATCACGGCTCAATTCATTCATCAATCACGACCTAGGAAAAGAAAAGGGACAGCTATGAATTAGAATTTCATTTACGGAGAAGGCGGGCCCGAAGAAGCAGTGAGACTTGGGTGCAACTCCCACGCACGGACCTCGAGTCGCGTTCCGAGGCACAAAGCTTGATCAAGTTCAACCAGAAGGTCGTAATATCTGACGAGTAACCCATGAGAGTCCGAGAGTCTGACCCATGAATGCCATCCTACTTACCTTTGTTCATGAAAACCACAATGCCTTCGACGAGGATAGGGTACACGGCGCTCCCAACGCCCGACTCCACTGTCTTCGATGTCCCCTACACGGCCAGTCCTCCGATCTCAGCACCACCGTCGCGTCAAATCAATGCAATTCAAGATGACTTCGTTGAGAGAGGTCCGTATGAAATTTTCCCTGGTAAAGGACGGAGACTGCGAGCCATATGGGGAAGTATACAAGATATCGCAAGAAACAACAATGGCCTTTTGCTTGTGGCGGGGTCCCAAGTTTTCCTATCATTAATGAACCTCGCGGTAAAGATTCTGAATGAAATCGATCCACCAGTTTCAACTCTTGAGGTATGTTTATCCATGCGTCATGTTTCCTCTATCTAACCGCACATTTTCCAGTTGATTGTTGTGAGGATGGTGGGTGTCCTAGTGCCAGAAGGTACCGAGAAGCATGTGCTGATTCCTACTAGGGTATAACCTATGTGTGCTCCATAATCTACATGTAAGCCTCCTTGATGATCCCTTGTAGAAAAGCGACCCTGATCACTTAATAGGTACTGGAGAGGGATACCTAATCCAATATTGGGGCCGCAAGGAGTGAGATGGTTGTTGGTATCCAGAGGAATGTTTGGGTGCGCAAATCTACCTCCCGAACGGCAATCCTGAGCTCAATATTTGCAGCTTCTTTGGCCTTTTTGGAATCTACTATTCTCTTGTGTATCTGTCGCTCTCCGATGCAACAGTACTCACCTTCCTTGCACCACTGTGTACCACGATTGCAGGGTCGGTATTTCTTGGGGAGAAGTTCTCGTATCGAGAGATTCTCGCGGGCTGTAGGTTATGTTCATATAACGCTTTGAAGACATGTTTTTACGGATACTCCAGTGATTAGTCTGTTTGGCGTCGTCCTAATTGCTCGCCCAGCGGCTCTCTTTGGGCAACGTTCGGCGGAGCGCACTGAAAAGGGTACACCCGAAGAGCGACTGCTTGCAGTGGGGTAAGCTGTGTCCCTTCTAGCACCATCTCTTTTTAATCATAATCTTCGTCACCAGAGTGGCATTGATTGGTGTCCTTGGCGGGACTGGTGCTTGTAAGTATCACATACGCAGCTCATCGGTCACCTTTTCATAACTTTCACGGTCAGACATTTCCATCAGAGCAATTGGAACGCGCGCCCATGCGCTCCATTCGGTCAGCTCCTTCTCGATATTATGTGTCATTGTTGGTAGCGCAGGGCGTGTATTCATTTTCTCAAGCAACAAAACTGGGTCATTACTGATTGTAACCTTTACAGGATGATATTTAATAAGACGCCTATCATAGTACCAGAGCGACTGGAGTGGCTCGGTATGTTAGCAATGATAGGCATTTTCGGTTTTGTAGCCCAGGTGCGTATACAATCCCGAGAATTTGATTGTACCTATGTTAAACCTCCTCAATTAATGTAGTTTCTCCTGGCTATGGGTCTGCAACGAGAGACAGCTGGACGAGGGACAATGGCGATCTACACACAGGTTGGTGGCCAATTCAACTCGCTGTCTTGGCGTTGTCTAAGATTCAAATAGATCATATTTGCCGCCGCCCTCGAGAAAATCTTCTTCCATACACTGCCGTCATTCTTGTCTGTTATTGGGACTCTTCTCATCATGAGTTCAGCGATCTACGTTGTCGTGCGTTTCTCCTATACCTCAAATGATTAATCTGGTTAATAATATTTCTGTTTGTACAGGTCATAAAAGAGAATGAATCCGCGGCAACCGTAAAACCAATAAACTTAGAAGATTTGTCAACAGAGAGTTCGGCTCTGGAAGAAGGTCTTCTTGACTCACAGGATGATTAAGACAACGCGGACCCCTGCAGAGAGGCTCACAGTGGACCTCCTTAAGCTCACCTAGGCAACGTCTATCTTCGACTGTACAGGCATTGATATCGACGTTCTAAGAAATATGTCACAGACATAGCTGGCTGCTTGTTTTGGAGCTGTTCATACTTGTTCTTGTAGATTTTAGACCCCACAATGGGTGATAGTACTAGTTATGGGCGCCTATTTGCAACCTGCCATCAATGGCATTTTGGGACTCTGTGTTAATGATTAAATGAATACCGCGTTCACTTGACGACCCACTTTTGTGGTATTTATCCAGTATCCAGTGTTCTGCAGCATTGCCAGAGACTAGCAATCGACTACATGACGCGTATGGGTGACCTCCAGAGGGCGAACCAGTCAAAGCTCGCTCAGAGATTCTCTTGGATTCTGGTAATCCTCGGCTCGCCTGCAGGTAAAGAGTTTAGCCTGATGGCCCTCAGCCGCATGTAGGCATCCATACGTCGATCGGAGGGTACATCCGCGTGAGTCCGCCGTTGCCAAGCCAGTAGAGCTAAGCGTCGTACCAAATGTCTGTGTGCTTGTAGGTGTTACACTTACTGAGTCGATTCAAGCTACATTTTTGTAACTATCCTCTTATGCTTCAGTCACAGGGGTAATACCATGGTTATTGCTGTTTCCTCAAGCTAGACAAATGGTGTAGCCGCCTGTTGCCACGCGCAAATGATCGTGATCGATCGTGCCATCAAAAACCTTGGATTCGCGTACCGTAAATGGGATGAATACATAGGCGCCTATAATAGACTTAAATGAGACAGGCACATGGAAGCATACATACTTCAAAATAGGTTTGAGAGAAGAATGATGCACGTTCACAATGTTTTGTTGTCATTGGTAGGATGGTCTAGGCTCTCCAACTGCTTTTGACTCCTGATGTACTCCTTTGATGCCTTAGTGTGACATATGATGTATACAAATAATGCAATTGTGAATTGAATGTCTACCCTTTCGGCCTGTACGAAAGAATTCGAGCGCTCCTCCGGTGAGTGCGGCAGAATGGTTCTTCGGGGATCACATCGCTTCACCAAAATGTCGCCTCTATTATGCACGAGAGCACCTTGTTACGCTGACAGCGGCACGGTACACCGATAACATCCGACAAGACGTTCTATCTGAGTATGCTGCGTGAGTAGACACCAGCAACGAGGCATAAAGATGTCATTCATGGGCATCCCTTCCATCGCATGCTGTTTGAGCGGCTCGGTAACGCCGATCCGTTTGCGCAAGTACCCATTGGCATGATTTTCACATTCACTGGTTAATTTGGCAAGCATATGAAGTCTGCTCTACGTCTAACAATACGGTGCACTGCTTTTCCCAATAATACTCAGAGCGGTGATGGTCATAGCATTCCAGTGACACTCTTGCTAATTCACGAGCTCGGGCATGGAAGGTGGAAAATATCCCGCGTACTCATCGGTAGTGGGCCTACCAATGCCTATCGAAGTACTTTCTCTTATGGTGTATGTGTGCTATAGGTTCCTTACATAGATACGCTCTAAGCCACTCAAGTTTCACATTTTCGCCTCACATTGACGTCGAAGGTGACATTCAGTAGTTTTGTAGATAAGGGGTAGGCATATGTACCCCTGAATGATACTCTTCGACAGCTCAAAAATGAGGCCTCAACGTTGCAAATCACACCCTTTGCAAATGGGGATGCTGCTAAATGTGACGAATTGACTCTCACCAACTTCTTCTAGCGCTCACAAAAATAATACCAAACATGTGCTTCAGTGGACCACTGAGATGGTATCAATGTGGAAAAGGCAAAACTCCTCGATGGTGTGATTGAATCCGACCACGAGTTGGAAAGCACCCCATTTTGACCGAATATGGAGGTCAGGTTCCCACACGGTGAAGCAGTCTATGAACAGAAAACAGGTGTTCTTAAACTTGACTGGAAAGAGTACGCCTACGGGTGGTGAGGCAAGCAATAAGAATATAATCCAGGGCCCAACAAGAAGAGCATACGCAGAAAGTAACATTTTAGCAATGCGATCACTGCAATGGGTACAGATAGGGGCTTCACCTAATCAATTACTACATCACAACGTGGGCGCCAAAAATACCAATGCCTACATTGTGTGGCAAGAGTTGATGTCTACTTCGCGAGCCAAAGCGGGCCAGCTCGATAATACATTCCGTAAGCTCATAGATACCCTGACATAGGGTTCTGTGAACGAATTATAGTGGGCACTTGTACCTAGGACCCTAGCCCTGACGTCCTGTAGATGCGGACCCTAAGTAAGGACTCCGCAGGATAGTAGTTCATTAGAAGACATCAGAAGTGTCCCTCATCTGTCTCGGTCTTCGGCTATGCTGTGTGGGCAGTGCCATAATCATCACAGAAATTGACCCAGCTCGTTCGTTCACCCACAAGGTCAGCCTCAAGTTCAACGTGAATATCAATTTCGCAAGGGGTTTATATACAGAGAGAAGAGAGATCGAATGTGATCGTCACAGAACGTAAGAGCGCCGTCGCATAACGGTACGGAGAAACGAAGTGTAATAAGCAAAAGAAAAGGGTATGAACATATCGATAGAGTATCAGGGGCAGGGAAATCTACAACGATACAAACAAAGCACGGTAGACATTATTGATTGATCGTGGTTTAACAGGCGCGCGGAAAGGAATGGCGATGAAGAAATGAAAGGAGAGAGTGGCTTAGATCTACCCTCTCATAAATACATAGTGTATGGCGAGAAAGTAGAAGAATACACAAAATCGTGTATGTTTTGTCTAGTGGAATGATTGGTAATGTCGGCGGAAGGCTGAGGAGCATCTTGGATGGAGGTGAGCTTGCAGATGCTGCTGGAGCCCACCGCCATTTCGGAAGAGATAAATGGTGCTAGTCCCGGGGCGATGGGCGGACGAATGTCGTTTGGTCGAGAGCTAATCGGGAATGACGAAGAAGTGGTCACGGTGGTACCTACATGGAACAGCGCGGAGTGGAGATGTAGGGTGGTTTGAAGTGTGGTGATCGTAATGTGCTGATTCCTTTGCCATGGGATGAGTCTCCTGCTGCCGGAGTTGTCCAAAGGTCCAGGTTTCTGGGCCCCACAGGACGACGATATAAAGTACAGCGCTCAGTTCACAAAGTAAAGAAGGTGAAACAGGCAGATGACCATAGAAAGGCAGGAGAAAGGAAGGGAGTTGTTTGAATCATACAAATGATTTCGGTACATCGACAGAACTGTTAGTCGACATGTTGACAAGTTAAGAAGACCGTATAGATAGGCATAACAAAGATGACTAACAAAAGGAATAAAACAAATAAAGGAGTTAGTAAGTTAGTAGGACATGTAGGGTAGAAAAGGCACGTATAACCAAACAAAACATGGACAATTATACATAGGACAAGCAAGAAGGATGGATGGATGAACGCATATACAAATACTTTTTGTTGGTTGGGTTCCATTGGGCGTGACAGACCACGATCCGACGGAGACGACGATGAGATAGAGCAGGGAAACGAAGTCAATCATGGTGAGTAATTAAAGACGATCTATAACACAACCTCGAGCGCGACTTCTATGCGTCGATGAGGCGAAGTCTATTTTTCTTGTTTTGGCGGCGACTTGCATGTGAAGGAGGGTGAAGTGAGTCAAACTTTGAAAGCAACTATATCAAAATCCGACCCAAACAAGCGGTAGCGGTTATGAACTTACAATGCAGATCTTATACATCATGTCTGGTCACATTTGCAACGGCGGCAGCATGTTGCTGCCTTGCGTAACGCTTTGCGGCCTCAGCAGCTGCGGCCTCGGATGGCTGGTTACCACCGAAATCCAGTTCAAGCTCCAGATCATAGCCGTGTTGCTGGGGCATGCCATATTGCTTACCACCGTAAGCGGCCGTGCCTACCTGGTGTTGCTGGCCTTGACCGGGTTGCTGGTGCTGTTGTTGGTATTCACCATTGGAGCCGATGAATGAGCCGTTGCCGAAGTCGAGACCCAGAGCGCTCAAGCCGCTGCGCTGGCTACTCGGACTCCCTTGGGTGCTTCTCCCGCCAGTCGGACTGACACTCGAAGCTGCGGCGGAGAGCATAGCGGAGGTGTTCTTGACACTACCCATCTCCATATCCATATCTAGCTCCATGCCTTGTTGCTGAGCCTTCTGTTGTTGTTGCTGCTGGTGAGCCTGGGCCTGGGCAGCCTGTACCTGTGCCTGCTGATGCGCCTGTACCTGCGCCTGATACTGCATCTGCTGTGCGTAGTGCATCTGGTATGCGGCTGCCATCTGCTGCTGAGTCGTCGTCGTCGTATGTTGCTGCTGCTGAGGCGAGGTGTTGCCTGTTTGTGGCGACGTCTTTGCATTGCCGGACCCAGACCCAGCACGTGAATGTGCAGGAGTATGAGCCCGACTATTCACGGCCGAGTTTGCAGAAGGCACAATGAAAGCCTGTGCCTGGACCGGAGGAGCGGTCGTTGGGGTGATGGCTGTCGTCTTCAGACCACCACTCATGTTTCCAAGGGCTTGACTGAGCGCACTGCTGCCGAGGCCCTGCGCTTGCGCCTGCTGCATCATGCTGAGCGACAGACCACTCGCGGGGTTCTGATGCTGGGGCTGAGGTTGATGGAGTTGCGGGGACGGTTGGCCATTGAGGAAGCTCAGACCAAGTCCCATCGTTTGGGGCTGAGGAGTTCCCACACGGCTATGTGCGCGACTGCCAGACGGCGTGCCCATCGCGCTCTTCAAGGTACTCTGCGTTCTGATACCGCCAACTTGATGACCCCCATGCGTCTGCTGATGCTGTCCACCAGGATGATGGCCATGAGTGGTGGTGGAACCCGTGCCAGTGCGCTTCCCCGCTCCGAGACACTCATGCTGTCCGCTTGCTAAGAGGGCAAGACCGACGGCACCGTGATCGCCGCTATGCTGGTAGTGGTAGCGAAGCCCATTCATATTCTTATAACGGCGCGTGCATTCGCCAACGCCACACGCGAAGGGACGAAGGCGGCGCTCAGCCTCGCGCTCGACGTCACGAAGATCCGCTTCGCTGATGAGCGCAAGGTCGGAGTACGACAACGAGAGAATCGACGTCGGAGAAAGAGGCGTAGCCGGCGCGGTTTGCGAGTGCTGACCGAGCTGCGATGAGCCGTTAGCAAAACTGTTCTGAGCTCCATTGCCATAAGGTGATGTTGGCGAAGACGCAGTGCTTTGTGCGAGGGGATGTTGGCCCTGCTGCTGGCCTGTATGCAACTGTTGAGCCTGGGCGCTACCGAGACTTGCACTGCGTTGGAGGCCAGGGTGCAATTGCCTCGGATCTACACCGGGCGCGAGATGAGGGTTCATGCCACCTACCGCATTCATCTGCGCTTGGGCTGCCACTTCTCGCTCCCGCCTCTTCCTCTCCAGCAAGTCCTTGACGTGTTCAAGATCCTTCGGGGGAGCAAAGTTGCAGCTACCGTGGGTCATATGGTATTTGAGACCGTTCGCCTGCTTGTACGACTTGTTACAGTTGGGCTTGGGGCAACGGAAAGGCTTCGACATAAGCAAAGACGCCGCAGCCGCAGCCGCTGAGACACCCGGCGTTGTCGAAGGCCCTGCGTGGGGGCTAGGAGTGCCAGTAACGGTACCGTTGGTAATGATCGAAGGCGTCGGCCGTTGTTGCACCTGGTTGGCCTGACCAACCTGACCTTGTCCGGCCTGACCAACGGGCATGGAGTGCGCCTTGGTAATACCGCCGCCCGCAGCAGCACTGGTACCAGCATTGCCGGCTGCAACCTCCCGCTCCTCCCGCTCCCTCTCCTTGCGCTCGCGGCGCTCCTTGTGGGCAGCAGCTTTCCTCTCCGCGCGGTCACGGTCACGCTGCTCCTTTCGCGCCGCACTCTTCTCCTCGCGTGTGGCTTCCCTGTCCTTTAAACCGCGCTTGCTCAGCTTGCCCGTCTTCTTGCCGCCGCCCTCATGGTCTGCGCCTTCCTCGTGCCCTTCCGCGGTTTCAGAGTCTCCGTCCGCGTCGTCGTCGCCGGATGACACACTCGCAAATAGCAGAGCGGGAGGAACGCAGCCCGTGCCTTCAGAGTACTCTTGGCCTTCTCCCGCACCTTGCACTCCACCAGTGGTCGCTACATCCGCTTCATCGCGCCCGGCGCCATTGAATTGAGCACCAGGCATACCTGCGCTGTAGTCGGATGCGAAGCGCGCGTACGCATTGAAGGCATCCTCGGGGTGCGCAGCAAAGTGGTTAGGCTGGCGACCTCCAGGCGTCATGGCGCCAAGATTCATGCCCATACCGAGGCCATGAGTGTGACCGATGTTCAGGTTGCCGAGCAGACTACCATTCCCGTTCGCGGCGCTTCCACCGTTAAGATTTAGGCCGCTCAACGGGGTCAGCAGGGGTGTACCCTGATTTGAGTTGGCTTCGGTTCCGTTGACGTTGATATTGAGTTGTGGTCTGTGGGAGTTTTGTGGGTCTGGAGAAAGTCCAGCGGATGCAGGAGTGGGGGAGTTTTGTCTAGTGCTTGCGGCGGTACTAGGAGCGGTTGAGTCATAGCCGTACGGAGAGGGGGGCTGGCTATGCTGAAGTTGCGAGAACGCAGCGGAATTGAAGTGTTGCTGACTGGAAGGAGTATTACCGAATCCGGTAATGGGCTTATTAGTAATCTGTGGCTGGAGATAGGCCGGGAGATTATTGGATACGAACGGGTGGGGGGATGGGTACTGGCTCAGAGGCGTGTTGAGAATGGGTGTATCTGGAGGACTGGGTTGCGAGTTGTTACCAGGTGATGAGCGCTGCAGAGGATTTGGATAACCATACTGGTTAGGATTATTACTAGTGGAGGTGAATGAACGATTGTTGTTAGATGGAGGGGGCTGCGTCTGTGGAGCTGGTGGATCCAGGTCTAACTCCAAATCAAGTTCCATATCGTCGGGGTCAAACGGTGTCGGATATTGAGAAAGGGCCGACTGTGGGTGTTGAGGCACTGGTGGTTGGTTTTCCAAATCACGGGGGTGATAAAAGTTGCTTGCCTGCTGAGATGTTTGTTGCTGCTGCTTCTGATTCTGGGAGGAAGGCTGTTGCAAGGAAGGATTTTGGGATTTTGGGTCGACATCGTGGGCCGTCGGGTTGAATGGTATCTGGATGTGTGCTTGCGGTTGCGCGGACGTTGGGTCAACGACTACGATATGCACCTCCTCAAAGTGTTCTAATAGAGCATGGAGGTCATGCAGTTGCATCCCGCAGCATGTATAATTTCGGCACTTGGTAAAATCGGAAATATCAGCACGCGATGATGATAAAGTGACATGTTTATTTATAAAGTTTTGAAAGGAACGCAAGTCCACCGAACAGCGGTATTGCTCCTGAGAAGTAGGAGGATGACGAAAGAGATTGTGTGATTCAGAAGGCGATAGGATAGTGAGAATCAAGTGGGGGTCGAGGGCATTGGAATTGCAATCGGAATCGGAATTGAAAGACTCACCAGTTCGCCTTCTCGCTCGAATACGTTGAATGCGTTCATGATAGAGTCGCTGCTCGCAGACGACGGTGTCTTGCCCATCCTGATGTCATTTATACTGATACACACAACCTCATTAATGTCTGTTCAACATTGATGATAGAAGCGCTACTCACTCGATGCTGCCAAACAGTGCCTGACTAGGAGAGGCGGTATGACCGTTCCACCTGTTTCCACCATTGCCAATGGACGAGGGCATCCCCCACGACGCCGCACGCCAGGAGATTGGTGAACCCAAGAAATGGCGAGTGAACGAAGCAGGGTTGAAGGTGCCCTCGGAGCCTGTATACGAGCCCGCATCCTGCATCGCATAGTCTGCGCCGTTGCGTCCGCTACTGAGATTACTCCTCGCGATAGCGATGTGGTTCAGACCCGTTGAGGTATTGGTGGAGGTCGACATGGAATTGGTGTGCGGCTGTTGTTGGCTGGAGCTGCCGCTCGCATTGGTGGACAGGTTTCGGGAATTATCGACGTGGTTTGACTGGGATGTATTCGGGAGAGCGATGGGTTGTGAGTGGGTGATCATGATATTAGAGAGAAGGTAGTAAGTAGTGGTTAGAGAGAGAGTGCAAGGAGGAGGTGTTTAGGCGGGTAAGACTAACACCATTCAATCTCGGCACTGCCACGGCAACATCCATGAGCCCGGTTCAGTTCGCTCGGTTCATCTCAGCTGATTCATCCGCCCTTCGCAAGCCTTCGCACAGGCACCAAGAACCCCATCCATCCTCCATCTTCTCATCCAGAAACGCAGGGCAGGCATACGCTGCGAAAGATGCGCGACATCACCGCAACAACGGAGTGTCAATGGATCCCCACAGCAAGATCTAATCAAGCTCATCAAGGCAATAATTAGCCATTTCAAGTTGTATTCGCTGGATTACATGTATGATAGCGATCCCAGTTATCCTACAGAACGAGTACACTCATCATACATAGCGAAAGTGAGAGTGATGCACACCACAAAACGCCGTGTCTGACATAGGCAGTTAACTGTTGTGTACTAACTCTCCGGTGGTCTTCAACCCGGTAGACTTTGCTGACTGATTACTGTAGTCATAGGTAACTTTAGACTAGAGAAAAGCAAGGAATGCAGTGCACGTACCGCTTTCGAGACTCCTCCGAAATGCGAGTGGCATCGGGTGCAGTCTAGCCTATAGGCTAAACCTTGAGCCGCCGCAACGCACACTGCCAGAGCCACACCAACGAAACGAACCGGAATGACCATCCAAGACTGATTAGTGGTACCGCGTTTAAAACATCGTAAATTGGACACCTGCAGAATCTGCATAGTGCCAATAATATCGTTGACAGTGATGTCCAGGATCTGTGGGAAGAAACCATTATGTCACATGGCTCTGGGCGCCTAATTGTTTTGGACTTGATACTTTTGCCAAATCCTGGTCTGTTGTTTCGCCCAGGGTTGGTAGCTTCAGCGACAAGCTTTTCTTTTACATGTTGCCTTTTTTCATTGTCTGCTTCTGCATTGTGTGGTGTATTCTCGATTCGATCGCAGTTTAGACTACTTGGCCTTGAGAAATTACCCTGGATGAGGGGGAAAGGACAGCGCCTGTCACGCTACAGATCTCAATACCCCATGGGATTTTTAAAACCTTAACTCACTAGGCTATGCCCAGCCTTCGATATTCTGCCTTTCTGGTTTCTTGTAATCACCAAATGATAAAATGATTAACGTCCGATACATTTCTGTTTCAAGCATCTATACTAATCCCTGTCTTTTAAAGAGGGGTGTTTCACTAGACAGTGTACGGGTCACGATATCGAGCTGCAGTAGTATCACAAACCAATTCCAGCTCATACAAACGAGCAGACAAAAGAGGCCACATCAAACCTCAACCTCGAGGCCTGATTCGGCGACGCACCCGGGACCGTGCTCGAGAATCGACACCTCGTTGCGCTGACTCCGAGTTGAGCTCATTCTCTATTTATCTCAGTCGCGATCTCGGAATCAGCGGATATGTACTTGAGAAAGGGAAGACTGGGCGAGGAACTCGTTTTTGTCAATGCGGTGTATGCTTCTCCGTCAATCATTTGTTATTTGTCCGCGCATGTGCTCTCGCAACCTATTGGCATATATCTGATGTGGAACCCTGCTCCTAAGTATACATGCTGAGCGATTTTCAAAATAATAGATAGATCAACGTCGACAGACAAGTCTATTTTTGACCTCCACAGATATAGGCGCCCACAACCACAAGTATATATTGACGCCATCATCCATCAACATAACATCAAGGATGAGGATTGAAGCCACCTTCGGGAACCCCGCATCGTAGTTCTTTGATCGTCGACTACAGATGCCCCAGAGGTTCCGCAGAAGTTTCAAAGAATACATGGCCTTACATGGCCCTCCACACAATTAAACAATTCCTTCCACGAGCCACCCGGAGTCCGACTCCTCCTCACTATCAACACGAAGCTTCCCGAACAAGTGCTATACAACTATTGAGCCATACTTACTGCCCCTTACCCAGTCCCCATATAGACTCAGAGATGGCACAATGCTGCCATGCCTAATGTCCACAATCACTTGCGGCGCAAGACGATCCGACCCGTGATCTATGATATAATACAAGGACGGTCTTTTGCTTATGTCAGAATTGGATAAGCAACTGATGAGTCATTCGGCCGGCCGTGGTAACTATACAGCACATCAAAAGCCACCAAAATTGTGTGGTGATGTTGTCCGTGCCAAACAAGACCATGCACATCGTTGCCTTGGGCGCAAATTCGGAAAATAACCACACGCTGTCGCTCTCGCGCCCCAAAATAGCCATTGAAAACCCACCTACTCTACCTATTACTGTCTCTTTCTCTCACAGGAAGGTTTCTGTGCTCATTTGAGACCATACTTGGTCCAAATACAGGTAGAATTCGCATTTTTAGACAGTAAATAGTGTTTCTAATGCTTACACTTAGATCTGCTTCGCTTTTTGAAGGTAAATAAGAGGGTGATAACCTGATTTCTAATGCTAAAACCTACAATAGATTGTTCCCAGTGTTTCTGTGGGAGAAGCTACCCTATTTCTGGGAAGTTTGAGACCAAACTTGGTTCAAATACAGGTAGAATTCGCATTTTTGGGCAGTAAACAGTGTTTCTAATGCTCAAACTCAGATCTGCTTCGCTTTTTGGAGGTAAATAATAGGGTGGTAATCTCATTTTTAGTGCTAAAACCACAATAGATTTTTCCCAGTGTTTCTGTGGGAGAAGCTACTCTACTTCTGGGAAGTTTGAGACCAAACTTGGTCCACATACAGGTAGAATTCGCATTTTTGGGCAGTAAACAGTGTTTCTAATGCCCAAACTCAGTTCTGCTTCGCTTTTTGAAGGTAAATAATAGGGTGATAACCTGATTTTTAATGCTAAAACATACAATAGATTGTTCCCAGTGTTTCTGTGGAAGAACCCACTCTATTTCTGTGAAGAAACTTCGCCTTTTCCCCCTATTTAGGTCAGTAGTCCTGGCTATATTGATGCTTTCATTCAATTTATCAGTATAATCAATATTAGATTTTGTGTTTCTGCTCTGCTCTGGGTCTTTCTGGGTTTTTCTTTCTGGGTTTTTCTGGGTCTTTCTGTGTTCTGTTCTGAGGCTGTGTTTGGCTTTCTGGAAACTATCTAGGTTCTGGGGGGTCTGTGTTTGTGTATCTGGCTGGACTGTTTTAGGATTATCCATACAGTCCAGTGGTACTTAGCACTACATCTAAGAAAGACTTTGAAGATCAAGGTGATTCCCAGTAAAGTCCTACCTCCCTGGCCTCACTTTACGTGTGTTTGCCAGTTGCCAAAGACCTTAGTGTCTGGACCTCTTTCTGGGAGCAGTGTGTGGGGAGATTGGTTGGCGGGTTTTTCAGTTGCCTCCCTTCTCTTTTGAGAAGTAGCTCCACTTTCAACCACCACTGCTCACACCGATTTCGCATTGTCTTTGCTTTGACGGGGTTGCATAGTACCAACAGAGGCCTTTCTTCAGCCCTCCCAGTGTACTTTTTTCACGAAAATGTAAGAGCAATTCAAATAGTTGATTCACTAATTTAGACTAATAGATTTTCAGGCCTGAGACTCCCCCAAACACCCCACAGCGTGCGCGTATTGCCTTCCAGGATCTTCAGCGTCAAGCACGTCTACTAGAAAGTCCAGTGCGGCGGCATCGGCAACCTGCCCCTGTTAATCTATTTAATGCTATACCTGCTGCAGGGCCCTCCCATCATAATGGTGATCCATTTGGTCTCCCTCAAGCTCCTGCTGCTCCAGTAAGGCGCCGTTTTATGGTATGTATCTAATTTGATTATTGAAATTTGATTTTGAATTGAAATTTCTGTACACCTCTAGCTTCCTCCTCCTCCAATCCCACAAATTCCGCATTTTCCTTCATTGGCTGCTGCTGCTGCTGCTCTGCCACCTATTCCTCCTGGACCATTTATCCCATTTTATCCAGTTGCTCCTGCTCCTCAAATTCCACTGCCACTGCCACTTCCTCCTACTCCTGCTGTTGCTCCTCCTGCTCTGCCCCAACCAGCTCAGCCACCACTAGCTCCTATTCCTATTCCTGTGCATCCTGCTCTACCACCTGCTGCTCCTATTCCACTACCACAACCACCTCCTCCTGCACATGCACCAATGCCACATAATCCACGTCAGGTTAGTGTTTATTTATTTTTCATTTTCAGGTTGAAATGCATTTTCTGATTGTACATTAGTCTCCACTTTTTAAGGCAGCACGTAGCAATTTCAGCACTGCATGGCCTGTTCATAATTTAGGACCAATGAATGTAGTCTGTACTGACTGTCAAGCTCTCCACTGGATGTCAGAACGTCTCACTAAGTCATCAAAACTCAATCCCAAGTTTGGTTCTTGCTGTCTTCAAGGAAAAATTCAACTTCCTCCCATAGATCACGCACCTCCTGAGCTTAATGCACTTTATATGACAAATACTCCCCGTGCTAGAGCATTCAAGGAGCGGATTCGGAACTACAACAATGCTTTGGCTTTCACTTCAACTGGCAAAAATGTGGATGACAGGATCAATAATGGAATTGGACCTTATGTCTTCAAGCTGCATGGAAAATTGACACATAGGGCAGGCTCTTTGCTTCCTGTTCCTGGAGAGCGTCCACAGTATGCACAGCTATACATTTATGATCAAACTGAAGCTTTGGAATACCGTCTCAGCCATAATGTTAATGTGCAAGCAGGTGTTGACCGTGGAGTTATGCTGGAGTTACAGGATATGCTTTTCCGGAAACATCATGCTACACAGCTGTATAAGCAGGCCTATGAGCTGACCCGGAACTTACCACAAGAAAGACAATGCCGAATTGCTTTGCGCTTTGATGAAAAGACAGATCGTCGTCGATATAATCTGCCAACAGACACATCCAAGGAAATTGCAGTGGTTTTGCCAGGAAATGGTCAAGCAGGATACCGTGACATTATTCTTCATAGACATAATGCTCAGATGCAAAGTATCAATGAATGTCACCCATATTATCACTCCCTAGCATATCCATTGCTGTTCCCTACCGGTCAACTAGGATGGCATCCACGCATACCCTATACTACTACACCTCCTGAAGTTGTCAATGCTCCTCTCAACAACCCAGATGGGAATGCCCCAAGATCTGCAAAAAAGTTTGTATCTATGTCTGAATATTTCTGCTACAGGCTTCATAAACGCCTTGGTCATACTTTGCATATTTTTTATGGTGGCAAGCTTTTCCAGGAGTGGTTGGTAGATTGCTGGGCAGTTGCTGAGCAGATGCGCTTAAATTGGGTCACCTTCAACCAGAAGACATTGCGTGCAGAAACTTATCGTGGTTTGACTGATGCTGTTGCACATGATCCAAATGCTACAGGGGAAAACATTGGCCAGCGGATTATTCTTCCTTCTTCTTTTCAAGGAAGTGCAAGAAACATGATCCAAAACTGTCAAGATGCTCTAGCAATTAATCGATACTTTCATGGTGCAGACCTTTTTATCACCATTACTGCAAATCCAAAATGGCCAGAGATTGTAGCAGCACTTGAGAAATTACCTGAGCAAAGTGCCTCTGATCGTCCAGATATTGTGGTCCGAGTATTCCATGAAAAGTGCAAGCAAATCCTGGATGACATTTTTAAACATGGCATCATGGGAAAAGCTGTTGGCCAAGTTCACACTATTGAATTCCAAAAGCGTGGTCTTCCTCATATGCATTTGATTATCTTCCTAGCCAAGGAGGACAAACTCACAACTCCAGAGGACATTGACAGTCTTTTGTCTGCTGAGTTTCCTGATGAAGAGACTGAGCCAGAGCTCTTTGAATTGGTCAAAACTCATATGGTCCATACTCCCTGTCAAGATGATCCATCAGCACCATGTCAGGTGAATGGGAAATGTAACAAAAATTTTCCCAAGGCTTTCCAGGAGAACACAGTTATTAGTGAGGATTCATATGCCAGATTGCGCAGACGGGATACAGGTGTCAAGGTCAAGATACTTCGCAAAGGCAAGGAGATTTGGGTGGACAATTGTGATGTAGTTCCCTATTGCCGATATCTTTTATGGAAATACCGCTGCCATATCAATGTTGAATGTATTGCTTCTATCAAAGCCATCAAGTATATCTACAAGTATGTTTATAAGGGCCATGACCGCACTACACTTGAGATAGAGAAACCTATTGATGAGGTTACTATTTACCTGGATTCACGTTATGTTTCTGCATGTGAAGCTGTCTGGCGCATATGTGAATATCGGATGCATGCTGAGGTCCCTACTGTCTATCGTCTTCAAGTACATCTGCCTGATCAACAAACAGTTGTCTGGGATGACACTGTTCCAGATCTTCAGCAGACAGTAGAAGCAGCAGGAGCAAAAGACACAACACTGACAGGATGGTTCAAGGCAAATGAAGAATACCCAGATGCCAGAAATCTTCTCTACCAGGATTTCCCTTCAAAGTTTGCATGGTGTGCTACTACATGCAAATGGAAACCACGGAAAGATCCTAAGTCAACTTGGGCTATTGGACGGATGTATTATGCTCATGTTACTTCTGGAGAGCGCTTCTATTTGCGAACACTCCTTTGTGTAGTAAAAGGTGCAACCTCTTTTGAGGATTTGCGAAGAGTCTCAGGTGAACCTAATATCTGCCAAACTTTTCGGGAAGCATGCATCAAGCGTGGGCTTTTGGAAGATGACAGTGAATGGAAGCTATGTCTAGAGGAAGCAGGGGACATGGCATCTGGACGTCAGCTCCGTAGTCTCTTTGCAACCATCTTACGGGAATGTGGTCCATCAGACCCTGCAGCACTATGGATGCTATTCCGAGAAAAGATCTGTGATGACCTCAGGCACTACTTAGAAGTAAACAATCTTTTTATGGATCCACCTCCAGTCATGGTTTTTGACTATGGTCTCTATTGCATTGACGAACTTCTCCAAAAGAGTGGAAAGGCTCTATTAGATTGGCCTGCCATGCCTCAATATACTCATGACTGGCAGGCTATTGTTGGGAACAGGCTTATCCAGGAGCAAAGGAACTATGATACAGAGCATGAAGCTGCACAGGCCACAGAAAGAAGGGCAAAATTTAATCCAGAGCAATGTGCTGTCTTTGACAAGGTTTCAAAAGCAGTGATGGACAGAACAGGTCAGACTTTTTTCCTGCATGGGCCTGGAGGGACTGGAAAAACTTTTGTCTATAATACTCTCTGCCACTATCTCCGGTCTGAACGCAAAATTGTTTTATGTGTTGCATCATCTGGAATTGCTGCCATTCTTTTACTGGGAGGACGCACAGCTCATTCAATGTTCAAGATTCCACTGGAAATTCATGAAGGATCTATGTGTGGCATTAAAAGGTATTCTCCCTTAGCTGAACTTATACAGCAGACAGATCTTATTATCTGGGATGAGGCACCAATGCAGCACAGATTTGCACATGAGGCAGTAGATTGTACTCTCCGTGATATCAGAAACTGTGATAGACCATTTGGGGGCATTACTGTGGTGTTTGGAGGAGACTTTAAGCAGATTCTTCCTGTCATTGTTAAAGGATCCCGTGCAGAAATTGTTGGTGCATGTTTGCAACGCTCTCCAATTTGGCATTCATTGGAAGTTCTAAAGCTTAAGAAAAACATGCGTCTTGACACTGCCAATCAACAGGAAAAGGAATTTGCCCAGTGGCAGTTGCAGGTTGGAGAGGGTGGTCATACAGATCAAGATGAAAATTTGACCTTCCCAGATCACTTCAAATGCCCTGAAAACACATCTGAGTCCCTCATGTCCACAATCTACCCCCTCATCAATCTGCCTCATCCTGATTCATATTATGCCCAACGGACAATTCTAGCCAGCCGGAATGCAGATGTCAATGAGATCAATAAGAAAATTCTTGCCCAATTTCCAGGACAAACCATTACATTTCTCAGTGCAGACTCTATCAAAGACAATCATGAAGGTGGAAATCAGGGGGCATTAATGTATCCTGTGGAATATCTTAACCAGATTGACTGCTCTGGCCTACCTGTTCATGAATTGCAGATTAAGATTGGTTGTCCAGTTATGGTCTTGCGCAATTTAAATGCCAGTGAAGGAGTTTGCAATGGCTCTAGAGGAATCCTGACCAGAGCAAGGTCACGTGTTCTTGAAATACGTCTTTTATCTGGAGATGAAGCAAACAAAACCATTTTTGTGCCACGTATCAGCCTAGAACCACCTGATAGTCAGGTTCCATTTCGTTTTTGCCGCCGCCAATTTCCTATACGCTTATGCTTTGCTATGACCATTAACAAGTCTCAAGGACAATCAGTGGCACATGTTGGACTTCATTTGGCAAACACTGTTTTTACGCATGGTCAACTTTATGTTGCAATTTCTAGAGTTACTTCTGTTCATAACATCAAAGCTATTTGGAATAAAGATAGCATACAGTCTGTTACTAAAAATATAGTCTATCCTGAGGTCCTTATTAGATAGAATATAGATTATAACCATTATCTCTTTTTTTCAAAAATGATTTAGAAATACATATCATGATATATCTGTATAATTCTTACTTCTTCTGCATGTATATACTTTACATAACTTATACTACCAATTTCTTATTATAATTCAAAGTCTGATTTAGTTGTCAAATTGAAACACATTATGGAGGTGCGACAGCACCGACTGAAGCAGGGGTTTGGGGGCGCAGCCCCCTACAAGCTGTTGTCCGGAGTGAAGCAGGAGTCGAGCGTAGCGAGATTCCGTCGCGTAGCGACGGGCATAAAGCTTGTTACAGTAACTCAATTGTATGACGAACATTGTTTGAACACCTTTGACTGGTATCAATCCATGTCTATCCATGTGCATTTGTGTGTGGCTCTACAGACACCGACGACATTGACACCCCATGTATTTCCGGACCAAAAGCGCCTGAGCTTGAAGCCAGACGGCGCTAATAGGTTGTGTGAACATGATATCGAAGCTTGTTAAATTGGCCTCGCGTCCGAAGTCCCGAAAGGTTGACGTCGCCCGCCGGATCCTGCAAGGGCAGCGGTACAAACCCGGACATCCCAACGGTGTCCAGCGACGATTCTGGAGGTTCAGGATGATCAACGACTGAATGCTCATACGCATGCCTTCTTGTCATCTTGGTACAATGGTCAGAAAACTCTCCGAGTCCCGGCCTGCCCATTGCCCAAACATAATTATAACAAGGTCTTGACATCCACCGCAGCAGCGGGACCGCTGATCAGTGGCAGTCGGTCGGTTTGCTCGCATGCTTGCTCCAGGAACCGGCTCGTCATCGTTATCAGCTGCTCCGGCAGCATACAGAATCTGCCATCGCCATGATTGCATGCATGATTTGCGCTGGGTCAACAGACCTATGTATAAGTTACTTTAGGAATCAAAATGACAGTGTGAGGCGGCGGAAAGATAAGGAGAAAAAAAGAGAGGCTTACCATGAACTATGAACGTGGGCCGTGGCCAAATTACGGGGTACCAGCGAGCGGACGACTGCTGTCCATGGTATTTGCGTTCTTGCATTCCCAGATATTTCTCTCGATAAGCCGGGTCGAAGACGTCTGTGGAATAATACTCCCCAACCTGTCGCCGACGTTCTGCACGGACACACTGTCCAAATAGATTACCCGCAGAGGTATGCCATCCTCCACGCGCACATCATGGACATCCTCGATCATCTCAACGTCGCCTGCATCGACCCCTGTCAGCGCCAGCTCTGTGAGGTTCGGGAACACCGCCGCTGGGGAGTCGACGAAGACTTGTCGGAATTGTTCAGGCCACATCTTCGCGAGCACCAGACGCTGCACGAAGGGGAAGCACTCCGACGCGCGGGGCAGGCCTGCATAATTGCGCGCCCGGTTCTCTGCCGGCGCCAGTGCCAGGGTACGGAGATGCGGGAAGCGTACGGCGGCGGTCCCGCCGCGGCCTATTGAGTCGGGGTACATGATCATCATGGCAAGGTCGCCGACGGCGTACGGCGCGATGGTGAGCTCCTTCAGGCTCGGCGCGTCCAGGTACATCAAGAACTCGGACGTGCGCGTGATGACGCCGGATATCTGTAGCTCGACGAGGCGGGGCACGTTGCAGGACGTGCCGACCATATCCGGATCATGATGGAATGGGTGTAGGATGTCGCCATATACCGCGAGGGATGCTAGGTTCGGACAGGCCTGCAGAACCAGCCGGAGCTGGGGGAAGGATAGGCGTCCATCCATCGCGCCGCCGCGCAGGTGAAGTGTGGTGATCACGGTCGATTTCAACGGCGCAGTGTCGAAGTTCCACAGCTTGACCGCTCCGATGCGCAACTCACGTAGGCGGGGAGCCAAGATAGGCAGATTGGCGTAGGTCATGGAATCATCCAGGAAAGGGCTCAGCCGTGTGTCCAATATTAGGTGTTCCAGGTCAGGAAGGGACGCGTCATTGGGCCCTAACGCGTCCCGAATCGACTCGAAGTCGTATCCATCTGTAGATAGTCCGCGTATCTCTATCCTCCGACATCGCGAATAGTGAGGGGCCAACAAGTCGAATAGTGGTTTATACAGCGGACGAGAACGTGGTGGCTGCGTGTTGCGGTACGTTGGACACAGGTATACTCGAAGTTCGATGGCGCATCGTTGTGATCTTCTGAGGTACGCTTCCACCTTGTCCAACTTCCATGGATTTGTCACGACAATGTTCGACCACAAGCTCGGGTTGTCCAGCGCGATGGCCCGCCAGTATTTGCACACATGCGATGTAACCAGCGGGGTGTCTGCGAGATAGGGGGTCTTCACACTTCCGTCAGGCGAAATGACAAAGTACTCCCCTTGCACAAGGCCTAGGATGACTTCCTGCAGCTCCTGGGGCAAGGAAAGCATCGGGAACGGTGCACCATCATTGACGGGCATGTATGTGGGAGGTGATGGAGGTTCCGGAAGGAAATAATGAACTTCTAGTTTCTCTGTTCGGTCGACGGCACCGATGGTGATCGCATCATGAGTTGCGGACTATCTAAGCGATCAGCAATTTAAAGAAGCAAGACGTCAAACGCCTACATGTCGAGGGTTGTCGACCATATGCACGCAGTGGCTGCGGCAAGAAGCAGTAGACAGCGGATGGTATATAGTGGTACAAGATAAAGCAACGAAAGCGGCAACAAATATTCTACTCAGGTCTTCTACTCTGGTACTCATAGCTCTGCGCATCGGCCCTCCCTCTCTCGACGTCGACGCTCATCAGAATCGGAACAGCCGCCCAGATCATAAATACAAGGAAGAAGAAAGCATAACGAATGTTCCCTGTGACGTCAGAAATAATACCGACTACGAGCGGGCCAATGAAGGAGCTTGACTGGAATAGAGCGTAAGATTAGTCGAGAGAGAAAAGACCACGGGACGTACTTTATCAGTAATTGAGAAAAGACCATACCATCTTGCTTCCTCGCTGGGAGGAAGCAATTCGGCATAGAATGCCCTGGCATATCCCTGGAAGGCACCATAGACAGCACCAAAGTACACGGCAAGGCCAAACATCTCTCCCTGCGTTGTCAAACCACCAAAGCGCACCCGACCTTGGAAGACAAACCCAAGGCATCCGTAGGCCGGAATCAGAGACGCCATGATGACGAGGGTCACCAGGATCTTGAGATTGGACCACCCAAATCTGCGCTGGAGCATCGGCCACAGCAGCGAGCCGGCAATGCCTGCGCTGGGTGTCAATATGCCAACAAGGATGAGGGCTGACGGTGACATGTGTAGCGTCGTCTTCCCGAAGAGAAGCGCAGTTGAGGTAATGGTAGTGAATCCTGTACTCAAATTAGACACATGCCATCGGGTTCATGGTGAACAACTCACCGTCAGAAAGCAAGAACCACGCTGCAAGGTACTTGAAAGTATTTCTCAGCTTCTTGATCTCGCTCCATCGTAGCATGTTCCCCAACCGCACCCAAGCAGCAGCTATTTCCCTCCAGAAAGCAAAATCCTTCTCGTCGGTCTCCGTTGTCTCCACACGCCCATTCCGAATGTATGGAGGGTTGGACACTGGCAGCCAGATGGCAGACGGAATGGTGAACACCATCCACCAAATGCCACTCAAACCAATGGCGAGGCGCAAAGAGTACGTTGACCCCTTGAGGCTGGTGACGGGCACGAGGGCGATAATCAGCAAGCAAATTCCGGCCCCATACCCAAGAGCGATCCCAAGCGAGGAGATGCGAGACGTAGCACGGGAAAGCTCGAGTTGGTAGTCCTTCTCCAGTGCCGTCAATTCGCTGGGACTTGAGCTAGCGAGGAGTGGAGCTGATGGATTTTCTGTGCTTGTATCTGCATCCAAATCCCCCGTTCTGCCGGTATTCTGATATTGGGTTAGCAGCTCAACGACTTCAGGAGCTGCTTTGGCGAGCGAGGGTATATAAGAGTTCATGGCGACTGTTGAAGCGCCAAAACCGACATTGGAGCACATGGCGAGGAATGCGCAGACAAACCAAATTGGTGAAGTGGATGGCAACAACAGAAACAGTGTCGCAGCAGTTGAGCCAAGAGCAGCAAACAGGAGGAGGAGGCGCTTGCGGTGAGGGGCTAAATCATTGTAAGTGCAGGCTGGCTGGTACTCAGTTGAACAACTCAACGGTGGTCAGCAATGCCGCCCATAGATATCACGGTGATTGCTTGTAATGCTACAGATATTGAATAGACGTACAAGCTACACCATTTCAGCGACGATATCTTCTATGTGGGCTCATTTACTACACACCTGAAGCTTGCGGTGTCTATCCAAGCCCACCCTATCTTTACCACACATCTCTCATTCGAAGCGAGGGTTGAACATGGCTCCGTTTTACCGGGCAAAAGAAATCCATTGTCTCTAGCAAATTGTTCCAAACATATTGGCAAGAACAGCGTCAAGGAAACTATCACGAAGACTTCACTGAAATCCACGTTAGCATGCAGTTCATATGGACTCGAGCTCTAAGGACTAACCTCGCAAAGGCATAACTCAGCCAACCATATAGCCACTTTTTGTAGGGTTTCGGATCTGAAGTCATATGTATATGCAATTCCCAAAGCCAGGAAGGAACTGTCGAGCACTGTTGAGTGCCTGTGGCCAAAATGTGGCGGTAAGTGATGTCAGTGCCTAATAAGCGCCGAAGGCTGGCACCAGGCGAAATTGTCGAGCAGTAAACAGGACTTGGAAAGCCGGAACAATATAATAGGAAGGTCAACGAATAGCGAAGCCAAGGGAGGTTGCTGCAGGCAAGGTCGTTCCGGTCAACGTCGAACGACGATGCGAACAGAAGTGACTCACGGTTCGTCACGGTCATATGCTGTGAGCCGGCGCGCTAATTTCCGTCACGCCAAGGTCATCTAACTTCAACCTCCACCACCGCCTCACTCTTCATTCCAGTCCTCTTCTTCATCGTAACCCTCCTTTCATCAGAGCTTATACCCGCCACAAGATGACCGCGTCGCAAGAACCTGAGGCCAACGAGGACGTCAAACCCAAGCTCAACTTGCACATTGCGCACGAAGGCGAACGTGAGGCCCCGCAGGTTTAGAATGGCTGCAATATAGGCTAAACGCACGAGAAATCTTTAGAAATAACCGTCAAGGTCAAGCAGAACATGAAGTTTGCAAAGATTTTTGAAGCCGTGGAGGTACGCAAACACGCTGTCCGTCGAAGCCTGTCGCGTGGTCTGACACGGGGTCTTGCAGAAGAGATTTTCGAAAGATCCTGGTTAGTGGGGAGTGTGACGTCTCTTGAAGTGGGACTGACCTGCATGGTTTAGGCACTTTCAAGTTTGTATATCAAGGCGAACGGCTCAAAGCAGACAATACGCCAGCTGAAGTGAGTCGGGACGCTTACTGTCTATAGACCTTTGTTTCACCGACTTTTGCCTAACCTCACGCCAATCTCGCAGTTTGACATGGAGGATGGCGACCAGATAGACGCGTTCTTGGCCCAAGTAAGCACCCATTGACACATAGCATCCCATTCCAGAGACTCATTTCTTTTAGGTCGGTGGTGGATTGTTGCTGCCTTGCCATTCATCATAATCACCTGTCCTTCCACACTTGCTCCCTGTACTCCTATCTGCTTTTATGCTATCCGAATTTGTTGTTCATCTTAATGGCTTTAATCTATCCTCCCATTTCACCTGTCAATTTTGGGATCTCATTTCTGCGCCGGCCATTGTCAATTTTTCGAACTGGTTGGCCTTGAATGATGGTGGCCTCATAGGGTGCGGATGATGTTCACGCGCCACTGGCTGGGGCCAACAGTCGGGACAGAAGTACGCCGTTCATTGTCATTTCTCAAGCGCGTAAACGGGCCCCGGCCATGTCATCACGACCCAAGGGATGGAAGGACACTGGACCGATCGAGCTATTAAGAATTGCAAACTCACTCTCCGACCACAGCAAAACACCGTCGCATTAATCCTCTGAATCGGGAAGTCGTCCAGACCTCGCTGCGTATTTGAGGTCCTTTGAAATAGGGCTTTGCGTGGTCATCCAGTCTCTACTTCCTTGGTTAAGCTTGCGGCCCAGTTCATGATCATATACGTACGGCATGGATACGCGCTACATGAGGAGCTCGAGAAGGACATGGGGTACTGGGTCAGGCTTCTTGGCCTGGACAGGGAGCTTCATACAGCGAGGAAAGGATTGATGCATTCCTACGATAACGAGCTCCTGGAAATGCGGTCCTGGTCAAACACTGCGAAGATTACCCGCATCAAAGTCCCAAGTGAAAAACTAGTGAGCCCTCTATATTCTACTGTTGTGAGGTTTGACTTGGACTTGTATCGGAAGCTACTGTGTTCATCATTATGTTTGACCATCACACTCATGTAGTCATATCTGTCTGTTCAGATCCTTGAAAGTTGCCGTATGCGAGAACTCATCGGCCCTCATCACAATACAGAATGGGATTTAAAGATCAACCCAAGGTGGATATAACCTGCCGATCTTGAGTTGAGCGTGACCTTGCGTTCCTCTCGAACATACGTTGTTCGGCTCAGAAAGAACGCCTCCCGGCCCGAATAGCCGAGTGGCTCACCAGAACCTTAGAACATGCACCTGACCTATACTCTCCTTTCCAGGAGATATCCGCTCACTTTTGCTATTGTCTCGACTTCCCGGAGCTCACAATTACGAGGATTGAATACGAGAGCCATGAGGTGTTATACCCGCGCACCCGCACAATTCAGAATCTTAGCTAGGACCGTCGGCGGGCGTCGGCTATCTTTGGCGCAGGTGCCTGTTCAATTAAGCGCCCTTCTCACTCGACTCATCTTCTATACATCTTGGTCCCTCTGAGGTATTGATTCGATTCTCCAGTCTAACCGTCGACTCCACCCCGCTCATATAGGCCAAGTAACATGTAAACATTAAATACCGCTTGCTCGCTATTCACTTGTAAAACAATACCCGCGGTACCGAGTCCGAAAGGAGCCCCTATCCAGTTGGTTGGAGACGCGCTTGGGCCAGCATGGAAACAATCGCATGCGTTGAGTTCTGGGGTTCTTGAACGTTGCATATATACGAACAGGGCACATTTTTTTAATGCCTATACTCCCTGAAGAATGAGGGTCTATCATTCTCGCCGGCGAGCTGACGAAGTAAGCCTGCGCCGAAGGCAAGAGCCCCACGGCGGCAAATATGAAATGCCCTGAAGTTAAATGACTACGTATGAGACGGCGCTCGATACATCTGCGCCTCGGCGTAGGGGCCATATTCCACGAGTCTTTTAGTCCGTTTTGGTCCCTTCAATTTATTGAACAACTAATATGAAGCTGGAAATTCTAATCCAGCATCCTCGATTACACTCCAGGATGCGTCCAATAGACGGATGAAGAAAGTCCCATTGATTTCTGCACGCAGCCAATACATTTAGAAGACCTCCAAGACCACCTCAATACCATCTTGTACATCGCTGATACATTACGTCGCGCGTTCCGCCTTTGAATTATTCGCGGATTGAATAGACAAGAACCATCCGCCGTTGACGATTGTTGTCCAACGCCGCCTGTGGTCGCGCGTATAAGAAGGGATTGGATTTCGTCCCCTGGTTCTCCAGTCGCATCACTTGCCACTACACCAGTATCACACACATGGATTCCTTCAACACCATTACTACCACCACCACCTCTACCCCCACCAACGCCGAGGGCGGAGGCAACGGCGGCAACAGTTACTGCGTCATTGCCTGAACGCGCACTCTGCCGTTCGCACGATCACATTCGTGTGCCTGTGCGTGTTCCTCGTCTTCTATGATTCTTTGTACTTATTCGAGCGGTGTTGTGCTTGTAGCGCGTCCATCCCAAGGTTCAGCTAC
The DNA here is from genome assembly GCA_013368295.1 of Psilocybe cf. subviscida. Taxonomy (NCBI): domain Eukaryota; kingdom Fungi; phylum Basidiomycota; class Agaricomycetes; order Agaricales; family Agrocybaceae; genus Psilocybe; species Psilocybe cf. subviscida. The sequence continues at coordinate 2,092,554 of JAACJJ010000029.1, read as the reverse complement.
ATCATTCGCTATGACTTTCCGCGAGATGTTATTGGAGAGACGCAACACTTTCGATCTTCTCAATACCAATTGTGCACTTCATTAATACTTCGATTCTATTTAAATATTGCGCGCGTAGTCGTTTATTCCATTTTTCCGTTTCTTATGAAACTTGGTTTCTCACTTTAATAATTTGCAATGCTCTCAAGTCTCCAGAATCAGTGCAGATAATTCGCTAGGAGTAAGTTGGAAAAAAGGCGGCTTCGCGTCAATTGATAATCATGCCATCTTTGATTCATGAAATCAATGAGTGCTCCTTCACGATGCCTATGCAGTATTCATTCCAGCTTAGCCGATAATATAAGCGCCCAATGCCAACGACGTTCATCAGTCACTGTCTAGAGTTTGCGCCAACTACCACCGGATCTGAACCTCGGTGAATCCTCCTGATCGGACATCCAAAGGTCAATTGTTTCACTATAGTGCGCGGCGGCCTGCCCTCTGTGACTGCGAGAGGCGCGTATCCCTAAATTGTCATTATTGGCAACACCTATCACGGTAAAAAATCCCTCTGGTGCGGTGAAACTCCGACTCAATACTTCCTGAAGTATAAATGTCTACCAGATGTACTGAAAACTCCTCTAGGGCATGAAGGGATCCATTTTATAAAACGAAAGATCTCGCACTATGACATACAATCTGCACTTTTAATAGCAATGGATCAAACTCGCCACTTCACCAGTCTCCGCTCATATCCACCGTTGTATACTCAGAAAGCCCATTCCTATCATCTCAGATCCTAAATAAGCAGAGCATAAGCTATATAAGCTTCTGTGTGTCAAAAAATACACAACTAGACAGACTCGGACCTATTTTCATGCTCATCTTTGTTTCTGCTGTTATGAAGGGTGGAAGCACAATATTTTCATTTTAAATATATTATGCTCAGAGTACTCTACATTCATACCTATACAAGCTTTCTAGATTTTCCAGTCAATTTTGCATGAGATGTATGCATTTTATGTGCAGTGACGACCCTCAGATACCCGTGGGGAAATCGTCCCATCACTTTTGGCATCCACGAGTATACATGAAGGGAACACAAGCGTGAGAAGACAAATACTCATTCTCATTCTCATTGGTCGGACAATCGTCACACACACCTCTCACCTTCCTAAGGGCTTCCTTCATACTCAACCTATCTTCGGCCTTAACTAGATTCTCACTGAGGTGGGGCTTATAGGGTAACCATTGACTGGTGAGGCTCATCAGTAATACCGTGGCGGTAAGCATTGTCAGACACCAAAATATGCTTGAGATATGCCTTGAGCGTACTATTATACGCACTGTAGTATCAGCTTGAGCAAGATTTGACTCCCCAAGAACACCAAGGACGATAAACTAATATATATACCGATGCTGGAGCTTGGTCACAAGTTTGATGAAGGGGGGGGCTAACGCGTTACAGTCACCGTATTCTACACCCATTGTCCCTCGTTCCGTGATAGGGGGACAATACTTACACTGAGAGTTTGGTCAATTTGCAGGCTCCTAGAACCAACCTGTCGAGATTCCTGGCTCACTTCTATTTGTAACTCTCTGTAGCAACAGTTAACTAAGGCAACTCCACTACTCAAAACAAACTCAAAATGGAAAGTTTGCGCACTCTGGGCACCTTATTCCTTATTGTGACGGGATATAGCCGTAATTCAAGAGGAAATTTGCGCATGGTAAAAATAGCGCCATTGGCTCAGAATGGCAAAATGTGGGGCTGCGCGCAAACTCTCTAGTAGAGCACTGTTACACTTTTATTAACTCAACCTCCTCTTTCACGCGTTTGAGGTCAATATGGCACTTCTTGGAAGATCTTTGAGCACTCCTAACTAGTTCTAGCATTACAGAGTGAATTTAACGCCGCTAGAATAAAAATTTAACTTGTTACTATCATTTTTCACGCTTTCTATCACAAATGAATGTTATTAACATCTCTTAAAAATGGGTCTCGGAGGGCAAAACGTTACTAACATGCTAGAAATTCGGAACTGAATTTCTCACCGCACCCTACAGGTCGTTGACATCTAACCCAGAGCAATTAGTACGCGTATCACGGACTGACTGAGGAAAATTACCAATTAGGCTTTATCCCATGCATCAATAGTGATGATCCTCGAGCTCTTGAAGTTGTATCTTGAATATTTGGTTGAGGAGATCCACCAAATTATCTCTAAGCTATTTCACGTACTTCGCTGCCTGTCTCGGCTTGCCCTTCTTCCTCTTCTCGAAGTAAACTCTATTCCACCCTTTTGGGAAGGGATAAGCTTTGGTAGTCCGGTTGGGCTTGACAGTTAAGTATCTCGTGCGCGTTCCATGCGTCCAAGAAACCTCAATTTCGCTGGTGCCACTGTTGGTGAAGACAACGTTGGCGTCTGATCCCATCAAGGCTGTGTGTAGGTGAGCTTGGATGGTAATGTATGAAGGAGATCTGTTGGGGAGGTTTGAAAGACAGTTCTTCCCAACGACATTTAATAGCGTGGCCTGAGCGTGGCAGTATTGCTATCTAGCCTCGATGTCCACGGAGGATTGTGTAAGGCGCTAATAGAATGAGCTATAGTTACAAGTTATGTATACTAGGATTCGGGAGTTTAGGTTGTCCGCGACCCTCATGACAGTGCACCATTCAAGTTTGTGATCCCTCATGACAGGTATTATTTACCATCGCGATAACTGTTATTGAGTCTACTTAATTGTCTATACATTCTACTCAGGAGATAGTATCTCATACAGTGAGGCGTATTAGTATTTGAGGTATGGTCTGACCCGATCTCTCTGTCTGGAGGTGTCTTCACCCAAGGCCGCTGACATGACATTGCCTTCTGTGCCGAGGAGCCAGAAAAGCTCCAATCACATCGGCACATTGAGTGTAAACTCTCCATGGATGTGTTTGTGAGCAGAACATAAGTGCTGCAATACCCTGCCTGATAGTGCAGACATCTTCAAAGAAAAGAGCCCATATTCAATTTATTGCACTTGGGTGCCTTTCAGACAAAAACTGAGCTTTCAAGTTAAGGTTGATAACTTGGAAGTTGTTGAGGCAACTTGCGTCATGGCAGCAATATATGCAAGTGTGCCGTTGGCCTTGATTGCGTGGAATTCATATCCCAGGCACTCCCCCGCATATCCTAGGTAGGTTTTGGCTCATATTCTAGGGCCTAACGCTGCCAAGCCATACAATTTACGTGCAACCAGTTGTACAATAAATTCTACGCATCTCATCGTACCAAACTAAGAACAAAGCCGTTCAAGGAGCGATGGCAACGCATTGTTAGCGCCCGTTAAACATTTGTATTGAATGTCCTGGTCAGGCTGTGCATGACAGTCGCAGTCATTCTGACACTGGGACTCATGGGCTGGAGGCGCACTAATGACAACTGTCAGGTATTGAAATCCACAGATTTGATTCTTGGTGTTTCGGTGAATCACGACATACTTTTGGAAAGCAGAGGCGCAGAGGCGGTGATACTCAAATTTTTGAGCGGGCTGTGTGAGCTAAACCGGCGCTACCCGGGAAGTCTAATGCCACATCCCTGAAACAGAGGGTACCAATAATCGTATACTGTCATTTCGATAATAGAAATGTCCAAGGTCCCTGAACTTCTTAAATACAGTACTGATCAATACTTGTATACTTTCAATTCGATAATAGATGTGCAGTCCCGGAACTTCAAGCAACAGACGGATGAAATGATTACCTCAACTTCCGATTCCCGATGAGCGATAACGCGCAATAAGCGCCCTTTGACGAGCTTTAAAACCAGCCCTTAGAATTATTTGTTGAGGCACTCATCAATTGTGTTGCCCAGTCAATTATACCTTCTAACTATGAAGACCAAACAACCCCTTCCATTTGCCGAGCCTGTCATTACCGATGCAGATAAGAAGAAGATGGAAGAAGTCAAGCGGAGCGTCAGTCGGGTTGAAGTGATAAGTGGTATATTTATAATTTATTTTTCACGAAGGCTCAACAATCGTACTGACTGGCTTTTTTCTCTCTATAGAATTGGGACAGATAAAACGATTGGATCCGGTTTACAACCAGAGGCGTCAGTTCATCAAAACCATCCCTAAATTCTGGCCAACGGCACTTTTTCGTCATGCTGGACTTGCAATGGATCTGAAAATTGAAGAAGACATCAAGGCCCTCCAGTATATCACTGATATCTGGGTTGAAAGGAATCCTGTCGAACCCAGGGTGTACACCATCCAGTTTGTGGGTATCATCAGTTTCGTAACGTTTACCCAATTTATTCATAATTCATTTTGGTAGACCTTTTCAAAGAACCCGTACTTCGAAGATAAGGTCCTCCAGAAAGTGTACCGATGCAATGAAAAACCGGGCAGCAGGAACGAGCCTGCAGATAAGGAAGGATTCAAATGGTCCATGCTGGATTTTGACTGGGATAGAGATGTGAAGGCACTGGTGCGCTAACTAACGCTGTATTACGCTTCATATATTAATGACGTTGAACAGGCCAGCAGTATTCACTGGAAGCCGAGGAAAAATCTGTGCCAACAGTACCCCAAAGAAGTTGACGAGGATGGCGACGTGATGGAGCTGGGAAGCTTTTTCAACTGGTTCGAATCCGACGGGGATGCGTTCGACGTATGTTCTAATAGTTTTGAACTTGAAGTCTGAATAGCTGAAGCTTTAGCTATGATGGTGCATAGATCGGGCTGCTCATTTCGGATGAAATCTTCCCCGACGCTATTAATTACTTCAATGGAGAGGTTGACGACGACGATGACAATGACAATGACGACTCCGAAGGTGAAGACTCGGAAGAGGACGGAAACAAGGGAAAGGATGATGAAGATGACGATGACGAAGACGTAAATTATGGGTACGAGCAAAGTTACAACAGAGGACAAGGCAGTGGTTACACCAGAGGACAAGACAGTGGTTACAACAGAGAACAAGGCAGTGGTTACAACCGAGGTGGGCGCTGGTAATGGAGGTTTTGACTGACCTATCCTCTCACGTTGTATTCGCCTTACTTGTTAAGTAGGCCATTGCCTTGTGATCTTTTACATGGATTTAGTAGCTGTCTTTTGTTGTACCATATACATGAAAGGAATGCCAGTTTATTATGTGATAACATTTGATAACATTACAGCAAGTTTCGAAACGTAAGGCGTGAGCTGATATTCTGAAATTCCGCTAGATTCAGCGTCAGAACGGGGACATTAGTGCGTGAGCTCTCCTGCCCGCAAATTTACTAGTTCACTTAGAAAAGGGCGTAGACGGATGCAGAATGCGACTCATGCAAGATGAGTGCATTTAAAGCACAGATATTCACCGTACTCCAATGTGTCATCTGTCAACTCAGGTTTGAGGCCAAATGGTTATGTAAGGACGACATGAGATCGATTGATGTGTGATCAGGGGCTGACCTCGAGTCATATATCACAAAATTAAGCCAGCGCTTGGAAGCTATTCGCGCCTTCAAATTGTACTATACGCCAACGGCTCCCCGGTCAGACAGAAAATTCGCTAGAGTTTGGGATTACAACTTCAGTGCTTAGCGCAGCACCGTGGGAAGTTGTCCAAATAATTTTGTTGATCACTTTACTTATTTTGGCAATATTTTGGTCAGTTACATATCTCTGGCTTCAACGTCTCTATATAATCGCGAATAGTTTCCAACGAGGAGTAGAGATGTGGTACCAAAGAGCCTTTGCGCTGGGTCTACTCACAAGCCCTGCTGTCTCCTCGAGGCGCCCACCAACACCAACACCACCTTTTTGCCATTGCCACCCTCTTTGCTGCGGAGCTTCCGCTCACTGAGCATTTTCCAAAGTGCCGACTGCCTAGTACATCACAGATGGGCTCTGGCCTCACCCTCCTACACGCTTGAACGTCCAGTCGTGTCTCCTATGGGATTACTGGAAAAGCGGCGACGTGGTGAAGTAAACTGGCAAACAAGAAGTGGTGGGCGTCGACGGCGGTCTAGGGAAAGGCTAGGAAGAGGTATCCACAGCGAACCAGACACCGTCAGCTGAGGTGTGCAAACTCGTTTACGAGTACCGATACATGTGAAGACATGTGATATAAGCAGTGCCGCACTATGACTGTGTCAAACAAAGAAAGCAGTCGATGTGGCCCAAAAGTTTAGAGTATTCCTCCTCGACGCCAACACTCTTCGTTCCTCTGCACAGGTACCGTCCCGCTTAGGTTCCACACCGCGGCCTCGAATGCTCTTGATAACAGCTCTAGCGCTCTGAATGCCCGCTTGGAGCGCGAACCTCGGTTGAGGCTAGCGGCCGAGCGGCAGCATGAGCGGGGGCTGAAGCGCCGGTTAATCAGCGACTGTTAGATTAGAGCCGCTCCGGAACACATACCACAGATTTGATTTTAGGTGTAGGTGCGCTATTGTTCTGGGATTCCGCTTCCTTTGATACACTTGCATCACTGCAGACAGGTTTTATCTGTAAATTCCTGATGAGCAAGCGCTCAAGCATGAAAACCTCTTGCTATACACCTTCGCAGGAAGCCGGACGCTTGCTTTGGGGAGGGGATCTGCTGGAACCTGTGGCAAATTTGAATACAAGACAAGCTCGAAAAAGTAAGAAAACAGACAGACCTCTGCACCAACCACCACAGACTTCGCAGCTCCTTCCGTCAAAACCGCCTCAGCCCCATTAGAAGTCTTCCTGTTGTCCACAACGGCACCTCTCTCGCTACCAGACGCGTTCGCCCCCATGTTGACCGCGTTTGACGATCCTAGGCCACCAGGGCAACTTATTTCCTCCCTAGATGCGTCCGCCCACAACCACGCGGTGGTGCATCAGTGAGGTCGTCCTCCTGTGCGCTCATCTAGGTCTTGAGCCGATACTTGTCCCTTGGCTGGTGATAAAAGACGCAGGCTGCGCGCGGCACTTCGACAACGCGTTCTTGATGGCCGCTTCGCTCTCGCTGTATGCGCCGACTGACTGCCGAGGCTTAGGCCCGCCCGCACTTTACTGCGACTCGCTGGCTGGCATATCGAGTTTCTGGACTTGGTACTCGAGTGTGGGTACGGCGTCGTTCGCCTTTGCCGTCTTCTCCCCTTCGCCATATTCTCCCCTTCGCCTTCGCCTTCGCCTTCCCCCTCGCCTTCGCCTTCCCCCTCGCCTTTGTCCATACAGCGATCAGCACCAGAGGCCATAACGAGGGTAAACATCATGTCCGCCGCGGAACCGCGCGAGAGGGTGGGACAGAGCGTCCAGACTGAGGCGGCCGTCCAGGTGTGCTACATTGCCAACTTCGCGCGTCCAGGAATCGCGTAAAGAGAAGAACAGAGTTCTCACTGGTGCTAGCCCTGATCCGGGAGTCGAGAGATTCGGAGCAGCAGGACCACAGAGGACGCGTGCGATGGGGCGAGAGGCAAGGATGTCACGATTGGCATCGGTCACATTGGCCATGTCGCTGAAGATATCGTCCAGAGAGCCGAGCATGGCAATCCCAGGAAGGTAGTATGCAAGAAGATGCAAGATCACAATCGGTGCGTACTGTCGATCACTGTATTTGGCAACGAAAACTACGCACGCATGACGTCAGACATTAATGCATTCCGCATCGACGCTAGTGCTGCCAGAAGGTAAGGCACCTTAGTGACCGAGGTACCTCACACCTTGCCTTGGTTCCAAATAAGGCAGTCAAGGTAACCTTACCTCCACCTCCCTTGATGCCACCTTGGAGCTATATGCTCCACATTTGGCGTGACGCATCAAACCTGCCGATGCTCTGCCGATATGCATCAATATTCGCAGATGTGTAGACTACGATACTGTGTGCACATATATTCGTATTCCTGCTCAGGGCTTGTGCGTGCCGTAGATAATTTCACCGAGAAGACACTTTGAAAATTTGAATCAAGCTTGAATATTCTCGCAGTAACAAAATTCCAAAACTATATCAGACGTACCCTTGCGTAGCAACTGCGACTTAATACATGTCACATTCTGCAGGTTTGACCTCCAGTAGTAGTGGATGATTTTGTGGTATGAGTGATTGCTGGCTTGTTTCTGGCTTGGGGGAATCAATTCCCAGGTTTCCCTGCTTATACAGATGCATCTGCGCAGGTATTCTGCTCCGGTAAAATGACTACTAGTAAAGCAAACCACTGATACAATCTTGGTAATGGAACTGCTTCAGCATCTGAATTTTTATTGTGACCAAATCCCAAGGACAGAAAAATACAGTATGGTACTGCTCTGCACTAGACTCGAACTGATTGCCACTGATTACCAAGTGTAAATTCCCTTATTGACGTGTTGATTCGCCGCAGAGACCTGGCAAAAATGGGCAAGTCGATTGCTGACTGTACCAGATGGGTTGGAGGAACTCAAATCACCATTGAATTACTTATGTTACATGTTTGCCTATTTTTCCGTCCGTGATTTACTAGATTTGAGATGGTCTGACTACACGCACTACTGAATAGTTTGTAAATAGTATTCAAAAGCATGCAGCAACGCGCTCTCTGATGCATTTGATGCGTATGTCCATATTTGGGTGGATTTGGCATCAAGGTGTCGAGGCAAGGTGGAGCACACCTCGAGACGCTCCACCTCAAGGTGAACAAGGTGTACGTTATTTTCACCTTGAGATACCTTGCACCTTACCTTCCGGCAGCACTAATCGACGCCTAGACTTCCAGAAACAGGTCTTCGGCACTTGTATCAGTGCTGCGGCTCATTTGCGTGGCCGCCAGGCCATGGCCACAACATCGAGATCGGAGAAACGGACTCCATGACTCGACACGGTTCCACAAATTAGACAGTTTGCGCACAGCCACTGGGAGCGCTCCATTGGCTATTTTAAGCCACTGGCACCATTTTTGTCATGCGCAAATAATCGTGTCGGTTGGCTCCAACACCGTGCTCTGCCTTGTACTCACTGCATGTTAAGGACAACAATCAGAGCATTTAAATTCTCTCGTAGCTCAACGGCCTGTTGAATTGAGTCCTGGAAAGCCGCAACGAGCAGGAAAAAACGCGGGCGCGATACAATTGTGGGGGAGGGTAAACGCGTACCGTACTACATACATACGAGCTCGTTATGTACCTATGAGACTCAGTACAGTACCTAAGATGAATAAATGGGGATCGTGGGGAAAATAAAAATGTAAAATAACAATAAGGGAATGAAATCGTTTGTAAGCAATTTAATATTCCAACACGGCCTTAGGGAGAGTATTATGCAGACGAATACTATTGTGGATCAGATGTTCACTAAGACCACAAGTTCGCTCACTTTTGAAATTGATGCCTTCCGCCCATCCTGAGGGCACAAAATTAGGTTTATAGGCTTCCACAGTCGTTCTAAACAGAGATCTGTCATTTTTACTCACTTTGAGACCAGTTTGAGGTGGATAGAAATCGAGGATTTGTCATACTTGCCGATGAGCAGCAGTGTGGAACCTGAATATTTTGATGGAGTACGCACAGCCTCCAATGTGCCTTGCTGCACTATTGCTCTGGCATAGCTGCATTGCGAGCCCATTTTCAGTCCTATAACATGGCTTCAGCTCCTTGAATGAGTAGAAAGCAAAGAATTGCCAACGAGAAGGAAGTGCAAAGGGTTGTAGACAAAGCCACACAAGACAAGCCGGTCTGGCAGGATGCGCGCTCAAAGACCGTCAATGCTCTCTGAATTTGTGTGTGCTCAAAGACAAGCTTCCTGTTATTGCATGAGCATCGGCACTTCCAAGTGATGGTAGTGTCAAGCTTCGCTTCAGCCTATGGACATGTTCCAATTGAGCCACTTGCACAAGGTAATATTGTTGTTCCACTAGTTCATAGCGTACAAGCACTGGATAACCTTGCTGATCCTCTGTTTCATTTGCTCTGCATGTTATTTTTTTCTGCCTCCTATCTTTGATTTTGCTTGCTTGATGTGCCTATGGTTCTCTGCAAGTCATCGCTTTGTGAATATTTTATCTACACTAGATCCTCATTTACATTTCTGCATATGATTATGCAGGTTAAACTACGTCTAGTATGACTGCCTATACCCAATGATCTACAGTGAGATGTAAACCACGTCTTGTCGCAGGATGACCGAACACATACTGAGCGAGATTGAACACGAAGTGAGCAATCAGCGGAGATTCAAATAGTGATCACTGTCACATGTGACTGAGCGAACTTGTGGTCTGAGCAAACATCTGATCCACAATAGTATGCGTGTTGAGTATGTTGAGAGTAGATGTTAGCAGGTGTTCTGGTTTCAATTAATTGTTGCCCATAGTCTCAATAATGATAATGACACACTATGCGGAGCCAATATGCTTGGCCGTCTGGGTATTTAATCCGGACACATTTATACATAAATCACGAAGTATTCTACATAGTCCGTACATATTCATGTAGTGTTGCGAACATCAATTTAAGCATCCCGAAGACATTTTACAATGTCCAAATACAGATGTGAATATGTGCGCATATTAATGTGAGGCGCAAAATAATTGTATGTGTTGCAGACACACATATAGGGACTTGAAGACATCATTTTGCCTTTGCGCAGACATACATTTGGGTGCCCAAAAACATTTATGCCTGCGCAAAAACACTTCTATGCTTGCGCAGACACAAATGTGACAGGGGTATGCTTGGCAGCCAGAGCGCCAAGGCCACGGCCGCTTATCGGAGCTCTAAAGCGATCAATATGAGGGTTCGATGCATTTCAGGCCACCTCATGTGCCCACCCGATCAATCATACTAGATAGGAAGGTACGGATCACCTTGGCATCTAGTTAGGCCCAGTTATAGGGGGCCACCAAGCGAGCAGTATGAGGTTACCCCTCAGGTGTCGTGAGAATCTAGACACCTTGTCTGATGGTCACAGCTTGGTCACATCAATTGACTGACAGTGCCGACCGCGGTTAGATGCTCACTGAGTCATGAAGATGAGATAGGGAGAGGATAGCAAGAAGGATTTGGTGTATGTTGCTCAGTAATGTATTTTATGTACTATGATCGATATAGACATGTGTACCTATTTCTTTCTCTTGGAGTAGGCTCAACTACAGACAATGTCTTGGCTTGTCCTTTCTTTGCTGCTGTAGACTTTAGCATTAATTCATGCTCCATTGCAGTGATAGCATTACTCCTGGTAGTTCATTTCCCTCTCAATATTCTGCAATAATTAACTCCTGGATCACAGGTTGCTTCTCTTCTTTTCAGAGAAGAAAATACTGACGACTGTGTCCAGAGGAATATTTGAATAAGTACTGTCTTGCTGTCATTGCCAATCGGTATTGTGAAGGAGCTGAGCTAATGAAATGTAACATTGCTGAGTCCCTCCAGACTATTTGAGGATCACTGGAAAGAGAGCACAAGCAGAGAGAAGAGGGAATTGCAATGTTTGGGCAAGGCATACCCTTTGAGCTCTTCACAGCTGTGTTATAGTTCATGCCTTCATAATGATAGATACAGTTTGACTTGTGGGTGGTTTGCTTGATTTGCTGAGCCCTTCTTCTTGTCAATTCATCTGTGTACTGCCAAATCCACAGGGAAATGCACCCACAGGAATCTTTAATGCCTCTCCTTGAGGCAGGTGCTGACTACGCAATCCAGAATATGTTAACCGACGTGTTCCCGCAATTTGCTAAGAGTGCTCTCTACGCCGCAGATGATGCAGTGGTCATAATCCTTAGCTTTGCTTTGGAGGAGGCTCCTTGACATGGAACCATATATTTCCTATCCTGTCCAAATAGAGAGGAGCAGTGGGCTTGCTGATTGAAGATAGCATGTGTATATTGGAAAGTACCTCATCGTTCTGAGGCATTAATTACTGCCATGTATCTTCAAGATGTTCATGTAGTGCAGTACGAGACATGGTCCATGCCAATTTGCTGTCCGCATCAGAAGAAATGCAAGAGATTGCAATTTTGAGACTAATTGGATGAGTGAAGACCAAAGGGACTTCCAACAAATACTAAGCGTGCGATATAAGCATAGACTCCGTGTCAACATTGAGCCGAATAGATTTTTGGTGCCACTCCCAGTTGTCAAGTCCATCATTATCGTCCAGCAGTTCTGTAGACAGTTGCGTGTGCACAAGCTGCCATATAACCTGGATATTCAGGGCTTTGTTTGCAAGATCTGAATACTTCGCAGCTGTGTAAAGAGCCTTTGTCTGTCCACTATGAAATTGGAACAACATAAACATGCTGCACTCTTTTGGTGACAATGGAATACATTGGTATGTCCACCTGTGGTAAGGGTAATGACCTTGTGATATCAGTCACACCTGACATGGTGTTTACAAGTCATTGGGTCAATCTCTGTACAAATAAAATAACCATCAGGCAGAGGTATGCCAACAGTCTCTTTACGTGGTTCAGAATCAGGTCTATGAGTTGGCATGGTGTAAGGGTGCAGTGTATTCAACCCAAGAGGCGGGTAAAGGTGTTTCTATTCTCAATAACAGACTGTATATGGTACGTAGCCTCATTGCCCTCACGTTGTACAAATTCTGAAAACTTGACGCCCCCGCATGTTGATTACATGTCATTGATCAATGATTACCATTAGCCGATGTGACATTGTCAAGGCATCATTGCTGCAAGACTTGTCGCATTGATGGATGCTGGCAGTCACTTTCCCAGGACACCTCGGGGTAGGCCTATTCCTGTCGCTTGCTTGCTTGGTGGCCCCCTGCCCAGTTATGGTCCTCACCACCCAAGTCAATAGCGATGGATAACTATTCAACCTTTGGTCATGCTATCCGCCCCTCCAGTGCAGGGGAGTAGGTAGTGTACCCTACCACCACCATCCTTCATACCATTCATGGCCACAGCCCCTTCTGTTATCCTGAGACTTTGTTACAGTATACTACATGTATCTTACTGCGCATTGTTGCAGATACTTTGATTAATGACCCTCTACAATACGAATAACGAATTGAATTCAGGTGTACTAAACCCATCTTCAGCTAAAATAAGTACGCCGTATACAGAAGAAAGGGTGGTCACGTCCTCGTCCTCCTGCTCCTCGTTGTACTTGTCCTCACCGTCAACCTCTTGTGTGTACTACCGTTCAATTGTGTCCAACACCTGTGGCGCCTGTTCTGCCAGAGGTGAGGAAGGTGTGCAAAGAGGTGTGTCTTTGCTAAGATTAGAAGGGCTTGCTCGTGTACCATACCCCATCCTACCGGTAAATCCGCGGAGACAATAAATTATCTGTAAAGTTAGAAAGTGGTGGGCACTGAAACGCGCCTGCTCCATGTGATAGAGGAAGATGGCGTGTGCAAGGGAGGGATTGCAGACCTTGAGGTATCTTTGTGGCGTGTAAGAATCATCTCTTCGTCTTGTAGATAGGTTGCAAAGCGGAGGATTTCAATATCCAACCGCACAATTTCTTCTCTGGCTTGAACAGTCTTAAAGTATGCGTCCATTGTCTGATGTGCTGCTGGTGATGCCCAGGGCCTTGCACGAACGTCTTGCTGTGTGTCTCGAAGCAGGTCAAAGTTGGCAAGGAATGCGTACTCAACAACCTCCTCCCACGTCAGAGTTTGTCGTGGCGGATTCAGGGCTTCTGCTGCTGCATTATAATTTCCAGCGCTGTTCAAATGGCGACAGAGCGAGCGTTCAGCGCTGACGCTATGTATTTTCGAAGGCTGTAGTCTACATATATATGAGAAAAATAGGTGACAACAGCCGCATGTTGACAAGAACATTGAGAAGAACCAGACATGATGGCTTGAGGGGCTCAAACTGTACTCTACACTGTCTGAGCTGACGTCAGACTTGTAATGACTATATTTGTGCAATACTAAACTCTTTTCAGACACAAAAATGAGTTATGGTGCCAAAAACGGGGGTGAAGTGGTTTCAGGCCAGTGCATGGTGATCTTGGAAAACAGTGTTGCATACATTTGGGTAAATAACTCTCTACATATACGCCTTCCAGGCATCAGATTTGGACTGGCGGCACTTAGAGATATGAACTTTTAGAATTTGCAATTGTATTGAGGGGGAAATGACATTCTGTCCTAGCAGTGAATATTCTGTACAGAAAGCACCCACATATGCAGTTATAAACCTAAATCAGGTTGTCGGGTTTTTTGGGAATCTACAACATCCTTTTTTCAACAAAATTTTTATATGTATAGAAAGATACAGACTCGTATATCTCACATTTGAGTTTGAAAGTGCCAGAATCTCGAATGTTACAATGCAATGCATTGAATACTGCTCACTTACGTCTCTTGAATGTCTATGCAAACATGAACAAACACACACCTACCTCTGCGATACAGCAGCTGGATAGGCTGTTCACACGACAAGATGGCGCCTACAGCCCGGGTGTTTCTTTCAAACAGGTTCTACGAGAAGGCCATCGTTGCTGGGCTGGGCATCAAGCTTGAAGGATGGACTCACTCGGAGATGATTACGCCACTGGGAATTCCCTCTCGGGCTGATGTTGAGCTCCTCTTTAGGGTGCTGTAAAGCAATGAATGCCACTGGATTGAGCTCACACCTGGGCAAATTAGAGCACACAATATATCAATCGAAGCCAGGGAGGCGCAAGGGGAGCAGGTGGGAAAAAAGAGGAAGGAACAGGTGGATAAAGTGGTAGCAAAGGGGGCAAGGTTGAAGAAGGCGCGGAAGAATGCCAATGCCGCCAATGCAAACGACAACATCAACAACGACGGCAACAACAACAACATTGACAATGACAGTGATGAGAATGAGAACCGTGGCGGCAACAGTGATGACAATAGTGATGGAGAGCACAATGCCGGTCGCCAGGACGAGGCCAGCAACAGTGCCCATGATGCTGGAAGTAGATCTGGCGCAGACGGCGACAGGGGCCATGGGAATACCACCGGTCTGTCGCACAAACAGTGCCCGCCATCAGTAACAAAGAAATCCAAGAAGTCTTCAAAAAACAGAGCTGAGCAGCCTTGAAAGCGGTCGAAGAAGGCTGCAGCTGGCAAGGAGAATCAACCCCCAGGTCAATGGTGCAAGTTGTGGTCGGACCCGCAGCTGCCACCGGCGCTTGTCCAGTAGGGCCCACGGAGCCAGTCAGTCCTTACAAACACTGACAACGAAGGCAGCGGCGAGGTCTAGTGGGCACTTAAGTAGTTTCAATGCATTTTCAACGGTTTCTTATAGCATAAATCTTGACTCTAGTATATAGTACTATGAATAGTACTTTAGTGACTCTCACTCTACACTTATATGTCAGATATAGGCCCCAAAAGACAAGATTTACAACGTCTCTACTGAATGGCTGACAATGAGACTCAATATGTAGCATAGAGGTATCAACAGTAAGCAGATGGGAAGGCCAAGGGGGTGTGGATGGCACGAAGAACGGTGGCGGCAGGGTATACTACCTACTCCCCTGCACTGGAGGGGCAGATAGCACAACCAAAGGTTGAATAGTTATCCATCGCTATTGACTTGGGTGGTGAGGATCATAACTGGGCCTAACTAAATGCCAAGGTGATCCATACCTTCCTATCTAGTATGATTGATTGGGTGGGCACATGAGGTGATTCAGGCCATACAGCAGGCCAGGAATGTACCACTAAGGTACACAGAGCTCCTACAGCATCAAAACTCCTGATAAAAACACTATTAAATGTAAACACGCCTATATACTAAGCTCGGTACGTCAACCCTTCATCCAAAGCACTGTAATTTGCATAGGTGAACCCATTGGGCGCTTAAATTAACAGCATCACATGATAGGCTCATTGGCTCTTGAGTGTAAATATTCTGCAGTATAGCCTCACAGGAGGAAATGGGGCTATTTAAACACACATAGTATTGGATTTGAAGCTCTTCTGTTCCTATTTAAACGACTATGTACCTTAGTGGTACATTCCTGGCCTGCTGTATGGCCTGAAATGCGTCGAACCCTCATATTGATTGCTTTAGAGCTCCGATAAGCGGCCGTGGCCTTGGCGCTCTGGCTGCCAAGCATACCCCTGTCACATTTGTGTCTGCGCGAGCATAGAAGTGTTTTTGCGCAGGCATAAATGTTTTTGGGCACCCAAATGTATGTCTGCGCAAAGGCAAAATGATGTCTTCAAGTCCCTATATGTGTGTCTGCAACACATACAATTATTTTGCGCCTCACATTAATATGCGCACATATTCACATCTATATTTGGACATTGTAAAATGTCTTCGGGATGCTTAAATTGATGTTCGCAACACTACATGAATATGTACGGACTATGTAGAATACTTTGTGATTTATGTATAAATGTGTCCGGATTAAATACCCAGATGGCCAAGCATAAGCCAACAGCAATGCATTTGCACATGCAAAAATACAAGAGGTGGCAGATTCTCCAATCGCGGACGTCATTCCCACAGAGGGGGGGTACCCCTCCCCCCCAAGAAAGGAAGGTAGGCGTGTCATGCTTGGCTACGGCCATTTGTCTGGCAGGATTCAGCAGCTGCTGGTAATCACCTTCACCTCTCTTGTCTGTCTTTGCGACAGCGCGTCGGTCTTTTGCGGGCGGTATTGTGATGAACCACACACAATGGGCACCTACATAAAATTTTAAATACTGTCTCATATGAATCATATTTTGTTCCCTCTGCCCATAATCTTTTCGCTCTTTTTTATTGCCTTTTAATTCTCAAATCTTCTTCGCATCATGAACTTCCTCTTGAGAAGGGCAACACTGCCAATTTTGAACCCTAGGTTATTTTCGGCCAATGCTGTGAGTATATCAAGCATAGAAGCAATTTCCTAACCGGAATTACCAAGTAGGCAGATTTTGAGAGCTTAATTGTCTCCTCTGTGTTTGAGAACTCATTTGATTCCTGGAACAAGGGATCAAACTCTTTCGCATTGCTGGTAAACCAACACCAGTACATCATCTACTCTAGGATATCCAGGTTTGTCTTATGAGTGGGATTATCTCATTTTAACGACACCACATCAATAAGAAAACCAGCCTTCAGGCTCGACAAGGTCAATCCACACCTCAGACATCTATATTTGCTCGCTCAGCTGCTTGGAGACACTCAGTAATATATTGCAAGTCTCTCCGGATTGCGAAAACTTTACATTGCCACTCATCAAGAATGTGCAACAATTTGCGGGGCAGCTAATTCATCAACTCTATTGGTCGTTGATGAGCTATCAGCCACTCTTGGAGAAGCTGAAAAGTATATCTTGTATGAGTAATTGTTCACATGTTACATTATACTGAAGGTACACAGTACACTATGCTAGATGTATAAATTTCCATGTTAGTGGTAGGTGCCAACCATCGTATCTCCTATACAAGTAATGTTGACCCCTGTGTTATTTCCTTCTACGGTATATTCACAATCTCTCTAAGGCGAGTATTGGGACACTTGCCTTCGGATTACTCTCTTACCGGATTTACGTGCATAATTTTTCCTTTTTAAATTCCAGGACTTATCGATATGAACACCCT
Source organism: Psilocybe cf. subviscida (assembly GCA_013368295.1). Taxonomy (NCBI): domain Eukaryota; kingdom Fungi; phylum Basidiomycota; class Agaricomycetes; order Agaricales; family Agrocybaceae; genus Psilocybe; species Psilocybe cf. subviscida. Next base: position 2,075,120 of record JAACJJ010000029.1, on the reverse strand, counting down.
GGGTGCTGTTCTACTTCATAGACATGAGTTCTCTACTTATGGTTAACTGTTAGTGTACTCACTGCACTCGTACTTGGCTCATACTCTTTCATTCTACCTGATTAATATGTAATGCATATATAAGCTTGCTTTACTGATGTCACTCATCTTGTCTATCTAGCTTATGGAGTTGTGCAGGACAAGTTGAGGACGAGAGATCAATACAGTGCATCAGGAAACTGTGGGAATTTTTTTATTCAATTACACGAAATGACCTAAGCATTAATGATTCTAAAGATAGAATCATTGCATAAATGCATTGCGTGATTGTAAGGGGAAATAAAAGCCAAAAAAAAGCGGTCATATGCACACTTTTATTTTGCAGTGAATTAAAATCACTGAAAGTGGCATTATTCCTATGTCTGGTTACTCTGTTGGCAGAACAAATTTCCCAAGTCAACATGTGTCTCACAGATTTACTAACCCATATAACATGCCATACATACACAAATGAGTATTCAAAGCTATATGGAGCGCATTTTTGGTGAGCAGGACATAGGTATTTCAGCATTTTCATGGGCAAGACTTGACGGATTCTGACGCATAAGGTATCTATATGTAGGCCTTTTCAATGCGGCTCAAACGCGTGCATTATCACAGCTGCGCGCTTTCTCAGTGTTGAGTAATATTAAATGCGGTGATATTTGAGTGGCACATCAGTATATGGCAGATTATTTCACCAGTTCTCTACCGCTCTACACACTCTTAATTCTGTATTGTAGCGCTCGCTTGCACAATTCTAACGTATGTCTGATCATACTTTTGCAATCATCCAGTGCAAAGATATTTTAGAAACAGCTGGTGATAAACCATCTGTAAACTATGGAAAGTACCAGTTGCACAGGTACACAAAGTTCTTCATCAATAGGCAATTTTCTGCATGACTGCCAGCCTTCAAGGCCATCTTATACTGGCCAGCACTTTTTGATACATTGCAAAAGCTTTTAATTCATCTTCAGAGTCAGCCATCAAATTTGATCAACAAACAATTGTGTTTATAGTATTTCCGCATTTCAATGAGAAATACTGGACGGATTGTAATGAATCAAGTACCTACTTGTAGCATCTTTTAAGGCAATTTGAACGCGCGCATTACTACAGCTCCGCGCTCATTATATGTTGAGCAATATTGAAAGCAATCACATCTGAGCAGTACATCAGTGTGGGCGTATTTTGCCACGATTTTTTGGGCGATCCGCACGCTCTTGGTATGGTCTTGTAGCCTCTTTCAATGTGATTCCAACGCATATTTTACCATAATTTTTCAACCACTTGACACAAAGATATTTGTAAAATTGTGGGTGATAATGCACGGCAAGCATTGGGCAGAGAGGTATTTTTGTCAATGAATAAATTTTTGCACTGGAACTAGCCTTCATTGGACCTTCAACACTATTTTCTACTAGCTTTGCCCTATTTTTGTTGTGCTTCAATAACCACCAATGCACTCTGTTGATTCGTTCAGAGAAAACCTACTGTGGGAACTAATTGGACATCAGTGTCCAATTAGTTCCCACGCATGGTTTTCTTGTTGTGCTGGCATGTTCGTCGTTCAACTTCACACTTATTCCTTCCCCTTCTCCTCTGCTGACACCTCCACTGACATTCTTCTCCCCCCTCTTCTCCCCCTCTTTCTAATGCCAACCCTCATCCCCATCAAGCTGGACTACTAGATATGTGATGGTGCATACAGGGGCTGTGGAAAACAGGGGAGACCCTTGCTGAGGGAGACCCACTGGTACACTGGTATGTTGACATGTCACTATGCATCCTTTTCTTCTAACTTTTCTTCCACTTTCCATTGTCTGCCTAGTGCTGCCACATTCTGCCTCCCCCTTCTGCCACCATTGGCCTGCCATTTGTTGTCCCCACCTTTGGCTGCAATCAACCATTTTCATCACGAACCGCCACCACCACCCTTGATGTCCATCCCCCAGTAACACCTGCAGCCGCTCATGGATAACACCAGGTGGTGCCCCACATCATTGCTACCCCACCCTGCTGCCCCTCTGCCCCTCCTTGCTACTGTTCAAGTGAAATCAAACACTCTTGCCGCCATCCACCCTTGCTGCCACTTGTAACACCTGCAGCCCTTGTAAGCCATGTCACTATTGATCCTCCATTAACTTGACTGACCAGTTTCTGACTGATATAGCTGACCTCCTTTGCTACAGTCTACTTATTACCATACCCAACTCACTTACCATCTTACTGTTGGATTTGCGCGAGCAATTGCAACAAGCGCGCTCGGCGCGCAACCCTTGCCTTTGGGCTCATTATCGTATGTACTACTTATTGTCTCGTTTCATTCCTTTCCTTTCCACCCTGCACATACATTCTGGGCTGTATAAGCCACTCGTCTATTCGCCTCACCTCGTAGTTTATACTCTACCATAGTAGGCTCATTGGAGATGTTCATCTCCTTATGTTCCGAGACATTGTACTTACTATATTCTACCGTCTACGTACTCGCATGTTTATAACGCGCGCACATTCGTCGAGACACCTCAGTCGTTCATTGTGAACTACGACTGAGTTATACCAGTTTTCTTACACTTACACTTTCTTGTATTACTTGATCACTTCTTTTTTAGCAGTTTAGTCTCTGTTGTAATAGATGTATATAATTATGATGTTGGTATATAGCCAGAATATATTGCATTTGATTCCTTCTTGTACTCTGTTGTAAGATGAAACACAAATTGAATGATCAAATAGTACAGAAAATGCTGTCATTGGCCGCTTTTCTGAGAATTTTAAGCCATTAAACATGAAAAAAGTGTACTCGGAGAGGGGACTAATGTTTTTTTCACCTTTGTCACTTTTTTCACTTTTTTATGTAAATGTCATTTTTTTGGCCTTTACTAGCTTAAAAGATTCCCCGGAATTTCCTGATGTGGGTCACCTATAGAAGCTGACGTGCCATTGATGATAAATCAACCTTGCCACGTACTGCCGAATGTCGGATCACACTGTAGTCCCAATCAGGGTGACAGCAACCACATCTGCGATCGGTGGATCTGCCACCTCTTGCAAAAATAGACATCATTAGCCAATCAGTGGCTGTGCGCAAACTCTCCATTAATGATGCAAGCTGTGAGGAGTATATACTAAACTAGTAGTAGTGGAACTGGCTTGATGGAAGTGGAAGTCACCTGGCCCCAGGCCAGGCAATTTGTAATCACCTACCCATGGGCCAGTGGTGGCACCTATTCCATACCTGATTTGGAAATGATCAATTAACCAAGTTCCTACGCTTCTCAACCACAGTGCACACCCATTTCCGGACCACTTCTCAATCATTTCTGTGCTAAATCTTGCGTCAGAAACTTTCCCGCATCCGTCTAGATAACCTCACACGTTTCTGTGCTTCCCATGGGTGATTCTGTACCTGATGAGACCCCTGAAGCATGCTGCATTAGAGCTGTAGGGCATGAAATTTTCGAAGAATACATCAAACAGGTATGTATTTAATGAAACATAATCTATCTGAGCACACTAATGAGTACTCTATCAGACCTTTCCAGCTCCTATGCTTGAATTGGGTTTCTACACAGCTGAAAATGCATCAGAGTGGTTGGACATCAAGACTTTGATGCAATTTGCAGCAAGAAGGCTTCAAGTGGCGTCTCAAGCTCAGTTAATGTCCTCACCAGCGCCCAATAATCAGTCCCAGCGATCCTCAGCACCACATACTCCCTTTAAGATTGTCAAAACCAAGCCTAAACACGCTACAGTGCCACCACCTTCCAGCAATGTTATCGCACTCTCCTCCGACTCTGAGACACCAGAACGGTCTCTAAGCGCTGCTAAAATCCGCATTATAAAGTCAGAAACACCTGTGGCTGCAATTAAGAGTGAGAAGTGCAAAAGAGCTACACCCTCTGACGACTCTGATGTTGAGATTGTCCCAACCACTCAGCCAAAAAAGTCGAAGACAAAGAAGAAGGAGAAGAGGCATCTTTACTCACAAAGCGAATTGGATGGGGCAGAGAGCAACAGAAATACAGTTATTCAGTGTATTCGGATCACACGACAGCTTACTGTTGCTCAACTCAAGACTCTTACCGAGGTTCCTTCAACCTGGACCATTTATAATGGCGCTTATTTGCTTGATTTGAGCAATGAATCTGAGGAATGGAAGAACTCAGCAGGCGTTGACCTCTCCATGGCGGCAATAATTAATTCTCAGGTAAGTTTCTAATCCTATTCTGGCTACAGATAGTTGCTTATGATGAATACGACTTCAGGACCAGGACTCTTGGGGCAGTGGTTCTGCTGGGCACACACAGCCAGAGAAATGTCCTTCAGTCCTTGCACTTGACGGTCAAAAGTGCCAGTTGGCTGAGCACGAATGCCAGGGCGTGTATCATTGCAGTGAGCTTGATATGGCGCATCTGAACAACTGTCAAAGATACACCCCCGATGCCAATGAAATGAGGGCTCTATTCGAAGCAGAAAGGGATATCAATATTGACAAAGGTTCTGCAATGGAGACGATTGCTACTGTGTACGTACAGTTCCTCAAGGCAGTGATTTTACTCCTAACATTGGTATAGATTTTTCAAGGAAGCGATAAAGGAGCCTTGTCCTGGGAAGACAGATAGTGGAAAGGACTGTACTGGAGAACCCATATATTGGAAGTACAAGAAAGAAAACCATTTCGGCAAGGTGGGATTCATTGGCTGCTCAGGCTGGATACAGGGAAAGACCTACAACCATTGCTTCGTTAACATACCCAAGGATGTGAAGGAAGAGCTTTTAATCAAGCTTTTTGAGTCTGAGGATGGCAGCCTTACAAAGAAGGTCACCACCAAGCCATGTGCCAGAGTTCTTCATCCGCGCCATGGAGGTCAGGGCCATTGTGAATGCCGTATGTCTGAATTTATTTTTGTGAATGAGCCACTAATCAGAAGTTTATTTTCTAGTGTATACACATATGAAGGATGGTCAGGTGGTTCAGGGGACACTGGTTCACCATAAATGCCCTGCAAAAATCAAGATCTATTCGCCTCTTGACTGTGGCAATCAGCAGGCCATTGTCATTCTCTCAAACCACCATAACCATCCCCAATTTCCGGCAACAAAGCTCTCACGAAAGGGAAAGGATAAATACATTGCTGCGGTAAATGTAAATGGCGTTGCACGCAGCACAGTATTGAAGACAGACGCTGGTGTGTAGACATGTATGCTATCAAGTAATATACATAATTCTCAAATGTCATATACAGCCATCACTACTAAGGAAATCTTCAAGGGAAAAGCTCTCTCTGCTATTGATCCAGCACTTTCAATCGCCTGAAATAAACGCAAAATAATACATAAATTGCGTCGTGCTGAGAATCCTCATGGAAATGAGCTTGAAGGTATGCAACCACCACATCCATCAAACAATAATTAATCATTCTATATGCAGGAGTGCTCTATCAGAAACGGCAGGACGATGACAGTTGTTCAAAGGATGTGAAATATATTCACGAAATTACATCCCATGATGGCATACATACCATTATCACCATGGTGCCATTTCTTGCAGAGAGAATTCACTCTGCTGATGCCACCCAACCTCACTATAACTGAGAAATATCTTAGGGGTTACTGTTGCACGAATCTACTGCAATAAGGAGATGAGGAAAGCATTTGAACATATGTGGACTGGCTTCTGGGAGACAGTTGAGCGAGTTACAGGGCGTCCTCTTTGCTTCAAATTCATTGATGGATATGGCCTTTGCGCTATACTGGTGGACAGATGCAAGCCACAGGTTGACGCCTGTGGTGATGCTCTGTTGAAAATCATTCTGTCACGCAAGGAAAGTAAGGTTGTAGAAAGCTGCCCACAGGCAGTCATTCAGTATATTCTCAGGACTTGTATAATACATCTGGAAAGGTATGTATCAACATGCTTTTATTATATACCTGATTCCTGACCAATAATCCAATTAGAAAACTCAATAATTTGGCCAAAATACTACCTCTCGAAGTTATGGAACGTGTCTGCGGCTTCCCATTCCTCAAAACAAGAGATGAGGTATCTCAGTTTGAGGAATTCTGCCAAACCTCAGAACATAAATGTCTTTGAGGTATGTCCTCCAACTAGTGTTTCTACTGTACTGTATTTACACGTGGCTAAAGTTTTGCTCAACAGACTGGATAAATGATAAGAAAGGAAGCCCATGGTTTATTCCCTCTGTCAACCAGTTCCTAAGCAAGATCCCTGAAGATGATTGGTATCTGACTCCTGGGGACACTAACCTGAATGAGAGCACTCATCCTTTTACCAACATGCACACTGGTATCAATTTATCCCTTTGTGAAGCTATCAGTCAGGCGCAAATTATGGATAATGGGAAAGCAGATGAGCTTCATTTGTCTGAAGTGAATTGTGTCCTTACACACAACCACAACACCAAACCAGAGCGCGATCATCAGAATTGAAAGCGCCAGGAAACACGAGCACGGGCAGCCACTGGATGCCAGGAAGCTCTTTCAGAGATACGGGATATGGACCAGGAGATTGCTCAGCTGTCACAAACTCAACAGGTAGTAAGGGAGCGAACTAAGGAGCTCCAAAGCGCAAAGAAATTCATCCAGGAAGCAGAAGGTATCAGGCGAAGCCCTGTGAAACCGAATGCCCGCGGAAAGGCAGTGGGACCCACACCAGAGAATATTCTTCTCACTGGAGCTGAAGAACAGTTGATGGAGCACCTTCCTTTACTCCAGTTCGCACCACAAGCTATCCAGCTTCCAATTGAGGGGCCATTGGTTTTATATGCAGGGTACAGTCGCTCGCATATACCCAGCAGCCCATATCAGCTCTATACTCTACCTGAAGGGGCTACTCAGCCTTCGAATTTGACTTCTGGGCCATTGCACGTTCTAGGGGTTGCTGAGCGAATGAATTATCCAGCCATTCATGCTCCTACACTGCCACAAACACCGGCCTTTGTCCCCCCACAGTTTGACCCAAGATCGGTGGACTTAACGAAGTTGGAGGACCTTCAGCGGCTGAAGAAGGTGCAGCTTAATGAGGTCTGCTTTTTGCACCAAGTCAGCGCAGGAGGGAAGACCAGTGATTGTATTATTTGCTTGAGGGCAAAAGTGGGGCTGTCAATGTAAATCATATACACCATATACACACTTTTTACACGTTAAATTGGTCTTTACCCCGAATTATATCGCTTGGTACAGCCTAAGAAGTGCATTTGACATGATTTGATATCTGTATAGTCACTACATACATGGTGAATGCATGATATTGAACCTATCATTGCTTGAGCATTGCATCAAACATGGAAGTGCTATATTTAATCATGGACAAGCCCCAACATACCAAATTTCGACGATTTCAATTGGAGACTATTCATTTGTATATAATTCCCACTACCTTTAGGTAGAGGGTCTTATAACGACGATAAAACAAGGTTCTACAGCCAATTTTTGGCTCCTTCCTGTTATATCCAACCATCATGATGAACTTGCCTTTTATATTGAGAAGCCGAGATGCCACCCAATGCCACTCGTCGGCATGATGGAAATTTCTGTGCCTTTATCTGCTGTGTCGGATTGTTCCATAACTCTGTGGAGTTGTCCATGCAGACGCCCCACCCGCCCACATGCAACAAATTTATCCCTTTTCCTTTTTCTCGCTCGCTCACGTTCTCCTCTGTTACAATGCGCTTCATGCTCTCCATATCAATGACATTCCTACTGCTGCACACTACCAGTCGGACATGCCTTTCACAACAATCTAGGTGGTTTCAAGTACCCATACTGTATATCTCAAGTATATCTGATGATTTGTACTTGACCATCATCTTGCATCATTGAAAATCATAGAGTGGTTATTACTGAACACTTGTTTTCGTGAGATTGTTTGTCCGTGTATAATCAGATTTTCGATGCGTGTATCATTTCACCTAGAACAGTCATTCTCCATCTCACTCTCCCTTGCGTCTTCATGTACAGAGTTGCAAATTCAATTAATCCAGCAAGTTCTTCTATTTCTTTTGGTTGAAAATAGGGTAGTGGGCATGCCGGCTACAAGAAAAAGCCGGCCTTACAGACTTATCTAGTATTATACCAACTTTTTACTGTTGCCTGGCTTTGGGTGACAAGTTATTGCCAGTTGACGAAGGTGTGTTGGTGGCCCTAAGCGCCTGGCTGGTGGTGGTGGGGCTCGGCTAGTGGAAGTTGGCAATCTCCGGCCACTTCCACTACCACAACTTTGGTCACGACTTGCCGTGAGGCAGTCCATCAAATGATTCATAAAGCCATTTTCTGCCGTTGTGGCATGAATGCGCGTCAGTGCTCCTGTCTTGAGCGTATAGCTTTATTTTTTGCACAAAACTCTCTGTGCGTGTCAATCTGACCAGGCTGAGTATAAAAACCTTTCATAATTAATTTTTTCTTGCAATTAGTCTTGCTCTGAAGCAAGATTTGGATCGTCACAGACAGTCACACATCCATGATCTGACAAAAACTCGATTTTCACCCACCTGCATGCGTTTTTTGGGGGACAATGGCTGGTTTTGCACCCGGTCTGATCAGGCTAATATGCACAGAGAGTTTTGTGCAAAAAATAAAGCTATACACTCAAGACAGGAGCACTGACATGCATTCATGCCACAACGGCAGAAAATGGCTTTAATTTGCTTATTAACTGACGGGAGCTGCTCCGCTTCTTCTTAAATTCGGGAATTACACTTATATTGTCATTCTCTACAATAAACTCCGGACACTTTCATCGAAATATGCCTATTGGTAGCAAAAGCTGAATGGATAGCATAGTTGCCATTTTGAGCACTGTCACAGCCAATGCACGTGACCTTCCACAAGATCAATAGCTTTTGGTTTTCATCCCTTGTCACGTGCTTCCCAATATAGAGATTTGATCACATCAATGAGGGTAACTCTAAGCGATCAATGGCACCTATGGCCCTTCTCCGGCCTTCAAATGCTCAACCACTGTAGCTACAGTGTAAATTTAGAAATAGTACTAATCTATCTGTTTACTCCCCAAACCACCTGCCGAAGGCCCTCTGGTCACCACATCAACACCACATCATTTGAATCTGATGTGCCGTGGATGCCGTCTGTGATTGTATCAAATCGCCTTTTTAGGACGCACGTGACAAGGGATGAAAGTCGCCAACTAAGATCAATGTCCCCTATCTTAGCCTCAACAACATTCATACATCACTTCTTGCATACGCCGTCGCTTGATAGTTTCTGAGATGCAAAATTTATACATGACAAAGACACTTAGTTAACACCAATGTGTCAGTGACATCTGGAAATTCCGTGCACACTGGAATCTCTAGGAGGAAACATTGGAACAGTTGAACGGAGTTCATGGCAGATTACCTTTCTTCGAATCTGCGCCTCAACTCGGAACAAACAAACCTCTAGTTCTTTCATCCAGATATGTTCACTTTGATAGATAGATGTGAGTAGTACAGTTATGGACCGGTCCTTGAGACACCCACCACTCCTTGATACAAACTCAATTTTCTCGCTCATTTTGCGGCCAAATGCTTGAATTCTTTTTGTATGCTTTAGCCATAGCTTTACTCTACACTCCTCCCTAAGAATTGTGGTTATCTACTGTATGGACCCCTCGCGATTACTATATTCATGCCCAAAAAACGGCGTTTTTGCGAAGAATGACATCTAGCCAATAGCTGAAAGCTCAAAACACCATTTTGAATTGAAAAATATACTACCTGGGTGATATGCAAGAGTACAAAAGCTTTAAAACTGAGCCACAGTACCAGTGGATGAAATTTTGTTATTGCTCTTCAGGGGTCAGTGTGCTGGTAGGTCACATCACTCACTTACTGTATTCGGATTCGGCTATACATGGGTGGGAGACCAAGATCAGATACCATCAATGATGTGATGTGCTGTGCCGGCAACTTGCCGATGGGAAATGCTATAATTGTGACTTCGTCTCAAGGAGTGGTAAACGTGACGATAAGAGAATTCACAGAGATTGGCGTGGATATCAATCATTTCTCAACCAATGTGCTCAAAATTCACGAAGTAGATAGTTTGACAGTATTCTAATATGACTATCCAGTTTATACATTGGTAAAATCTATCTTATGACTACAACTGGGAGTTTAAAGAAATGGTGTCTCAAGGACCGGTCCATAACTGTAGATCATGCCGACATTGCGCTGATGCAAAACAATGGAGTAGACACAGAGAGTGAAGGTGCCTAATTTGGACGTAATACTCCATTTGGCGTAACTCCCACATTCTTCATTCAATTAACAAAAAAAAAAAGGAAGCCGATGTGAGAAAAATAGTCACCTGAAAGAAGCATTGATCTATTCATGAATCCGAAGTATGTATGGCTGTGCTTCAAAACGAGGAACCGGATGTGGCTATCACCAAATTTGCTGTCCACTAGTGCATTGATGGTATGCGCGAGAGCCGCATGAAGCATATGCTGATCTTCCAATTCCGGACCAACAGCAATGACAAACACATTGGGCGTGTCAGGAGCGCCAACTCGTTGAAGTGGCTCAATAATCAGGTGTTGCATCTGCTTTCTTGTATTCCGCGTGAGGATTGATGGGTCAGAGCAAATCACCCCAAGTATTGCTGGCTTAGTGTCCGGAAGGCTGATGAAGCCCAACTGATAGGCAAGGGTGCTGACAAACAAGTGTTGGGGATCATGGGTGTCTTCATTGCCAGCGTGTTGCACAAAGCGAAAGAAGAATGTCCCATGAAGCCAACTTCGTTGCTCGAAGAGCTCTGCGATGTGTTGTGCAACATACTGCTCTGTGGCACATGCTGAAAGGTCTAAATGCAAGATCCTCTGGCCTCTGTCCAGATTTGTTTCTAGAGCCCAGTTTGTCGCGCTGTCGATGATGTCCTGCTCTGCTGGCGTCATGACGAGGTGGTCGGGATAGGGGTGTTTAATGGAGTTGTAAAATGCATCGTAAGACACAAATTGACAGAGTGCCTGCATTTCCTCTGATGAAAGGTAATCGTCAGACAATAATTGCAAGTTGTAGACAATGACCCACCCTCAAAATTGCACTCTGTCTCGTTTATGTAATTGATTTGCGAGAACTTTCCGTTATTGATGACAATATTCTCGGCTTGTATAACGCTTGAGCGTTGGGACCCATCCTCCATGATTTGACTGAAGAGGTAGTTGAGACAAGACGGAACGGTGGTGGGGTAGAGCGGGGAAAAAGAGGTGTTGGGTGACGATAGGTGGTCTGGGGGGAAGGGTAGCAAGATGCTCCACACTGAACCAGACACTGGTGTGCACACCTTGCTTCCAAGTACAGATAATCGCTGTATTATGGTTTATGGCTGTGTCAAGTGGGGGAAACCGTTGATGCGGTCATCAAGCCTTAATTGTCGATGGTGGAGGCATATTAGATATGCATTATGTTTACAGACAAGAGTAACTCTCAGATTTTATAGTGATATGAGTACTTGCCCTGTTCAATGAGCCTTTTATCGAATATTGTGGGTTCCAAGACCGTGTGAAAGCTAATAGTGAGCCTACAAGCGATTGATGACGCATGCGCCCATTTGCGCTGCTCAGACGCCGCGTCGGTTGCATGTCAGTCACACCTGTTGAACTCATCCACAACCAACATCCTGATAATGAAGAGTCAAAACCTTTGTTTCTTGCTTGGTCAAAAGAGCCCTAAGTGACACCGCCCATGACAATGGGTAACCATCTTTGAGCCCTTTCCACCATTGCGAGGTGTTTCAAAAGAATTCCTCTACTCTAGGGCCTAGCAAGCCCCCTGTTTGCAACCAAGTAGGTTATCCAAAACTTGACTATGATACTTTGCCACATAACTCGCACATCACACATTATTAACTATCTGGCTATGACGCGAGCATCGCAGGCTATATATCCTACTTGAAAGGAGGTTACAAGTAGGGACTAGACAAGATATTGAGACACATGGAAAGAAACGCCGATAATTTTACTGGGTGATTTTCGGTCACTTGGGGAGATTAGGTGCCTCCTCCGACACATTCCCCGAAACTCTCGCTGTCCGCGAGTCCTCCTGACTTCTCTCTCGTGGTTCACAAAGTCACTGAAACTCTCACTCTCGGACATATGTTTGTCCTCACTTTGCATGGGTGTTGAGGAGTAAATGTTGACCTCGGAGACATGACGCAGGGTCCCCTTTGCTCGAGTGATCGACGCCTTGCTCCATAGATGACGAGTTAGAAACAACCATTCGTGGCGACATAGTCATCATGAACTGTACTCACTATCGACTCCCCAAAATCTACAATACGCTCTGCAGTCAACCATAGATGCTTGAATCATCCATCAACCTGGGCAACTGCCCAAGTAAGGTCATGCATCTGGGTGGGCAGTTGCCCAAGGCCCTGGCAGGGATGCATCAGCCCTCTGCTGGAGAATGTGGCCCATGCTCATGCATCATTATGGGCAACTGCCCACTGTGACCCTCACCTGGTCACTCTGGTCACTGATTTTGATGGCCAGAGCTGATGGCCATGATGCCAGACCTGCTGACCTCAGGCACTAAAATCACATGGGCCCATCAATAATGATGGCTCACATCGAAAATTCCCACGCTTAGTGAAACTTCTAGAATGTGCAGAAAGCTTGGACACACATGCCACAATTTGAATCACTGCCTAATTCGGCCTCCATCAGGCTCTAGACCCTGATCTTTGATTCTAAAAATAGATTCCAGGCCACAGAATCTGAATATGAAAGTGGTCTTTCTGGACAATCTTGGTACCATTCTGTAGCGATTTTTCACGTGATTCCAACGCACATATTCTCGAAGCTGGGCGCTTAGTGGTTATGATGCAATTGAGCAAATACACATATTTCGCAAAATAGGTAATTCAGCAATACCTCGCCCATCCCACCGTATTTCCGCACGCTCTTTGTATCGGTTTGTAGGTATTTCCAGCGCGCTTTGAACGCGTGCTTGAGCGTGAGTATGCGCTCAGTGGTTGTTGCACTACTTCTCATATACTATATTTGGCAGAAATGCGCCCATTCAGCCATGCTGTGCTTGAATCTGCGCATTTCCGGACGCTTCAGATACCATTCTGTAGGGAATTCCAGCGCGCTCCTGATGCACCAAAAATAGTGACAGCGCGCTGAGTGGTTGTTCCGCTATTTACAAAACAGTTCTATTCTGAAACTGAGCCACTCAGCTGTATCTAGCTGTATCTCACTCATTTCTTCATATTTCCGGACGCTTGGGATACCATTTTGTAGCTATTTCTTACCCTATTTAGACACATCTTTTACTATGGCAATGCGCTTAGTACTTCTGTTCCTATTTGTTGAATGGATAAACATCAGAAAATGCAATTAGGCAGGGATTCCATAGCATATACTGAACGCTTTTGGACGCTCTTTGTACCAGCTTGTAGCGGTGAATTAGGGGATTCCAACGCGTCCATTATAATATCAGCGCGTCAATTCTACGTTCCGGAATAGTGAAAATACCGAATAAACACTAATATACCACCAAATCAGCATTTGCATCAGCTATACTGCACCATTCTGTACCATATTAGGACGAGCTTGTAGCTGTGACATGCCCCTTCCTAAAACATATTTTATATTTTCAAGGCATTCGGTACAACCTATGCAATTTCAAATACTGTGAGATGCTCATGCTTTTACCATGAGTCTGGGTCAGTTAATGCACAATGTCATTCACCACATTCACATAGTGTTCAACTCCACCTTAAGGACCTATGACCATATAAAATATCACAATTAAAATTTGTATGAATCCCTAACAATAGCTTAGACTATTCCAGATAACAGTGAGTAGGTGGTGGTTGGTACTATATAAGGTATCATAGACCACTCTGACACTGGGCTGTCACTATTGGGCTGGCTGATCTATATGTGCTACTTCCTGAACAGGGTTTGGTAAATTCTCCTGCATAGTGGAAGTGAACCCAACATATATACAAACACCCTGTGTGTCATACTATATCTCAATATCAACCTATGCTGTGGAATGCATCTGTGCTATTTTCAATCCTGAAATGCTTATACCCTGATATGTTTGCTTGACATTTTCTATAATTCTATGGGCCCTGCAAGTAAGATGAAATGGCATAAGTCTACAAAGTTGGAACACTAGACATGAGTACTGATATCCAGATATACATACATGTAGTGAGTGTAACTACACAGACTGTGGTTCTAACATAATGCCAGTGCTGTTTGTGAAACTGCATAGATTGTACTGAATGCCTTGAAAATATAAAATATGTTTTAGGAAGGGGCATGTCACAGCTACAAGCTCGTCCTAATATGGTACAGAATGGTGCAGTATAGCTGATGCAAATGCTGATTTGGTGGTATATTAGTGTTTATTCGGTATTTTCACTATTCCGGAACGTAGAATTGACGCGCTGATATTATAATGGACGCGTTGGAATCCCCTAATTCACCGCTACAAGCTGGTACAAAGAGCGTCCAAAAGCGTTCAGTATATGCTATGGAATCCCTGCCTAATTGCATTTTCTGATGTTTATCCATTCAACAAATAGGAACAGAAGTACTAAGCGCATTGCCATAGTAAAAGATGTGTCTAAATAGGGTAAGAAATAGCTACAAAATGGTATCCCAAGCGTCCGGAAATATGAAGAAATGAGTGAGATACAGCTAGATACAGCTGAGTGGCTCAGTTTCAGAATAGAACTGTTTTGTAAATAGCGGAACAACCACTCAGCGCGCTGTCACTATTTTTGGTGCATCAGGAGCGCGCTGGAATTCCCTACAGAATGGTATCTGAAGCGTCCGGAAATGCGCAGATTCAAGCACAGCATGGCTGAATGGGCGCATTTCTGCCAAATATAGTATATGAGAAGTAGTGCAACAACCACTGAGCGCATACTCACGCTCAAGCACGCGTTCAAAGCGCGCTGGAAATACCTACAAACCGATACAAAGAGCGTGCGGAAATACGGTGGGATGGGCGAGGTATTGCTGAATTACCTATTTTGCGAAATATGTGTATTTGCTCAATTGCATCATAACCACTAAGCGCCCAGCTTCGAGAATATGTGCGTTGGAATCACGTGAAAAATCGCTACAGAATGGTACCAAGATTGTCCAGAAAGACCACTTTCATATTCAGATTCTGTGGCCTGGAATCTATTTTTAGAATCAAAGATCAGGGTCTAGAGCCTGATGGAGGCCGAATTAGGCAGTGATTCAAATTGTGGCATGTGTGTCCAAGCTTTCTGCACATTCTAGAAGTTTCACTAAGCGTGGGAATTTTCGATGTGAGCCATCATTATTGATGGGCCCATGTGATTTTAGTGCCTGAGGTCAGCAGGTCTGGCATCATGGCCATCAGCTCTGGCCATCAAAATCAGTGACCAGAGTGACCAGGTGAGGGTCACAGTGGGCAGTTGCCCATAATGATGCATGAGCATGGGCCACATTCTCCAGCAGAGGGCTGATGCATCCCTGCCAGGGCCTTGGGCAACTGCCCACCCAGATGCATGACCTTACTTGGGCAGTTGCCCAGGTTGATGGATCAGACCAGCAGCTATTAGTGCCGCGTTCGTTGTTCACTTTCGAATGCATCTCGCCCACACAATTGAAAACTTGCAACAGCCCCTCGTTCAAGAGGTGCATGACGCTGCTAACATTCAACACCTTTATGTTTACGAGTATCGTAGTGAAACAACCATGGAATATGATAATTTTCCAAACGATACGAATACTTCTAATCTGTAGGAATAACGCAGTCGCAACAGAATTTCACAAACACTTCAACTAAGGAACCCTCGGGGCCGCCAATCTTGCGAATAAACTTGTTCCATTTGTGGATTTCGCGCCCGTTGACCGTAACATGGAATTCCTGCCCGGTGTAGTGTGCAATAGCCTTGTGCAGCGTCACGATTTTTCCCTGTATAGTGGCACATTGAGCAACTATTTGCCTTGATTTGAGAGGTACGTACTATATATTTGACCAAATCTGACTGCATAATCGGGCATGCCCATTCCCTATGCGATCCATCCGATATTTGATGCATGTAGACAACGAACTTCAGGGTTTGGTACGTCCATTGATGTCGCAGTGCGTCAGTGAGAGCAATCACGGTTCGAGGGGTGCGACAAATAAATCGTCCATCGGACTTGTTGTCGACTCGTGTTTCTCCATCCGCGTTCATGCCAGTATTGTGACCTGCGTCGGGCATGTTATTCAATAGTTCACTTTCAGTTCGCTGTTCTTCATCCTCCACCGGACTATGAAAGATAGATTGCATCATATCCAGTACTTCGTCCCGCACCGCTATCTTGCCTGTATTCGTGTAGAGTTGTTTTACAGTGTCGCGGTATGAATAGAAGTCGCGTTCGTTGACTGGAATATAGGGCTTTTCACCGAAGTATGACCCTGCTGCGTTTTGGAATGATTCTGTGTCGATCTAAATGCAGTATCAGCCTGGAAATTTTTAGAATGTTGTGTTACTTACCAACGTCTCTAGAAGGTCTGGTCCACTGATTTGCGTGCCTTTTTCGACACTGCGTTGGAGATCCTTGAACATCTTCCCCACGGTCCATGATTGTATGTCCCACTCTGTCAAGAAAGCAGAAGCAAGTATCTTGTCATACTTCGCCGGAATGTGGTAGAGGCTGACTGCGGAGGTGTCTGTAGACATTGTCAGACTAGCTTCAGTCTTCGTTGCCCATTCCCTGAGGCTTGTTTGCGTGTGTTTACTAGTGACCGGTCAGAGGCAACGGCGGCTTGCCAACCAGAGAGATCATGCTCGCAAAATAGATATTGGCCTTTGTACTGGCTACCTACTCCGCAAGCGTCCTGTCTACATCATTGCATGGTAAGATGCAGGTTACATAAAACTCCGCGAATACTGCGTGTAAGAAGCGCCCAAGTGCATCGTCTGCCAGTGCCACCTTGCGTATAAATTCCGTCCAGATTGTTAGTTCGAAAAGTCCAACGTCGACAAAGAACATTCGCTTGGTGTAGCGATTAATAGCGCCGTGCAATGTCAGTACTTTTTCCTGAAAGCCAATAAATCAGTTCTTTTTCAAGCCTGTTGTGACAGCCTTAGCTGTTAATTTCAGATCTGAAATAACAGCAGTTGCTGTAAGGCCTGTATTCTTCAGGGACAGTAGTTGCTGTCCTGCCTTATTAGGAAGGCTGCCCTCCTAGGACCATCTGGGGGGGTGGGGGGTATATTTGGGTGCCGGGTAGGGGTAGTAGGTGTGCCATATGGTGCCGAAAATGGGGGTGGGATGATGGGAATTGATGGGGGGTGATGGGGGGAGGTGGCCTATTAATAGAATATAAAATGGGTGGCCACTGGGCCAGATGGGGGCATGGGAGGGTGGGGGACAGCCTGGAATATATTACTAGGCTATAGATAGATTTTTTCGAGCCCTTAAGCGCCCATCCACAGGGTGTGCTTGATTAGATATAGCTATTTTTAGCGAAAAGCGTGCCACTGAGCACAGAATGAGCTGTAGCTTGACCAATACCTCGTACAATCGGACGCTCTTGGTACCATCTTGTAGGTATTTTGAATGCGAATCCAATGGATGTAAAATGGTGGTGATCCGATCACTACATGCCAGGATATTGATTAAATACTGACTTTCCGAACCATGAGGAGCACATCGCTGTAGTACCATCAGTCTTTCATATTTCTCCATGATACAAATGCCATATTGTAGGTATTTGAAACCTGATCCTATATCACCTATCCATTTATTGATGGGCCAAGTATTTCCGAAGCAATTGAGGAAATACACACAATTCCCACAATGAGCCACTCGGTCATAGCGCCCCCAGTTCTCCATATTTTTGTGCGCTTTTTGTACCATCTTGTAGGTATTTCCAATTTGGTTTTAATTCACCAAGAATTATTACAGCGCGCCAAGCGGTTGCAATGCTATTCACAAAATACTGATACCGCATTGGGGGTGTGCCACTGAGCAATAGCTTGCTCAAATCTTGGTATTTTTGGACGCTCTTTGCACCATTTTGTAGGGTTATATACTGGGTATTCAGAACATATGTCTCCCTAAGGCTTGGCTTAGTGATTAAATTAGAATTCCTCAAAGCATGACAGATCACCATTTTGCCCCCCAATCTCGCATTTTTTATATGATATACCACTCCACTGGCTAGGAGTGTATCATGAGGTTATAGCCCCCAATCATACCATTCTGGAGCATATTTTACATTTTATGTAGGTAGAATACATGTCTTGAAAGTGCTCATTTAGTGTCAGATACCATGCATGTCTTACTGTTATCATATATATGTATTCATTTGAATTTGGTGGTGATTTCGTGCCAAGTACACTATTTAGCATATTCCCAGCGTAATTCTGCGGGTACAGAGACTCAAAAACATGTTCTGGAAAGGTATTTTTAAGGGCTATAAGCTCATGAAGCGTTCCTAGCCAGTGGAGTGGTATATCATATAAAAAATGCGAGATTGGGGGGTAAAATGGTGATCTGTCATGCTTTGAGGAATTCTAATTTAATCACTAAGCCAAGCCTTAGGGAGACATATGTTCTGAATACCCAGTATATAACCCTACAAAATGGTGCAAAGAGCGTCCAAAAATACCAAGATTTGAGCAAGCTATTGCTCAGTGGCACACCCCCAATGCGGTATCAGTATTTTGTGAATAGCATTGCAACCGCTTGGCGCGCTGTAATAATTCTTGGTGAATTAAAACCAAATTGGAAATACCTACAAGATGGTACAAAAAGCGCACAAAAATATGGAGAACTGGGGGCGCTATGACCGAGTGGCTCATTGTGGGAATTGTGTGTATTTCCTCAATTGCTTCGGAAATACTTGGCCCATCAATAAATGGATAGGTGATATAGGATCAGGTTTCAAATACCTACAATATGGCATTTGTATCATGGAGAAATATGAAAGACTGATGGTACTACAGCGATGTGCTCCTCATGGTTCGGAAAGTCAGTATTTAATCAATATCCTGGCATGTAGTGATCGGATCACCACCATTTTACATCCATTGGATTCGCATTCAAAATACCTACAAGATGGTACCAAGAGCGTCCGATTGTACGAGGTATTGGTCAAGCTACAGCTCATTCTGTGCTCAGTGGCACGCTTTTCGCTAAAAATAGCTATATCTAATCAAGCACACCCTGTGGATGGGCGCTTAAGGGCTCGAAAAAATCTATCTATAGCCTAGTAATATATTCCAGGCTGTCCCCCACCCTCCCATGCCCCCATCTGGCCCAGTGGCCACCCATTTTATATTCTATTAATAGGCCACCTCCCCCCATCACCCCCCATCAATTCCCATCACCCCACCCCCATTTTTGGCATCATATGGCACACCTACTACCCCTACCCGGCACCCAAATATCCCCCCACCCCCCCCAGATGGTCCTAGGAGGGCAGCCTTCCTAATAAGGCAGGACAGCAACTACTGTCCCTGAAGAATACAGGCCTTACAGCAACTGCTGTATTTCAGGTTTGAGGACCACTGATACAGGTGGTTGTGAGGCTATAAACTGCCTGCGAAATCAATCGAACATCATCGACTGTGCGACGTATATATCGTCCTTCTGACAGGTAATCTTCATCGAGACTCTCGTTGGTGCGTGCGAATGTCAGACCATACAAGCTGCTCCCTTCGCCTGTGTTGTCAACTGTGGCCTGCGTCCTCTCGTTGGAAATTTCTTCAGCCATGGTGCCGTCTTCTTCGTCTGAGGAAGCCTTAGCTGAGGTTAGATGTTCGTGCTTGATAGTGCTAGGACCGCAGTCTTTTTCGGAAGAGCCTTCGTTGGCATTTCCCTTGCCAACAAGGGGAGCCATGTCGATACAGCCTTCGTCAGTATGCATAGGCATGCAGAATAGGGTCTCCATTTTGCTGGTAATATTTTTCTGATAGCCCATT
Source organism: Psilocybe cf. subviscida (assembly GCA_013368295.1). NCBI lineage: Eukaryota > Fungi > Basidiomycota > Agaricomycetes > Agaricales > Agrocybaceae > Psilocybe > Psilocybe cf. subviscida. The sequence goes on along the minus strand of JAACJJ010000029.1, from coordinate 2,055,158 downwards.
TGATCCTCTTGACAGGGAGCGCTTGCTGCATCATGCCACATAACATATGCTCCTTGGCTGACCGCTATGTAGGGTCTCTCCCCAAAGAAGTGGCTTGCTGCGTGTTGAAAGCGCGCCGTTACATCCTATACCGTTCCACTGTTAGATCATACTTTCTCTGAGCATTTTAAACCTTACCAGGAGGTCAGAGAGGCCTCGCCAGTCACCAACGCCGGTGGTATCCACAGCGGATGCCAGCTCCCTAAAATTTCTCCGGACTATACACGATCTTCTTTCCCAGTCATCCAGTAAGGCCGATCCGATGGCAACATCCTCTTCAGCCTTCATATGGAGGTTACCCAAACGGGTGGGGTTGTGGAGAGCCATATCACAAACCTGAGACTTGAGGCCAGTTTGTCGGGAAATACAACACAGTCACTCACGCTTGTGGGTGTTACTTCGGCAAACTCCGCAATCTGAGTGCTGTTTGTGTCACTGTCAGCGTCACTTTTGGCTCCTCCACCATGGCCTCTGATATCTCCACTATGGGGCGCGAAGCTGCTGCTGCACTTGACTACCGCAAGGAGATTCTCTCATCATTTACTATGCGCACTGAAGCTCGCTATGCTGCACGGCCGGACTATTTTGATCGTATGACGTGGTTGCGCGTTCCAGTCCAGCAGTCACTGTCATCCTTCCCACAGACAACCGTACTGTTCAATTGTGCGCGGCAGGCACCCTATGTGTCCTCCATCATTGGCGTTGTGAGCAATGAGCATCTGCTCATGGAGCCGCACGGCGACTGCGTTGAACCTTCCGACATCAAACATGCTTCCTTGCGGTTCTCGCTATCTCCTCCACCGATCTCAACAATGCCAACATTCCATGAGGATTACATGACGGCACTCGACAAGTTTCGTATCTTGCAAGCCACCGTTGGAGGCACTTCCAGCACTATCAACCGCCACTCATTTGTATCCACCAAGAACGATTGCCTCTCGTTCTACCATCCCCTTTTCCTTCAGACTGATGATGTATGTAGAAAGACCTGACTTGTCTTTGTTGTGCACTTTACTGACACCTTTGCAGCACCCTCTCATGGTAGGATTGTCACCCTATCGCATTGCCGATGGCTTTCCACAAGATATGTTTGGATTATCAACACCCTACATCGCCCATCCAGATCCGCATCCGCATCACCCGCCCCAAATGCCAATTGCCATTGACGCCCAGCGCCGCCGTTACCCAATAAACCATGAATTTCTCGCGGATTTCCTTGAGCTGGATAAACAGTATTTCTTGCAAGAGCCAGTTATATATTCACCAGGAGGTGCTGTTCGCATTGAGCATGCCTGTGGCGAGTTACGACATTCGCTGGTGATAGTTGACTTCCTCCTTGGAGCAGGCAGCGACGGCGGGCTTGTGGCACAATTCTTGCATATCCGTCTCTTGCCTATGCTTAGGCGTTTCGTTAGCCCTGATATGAACAACCCTCGTATTGGAATCCCGGGAGCGATGTAGATGGTAAAAACAAGATGAATTTGATAATATATGAACTGCGTCTTTTAAGTGATATCACGGATCCACATGAGGATCAGAAACCTGCATTTGGGCCATGCGCTCTTGTGCTTCTTCCAAGTCCTGCGTTGCCGAGGTCGGGGTTACACAGTTGGTCCTTACAAGTCCATTGAATTGGACATCTTCCTTTGCACGCTTACTACATTCCTCCAATTCGCTCTTCTCAGTTGGGCTGTCCATCGATTTACGCTTGAGGGGAAACGCCGTAGGCTTTGACATTTTGTAACGCGATCGCATTGTCAGAACTGCGGCTGTCTGCAAGATTGTTAGTATGAGTTTTATTTCCACGTGGCAGGCTGCTTACGTTCCGCAATTCTTGGGATACTAAACGAATCGACCTCAGAACAACAACGGTGGTAGCTTGGTTCATCCCAGTTGGGAACGCAGCAAACTCAACACTTGCTTCGACAAGATCTCCCACTCGGAATCTGGATGGAATCGCAGTCGCTACCGTGATGCTAATGACACTGTCAGAATTAAGCCAGTAAAAAAAGCATCTTGGACATACCCGGCTCCTGCGGGTCCTTGGTAGTATTCAACAGTGTTATCGGCAGCGTGGATGAACTTTTCGTCGCGCTGCATGAGGTCAAGTATGCCGTCAGGATCAACCCCATGACCGAAATCTGCCTTCAGGCGGTTGGGGGCGAGAGACCGCTTGATGAATAAACGGTTATGCATATTAATCACCAGATGGTTTCCCTCGTAAGTTGGCTGCCAATCTCGGAGCATGTTGGGAGGAAGCGTCCCACTGAACATGACTTGGACGAACTCGAGATTATCTATGTTGTGGCGGAACTCCTCAGAGTGAAGCCCTGTCAGCTTGATCCCTTGTCGAAGATGGGTGCGCATACGCTCCATTGCATTTGGATTCCTAGTAGCGGTTAATGTACCATGAACATAGAAAGGACACATGCGCTTACGTTGGTTTGCGAAAGGGTGGCAGCTCCAGGTCGCTGATGATCCCCTGTATACGCATGCAAATCGGGTAGTATTCACCAGTCATGTCGTTGACCATGGACAATTTCCAGCATCGAGGTTCTGCATACTCTTTCACCTGGAATTCATCAAGCTGGACGGAGTTGTCAGCAGACAGATGGCATCATGAATACAATCATACTTACATTCGCTGTAGAAAACTGTGGGCACAGAGCGTAGTTTTCATCGTTCTCCACCTCGGCTTGCGCAATAAGTTGGTCAAGCTGCGTAACTGAGATAATAAGTTAGACAAGATTGTACAATTCATTGAACATTCATACCTGCTTTGTCCATGTCATAGTACGAGGGGAGCATATTGACGGAGGGCTGGCAAGGCGACAAGGGCGCAACACGCTCTTTTGACCTTGGGGTCTCCCAGGGAAAAGCGCCCGGAATTTACTGCCTATGCCGAAGTCCTTTCTCCCATTGGTTCGGGAACCTTGGCGTCCGTTCCAGGCTGTAGAAAACAAGCGAGGTGTATGTTTCCTTATCCATCCACATCCGTCAGAACACACGTTGGATGGCGATCAATGGGTGGACCGGCTGGCGTTTGAACATCTTGCCGCTCCTGCCATTTGGTACCGCTATTGTGCGATGCAGACCAAACCATGGTCTCTAATGGTTTATTGTAGTTCTTTTCAGTCCAGTATAGATGTTGTCGGTGTGTATGGACAGCTAAGAAAGTCATTTGTAAGTATTTAAGCAAGAAAACATGCTATGAGTTACATACTTTCGAAAAACGGTGAAGTGCTGCAGCATGCACTGCATGCAGCTTCAACTCCACCCGCGCTTGACCGGTGCCTCCATTCGCGAGGCCATGATTTGTCACACAATGATCTGCACCATATCGATGGCCGATAGAATGTTCTGTGCATCGCCGTCTGGCTTGGTTGGGCACGGAAGAAAATGGTTGGTGGCGCATTTCCCGTGAGTATGGTCACTCAACGTGCACTCCTGCACACAGACTTCTCATGTATATGCATGTATTGCGTATCCTTCGATAGATACAGAGATTCCGCGCATTTCGGTGCTACGGGGATTAGACACCTAGCTAATTCTGGTGCTCTATGCAACTTCCGAGCCTTGATAGTGGTGTTGCATGTACGGGTGCGAATGGTGACACCATGACATATTTGTACAGATGTTGAAATGTGTGTTCCATCGGTTGGAGCCCTGTATATATAGGTAGGATGTGTCCACCGCATTCTGTCCTCCTCCGCCCCTTGCTGGAATACCTATGGCTCGCTGTAACATTGTCAATCATTCCGACGATGATGCAGACGAAGTGGTGTAAGTCCTCTCAATCAACATTTGTCTCCTCGCTCACATCTCCCGTAGGGCTTCGCCCCCTCCACCTCCGAGCAAGAAAAAGGCTTCGATGGTTGCCCAGTCCGACGCCGAAGAGACTGAGATAGAAGACGAGGAGGAAGCCTCAACTTCTATGGACGAGTTCATTGATGACAGGGCGCTGGACGAGATCTCTGAGCATTTGGCATCTGCCGAGGAAGGCTTCACCGATCATGAGGCTGACCATCACCAGAAGTAAGCGTTTCTTCCTAACTTTGCCACGACACGGCCTCATACTACTAGTCATAGGACCCCGCCTTTCAAGCGCCCAGAAGCTCCACAGTTTCCTGCGGATACCGATGACGAAGGAGTCGAGCAATCTAAAGATTTTCAGGCCGACATTGTGTATGTGACTGTTCTCTCAGTATTCCTGCCACTGTCCATTTCAAACCTGTGTTCTACTCCAGCGAGTCCCCGAAGAAGAAGCGCCTTGTCAAAAGGCAACAAAAGCGGGAGGAGAGCGATGCAGAGGAAGACGACACTGCCATGGACATCTCGCCGTATGTCCATTGTCCACCTTCGATTACTTCAGCTGATACAAGACACTGCAATCAGTGTTCAGAAGAAAACCGCCAAGCAGCGCGCTCCGCATGCGGAAGTAGTCGCTGATGAAGACACAGATTCCGACGAGGTCATGATTGTGTATGTGATTTATTTTCTATTATACATCGCCTTCGATTACCGACAATCATCCACACAGCGGCCATAAGAAAGCGCCTACAAAGAAAACCACTACCACTGCTGTCCCCGCCAAGCTGTTCGTTTTCCTCCCAAGCTCATATTTGCTTTCAATGATTGACTCTTGCAAGCAGAAAGACTCCTACCGCCGCAAAGGCCACACCCGTTAAGAAGACTCCCAAGAAAAAACCCATGTATGGATTGTCAACTAAGCGTTTTGATGCAGTGCTGACGCTCTTGCGCTATTAGTTCCAAGGAATATATCTCTGATACCGATGATGAGGCCATCACTGCACTGAAGCTAGCCAAGGACGATCAGTGAGTTGTTTTCTTCTCTTTGAAGAAAATTTGCTTACTTTTTGCCTGCCAGCATGTATCCAGAGACTAAGTCGGTGAAGGTTCAAGCCAGTAACTTGAAACGAGGGCTTCCCATTACCCCGCCTTTGGCCACACGATCTACGTATGTCATTGACTTCGTGTGAGCGCATCTCTCTCATCACTCCTTCTATAGATCGAAGAAGCAGAAGACGGCACCAGTGAATGTCGATGATGTTGAGAAGACCCCGATGCGCAAGGTCATGAAGACTTCGACTAAAGCTGTTGCGGCGCGAAAGTATGTACCAGTCTTGCCTTTTCTATGCTCTATCTGATCAGCATTGCTGTAGGGTTCCCCCCAATCCTGTTGAGGAAGACGACGAGGACGAAGACGAGGAAGACGACGAGGAAGACCAAAATGACGAAGACGTGGCTCCGGTAGAGGCCTCCACCAAGAAGGCCGCTGCGCGCAAGTAAGTGCTGAACCACAACACCTGTTTTGTCTCTGACATTGCAGCAGGATCAACACGCGTAAGGTCCGCGAGGACAACGAAGTAGACGCCGTTCCTGTCAAGGCTGCCATCAAAAAAGGCGCGGCGCGCAAGTGAGTTTCGTTCCCTCTTATCCCTTCGCTACCTCTGATATCGGCGTAGGACCACCACTCGAAAGGTTGAAGAAGACGAGGACGATGATGAGGGCGATGAAGATCATGAAGGGGTGGCGCCAGTGAAGGCCTCAACCAAAGCCCAAACCGCAGCGTCGCGCAAGTATGTAAAAATTTGCATTTCCACGCCTCATCTGATTAATGTTGCTCCAGGGTATCCTCCGCTGCCAACGACAAAGGCGACGAAGAAGACAACGACAAGGAAGATGAAGACGAAGAAGAGGGGGCTCCGGTAAAAGCCTCCGCTAAAAAGGCCGCTGCGCGCAAGTAAGTGCTCCGATGCTTCATTGGTCTTGTCTCTGACGCTGCAGCAGGATCATCGCTCGCAAGACCAACAAGGATGACGACGACAAAGATAAGACTCCAGTGAAGGCAGTTGCCAAAAAGAATACCACGCGCAAGTAAGTTTGATTCTTTCTTATACTTTTGTCATCTCTGACTTCAGTGCAGGACTGCGACCCACAAGGTTGTCGAGGCCGACGGCGAGGACGAGGATGTTGATGAAGAGAAGACTCCAGTCAAGGCCTCGACCAAAAGGTCTGCCGTCCGCAAGTAAGCACTATTTATTACACACTTGCTGCTCATCTCATGTTCCAACAGGCCGACCGCGCGCAAGGTCGACGAGAACGATGACATTGACGAAACACCTAAAAGGACCACAACTAAAAAAGCGGCCACGCGCAAGTACGTACTAGTCTCTGACCTATGCATCTTCTCTCATGCCAGCTCATCAGAGCCCCTACGCCCGATGTTGGCGAAGATGATGATGAAGTCGATGTTCCAGCCAAGGCTTCACCCAAGAAATCCGCCGCTAAAAAAGTTACCGCAAACACGTACGTGGTCCTCATTGACTTGGACGTCCCATCTGACATCATTGTAGAGCGGCTAAGCGTAATGCGAAAGTTGATACTGTTGACGACGACGATGTCTTTGGAAAGCCCGCAACCAAAGTGTTATCGGATGAAGATCTCCCTGAGTATGTCCGCCGCTTCATCCTCTTGTACCTCTATCTTACAGACTGCAACCCCCAGCCTCAGCAAAGACAAGGCATTTGCGGCTGCGCTGGCAAAACAACCCAGGAAGTATGTACCTTGCGATTCTCTTGCGACTTTCCAGAGTTAATGCCATGCCTGGCAGAGCCGCCGCTGCCGTCAATGTTTTCGATCCCAAGCCCGAGTATGGATCTGTAACTCAAAAGTATAGTAGCAAAGTCTGGAGGGCGCTGTACGTTTTTTTTTGATGTCCCCAGCAACACTGTTTAACAAGGCATTTTGTCTAGGGCTCCTCCCGACTCTTGCGAAGTCTACGACGTCAATCTCTGTGACCCATTCCTCTCGTCAGTCCGGTCATACATTGGGATGCCTAAGCTTCGGTATGGTGACTGCTTCCCTGGCAAACTTCACGCTGACGCCGGTGCCCATAGCATATGCGTATTTGAAAACACCGGCGCCCGGTTCTCTGGTACTGAGACTGGCTGTATCTTTCTAGGAAAATGGCAGCAGAGACTTCCGGAGGACACGTTCAAGTAAGTTTTTTGTTCTTCAGTTTTGTGCATGGCCTTTGCTGATACCTGGTCTTGTAGAGCGATTGTCGACGTCATTGCCTTCACCTCCGATGGACGCTTCATCAATCTCTCGCGCATCGCCCCTTCTCGAATCTACGCTCGGGCGATGTCGGACACCCGCCATGAAATGGCCATCGACGACCAAACAGCGATCGCCATCACTGTGGTCTGCGTTCGAGACTCCGGTCTTAGCAGGCCTTTGGTGCCGACGTACCCGTACAAGGGAGTGCGGGGGGTTCCAGTCACCAATGAAGGCCAACGCATCCCGGCTACAATGGGAGAAATTGCGCGCCGGTCCACCTTGTACACCCAGTTTTGGAACTCTGCGATCACCTTCAACACCAAATCTCAGCCTACTGGACGCTCTGGTAAGTCTTCGTTGTTCTCGAGCATGATAAACTTACTTACATTGGCAACCGCAGCAAAAGCCGTGGATCTTCCAACTGACTTCTACAATACGTATCAGAGTCCCAAAAAGCCAAGGAGCGTCAATGCGTCGTCGTTTCCCAATCATATCGGCGCTCTAGAGTACGAAGACCGAAGTACGCCCTTGTTCTCATTTTTAAGATCTGCTTTTGATGCCTCATCCAGTTCCGGTGTATGACGCTCGCAAGGTTGAGCCTGGCTTCAAGTTCACCGCATCCGTCTTTGCTAACCCCGCGGACCACTTCGGCCTTTTCAACTTCGACGAATTCCCCGAATACGCCAACGAACTGCCGCCCAACACTCTTTGCATTGTTGGTTATGTTACTCAGTTCTACCGCATGCCCGATAGCGCTGGCGGTAGGGATGCGAAGGGGAAGGGGAAAGAAAAGGAAGAGGTGGAGCCGCAGGAACTGCGGGTGAACACCTTCATCCGTTGGATCTTTGTGCTGGGGGTCATTAACTAAAATTTTGCCTCGGTTCGTCAACAAAACTTTTCTTGCGTCCTTTCCTCTCTTCTATCCATCGCCCATCAAAAACTTGCCAAATTTTTTTTCTTGTACTGTCGTTCGTCATCTGTAAAAACCCCATAAAAAGTGCTTCGTAACTACAACCCCCACTCTGATAATATATATGTGATTTATTGACTGCCATGCTCGTTCGAACGTTGAAGTACTGCGCGTGTGACTGCTGATGGAGTGTAAAATCTACTCGTTGACGAGCGAACGCATTCTGCCGTGATGAATACAGTGAATATTCCTGCAATTCTCCCCTCCAACAAGACGCCAATTCAAGTTACGAAGGTCCAGCATCTTCGGGACAACACCCCCCAACTTATTCCACACGTACCACTGAGGAAAGGCAACGTTGCCACCCCTCCAGAGAACCGGACAAGCGTTGCCACACTCTTTCATCCAAAATCGAGTCGTAATGTGCGTTTGCAGTCCGAAAATGAATTCAGGCAGCGAGTCCTCCCACCACCGCGTCGCACCCATAGAGAAGCAGACGTTCTCGTGATCGTCGTGAAGTTCCGGGTAGAGGCAGTAAAGATGCGTAGCGGTTAGAGCGCACATCATGGCACTGTTTTGGGCCCCGAGGAGTAAGTGACCGATATTGGCGGACAGCATTTCAACAATGCAAACTTTGTAGCCTGTGGTCTGTGGCACAACGCAGACGCTTGTCAGCCGCAGTAGAATTTACACTGATGACTAGTCTCACTTTGTTGTGCATGATTATCTTCCTGCCTGACTTGTCATCAAGCTCGCTGTGATGAGCCCGGCGCATTCCACAAGCGCTGAGGAAGCGATCCCATTTGCCCATACTGTGAAAGCCACTGAAAGGAACTACAACGTTCATCATGTTTGGATGAACACTATCCAAGACCCTTCCAAGACCGCCGAAGGTCATAATACAGCGAGGGACGCCACCAATAACGGCGCCCAAAGTTTCACTAAGTAGTTTGAATAAGCGCTCGCGGTGGCCTTCGCCAACATAAATGGCAATGAAAAACTGGATTCGTTGTTGAACTAGGCGGTCGACAATAGTACGAAATCGACGATCAGCCGTTGAACCCGCAACCATTGCTGTCCACGACGAGAACAAAGCAATGCGCTCTACAATTTCCACGGGACACGACGCTAAGCCGACTATGGAGGGAAGAAATCAACATCAGTATTCACAATTCAGGCAGAAAGAACATACCAGGGTCTGTCATCGTAGTCTCTAGTGGGAATCGTCGCTGGTGGAGAGAGAACAAAAGTGTCTCAGTCCCTATTTACGCACGATCACATTGAAAGGAGAAGATACTTGCCTGATTGGGGTATACATTCACCCATCTACCAGTATCCTGATAAAGTCATCAGTCAGAGTCCTGACCATGTTACACCAAGTACTTACTCTCCCAAAATATGCATTATCTCCTCAACGTCTTCCTCCTCGCAATCTCTCAAGAAGACCTGACCCTGAGGCGTTTTGTCCGCGACAGCCACGAGGATGTTACCATACCAAGGACCAGCGTGACCTGCGCTTGCACTAGCAGCATGCGGGTTCTCTTCGCAGTTCTTGCGCGCCCATACCTAAACAACGATTAGGTATTGTCATAGCCAGGACAGGAAAAACGACGCACTTGATTGGCATAAAAGAACGTAAAGACAAGCTCCACGCCACGGACGACCTTCTCAACGAGGGTGGTATGGTCTTCCAAACAGTACCACCCCCGATGCTTTGAAAAGGGAACTAACTGAGTGAATTCAAGGTTTGAATAGCTTGGCGTTGCCTCTTCTCTCCCACCCAGTATCGGAACATCGATAACGACAGGCAAACGCTCCGCGTTTGTGAAGAGTATGCACTGATAAGTGACGTTTTTTTCCCTCTAGAGATATTCTCGTTTCAATAAAGAGCTCCGTCTGGGTGATTTAATGAAGCTTACCTGGGCGGACCAATTTAAAATCAGACCGGCATAGTTCACCCTTGGTGAGCGGCCCCAGCCGAATCCAGAAGAACTTCCCCAATCACCCCAGGAATTCATGATAGGTTGGTGGGGAGCAGCGATCAGCATTTGGGACACTTCGTTTGTAGAAGTTTGTCAACGATGAGCCCCTGAGATACGGCCGATTATGCGTAGGACCTTAGAGCCTGTGGCAAGACCTTCCAGGACATGTGCGAAACAGAGATACTTGCGATTTATACACACCATTTAGCGCTGTTTAAACTATGATACTGTAAACTCAATAAAAAGGCTTGAGCGCCCAAATTCCCGGTTCCTTCAAATCAAGACCCGCACTACAGCCCGTGGTTCCCCAGCCGGAAACGCGCCACAATCGTTAAACGGGAGTGGCAAGCACTCAGAAACTAGCGGCAAGGAAGGGACCCGCACCGAGATTGGGTGCGGCGCGACGATCTGAGGATGAGTGCATAATGTGAGTACAGTTCAGGACACCGGTGCGAGCAACTGACCTGTCATTACTCGAAGAGAAATGGAACCCATTCTGATATGCTCGCGGCTCCATCCTGACGCTGATGAGCAGTACCAATATTAAACCAGTACTCGTGTTCAGAACATCCAGACTAAATGGAATTGCAGCGGCATCTGCGCGATAGGCAGTAGACTAGTGGACTGCCTGTAAAAAAAGAGAGGCAACCGTCGTCGCTGATAGGAATAGTGAGCCAACTGTAAAGATCCTTGTGTGAAGAAGCTTACCAAAAAAAATTCAACGGCTCGCGCGACATGATGAGCTGATTGTGATGCTCTGGGAAGCGCCATCCAGACAACATACGGTCCATCAACGATGCTCTGGCCTCCTCGAACTACAACCCGTCCGCATTAACGTAGGCGTGGTCTTCGGGAGTGTTAACCTGGAGTACCCAGGTAAACGGACGATCCCTTAAGCCACACCAATACCCCCACGCGTCGCAATCGCTACCCTAGGGCGACGAAGGCGTATTCGCGACGTGTCCCGCAAGTGTTATCGTGGGGTACCCAGGAAAACACAGGCAGGAGAAGGGGGTAGGATGGGTTGTTTGCGAGGATTTGGAGCAGTCGAGTGGTAGTGAGGATGACATGGATGTGGTGGTGATAGTGATAGTGGAGGATGGTGGTTGAGCGGTGACGAAGGTGTTTCCCCTGTCGCAGGCCAAATGATGTACATTTGAATCTCCGACATATTCTTCCCACCCTTCCCCAGGCGCGTCAGTACGCGTTCATTGTTCACTCCCAAGTCCATCATCACCCAGAACACACCGCTTGGAAGCTGTTCTCGTCCGGGTCTCCCTGTGGTAAGCTATCATTACTCCCGGAGCCTCCTTTTGCTCATCTTTTATAGCGCCGAAACCTGGAGATCAGCGGTGCCGCGTCTCGTCTATACTGTGGGCACGCCACACTATAGCATCCGACGCGTGCAGACAACCCATCTCGTTCGTTCAAGTCCGCCATCGCAAAGAATCCGTCGTCGCGAAGCTGCTCTCGTCTGGTCCTTCCTTGATCACTGCCGCGTCGCGCCTATACTGTGGGCACACCACACTATAGCGTCCGACGCGTGCAGACAACCCAGCATCTTCGTTCATTCCAAGCCCACCAGTATCCGAATCGCATCTCCCAGAGGCTGCGCCCTCCTGGCTCTCACTCTGGTCAGTGCGGCTATTTCGAACATCTTCCGTTGCTTACTTCTTACAGCATTCTGCTCTCAAGATTGTTCGCTCCCGCGTTTGGTCTACTCTGGGCTCACATACTATAGCCTCCGCCGAGCGCTCGTGTACCGTCGTAGGTCTGTTCTTTGGCAGATTCGGTACATCAGCAAAACTACAAGCTGACTTTCACGGCTTTTCTCACTTTATGACTTGTGAGAGGACTTGAAATAGACTTGGTGACCTTGAGCACTTGTGATCAATCCTAGATTGTGACAAAGTTGTTCAAGTTATCACCAAGTGATGTCCAAGTCCCAAAGCAGTCAGTCATAAAGTCATAACTCGTTGTTATTACTAAGTCACATTAAGCTTGTAGTGTAGTAATTAAATCAATACAGTACGAGTAGTAAGTAATTAATAGTGATAATTAATCAGAGTTGAAGTACATTGAGTATGCTTTTAGTTTATCTTCGGCAGCGTATAACTTGGTATGTGTGACTACAAGGTCTTCGGTGAGAAGGGCATTCAATCTGGCCGTGTACTCTAGCAGTGCATCTAAATCCGGTCTCGTTAAGTTCTTTGGTGACTCCCTTGCCATTCCGCATACTACCTGTAACTTTCCAAGCTCTTCTGAGAATCGTAACGGGCTCTTGTCAATCCCCGGCTCCATGCCCCATATCTGGAAAGGTGATGTTGGTATCCCTGCTCCCGGTGTAGTCCTTGTTGCTGACGACATGCGAACTGGTGTTGAAGGCGTGGCGTGATAGAAAAAGTCCCTGTCTGATGGTGTAGCGGTCGAGCGGCTAGTATTGGGGGTTGATGGCCCAGGGATAGCATAGCACTGTGAAGCGGCACCAAGATTGGCCTGATTCAAGTTCTCGAACCAGACTTGTGAGTCAGCCTGCGAGTCCAGTGCTGCGGCAGGCATGAACCAACTGAGGAGCAATGAAGTAGAATCATTAGCCACGGAAAATATAACAAAACCCGACTACTCACCTTTTGATTTTCTCTTTTGCTTTTGATTTTGTTGCCCGCGCCCGAGCCAGTCTTTTCCCTGCCCTACCAGATGATGGTGAAGCTGGAAGCCCCTTTCCTGGCTGTCCTCGTTTCTGGCTGCGAGTAGGAGTCACAAGGGGATTGTAGGATGGCCGGTTGAATGGCCGTCGATGGTCAACGCAGGCCGCGGCCACTGAATGGCGGAAGCGCATGATGTATGCTTTCAGCCGTTCCTCTCGACCCGCTCGCAGTTCCTTCTCCACGTCCGAGCGATCCAGCCAATCCGGGATGATCTCATCAGACGGTTCAGTCTGACATTCAGCATCGCGAGTGGTTTTCTGCAGCGAGTGCGGCGCGGGACTTGGACTATTGGTGCTGCATCCTACATCCACTGTCTCGTTCCAAGCCCAAGGTGCCTCGAGCTCATATCTATCACGGCAGTACAGTGTTGCCAATGGTGTTCGAGGCTCGGGCTGTTGATAAACAACATACACTGGTTGGTGAGATGGCAATAATGAATCCGAGGAATTGGGTGCCGGAGGTGATGCCAGTGGGCTGGTGGTGTGACTGGTGACCTGAGGGAGGAGATGTTTGCTGGATGAGGCCGGTGGGGGACGTTGGCTAAACGGAACATCACAGGTTTCTCGCCACGGTGATATGGGTCCCATACCTGCTTCTTCCGCTCTCAACCACACCGGTGTATGCTCGAACATCGCGTGGAAATCATTGAGCACATCTGGTGTCTTGCTGAAACCCATGGCATCCAAGTCCTCTGAGTGAATCCCAGCCTCCTCCTTTACACCAGAAGGCCCCAGTTCTCCACCATGGACTCCATCTGCGTGCGGGTTTTGAGATTCATCCATGCCGTCGAGGTGCAAATGTTGAGATTCTTGAATGTCAGCACCCATTGGCGGAGAGTCAGAGTCGACATGTGAGGCTTCAGAGAGATAGTAGTCCTCAGGCAGGTTGGTCTTCATGGACACAGTGAATGAGCATGTAGATGTAGATTGTGGTTGGGAGAAACTTGAATGCAAAAATGTTTGATGTGCGATCAGCTCACCAATTCAAAGTCAGATCAATCCATCACAAATCATGGGCGCCTAATCATCTGGAAACACTGTTAACGGAGCGAGAGCTGCTAAATCTATCTATTAAAATGCACACTCATGTGCATGGTGATCTATAAATTTGTTAACGTAGTAACAACTGTATCTATCTAGTGAATTTGAATAAGTAGTGTCTTTTTCACAATCTTCGTCTCCAAAAACAGGTATAAGGTGCGCGCCTCTGTAAATCGAAGCACAGTGAATGACGGACATGATCTGCATCCTGACTTCACCTTCAGCCTGCTCCTCTTCCTCCCAAGCCCGCTCGACCACCCACATATTTGTGTGCGGGCACGGTGTGTCTCCAACCTGCCGGAACCATTGCACAAGCGCACATGGGTATATAGCACCACCATACTTGAACGAGAAGAACAGGACGACGCGCGCGGCATGTAAAGCACGGAAACCCTGCAACGGAATGTCTGCCTCTTGGGTCCTGTACACAAACACGCAGTCATTTCGCGACGGTCCGCCCTGCCAGGTTGGCGTTGCTCGTATTCTTTCGCGAATCATACCACCAATGCCGCTATGGTCACTTGGAGCATAGTACTGTGCAACGGCCGAATGGAATACCTTGACGTTACTGTTGATTGAGGGAAGAAGTGCCGTGGGTTGTTCAGCGCCAGAAAAATGCGAACTGGGAAAGAGCTGGTCAAAGAGAAACTCTCTGACCAGAAGTGGGAGGTCGTAGATGTGGAGCGAAGCGGCAAGATCTTCAAGCTGTAGGGGATAGCCACGGGCCTTTGTCCTGGCCAGCGAGACTGAGGCAGGTATGCGAAGCAAACCTTCGACTGCTTCGGTATCGCTATCATCGACGTCTGTACTTGGAGATCCCGCAGGTTCGGGCGGGTCTGGAACTTCCGCAATAGGACCAATTAGCATCCCTCGTGCGCTGAAAACTGCACGAGACGCTGCAAGTTTGTCGAGCCGCTGGTTTGTGAGGAGGATTTGACCTAGCGCGTTACACTTATTTGATCGTCGCCACGGTTCCTTGACAGCCTTGATGTGCTTGGATTCCGTGATCGACGAGCAGAGTCCATTGGGAGATCCAAACTGCTGGATTACCTCGACATAATGAACAAGCGAGTGCTGTCGAGGTAGAGAAAGACCTTCGTCGCGCACACCAGTTTCTTCGAAAATCTTCCGTTCCTGATGGAACTTGGTCAAGGCTTCTTCGATTTGTCGAATGGTATCCTCAGTGTGAACAGATCGGCGCACAAGATAGCAGAAGTCAAGGAAGGCAGCGAACGTGGACACCATCTTTTCTGGAACACGTCCCAACAATGCGGGAAGATAGACCTTTGACCACGTCTCCAAGTCAGTTAATCTGGTCACACGGCAGTGGCAGATATGTAAGGTATACCTTCATCAACGCCTTTGAGTCATCGCCAGTCCACTGTTTAAATCCACGTCCTTCGGGAAAACGTCGAAGACCTGGATAGGAGGGCACGGCGGCAATTCTAGCTGAGGTGTCAGAATCCTGGGAATGTATATCATTTAGAAACAAAATCATACCTGCGATCGATGTCAGCCATGATAGCCGCCGCACCAGTTTTGCCATGTTCTGCCTCCAGATAGAGTTCAATCCATGCAACGAGGTGGTCTTTGAATGTGCCCTTGATGACTTGATGCAACAAATCACTCGTTAAGAGTTCGTGAATATCGGCTCGAGGGAAACTGTCAGTGAAAGGCTACAAATACATGTAAGTGTAAAAGAAAACGCTATCGGGACGAATGGATAATATACTCACAACAACATCGCCAACAATTCCGTAGAACTGCCACATCTGCTTCAAAGTCATTGACTGCATGACACTTTCGCGATGAGCCTGTGATCGAGGACCGCCTTCACCGTCTAAGTTATTGGGTAGGGCTGTACATCTAGTGAGTCAGTCATCAGTCATCAGCTGGCAGCCTTCTTTATAAAACCCAACGTTGTGGCTCTCACCGAGGGCACCAGTCTTGGACAACACATGCAAGAAGAATCTGTTCCGGATAGTCTGCGATGTATGGCCCAAAGCCATATATAACTCTACGAAAGTGTCCGTCTGGGCACTTCGTGACTACAGGTTTTGACATTGCCGAGCGTAGTGACTCGAAAATGGCAGCAATCGACGAGTGGAACAACTGGCGTCGAAACCGTCGAAATGCCGTGTCATTGGAGTACTGTCTGTCGGCTAGTACATGAGTTAAAGGTTAGTAGGATCATGCGAGAAGTAATTCATGAGATACTGACTTTTTGGAATAGCGAGAAACCCGATTATTGACACAGCGTTGCGATGAGCCCGGTGCATGCTGTTATGAACATTTCCTATAGACGCATAGAGCGGATAGTATTCGTTTTGACCTGTGGCAACAGACACTGTGGTCTTGTCGCTCCCGACGACAATGGGGGCAAACATAGCACCATGTGTTTCAGGATCCGAAGCAATTATGTCCTGTAGAACAATGAATGAGTTCACATAGCCTTTGAAATAATCAGTGGGACTGCGACGTACTGCCTGCGACCATGCCCAGTTAGCAGACATAAGATCTTGCCACCTTCGCTGGCCATCCGCGCCGTACTCTCGGAAAGGTGCATAATGAATGTGGTCTTTGAACTCCGGGTTGGCGAGTTGATTTTCTAGGACAGCCTTTGGGTCCCAGTACCACACTTCATATTCCTTCTCCATCCATCCTGGCGTCGGTTTAGGTGCTTCCGGTCTAGGTCCAGTGTAGGAAACACTGAACGATTTCCAGGGTACATCGCCAAGCGTGGTGTTATCGATGGTCTCGTAGAGGTCGTTGCGGCTGGCAAAGGGAGGTCCATCTGTCACTCCCTTGTTTGAGGCCCAAGCATCCCAGATTTCGCAAAGTCTGTCGACCTTGGCACCTCGCATTTGGTCGTCCTTGTACAAGAAATCAGCCAACTCAAAATGGACCCGGTCCTCATAGGGAAAGTAGCCTGCGTCCGTGTTTGAAGGAGGAGGCGGCGGTGCATTTGGTGGTAAGTCCACCCCATCGCTGTTACAAGGAGTGCCTGAAAACGGCGCATTGAAGTTAGTATGCGGCTACTACAGGCCGTCACCCTCCTGAGCTGCGATGTGCACTCACCATCCAGAATGGGGTGTCGAGTAATGCTTGGGTTGGCAGGTTGTCCATCAGCCAGTGGGCTTGGGCTTGCTCGGAATGGCAGCCCCGCAAATTCATCGCCATTGCTAACTGAGGGCAAATGTGGCGGCGAAGGTGGCACGGTAGAGGGTACAGGAAGTTTTGCATGTCGAGGCACTTCATGCACGGCGTTGATGTGTTGAGTGAGTCCTGATCGATTCTTGAAGCCTTTGTTGCAGGGTCGGCCATCAGCTCTCTGCCGCTGGCACCAAAATGAGAGCGCTTTGAAGACTTTAGTGCCTGTCATCGAGGAGAGCAATCAACACAGTGGGCGGGCTACACAGTCAAACTTGGCCCGAGAATTAGTGTCTGAGGAATCCGGGAACGGGCGGGTGACTGTTTTGAAGCCTCCGAAAAAAAAAAACATCAGCGTTTTGATCGAGTTGGCACCGATCACATTCGAAAGTCATCTCTTTTACCGAGCCTTACTAAAGATTCTTAGAGTGACAGCAGACCGTTGAACGAGCTTGGATTTGTAACTAAGTACAAGAAACAATCAGTCTCTGCGTAATATGGTGACAGTTACCACACAAGCTCTGCACGGGCGCGAACCATGGCCCTTTTGTAATCTGCCGCAGTAGCTTCCGCGGCTGCACGACGGCGACGCTCATCCTTCAGAGTGATGCGCAACAGCTTAACCTCGTTGCGGGTGTCCTCAAGGTCGTCCTCCAGACTCTTGATTTTTTCGGCTTTGAAAAAGGCAGCGATGGCCTGGTGTGTGGTGTTTTCTTTGGTTTCAGGCGATGGCGAACCACCTAGGAACAGAGCGACTGAGGGCATGTCTTATAGCACCGAGTCTGGCAAGGAACTCACCATTAGCGGCTGCGTGCTCACCCTCAATAGCTGCGTATTGCACGCGAGGCTTGGAGGTGAGTCGTGCGCTCTTCCGAAGGGGCGAAGCAGGCTTGACCAAGGTGCTAGATGCCACCGAGAGGGCGGAGCTGGTTCGTTGCGGGCGAGACGTCTTCATTCTTGTGGGAAGAGGCATTAGAATCAAGTATGCACTGACGCAGGAGTCAAAAGAGGGCTTACAGCTGCAGTACACAGTGGCAGGTGGAAGAGGAACAACTCGGCGTAAAAATGCCCCATCAAACCTCAAGAACGGCCCGAGACTATGCCCGGCCCGTTTTCAAGCAGCTCCAACCAAACTGCACCGCGCAGATTAGTCCTAATCACCTGTGCCTGTGGACAAGCGGTGCTGATCAAGGACTTGGCTGCACAGCGCAGCTGGGGCCAGAAACCAGCGCGATGACCTGAGCGGGATAATCCCTTCTCAGGTCAGTGACTAGAGCTCGCAGAACGGTGTCAAGTTGCACTATGTCAGTGTGGTGTTGCTGGACCGCGTCGAAGGAGATGTTGGCAGTGCTATACACAGGCGGAAGCAAGAGCCTCGGTTGATGCAAGGGTGCGGCAGGCTAGAGGTCAATGTAAGAATGAGTCAAATGATCAGCAACAAGGAATGACATACCAATGATGAGAGTACTCACTGGCAAGGGATCGCAAGCAATCGACTCTGCACATCACATCACTGCAGCCCAGATCCAGGATGGTCAAGGTCTCGTCCCACCCGTATCGACCATTGCGCGATCGAGTCGATGACTGCGTTGCGTTTGAGTGCATGACCTAAATTAGCCAGTGAGTTGGAGCAGCCAACAGTCTGCAGCAGAACCAACGTACCGTCACCCTAGCCAACTTTCAAGATGACACCATCTGAGTCCCTCCTGAAAACAAGCAGTGACGTGGCACAGCGGTGGCAAGAGCTGAATGGGGGCATGAGTTAGGGTGTTCAGCAGTCTGCAGCAGCGCCAACAAACCTATCATTGTCAAGGCCCCTCGGCACCATGTCCATCCGAAATCGCTCGGAGTTGGTACTGTTGCGGCCGGTTTCGAGTGGCGCCATGTGTGCGTGTTGTTGTGACTTGCGAGCAGTTGGTCGATGGACGTGGGGGGTGTTGATGAAGTTGATGAGTGAGAAAGCCAATGACTCTTGGCCGTAAACAAAACGCGTCAGTCACGTTAAGGCGCTGAGGGACGCGTGCTATGGTGGGAAAACTAGCGACAAGACCCTTGGACCTTGTCGGTGTTATTCACAGGGTCATAGAGGGAGGAAATGCCGACAGCTAAGGAAAAAGAGTGAAGGAAAGGTGAAGGTTAACTGTGAAAAGGGGACTTACTGCAATGGAGTTCATTGTGTGACGTGATTGTGACTCGAGGCACGTGCAACACCGAAAATTCTCCCTAAGTCGACACATCTAATCTCGACATTCACCCTCATCCTCTGCGTCTGTCTCTGGTCATTGTCATGGCCCTTACAGGCACTACTGTCCCTGCTCGAGCACCTACCAAACGAAAAGGGCAAACCCAATCCAGCAATGTTGGACCTGATCTGATGGGAGATCCTCAGGTAAGAACAACTTGAAAATCTTCTTGATCTCGCCGATGACTTCAATCACATCTTTCCAGGACGCACCTGGAGTCGAGAACCCTCCCGGTCGAATGTCGACACGGGCAGCAAATAAGACAACGCGGCCGGGTCTGGTCGACGTGAGCCCAGAACGGAACAACACGGAGTCCCAGCAACCTGCCACAAAACGTCGTCGCACCAGCTCCGAGGCCGCACTGCACAGGGAACAAGTAGCCGCAGAAAAGCAAGCTAAACAGTTTGAGGCCAAGAAACTTGCGCAGAAGAAGCTCGAGGTTGCCCAACTCGAAGACGAGATGGAGGTGGAAGCAGAGGCGCGCAAGAGGACTGCTGCGAGGCCGCCAGCTCTCAGCCAGATCATCTCAAAGGTCAGTCGCCCGGTCGCTGACCTTGTGGTTCATGCGGAGAAAGCTGTCGCTGCGATTGAACACGCAGCCGGCCCAATCATCTTGCCATCAGTGGAAGGTGAGTCCTGTTTTCTGATGGCGCCAGTTCATATTGAGTCAGTGATGCTTTGTGTAACAGAAAAAGCTTGCCAAGAAGCCTTAGATCTCAGTGACTGCGACGACGGGGATCGCGACGCCGACGAAGACTACAATCCCAACGACAAAGAGAATGGCACAGCGAGCGTTGGTGACGCAAGCAGCGACGATGACGAGGGTCAAGTTACGGCCAACCCATCTCCAGTGCGCCCCAAGCCCCAGCTGCGCAAGAAACTCGACCCGCGATCCGAAATTCGCGCTGGTCGTTCTGTCCCAGAGATGCCAGCAGATAGGAGCCTTGTCCGTCAGCAGCCAGGTGATTCCACGTCTGCTCCACTGGTGGACCCACATAGGTATGCCGTCGCTCCTAAGCAAGCACATTATTAACCTTTTTCACAGCCGGAAAGCACCTTCCAACCAACTTTCTGCTGCCACCGCCGGCGGGGTAAGCCTCTCTCGTCGATGGGAGGGCACAGCGTCGTCTGGTCAGAAGTCCAAGACCTCCACCACAACGAAGAAAAACTCGGCCGTGCCCACACCCCGCCAAGATGACGAGGAGCCATTCTCTTCCAAGTACGGTGGCCTGGATGATTCGGAAGGACGAGAAAATCTTCCTGAGGCTGACCAACGTGCGCCACAGGCACAGGTTCGTTGCAGTATCTTTTCATTTATTACTATATGTGTGCCATACTGTATACTGACTTGGAGAGTTACAGACCATCGCTCAAATCAAGCACAATGCACCCCGCGTCAAGCTCGAGCCAGGTCCTACCCGCCGCCGCCGCCGCCGAACATCTGAAGAGAAGAATGAAAAGCGCGGCTTCACCCACAACAATCTGCCGCTGGGCTCGCTTGCGAGGTGGCAGAGCCACCTCCTGCCTGCTTGGAAAAACTTTCTGGCATCGGTCGAGAACGTTTGGGACACGAGCGATGACCGGCTTCGGGAAGAGTTACAAGCACTGTGGAATCTCGTCTTCCCGCGCATCACATTGATTGTCAAGACAGATGAAGCAGTCTACTGGCTGGTAAGTGATTTGTCTTGCACGCCTGTAACCTATCTGACCAATGACTTGATGGATGTATGTCAGGCCAAGCAGCGCTTATACGAGTGGCGTGGCGGTTTTGCATCCACTGCGTATGAACTCGTCAAAACGCATTTCGAGCAGTATGGAAACGACACGGAAGCCTGTGCTGCCCGTGCAACTTGGTTGCTGGACGTGAACCTTCAATCACCGTTCTTATGGAAGGATGCGGAGATGGGGCAGAACACTAAGGTAAGTTGTCTCGGGCATTCCATAGTGTAGGTTTTGACGAGATTTACTTCATCTAGCCGTTCAAGGGCCTCTTTCGGTCCACGTTCATCCTTCAAACCCTCGCTTATCACTTGGCCCTTGTGCAAGGCCTTCCAGAGGAGCTTGAAGTTGACGATGTGGCTCGGTCCGCACTGGCGCTATCTATCGTGGCAGTAAGCATGTTCTGATATCTGATAATGACTCATACTAATTTATACTGCAGGTAGAACGAGCTATCGGGTTCTGGGTGACTGGTAAGAACACTTACAACGACCCCAAGAACAATCGGGCGTTCTCGGAGGCTAATCAGGGCAACAACACCGCCGAGTACATGCAGTCAATTGCATCTCTCAGTGAGCGCTCCTGGGAGAAGATTACCGAGGACACGACCAACCTCATGGTCAAGACCCGACATGTTCACAGCAGTGACCCTGCAGATCCGGCGACAGCCTCTCATCGCGCCCACCTCTTTGAGCCTGACAGCGACTAGACGTTCCAGGTTTGCTTTTAAAAGTATATGTCATTTAATTGTTCCACTGCATCTTAAGTTATTCTTTAAATTATCTCTTATGCTTCTAAACGTCCCCACTCACTCGTATACACTATCGTACATACTAATCATTGTGACTATCAATCCCTACGAGCTCGCAGCAGATCATTTAGTATTGTTATCATCATACGTCATATTAATAATATTCCGTTTTTGGAACCAAATAAGCGCCCGCATTAACAACTTGAATGACTTGTAATCACTTGCAACTTGAAGACTTAAATTACTTTATTAAGACTTTCATGGACTTGAACAGTACTTTTATAAGTTCTGGTCACTTGGTAAGAAATGAATCTCCTTAAATAAGTCACGCCAACTTGGAGCTTTCCAGACTTGCAGCCTTTCAAAAGGCGTATAAGTCATATAAGTTAACTTGTAGTTTTGCTGATGTATCATTGTACTCATTTAACTGCAGTTTCTGTTCTTCCTCTGGATTGTCGCCGCGTAGCTTTTATACTGTGGGCAGCCCACACTATAAGGCTCAGCGCCGACTGACATCTTGAATCGACCCTATCGGCACTATAACGAACCCCGCGTCGCCACGCCCAGTCCTATCTCACCATGCCGGTCGACCCAACGCCGAGGATTGCGAACTATCCCAAAAGCCTGTTCTCTCCCAAGGTCAGACCCGATCCCCACTCTCCAAACCGCGCAGCTGCAAGCTCGGTCAGTAATGAACCCCTGGACTGGACCAACGGAGCTGTTTTTACTTGCGAAGGCCGCGTAATCTGTTCACCGAACTCGCGTCGCATAGTCGATCTTCCTCCGCCCGTCGAGGAGAATTTATCGTTAAAGTATGATCCAGTCAAGGATCATCCTATGAAGCTACACCAACCCAGATGGTGGTCTGAGGAGACCGCTTACCTTGCGTTTGTGTCCATCCTGCCGAAATATATGGGTCTTCAAGCAAAACATTCGCTCCCTCCATTCAGCGACCCTATGGAGATTCATAAATATCAGGTGGTGAAAGCGGACAGACGTGGATTTGGCTTGGAATCGTGGAGAAAACTGGCTTGGTACGCTCTGGAGCGAAAGACCCTCATCATGGTGGATTCCATGAGCTTCAAATACTCATTGCCTCCGACTCGTCAAGTGGCCGAAAACACTTTGAGCGTGAAAAACTTCTACCGGAATAAACACACTTTTTTTGCTGATGCCAACCGCGCTTTGAAATGGTTCTCTGTTATATCCTCGCAGATGAGCTGGTCGATAGCCATGGCCACAACTCTGGACGACGAAATAGCCACGGCTGTGGACGATGAGACGTCCTCGAGCTTCATCAAACGCCCATCTTGGCTTGAGTATTTGTCGAAATGTCCGGTTAGATATTGGGATGAAACTATGTTACAAAGCGTGCAGAAATGCATGGGAGCCTTTGGAAGGCAGCATCCTAAAGTTGGGGTGTTTATCAATATTCTCAACCCTCCTCGATACCAGTATTCCGTCGACTGGCTCATTAAGTTTGGTGTACCTGTTTATTACATATGGGACGGACCAGCGCTCGCTCAGTCTGTCCAGAATCCCGCTCTTGAGCGTTTTGCACCACCAATGCCGTTCTTACAGGACCTTCTAACCCAGCAGCAAGATTTCGCCAGGCTCCACTGCATTCCTTTACCTGATGTGAGTCGGGAAAAATTGTTCCTGTCAATGCGTGACCCCATCATATCCCCCCCGAACAAGGTGACACCGCACTGGGAAACAACTTATGCAGAAGTTTCTACTCCGACGCCGGTCATCAATCAACCCATGGCCGTGGATGATTTTGAGAGTTACCTTGCACAATGGAGACAGTTTACTCAAAAGCGGAAGATGGAAACAGAACGGGCTATCAAGAACGAATCTCCAAAAGATGCTCAGAGGCGCCAACAACGAGAGCGTAACCCCCCCACAGTCAATACTCAGGTATATGTTTGGGACGAAGGCGACGACGGGTGTTATGTCCGCGTTCAAGTCGGAAAGAAGGACAACGAGGATACGTTGGCTGAATTTAAGCCGAGCCACAAGATATACAACGCCGTCTTCAATCAGTGGGACTGTTCGCACGATTTCATTGTTAACGAGGCAGTCAGCGATCATGGATACGAGAGCGACGAAGATGATCAGTTATACCGTGGCTACTTTGACAACCCCGCAACTGATGTTGCAGTTCCACTCCCCGAGCCTTCAGCAACGTTGGCATCTGACCGAGACTCCCGCGGCGTTGCATCCTCCGACATGCTGACATTATTCCACGAATATTACGGTTATGTTCCTTTGCTTGTTGACGCTGCAGACCGCGCTCCCATACCAGAGAAGGCTGGCATGTACGTACGCAACTTGGTCGGCATGACCCAGAATGAATGCAATGGAGTCGATACCAATATAATACATGACCTGTACAACTACGCGGCTCATGTCCTGAAGCAAAACTTAGCCCAAGAGGACGTTCCGACAGCTCCCCTGGACGAATGGGATCTTGTAGAGGGGAATAGGCAGTACCTGGGATTCCATCCACGAATTCAAGCACTTCGTAATCTGCATGTAAATCCGACCACCCCTAACGCCCCCGAATACTTCATGTTTGACTTTGGCATCAAACGCACAGAAGAATGGAACGTGGCTGTATGCAGCTCTGTAGCTGTTCTCCTTATTCTTCGCCTGGACAGTTCAGGCTCATGGACTGAGAGAACAATATGCTTGGAACTCCTGCGGCGCGGCATCCCATTTTTCACTGTCCAGCCTCTTGCTACGTTTTCAACGTCCCGGCCTTCCTTCATACAATCTGATGTACTTCCCGCAAATTACCGTTTCACAAGGCGCGACTACGAGTCTTATCTTGACTATAGAACGGATCTGCTCAATGATGCCCGTGCTTGCCGGGCCGCTCTAAAGCAGGGGGGGATTATCTGGAGATTATCGCTGTCACATGCTCAGGCTAGCGAAGAATCGATACTACTTGGCCCAGCAAGATATGTGCGCGAACCTGGGGTAAGCATTTCCTTCGAAAACGATACCTTGCATGACGATTACCTTGCACCGGAAGAGTGTGCTATTCTTTGTGGAACTTACGAGTGCCTGACAGGTAAGGCAGCGGCTTCTCGGTTTTATCAAAATTTCTGATCGTTTTTACAGGGAAAGGGGAGCAAACGGTGACAATGTCATGGTGGCCTCCGTTTTCGATCTGGAATCAATGCTACGATTACGATTATTGGACTCATGCCATGGAAAGTAAGTTTCGCGAACGTCTGCGCTGTATTGATGCTGGGACGGCTTCTCCAATGTCCAAACAGCAGTGGAGGGCATGGGTGCGAGGAGGTAAGGTTACTCGCACTGCAAATGACTGCATTAGACAAGCTGGTGACGCAGTTTTACATGGAAAAATGGGCGCCAGCGGTTAATGGTCTTTGGACAATTTCTCTATACACGTATTTACCCTCCGATAATCTTGACCGCCTGCTGTATATATCTATCATCTTTTCATGCTGTATATAATCAAATGTTTTGTCACACGCGCTGCGCTAGGAAGTGCCTGTGTTTGTCGAGGGTTACTTGAGTTAAGCGCTCGTGAGCTTTGCTGATGGCTTGTGTTCCAAGCATACACAAACAATCCCAATCCGCGTTTGCCCGATCACATTGACTTGCTCAGTTGTCGTTCGCATCCACGTCGTGTGCTTTACCATGGAGCCATGTCTGCGAAGAATCATTATTCTTATACTAGCACTGCTCGTCTCCACGTTACCGCGTGTCCCCTTCACCCCCGCTGTGCTGCCTTGTACAGATATACCCTTGCTGCCGCAAGCAGAGTCTCCCCCGCTGCCTCATGCAGAGTTTAACCCGCTGTGTGATGCAGAGTCAACCCGGCTGCCTTATGCAGAGTTTATCCCGCTGTGTCATGCAGAGTTTTCCCCGCTGCATCGTGCAGAGCTCTCCCCGCTGCATTGTGCAGAGTTTGCACCACTTCTGTTGCCAGAGACTTGCCCGTTTCCTTGGGTAGAGTCTATGCCGCCACTGCCGCTGCTGCAACCCTGTGCTGAGCCTAACCTGCTGCATAGTGCAGAGTGTCCCTCCATGTCTTGCTTGGAGTTCTTCGTTGGAGCCAACACATCTGGATTGAAGTGTCCATCTCCTGTTCATAGTTTCCTAGATAAGATTGTGGTAATGTCACATATGCAGTCACCATCTATGTTAGTTACACATGTCCCTCACTCAACAGCTGGCATGGTTCCTCAGGTTACAATGCTGCCAGATACTCTTTTTTTGCCATTACCATCAGTGCTGACCACATCAGCACCTCCTAATCAGTCTGGTATAGTTTCTCTGGTAAGGTCTATGTCACTTCCTGATCCTATACATCCCCTGCTGGAGCTGGCAGGGCCTACACCTGTGCCACATGCAGAATCTGCCTTGATACATAAGTTGTCTCTACCATCTCCCAAAAAGTACTTGTCACAATATTATACAGACTCTGTGTCAATGGCTCATGCAGATTCCACTCTAAAACAGGTGCCATCAATCACAATGACTGCAATGCCCCCCAAATCACATACATATTACTTGTCTGTGAAAAAGAGTAAGTACCATAAAGAGCCCCTGCAGTATAAGTCAGAAGGGCCTCGGTTTATTGTACAAAATACATCTGTACTCAACATGATATATAGTGTGCTCCAGCTCAAGATGTATGACAGGGTATACACTATTATATATCATATCAAACTGTATGCACAGCGTTTTATTTTGAGAAAATCTCAGTTTTTAGCTTATGTGCCAATGCACTGGACACATTTTCTTAAATTTAGAAGAGATGTGAATACTCTTGTACAATGCTACATTGCCAACATGGACTCTGAAAAAATTATCTGCAAACAGTCTCAGGGTCAACCACATTGTATGTCTGATGATGTATATTTTGGTGGTGGATCTTCACGCCCAAGGATAACTGGTGATATACTAAACAACTATATCAAGTTTCCACTTGGAATTAAGGCAGAACCTGATACACAGTATGAGTTTGAACTTGTTATTGAAGATCATGTTGTGCAGAACACACTACTTGAGCATCCAGATAGTTTTGTATGTGAAATGTCCTTCAATACTTTGGTAGATTATCTTACAGTTTCAGATATTAAGGCACTATCCTTACTACATGGTGTCAAGCAAAATGCAGGGTTAACCAGGTCAGCAGTAGTAGACCGTGTGAAAAATCATGACTGCCAAGGCTGTGCCAAATTTCTTTATGTATTCAAGCCCATTCATTCTAAGCAGGCAGCATGGGCAAAAATCAAGCAAGCCCAAAGAAGAAAAAAAGCATTACTTGGCCATCCTGTTAAAATAGAAATGCAACACCAGAAGCAAAAAATCATTGAGCGAATCAAAGACAAAGCACAGAAATCACACCAAAAAAATTATATACCATCAGAAACCACTCAAACCACACCATTTCCACCAGAGCCTACCTCTGCTAAGTTGATTGCAAAAATTATTCAAAATTACTGTCATGATACCCGCCCAGAGGCATTTGAAGAGGCAGGATGTGCTGTGTGTGGACAGCTTTCTTTATTGACATCAATGAAGGCTATTTCACAATCAGACTATGATTTGTCTTTATTGAGTGAGGCAAATGTCACTCGGCTGCCACGAAATGCTGCATCTGAGCAGATACAAGAAATATGTGACCCTATAATAGACAGCAGCTGCTCTTATGTCTGTGCTACCTGTGATGAGAGCCTATCTAAGGGAAAACGCCCAACAAATGCTTTAGCAAATGGGTTATGGGTTGGTGAAATTCCAGTGGAGCTCCAAGATTTAACTTTTGCAGAGCAGATGTTAATTGCACGAATTAGACATAACCGGTGTGTCATTCGTGTTGCCTCAGGAAGAGCAAAAATGATTGCAAACTGTATTATGTTTCCTAATCCAACTGCAAAAGTGTATCATGCACTGCCACCCTCTCGAGAAGATATTAGTGAGGTCTTAGCATTTGTATTTCTTGGTCCAGTACAGCCTACAGAGGATGATTACAAACGAACCCCTATGCTTGTAAGGCGGAACAAGGTCAGACAAGCTCTTGATTGGCTAAAATTAAACCACAAAGATTATTCTGACTTAATAATATCAGAAGAAAATCTAAAAACATATCCCATGTCTGGGGTTCCAGTAATTTGTGACTTTCGAAAAACACAAGAGGGAGAGTCAAACAAAATTTCAACAGCAATGAGCAAATTTGACAATGAGTTTGAAGAAGGCACCACAGAGGGTCCTTGTCCCTTTACTGTACATGGGTTAACTGGTGATAGCCTACCAAATCAGTCAATCTCAGCAATAAAGGCACAGGCACTTCAACATTTGCAGGATAAAGGCAAAAGCCTGGGAGTTGGGCACCACAGTGTACCTGAATCTATTTATGACAATCCTCAAGCATATCCACAGATGTTCCCATGGCTATTCCCATATGGGTTTGGAGGAATAGGGCAAGCAAGGCACAAAAAAAGACTCTCTGCAGCTGCCCATAAGAAATGGCTACTAATGTATTATGATAAGCGCTTCCAGATGGATTATTACTTTCCAATGGTTGCTTTCAATCATGAGCAAATAAAGGCCAGTGCAACTGGTAGTTTCCTCCTTGCTAAAAAAAATAATTTTCAGAACATTGCCAAAAGACTGAAAGAAATACAACCAGAGGTTTTGAATAAAATAGCTGCAAGGCTTGAGGATGGAGATCACATCAAGCCAGTTGATGACCAAGAAAAAAAGTGTTATAAGATTCTTGAGGACTTGGATCATATCAATGGGCATGTGAAAGGGTCCATCACAAATAAAAAATACATGCAGAATGAAATTTGGTCATTAATAGCATTCAAAGGAGCACCATCTTGGTTTGTTACCTTTTCTCCTGCAGATAACAAGCATCCCATATGCTTATATTATGCTGACAAGAATATAAAATTTAGGCCTGAAATTAAATCAGCCCAAGTAAGAGACCGCCTTGTAATGCAGAATCCTGTGGCTGCTGCCAGATTTTTTGATTATATGGTAAGAATGGTCATTAAGCATGTTTTTGGAGTAGGTGAAGACCATCTGGGATTATATGGTAAAACATCTGCATATTATGGTACTGTTGAGCAGCAAGGCCGTCTAACTCTTCATATGCATATGATGCTTTGGATTGAGGGTGCTTTAACACCACAAGAAATTAGAGACAGAATCACAGCTTCAGA
Source organism: Psilocybe cf. subviscida (assembly GCA_013368295.1). Taxonomy (NCBI): domain Eukaryota; kingdom Fungi; phylum Basidiomycota; class Agaricomycetes; order Agaricales; family Agrocybaceae; genus Psilocybe; species Psilocybe cf. subviscida. The sequence continues at coordinate 2,026,322 of JAACJJ010000029.1, read as the reverse complement.
TACTGCATTTCAGAAATCCTTAGTAGACTACCTGGAATCAGCACATATAGGTGAGTGTATTCATGGTACACTAGAAGAAAATAAAATAAAGTATCTGCAAAATGACTATAGTGATTCAGATACATATCTGGACCATGCAGACCCAACCCAAACAATGCCAATCCCACCACCCATCACTTGTGATGGAATACATGACCTAGAAGCAGGGGATGCCTGTAAAAACTGCAATAATACTGCCACATGGTGGTCACAATTTCAAGATACAGTGGATAATATTCTAGTGCGGTCTAATGTTCATAAATGCCGTGCATCTAAAGACAAATTAGATAAAAAGAAGAAAAGCACTGATATACAGATAGATGAGCTACCATCAGTAGAGGAAGACCTCAAGAAAAATAATAACATCAAAGCAGCAAGGCATGGGCCAAAAGGATGCCTAAATAAGCATGGTGTCTGTATGGCCAGGTTTCCCAGAGATGTTCATGAAAGCAGTATAGTTGATGAAAGTGATGGTTATATACAAGTCAAAAAATTAGAACCATTCATGAACACATTTAGTACAACATTGACATACCTACTCAGATGCAATACTGATGTGTCAAGTCTCCTATCAGGTACTTCTATCAAAGCTGTTGTATCATATGTTACTGACTATGTAACTAAGCCCAGCTTGAAAACACACCAAGTCTTCTCAGCAGCCTATGATGTCTTTCAGAAAAACTCAGAGCTTCTGGGTAATGACATTCAAAAAGGGAGTGATGCTGCACGGAAGCTCATTTTGAAGATTGTCAACTCATTAACATCAAAATTAGAAATTGGAAGTCCTATGGCTAGTTTATATTTATTGGATAACCCTGATCACTACACAAGTCATGAATTCATCAATTTCTGGTGGCGTAGCTTTGTAGCTGATGTGGCTGAAGCATGGAATGACAAAGAAGTTAGTGATTTTGAGGGTGATGATAGCGATAATAGTGAAAATGACAGTAGTACAGATAATGATGATGATGATGAATCAGATAGTGAGACTATTATAGCAGACTCTGACAATGAGGAGGGTGAAGCTATATTGAAAAGCAAAAAAGTCTATAGAGGAGGTGGTAATAAGACAGCTGATACTTATCAGGAGGCTGCTGAGGAGGATGCTCAGAAATTAGTTATAGATACAGAAAAACATGACAAGGTGGTATTGAAAGTAGTGAATGATAAATATATTGGTATGTCAAACACAGATGATTACAAGCACAGGCCACTGTGCTATGCAAATATGTCACTATATGAGTGGATACAGACTGCAGAGAAAAAAAGAAGAACACCTCAGCAACAAAAAAAATTCATGGAGCATGTTGAAGCAAACAAAGAAATTGATCACAATGATGATGAGTGGCAAAGTGATGAACTGTATAGGAATACAAAGTTTCAGCCATTCAAATCAACACATCCATTATATCTTTCTCATGAAGTAGTCTGCCATTTGGACCATTTAGAATCACATGTACCAAATTTTGCAGGGGGGGTTTTGCCTAGATGTGATGTAGGAGACTACAGCTACTATTGTATGACAATGTTGACTTTTTTTAGACCATGGAGATCTGGTAAAAACTTAAAAGAAAAGACAGAATCATGGGAAGAGGCATTTTCAAGATATGAGTTCAAAGACAAGGCCAAAAGACTAATGCTTAATTTCAATCTTAGATATGAGTGCCTAGATGCACGGGATGATTTCCATGCACAATTAAAAAAGCGGACTCGTGCTGCAAAGATAGGCAAGGGTTTTAGTGGTGACATAACAGATTCAGAAGATGAGGATAATGATGAAGATTATGTGACTGTCCTTGATGGTCATGATGTTCCAACCAGAGCAGCACAAAAAAGAGCAAGTCAAATGGCTGAAATGTCTGAACTTTTGTCTGAGACTGGTGTGCTAAATCCAGATACATCACATTGTACCCCACCAAGAAAGCACTTAGAAATACCTAAAGATTGCCAGCCTGGACAGTGGAAAACAATAGTCAGAAAATTGAGACAAGATGTAATGTTACACAAAAATTTACATCGGTTTGATGAGAATGATGCAGAAGAAGAAAATGTGGAAAGTGATCAAGGAACCAATCAGAAAAAGAAAAAAAAGAAGTTGAAAGACTTGGTTCATATTGTTGATGCTGAATACTTCCAGCATAATTTTCAAGTTCGAAATGATAAAGCAAGAACTATTATCAATGACATTATTGAAGAGTTTAGTCTCAACAAAGAGCAAACAAGGGCATTTAAAATCATTGCCAACCATGCATCATTACCTAACCCTCCTCAATTAAAAATGCATCTAGGGGGTATGGGAGGAACAGGAAAATCACAGGTTATCAAAGCCCTGATAGAAATGTTCAAGCGCAAGAAAGAATCACATAGATTTATTGTACTTGCACCAACAGGGTCTGCTGCAGCACTACTGAATGGGTCAACATATCATTCTGCACTGGGTATAAATATTTCAGACAATAAAAAGGATGCAGGCCTAGATTATGCTTCTACCACAACAATGGAAAATCTGAGACAGACTTTGATAGGTGTTGAGTACATTTTCATTGATGAAATCTCAATGATTGGTTGTTCTGAATTGTACCACATTAGTCGAAAACTTGCCATAATCAAGGATAATTCAGAAGATCCATTTGGTGGTATGAATATGATCTTTGCTGGAGATTTTGCACAGCTCCCACCAATTGCAAGCAACAGTCAGTTATACAATCGAAAGTACAGCACCCTCAATTCTACTAAAACTAATTATGACCAAGAATCATTAATAGGCAGACTTCTCTGGCAGCAAGTAACTATTGTTGTTATTCTAAAGCAGAATATGAGGCAGCGAACACAATCAGATTTAGACAAGAGGTTTCGCACATGCCTAGAAAACATGAGATATGCAGCATGTACTGATGATGATCTTGCATTTTTGAGAAGCCATCAGGTAAATAGATTCAATCCTAACTCCCCAGATTTAACTGCACCTGAGTTTAAGAATGTGTCAATCATTACAGCTCTGAACTCATATAAAGACAGAATCAATGAGTTAAATTCTATAAGATTTGCACAGGAAACAGGGCAAACATTGGAGAAGTTCTACTCATTGGATAAACAAGATGGCTATGATGATGAAGGAAACAGAGTGAAGAGAAAAAGACGTGCTCCACGAGCCAAAAAATTCACTGAAAGAGAACAGGAAATAATTTGGAATGCCTATCCCTCAACCACTGGGCATATAGCTGGTTGTCTATCTCTTTGCTTGGGAATGCCTGTCATGCTGAGGAATAATGATGCAACAGAGCTCTGTATAACCAAAGGACAAGAAGGATTAGTTGCAGGCTGGGATGATTATATTGGGCCTAATGGAAAGAAACTACTGAAAACATTATTTGTAGAGCTAATAAATCCTCCCAAGGAGGTAGAGATCCCTGGACTTCCAAAGAATGTAGTGCCTATTCCTACATCAGTAAATACAGTGCGATGTGAACTTGCAAGTGGAAAATCATTTTCTGTAAAGAGACAGCAGGTTGTTATAGCACCAAATTTTGCAATGACAGACTATGCATCCCAAGGAAAGACAAGAAAATACAATGTAGTACATTTAGAGCAATGCAGAAATCATCAGGCATATTATACTGCTTTGTCTAGAAGTTCATCTGCTGCAGGCACAATTATAATGGGTTCTTTTTCTCCTAGTAAGATTCAAAAAAAAGAACTTGAGGGGGATCTTCGTCAAGAGTACTGTGAGCTGGAAATGTTAAACACTATCACAGAGCTAAACTATGAGGGAAAACTTCCAGGAACTGTATGTGGTGCTATCCGTAATCCCTTAATCAGATCATATCAAGTCTGGAAGAAAAATAATGATGATGCCACAGAATGGCACCCAGCCATTCAATGGACAGATAGTGATACTGTAATTCAGGAACCCAAAGAAACTAGTGCAGAATGGAATGTTGATGTCATGAAAAAAACTATAACAGACAATAAAACATCTAAAAAAAGAAATAATGTTAATGAAGAGCAGAATTCTGTTGGAAAAAGACAGGCATTAGGCAGTATGAACAAAATGCCACATGGCATTATTTGGGACTCTGTTGACTGGTCTTGTCCCTATGACTCATTTTTTGTTATTCTATTCAGCCTGTGGGGAAACAATCCTGCTGGGTGGACAAAAATAATGACTAGAATGAGCCCATTTGCAAAAAAGTTGATTATGAACTTTGGGAAGGTGATGAAAGGTACAGCAAAAATTGAGCATGCTAGGAATGTAGTGAAAAAAATGTTGTACCAACACAATTCTAGTAACTTTCCTATAGGCCAGGAATCTGCATGCAGCACCAATGTCCTTGATGCTATGCTGGGTAAGGATTACTATGGAGATATTAGTTATCTTTGTCAGGCATGCAATAATACTCAGACAAAATTGGAGCTGACAGCAGTGACTGAGTTGATTTCAAAGCCTACCAAAAATCCAGGAATAACATCAATATCATCCCTCATCAATAGTGATTGCCAGAAACTGAAAAGGTTCTGCAAAAAATGCTCCACTTCAGGCACAAAAAGAGTTCCATTACAAGTTATAAAAAATATCACAGATACTCCTGATTTAATATCATTTGAACTGACTCCAGAGAACCACAATATCAAGCCAGATATCAAGTTGGATTGGATTGGTCCAAATGGTAAAGAGACACTTGTTCTCTGTGGCCTAATCTATGGTGGAGGGATGCATTTTACAAGTCGGATAGTAGACAACACTGGCACTGTATGGTATCATGATGGTATCAAAACAGGTTCTCAATGTCAAGAGGAGGGGGTATTGAATCTGCTGGATGATACCAGCTGGTTAAGATCTACACCTGAAGACAAAATTCTCATTTCAGCAATTTACAGAAATATAAAAATTAGAAAATCAATGTAAAAGATCGTTTTGCCATGCGCAGCAGTGGCCCACTCAACAAGTAACACATAATCTCGTTCCCAGATGTTATAGGGAAGAGGAGTTTAGAGTCGGACACAAAAAAGTGAGAAAATTTGATGGGAGTATACCTCCCTATAACATCTGGTGCACTACAACCGTAAAGTGTAGGGACGTGTCACATCGTAACAATCATAACGCGTTACACACTGTGACCATGCCCAAAATCTATGACTATATTTTCCGTTGATAAATAAAATTCAGTGTTTTGTCTGGTCTCAAGTACCAGAAATCTGTTGGAAGTCTAACAAACAATCGGTTATCACAGTGTAATGTTGGTGTAATGTCTGCTGTCAAGCGTCTGACACCTGCTGCGTTCTCAGCTATCAATCGTTCACACGAAAGGGTCGTGATGATTCCGCTCACGTGATAGACATCACTCAACGCGCGAACCACCTGTCGACGCGCCCCAAGGCACCTTTCAGAGCTTTTCTCATACAACATCTTATGAGATAAATTTATAAATACGTCCCGCATATACGGCATCTTTTTGTCCGAGGATCTGCGTATTTTGGTGCTGATGTGTTGGGAAACACTCCATTTTTCACCAAATACACCGGTAAATATTGCGTGAATAATAAATTTTCAACAAAGTATCTTTGAAAGAAACATCCATGGTCCATAATATACTGCCTCGCATGATTCAAGCCCTGCAATACCTTCTCCTCCGAGATCGAAGGTTATTGGGCGAAAAGGAGAGAGCGAGTCACATGAGATGGTCTTTGCCAAGCAAGAGCAAATTGGGTCATTTGATGTGATTGATGTCGCTTAATAACTGCTAGGCGCTTGCCGCTGTCATACGTTTACCAGAACCTTGCCAAAACTCGTAGCCGACTTACCAGACTTGATCAAAGCAGGAAGTTGACACCAGAAACCTGCTCAAATCAAGCAACAGATAATTGACTCTTGACATTGGTATTTTTTAACGGAAAATAACCTCATAGAAATCACTTACATTTGCTCATGTTCAACTCATGTTATCTTCACTTCTGTACTTTTGTTTATACTTCAAATCACAGGGGACATGTGAACGAAAACCAAGTAATGGAAAAGTTGGTTCATTGTGGTTCAATGACGACGTTCCAGAGTTAAATTCCGACTACGATTCCTGACTTCAGCGGACCTTGAGTGATGAGCGCTGAGCCCTTGAATGAGACGACAACCAGTCTGCAATGACGAATCTCTTCCCTACAAGCCAATCCAACGGGAAAACCACAATATATTCAATTGCCACTGAAGGGAGTGGATGTTTGTATCCAGGTGATAAATATATTTGAAAGATTTTGGCGTTTATTGAGGGATAGGGGTATAGAGTGAGTACACCTCCCTCCGTTCCTCAACACTGTTGGCCGGGGCAATAAACCTCGTTGTTCTACTCGAATTTTTCTATTTCCAAACTTCTCGTGAGCATTGAGTACAGACCTGTAAAACTGTTGATGTGCTGGTAGTATATACCAACAATGACTACCTGTTGGAATCGATAATGGAGTGGTAAAGACATATTTAAAAGGTATATTCATCTACGTAGAAATACCAGTAAACGCGCATACGCGCGCAATGACAATACTATCTATGTACTGGCAAATGAAGAGGTGCACTCCCGAGTCCCACGCACGGGCAGGCAAGACACTCAATGCTAAGTTCGCCGTCAAGTGTCTGAATAGCAATGATTGAGAGATCATTTCTCCTTCATGGAGATCTCAAATAAAAGGAATTGTCGAATATCTTGTGAACATCCGGTCTGTAGAATAGTATCCGAAATAATTACAGATATCCTACCACTTACATCGAATGTATTTTAAATGAACCCGATGCGGTCAAGAGAGAAAAGAAGGTATGAACGTCGCAAAAAGGAATGACAACGTAGTCTTGATGTAGTCCTTTCCCTTTTCCGAAGAAAATAGGGCCAATCTCAACATACTCAAGGGAAATATTTGTAAAGTATCAGTACATTCATGCCCGACGTCACGCCAGGCAATATCTTGCGCTACAGGTTAAATTTCCCGTTTCTGTACTTGAGCAGATGACGCGGTTTTTCGCGTGTTGTCTAACATTGAAGTCGCGCTCTTCCTCTTAGTTTGCATTGGTGTTCACGGTGCGCATGCCGTCGTCGAAAAAATGCCATGAGTCAAGCAAATGGTATCATGTTGAGGCTTAAAAGCTCAAAGGCTCATAAGATGGGAAGGAGCAGCGGGGAGCTACGTGACAAGAGCCGGATGCTGTGCCCAGCCAAATGGCTGAGCGTTTGTCACTGCGTGACGCGTCCCTACACTTTACGGTTGTAGTACACCAGACGTTAGAGGGCACTCTGTTGCGATCAAATTTTTCCACTTTTTTGCCTCCGACTTTAATCCCCGCTGATGCAGTGATGCAGGTGCCCTCTAACGGCTGGATCCGAGACTAGGTAACGCAGTATGTACCGATGAGGGATAGGCGGTTTTTCCATGGGTTCGTTGAGGGGTTTATTTAAGTGTAGCCTACCTCGCGGGACTGCTATCGCGCACCGATTAATGTAGCAAAATGCATTCGATTAAAATAAAATAAAATTTAAAAAAAGACAGTACGGGAGAACGGGAACGGCGGCAATTCCCGCCGTACTCGTCACCTACACGTGAGTAACGCGTACGGGCGGGGCACGCGTCACGGCCCCTATCTACACAGAAAGTAGGATAGGATAGACAGACATACGCCATTCATCCCGCTCTTAAACTGCGTCACCCACCTCCGCTTCTACCTTTTTTGACATCTCCCCCTCTGCGCAACCCATTTTTCTGAGTCTCGCCCAAGCAATGCAATCTTCTATAGATGGGATCCATTATTGCCCTCACCCTAAGTGTCGGCGTCGTTTGACAGTCAAGCGGGCAGGTCCCAATAGCCCCAAAATTCCAGGACGATTTTGCGCCAACGTAGGCTATTCTACACTGACGTGGACGTACATCTAACCCTTCTTTACAGTGAACTGTTGTCGCGGCACATACGGATGGCATGGTCTACTGGCGCGTATGGACGCCTCAGGAAAGTGCCGCATATGCACTTTCTACCGGCGTGAGTCACTTTCCTGCCTGCACACCGTCGCCGTCGCCCCCGCCATATGCTTTAATAGGACCTGTACGAGCTATCGGGAAAGTTTGCGCAAAGCCGCCTTGTACCAAGTCCAAGGTTCACTCGCTTTGCTCGCGTCGGATGTGCAAGCCGCACTGTCTGGCATCGGGTCCTGGATGTACACTATCCCTGTAGAGTGTTCTGGCAAGTCGAATTACGGTGCTCAGATTAAGAAATAAAAGGCTATATAGTGTCGGATGGGCTAAAAGCCGAGACAGTAGTCGGACAAGAGGCATTGTATGGTGCAATGGAAGTTCGGTAGCGTGCTGAGCGTCTTAAGTTGACAAGGCGGACGAAGCTGGGCAGGTCATGTGACCGGTCCGCTTCACCCGCCGTTCTCCGCCGTTCCCCGCCGTTCCGCCGTCCCCGTACTGTCCAGTTCACGTTGACTCTGGTGGGGATTACAATACAATTTCGTTATAATGCTATTTTAGGATTTCCGACAGGTGAACGGGATCGTTGGGAGCTACAAAAAAAAAAAAAAGGAAAAAGAAGCCGATGTGAGAAAAATAGTTACCCGAAAGAAGCATTGATCTATCTATGAATCCGAAGTATGTATAGCTGTGCTTCAAAACGAGGAACCGGATGTGGCTATCACCGAATTCGCCATCCACTGCTGCATTGATGGTATGCGCGAGAGCTGCGTGAAGGGTATTCTGATCTTCCAATTCTGGACCGACGGCGATGACAAACACATTGGGCGTGTCGGGTGCCCCAACTCGTTGAAGTGGCTCGATAATGAGTCGTTGCATCTGCTTTCTCGTATTCCGTGTGAGGATTGATGGGTCGGAGCGAATTTCCCCAAGTATTGCTGGCTTGGTGCGTGGCAGGTGGATGCCCAGCTGATATGCAAGCGTGCTGACAAATAAGCGTTCAGGATTGTTGGCGTGTTCGTGTGTGGGATGGCTGGCGTGTTCCAAAAAACGAAAGAAGAATGACCCACGAAGCCAGCTTCGTTCCTCAAAGAGCTCGGCGATGTGTTGCGCAACATGCTGCTCTGCCGCACATGCTGAGAGGTCTAAATGCAAGATCCTCTGGCCTCTGTCCAGATTTGTTTGTAGAGCCCAGTTTGTCGCGGTGTCGATGATGTCCTGCTCTGCTGGAGTCATGACGAGGTGGTGGGGATAGGGGTGTTTAATGGAGTCGTAGAATGCATCGTAAGACACAAATTGACGCAGTGCCTGCGTTTCCTCTGGTAAAAGGTAATCGTCAGACAATTATTACGAGCTGTAGCCAATAACCGTAGCTGAACCCACCCTCAAAGTTGCACTCTGTTTCGTTGGGTATGTGATTGGTTTGCGAGAATTTTCCGTTATTAATGACAATATTCTCGGCCTGTATAACGCTTGAGCGTTGGGACCCATCCTCCATGACTTGACTGAAGAAGTTGGGACAAGACGGAATGGCGGCGGGGTAAAGTGGAAAACAAAAGGTGGTGGGTGACAATAGGCGGTATGGGGGGAAGGGTAGCAAGACGCATACACGCTGAGCCAGACACCGTTACCTGGGGCGTGCACGCCTCGTTCCAACTACAGACACACGCTGTATTACGGATTATGGCTGTGTCAAACGGGGAAAGCCGTTGATGCGGTCGTTGCTAAGCCCTGATTATTCACGGTGGAGGCGCGTTATATACATTATGTTCACGGAGAGGTTTAACTCTTGAATTCAATAGTGTTGCACTATTTAAGGAGCCCTTTATCGAACATTGTGGGTCCCGAGACCGTGTGAAAGTGCCTACAAACATGTTCCCGCATGACTCGCCCAGGCACTTGCACATCATAATCAGAAGAGCTGATATGCCACATCACATATTGACAAGTATCTCACTATCTAACTTGGATTTGTGCTTTGGTATGATATAAGCATTGAAAGCTGCGGATACTACTTCAAAGCAGAATACAAGGAGGAACTAGACAGTCCAGACATGATATTGATGCACAAATTCTTCGCGGCAGGAAGAAACGATCGTTTGAATGGCACAAACTACCAAGGCATAGGAGCCTCTAGTAAGACCGTCGATATTTCGCGTGAGTAGAGCAGCATGGGTGCTCGACACTCTGTTCCGAACTTGGAGAGGAAAGTAAGTATAAAGTTCATACTGAAAAGAAGATTAGAGTATACATGCCGGAGTTGTGCGCATGTTGTTTGCTCTTTTAGTCCACCCAAGAGAGGGATCTTTGTGGTGGAACAGTTACTGAGGGTGAGTGTTAGCCATATGGCGAGTTTCGGTCGCAGGCAGAGCTTACCTTTGTAGTCTTGCAGCTCGATGGCCTATCCCATATCAGATATTTTTCGGTCGTACCATCTACAACAGATAGATGAGCACTAGGTCACTATGAGCTTGAATGAGGAAGCAATAGACGTACCTTGATCTCGCCCACACTGCACTGCACTACCCTGCACCATCGGCACCCATCAGGCCCCTCCAACGGAGAACTCCCCAAAACTCTCGCTGTCCGCGAGTCCTCCCGACTTCTTGTGATCGACAAAGTCGTCGAAGCTCTCGCTCTCGGCCATATATCCGTCCTCACCGAGCATGGGTGTTGTGGAGTCAAAGTTGGCCTCGGAACTATGATGAATGGTTGCCCCGTTCCTCAGGGCCTGCACACTTCGTTTCCATGCCAGCAGCCCCGTCCTGCCAAAGATCCTTGCCCCGGCCTCTGACGCTCTTGATAACGTCCCTCACACTTTGGAGGCCTGCTTGGAGCGCGAACCATGACAACCTTGGTCGAGGATAGCGGTCGAGCGGTAGCCTGAGTGGGGTCTGGGCCTGTCGGTTGTTCAGCGGCCAGTAAATCAGAACTTCATAACTCATACCTCAAATTTCATCCTCAATTCGCTGTCTTCGTTAGGGTTCACTTCTTTCGAAGCTTTCGCGTCGCTGCAGGCGGTCTCCACCTGTGGAGGTCTAATAAGCGGCCGCGTATGCAAAAGAGACACAGATTACATACCTTTGTAGGAGGCTCGACGCTTGCTTTGGGAATGGAATCTGCTGAAAGCTGTAGGAGTTTCTATGAGTATGTTTTCCATGACGAACTTGAGAGAAAAAACACCAACCTCTGAGTCGCCCACCGCAGGCTTCTCCACTCCCTCCGTCGATACATCCACCTCGTTGGTAGTCTTCTCTTTGTCCTTGACAGCACCTACCTCGCCTCCAGTCGTATCTCCTTCCGTATTGGCCGCATTAGAAGATTCTATGTCGTCCAACCCACTTGCTGCACCCCCCGACGCGTAGGCGGACGCGTCGGACTTGGCTGCAGCACGAGGCGGGGGCGAAGGAGGAGGGCAATTGTCCGCCACAAGCGCCCAGCGGCCTTGCGATCCCCATGGCCCGATAACGGCTGGTCCCTCTTCCCACTTGTAGTACGTCTGCAGGCCCAAGGCGTCATCCAGCTGTCATTATAAGATGGTGAGTTCAAAGGCGGAGCTGATATGAAGAGGGGACGGGACGACGTACCCCTAGCGCACTGCTTCCCTTCACGATCGCAGCAGACCCTGCAGCGACGACGGCCTCGGGAAGTATCGTTGCCGCTCGCGACATCAATCTCCAGCTCAAACGTCCAATAGTCTCCGCAGCTCCTCGTCGAAGACTCTTCTTCTGCGAAGAAATGAAACCGTCAATATATGCGAGGCAGGGATAACAAGTTAGATTCACCTTGACACTGGCAGTCACTTCTGCATCGTTGCAAGTAGGCTGGACCCTTTCGTGGACTTCGGCATTGGTATCCTTCTGTTATGGGAATGTGGTCAGATTCTGTGATGGACAATCTTCATGAGACAGAGGACAGACCTTGGTAGGCTGTATGGCCGGGACTTCAGCCTCCATGGGCACCGCAACATTCAAAATCTGTGCATCGAGTAAATGTCAGTTCGAGGGGAGTAGAACTCGAGGTGAAGAGCCTCACCTTCGTCCCTTCGACTCCATCCCTAGTGGCAGTCTTGCCCTTCTCCTTCGAAACAACCACGCGCGCGCCTTCCCTAAGTCTCTCTGCCGGGACACGGACACTGATTCCCAAAACTGCCTCCTTGGCCTTGCTGCCCTTGCCCTGAAGCGAGGCCTTCACAACCACGCGGCGGCGCGTCGACGCGAGCTCGTCCTCCCTCGTCTGCATCTTGACGCGGTACTTGTTGCCCCGGCTGGTAATGAAAGACGCGGGCCTCGCGCGGAGCTTCGACAACGCATTCTTGATCGCCTCGTCCTGTGACTGCGCCCCTGCGGCCTCGTTGTTGGCATCCTCCTGCGTGCCGATAGCCTTCTTAGGCTTCCCAGTGGAGATGGTGGATCCGTCGGTGTCCAGCTTCGTGGGTTCGTGAACCTCGTGCACAAGTGCTGGCGCACCATCCTCCGCCTTCTCCTCCTCTACCGACTCCTCCTCATCCATGAAATCGTCAGAGCCCATGACAATAGCGAGCACCATATTCGCCGCAGACGCGTGCGAGAGGGCGGCGCAGAGCGCCCAGACGGAGGCGGCCGTCCAGGTGCGCTGCACTGCCAACTTCGCGCGTCCGGGCATGGCGCACAACGCGGATCGGAGCTGAAGCTGAAGCTGGTCTTGGCCCTGAGACCGGGGGTGAGGGACACGGAGGATCTTGTGCCAGCGAACAAGGTCCTCTGCAGCGTCGAAGAAACACGCGTGGGCACGGAGGATGCGTGCGTTCACGCGGGAGTCGAGGAACGCGCGAATAGCCGCGTTCACCTTGTTCTTGTTGCTGAAGGTATTATCCAAGGATCGAATGACGGCGACGCCAGGAAGCGAGTGAGGCATAGTAGGAGACATCTTGGCCAGAACGACGCTGTTCTCCTTGACACACTGGACAGCATCGACACCGCGTTCAACGAGCTCGGTCGATGTGGAGAAGAGTAAGTTACACGCAGTCAGGACCACCTTCTGCGCCGCGATACGCGCCTTCGGGAGAGATTGGTCGCAGACGGGGACGGGGCCGTTCTTGTACACAAGGAGGCCCATGGCGACTTCCTCGACGGCGCCGCACATGAGTGCAGTGGACCAGCGCCCGTGGCGCTCAAGGAGCATGGGCAGGGAGAGCCGGTCGTCGGAAGCAGGAGGCGGCGCGCACCCCGTGTCGGCTTCGGCGAGCCGTCTGCGGAGGAGCACGAGAGGGGTGCAGGCGTCCAACTTTGCGCGCCCGCGATCCAGCTTGCGCTGGATGAACTGGGGGACAGGCAGTGGGAAAGCAACGACTGCCATGTCGAGAACGATTGTTCCCAGCTTGTAAGAGAGAAGTACGCTAGCTATGACTTGACGGTGTGCTGCGTTTCTGATGTTTGAATGAGAAGATTTGCCTGCACTTATAGTAATGCCTGGTAGATGATCATTTGAAACCGTCCTAGTTTCGGCTGGCAATGCTCCTATCCAGCGTCGGCGAAAGTGATACTGTGCTAGCCTGATCACGATGTTCCGTGGGCCGTTGGTTCTCCTCTTGAAATGCAATCCACAGCATGCATCGAAATTCAACGGGCGCTTATTCAGGGAAGCGGGTCTAGACGTCTATTCAGTCACATGTACATCCCACCGGTATAGCATACAAAGTTCAGTCTTCTTTATCATACAGTCCAGCTTCGCTTGGTGCTGCTGACTGTTGCTGCCCACCAGCGTCTTGCTCGTGAGTCCCTCCAGGCCGCCAGTAGCCGAACAAGTTGGCCAGCCGCACAGATACGTTGGAGACAACACCGGCTGTTGTAAGGCCAAACCGAATGAAAGGCGCGGATATAGGCAAGAGGAGAGCGCCAAAGTCCTACGACGATGCAGATAAGTAGGCGACATGCATTGCAGAACATAGCAGAACATACATCGGGATGGTAGAAATCTTCCTGCTCGGCGATGTAGTACAGCCCATCTATATGTACGAGCTGCAGCCGGATGACAAGTCTACAAATGTGAGATTTAGTTATTTTGCTCTTTGCTGCGGACCTATTCCTCTCACCTCGCAGGTGCTGGGCTAATTGGTAAAAAGAACAGCTTGAACCATTGAACAGCTTCCAAGTAGAGGAGATTCGTGGCAGAGTCGAACACTGCGAGGACTTGAGTTGACAGACTTCTTTCGATCCGAAATAGATTCCAACTCACCAACGCTCTCCACGTTTATGTCAATATGCGGCGAGAGCACACGATACCACCTATTCGAGCAACGCAGATACTCAGAAATGGCGCTCTCCAACCAGGGGCCAATAAGCGACAGTATTTACTGGTATGTTCCGAGCAGCTGGTATCTTGAGTTTGGGCCAGCCGGTACAGAGCATACAGGGTGTCGGAAAGAGACCGTAGGCAGCATGTAGGTTTCTATTGTGGCCTTCTGGACATCAGGGGAGTCGGTTGCGGTGAGTTTGTGGACAATGGCCGTGATTTCTTCTGCAGGGTTCTCCATTTCGCGCAGACGTCTGGTGAAGTTAGTACAGAAGAGAGGTTAGGGAGATATGAGCGATGAGACTGGACAATGGACAATGCTTTGCCTGACCACCATGGTGCGCGACATGACGTCGTTGCAGCATTGCTGCCGCAAGGCCGCCCATGCATTTCAAGCTCAGACCATTCTCCGCTCCATGATTCCATCACGTGCCGATGCTTTTCACGACGTCTGCGGCCAAGTTCTTTAATTCTTAGTTGATCTCAGTACTGTTGCACGATGAGAAACGTTCTACACCCGAATTGCTTGCGACAGTTCATCGTGGCCCAATTTCTGCAACTATGCCTTCTTATGATATGATTGCTCGCTACACAGACCTTATATCACGACTTCAGGCAAACACTGGAGGCTGGCCCAGTTTTCCAGGCAAGATTTCTGTGACGTCCCTCTGCGTTTTTCTGGGACAAGATTACCTGTATCATCCAGGACCGTCAATTTTTGGGCCTTTGTGCAGCAATTAGGGCTCAGGATATTTACGGGCCGC
Organism: Psilocybe cf. subviscida; assembly: GCA_013368295.1. Lineage (NCBI taxonomy): Eukaryota > Fungi > Basidiomycota > Agaricomycetes > Agaricales > Agrocybaceae > Psilocybe > Psilocybe cf. subviscida. The sequence goes on along the minus strand of JAACJJ010000029.1, from coordinate 2,011,308 downwards.
GAATGGAGAGCCGAACTTCACGAAGATCTTCAAGATCGTCTTATGACGCTCCTTCTTACTTCTTTCTACCGACAATAATAGGATCTGTGCACTGTCAGCGCATCTGTAACATGGCAAAGATTGCGGCGGGGTCTCCATACTCCCTCTGAGATCAGGTGAGCTTCTTGAAAACCAACAATACGAAAGTTCAATGTTAAATTCCTCCAAACGAAGCTCCTCCGCTCTGGTTCTATCCTGATGTCGTTTCAGGCTCCAACTCGCATATCCCTAAGTGCGTTGCGTTTTCGCATCATTGCCTGTGTCCATGTGCTCCTCTCAGACGCCATCTTAAGAAGACGCCCATTTCAGGAGTCTTTTGTGCACCTCGTAACATCTTAGACTGCCTATAAAATGAGCGCTGGTCCTCCACTCTGAACCGCCAGTCAGAATGCATCTCCTCTCGATCCAGATCCTTCTTTCTCTGCTATGCGTCGTAAATGCCCAGCGATTTGTCAGATTCACCTCTACAGACGGCAAAGAATACTACGGTGATGCAATCCTCCCCGCCCACACGACGGACGCTTCTCTGAGCAAGTCTGCAAGGGTCATCACTGGAGACATCCTTGGCGACTTTACCATCACCAATCAAGTCAAGGTACCCTCAATTCTTCATGTTATCTCAAGCGACCGCTGATTCTTCTGGAATAGCAAATCAAGACATTGTTGGCGCCCCTCCCGAATGAGCGCGTTAGAACGGTGCGCTGTGTTGGGTTCAACTATGTCGCGCATAGTGAAGAGGTATACTACATGTTCTGCGCTCTCCACATGACCTGTATCCTGACAGTCATTCCAGGCGGGAGTCAACATCCCTCAGTGGCCGATTCTGTTCTACAAACCTTGGACAGCATTAAACACGCCGAGCGACCCGATCCCTGTTACCGCTGGGTACCAGACTCAAGGCAACTTTACATCTGAAATGGACTACGAGACCGAACTGGTCATTATCATGAAGAAGAAGGCATTCAATATCTCAGACGACGAGGCCTTGGATCACGTCCTCGGGTATTCCGTTGGACATGATGTTTCTCATCGCGGATGGCAAATTGGTCAGTGATTCCAATGGCAGAAATTCATCCCTTTCCTGACATGTTTCATGCCCCAGATCGCGGCGGTCAACCTCAACCACAATACTCGATGGGCAAAGGAGCAGACGGGTGGGCACCATGGGGCCCAGCCATCGTTTCCACGAACATCATCGAGGACCCACAAACTTTGAACCTATGGACGAAAGTGAACGGTGTCATGATGCAGAACGACACCACCGCGAACATGATCTTCGGCGTCAAGCACCTCGTCTCCTTCTTTTCAATGGGGACGACGCTTCTGCCTGGCGACGTCATTTTCACCGGAACGTAAGTCTTGGTTCCGCCTAGAGCTTAGAAGATATGAATCTGATAAGATCGCGTTCGCACATCAGCCCAAGCGGGGTGCAGCTAGGAAAGACAGATCCCAAGTGGCTGGTCAATGGAGATGTTGTCGAAGTCGGTTTGGAAAATGTGGGCACATGCACGAATAAGATCAAGTACACCTAGTCATTTGTGTACCGAGCACCCTGCTGTCGCATGTACTTGTAGTTATTGGCGCCAATGTCGGACTTCGCCAGTGCTACTCCTGGAGGATCGGAGAGGAAATCCATGTTCATTCAGTACTCTCGAAAGCAAGTTTTGACATTTTTTTTCTAGTTTTTGTATATGATATAGTCGTCTATGCAATCTCGTGCTCTGCAAGAAGCTGAAGATTGATCGTCAGCTCTGGTGCGAAAGATCTGAACCAACGTATTTCCGTACCATGTTGGGGATACCATTGGATATAGGGTAGACGTGGTTGCAATTTGGACATGTCATTGATCCTTCCTCGACATGGATCTGGAGGGGGATTATATATAACTGTAAATATCAAGGAGTCATTGCATGGACGCGCCTGAAGCAAGACATGATGTAGGTTCTTTAGAAATTCTTCGTCGAGCATCTCCGGTTGCTCTAACGGTAACGTTGTATCCCCCAGCTATATGTCGTACCAGTATCAGCAGGAATCGCTGAGTTAACAAGGCCATGTACTCACCTGTCTTGCTGTATCGACGAGCGCTTTCCACTCCAATTTTGGCATGAAGCCCTTCAAGAATTCCGGATTGAACTCCGCTTCCCGAATTTCTAGCTGAACATTCTTGAATTCCAAGGGAAAGTTATTGGTATTGCAGTCCTTTGCGTGGCACGCGAGCAGATTATGGGTGATAAGGCGAACCATGGTCGAAGTAAGAGATCAGGAGTTTTAGCACTCACCTGAACCGAAGCGATGATGATCCCGACTCAAAAATTTGATCGTGATTGCTCTTTCTTCTTGACCATCATCACCTATAATGCGCCCACCGTCGCCTTCAATACCGGAGAAGGAGTTCTTGTTCAGCGCGTTGAAAGAGTCGCAGAGGCTAGATGGACGGATGCCTCTGCAAATGAGGACTCCAGTTCTAACTTTTGGGCCAGATCTAGGATGGGTCGAATGTGCAATGGGGAAGACGCGGTGAGTATTCATTCTTAGCCTAAACTGCATTTTTTGACGGTGATATGCTGTTAGAGTTCTTGCCCAAGTTGAAGGGAAAATGGTCAAGCCCCAACCAGAACGACCGTTCGAAGGCTCAATTACCATCCACTCCGAAATCTCGCCCATGGCTTCAAGTGACTATGAACCAGGCCGGTAGGTATGTGGTGTCTATCGTTGCACGAGCGACGCGTTTGAACGCGCAAAAAGGCCATCGGACGAAGAAGTCACTATCACGCGCATGCTCGACAAGGTTTTAAAGAGAAGCGACGCTGTGGACAAGGAGTCTCTCTGTATATTGGCTGGTCAGCGAGTGCGTTGCCTTATTTTTCTACTGAATTTCTGTGGGATTGTTATCTGATGCGCATATAGGTATGGCATATACGCTTGACGCTGCACTTCCTCGCCGACGCAGGAAATCTTCTTGATTGTGCATGTCTGGCCGGTATGGTTGCTTTGAAACACTTCCGCCGCCCAGAGGTCGAAGTTATCGGTGACGAAGTTACGGTGGTGAGTTGCACCGTGTACGATGTCTGTTAACAGTCATTCAATCCCTCGTGTAGCATTCCCCCAGCGAACGAGCCCCTGTGCCTCTCGCGATTCATCATTCACCATACTGCTTCACTTTTGCTTTCTTCCCGGATCCTACAACGGCACCAGTCCTTGATCCCTCACAGCTGGAGCAGCGTTTGAGCGCCGGTCTTATATCCATCGCACTGAACGCACAGAAAGAGATATGTGTGCTTCAAAAACTTGGCGGGGTGCCACTTGGCACAGACGACATCTTACAATTGGTCGACATCGCTGTGACGAATGCAAAAGAGACGCACAAGCTTGTGGAGGATAGATTAAAGGAAGATTGGGCTACTCGCAAAGTCGAGGTCAGATAGTGGGCCATCTTGCACTCTTTGTAGGAAAACGGTGCGTCAATTTGAATATGTTACAAGGGCTAGTACTGAAAACTATAGCTTAGAAATTTCGTCCATGTGTATGTACATAGTAATGCAAATGCTCGAGTTCTTAATCGACCAGTTTAAGCCGTGGCGATGGTGCTCTTCAAGCCCTTGATGGAAGGGGAGAAGAAGTATTCTCCACCGCGAGGAACAACGAAGGCTGGCATAGTCAGGAGTTTCTGCTCGTTGAGAGGGTCAAGCCCTGACATCTCACGAACGCCCTGGCCAATGATAGGGTCCAAACTAGCAAGCAGATGGGTCAGATTTTGTTCTGGAAGAATTTAGGCGCCACCTACCCAGGATCCTCGGGCTGAGTCTCGAAAGGCGGGAACGTCTTGGTGTTCGCCCAACCTGGAAGTCGTCGTCAAACTTTGGTCAGATGCTAAAAATGTGAACTCACTCTGCTGGATGAACTGGAACCCGTTGGTTAGGCTGCTCTGGTAGCACGCGAACAGGAGCCCACGGTCGTGCAGCGTCTTGCCCTCTTGTTTCTCTTTTGCAGTAAGCTCAGGCCCAAACTGCACTCCGCGGCGCATAATGCGGCGACTGTCGATGTCAATAGGTGCTCTGGGTGGCGGGGGCACCTCCAAGTCGTCGCGCGGGTTCGTCTTGCGAACGTGTGCCGCGAAAGGGCATCGCAACTGAGAGTTGATCTCGCCGGCGAATTCGAAATCGTTGTTACGCTTCGGGTCAGCGGCCAGAGCGGGGTCGTCTTTGAACGGGGCGACATCGATAGGTGCACCGCTCTTCCACCTACCGACCATACGCGCTCCCAGGAGCTCACTGCCTTCCTCTGGCTTCAAAGCCTTCCCATTACCGTCTTTTGCCAGAGGGTTCTTGGTCAGGAAATCGTTGAACTCGGGTACTTCCTGGAATAAGTAGCGGAAGGATAAGAAGCTGCCGTCTGTGGCCCAATCTGGCCTGAAGTCTGGCCTGATGTCCAAGGCTGGATCGCCTGTGTGGCCGGTAAGGAGTACACCAGCGTCAACAGGCTTTGGGCCAGGGTTGATGACGGTGTCGAATCCTTTGATAGTGGGGTTCGAAATTCCGTCGAGGAAGCCAAAGCTGGGTGTGATTGTTAGTTTCTGGTGCATCTGACGATGATGACACACTCACTGTTCGTGGCCGGACTCATCGCCTGGCCGGACGTCTCCTCGGATGGTGATAATCTCCTTGATGCTAGTTTGGGGAGTACCGACACCGAAGATGAGCGCGATCTCGAGCTTCTTCTTCTCCAGAGTCAGGATGCTGTCCCCGGAAATGAGGAAGACACCGTGGATGTCTTTCAGGAATGCAGGGTCCCAGTCAGGCAGTGTGCCATCTTTGTTCGCGGGGTCACCGAGGTTGGTGATGGCGTCCTTTTTCTGTCCGACAACGAAGGGGTCTTGGGCTCCGCCTGCTGCTAGACCTGTGTCGTCAATCCCTAGCTATTGGGAAGACTTGACATCAGCCTTTGTCTCTAGGATAGCGTCTAGCAACCGACCTTGACAAATCCTTGGTGGGAGAAGGAGATGTTGACCCCGGAAAGTGTGAGTAGGCCGGGTAGCTTCTTCTTCTTGTGGTCATCAATAGCCTTGCGGTCCTCAAGGACACCAGCAACTGTCTTGACCAGAGGGATAAATTTGTTCAAGTCTTTCCTGAATCTGGCAACATCAGTGATGTCGAAGAAGACGTAGAGCTGAGTCTTCTTCGGGAGGCCGCTCCTAGATGAGCACGGTATTCTGTAAGTGTGTGCCGCCACTAGTGACAAAGTGTACTTACAGAATGTCGCCTTGGATGTTCTTAAGATCAAGAGGAGCCGGTGCTGGCGGGGGTGCTTGAGTAGTAGCCATGGTGAATATTCGATATACTTGTGGGCTTCCTTAGCCAACAACCTTCGGTTTTATAGCATTTCGGGTCGCCCTCTGCACCTCCTCCAGAACCGTTGTTGACGAGGATTCCGTAATCATTACCGCTGGAGTTTAGGATCCGTCTCGACTCCTCATAACTCCGAAAGGCCAGGATATGCAATGCGACGAGTCTTCAGCGCCTCAGCAGGAGAACCAGTCGAACGGTTATACCATTGTTCCCCATTCGACTATCCGAAATTACGGGCTATCAATGAGTACGTATGTAAGATGCAAAGTTGCAGTGTTTTTACTCATTGATGTTCCACTGTTTGATTCACCACCAAGGGGACTTCCGGACAATAACATTTGGCGCCATGGAGAGCGATAACAACATCTAAAAATAGCTCAAAGAAACCTATTTATAGCCAGAGTGGCATTCTCCGTTCAGCGTTTACGGTGGAATCGGAAGGAATGAAGGGCTTGATGAAATCACCACAGGCTGATTGGCTGTGCGCTTCGGTAAATGCAACGGTAATATCAGAATGAGTGCCCTCAGTGGATCTGAACAATAACCATGTACTGAGGACTACTAACGCAGTGAAAACTGCTGGAACCACTGCTTGCTCGTGCAGTAGCTATCATAGGCACTATACCTGAATTTGTCTTGAATTTTACTTCCCTTGCCACCACCGTTGGACATCGGCGGTGATTCTGCCAAGGTCTTTATGGGCCCTTGCAAGGCCGTGTCGTCACCGCTGTCTTCTTGCGCAGTGGTCGGTGGCTCCATATGTGCTCTCAAAGTGGTACCCCACATGCACTGCCAACAACCAATACATGCTACCGCCCACTTAGATCCCGTCTCGATCCTACGGTACTAATCTTGGACGCACGCAGCCGCCTGGGGCAAGCGTACGAATGACGACTAGATGAAGCTATATCGCACCATGGAGAGCTTCACATTCGACTTACTTGCACTGGATTTACCAAAGTGTTCGACAGATTCAACATTACCTGTCTCAACAAGCCGGCGGGTATGTACTAAACTTTACTGCATCCCTTTCTGTCATTGTACGCGCATCAAGATATGCATCATGGTATTATGTACAGTCAGTTCTTCAAAGAATACGTAGTCTCGCTCTCGGCAGGCGTGCTGTTATCCATATCAAGCAAATTGTCCAGTATTCTCTTTCCTCTCTCATGGGAGTCTTTAAATCGGGGTTCTCTCATCCACTGTAATCCGTGTTGAAGTACATTTCTCGCCCTCGAGGATCCCCCTTCGGTGCTTCCCAAAGTCGCGTGAAGGGTGGCCCGTTTTGCAACTGAGCTGTATGTCCCACAATGTAGGATATTGGAGTTGTAGAACACAGTATCCCCGGCTATGTAAGTATTTATTATCTTAGAACCATTCAGTGGAATTGAGGGATACATATGCTGTAGAGTAGTGCGTATCGACATCAGAAAAGTGTGATTGAGTTATATAGAGCTGTGTAGCTCTATATAGGTCCATAGCACTCATAGCAAAGGGTACCCTATATATAGCATAGGCACACAGCTATATAGCAACTGGCTGTCAATATATAGTACTTGTTGTGTAGGCCACTGCGTTGCATGGCAATACAATCTTTTACGCCCTTTCGATATTTTGGCTTCTATAAATACAAAAAAAATTCTGTTGGTGTGATTTTCTGTTTGCTTGATTGCCCCTGAAAATCCGCATCTAATGGTATAGTTTTGTTCAAAATCTGCTTGTGGGATGGAGTTCAATTGAATGATCTTACTAGGATAACATCAGAGATTGATGCCAGCCACAGTAAATGTTGAATAACTTCATCCACAAAATTGCTATGGTACTGATAGATACACCATTTGATTGGCCTTGTAATAATTCATTGACTGATGTAAATTAGTGATAAAATTGTCCAGGTATTGTGTCTTTATTCTGGCAAATAGTGTGCTCTGCCTGATATTCATGAGTGTGATCAAAAATCTATATCATTTGAGGCCTAATTAAAAGGCAAATTGAATGGTGCATATATCAGTACCATAGCAATTTTATAGACAAAGTTATTCAGCATTCACGGTGGCTGGCATCAATCTCTGATGTTATCCTAGTAAGATCATTCAATTGAACCCCATCCCACCAGTGGATTTTGGATAAAACTATACCATTAGATGCGTACTTTTATGGCCAATCCAACAGAAAAATAATGATACCAAATGGAAATTTATTCAACAAGATATGGTCTAGCTGTGCAGAGAGCTCATGGAGAAATGATGGCATCACAAGTATTTTCCCAGGCGTAATGAAAAGGTGGACATTTTTTGATGGCACTCTGTGGGCCGTAATGAACTCTTTTTACTTTGTAAAAGATTGTAATCCAATTGTTCTCCACAGAGAATTCTATGTGCTGCCGTGAATGTGGGTGTGGAATGGGAATCAGCTTGACGTGGAAGAGGGGCCAAAGTTGAGAATGAGGTTGCAAGTGTCAAGGGTGAGGGAGATGGCAATGTGAATTTTTTTAGTAGTAATACATTCCATGTATTAAATAGTTACCATTTTCAACACCAAGACAGAGAGCAGTGTGGACAGAGGACAGTGGTGCAACAGTGGTGAACAAAATGAGTAACGTCAGTAAAGAGATTTGAGATTGATGATGGGAGCCATCAAAAATGGAAACTCTTTCCCACGGGATGCAGAAAGTGGACATTTTGATGGCAACCATTTCTCGGTCTACAACACTCTTTTTACATACGTAAAAGATCGTAACTCCATAGCTCTCAGTAGCCAATCGACTCTGCTATATAGTGATACCTAGGGCATCCTAAAAAGGTAGGGAGGCAGGACCACTGGTCAATCATAGCACTGTCTAACACTGCAACAGGCGTAGCAAAAGATTTGAAACATATTATGATTGATTCAAAGTATTCTAATTAATACATGTAATGACTATAGAATGCGGTGGATATTGTACAAAATTCTAGTAAGGGAGATGGACTGGGTACAAGTATGAATCATGAGCGAGGACAGAAAAACAAGGATCTGTTGATACGAGAAATAGGGTTTGAGTGGCTTGCTTGAAAGAAAACACAAATGCTTACCATCAACAATGTGAATCAAGCGCGATTTGCTTCTGTCAGCGCCACAGTCATGACATGGCATGGTAATTTGTGACAGCAAGGGCAAGTTCCAAAGTCATTGGTCAAACGTCGCTGGTTGGTTGTCCGAAGTCACGTTGGTGACATGGCGGCATAGAATGTTGGTATGTGCAACTGGAGTGATGAGAGTGAGCGACTGCCAGCAAGTAATAATAGAAGGTATGATGTACCTTGAACAACCCTCTCCACGTGTTGTGCTCCCCATCTCTTGACATGGCATCCCACAGCTGGTCCGTGCTCAAGTCATCAACAATTGCATCCGTTATGAATCAAGCATGTGGAGGGTAATGGCGTCAATGATGTTGGCAAGCGAGAAATGGTGGTGACCACAACACTTGAGGATGTGTGACGTGGCAGAAAAGGAGGACAGCGACAAGCTGTGCTGGATGGTAAACGAAGGAAGAAAGAAGACTTAGAGTGTTTAACTTTAACGGTTGTGGCAGCTTTCACAAGTGCATGTGACCATGACACCCAGCTGGGAGTTTGAAAAGTGCGTTGCGAACTTGACCATTCGTCACGTGTCGGTCAAGTTCGCAATGCACTTTTGACCCCTATCTATTTTTAGGCCACCAACTCCCATTGCCCCTCACACCACATGCATTGGTTGTGTGTTGGGTGTATATCTTTTCTCTACATACCTATATAAATGAGTGACAGACTATTACATAGCAGCCACTTGCTGCTAGCCAATGCTATAGAATACTATATAGCTTGTCATTGGTCTATAGAAGCTATGAGATGTTACGATCTTTTACGTAATTAAAAAGAGTTCATTAGGGCCCACGCCGCACGGAGTGCCATCAAAAGTGTCCACCATTCCTTGTCCCCTGGGAATATTTCCTTGATGCCATCAATTCCGCCCTCTTTCCTCAGGCTTAGGTTTGTTCTTCATGACTGCCATCTACCCTCACCGAGAGGTGCGATCACGCATCTATATTGGAGGAAAAAAAGGTATTCTATTCGTTTCTAACAACTTACGCACACACTGACGTGCCCTGATCTCACAGGTCAACCCTTTTTTGGGGGGTAGACTCAAGCTCGAGTTGCCTGTATCTCGAAGGAATAACAAGGCGCAAGTGCGAAGGGGATGAACCTGAGGAGAGGCCAGTGTAGTGGGGGACCCGTAAGGTAAGTAGCACACAGATCAGGCGTTGATGCTGACACGTTCAGCACAGTTACGGCCCCCGCGGCGACCTACCCAGCACCACGAGCCCCACTTCCCCGTGAGCACCCTCCTCGTCCATTGCGTCGTTTTGGACCGCCTCCCTCGCCGGCTCTTCTTGTCCCACCTCGCATCGGCTCCCTTCGAGGCCCGTGTTCCGCCGTCGTCTGGCCCCCGCCCGCGTCGATCCGAACTTACCCACCATCGCCCAGGTCCCATTTGAGTAGTGTGACCGGGCTTGAACAAGCTGCCGCAAGGCTCCACCCACCGCCACAAGGGCGGCCCATGCCCTCAACTGCGGCCGACTAGCCATCCCTGCACACACTGCATACTGCATTGCCGGTGCGGCTGCAGGAGGGTGTGCACGAGATGCACCGCTCTGTCACTACTTTGCTGGTGAATGGCCATGCTCACAGAGGACGAGAACGAGGTGCGACTGTGAAACCGCACTGCAGTTCTTTTGGCATCGCGTCTCGTCCCGACCCTCGACGGTGCCCTCGCCTGCACCAGCAGATGCGGACATGCTCTGCGGTAGGGGGAGTTATGTATCCCTCACAGGTGTGGACGAGGTTGAGCATCCTCGTCCCCGCTGTTGCCGTCCTGTTGGTTCGTTCGTGCATATCGACGATGGGGCTAGTATGCAGCTGACACACAGCACCTTGAACAGTGCAAAGGGAGCTGCCCACGGACGACAGAGCAACGCAGCTGACCCAGGAGCAGCCGCTATCACTGTGCTCGAAGCAGGAGAGAATGGGACGTCACGGAAGGGGATACATGCGCAATGCGATGCAAACAGGGAGTGCAAGATACGGTGCAGTCAATTGACTGTATCGCAACGTGCTCCCTCAATGCAATCGCTATGCACGTACCCAGCAGACAGAGGGCAGGACCCACTGCAAACAGGTTAGGGTTCTGTGATTTCCTCCTTTGCGCATGCCCTACACCAGCATCATCCCATATCTGACCGGGCATGCTTGAATGTTATGAATAGAATATGTGTTTTACAACTACTTAGTGTAAATAAAGTATATATATGCTTTCACAAAACTGTCATCCAAGCATTGAGTGAGTGGCGAGCCATCTAGCAAAGCCAAAACGTATTAACAAGCATAAAACTCTATGGATAGCATATTATTCACCAAAGTAATCCTACGTAAAAGATCGTCTTGCCATGCAAAGCAATGGCCTACAAACCAAGTTATAATACCTTACGTAGACACTACTGTACCATTTCGAATTGTTTTGCATGGGGTGTGACCTGTGACCGCCCCACTGAAATTTGAATTTCGGCGGAGGGCTCCTGGACCTGTGACAAATACCAAATTTCAGCGGATTTCAATTTTTCTTACTGAAGACCATTGGAGCTAGTGTAGTTCGAGTGCACAACAAAGCATAGAGGATTTGCACATATTCTTATAACATTTTTTTTCATTACAGTATTTACAGGCCCCTAGAGTGTTAATTACCGGCAAAAATTGGCCACTTTCCAGGTACTATGTCACGGTCAGCCAATCTGGATGTGACCCGGGACATGAGCGAATTTCGGCGGATGTGGAGGGGTCCGTTGAGATGCTGGCTACCGGCTCAACACAAACACAAAACAAACACCTAGTGGAGCGAGATTACTCTGAATCGAGCGACACCCCCAACCACTAGACACGCAGATTGTAATTTATATGAACTAGACGCCAGAACCGTATCAGTTCTTGTTTGCAACTTGTTTGGTGCGCGGAAGTTTAAGATTTTCAAATCTACAGTACTTGGTATGTATGTAGGCTTAAACACGCAGTAATTAAACGTTGTGCTCCAGGGTTTGAAGAGTCGTTGGTAATAACCGCGGAAACTCCAGAGGGACATATATTGCTGAAATGTCTTGGCGACAAATCGAACTTTGGGACGAAGGCACTCTCGGTGAGTCCTTAATATGTGCGGCTCTCGATTGAACACACACACACGTAGCTCTCGGCGAGCACTCAAACTCACAGCTGGACTCGGCATCTGCAGACTATGATCGACCGCGGATGGTCTGAAAGAGGTATATTGGTGAAGACAACCGTTCTCGTAGTGTCACACTTGGCCAAAAGAGCTTGAGGTGAGCCACGGTCTCTAAGGAACACGCGGGCACTCAAGTTTCTGGGGCGTTTGCTAGATCGCGGATTGCTTGATTTTCATTGAGAGTTGGGACGGTATTTATACTGTGCTACGGTGACTTTACGGATATTTCGGACATCAGACAATTGGAGAATTACAAAGGAAACAGACACATGATAAAGAGAAATGCTTGGGTATATGGGCTGGGCCCTATTTCCGCAAGGCAACGGAGACTGCCAAGGGTGATTTATAAGAGTCATGCGCGCACGTTCATATGGTTTGTGTATTTTAGAACGCACGCTAGACCGTTTTTACTCCTCTAGACCGCGCACATTGGATGCGCGCATGCTTATTCGTCTATATTGCACCATCTTAGGCCTTCGGAAAGTGCTCCGCAGTGTTAAACACCTGATTGCGCAGGTGTAACATCGGTGTAACTATCCGGATACCACTTATCATGGATGTTAGCGCACGCGGGACTTCCCTGGGAATGTGTGCGGAATACTCTGTTGCATCATTCTGAGGTCACCCCGGTAAATGCCAACCATCAGGAAAAACGGGATTTGCTAGTTGTCGTTAAGTAGTATATATTAACAGGGTTCCAGATAATTCCTGACAATAGTGTAACTATAGTTGTCACTTTCAGTAATTGACACTAAATTGTTCTCAGTTATCTGGACACCGATTAGTGAACAGCAACATTTGCTAGGAATACTCAATCTTGACCAGCCCAGAACTTTTTGCTGGATAATCTCATTTGATTACTTATCACGAGCGATAACTTATAAAATCTTTACTAATAAGCGTCAAATCTAATTTTCATTACACTGAGTCACTGAAATCTAATGATAATGTGATTAGGCATCTGGAACTACTGCCGCGCGGATGCGGGCAATAGTACCATTGCATTCGGTGAGCTGGGACTGCATGTCAGCGAGCTGGGCCTTGGTCTCCATAAGCTCACCCTTGACCGTCTTGAGCTCGGTCTCAGCCTCAGCGCAAAGGCGGCGGTCCTCAACGCCATCCCAGTGTGCCATCTTGCGGTGTTCCGCCTCGTCCTTACAAGCCGCCTTGCTCTTCGACAGACTCTCGAGCATCCATGTACTCCACGCGGCCTGTTTGCGCAGACAGTGAATGATGGTGTCAGCATTTTCACGAGGCGAGAATTTTTCGTAGTCGGCGTCGGTCTTGAATAAGGCTGCAGAGGTGTAAGTGACTGATGTGTGTTTGAGTGCAGAAAAACTTACCAGGTTCGTGCGCAATCAACGTATCCTCAGACTCATTTGCAAACTGGACCTGAGTCTCTTCGTCATCAGCCATAGCACCGGGGTCGTACGTGTCTTCCATCCTAGCCACAGTGCCTGGGGGAATTTCTAAGAATTTGAACGACGGTTGGGAGTCTTCGACGATCTCGTAGTTCATGGCAGGCGGGTGATTTTCCTTGTCGGAATCGGAGTCACTCGGACTCACTCCCAGCAACCGAAGTCACTGAATTGCAAAGAAAAACATGAGCACAAAAAGAAGTACATTAAGAATAATGACAATCATACCATAAGTGGGCGGCGCTGACACAGCACCAGTTTCCGAAGAAGATGGTCCTTGAAAAAGACACTTTAGCTCTTTGGCCGACTTCGTGTTGCGTGCTCGGGCGCAGCGTTTCAGGGCAAGGCGGTCACTCTTGCAAGGAGAGCCTGACGAAGAACCAGGGCTACAATGCATATCCAACACACTCCTTGCGGCGACCTGGGCGCGTTTGCGACTAGCGCTAGGTGAGCTAAAGGGAGACATGTGCGTGCTAGGCGCACAGCAGAAGAACTTGTTAGCCTAGATTAGCGACAATTTGCCCAAAAAAAATCGCACCTGCAAGTCTGTTCTCTGGCGTGTTGTCGAAGGCAGGACAAAGAAAAAACCTAGAAGGATGAGGTTAGTCTGTGTATCGTTGAAATAAGGTTTTGGTGCTTGAATACGAACCCATGGATATTGCTTACACATTTTGCATCCGTTGATGCGCCCCTGTTCAGCCAACTAGTGCCATATGTCGAAGCCCGCGCCTTACGCAACATCCAGATGGAATGTTCAATCTCCTATGCATGTGGATATGCGGTGGTGATCAAGACTCGTCAGGAAGCGCGAGGTGAATGTGTTGTCAAAAGGGAGAAGAGTCCCTTCGAGTTTTCCAATCCGGAGTGTGGACACGAGTGACATCGTGACTATGCAAAACTGGCAGGGAAAGAATCTGTTAGAGACAAAGCTCAAAGCCCACTAGACTGCGTACCTAGCACAGATTCCCCTCTCAATTGGCGCTATTGGGCCTGATCCCCCTGCCTTATGTAGTTTGGTGATTCAGATGTGAGTTGACACTCTGCGAAGGGCGCTGGATTGACCATTGATATATCTGCCTGATCACTGGGTTAGTTTACCATCCCAAGGCATACCAAATGACGCACTGCATACAAAAATGGTGTTTTGCTGCTGGTATACAGCATCAGAGATGAAGAGGATGGCGGCAGCAGGAAGAGGACAGGTGGGAGCAAAATCAACAAAGGTGCGATGTGATGAGGATATTATTTGTCAGTGTTTACCATCACCAGCTCTCACATGCATGAACACGCCATACGTCCCCTTCATCATCCATGAACCACCATCTCCCTCTCTCCCGTGTTCCTTGAGAGAACGACTGACAACACCCTGACCCCACTACCAACACCTGGACCGCAAGCACCTGGTCCTCGTCATCACGCGACAGTCGACAAGAAGTGTCAGGGCACATTCTCGTGTCCAACCCTATCTGTAAGCTATCCCCTTATGGACTCCTATGACTCCCACACCTATCCTTTGGTATGCTCCCACACCTGTCATATTACTCATCCTATTCTATTGATAGTTTGTCTTACCAACCAGTACCCAGATATAGAAGTAGTTATTTATATCTTCATGTATATATAGGGTCCTGGAGTCATTGTAGGACTCCAGCTTGGTTATCAAATTGGTCTCTGGGCTTTACTTCTCTCTGACTTCGGTCGATTCCTGACAAGAAGGGCATTTCGGTTCATGTGGACATTGTGGGGAGTGACGCACAGACAGCAGAGCGTGGAAGCTCGGACATTTGTCCTTGACTTCAATCTGCTGTCTCTCAGTTGTCTTTTCTATGTGCAGCCATTATTAAATTAGAGAAGTACATTTTTCTACTACACCAGTGTACAATACTGAAAGCGATCCGAAAATCGGTTTACTAGGAATTCAGCTGCGTCATCTAGCACCGTGCTGGACTTCCATGCTGCAGGCGCAACAGGTCCGAATACAGGTATTAGGTGGACACTCTGGCTGATGAGATCGACTGGGACAACACTTGCGACTCTTTGTCCCTCAGCTGTTTGAGGAGAGATCTTGTACATTCCATGTGTCTGCGAGGGACGAAGCCTATCAAACGGTGTAAACCACTCAACATAGGCACAACCATAGACGCTTGAATCATGCATCAACCTGGGCAACTGCCCAAGTGAAGGGATGCATCCAGATGGGCAGTTGCCCAAGGCTTGGGCACTGATGCATGGGGCCCCTGGCTGGTGTAGTGACCCATGATTTATGCATGATTTTGGGCAACTGCCCACTGTGACCCTCACCCTGTCACATAGGTCACCAATTTTGATGGCCAGAGCTGATGGCCATGATGCCAGACCTGGTGACCTCAAAATTCCCACAGTCACTAAAATCACATGGGCTCATCAAAAATGATGGCCAACCTTGAAAATTCCCACGCTTGGTAAAACACCCTAGACTGATAGCCCATCAATGATAATGGACCTTTTTTTTTGACAGAAGCCATCAAATCTAATCAGGTGCCCCGGAAATCACCAAATGGCTAGACCTAGGGGGTTCAGAACTTTGGGTGAAAATTCCCACGCCAGCTGGGCTCACACTAAAATTACTGAAAAATGCAGAAAAATCAGAAACCTAGGTCAGTGTTTGAACCACTACCAAATTCGGCCTGTAGCAGCCTGTAGGGCGCCTTTTTTAATTCTAAAAATAGATTCAAGCCGGAGTTTTTGAATATGAAAGTTGGTATTTTTGGACGATTTGGGTACCATTCTGTAGCAAATTTCGACGTGATTCCAACACACATATTTCTGAAGCGGTGCGTTCAGCGGTTGTTTTGCTATTGAGGATATAGTGTGCCCATCAGAAGCGAGCCACTCACCTGTATCTCACCCATTTCTCCATATTTCCGGACGATCTTGGTACCATTCTGTAGCTATTTTAAGGCCGCTCCTGATGGATACTCCATCACCGTGGCGCACTAAGCCGATGCTTCGCTATTTATGGAATAGTGATATTTCGCAAAATGCGCCACAGAGCCATATCTTGCTCATTTCTTCGAATTTCCGGACGCCTCAGGTACCATCTGGTAGCTATAATTAATGTGATTCCAGCGCATATTTTATCATCACGGAGCGCTAAGCCGTCGCTTTGATATTAAGCAAACAGTGATATATAATAAAAGTGAGCCACTCACCCTGTATCTTGCCCAATTCTTTATATTTTTTGACGCTTGTGGTACCATCTTGAAGCTAATTTTCACCCGATTTCAACGCATATTTTACCCTGGCACTGCGCCAAGTGGTTGCTGTGTTATTGACTAAATGGCTCACACTAGAAAAACACATCAAGTAGGAATTGCATGGCCTATAGTCAACGCTTTTGGACGCTCTTGGTACCCACTTGTAGCGATTAATGAGGGGAATCCAACGCACCTATTTATATATCAGCGCGTCAATTCTAGGCCTTGGAATCATCAAAACAGTGAATATTGACTGATATAGAACTAATTTGGCATTTGTATGAGCTATACTTGACCAATTTGTGCGCTATTGGGACGAGCTTGTAGCTCTCATTTGCACGCTTCTGACGCATATTTTACATTTTTAAGGCACTCAGTATGCCCCTCAGAATCTCATAATCAATTGATGTACCCTATTTAGCCTCATTCTGCTAACAGCATTGGTCTATCACTGTGTAGACTACCATATAGTCAGGTCTATTAATATTGACAGCCTTATATCCTTCTGTTATTAGGTTCCAGGTATTAGATCTATAAAATTACAGAAGCTGTAACTAAACATATCAGAATACTTATAAGCATTTCAGAATTTGTGCATAGTAGACAACACATGTATGAGTACAGTAGTACACATTAGTGTTGAGCTGTGGTATAATTCACTGTGTGTTGAAATATAGTCTGGGGGTACTCCCCTTCTATATTCTCAGAGATTCCTGTTATATCATGTTGCTCAGCTATACCAGCAGTAGGTCAGGTCTGCAGCATATTGATGAAGCATGCCAAGGGCCTCTGACTGTCATCCATATCATTGACCACTAACCAATTGCCCATCAGTTTGAGGAGAGTGTATTATCAAATCATAGTTGCCAGAAAATGGTGGCTCAGCTAGTATCAGAAGGACAGAATCTCAGAGCAGTGCATGAAGTGATAGATAAATCTGAACACCATCAACTAACTGTCTACTACATTAGTCCAAACCACATAGTACTAAGTTTATGAAAAATTACTATTTGATATATGAATGTATGATGGATGATAAAGGTATAATTGAACACTGTATGATTCTTGGGTATCACAGTTTGTACTGCATGAATCAGACTCTTGGGTACAGTATGAGCAAGCTACTAGATCTAAGATTGTACAAGGTAGACTCAATGCTTTGAAAATGTAAAATGTGCGTCAGAAGCGTGCAAATGAGAGCTACAAGCTCGTCCCAATAGCGCACAAATTGGTCAAGTATAGCTCATACAAATGCCAAATTAGTTCTATATCAGTCAATATTCACTGTTTTGATGATTCCAAGGCCTAGAATTGACGCGCTGATATATAAATAGGTGCGTTGGATTCCCCTCATTAATCGCTACAAGTGGGTACCAAGAGCGTCCAAAAGCGTTGACTATAGGCCATGCAATTCCTACTTGATGTGTTTTTCTAGTGTGAGCCATTTAGTCAATAACACAGCAACCACTTGGCGCAGTGCCAGGGTAAAATATGCGTTGAAATCGGGTGAAAATTAGCTTCAAGATGGTACCACAAGCGTCAAAAAATATAAAGAATTGGGCAAGATACAGGGTGAGTGGCTCACTTTTATTATATATCACTGTTTGCTTAATATCAAAGCGACGGCTTAGCGCTCCGTGATGATAAAATATGCGCTGGAATCACATTAATTATAGCTACCAGATGGTACCTGAGGCGTCCGGAAATTCGAAGAAATGAGCAAGATATGGCTCTGTGGCGCATTTTGCGAAATATCACTATTCCATAAATAGCGAAGCATCGGCTTAGTGCGCCACGGTGATGGAGTATCCATCAGGAGCGGCCTTAAAATAGCTACAGAATGGTACCAAGATCGTCCGGAAATATGGAGAAATGGGTGAGATACAGGTGAGTGGCTCGCTTCTGATGGGCACACTATATCCTCAATAGCAAAACAACCGCTGAACGCACCGCTTCAGAAATATGTGTGTTGGAATCACGTCGAAATTTGCTACAGAATGGTACCCAAATCGTCCAAAAATACCAACTTTCATATTCAAAAACTCCGGCTTGAATCTATTTTTAGAATTAAAAAAGGCGCCCTACAGGCTGCTACAGGCCGAATTTGGTAGTGGTTCAAACACTGACCTAGGTTTCTGATTTTTCTGCATTTTTCAGTAATTTTAGTGTGAGCCCAGCTGGCGTGGGAATTTTCACCCAAAGTTCTGAACCCCCTAGGTCTAGCCATTTGGTGATTTCCGGGGCACCTGATTAGATTTGATGGCTTCTGTCAAAAAAAAAGGTCCATTATCATTGATGGGCTATCAGTCTAGGGTGTTTTACCAAGCGTGGGAATTTTCAAGGTTGGCCATCATTTTTGATGAGCCCATGTGATTTTAGTGACTGTGGGAATTTTGAGGTCACCAGGTCTGGCATCATGGCCATCAGCTCTGGCCATCAAAATTGGTGACCTATGTGACAGGGTGAGGGTCACAGTGGGCAGTTGCCCAAAATCATGCATAAATCATGGGTCACTACACCAGCCAGGGGCCCCATGCATCAGTGCCCAAGCCTTGGGCAACTGCCCATCTGGATGCATCCCTTCACTTGGGCAGTTGCCCAGGTTGATGCATGATTCAAGCGTCTATGGTTGTAGGGCTGCACGCCGTACCCGTTTTTACGGCCGTATATATGGTTGACGGGATCAACCGTAGCCGTCCCGTTGGTGATCTGGGTACCTTCTCTGACGGTACGGTTACGGACGGTAAAAGACCGTATCACACCGTATTTTCCGGCCGTCGACGGCCGTAAATACGGCTATACGGTTTGTAAAGTTGATTAGAATAAGTTTGAGCCGTGATTCACAATGAAACGCAATCAATCTTGCAAGACAACTCATCGTTATCTATATATCATCTCGTTGTCATTCGGCTTGTACCTCCATTCTACCTTGGTTGCATTTATCTTTCTTGGGGTGAACCTCCATGGGTACATGGATGAAGATTGTGTTTCTTACACTGTTTCTATGCTCAAGAAACAATGTACCTGTTTCACGATGCACTCACTATGAGCTATCTCCCCTGATCACACAGTCTGCGGGGCTAAATTTCTTGATTAGTTATAACAATGACATCATATTAAATTAGCGCCCATTTGAAAAGCATCCACCTTTCGAAAATTGAGATTCAGACACATTTTTTATGGTTGTTGGGCGGGCGTTTGAGGATTTGCGTAGCAACCAGCCTTCAAAAATCCCGACAGAATCGCCTGCATTTTTCGTAACAAACAAGTACTTAAGCCTGTACTTGCACTGAGAAGGAGCGTAAGATCATGGCAGCCCTCTCCTCTCCTTCTGAGAACTGCGCATTAGACCCAGAAACTGGAAAGCTCAAGGATGCGGCTGACATCCTTTTCTATGGATCTGAAACTGACACCA
The DNA here is from genome assembly GCA_013368295.1 of Psilocybe cf. subviscida. Taxonomy (NCBI): domain Eukaryota; kingdom Fungi; phylum Basidiomycota; class Agaricomycetes; order Agaricales; family Agrocybaceae; genus Psilocybe; species Psilocybe cf. subviscida. Next base: position 1,991,570 of record JAACJJ010000029.1, on the reverse strand, counting down.
CTCCTATTTCTAATGTCCGACTCGGACAGCCTACTCAAGAGGCAGGGCCATCTGCTACCAAAGGTATGTGTCATTTACAACAGAAATTATCGTGTATTTATGTTGGATTTTATTAGGACGCGGACAGAGGCCAAAGAAGATCTCGAGGCTTCAAGAATCCCTGGCTGCGCAGAAACTCGACGATGACGGCCTGCCTAAGCAATCACGAGCCACACACACCACAAATCGTCGACCCCAACCAAAGCGCCCCCGCGTTGATGATGGTGGTAGTGTCGGCAATGACTCTGGCGAAGACCGCGACTACGTTGAATCTACAGATGAAGACGATTCAGCTGAGGAAAGCGACTGCATCGAGATCACAAATCAAGAGGTATGTAATTCTTTTATCATTCCATTTATTTTCACTCATTAAATCTACACGATATGGACAGCTTGCTGATTCCTTACCATCCAAAACTATACCAGAAACGGGACGCGGGTCTGGAAAGCGAAAGAGAACAAAAACCGCAACCACGCGCATTGAAGAGGTTGAGGATGAAGACATTATGCGGGATCAGATACGACGTAAGAATGCTCTTGCCGCTGATAACAGTGCAGTCCTCGAAGAGATCACATCTGAGTCGAGTGGTTCCTCTCCGAAAAGTGTAAGTTTATATGATGGTCACTCGAATACTAAAAGATACGATTTTTGATTAGGGAAAACGAAACCCAATCTACTACTTTTACGAGGCTGTTGAGTGTGGTGCTGATGGGTCCCCCGGCAGCATTGGGGACAAGCATTATAAGTGCTTTCACAGTAATAAGAAAATCTTGACCATCACTAAAGCTATGAAGAGTAGCCTCAACGGTACGTGAACTTACTATAATACTCTATTTTCCTTTTCTTATCCCTGCTATAGGCCTCATTGGAAACCTCAAGACCTGCTCGCCACCTATGTACCGGATGTATCTTGCACTGAAAGAACGGCAAGAACATAAAGAAGGCAGTGCAATGGCGGAGGAGATAAGTATTGCTGCTGGCCGCATTCCTCTGGGTTCTTCCAAGGCTGCTGCATACCTTCGAGCACTTGAGCGAAAAACATCTAATCTGCCGAAATTGTTTGCTCAACAGGAGGCAAAGGCGCTGGTACGTGTTTTACATTATTTATCTACCTCACAAAATCTAAGGAAATAAATTAGGGTGAATGGGATCAGACAAAATTTGTCGATCTTCTTGCTTCGTGGATGATTGCATGTGACCAACCTTTTGAAGAGGTTGACAAGCCTGAATTCCGGGAGTTGCTCACCTACGTGTGCCACTCTGGCGCGTCCTTTACAATCCCAGGGCGTGAGGCAATGCGACGAAGTGTGATGAAGCTTGGAGAGGTGGAGCTTGAAGCAACCAGAGAGATGTTCACTGTCAGTATTTGATTTAATTTTACTCTGTGTTTCGATTCTGTTAACTCATTTAATTTAAGACATTGAAAGGGCGAATTAGCATCTCTCTCGACGCATGGACATCCCCTAACAATATTGCATTCCTGGGGATTGTCACTCATTACACCACAAATGATGGAAAGCTAGGTATGCAGATTACTTCACTCAATATCATATGACTGACTTCATTTGCTCAGAGGAGCTTCTCATTGATTTCCGCGAGCTTATTGGCGAACACTCTGGTGAAAATATTGCAGATGCGGTTTGGGAAACACTGACATATTACCAGATTGAGGACCGGGTGAGTCATGCTTTTATTTGACTGTATCCCATTCATTTACTCACCCGGGTCAAGATTATGGCATTTATGTTAGACAATGCAACCAACAACGACATGTTTGTTGATGGTATAGCATCCCGATGCCGAAAGGCAAATATTCCTTTCAATTCAGCGTGGTCTCGTCTCCGTTGCATGCCGCACACAATCCATTTGGCTGCTCTTAAGGTGTGTTACTCTTTGTTCTTAAAAAATTATTATTCTACTACATTGTCCGCTCATCTCTGCACGCAACAGCTTCTAGAGGCCATTGGTGCTGTCAGCTCCTCAGACAGCAAGAAGGCAGCAGCTCGTGGTGGGAACTACCAAGATAATGTAGTGCTATCACTGTCGGATGACGCCGACGAGATGGCAGAACGACAGGATGAGGAATATTACGAGGAGAGTACAGACGGAAATGGGTCTCTCATTGAAAAAGACAGAGTCCTGACGTCAGTTGACAAGGTAAGCCACTTGAAGTCAGCCAAACTATGTCTAATCACCAAAACAAACAGTTGCGCAAAATCATTCGGTCTATCCGCTCGAGTCCACAGCGGAAACGTACATGGCTAAATCAAGTTATGCAATCACTCAACGAGCAGGGCCTGGGTAGGGAAAAACAAGGACATATGCCCATTCTGGATGTCCGAACTCGATGGTCATCCATGCACCAGATGATGAGTGAGTTCACAAAAGATACATTAATTGATAACTCTTACTCACGCCCGTATGCATATCAGGCCGTGCACTTGAATTCAAGGACGACATTGACGCTTTTGCGCAGCACTTTAAGGATCTGCATGCGTCTGAGCTCTCCGAGCGTGATTGGAATGCAATCGAACTCGTGACACAGTGGCTGCATGCTTTCCGTGAAGCCACGACGCAAATGTCTTCAACAAAGAAGCCCATGCTGTCAACAACTCATGCAGTATTCCGTGGGCTTCAAGAAGAGCTCCGTAGAACAATCGCCACCCTCCCCAGCAACGTCAATCCACAAATTCGTGCTGGTCTGGTCGCTGCGCATCGAAAGCTTAGCGACTATTACCACACTTTCGATCAATCGCCCTTCTATACATGGGCCGGTAGTAAGTTGGTTTCCGTTGATTTCTTTGTATCATCCTTGCTGAGTTTCCGAATATTTAGTCCTAGACCCCCGTATAATGTATTCTGGTCTCAAGGATGATTATACAAGCGATTCCTCGCTTTTAGACTACCTGGAATCAGCAAAATCCGACCTTTCTCTCCACTACACTCTGTATTACGCTCATACCACTGCTGATCCACCAACACAAAGTATTTCATCAACCAGCAATGCAAGTATCAGCAAGCAAGCTGGTCCACCAAAATTCAATTTCACTGCCCGATATAAAAAACGCGACAGACACACAAGCGACGAACTTGAGGAGTACCTCAAGCTTCATCCAGAAGATTTCGACTCATGCGACCCCTTCGAGTGGTGGCTTGGACGCCGTGCACAGTTTCCTCGTCTCTACCGGCTTGCAACAGATGTCCTTTCCATACCTGGTAAGTTCTGATCATCAGTTTCCGTTGTACTTTGAAACTAAATTCTTGCCATTAGGCTCGGCTGTTGCGGTTGAGAGGGTATTTTCTGGAGGAAGGGATACTATCTCACTTCGTCGAGCAAGCTTACAGGCAAATACCATCCGTGCGCTTATGGTCGCAAAACACCGCCTTCGCCTTGCTCGAGAGCATGCCCTCGAGAGTTGAGTAGGTTACCCGCTTCTCGTTTAAATCCTACACATATCATACAATAAATTTAATTCAAATTTGGCAAGCCGTATCCGTATAAAACCGTATAACGGCCGTACAGACAGCCGTACCGTGCCGGTCGAAGGATTTTTTTTACCTATACGGGACGGCTTACGGCCTGACTGTATACCGTTCCCCGCCGTACTTTTACGGCCGTACACCGTATACGGTACGGCGTGCAGCCCTATATGGTTGTTATTCCTGCGGAAGGTTCTGAGTGTAAAATTCGCAAAATCGCGGATTTACAGGCGCAAACGAGTTGCAGCCTTCTCACCGTGACCCGGGATGGCTCAACAATTCGAAATGGTACAGTATGCCGTACTATGTCGGAAATTGTATATGCTACGTGATACTATGACAAAAATCACGCTTTTCTGATGGAGCCTGGCATATCCAATGGATCATCAAGAGTGAATCCAGAGGACTCTTCCCTCTGTTCCGGAGTCCTGGGATACTTGTGCGAGCGAGGGACGATGAGGAGACATGCCTCCTCGTACAAAGCCCTAGAATTAGTTCAATTCATTGTCAATTCACATTCAACTATTAATGATACTAACGTGTTCCACTGGACCTGGAGATAGTATTCATCAGTAAAACGTGATTTTCCCTATAGCCGGCCATAGCATCCCTGCTAAATGTCATAGCACATCATAGCATCTATAGATTTATATTGTTTCTATGTAGTACTATATAGCTCTACATAATATTTATCATAATGATATAGTTCTACATACTGATGGCTGCAGTACTGTCGACAATGTTCAGCACTGTGGGAAAAGTACCGACAAGACCCTAGCACGCTATAAGGTGTTCGGAACTTGTTGATGTGAACTCAGAGTTTCACTCTTTCACGTCAACCACCACTTCCACCTTGTTCAGCCACGTCGAGCCCGTGGCTCTTTCTCACTCATCCTCTTCCTTCCACCCTCCAAAGACACCACGCAACACTTGTTACGACCAACTACGGACTTCACAACTGACGGCACAACCCACGACTTGTGTCATCTTGCACCAACTCACAGCAGAACGACTCACTGGCACAACACCAACAACGACAACGACTGTCAACCCAATACCTTCCACCCAATCCCCACGCAGTTGCTCTCAAGCATCACCACAACAGTTCTGCTCCTGCCACGTCATCGCACCCGCCACATCATCACACCCGCCACGTCATCATGCATGCCACGTCATCACGCCTGCCACATCGTCGCGCTGTTGCTCTCAATCCTGTCTCCACCACATTGTAGTCACGTTGCACCTGGGCCCATTTTTGTTGCAGGGTCACTCTTGTAACTTGTGAGTTTTAGTTCCCTCTCTGCCATGTCATCACTGAGCTATTGTTCCCAAGTCTGTTTCTGCCTTGTTGTCGTTATGCTATTGTTCTTGCATTGTCTTGGTGAGTTTCTGTGCTTGCTATTGTACCCACTTGTTAACACCCAATATTGTCAGACTTGTTGCAGTTGCGCCCGCACTGCATTCCGTTGGAACCCTTCGGACTTCCACACGTCTGCCTAGTCCTGCTGGTTGTCAGTGGCCACATCGTTGCCCTGCAGCTTCATGCCACACCAAGTGTAAGTTTGGTAGTTCTCTGCTCCCAGTGCTGTTATTCATGCTTGCCACCTGTAGTGATTTTTTTTGTTGCACGTCTCAGTAAGTGCCATTCTCTGTCAATAGTAGATTTAGAGTACAAAATTATGTAGTAATGTAGTCGAGTATTTAATGCAATATATGACTTTTCTATGATACTATTGACAGACTATAATCATTGGCATGTCAAATCCAGAATTTCCTAATATTGAGCCAAATTGTCGATGCTACATAGTGCTATATAGTGCTATATAGTCCCTGTAGTTATCTATACAGAAAGACGTCATTCTATGCAGTGCTATATAAGGGGTACCCTGAGCTATGGCTGCTATGGAGCTATGCAGATCTACATAGTGCTACATAGTTCACCCACAATTTACTGATGTTAGCATCAAGTAGAGCATGGAGTTACAACAAACCCTACTCCATGGTGCCAGACATTCAGAGCCTTGTGTTCTTCTTCCTCAGTTGCATCATCCGGTATGTCGTCTCGGTGCCAACGAAGGGCGAAGTCATGGGAAACGGGGTTGATCAGAAGATTAAACAGCTTTTGATACGTACATAATTGGCGGTAACAGCGTAACAAACACTAGCATAATACATATCCATCTGTAAATCACCGTCTTGACACCCCAACAGCTCCTTGATTACATTCAACAGGCCTTCATGAAGATCAGGATGCATGAGATGCTGAACACCCCAAACATCTTTCTCTTCAGCGTCGTACAGCGGGAACTCCCTCGCAACAGGTCGTCGGTGAGGCCAGTCACCTTGGCGCGTGCGTTGAATGGCCTTTTCCGCTGCTCTCTGTAAATCAAGGACCTGTTTGTGGGTACCAAGCAAACCCGGTACAACTAGATGTCCTTCCTGTTGGTACAATGTTTTTATATCCGACTCGAGCAGATTATGGGTGATAAGGCGAACCATGATAGGAGTAAGAGATCAGGAGTTTTAGTACTTACCTGTACCGAAGCGATGATCTCAACTCAAAAAATTTGATTGTGATTCCTCTTTCTTCTCGACCTTCATCACTTGTAATGCGCCCACCGTCGCCCTCAATATCGGAGAAGGAGTTCTTGTTCAGCCTGTTGAAGGAGTCGCAGAGGCTAGATGAACGGATGCCTCTGCAAACGAGGACTCCAGTCCTAACTTTTGGACCAGATCTGGGATGGGTCGAATGTGCAATGGGGAAGACGCGGTGAGTATTCATTCTTAGCCTAAATTACAATTTCTGACGGTGACGTGCTTAGAGTTCTTGCCCAAGTTGAAGGCAGAATGGTCAGGCCCCAACCAGAACGACCGTTCGAAGGCTCAATTACCATCCACTCCGAAATCTCGCCCATGGCTTCAACCAGGCCGGTAGGTATGTGGTGTCTATCGTTGCACGAGCGACGCGTTTGAACGCGCAAAAAGGCCCTCGGACGAAGAAGTCACCATCACTCGCATGCTCGACAAGGTTTTAAAGAGAAACGATGCTGTGGACAAGGAGTCTCTCTGTATATTGGCTGGTCAACGAGTGCGTTGCCTTATTTTTCTATTGGATTTCTGTGGGATTGTTATCTGATGTGCATAAATGTGTGGCATATACGCTTGACCCTGCACTTCCGCCGCCCAGAAGTCGAAGTTATCGGTGACGAAGTTACGGTGGTGAGTCACACCGTATATGATGCCTGTTAACAGTTATTCACTCCCTCATGTAGCATTCTCCCAGCGAACGAGCCCCCGTGCCTCTCACGATTCATCATTCACCATACTGCTTCGCTTTTGCTTTCTTCCCGGATCCTACAACTGCACCAGTTCTTGATCCCTCACAGCTGGAGCAACGTTTGAGCGCTGGTCTTGTATCCATCGCACTGAACGCACAGAAAGAGATATGTGTGCTTCAAAAACTCGGCGGGGTGCCACTCGGCACAGACGACATCTTACAATTGGTTGACATTGCTGTGACGAATGCAAAAGAGACGCACAAGCTTGTGGAGGATAGATTGAAGGAAGATTGGGCTACTCGCAAAGTCGAGGTTAGATAGTGGGCCATCTCTTTGTAGCAAAACGGTGCGTCAATTTGAATATGTTACAAGGGCTAGTACTGAAAACTATAGCCTAGGAATATTGACCGTGTGTATGTACATAGTAATGCAAATTCTCGAGGTCTTAATCGACCAGTTTAAGCCGTGGCGATGGTGCTCTTCAAGCCCTTGATGGAAGGGGAGAAGAAGTATTCTCCACCGCGAGGAACAACGAAGGCTGGCATAGTCAGGAGTTTCTGCTCGTTGAGAGGGTCAAGCCCTGACATCTCACGAACGCCCTGGCCAATGATAGGGTCCAAACTTAGAAGCAGATAAGTCAGATTTTCTGGAAGATTTCACGCGCCACCTACCCAGGGTCCTCGGGCTGGGTCTCGAAAGGCGGGAACGTCTTATTGTTCGCCCAACCTGAAGGTCATCATTAATATTCGTTCACAGGTTAAAAATGTTAGCTCACTCTTCTGGATGAACTGGAACCCGTTGGTCAGACTGCTCTGGTAGCACGCAAAAAGGAGCCCGCGGGCATGCAGCGTCTTGCCCTCCTGTTGCTCTCTGTAGGTAAGCTCAGGCCCAAATTGTACCCCGCGGCGCATGATGCGGCGGCCGTCGATGGAGATAGGCCCTCTAGGTGGAGGGGGCACCTCCAAGTCGTCGCGCGGGTTCGTCTTGCGAACGTGTGCCGCGAAAGGGCATCGCAACTGAGAGTTGATCTCGCCAGCGAATTCGAAATTGTTGTTACGCTTCGGGTCAGCGGCCAGAGCGGGGTCGTCTTTGAACGGGGCTACATCAATAGGTGCACCGCTCTTCCACCTACCGACCATACGCGCTCCCAGGAGCTCGCTGCCTTCCTCTGGCTTCAAAGCCTTCCCATTACCGTCTTTTGCCAGAGGGTTCTTGGTCAGGAAGTCGTTGAACTCGGGTACTTCCTGGAATAAGTAGCGGAAGGATAAGAAGCTGCCGTCTGTGGCCCAATCTGGCCTGAAGTCTGGCCTGATGTCCAAGGCTGGATCGCCTGTGTGGCCGGTAAGGAGTACACCAGCGTCAACAGGCTTTGGGCCAGGGTTGATGACGGTGTCGAATCCTTTGATAGTGGGGTTCGAAATTCCGTCGAGGAAGCCAAAGCTGGGTGTGATTGTTAGTTTCTATTGTATCTGACAATGATGGCACACTCACTGTTCGTGGGCCGACTCATCGCCTGGCCGGACGTCTCCTCGGATGGTGATGATCTCCTTGATGCTAGTATTAGGAGTACCGACGCCAAATATGACCGCGATCTCGAGCTTCTTCTTCTCCAGAGTCAGGATGCTGTCCCCGGAAATGAGGAAGACACCGTGGATGTCTTTCAGGAATGCAGGGTCCCAGTCAGGCAGTGTGCCATCTTTGTTCGCGGGGTCACCGAGGTTGGTGATGGCGTCCTTTTTCTGTCCGACAACGAAGGGGTCTTGGGCTCCGCCTGCTGCTAGACCTGTGTCGTCAATCCCTAGCTATTGGGAAGACTTGCCATCAGCTTTTGTCTCTAAAATACTGTCCAGCAACCGACCTTGACAAATCCTTGGTGGGAGAAGGAGATGTTGACACCAGAAAGTGTGACGAGGCCGGGCAGCTTCTTCTTCTTGTGGTCATCAATAGCCTTGCGGTCCTCAAGGACACCAGCAACTGTCTTGACCAGGGGGATAAACTTTTTCAAGTCTTTCCTGAATCTGGCAACATTGGTGATGTTGAAGAAGATGTAGAACTGAGTTTTCTTCGGGAGGCCGCTCCTAGATGAGCATAATATTCTGTGAGTATATGTCGCCACTAGTGACAAAGTGTACTTACAGGATGTCGCCTTGGATGTTCTTAAGATCAAGAGGAGCCGGTGCTGGCGGGGGTGCTTGAGTAGTAGCCATGGTGAATATTCGATATACTTGTGGGCTTCCTTAGCCAACAACCTTCGGTTTTATAGCATTTCGGGTCGCCCTCTGCACCTCCTCCAGAACAGTTGTTGACGAGGATATCATAGTCATTACCGCTGGAGTTTAGGATCCGTCTCGACTCCTCATACCTCCGAAAGGCCAGGACATGCAATGCGACGACAGACTTCAGCGCCTTAGCAGAAGAACCAGTCGAACGGTTATATCATTGTTCCCCATTAGACCATCCGAAATTACTGGCTATCAATGAGTACGTATGTAAGTTGCCAAGTTGCACTGATTCGCGCCATGCATAGCGGTGACAGCATCTAAAAATAGCTCAAAGAAACCCGTTTACAGCCAGAGTGACATTCTCCGTTCAGCGTTTACGGTGGAATCGGAAGGAATGAAGGGCTTGATGAAATCACCACAGGCTGATTGGCTATGCGCCTCGGGAAATGCAATGGCAATATTAGAATGAGTGCCCTCAGTGCATCCGAACAATGACAATGTACTTGAAGACTACTAATGCAGTGAACACTGCTGGAGCCACTGCTTGCTTGTGCAGTAGCCATCAAAGGCACTACAACTGAATTTGCCTTGAAGTTTCCTTCCCTCGTCACCACCGTTCGATATTGGGGGTGGTTCTGCCAAGGCTTTTATGGGCGCTTGCTGGGCGCTTGCTAGGCGCTTGCTGGGCCGCGTCGTCACCGCTGTCTTCTTGCGCAGTGGTCGGTGACTCCTATGTGCTATCAAAGTGGTACCCCACATGCACTGCCAACATCCAATACATACTACCGCCCACTTAGAGTCCGTCTCGATCCTACGGTACTAATCTTGGACGCACGCAGCCGCCTGGGGAAAGCGTACGAATGTCGACTAGATGAATCTATATCATACCCTGGAGAGCCTCACATCCGACTTACTTGCACTTTATTTATCAAAGTGTTCGACAGCTTTAACGTTATCGGCCTCAACAAACCGGCGGGGTATATACTAGACATTACTGCATCCCCGTCTGTCATGGTATGCGCATCAAGATAAGCATCGCGGTATTACAGTCAGTTCTTCAAAGAATACGTAGTCTCGCTCTCAGCAGGCACGCTGTTATACATATCAAGCAAATTGTCCAGCATTCTCTTTCCTCGATCTGTAGTCAGGGAGTCTTTAAATCGGGGCTCTCTCATCCACTGTAATCCATGTTGAAGCACGTTTCTCGCCCTCGAGGATCCCCCTTTGGTACTTCCCAAAGTCGCGTGAAGGGTGGCCCGTTTTGCAACTGAGCTGTATGTCCCACAGTGTAGGATATTGGAGTTGTAGAACACAGTATCCCCGGCTATGTATGTATTATTATCTTAGAATTATTAAATGGAATCAAGATACATACGCTGTAGAGTAGTGCGTATTGAGCCCGGCATATCCAATGGATCATCGAGAGTAAAACCAGAGGACTTTTCCCTCTGTTCCTGAGTCCTTGGATACTTGTGCGAGCGAGGGACGATGAGGAGACATGCATCCTCGTACAAAGCCCTAGAATTAGTTCAATTCATTGCCATTCATATTCAACTGTTAATGACACTAACGTGTTCCACTGGACCTGCAGATAGTATTAGCATCAAGTAGAGCATGGAGTTGCAACAAACCCTACTCCATGGTGCCAGACATTCAGAGCCTTGTGTTCTTCTTCCTCAGTTGCATCATCCGGTATATCGTCTCGGTGCCAACGAAGGGCGAAGTCATGGGAAACGGGGTTGATCAGAAGATTAAACAGCTCTTGATATGTAATTAGCGGTCATAGATTAAAAAACACTAGCATAACATAACACATACCCATCTGTAAATCACCATCTTGACACCCCAGAAGCTCCTTGATTACATTCAACAGGCCATCCGAGGTGTACCAGGCGCTAAAGGATGATTCATGAAGATCAGGATGCATGAGATGCTGAACACCCCAAACATCTTTCTCTTCAGCGTCGTACGGCGGGAACTGCCTTCCAACAGGTCGTCGGTGAGGCCAGTCACCTTGGCGCGTTCGTTGAATGACCCTTTCCGCTGCTCTCCGTAAATCAAGGACCTGTTTGTGGGTACCAAGCAAACCCGGTACGACTACGTATCCTTCCTGTTGGTACAATGTTTTTATATCGGAGGGGGTCATCATAGTGGCTCTGAAGAGGTGATGAGGCCGAAGGAGGAGGTTTGAGAGAAGGATTACATCATCTAATGGCTATAAATAGGTTGCAGTGGGTCATTCCTCTTGTTTCCTTGAACTTGAACTTGAAAAGTTTTCTCTAAGAATCATTGGAAGCAATTGTATCTAGGCATATAAGAACTGCCTGAGGAATTCCTGCTCAGAATGGATTCTAGTAATAATATCATACTCCCATCAGTAATTTACCGCCTGGTTTTCATGTACATAACTCGGGCCACTCGGGCACATCTCAAGGGCACTAACTGACCAAATGGCTTCCATTGGTATCCACTGTATCATAGTCTTATCACTACTTGGTCCTGCGACTCATGCCGCATGTCGCATGTGGCAATATGACAGCTCAATGATATGTCACGCCAACGAATTTGAAATTCATCTACGCACGGTGTGTATCGGGTGGACCTACTGCCAGCCTGGATCCATGATCAAGGCATTTCCATGTTCTTGTCGAGGTAGCCGACGTCAAAATCATCGCTTAGATATGGATAACGGATGTGGCACGAGGCGGCCAGTGGGTGTTGCTAAAGCGTCGTTTACTAAGGGCGCACAAGGCTCATATGCATATACGGGCTTGTTAAAGGAAGAAAGTACGACTTACAGTTAGCTGTAAGCCAAATACCTAGTGATCATGTGCATAGCTGAACGGTCGGTCAAAATTATGCAGTATACGCCACAATCTTCATCTTATGACTCTCGAAGGACGGAGAAGATAAAGTCCACCAGCCACATGGAATCTCCGTCCTTTCATTTCATTTGAGGCTGACAGATGAGCTGACAGACAACCTGCAAATGATTAGCGACAAAGCGGGAATGGCACATGCGAACTCAGATAACCATACAGGAGTATAAGAACCATCGTTAAGTCTTGCATGAGACACCCACTCTTTCAATAGCCTCCACTCACAACATAATGAAGCTCTCTATCTTCTTAACTTTGATCGGCGCTCTTATGGCTGCCCGCGAGGTCGCCGCAGTGGCATGCACGAACGATGCCGATTGCGCGAAAGTATCCTGCGGTAGCGGACGAAGGCGCTGTGAACCGCCCTTCTGTTTCCAATCTGTCTGTCATACTGTGTGCGCTGCACAGAATGGGCCATGCCCCGTAAGTGACTCATACGTTGTTTCTTTCAGTACACTTTCCAATATTTTGTTTGAAGTGAACCTCCGGATTTGCTGAGCCCTTGCGAGCCAGCCGTCACGACCAGGTGAGCACACAAGTTGACTGCAACTTTGAGGCATATGTCGGTCTTAACATATCTGCTACAACAAGAATTCAATCGTGAAGGGGAAGCTGACATGGAAGCCGCAAACAATGATGGCTCAATAATATAGAAACATGATTTTGTTGCAAGAAGATGAAAGCGTGTATTTCTGAGTGAACGAAAAGTATGCGTGCGATAGGCAAATACGACGTGAAAACAGTAATGTACAAAAGAGAACCCAAAACATGCATATCATTTCACCTCTATCCCCAAATGCGTCAAGTCTTGATTCGAATCCTCCCAAGTTCCCATTCCAACACTTTCTTGGAGAGTTTTTCGTATCCCACGTCGACAGAATCGAAGCGGTTTTGTAGTTCAAGGCGGTGAGCATCTTTTTCTGCCCATACCTTGTACTTTGTTTTGCCGTCTGCATCCGTGACAGCTTCGTAGAAGAACTTAGGAGTTGGAATGGATTCTTTGACACAGAATTCTGTTCAGTAAAATGTCAGGATTGAAGTCGATCGACGGCGAATGTTTTAAGATCACCAGTAAGTTTGCTGCGACTGGTCTCTACACGCGTATCTGGCACGGGTAATGGAGGTGCTGGAGTTGGTGGCTCAGGTGGGGTAAGAGCAGGCTCCTTCACAGACGTTGGAGGGGTCTGAGTGGATGCCACTGGCTCTCTCTTCAGAGGGACGGCGTTGTTGATGACAGTCCGGTTGGTATTTTGATCTTCGAAAATAGGTGAGTATCGGATAAGCTTCCGTCAGATATGATTAGCTTACTCGACGGTTGATTCTTAGGTGTCCATCTTAGTGGTGGATTTATCACCGGTGGGCTTATTATGGGAGGTGGGTCATCCTGTTTCCCATTTTGACGGCGATGCTGGCTTTCCGGACCCTGATAGCCATTTCCTTTCGGACTACGCCAGCCAGATTCTCTCTGATCAGGATGTCTCTGCACATAGTCAGGCCCGTGCCTAGAGGGAGCACGAGAGTTGTAATCAGGAGGGTAAGGAGAGTGAGGTTCATGATAGCCATGGTGAGAGGGAGATGGAGGAGGAAAATGCGGAGGGGAGCGTGGGTATCTAGAATCGTAGGTATCTGGGTGAGGATAACCGCCATGTGGGGGAGGATAGTCATGGACAGGAGTATGTGGATGCGGCGGAGGTGACACATAACGAGGATCGATGTACGGAACACTGACGTACGGCGGGTGCTGAGGAGGAGGGGCAGGAAGAAGAGGAGGATGGTGAGGATGAGGGAAATGACCGTAAGGATCATGTGGATGTAAGTGGTTGGCAGGAGGAGGAGGAGGAGAACCATAGTATCCAGGATAATGATGAATAGGCGGAGGAACGGGAGGTGGAGGCCCATAATGGCCTGCAGGGGGTGCTTGAGGATAAGACGGATAGCCAGCGCCGTAAGTGTCTATTCGACCATAGCCAGATTGAGAATGCTGGTACCCAGAGTTTGTTCTATAGTCGCCGCTTCTGTCATCATGAGCACGTGAAGGATGATTGGCATATGGCATAGCATTCGGAGGACGCGCTTCACGGTTGTGATACATGTCGCTTCCGTTTCTGTTTCCTGAGTGGTCTTGACCTCCTGATCGCGTTGCAGGAACAAACGCACCGGGCTGGTCAAGACCTCTGGATCCAGACACAGGAAGTTTCTTCCAGCGCGCATTTGACGGAGCATTACCCGGCAAAGAAACAACTGGCTTCGGAGGCAAAGAAGCCACTCCAACAGGTAGCGAACTCGGAGGCCGCGTTGGTGCTTGCGACAGACGACCTTTTCCAGCATGAGAATCAGTATTATTACCTTTCCTACGCTTCCTCCGATCGCGGTCATCGTCGCGGTCATGCTCTTTACGCTTAGGGACGTATTGGTCGCCGTCGCCACTTTGTTGCGCCTCCCAGAACGGGATATAGTCAGGTGGGGGCGGAGCACCTTTGAATCTCAGGATGTCAACCAGGCCTTGTTCCGCAGCAAGACAAGCAACCGCTGCTTTAGCATCAGCTTTAGTCCGATATTCCACAGGCACAGTATATTCGCGAACGTCAGGTTTTGACTCGTCCTCAGAAATATCCGCTTTGACAGTGCAACCGAAAGCTGAAAACCAACATATAAACGATGTCAAGCGGATAGCGGATTAGAACAAAGCGCTCACCGTCTCTTTCCGACTGGAATACGAATATGAGGCGATTACCGGAGCGAATTTTGGTGCACTCGGATGAGAGCACCTGAAGGACCTTCTCATTTGCGAGTTTGCGCTTGTCAGCTGGGAGTTTGTTTTCGGCTTCTTCTTTCAGCCCACGGATGTAGTCGCCGACGCCTTGAGACATGGCTAAAAGACAGACGGCTGCCTTGGCATCACCGCGTTTCGCAAACATGGGGTCGACCAAGTACGTGCGGGTTTCTCCAGGTCGTTGAATTCGAAGAATCGATCCATGCACTTGAGCAGTAGTCATGAGATTGAATATAAGTCAAAAACGCGCATATACTCACAATTTCGTTCACTGTCAGCGATGGGGGTGAAGTAGAGCACGAGCCTCCCACCTCGCGCGGACTGGATAGCCATGTTCAACCACGCGGGAGCGTTGATTTCCGACGCCGTTTGTTGGCCTACGTCCTCTGGGAATGGTTGTGGAAGGGTTTCGTAGTAGTCTTGGAGGGAAATGCCTTTTGCTGGTATTGTTGGCAAGTAATCCAGCGACATGTCCATGTCGTAGTCGGTCGCGCCGTCGTCAATGACTTTTGCAGGTTCCAACTGCCCATTGCCAAATTGGATGAAATCAATAACGCCCTGGTCGATCGCGACTTTGGCACACGCGATGCGGGCTGCCCTGACAGTGTCGTACATCGGATCCGCAGAATAAGCCCGGAATACGTGAGGATTCAGCGAGATCCTTAGGGCTGCGCCGTGTCCTAGAGAATAAGAATTCAGCGCAAATCCCACAACGGCACTGGGCGTGTCGACCTACTTTTCTTCGTCTTATTCTTCGCGTCATTATAAGCGACCCAGTGCGGCTTCACCTTGCCCGCCCGCCACTCCTCGCAGCACTCAGCAATTTGTTGCAAGGGTTCCTCCTCGGTGAGATACTTGGGCTTCGAGTCTGCGTCCACTTCGTCTTGCTCCATGCGGTCGACTTCGACGTCGAAGGGATTGAGCAGCAGGCCTTTCTTCGCTTTCAAGGCGTCCGCGTCGCCAGACACGATGAACTCGAGCGCGCCCATTTCCACCGCAATCTGCGAAGCATCCGCCCTGGCCTCTTGTCTCCTCGCAAAGCCCCGACTCGATTTGTAAGACCGCGCCACACCGTTCGGCCGCGTAATAGTCAGGATACACTGCTTGTCTGAACGCACACAACGGTCGTCAAGTTGCGGTTGACGGTGAGGGGAAAGAGATAAAGTACACGCACCATCGTCCTTTTCCAAGAACTCCCACTTCAGGCACTCAGACGAGCCAAAGACGTTCTGCGCCATGGTGCGCAGCGTGCTCACATGCGACTTGTTTGCCTTCATGGGCGTGTCGATATCTTCCTCTTTCATCACCACATCCTCCAAATTCGCGTTGGCGTTGGCGTTCTTAGTCCCCTCCTTCTCTGGATCCGCTGGAGGCTCGTTATTGACTTGACTGAACAAAATGTCGTACATGGACGACGCGGAACCAACATTGGACAGAAATTCGTCGATGGAAAGGGCACCGAGCGATGCGAGCTCCTTCGTCGCTGCCGCAAACGACGTTGGCTGATCATCAGACTGGAGCCAGTCGACCTCCCTTCTCAACGCCGACTGTTCTTCCTCCATGCTGAACGCCGGGGGATAGCTTCTGATGGAGGAGATGGTGGTTAATGGATAACATACACGGGGCTCGGCCGGCCCACCCGGAGCAATCGATGTGGTCACGGTGTATTTATGGTTCATGCATCATGGGGTACTATTAGATCGGGGTGGTAGCATACAGGACATGAAAGTGGTATAGTGAAGTCCTTGAATACGAATGCACTGCTGGATAGTAGCAGGTTGGTGATGGTACAGCTACAACTACAGCGTAAACAATAAAGATAATGGCTCTACCGCAGCGAAGGCGATGATCCATGAGAAGCTGGTACAAGGCTCGGGGGTGCCCCATACCCCCCGTCGTGCTGCTGATATGTCCGCGTGTAAGAATTACTACTTTCCATTTCCACCGGGGAGCTCGCGTATGCTGTGTGGAATGTTGAATCTGTGGGGTGCTGGCCGTGCGCAGCGTACGCATCGTCAAAGGGCGACTGCGGCTCTTCTGTGTCGTAAGGCTTCTGTCCGACCATCCCGCTGCTCCGGTCCTGGACGAAAGAAGCCTGTGTCGGCGTTTGTGCATCGGCCTGCTGCATTTGTGGCCCAAATCCGCGCCGGTAAGCCTCGGGGGAGTGTGGATTCTTCATTGCGCCGGTTGGGGGTAGTTGCGCGCTTGGGTTCGGATATGAGGGCTCCGCCCATCCGACAGTGTCAGAGCTTTCTAGCCCGTCATGAGTGTAGATTTTTTGACTGGGCCCTGCCTCCAAGTCTCGCTGAAGGAATGTGGAAGGCTGGGGTTTGTAGGGTTTGGGCGCATACTGAGGGATACTGGTGTTCAATGGTATCTCCGAATCAGATGTGCGAGGATCGAAAGTGTCTGTACTGCTCGTTCCAGTTAGATATGCGTACGGATATACATTCCTCTCCAGTTTAGCTTGTCTGATAGAGATGTCAACAACCTCTGACATATAAAGGGCAATTACTAACCGTGCTTTCCGCCTGTCATAAATGACCTGAGGTTTGGCCTCATTCATACGCTTCAGGATGTACCAACAAGCAACAACAGTGATGATGGCGGTAATAACTAGCACAACATCACTGACAATCCTGCTTTTCTTGTCCTCAACGCCAGCCTTAGACTGTTTGAGGATCACACCAAGGTAGACAGTGATGAACTGTTTGGGGAGGGAGAGAATGGCGGCTATGGAGAACACAAATATGCCCATTCCGCATGTCGAAAATATGGCGGTCGTGAAATGGCCTGGGATCGCGCTGAGACGAGCAATCAAGGCAATCTTGAAACCTCCGTCGCGAGTGACGCGTGCAAGGCAAGCATAGGTCAAGTTAGTCCTTTCCATCTTTTCGCCTCGCGCACGACAACAGTACTTGAAGGCACTGTACCGTGGTCAGCCTTACGACCGAGATACAAAGGACATGAACGCACTAAAAGTTGCCCACTTCGCCTATAAAAGTGCCCGCGGCGACTATCCCAAATCCAATCCACAGCCCCCACACTAGTCCACAAAGGATAGCGACAATCTCATGCCCGAAGAGCGGCGGAAACGACAACACGAAAAGAATGCCGATGGGTACCAGCCAACCGAACTTCAGGCTATGTGGGGGTCAGTAGCAGTTTATATTGGTCACTGTGCACCTACTTATGCAGCCAGTTCGTTGCGGGCGTCAGCCAGTCAACGATCTGTAGATGATAGATGGTGACGAGAACAGTGAGAATGAGCCCGACGCCAAAAGCGACATAAAACCCTAGACAATGATCAGTCAGAAGAACAATGACAACAAGACGCGCAGCGCACATAGCCACTCCCTCCTAATCCAAAACTTGGGCCTTGATATCGTCTGCCAGTCGATGGCGCCCGTGGCTAGCTCCTTGGCCTCGCTGGGGGTCGGACTGGGCGTCCGCGACACCTGGTGCGGGATGTCATGGCTAACTTTAGGCTCCTCCATTGTTCGATTCGCGGTGTAGTGCATTGGTGTCACATGCGGGGCGCCATTCTGGTAGACCTGCATTGGGGGGTATTGTGCCGCACTCATAGTGCTCTGTATTCCAGCTACAGAAAGAAAGAAGATGAAGAGGTGGTGGTGGTGGTGGTTGGGGTGCAGGTGGACTTCGATCTCCGAGCAGGGTGAGATAATTGGAAAGTGCCATCATTCCTGCTGGTTACACTCAATCATGGAGCAGAAATAGACCATGTTGCTGCGCAAACATCGCCACGACGAACCCTGGCGTGCAATGGCTGCAAAACAGCATGTTGGTGGGCTGATGATGATGGTGTCTTGAAGACCTTTGAACTGCCTTGGTAGTTTGGTGATCCGTTGACTCGACGTCAGCTCGGCGCTCTGGGCACTGATCAACCATAATTGGCAGGTCCAACTATCTCGTTGTGCGCGCCATATAGTTATGACATGAGACGGCTGCCTTGGCCCTGGTATTGCTGCAGTGTGCGCTAAACTGCTGAAAATGAACCACCTGTGACGATCTCTTGTCAGTAGAGTCATTAACCGTCTGTTTCTGAGCAGGGGACCTAGTACAGGCAGTATATGGAAGCTACAGGTAAGCTCTGTGCATATCACTTCGAAGGCAGCCGAGACATGAGTTCCATCGACGAGCCCTCGGTACTTCAGTAGTGGCTTATTGTGGTCAAGCCTATCACTGGTAATAAATAACACGGTAGCTATTACCATTTTTCTAATGCTTTCGGCGTTCTTAGGGTCAAATATATTTGTGGCAACTGAGAAGCTAGTCTGACTATTCGCACGTTTAGTTCTGAAAATTGCGACTGAGCACCCAGTACTTTTCAGTGCACCTGCCTACGCCACACTGGCGATTATACAGTGTGATAACTTGAATAGCTTCCTGAATTCAGGCTCATAATAGTGTTCGAAAAGAGAACCTGTGACTCAGATTCATCCTCTGGCAGCCTGCACGACATTATCCTTTATATACGATGAGTATGCCTACTCTGCCTCCAGCGTTTGATTTGACCAGCCTCTTTAAATTTCACGTTAGATCTATGCGACACTCATGACGTCCGCTACCATGCTGCGCGATGAGCTGAACTGGAAACGGCAGTTTGAAAAAATGACGAGCTATGCTTGAGCTATGCCCAAAGTTAATTGCGACCTTGCTTCTACCGCAGTCCAAGTTTTGGTTAACTTTATTATAGACTCTATGTGTGGAGTCTTTAGTCAAGAATACGACGAATGGCGCGCGCTGCCAGGTGTCGTTAGGCTGTCGCCGCTCGTGGAGCCGCCTCCTCCTATAATCCGCGTTCCCCAACTTACTTGAAACTAGACACTGGGGTATCATATTTTCCTACGTTGTAGAAGCCTAGCGATTGCCGGCTCAGCGTTAATCTCAGCGACATAGCCGAAAACTCGATGGGCAAAATGGCCTCGTGCCACTTGGCATACAGCATGAGAAATTGATTGCTAAGCAACAAACTCTCACGATAAGCGCTCAACTTTATTGATGCATTGATCTCTCAGTCAACTATTCAATCTGCCTCACTTTGGAGAAAGGATCAGTGATTTCAACGAGACCCAACTTCCCCATAATTAAGAAACAGATAGATTGGCGCTGAAAACATGGTGAGTCACGACTGTGACTCAATCGAAGCATGTCAAAATTGCCTTGGTCACATAACAGGGAGGTCTAGAAAGACTGGAGCGTTACCAGAGCTTGTCCTGCCAAGAAGCGAAATAGGAGCTATGTGCTGTCTCACCCTGAGCCCAATATGTTTTCACTGACACTGGTCAGTGGTTGTTTAGATTGCATCTCATCTACATAGATGATAGAATACAGGCCTATACAGGCTCCCACAAGATGCACGTACATGCCATCATCAAGGCCAACTAGTACTTGTGCTCTTGGATTAAGCTTCTTCTTCTTATTTTTTGTTTCTCTCGATATCTTCGGTGATCCAAGGTCTCCCCCCATTACACTCACGGATCTATTTTCTTGTCACTCGGTTTCCAAAAGTGTCACTGTTATAAATACACACTGTCGGATCCTCATTTATCGTTCTGAGGTTTCTGTTTGCCGACTTGTGTACTTCTCACCTGATACCAATGTCCAGCGTCGTCCTGATAACTGGAGCAGCGGGGTTTCTTGGTGGCTTGGTAAGTTCCATGCAGCATCCCACATCGCAACTACTTAGTACCCCAATCAGCTTTCCAGTGCAATACACCATGACAGCCTCCGTCCAGGGGTCAAGCTGATCCTTGCCGATGTCGTTGAGCCAAAGGCCCCAGCAGGCTCTACAGCCACTGTGCTCAAGGCTGACTTGACGGACACAGCACAAGTCGAAAGTCTTTTCGCCACCTCATATGGCATCCCAGATGTCGTCTATTGCCTTCATGGCATCATGTCCCGGGGATCTGAAGATAATTTTGACCTGGGTGTAAAGGTAGATGAGCTCTTTTTTTCATGGCTGGCTCCATCTGACCTTTTCATGTCAAGATAAATGTAGACTCTGTTCGTATGCTCCTTGAGGCAGCTCGGAAGTTTAGGCGACCTCAGGTCCCGCCAATCAAGTTCGTCTTTACCTCATCTCTTGCAGTTTATGGGGGACCACTGGTACAATAAAATCCTTTCATTCATCTGGTGTTCGACTGACAATCAGATATGTAAAGCCGGATATCATCACCCCATTCACTGCTGCAAGCCCTCAAGGTTCCTACGGATTTGCGAAGCTGACCTCAGAGCTCATTATCAACGAGTACACGCGTCGCGGTTGGGTTGACGGCCGCATTCTACGCCTCCCAACTATCGTCGTTAGATCTGGCGCACCCGCGGGCGCAACTTCGAGTTTTATTTCTGGTACGTATCGCCTCTACTATTATCGCAATGTGCTTCATTTTTCTGCAGGCATCATTCGCGAACCTTTGCAAGGACAGAAAGCCATATGTCCCATCGGCAACTCCATTGACTCTCCCGAGCTTTCTCTCCGTCTGTGGCTCGCATCTCCACAGACAACTATTCGCAATCTTGTCATCGCTAGTCATATCAAGGCAGACAAGTTCATGACGCATACTCGCGTTGTATGTCTGCCTGGATTTACTGCGACCGTTCGCGACGAGCTGGACGCCCTGTTAGCAATTGGGGGGCCAGACGCCTTGGAGCGCGTCGTGTTTGAAGACGATCCGGTCAATAGACGCATCGTTTCGTCGTGGCCCTCAGCTTTCGATAATTCCTATGCATTGAGCTTGGGGTTTCTCGTGGACGAAGGTGGGATGTTGCCTATCGTCAAGCAATTTCAAACAGACCTTGCATTAGATAGCAATGTGTTATAATCTCTGTAATATCGATCAACGGCACTTTTCTTCCTTTGGCCCCAATGATACTCAGATGATACTTTCTCTGTTCCCGTCTTGCTTCATCCCGTTGCTCGTCCTGAACAGAAATCCAGCCACTTCCCTCCCGCGAAAACTATTTCCCCATGATTGGCGGACGGTATTCCCACCATCTTCGGGGTAAATCACGCTCAAGCCCACGAATCGTACCCGAATTAAATATGGAACTGTACACCTCAACCGCTTTACTCAGGCCCGACGCACCGACATCGTCCCAGACGACCATTTTGATACCCTCAACGTGTCACTGAACCGCCCACGGTATACATAGCGCGTTGTAACCCTCTCGTTGAAACACAGAACTGCCTTTTGACGCCCGAAGGGACTCAACAACTGCTATCCTTATTCCACTACCACCAACTCCAGTTGACGTCCACACCCGAGCACGATGGCCGACCCAGTTGCAGAGAAATCTGGTTTCCTGAAGATGTACATGTCCAGCCATCCAGACACGCTGGTGGCCTACGCAAAGTGGTTCGGGAACGTCAAAGAGATCATCACGAGCGCAGAGATGTCGGCAATTGACTGCAAGGTATCTTCGACTTTGTTTTGAAAGTTGGATGCACAGAAATGCTGATACTGTGGTGATAGAGCATGACTTTGACCTGTACCCTGAAGGACAAGTCCACCAAAGTGGTTGTTGTGCCCATTGAGCCGCCCATGAAGGGATACGAGGACGTGAAGCCGCGTCTCCTTGAGATGAAGGCTTTTGCGCAGGAAGGTCTTGGAATGGTGCGTTCATGATCATGTCGTCCGTTATGAAGGGCTCACCGTATGTCCCAGATAAAAGCGCCCAAGATCACCACGTTCGTATTCCCCGACAATGCGTATATCTCCGCTATCTTTATTGCTGTCATCTCCACGCCATACCTCTTCCAAGGGACTTCGTCCCCCCTCGGCTCTGTAGCTAACTGGGCTGTGTCGTGGATTGGCACAACCGGTGCTGCTTGGTTGTTCTGGTCATTCATGGTTTTGCACGGTCTCGAATCGCTCTACACCGCCAGCCTATGCAAACGCCACTCAACTGGTCTGGTCCTTGGTGTAAGCCACAATAGCCAACTTTAAGGATCCGAAGTTGACTCTCTCCTTCTATTTTAGCTTCAGTATGTATTAGCTACACAGCTGTCGGGATTCCCAATCTGGTCCACCATGCGCAAGAATATCCAAACTGCGCGCATCGACTCCGTCATGAAGATCCAGTAGTCCCCTGATATTTATTGTAAGATCTAGAGTTTGCATGTAGAAGTACGCTATCATGTATATGTAACCTGCTCATCTAGGACGGACCACTGGCGGTGTGGTCAATATACATGTTGCGTTATCATAGTCAACATTCAAAGACTCTGGTCACTTCTCCAGCCCTTGATAACGCGGTTCTGCTCCATCTTCTCCATCACACCCGACAGATCCACAAGATGCCTCCCTATCGGTAACATTGAACGATCCAATTTTTTTCGAGCTCAAAGCTTCGGATAGAACCTAAGGTACTTACCTTTATATTCGTAGCCCGTTCTGCGCTCTTTTCAGAGGCCAGATGCGCGACCAAAGCTTGCTTTTTGTTGGTTCCAAGATCCGTCAGCTGTGCGATAGAGGGGTGAATGAAACAAGATCGCGACTTCAGGAACTGATCGACACTTGCCCATTGAGTCGACCCTTTCTCTTCGTGGGCTAAGGTTGGAGCAGACTGTCCTTGAAGGTCAACCGTTTCCTATGAAGACACCAGGTAAGTTGCCGACCAAGAACTGGATCCCGCTGGGCAGCGATGACGATAAACAATTGACGCATAGAGGGGTCGATGTTCATTTTGTCCAGCGAAATGGACTCGACCAGCACCTTGGCTAGTGATGACTGTAACATAGGGGGTGTATGATTTCTCTGCCGCCAGAAAATCACGACGAACCTCACTAGACGCCTTCAAACAACTTGAAACAAGCTTATCGCACAATATTAGCGGGGCTGTCGATTTATGTTGATTTTATCTTTAGATCTTAATCGATGCAATTTGAATAGACAATTGAGTAGGTAATGAATAGGTGGAAGAACATCCCCAACTGGGTTCATTTACCACGCTTTGGGAAGCCCCTGCCACGTCGATCTTGAGCGCTTAAATCGTGCTCCCCGACTCTCATGGACTATCATTTAGATTAGAATGACACAGAAGATCCTGGGGCTATATAGGCAGATAGCCTGTGTCCAAGATTGACATACTTCAACTCGGAAAGGAAAGGCATATCAGAAGGGGGAGCTAGTGGGGATTCCCCAGGAAATGGCGGAGTTCTGGTGTTTGTGCTCCACAGCAGCTATGATTATTGTTGAGGCGGAAAGAATTATTGACATAACGCTTCTCTATAAGTGTTCTGTACAATCCGAGTGCAATCTAGTCTTTTCTCGAGGTGACATCCTCTGCTTGATCTTGCTACAATGAGCCAAGCCATCCGTGCGTTCAAAAGGGACAGGATTCCTGTGTTCGAGCGTGGAGAAGAGGACTACGAGCGTTCTGTCGCGACGAACAACCTACTCTTCCGCTTTGCGCGGCCCGACTTTGTCGTGCAGCCCCAAACGCCCGCACACGTGCAGGCGATCATCAAGCAGGCTAGGGCACAGAACCTGAAGCTCACGATTAAATGCGGTGGCCACTCGTATGCAGGCCACTCGACGGCGTTCGAAGGCGGTGTGTCGGTTGACCTGCGCCAGATGAACCGGACCAGACTCGACATGGCTTCCAAGACGATAACCTTCGGTGCCGGCTGCCAGTGGGGCCACGTCTATAAGACGCTCATCAACGGACGACACGAAGGATTTGTGGTCAATGGCGGCCGCTGCCCTACCGTGGGCGTGAGCGGGTTCCTCTTGGGCGGTGGGCTTGGGCCGTTCTCGCGCAGCATAGGCATGGGCAGCGACACCGTTAAGGAAATCACAATTGTGACAGCGGACAGCAAGCTGGTCACAGTCAAGGAGACCGATGATCCCAAATCCAATGAGGGCCGCCTGTTTTGGGCACTGTGCGGCGCCGGGGGCGGCAACTTCGGCGTGGTGGTGGAGATGAAGTTAGCGGTCAAGAGACTGCAGTCCCCGAGCGGCAAGGTGGTCGCTGGGCGCTATCAGTGGTTCGCCAGCAAGGGTGAGCCCGATTTGTTCGGGACGGACATCTTCATGTCGACGATGAACACTTTCTACACCACCAAATGGCCTGAGCGCATCACAATTGACAGCACATGGCTCTGCGACCTTACAGACAGCTCGGGCAACGGCGTGAGGTTCCTCGCGTGCTTTGACGGCGAACAGAAAGAATTTAACGAGACCATCGATAAGTACATCACGCATCCGGAGGTCGCCACCCAGATCAAGCGTCGCTCGCTGGTTGAAAACTCGACGCGTTTCCTTCATGAGACGCTCGTTACGCAATGGTCCGAGGAAACACGCAAGGCATTTCCAACCAACAAGACCTACAGCATCTACAGCTCCTTCGTTTTCCGCAATGACCCTCTCACCATGGAGCAGGTCACGGTGCTGGTTCGCGACCTGGCGGTCAAGTTCCGCAAAGAATTCTCCGGGGAGAAGGTCAAGTTCTTTGCCACCTTTATTCATTCTGGTGGCCAAATGAGTACCCCAAAGCCCTCAGCCTTTTTCTGGCGCGACGCGGTGTACCACATGTACCTGGACGTCGAGTGGGAGGATAAGTGGATGGAGTGGCTCATGCGGAAATTCCTGGGCGACGCCAAGGAGCTTTTGCGGAAGCTGTCGCTCCAGGGCAAAGCGGCGTTCATCAACTTCCCTGACGGCGCGCTGCAGGGTGATGTCGAGCAGGCATACTGGGGCGACAACAGCGAGGAGCTCCGCCGTATCAAGCAGATCTGGGACAAGGACGACTTCTTCCAGTGGGAGCAGGGCGTTCGCCTTCCAGGTGGGATTCCAGGAAAAGGCCCCGGTGGGCAAAACAAGCCAGAAAAATCAGGCGACCAGGTCAGAGATGAAGACTTGACCGATTCTCTTGCCAGCAAACAGTGGGAGGATTGGAAGGTTTATGGGACCAAGGATATTGTGGGAGACCTGAAGGCGCTCAGGGATGCGGGATGGTGAACCGGAGTTTGTAATAAGTTCTCATCCTCTCGTGACTCTTTCCTTGAGTATCAGCAGATAGGATGCATCCTACTCTCAGCTCTGCTGGTATGACTGCTAAATTGTATCAAATTTGTATAAGTACCAGCTCGTTTGTACATTAATGAAAAGTGAATCTAAGAGCTTTCAAAGAGCGTCAAACTGTTCTTTACATAATTCGCTACCTCGCCCCGTGCATTTCAGTCAAGACACCGATGCTATGTCGCCCACAAACAAGTCGGACATGGATACAACATGACATCGTAGCCATCGTGAGTTTCCAGCGTTTTCTGCATCACCACCAGGCAGACCTGGATGCCACCTATGACTTTATCAACAAAGTAGTGGCTGAAATGAGGACCTCGAAAAGAAATCGCCTTCCCTAGGCGAATCAAGGCTAGGATGATACTCAGGTGGGTGGCTTTTGCTTCGGCCTACGAAATCGAAGATACAATGAGAAGTTACACGAATAGAGTAGGTTTACAAAAGCGAGAATGCGGTAAATGTTGCCTCCGAGAAACCAACCTCGCACGATGCATAGCCTGCATAGGTCGAGACCAACTTTATTCGAGTTGAGCGCGTGCCTCTTTTCATCTCACTCATTCAATTGATAAGTGATCATCAGAAAGCGCTGGTATTATATTGTACACATGAGCAAAAGTTTACATGAAGAAGATAAGCAGGGATACACTTTCAGGGAATGCTAACAGGCACCTATAAGGGTTGTTCAACATAATTGTGCGATACTGTAGGATAACGCAGGAGATCAGAACACTGACTATTCCTAGTACGGCCCGAGGTCTCCTTTCAATCACATTCACAATCACCTTCACACTCACAACGATCGCCTGTACATTCACAGACACTGCATACACACCCACAGGTCTTGAACGTGAGCTGATAGAACCGAAGCGCACTAAGATCGACGTCAGCCACTCCAGTTTTAGGCCAGTCGTCGCCCTTGTTACCAAACTGGACGTATGGCTGGGTGGCCGTATGGAGAGTGACGTCTGTAACCTCTTGCCTCACAGTCTCAGACCCTGCAAGTGCACCGTCGATGAAGACAGAGAAATTGCGCCGGGTGCTGTCGTACACATAAACGGCGTTAAAGAACCTGCCCACGGGGACCCTGGCCCAGACGACGACAAGGTCTTGCGATGGGTCGGATCCGTTGGTCTGCATGTTGCGTCGGAGGGTGAAGAACACCCTGCCGTCGGGCTCAAGAGCCATCCAGTACTGCCAATTTGCCCACTGCCAGTTGCTGAGGAGCGTCTGCCTGCCAGAGGTAGGGAGGCTCGGAAAGCGCAGCCTGAGCTCGATGGAAAAGTTGATGGTGCGCAAGTCCACCGACGGGATGTTGAGGAAGCCAGGCCTCCGGATCTGGACGTATCCGGTGCCTTGCTCGGATGCGAGCTGGACATTGTAGCCTTGGACGGTAGCGGGACCGCGCGCGTAGGCGGATGCATCGTTGTAATTCCCGGCGAATGGCCAGTGGCCAAGTAGTTGAGATGCTCTCACGCCCTTGTACGCTGCAAAAGAGGATTGTGAGCCAGGATATTGATAGAAAAATGTAATGTCCTTACGTCCTCCGGCCTGCCCCTTTCTACCGTCGTTCGAGGGAGACATGGTTGTTGAAGAGTTGGACGTACAGGAATGGAGTTCAACGGAGTCATGATAACTCATCATATATAGTCTGCTTCTTGTTTATGTTCGTACACGAGGGCAAATGTATGAATAGGCCGACCGCTGAGCTTCCAAGAGCCCTGTCAAGGTATGTATGGGTGAGACCACCATTGAGTCTTGCTAAAGCACCAGAATGCAGTGTTGTCGCTACTCGCTGGGAGGATCCAATGGTCATCCGGGGAAGTGGTTGACAGGTCGAAAAACGAGGCCATGAGATAACTATTAATCGTAGCCAGTATCAGGGCTGATTTCTTGCGTCATTCATTGCGCTGTGCTTAAACACCCCCAGCGACTGGCTATCCGTAATTCAACGTATAGACCAGAAATATAGTAAATACAAAATTCAGATTCCTTGTGCGCATCTAAATCGATTTCCCAAACCTGTTCGCGCACGACACTATCTTATCCAAATGCATCGGCTTGAGCCACGTTTCGAGTTTGAACAAAGGAAAGGGGAAAACAAATACAATTTTTACAATGTGCGCAAGTATGTGTGGAGCAATTTGCAAATGCTTAATCTTTGTACTAAAGATACAACAGTAACAAAATAGTAGATAAAACAGAGAATCCGAGCGGACGCAAAAAGGATACATTTTCCGAGCCGGTCTGACCGCTGCAAGGGTTTCCGTTGCTTCTCAGGTAGGCTTGTACTTTCTGATAGGCTCGAACAACGTTTCTAGCAGCTGATTGGAGGCGGATTAGCCATTAAAAAAAGGGACAAATTTTGAGTCCGGCTCACCCAACGATCTAAATCGGCCTCCTTTGCCTTGTAATCAGAAAACTTCGCGTCCAGCTGGTCTGGAATCAATTTAGTGAGTAGGTAGGTATTGTCATATTTCACCGTGCAAAGCTGCACCTGAAGTCACGTGCACCGCTTTTTCGATAGATGGGATTTTCCCGACGCCATCGAGGAACTTGGCTACGGACTTTCCTGACCCAATCTGGCCGATAAGGAACTTGACACCTACAAAATCACGCATGCGTGAGCCAGACTGCGCATTGATATCAAAGTGGAGATGCAAGGATGGATATACTCACTCTCACGAGGGTAGTTGGCCTCTTGCAGCTTGTCACCGCATTCCTTGATGGCTTCAACAAACGTCTCGTCCTTCTCCCTCGATGGCATGCCGTCAGTCATCACAGAGATAAGGTACGGCCTCGCCAGGGTCTTCGACAGTAACTGGCTGTAAATCATCGGCTCAAGGATCTTGGACTTGAGGGAGGTGCCAATCGGAGTGTCGCCACGGGGCTGCCATTGCAGTCCGTTCATAGCCCTTGCAATCCCCTGGTTATCGAGAGTGTCCACGTCGCCCAGGTTCATGACGGTCAGGTCCTGATTGATGAACCGCAGTGCAACGCCGTCACCGTCAGGGAGGATGCGTGTAGTAATCCGCGTAATTCTTTTGACCAACTCAGCCTGGTCAGCCCAGCGATTATCGCGCTGCATCGACGCACTATCGTCTACAGAGTATCATAAGTTATTGAAACTGAACCAGCGGAAACTGAGGGACACACCGCAGTAGATGACTTGCTTGTGCAAGCTTACTTTGAACACCTTTGGAAGCAGGTCTGACCCTCCAAGCGTCGTGGTTGGGTCATTCGCCAGCTCAGTAGCATTCTTGGCAAGGTCCTGTATGAAGCTGGGGTCCTCCTTGAAGAATTGCGCCAGCGGCTCGTTTTCTTCTTTGGCAAGGAAGACATCGATGTTTTCAAGGAATTCCACCTTGTTTGGCGTCTCTTCATAGTTGACCTCCTGTAGGGCGCATCAGCATAACTCACAGAATCTGACAGTACTGAGAAAAGGTAGGAGGCGCGAGAGAGGGTGCACATCCACCATTCAACTTACCTTGTCGAAACTGTCGTTCATGGCCCCCGCCAGCCCAGATAAATTTTTCACGACGTTGTCGGCCGTCTCGTTAACCACAGCGATGATGAAGAGCAGGAAATCGCCGACCAGGTCAGTCAGCTTGGCGTTTTTCTGTCGCTCCTCCGGATCGAGTGCGCGCTTGACCGCTCTGTCTGACCCAGCAGCAGCCTCCGCGGCTGTTCGCTCAGCTCCAGCCTGAACAAGAAGTCTGATGGACTCGAGATCCTTCTTCTCGACGGCGTACACCAGCGGCGATTTGTTGCCGCGTGCTGTGGTGGTCTCATCGACGACCTCGGGTGCCTTGTTGAGGAGGAGCTGGACGATCCTAGGCCGCTTCGGGGACTCTGTCTCGAGGATGGTAAGCAGGAGTGCGGTCTCGCCGTCCCTAGAGCGCTCTTCCGCTTTGGCGCCCTTGTTGAGCAGCAGCTCAACCACGTCTGTTTGCCCAGCTACTGCAGCGGTAGCCAGAGGTGCACGACCTGTGGCGAGATTTTGTACACTGAGAATGTTGGGGTTGGCGATTAGGTAGCGGGTTAGTCTCGGCCCAACGAGCGTTCCATCCTGTGCATCCTCGTGAATGCCCATGGTGCATACAAACAGATGAATGCAAATTTGTGTCAGGGGTGTGAGTACCTGGTATATAATCGTATCCCAAGTATGTCGTGAATGCCCCGTGGCTAGAATCGCACTACTAGCCTCACAGCTATCTGACAGCTACGATAGAGATTTTGCAACTTGTTAAGGGGATGTTGGAACAGACCAAATTTCGTTTGGCAAAAAATCATCTTTGACAGGGGTTCTTCACCGGGGTCAGCACCACCTCATCCCAGGTGACCATCCTCATGGTCAATGTGAGTTGAATATGAGTGTCAGTTTATCCTATGTCATTCTAATTTGGATGACAATCCATGAGAGCCGGAAAACACAATTTAAGCGCCCAAGATCGGCATGGCCAAGAATGGCCATCTGGCTTATCGTCCATGTAATTCTAATTTGGGTGACAGTCTGTGACAGTCCATCATATTTGCGGAACATAATCCAGGCGCCAAAGATCAGCGCGGGTAAAGATGGTCATCCGGCGCCTCATCTTCCATTTAATTCTAATTTAGATGATAGTCCATGAGAGCCGAGGAACACTGATTAGATCGGTATGGTTATATCTCCCTCATTTCACCATTTTGCCTCCAATACAACATACGACGGAGTCTGGAGAGGTATAGCCTCGAATCACTCGGGCAGGGCTGTGCCAACGCCCTTTGTGCGCTCGTTATCTGACAGCAGGGTTTGGCTACCTTATGGAGCAGCTTTATTCAATCACCTGGTCTGTCATATTGTTTATGTCCCTTGCATTAATTTCAATTCATTCCCTTCAGATACACATCCTTGGCCACATTCTATATTCAACATCCAACATCCAATAAATCCAACAATTCAACAACGTCTACTACTGTCAAATTTCAATTCATGTTGCGATAATCAATTAGTAACCCTGCTTTTTCCTGGTGTCAACCCACCACCAAACTGCTGTGTTCATCATACCAGAAATATCCAATCTGTACAGAAGCACTGTATAATCATAGCAGCCGCGACGGCCCACAAACACCAGAACCCCGCCATTCCCTGGGGAATCCCCGTTATCTTTCCCTTAAACTTTCTTTCCTTTTCAAGCTGAAGCGTGTCAGTAATGAGCATGAGCTTCTGCACCTGAGCCTCGTGTTCTAAGAACCTCTCCCCCCTCCCCCCGACCGTGGTAATTGAAGCAGAACTTTTATCAATAAATCATGATGGATTCCCCTGTTCTCCCATCTATTCAAGTTGCAGCGAACGAATATGATTCGACAGCATCTGCAAAATCAATGGGTACTTGAGAAGGGTGTATTTGGGCGAGTAGGCTATTGCCGCGCATGGCAGTGATTTCTCTATGTAACCAGCTTGTACTCCTGTATTTTTACATACCCAGGGGATGAGATTTCTTCCAACTGTTCATGTGTGCCTATCCCACAGCTACAACACTAGCCCACGTCGTTGTACAGAAACTAAGAGATATTCACCTACAAGTTAGACACGCACTCGCTCTCTTTACAGTCAATGACGCTTTCCATCAAGACATTGGTTGGCATCCCTAACACATTGTACAATATTCCTTCTTGCACTCGCTCTGAAAAACATCTCAAGACGAAATTTGCACCCAAATCTATTCAACTTCCACTCCAATACAACGATACATCCTTTCGCCTTGCGCCCAGCCCATCCCACCTCACATCTACCTGTGCCTCTCAACCGCGTGCGCCCATCAAACTCCCACGCGCACGGCCTATTAACGAACGCCCACATAGCCTATAGCCGACATCAATTGACGCCACGGCATATGGGGCCCGTTGCAAGGCGCGTCTACTGTCTCCAGCCAGCCCCAACACACCTCTAATTTAATATGCACCCATTCTGCTGCCATCCCACACATATATCACTCCGCGACACTCGTACACCGCCGCATGAAAAACTTCTTATATCTCATGTATGTCATCTCACTGCTTACTCTCACTCATTCGGCATCACAAATTGGTGACCCGTGGGAATAAGCTATGCGTATGGCAAGAAACTCGATCAACTGGGAGGTCCGTTCACGAACGCGTTCGCGAACCGTTCGGCGGACCAATCGTACCAACCACCAGGTGTGACGTGGGTCTGTCACACCGCCTGAACACGCGTTGAGTGGCGCCTCAATATTAAGCGCTGAGCGAGTGGTGCGCGCCAACATGCGCTTTTCAGCGCTTAACGGTCTCAAGCTCTTGGAATCGTAGTTAAGCGTAGCTAGTAGCAGGTATATAATGCATGCAAATGTATGATTCCCCATAATTTATCACACCACCGCAAATGGCGCCTGGACCTGCCAGTGATCCTCCCATCCACAAAGTACTCCTCTGCCCTCGAAACTATGGGAACCTTATGGGTCCAATTCGCGTATACAAGGGTCAGGGTGACGCCTCTAGGGCTCATCTCAAAGGGCTTATTGCTCAAACTGTACGATGACTAATCTTTCTAATGATTTTCTGACGAGTGCTGAACAATCTGTAACGTCCACCTAGTGCACAAATAGGGATTGCTTCCACACCAAGTTCCATGCTGGGCCATACAATTTCGACCATGCTGAACGCTTTGTAACGAGGCTACTCTCTCCAGATGACCCATCCAATACCCGGACACTCTCAGATCTGCACAAGATACAAATTGAGCGAATTGAGAAGATCTGGTGAGGAAATCAACGCTTCTAGCAGGGACTGCCATGCCGTAGGCATCTTATTTGACTATAGAGCGACAGGAATATCTCATTACATATGTATCTTAGTAGCAAGCACCGAGCGCGCTCAGTTGGCGCTCAGGAAGCAACGCTTGGGTGAGGCAATAAGCGCCTGAGCCTGGACGTGGGAGCTGCTGACAAGAGTCACCTGGCGTCACACCGTTCGCCAAACGGTTCGCCGAACGCGTTCACGAACTGAACTCCCAGTGGATGGAATGTCCTCGCGTATGGGCGCACGCAGTAAAATGTCATCAAAAGTGAACAAGTTGGCGTGCTGTATACACCTTTTTTGTCCATTGAGCAACCATTGGACAGGACAGATGAACAAGGAATTTGTGTACTAAAGATTTTATAGTAACGCTGTGACGGATAAAATGGAAAGTCCGAGTGGTTGTAGGAAGTATACATGTTCAAGTTCCGAGGCATTCTGCCAGCTGCAACTCCAGTGTCGTTTGCCTCTTAGCTTTATGTAGATTGATACTTTCTGATGGGCTCGAAAAGCGTTTGCAGGAGCTGAGAGGCAAATCAATGGACAAACAAGGACGAATCTTGAGTCCAGCTCACCCAGCTGTCTAAATCGGCCAGATTTGCCTTGAGTGCAGACAACCTCTCATCCAGTTTATCTGGAATAGGTTTAGTAAGCAGTCAGGCTTTGCGCGTGCAAAGCTGCAGCATGAAAGGGTGGGTTGACGCTTACCTGAAGTCACGTACACCTCATTTTTGATGGCCTGGTTATTCCTAACACCTTCAAGAAAGCTGGTGGCGGCCTTTCCCGTCCCAATCTGGCCAAGCACAAACTTGACACCTGGGAGATCATGCATGAGTGAGACAGAGCGCCCATAGATGTCAAAGCAGAATGCAAGGATGGATGTACTCACTCTCACGAGGGTACCCGGCAGCTTGCAGCTTGTCACCGCATTCCTTGATGGCTTCAACAAACGCCTCCTTCCTCTCTGGCTCCGGCATGCCGTCAGTGATGACAGAGATGAGGTACGGCCTCATCAAAGTCCGTAGCTGCAACTGGCTGTAGATCAGCGGCTCAAGAATCTTGGACTTGAGGTAGGTGCCAATCTCGGTGTTGCCACCGGGCTGCCAGGATGAACCTTCCATTATGCTTGTAACGGCCTGGAGATTGAGCTTGTCCGAATTGTTGACGGTCTGGTTGATGAACCGCAGCGCTACGCCGTCGTCTTCAGGGAGGATGCGTGTCGTAATCCGCGTGATTCTGTTGACCAGCTGGACCTGAGCAGCCCAACGTCCCTCGCGCCTCATCGAGGAACTGTCATCTACAGAGTTCCTAAAGTTACTAAAAAAAACTGGACCAGCGCAAACTGAGGGACACACCACAGTAGATGACTTGCTTGTGCAAGCTTACTTTGAACAATTTTGGAAGCAGGTCTGACCCTCCAAGCGGCGCGGTCGGGTCATTCGCCAGCTCGGTTGCATTCTTAGCAAGGTCCTGTATGAAGCTGGGGTCGTTCTTGAAGAATTGCGCCAGTGGCTCGTTCTCTTTCTTGGCAAGGAATTCGTCGATATTTTCAAGGAATTCCGCCTTGTTTGGCGTCTCGTCGTAGTTGACCTTCTGCATGGTTCATTCAGCAAAGCCCAAACAAGAGGACGGGACTGAGAAGCGCGAGAGAGGATGTCCCGCCATTCGACTTACCTTGTCGGTTTCCTCGTTCCAGGTTCCCTTGAGCCCAGATAAATTGTACAATACATCGTCGGCCGTCTTGTTGACCCAAGAGACAATGTAGAGCAGGAAATCACCGACCAGCTCAGTGAGCTTTGGATCTTCAGCCATGGTATGTACGGACAAATGAATGCAAAATTGTGTCAAAGTTGAGGACACGTCCTTATAATCTTGCACCAAGTACGCCGTGAGCGCCTCGTGGCTGGATTGCGCTACGAATGTGCGACACTTATCTGTCAAAACGATAGAGGATTTTAGAGGCCTCCGGATATACTTATCCCTATTAGGAGACTGTCAGGGGTCCCACTCAACAGCACCTCATTGCCGGTGCCCAACCCGATTGCTTAACACGGATAATGATCATCTGCCTTATCTTCCATATGATTTTAATTTGGATGACAGTTTATGAGAGAGTTGGGGAGCATGAATTAGGCGCCCGAGACCGCCACAGCCATATCTCACAATGTTCCCTTCAATTCAACATGCGACAGAGAAGCACCGCTCAGGGTTACTCGGGCAGGGCTGTGTCAACGCTCTGTGTGCGCTTGTTTTTAGACGATAGGGTCTTGCTACCTTATGGAGCAACCTGTTCAATTGCCTGCAACCCTGGTGTGGTTCCTATGTCCCTTCCATTGACTCGATGTCAATCTCTTGAAAAACACAACACTACTCACATTCTAGGCTCAACATGTACATCGAACATTCAATAACTTAACAACCTCCACCATTTTCTCCGGTATTCACTGCACATACTTTGTTGCCTTTGTTTACTCTACACATCCCTTCTCTCTACATCTAGATATTTATTGATGATCGGATTCCCGGCCACCTCTATATTTCGGCTTTCCCTCTGTTCACATTTTATGGGAGTCGCACAGCATAGGAAACCCCTTTGCAGAGTCATCGCACTTGAGGCCAAAGTAGATATTTCCGTTCGTTTTGCGCTTTGGCTACACAAAATAAGCTAAGCTACAACTAGCCAGACAAAAGACAAGATCTCGACAAGAGAAACAAGAGAGAGGAAAAGTGAAGGGGTACTGGTTGTACGATCGAAGTAATGCAGTATCGTAGGGTCGTAGAAAAGGACGACGAGAGAAATGATGTAGAAAGGTAAATGGCGGCTGCTAGTGCAAGTGCAGAGTGTCGGATCTCGTGTTGGCCTTGCCAATCCAACAACTCTTCAAATCAGGCAAGAGAGAAATAATTCCTGTGTGAATTTTAAAAAGAAAGTATATTAGACAGGATGGGAAAAACAACTGAGAACAGCAAGCTTACGCATACGCCACTGATTACGCGAAAAATAAGCAGAGTCACCCCGAGATGTTCAAATGATATTAGTAGAGCAATGCTCACCTCCAACGCGTCCTGAACTATTGCAAACTCGATAGAGATCTGCGACACACACGATGTCAAGATTGGAAGCAGAAGGTTTTCGGTGGAATTTGTGACATACTGCCAAACCTGGTGGGTACGACATACCCGTTGGTGTACAGTATCTCGCCAGCTTGATATCCTAGCCAGTCGGGCCAGTGAGCATCGTAGGCACCTTATGCAGGCGAATAAAAGGATCAGGAACATGCCAGATGAAACACAATGGACGAACTACTCACTGTAACCCGCATAAGCATGATTAGCTCTTATCGACCGTGTTTTCAGGGGGTAATCCAAGGCAGCATTAGTCTAACATCACGCCCTTGCTCGTAAGATGTCTAACATAGTATCGTTCGCGATGGACATACCACTGCGGTACTAACGGTCTGGCCCGACGCCGCAAGCGCATCATAGGTGGCTTTTAGCGAATCGTAGCTTGACTTCCAGCTCTAATATCCCGCTGGGGTGTTAGATATCCGTGCGTGCCTGTTTAGGATTACACGTACTGCCTAATATTGCACTTGAGTGTGAACTACCCGACGCTTTAGCACTGTAATGAGGATACATACCGCTTCGGCCTTCGCTGCAGCACTAGCGGCCTGTCCAGAGGCGGCCTGTGAGCCATAGCTGGCCTTTATCGCATCGTGGTTCGCCTTCCAGGTCTAATATTCCGTTGAGGCGTTAGATATCTGTGCGGGTCTTTCGAAAACTGCACGTACGATCTAATGTTGCACTTGGGTGTAAGATATCTGCGTCGGCATTGTAATGAAAATACGTACCGCTTCATCCCTCGCTTTTTCGTATTCGGCTTTCCAATCTGTCACAATATGGCTCTCCGCGATAAGAAAGATATCTTGGATTAGAAAGACTGGACCCACCAGTATCATCACCGACGCTCCGTAGAGTTGCCTCGAATAACGCGGGGTTGCCTTTCATTTGTTGGGCAAGGGCTGGGTCTTTTTGAGCGATGAACTCGTTTAGACCTAACCTGAGAGAGGGATTGTCGCTGATAAATCGCCCAGCCGCGGGTGGCTTAGTCGCCTACAAATCTTTGAGATTAAAGCTTTGAAAGGGTCTCAAGGAACTCACCGTTGCATCCTTGCTGTTCTCGGGGTTTTTCAGATAATTGGTAGCCTGTTCTACGTTCTTGTTCGAGGCCAGGTACGCTACTAAAGCCTTCTTTTGGTCGAATCCGAGAGCTACTAGCTGTTAAATGATGGAGTGAGTGAAATAAGATCGCGACTACAGCAATTGATCGACACTTGCCCTTTGAACAGCTGCTTTCTCTTCACGGGCCAAGGCTGCAGCAGACTGTCCTTGGGAGGCAACTGTGTCCAATAGCTGAAGACTCTGGTTAAGTTGCTGACCAAGAGCCGGATCCCGCTGGGCAGCTATGGCGATGAACGATTGGCGCATAGAGGGGTCATTGCGGATCATTTCTGCAATGTTGTTCATTTTGTCCAGCGACATGGCACCACCACCAGCTTGTTTAGTAGCGGCTGTAGAATAGGAGGTATATGGTTTGCTTGCCGCCAGAAAATAATGGCGAGCACTTACCAGACGACATGTCTTCAAAAAAGCGTAGCGCACGGCGGTAGTTGCAAGATATTAGGGGCGGTTGATATATATCTGTTCTGTCTTTAGATCTTAATCGGTGTAACATGAATAGACAATTGAATAGACCGTGAATAGATGGAAGCAGATCCCCGACTGGGATCATCTACCACACTTTGGTCTTCTGCTAATAGAATGCTATGCCGATCCTAAGCGCCTAAGTCGTGTTCCCCGACTCCCATGGACTGTCATCCAGATTAGAATGACAGGCAAGATAATGAAATATATAGGCAAATAGCTGGTGCTCGTGATTGACATACTTCAGCTTGAAAAGGAAAGACATATTGAATAGGGGAGGTAATGGGGATTCCCCAGGAAATGGCGGAGTTCCGTTGTTTATGCGCCGCAGCGGCTGGTATGATCACTGAGTCCTTCTGCACAAAATTGACATTTCTGGTACAGTATGATGAATTTCAGTGGCGGCTGTTGGAGGAAGGTTTGGAACAGATACTGGATAATCCTGCAGCTTATCTGTAATATGTCGGCTCTTTGAGATCTATTGCTGTTGCGGATGGCATTGTTGTCGTCGTTCTCGTTCTGTTATCGTTCCTAGTATTAGGGCGTTACATCAGGAACGTCGAAGTCCAATCTCGCGAATGACAACTTGGACGCAATCACCTTAATCTCTATGGCTGCAATCGTCAAGGGGGTTCTCGCAGTGGGACTAAGGCGCGTGCGACTTTGGTGGGCCGACGTAGTGATACTCAACATGAGCGAAGACTAATCTTGCAGCAGATAGCAGCTTAGGCATCGACAGGAGCAGATGCATTACCGTTGGAGATTTCACCAAGCCCCCTTCAGCGCGCCGGAGTTCAGATGGCATGGAAGTTGGGGTAACTACAATTTGAGGGGCGTCACAGACTGGTATATTCCCAGACAAGACATTAGCGAGCCAGATGCATCGTGCAGCCAAAGAGTGGGCAACGTTTGTTCAGTTGTCGTGTCTTGTTGAGGTCGCGAAGGTTCGACATCAAGACAAACCCCTGAAATGGGATGTTACCCGGAGATAATGAGCCGCCAGCAGCAGAGGTGAAATCGCAACCGCTT
The DNA here is from genome assembly GCA_013368295.1 of Psilocybe cf. subviscida. Taxonomy (NCBI): domain Eukaryota; kingdom Fungi; phylum Basidiomycota; class Agaricomycetes; order Agaricales; family Agrocybaceae; genus Psilocybe; species Psilocybe cf. subviscida. The sequence goes on along the minus strand of JAACJJ010000029.1, from coordinate 1,953,325 downwards.
TTCGTGCAGCCGTCATTTGCCAGTTCAAGTCACACTGCAACAGTGGATAAGGAGAGCTCATGCTGGAAATTTAAGGCTGTCATAGCATTCTGTGGCTGCCCAGCAGCGCCACCGCGGCGCAAATTGATAAGGCATCCGAGTACGCTGACGCTACAACTGGTCATTGGCTTGTTGACCGCAACCCGGCATGGTTGCGGAGAGCACGTCGACACGAGCATAGTCAGTACATAGACGTTGAACAGCGCGCATTTGGTGTCTCAAGCGGGGCACTGTAGTACAATGCGCCATAAGATGTCGCGATGGGCGCGAGGAAACGGAGGCAGTGAATAGTCTGCAAATGAATGTGCGGTGCCGTATCGCCATGAAAAGCTCCGCGGCGGTAGCGCATGTACATCCCGAGATGACGCCCAGCCATAAATAGAAGCAGAAGGCCACCAGCGCCGGTTAAAGCCACAGTCAACAGCACAACAGCGCGCGATGTGAGCACAGATCACCGCACAACGGGATAGTGCAACCGTTTGCGACGGACGCAGACCAAGGACCAGGGTCGGCGCTGAAGTGGGAGCCTCTGTGCCATGCAGAAGTGGCTATAGTACTGGGGACGGCTTGGAGCAGCGAGAGGAACAAGACCGAGCACATGAGCAGTGAGGCGCACCCGGGCTGTAGCCAGACTATGGTGTCAATGTCATATTTACAACACAGCGTTGCTCCGCACCCGTCGCTCATCCTCCGCGAGTCTCTCGCTCCTGCCGTCCAACCACTCGAGGAAGCTGGGGCTGCAAGGGTGGTAAGTGTGCAGAACAATGGAACAGAATGAAGCAGCAACTCACTTCCAAGTTACAGCCCTTCGGGCATCAAGCTTTGAATTATCCATGAAGCACGAGCATACTGACAACAGAGCGTTCATAATGAAATGAAGCATGGAGAACCAAAATATGGGAGGAATGAGCACCAACGCCTGAGACTGGTAGAGCTCGACGACTTTGGGGGAGGCTGAGCAGCGAGGTGGTGGCTTTGAAGATTGATAGGCTCCGTATCAAAAAGAAATACTGTCAGAAGCGATACGCGTTTCCGTGGCATGTGACGTCATGCATCAACAAGCGTCAACACGGGCTAACACGGGCCGGTTGTGTGCGGAAGCGCTAGTGTCATCTTTTCTGGCGCTACTTTCACCTATGGTCAATACGACCCTGACGTTGGCATCGATACGCATTGACGCCCTGTGCTGTTCTAGCGCCGACATCTCCCTCTTTGCAATTATGAGCAGCAGACCCTGAATCTCAGTTGGTTGACACGCGCAGCGCGTTCGGCGCAGAATCGTCGCAGTGTTATCCAAGTGTTATCTTCGCACTCAATACACCGTCTGTCATCGACTTGTATCCAATTCGTGGCTTTTCAGACTCGATTTGTGTGAAAAGCGTTGACGGTGTGCCTTGGGGAAGCCCCGGATGACTCTCGACTCCGACGGCAATTAGTCAACATGTCCGATGTCAAGCAACGACAACCATTTTATTTTTTTGCGAAACTCAGACTGCGAAGTCAAATGCAAAGCACTGTAACAGGGTGTTCCCAAAAATTTGAATCCATCTGTTCGCATTGGTTCAGCAAGCACTATGGGCATTCCACGAAGATGCACAGCAGGGGAGGTTTGTTAGGGGCACGCTTACCCGCTACCTTGAGAACAACCTCACGTTCTCAATAAACGGGGGTACCTTGTGCCTTGTGCCTGGAACCCAATGTGCCTCTACGATGACGGTACTTGTTCATTTGAGAATGGAAGGAATTATTGACATAACACTCCTCTATAAATGTTCAGTCTGGTCTTTTCTCGAGATGACATCCTCTTCTTGACCTTGACCAATGAACGAAGCCATCCACGCGTTAAAAAGGGACGAAATTCCGGTCTTCGTGCGTGGAGAAGAGGAGTATGAGCGTTGCGTTGCGACGCCCAATCTACTCTACCGCTTTGCACGACCCGACTTTGTTGTGCAGCCCCAGACACCCGTCCACGTGCAGGCGATCATCAAGCAGGCTCGGGCACAGAACCTGAAGCTCACGATCAAATGCGGTGGCCACTCGTATGCAGGCCACTCGACGGCGTTCGAAGGTGGTGTGTCGCTCGACCTGCGCCAGATGAACTGGACCGAACTCGACATGGCCTCCGAGACGATAACCTTCGGTGCTGGCTGCCAGTGGGGCCATGTCTATAAGACGCTCGTTAACGGCCGACACGACGGCTTCGTGATCAATGGCGGCCGCTGCCCCTACGTGGGCGTGGGTGGGTTCCTCCTAGGCGGCGGGCTTGGGCCGTTCTCGCGCAGCATAGGCATGGGCAGCGACACCATCGAAGAGATCAAAATTGTGACAGCAGACAGTAATCTGGTCACGGTCAAGAGGACCGACAGTCGCGACTCCAAAGAGGGCCGTCTGTTCTGGGCCTTGTGCGGTGCTGGGGGTGGCAACTTCGGCGTGGTGGTGGAGATGAAGCTAGCGGTCAAGAAACTGCGTGCGCCGGGCGGTCGCGTGGTCGCTGGGCGCTACCAGTGGTTCGCCGCCAAGGATGAGCCCGACCTATTCGACCAAGACAACTTCATGTCGACGATGAACGACTTCTACACCACCAAATGGTCTGAGCGCATGACAATTGACAGCACATGGATCTGCGACCTCCGGCAAACCTCGGGCAACGGCGTGCGGTTCCTCACGTACTTTGACGGCGATAAGAAAAATTTTGACAAAATCATCGACGAAAATATCGAACACCCGGAGCTCGCCACGCAGATCAAGCGTCGCTCACTGCCCGAAAAGTCGACGCGGTTCCTTCATGAGACACTCGTCGCGCAGTGGTCCGAGGAAACAGTCAAGGCATTTCCAATCAACAAGACCTACAGCATCTACAGCTCCTTCGTTTTCCGCAACGACCGGCCCACTATCGAGAAGGTCACAGCGTTGATCCGCGACAAGGCGGTCGCATTCCGCAAGAAATTCCCCGGCGAGAAGGTTGAATTCTTGGCCACCTTCATTCATTCTGGTGGAAAAATGAGCACCCCAAAGCCTACCGACTCGGCCTTCTTCTGGCGCGAGGCAGTGTACCACATGTACCTGACCCTCGAGTGGGAGGATAAGTGGATGGAGCTGGATATGCGGACGTTCCTGCGTGATGCCAAGCGGGATTTGCGGCCGCTGTCGCTCCAGCGCAAAGCGGCGTTCATCAATTTCCCTGACGGCGCAATGAAAGGCGACGTCAGCGAGCGGGCCTACTGGGGCGACAACCGCGAGGAGCTCCGCCGTATTAAGGAGATCTGGGACAAGGACGACTTCTTCCGGTGGGAGCAAGGCGTTCGCCTTCAGAGTGGGATTGCAGCAAAGGGCCGCCGCCGCCAAAAAGTGCCAACACAATCGGGCGACCAGGGCATCGCCCAACCCATACAGCCTGCGCGTCAACTCATCAGTGCACGAAATTATGTGGAACTTGGACACGCTGGACCTTTGGCTGGTCAATCACATAAGGTGTCCAATTCTGAATCAGAGGCTGAAGGCCTCGGCAGCCAACATGTGCCAGAGGAATTGGGCGACGATGGCATCTTTCAACTCATACAGCCTGCGCGTCAACTCATCAGTGCACGAAATCATGTGGAACTTGAACACACTGAACCTTTGGCCGTTCAATCACATGCAGCATCTGATTCTGAATCAGATTCTGAAAGCCTCGACGACGATGAAGACTTGACCGATTGTCTTGCCAGCAAACAGTGGGAGGTCTATGAGACGAAGGATATCATCGGGGACATCACGACGCTGGCGGATTTGGGATTGTGAGTTGGAATTTGTAATACGTTCTCATCCTCTTGTGACTCTCTCTGTATAAGTTCCAAGTTTGTATCATTATGACAAGTGAATTTCAAGAAGTGAGTCTAAGAGCGTTAAACTGTTCTCTACTTTGCTACTACCCCACCTCATAATGATCTATATATTTAATGACACTAGTCTCCCGTAGTCAGACTCCGGTGGTTCAAAGGTATGTTCGAGGCTGTTGCCGAACGTTGTGAATGTGTCGCCTGGTTTTTCTTGCCGCCAGTCGGCCTCCATAGAATATCCAAGCAGAGGCCCTTCAAAGTCAACATGGATCTGTTGCGTTCGTAGACCATTTTGTATCTGAATGTGGTGTAGGGAAGGGTACTTCCCTGGCCTCGGAACAAGTGCGCGCCCACATGGAACACCAGTGATACCCGCCATCACTTCCCCACGATCGCGACAAACACGAACCGACATTGTATTCATCCCCGCATTCGACACACATGCTCGTGGCGCAGCATAAGGCAAAATGAGTCACTTTCCATCTTTTACGATATTTCTTTCTCGTTTTCTTCATTTTTAAAATTGTCATCGGCCGGTAGACTACGTATTTAAGACGCTCTCAATGTTCGTACATACCTCAGTGAAATCCGACCCGAGTTTCATTCCAACGACCACACTGCGCCGCAAGAATATCGCCATACGTCGCCTACATCGTTGTGAGTCATCGGTCACACTTCATATCGTCTGTATCGCTGTTTCTGCCTGTCCTGTATCGTCCAGCCGCCAGTTCTCGCTCTCGCTCTCGTTCTCGATCTCGTACCAGTCTCGTGCCCAATAAGCCGAGTATCTGATTCATTGTTGTATTCACATACCTCCCCGCCCTTGCCTACACGGAAGGGACTCGCTTCACGAGGCACACCCAACCGGGTGACCGTCTCTACAGTGGACAATCCAGATTTCAACATAAAACCACTTTTGCAGTTCCAAGAACGTATACTAGCGGCGAGAGTAGGCGCAGAGGCTTTGCCTATGGTTATCAAACCCAATTGGACAATCCTGAATCCCCTACTACCCGCTTTCATACGGGCCCACCTCATTGCTCCTGTGAGGCCAGACACGAAATTGCAAACCTTCAGAGTAGGAGACGCGGTATTTAGAATGAGCGTTGTCGGTGGATTGGTGAGTGGGACCACAGGTTCGGGCTCCTTCTTCTCCGTCGGAATGAAGGGTAGAGGATCTTTCAGGGCTACTGGAGAAGGATCGGCAAACGCTGTAGGTGAGGAATTAGCTCAGCCCAGACACCACAAATGAGAACGCACCTTCAGAAACTGGCCGCAGCTCAACGAGACGCTAATCACTTCCACCCTCCGGCGTTTCCATATCGACCTGCTCTATCCAATCTTGAGGGTCTGACTTCACTTGCACGTCATAGGTGCAAGCTTTCAGTCCAGTTTCGCTGTGTCCCGTTTTCAGATTGAAGTCGTATCTGCCTTTCGGTAGTTAATGCAGAACATAGGTGCCGGGTAAATTGAGAACGAACCTGTGGGACACACACCTACAACCCATCATCACACTGCTCGACGTCTGCATGCGATATGCAAGTGATATGTCGGCACCCAAGTGCGGGCAGCCCGCCTCCATCACGTAGGTTTTCCTGTCATTTGCAGGAGGAGATGTTCCCAATGAGTCAGTAATAAGACTTGCGGAAGCTCCAATTCCTGAGCTGGCTGACAGACGAAAGATGATCAAACAGTGATAGCGACCTTCCTGAGACAGGCGACATCCTTTGGCGCCCAGTCGTTGATAACTTCCCTGAGTTCATTGAATGGACTGACCGCAGAGGCTCGACCATTTCAAATGTTTGCAACCGGAGTGGTGGTGGTGGTGGTGGCAGGATACCAATCAGCCCAATCTGAGCTGGTGTTTGGAAGCAGCTTAGTGATAGCCTAATTTGAATGATGGCATTGTGAAGCGAAATTGATCCGTTGGACCCACCAGAGCCTACCAGCACCTCGCTTAGAAGTGGCTGTAAAACAGAGCACACAATTTGTTTTCCACCAGAAATAATGGCGAACACTTTAAAAATTGCTTAGCATGCAATATTAGGGGGTTTTTGATTTATATTCGGTTTCCCTTCAGATCCTAATCGGTGCAACTTGAGTAAATGGAAGAACACGTCATTCATGGTCATTGAATGATATCATGGGATTCATTCACCCCGTCTTGTGGAGCTTCTCAGAACAGGTTCTGGTGCACAAACTGGTGCTCACGATTGCCATAAATCAGCATGACAAGGAAAGACGATTAAGAGGAAGGTAATGGGGATTTCCCAGGGAATGGCGGAGTGCAGCTGCTGTGATGCAATTTGAGACAGCTTTGGATATAGTACTCGACTACATGATAGGCTTATAGATACCCATGTGCGCCACAAGGCGGTCCAAGTGCTTACTATGAGTGGAAATATGCACTTGACGCTTGAGTTAAAGACCGCGTGCACATTTTAATTCAGTTCAAAAGCGTTCGCCAGTATGTTCCCCGTCTCTCTTGGACTGTTACTCAAGTTGTGGAAGATACTGAGACTAGCCAGATGACCGTTGACCACCATGAGGATGGTCACCTGCGATGAGGTGGTGCTGGGTCTGGTCAAAGTTAGGGTTGTTCTATTTAAGATTAGACGCCTGCGAGGTGGATAGAAGCTTCCCAAGTAATGTCTCGTGTCTTTTAAATCGATAACGACGCCGCCGTGCACGGCGAAGCTGCTTAGATTTTTTGTGAACTAGGCGTCTAACATACTCACCTGATGTACTTTTTGATTGCTTGGCAGCTTGTTGAAATTCAGGAGTGGCGAAACCGGGCGTTTTCTGGACATTCCCGTGATAAGTTGCCACCTGCTAAAATTCTCTATCATAACTGTTGGATAAGTAGCTGTCGCGCATCTGCAGTGTAAGTCTAGCCACAAGGCGTTCACGATGTGCTTGGTACAAGATTTTGAGGAGGCCGGTCAACTTTGACGCAATTTTGCATTGATTTATATGTACGCACCACAGGTATTCACAAAGATGCACGGCAGGGGACGCTATTCGGGGGCACACTAACCCGCTACTTTGGAAACAACCCCAAAATTATCAATGAACAGGATCACCTCGTGCCCGGAATACGAAAATAACCCTACAGTGACGCTTCTCTATAAATGTTCTGTGCAATCCGGTCGTTCTGTGTAATCCGGTCTCATCTCGAAATGGCACCCTCCTCTTCCTCTGACAGTAGTAGCCAAACCATTCAGACGTTCAAAGATGACAACATCCCGGTGTTCCAGCGTGGCGAAGAGGAGTACGAGCGTTCCGTCGCAACAGCTAACCTCCTCTACCGCTTTACACGGCCCATCTTTGTCGTGCAGCCCAAGACGGCCAGAATGGTGCGGGCCATCATAGAGGAGGTCCGGGCGAAGAAGCTGAAGGTCACGATTAAATGCGGCGGCCACTCGTATGCGGGTCACTCGACGGCACCCAACGGCGGTGTGTCGCTCGACCTTCGCCAGATGAAGCACACCAAACTAGAGCTGGATTCCGATGGCAAGCCTACGACGATAACCTTCGGTGCCGGCTGCCAGTGGGGCCATGTCTACAAGACGCTCATCAACGGAGGACACGACGGCTACATGGTTAATGGCGGCCGCTGCCCCACCGTGGGTGTGAGCGGATTCCTCTTAGGTGCCGGGCTTGGGCCGTTCTCGCGCAGCATAGGCATGGGCAGCGATACCATCGAGGAGATCAAAATTGTGACAGCGGACAGCAATCTCGTCACGGTCAAGAAGACTGACAGCGACGGTTCCAAAGAGGGCAGCCTGTTCTGGGCCCTGTGCGGCGCTGGAGGCGGCAACTTTGGCGTGGTGGTGGAAATGAAGCTAGCGGTCATGAAACTGCGCGCGCCGGGAGGTAAAGTGGTCGCTGGGCGCTACCAGTGGTTCGCTGGCAAGGATGAGCCCGACCTGTTTGGCCAGAAAAGCTTCATGTCAACGATGAAGCGCTTCTACACCACCGACTGGCCGAAGTACATGACAATTGACAGCACATGGATCTGCGACCTCCGGCAGAACACGGGCAATGGCGTGCGGTTCCTCACTTACTTTGACGGCGATAAGAAAGAATTTGACGACATCATCGACGACAAAATCATCGGCGACAAAAGCACCGACGACAAAAGCATCGACGACGAAACCATCGGCGACAAAAGCATCGACGACGAAACCATCGGCGACAAAAGCATCGACGACGAAACCATCGGCGACAAAAGCATCGACGACGAAACCATCGGCGACAAAAGCACCGAGGACGAAAGCACCGACGACAAAAACATGCGCGAGAGGCTCGCCGAACAGCTCAAGCGTCGCTCACTTGCCGAAAAGTCGACTCAGTTCCTTCATGAGACACTTGTCGCGCAGTGGTCCGAGGAAACAGTCAGGGCATTCCCGTCCAACAAGAGCTACAGCATCTACAGCTCCTTCGTTTTCGGGAATGACCTTGGCACCATCGAGCAGGTCACAGCGCTGATCCGCGGCATGGCGGTCGATTTCCGCAAGAACTTCCTCGGCGAGAAGGTCGAGTTTTTGGCCACCTTCATTCATTCTGGCGAGCAAACGAGCGCCCCGAATCCTACCGACTCGGCCTTCTTCTGGCGCGAGGCAGTGTACCACATGTACCTGACCCTCGAGTGGGAGGATAAGTGGATGGAGTTGGACATGAAGAAATTCCTGGATGACGCCAAGGCGCTTCTGCGGCCGCTGTCGCTCCAGAAGGAGGCGGCGTACATCAATTTCCCTGACGGCGCGCTGCAAGACGATAAGACCGAGCGCGCATACTGGGGCGATAACTGCGAGAGGCTCCGGCGTGTCAAGAAGGTCTGGGACAAGCACGACTTCTTCCACGCGAAGCAAGGCGTTCGCCTTCCGAGTGGGATTGCAAAAAAGGGTCGCGGCGGCCGCAAAGGGCTCACACAATGGGGCGACCTGCGTGTCCTTCAACCCACACAGCCTGCACGTCAACTGTCCACGATGGCTCTCCTTCAATCCACACAGCCTGCGCGTCAACTGTCCACGGTGACGATGGCACAACCTTTGTCCGACAGTGATTCCGAATCAGAGTCCGAAGGCCCCGATAGCCAACGCGTGTCAGAAAACTCGGACGACCAGGGCAACGACGAAGACTTAACCGATCCTCTGGCCAGTAAACAGTGGGAGTCTTATGATACAAGGGATACTGTGGGGGTCTGGAAGTTTGCGGATATGAGTTTCTGAACCAGCGTTTGTAATATGTTCTCATCCTCTCGTGACTCTCTCCTTAGTTCTACTTACACTGTACAAGTACCAGCTCGTTTGTACCATTACGACAAGTGAATCTATGAGCGTTTAACTGTCCTCTGCTCCGCTACCCATCTCATCATAACAATCTATATGAGTACGGACACCCATGCCATGGATGAATTCCCTGAATCACAGAGACAAAAGGTATATCCGAGACGACTGCCGTTCTTTGTGAACGTTTTGGATTTCCTCTGAATTCAATCTCGCCACCAGTCGGCGTACATAGAATATCTAAGCAGCCCTTCGACATGGAACAAATACGCTCGGTAACCAAGTTTGTATGTGGATGATTTCGACATACAACCGATTTTGCAGTCTAAATTTCCAAAAACGCATGGCGAACGCCAGGTCCCCGACTCTGCTATAAATGGACGTATTGAATATCTACATTTGGAAGCATTATAGAGTGATTATACACGAAGATACTTATCAAAAATATCAGCTTCGTACAGAAGGGTCATGTAAATAATCATACTTAGTAACCGCTGCGGCTCACAGATGCCATGGTGTAGATTGGTGCTTGTCCAGGCGGACTATCCGCGGTTTGGTGATATGTCTATGTGGATTTATCATATTCAACCTTCAAAGACGCTAATTGCTTCTCTAGCCCCTTCATGACGCGGTCTTGCTCCGTCTTCTCCAGCACCCGTCCCGTTGGGTCCACAAGACCCATCTCACCTTTCAAGCCCTCATAAAACTGCGGCGTGAGCCCCGCCTTCTCCCTATCCGTAACATTGAACGGGCCTTTGATATCGCCTCGCCACCCCCTCCTCACCTCTTCCCTAAAAGCAGTGACAGGATCCACATTGCCCTCATTTGCGCATATCCAGGTGAACCAGCGGTGTCCCGAGGTGACATGCGTCACTTCATCGGCGTGGATGATTTCCATGACCTTGACCGTTTCCGTGTCGCCTGCCTTCCGGAAACGCTCGATGGTGGCAGGGTTGACGTCCAGCCCCCGGGCTTCGTGCACCAGATGGATTATTGCTAGGCGAGAGCGGAACGACTCTGACGTTATTGTCGCAGATTCCCAAAGGGAAGCGTGGACGGGCATGCTGCCGTATGGTGTCGATGGGGAGATCGCGGCGAGCCTTGAGGTGAGTAGTGAACTGCAAGGATGTTAGGCACTGTCCAAAATACGAGGTAAGAATCCTACAAGTGCTTTGATTCGTCAAGAGCCATCTTGGTAAAATCAGAGAAGAAAGCGTGAGGGATATCCTTGTGTCGTGGGCCGAACCGAGCAATGATGTCCCAGCTAGGAGAGAAATTAGTATCGAGTCATGGTAAAGCAAGATCAGACTTACGCAAGGTCGATTCTAGAAAGAAAAAAGGGGGAATCAGCGGCCACTATGATGAGATACGAAAGCACTTACGCCCATTGTTCAATATTTGCGAGCGCGTGCAGCATACCCGCTCTGTTTCTGCGATTTCTCATCTGACCAACATCCACCGTGTTCTTTGCATACATATCTTCTCTCGGAGGTACATCCGGAGGCGTCGGTGCGTTCGCTGATTTATTTCCTATTGACGCGAGCTTCCCCGTGCGGAATAGCTGAACAGCGTGCCTGGTTCTCTCAACCTGAAAATTGGGAGTTAGTAATCGCTTTCCAAAGACGCGAAATTGAAAACCTTTAGAGTAGGAGATGCGGTATTTAGAATGAGTACTGCCCATTGCATGAGCGTTGTCGGTGGGTTGGTGACTGGGACGACAGGTTCAGGCTCCTTCCTCTCCGTCGGAATGAAAGGCAGAGGCTCTTTCAGGGCTACAGGAGGAGGAGGATCGGCGAACTCTGTAGATGAGGAATTAGCTCAGCCCAGACACCACACATTGAGAACGCACCTTCAGAAACTGGTCGTAGCTCAACGAGGCGCCAATTACTTCCACCCTCCGGCGTTTCCATATAGACCTGATCTGTCCCATCTTGAGGATCTGTCTTCACTTGGACGTCATAGGTGCATGCTTTTAGTCCAGTTTCGCTGTGTCCCGTTTTCAGATTGAAGTCATATCTGCCTTTCGGTAGTTAATCAGGGCTGGGCACTGGCTCAACTGAGGACAAACCTATGCCATGGACACACAGCTACAAAGCCTGTATCACACTCCTCGATGTCCGCATGCGACATGTCGGCACCCAAGTGCGGGCAGCTCGCCTCCATCACGTAGATTTGCCTGTCATTTGCAGCAGGAGATGTCGTCGACGAGTCATCGTTGGGACTTGGTACGGATTCATTCCCCGATCCAGCCGAGAGGCGAAAGAGAATCAGAGAGTGATACCGGCCCTCTTGAGATCGCAGTGTAAGGAGAAAGCGAAAGTGGCTGAAGAGGTTCCGAAGAGGAGCTATTCTTTGGCGCCCAGTCTTGATCAGCCATTCGTCATTTCGTTGAATCTACTGAGCGCACTGACTGCAGAAGCTCGACCATTTCGAGTGTCCGCCGATGCTCGTCGAGTCGTTTGCAACAGGCACGGTGGTGGTGGTTGGAAGCGGGTTGTGAGCACAATTTGGTGATAAATTTGGATCAATGATGGCCAATTTATCTTTTGGTACAAAGAGACGCCACTTCGTCTCTTGCAGCGAACCAACTTGAATGTCTGATGCCTCGCTATTCCTCGCAGTCAATAACTTCATCTACTACCTCGTTGTCTTCAGATGCTTCCGTCAAAATCTATGAAGAGAGGCTCAAGCCAAGGATTGAGACCAAAATGAATAGCGGCGCCACTTTGCAGGGACTGGTCGACACCGCCGACAAGATTGTGACTGAGGTGTTTGCGCTCGACCCCAGGAGCACTTTTACATACAAAAAGAAGGATGAAGAAACATCCGTGCAACTCGATAAAGTCATGACCGCCATGCTCGCATTCGCTGAAGAATGTGGAGGCCAGAGTGGAAAACGTTATGTAGCTTCCGCCATTTGTTGCTGTTCGGAGGATGAAGACGTAGTTGGCGCGCTTGCGGCCCTCGGCACCACATGGCTAACCCACTTTTTATTCGTCTGTTAGTTCATTTATCTTCTGGTCAATAGCATCTGATAAATCTTCCTTAGTCAGAGCCAGCAGGGGACACCCAAATCAACTCAACCAGACACCCTCTGAAGTTGAAACCCCAACTGTCGACCAAAGTGCAATAGGGAACAGGAAAATTTCATTCGCCGACGACGTGCGTAGACGCCTCTTGTATGAAATATCGTCTCGCTGACTTCCTCATCTAGGTGATCAAACGAGACGGGTATGCGTGTATTCTAACAAGGTCTCAAGATTTGGCACATCCCAACCCAGTCGAAGAAATTTTTACCACTAGCCTAGTTGCCGCTCACATACTTCCTAGCCTGTGGGCAGTCGGTCAATTTGACGAAGATCATAACTCTGTGCGTCATCTTGGCACTGATATGAAATAGAAAGCTCGCTAACCGGATGTTCTTCCTCCTATATACAGTATAAGTCTGCTTTGACCACTTTTGACATTCTAGTGAATTATACCCACCTCCCTGTCCAGACACTCGAGCAACTGAGGGACAAGCTGGATCACCCATCGAATGGCATGACACTTCAGCTCGATGCCCGTGGGGCGTTTGACAGGTTCGATTGGTGTTTGAAGAAGACAGAGGTCAGCTTCATGTTCCTCAGTTTAATGGAATATGGCATATAGATGACGCGACACATCCAGATTGAGAATGCGTATGACCTGAAAGTCTTCCGAGACCGAGGCATAATGAAGAAGCCTAATCGCATCACCTTCGAGGACCGCAGCAACGATTTCTCGGACTCTACTCGCAACTTGAAGAGGAACGCTCCCGTTGATCTGCCGAATCCGCACTACATTGAAATTCATGCTGCTATTGCTGGGATTTTGCACATGAGTGGCACAGGGAAATTCTTCGATGAGCTCCTGAACAACAATAAGGAGGACAGGGACAAGGTCTCCCCTGTGCGCTGCTGGACAGAACTGGAGAAATTAATGGAAGAACGACTGTTGAGAGACAGTATTATTGAGTCATTCCAGTTGGCTACAGTGTATTGAGGTTGTTTATACTGCATTCAAATTGTGTTACTTGTATTGAATATCAGAACACGTCAGTTGCTTCGCCAGCCCTTCATAATGCAGTCCGGCTTGCCTGCTCCATCACCCGGCCCTTCGGATGCACCAGACCCGTCTCGCCCTTCAAAGCCTCATAGAACTGCGGCGTAAGCCTTGCTTTCTCCCTATCTGTACATTGACCGGGCCTTTGATATCGCCCCTTCATCGCTTCTCACCTCTCCCCTGATCGCAGTCACAGGATCCACATTTCATTCTTTCGCCTATACTCAAGTAAACCAGCGGCGTTCCGAGGTGATAAACGAGCACGGCCCATTGCATGAGGCTGTTGGTCGTTTGGCGAGTGGGACGATAGGTTCAGGCTCCTTTTTCTCTGTCGGAATCCTTTGGAATGAAGGCTGAATGCCTTTTCATGGCAACAGGGGGATAAACTGGCCGCAGCTCAACGAGACGCCGATTACTTCCGCCCTCCAGTGTTTCCATGTAGACTTGCTCTGTCCCATCTTGCATGTCTGCCTTCACTTGCAAGCTTTCAGTCCATTTTCGCTGTGTCCCGCTTTCAGATTGGAGTTGTATCAGCCTCTCGGTAGTTGGTACACGACATACAGCTACAGCGCCGGCATCGCACTCCTCAACATCTATATGCGACATGTCGGCACCCAAGTGCAGCAGCTCGCCTCCATCAGGTAGATGTGCCCGTCATTTGGAGCAGGAACGAGTCGTTGCTGGTGCTGGGACTTGGTAGGTATTCACTCCCCGACCCAGCCGAGAGGCGAAGGAAAATCAGAGATTAGTAGCGTACGTCTTGAGATCGTAGTGTAAGGAGAAAACGAAAGTGGCTGAGGAATGGTATTTTTTGGCGCCCAGTCTTGATCAGTCACTCATTATTTTGTTGAATCTGCTGAATGCACTGGCGACAGAATCTCGACTATTCCGAGTGCTCCCCGATGCTTGTCTAGTCGTTCTCAACAGGCGCAGTGGTGGTGGTGGTTGCAGGCACAATTTGGTGATAAATGTAGATCAATGATGGCCAATTTATCTTCAGGACCGAGACGCCACCCCGGCGGGCCGGCCGACTCAGATAAAATCCTCCCTTCTCCTCTTGCGACAAACCAACTTGAATAACTGATGCCTCACAATTCCATGGACTCAACAACCTCATCCTTCGGCTCGTTGTCTTCAGAGGCTTCCGTCAAACTCTATGAAGAGAGACTCAAGCCAAGGATTGAGACCATCAGGAACAGCAACGCCGCTCTGCAGGAACTCGTCGACACCATCACATCAGTAAAACGTGATTTTGGCCATAGCCGGCCATAGCCAGCTATAGCAACCCTGCTAAAATTCATAGCAGCCATAGCGTCTATAGATATATATACTCCCTGCATAGTATTACATAGTCCTATGTAGAATTGAATTACTCACTATATAGCATTACATAGTTCTACGTAAAATTGAATTACTCAACTCAGGTCCTTGTAGCTGAGGCACTGTCAACAACCTCTAGCAATGTGGGAAAACAACCGACAAGAACCTAGGTTCTTGTCGGTTGTTTTCCCACACTGTAAGGTGTTCCTCCTTGTTCCTCACAGCATTGACTGCTGTCCTTCACATGAATTTTAATGCTAGATAATATTTAAATGCCTTTTCAACCTCTAACATATTTCTATTGCAAATAATGCACTGGAAATCGTGCGTCTGTTGACACAACAAGCGCAAAAGGACTTGAATGTGCGAAGTGACATCGAATGTCACATGACGCTTATCAAGCTTTCACGTGCGTGTTGACCAGGCAACGTGGCAACGTCTTCAAAGTTCAATGTTTGTGGGGACGCGCAATTCAGGCAAATGGTGATTGTATTTGTGCATGTTTGCACGTCTATATATGGGGTGGCCCAATCCCTGTGATTGCCGTTGTTCGGTCACGTGACGTCCGCGCGTCAAATCTGTCACAAATCCTGAGACATGCTACCTGCGCGAGTTCTTGACCGTTTCCCTCCGATTTTTCTGTAGGATATGGCTGTTTTATAGCGTAATTACGTGTCTATAAAGTTTTATAAGTAAATATACTTGCCCCTGCTTTTAAAATGCGAAATTACACACTTTTACCTGCCAAATTCAGTACCTGAGACCAAAGGCTATATATCTGTGCGAGTTTTCCATGTAATGCTACGATTTTGCTGGCAAAGTTGCTTAGAATTGAGTGAAGAATACTTATTGTTGATCAGAATTTTAATGCAGGGCCATTAAGACCGAAATCTTGGTAAAATCCTGCCAGCTTTTTGCAATATTTGACCCTTCCGGTCATTAAATCAAAAATTTGATCAACAATAACTCTTGAGAGTACATATACAATTACTTTACTCCACTACAGCATCTCCCGAAACTCAGTGGTTGAAGTGATATATAGCAGGCAGTGTAAGACGGCCCAAATTAGCGTGGAAAGCCGTGCACAGCCACATTGATCGTATTCAAAATGGGTACTGGCACGCAAATTCGGCCTCATGCAGGCCTCGTTGGAGGTGTATGGGGTACATAATGCTGTTATTGAGCATAATCAATTTTAAAACCACAGTTCTTGCCTGTAAATGGTGTTCAAACACTGGAAATTAGGCCAAAAAAGCGAAAAACAGATGAAAATAGGGATTTTTGAGTGCATAACAATGATTAGAATGAAGTCAAAGTGGAAGCGAACCCTTCTAACGGTTTAAACAGCTCAATAACAGCATTATGTACCCCATACACCTCCAACGAGGCCTGCATGAGGCCGAATTTGCGTGCCAGTACCCATTTTGAATACGATCAATGTGGCTGTGCACGGCTTTCCACGCTAATTTGGGCCGTCTTACACTGCCTGCTATATATCACTTCAACCACTGAGTTTCGGGAGATGCTGTAGTGGAGTAAAGTAATTGTATATGTACTCTCAAGAGTTATTGTTGATCAAATTTTTGATTTAATGACCGGAAGGGTCAAATATTGCAAAAAGCTGGCAGGATTTTACCAAGATTTCGGTCTTAATGGCCCTGCATTAAAATTCTGATCAACAATAAGTATTCTTCACTCAATTCTAAGCAACTTTGCCAGCAAAATCGTAGCATTACATGGAAAACTCGCACAGATATATAGCCTTTGGTCTCAGGTACTGAATTTGGCAGGTAAAAGTGTGTAATTTCGCATTTTAAAAGCAGGGGCAAGTATATTTACTTATAAAACTTTATAGACACGTAATTACGCTATAAAACAGCCATATCCTACAGAAAAATCGGAGGGAAACGGTCAAGAACTCGCGCAGGTAGCATGTCTCAGGATTTGTGACAGATTTGACGCGCGGACGTCACGTGACCGAACAACGGCAATCACAGGGATTGGGCCACCCCACTATATAGAGGCAGAATGTACAGGAAAATGGCTTTGTGAGTCAATCCAGACCACTATTGTCTTAGTGTTGGAGACAAAGTTAGTTCTTTTCCTGATACATAGGAGGGGTACTGAGCAAATATACCAATCATGGTCTGAGGATCGAGATAACAGGCCCAAATCACGATAGAAAAATCTTAAAAATGATTTTTTCAGTAGTGCTCCTGCGTAGTGAGAATTCATGCAAATTGTTTCCGCAAAGTATCATGCTAAAGTGCGTGCGGGACATGGTAAAGGCATGTCAAATATACGTCTGCCAAAACTGAAAATGTGCTTATATAATGCGCGTTTGATGCTAATTAAGTAGTCGTGACAGACACATTTGAGACACATATCCTCGTATTTCCCATTGTAAGCGCTGCATTACTCATAAAGGGATTCATTGAAGCATTTACAGAGACTTCATATAGAGCATCTCGTAAGTTTTTGGCTCACAGAATGCCTCGGTCATTGAAAACAGTGAAGAAAGAATGACAAAAAGCAGTGAAATGTATAACACAGGCTCAAGAAATTGCTCTGAAGCTGCCTATGAATACACTGGCCCTGGAGCCTAACGAGCTTTTCGAGGAAGAGCTCAAGCCCCTGACGATTAAAGCAGATGCATTACGCACCAAATATTGGAATGAACGGTGGCAAGCATGTAGGCTGTTCAAATCAAATACCATGCGGAAACAGGAGAACAAGAACCGCAGAATGGAGAACATTGCTTTGAAAAATGCCGCATAGAGGCTTGGCCGCGATCTAAGCACAGCCAGGGTTAATTTATACACCGAGATGCAGCAAATTAACAACACAATCAATGACTTACGAGCGGAACGGCACACGCACCTCAAGGACAACAAACTTCTCCGACGGCAGCACCAACGGCTCTGCTCTAGGATTATGACTTTGAAGACCAGAATTTTAAGAGCATGGACGCATTATTTCTTGGATGCCAAAAGGAGCATACATGGTGCAGGCGCGTGCAATTGCGCGGTATCCTGTGAAAACTGGCGCAGCGGAGAGCCATGTTGGACACGCTATCAAGCATCTTGGGGGCATGTTAGGCTTGTAATTAAACCTAGTCATGAGTAGGCGCACTGTTCAAAAAGCTATTTTCGACGAAGAAGTCGCTTCAGACCTCCTGCTAGGCTTTGAAATGGTCAAATCTTATGGTAAGATATTAGTCTGCATTGTTGTACATATTAACAAAGGTCTCAGATATAACCTACAGTTCAGACTCTACGTCCCATCTGCACATTGAATATGAGTCCCGGACAATTGCCCTCAAGGTCATTGGTACTACAACAACCCAAATTCCGAGCCCCTATTTGACCGCGATTTTTGCAATGTTATCGCACATTCCAGGCCTGTCAGCTTAGTCAGCGAACCATCAAAGCTCGCCTGCATTGCGCGTCCCCACAAACAATGTTTGAACTTCGAACCAACTCTTTCTTCAACACCCACCACATCCTACCCCACCCCACCACTTCATTCCCCTCAAACACACGACCGTGCTTTGATGCACGCACGACAAGGTACGTGGCGACCACAACAACGACAATGACGACAATGACTGACAACAACAACAACCACAACAACTCGGACTGACGACGACAACAACGCTGATGACGACTGGCGACGACGGCAACTGCGACAACGACGACGGCAACTGCGACGACGACGATGGCGACGGCGACGACGGCAACTGTGACGACGACTGGCGACGACGACAACGACCGCGACAACGACTGGCGACGCCGACAACGACAACGACGGCGACAATGACTGACAACGACAATGACGCTGATGACGACTGCGACAACGACAACGGCGACAACGACAACGGCGACAACGACAACGGCAATTGCGACGACGGCAACTGTGACAACGACTGGCGACGATGACAATGACTGGCGACGCCGACAATGACGGCGACAACGACTGACAACGACGCTGATGACAATGGCGACTGCGACGATGACAACGGCAACTGCGACGACGGCAACAATGAAGGCGACAGCGACTGACGGCGACGACAACTGACGCTGGCGACGAAGGCGACTGATGCTGGCGACAACTGACGACGGCGACGACAACCCTTCTATTGTGATTTTTTGTGGCCACTGAGTCCAAATGCGTACTGCGAAGGCAGTTGCAAGGCGGGTCACATTGTTTTACTTACTGATATTGTCGTGCGCGGGCGTGTGGGGTACTGCATCAGGAAAACATGTCTGGGCGTGAGAGCAGTTTAAAGATTTTTGATCTATTCTTAGGGTTTGTATGACTTGGCAGGATCTTTGAAGACTTTCTGAGGATATTACAAATCTTACAGCATCTTTAAATACCATCATATTAGCCAATAGTCTCCAAAGATGAGGTCTTTACACTCCCCCACGTATTTACAGAAAGTACTAATAGTAGTAATAGTAAAGTAAAAAATGCACCAAGTAGGATTGAACCGGGAACATGCTGACTAAGCAAGTTGGTGCTCTAACTAACTGCACCAAATGGTCATACTGGGCCGCGGTGCGTCAGTTACTAAGTACCCACATCCTCGGCACGCCGGCACATACGTGGCTGGTGATTGACGACGTGGCAAAGCATTGCCACTTCATCACTCACCACCACCACCCACCACCTTCGTCGTCGTCGTCGACGTCCCCCCCCCTCCCCACTCACTGAATCGACCCCACACTACCAAACGCACCCGCACGCACCCAAACACACTCCGGCAAGCGCCGTCACCAACGCGACCACGCCGCCATCGTTGTCGACCCTCCCCACCACCACCGAACAACGTCGAGGAAGAGCGGGAACGACGGGGGACGCTCCCTGAACGTCCCACACGTCTTTGTGGGGCGTAAATTTCATTGTAAGTCTATCTAGTCTACCCTACCGAGACTACATGACCCCTAATGGGCATGTAGTGCTTTCTCGCCCGCTGCCGCTGCCATCTACGCCCTCAACAACACCCGTCGCCCTCTACCAGCGCACAAACGCCGCCAGCGGCTGCCCCTCCAACCTCCCTTCCCGTCGCCGCCCACCGTCGTCGCGCCACTCAAGCGCAATCAATCACTGTTCCCGCCCGCCGCTGTCACCCTTGTTCTCGACACCCAGCCTCCAGTAACGCCCAAACCCGCGAACGGAGGACACCAGCGTGTACCCCTCCGTATCCCTGTTCCGTCACTGGCACCCCGCCGTCCTGTCGTCCCCCCGTTCAGTCGCAATTGACTGTTTTTGTCGCCCGCCGCCGCCCCTCCCGCCCCCGTCGACGCAAAGCCCCCAGTAACGCCCAAATCAGCAAATGGAGCACGCAAGGTGGTGCTCCTACCTCGCTATTACCACCTCTCTAACCCCTTGCGCCCCATAGCTGCTGTTCGGACAAAATCGGACCATTGCGCACTCGCCGCCGCCGCCCTCGATGCCTGCCTTC
Source organism: Psilocybe cf. subviscida (assembly GCA_013368295.1). Taxonomy (NCBI): domain Eukaryota; kingdom Fungi; phylum Basidiomycota; class Agaricomycetes; order Agaricales; family Agrocybaceae; genus Psilocybe; species Psilocybe cf. subviscida. The sequence goes on along the minus strand of JAACJJ010000029.1, from coordinate 1,933,307 downwards.
CGGTAACGCCCAAATCCGCTAACGGGGGACACCAGCGTGTGCCCCTCCGTACCCCCCCTTCCGTCGCCAGCACCCCGTCGTACCCCTGCTCCCCCGTTCGATCGCAACCGATCGCTTTCGTCACCAACCGCCACCGTCGATGCGCCGCCGCCTCCGCTAATGCCCAAACGCGCAAGCCCAACGTACCAGGTGGTTCGCCCACCTTATTGTCACCCCCCCCCCCCCCTCGCTAACCCCTCGCTAACCCCCCGCTCCCCCTAGCTGCCGTTCGATTTCAATCGAACAACCTCACCATTGCCCGCCGCCAGCGCCGCCGTCGACGCCCAGCCTCCGCTAACCTGCGAACAGAGAACACTAGGTGGTACCCCCACCTTGTCGCTGCACCACCCCACTAACTCACTGTCCCCCCCGTTGTTGTTCGATCAAAATCGAACGCTTCCGCCACCACCCGCCCTCGTCGCCACCCTTGACACCCACCTCCCGGCAACACCTGGAACCGCGCATGGAGGTCACCAGGCGGTACCCCACCCTCGTATCTACGCACCCCCATTACCCCCGCATCCTCCCGTGCCGCTGTTCAACCACAATCGCTTTTGTTGCCACGCTTGGTGCCCATTCAAGTTGTATATCAAAGTAAGTCCTTATTTTTCTTATTTAGCTGTAGACTTGCAATAGAATGTAGTACTACCTAGTTAGCTCATACCTGTCCCAATATATATGTGCTTTATCACCATTATCATTGCCCTATAGTGAAATTTGAGTGAGATTTGAGTATCTACTGTGAGCTTGCAAAGTATAGAATAAGCAGTTGGAAGAACATTTAGGATGTTGCCAAGATCTTAGAAGATCCAAAGAAGATCTTTAAAAAAGTGATTTTCATAAGGACCTGTCTTTTCCCATCTCCGAAGATTTCTGTCTTTCAGGATCTTGTGAGATCTTCAAAGACTTTCAAAGATCTTTTGGGAAGTCACATGTTTTCCTGATGTGGAGGAGTCATGGTCGAAGTCGGTCCAACGTGGTATGATTTGTGTAGTAGTACGTACTGAAAGTAGAGTATAGTCATGTTGTAGCTACTATTCAATATAAACATGATCTTTCTATAATTTACGAGCTTATGAGGACCATTTAAACCATTTGAAGCATATTTAGTCCTGAGCTCATAGCACTATACAGTGCTACAGAATGCTATGTAGTCTCTTGAGGCATCTATATAGATTGCAGCCTATTCTATGTAGCGCTATAAATGCAGTAGGATTTGCTATGTGTGCTATGGAGCTATGGAGCACTATACAGCACTACGTAGCCATATATAGCCGGACCACAGATTACTGATGACCGCAGAAAAGATTGTGAATGAGCTATTTACGCCCGACCCCAGGAGTAGTTTTGCATACACAAAGAGGGACAAAGAAACATCCGTGCAACTCGATAAAGTCATGACCGCCATGCTCGCATTCGCTGAAGAATGTGGAGGCCAGAGTGGAAAACGTTATGTAGCTTCCGCCATTTGTTGCTGTTCGGAGGATGAAGACGTAGTTGGCGCGCTTGCGGCCCTCGGCACCACATGGCTAACCCACTTTTTATTCGTCTGTTAGTTCATTTATCTTCTGGTCAATAGCATCTGATAAATCTTCCTTAGTCAGAGCCAGCAGGGGACACCCAAATCAACTCAACCAGACACCCTCTGAAGGTGCAACCCCAACTACCGACCAAAGTGCAATAGGGAACAGGAAAAACACATTCGTCGACGACGTGCGCGGACATCTCTTGTGTGAACTATCGTGTTGCTGACTTCCTCATCTAGGTGATCAAACGAGACGGATATGAGTGTGTTTTAACAGGGTTTCAAGATTTGGCACACCCTCACCCAGTCGAAGAAATCTTTACCGCTGGCTTAGTTGCCGCTCATATACTCCCTAGCATGGGGGCAGTCGGTCAGTTTGACGAAGATCATAACTCAGATTTTGTCCGTCACCTTGCCGTTTTTAAATGGAAGGCTCGCTGACCGGGTGGTTCTTTCTCTTATATCCAGTATAAGTCTGCTTTGACCACTTTTGACATACTAGTGAATTATACCCACCTTCCGGTCAGAACACTCGAGCAACTGAGGGACGAACTAGATGGCCCGTCGAATGGCATGACACTTGAGCGCAATGCCCATGGCGCGTTCAACAGGTTTGATTGGTGCTTGAAGAAGACAGAGGTGTGCTTCCATGGCCCTCAGTCTAACTTCATATAGCTGACGACATATCCAGATCGAGAATGTGTACGATTTGAAAATACTCCGAAACCGTGGCATCCTGAAGAAGCCTGATACCAATCGCATTTTCTTCAAGGACCGCAGCAACGATTTCTCAGACTCCCCTGGCAACTTGAAGATGAAGACTCCCGTTGATCTGCCGAATGCTCACTTCATCGCAATTCACGCTGCCATAGCTGGGATTTTGAATATGAGCGATGCGGGGAAATTTTTCGATGAGTTCCTAGACAATAGGGAGGACAGGGATCAGGCGTCTCCTGTACGCTGCTGGCCGGAGTTGGAGAAATTGATTGAAGAACGACTTTTGAGAGAGGCCATCATTGAGTTATTCCAGTCCGTCTAGCCTGCATTGAACTGGTTATATTGTGTTTAATTGATGAAGCTCGATCCTCCTCTTGCTAACCTCTAAACCATCTCTGAACTCTCGAAACTATGGGGTAAAGAACAATTGTTATTAAATACAGACTACATAATGACGGCATAACACGATGATACAGAAGTTGACCCATATGACCAAAAATGAAAAGATTACAGCGAGCAAAACTTGAAGAATATCCAGGCATACAAACAAGAGAAGATTGACTCAAACAAAGTATGAGAGATGATTAGAAATGTCGAGTAAATTGTAGCCCAAATTACATCGTGACCTGGGTGCCATGAAAGATACCAAAGCCCGAAGCGCCGAGAGCAGACTGTGGGTGTATATTGGTGGGATACACAGAGTTGACTGTACCATTCATCGGGGGCGAGGGCGAAGCCTCAGGCCACGAGAATCTACAGAAATAGTTTAGTCAACATCGACATGAACAATAAACTAAGGCGCGAGAACATACCCAGGCATCATCATGGTTTGCCACCATGCAGGGTTTTTGATTGCCTGCATCGTCGCGAGCACCTCCTCTTCAGAGGCGCTGTACGACATTTCATAGTCTGCACCAAACGAGATCTGTCCGGTGCCCACTGCAAAAGTTGCTTCCGGTGTGTAGATTGGCGTCTCGGACGCCTGAACAGACAAGGCTGAATTTTGTCCGAAAGGCGGTTCGGCATCCTGTGCTGCAGAAGAACTGAAGGCCGACGTGTTTGCTTGCGACGATGCACCGAGCGCACTATGTGGTGGAGGATTGGTCTGTAGGCGACCGACAGTAGCGCCATCGCGGCGATGCCGCGAAAGTAATCCAGCAAGGAAGCGGGCATAGAGCCTGGGGGTGTGGCGATCATCGATGGCGATCTTAGGTGAGCTGAGTGTCTGTATTAGTCGGCCAATCAGGTCAAAGATCTCGCTCTCTTGGTCTTTGGCAAGGAACGTTGAAAACTCCGGGCGCAAAAGTTTGAGAAGGAAGGCTGATGCAAACGATGCGAATACAAAGTGCCCATCAGGGGCATACCGCATATATCCACTCGGCGCTAGACCGTCAATCATGTTCTCCAGGACGGATTTGGCCGCGTCCAGGCACTAATTGAGTGATTTGAGTCGTAAGAACTGTGATAATAATAGCGAGAGGATTGAATACCCACAGTGGTGAAGAAGAGACGGTCCCCATCTTGGAACCCTCTCTGGTACGCTTGCTGGAAACCAAACGAGAACATCACAAGGCGAGAGTAGGCAACAAGGCTAGAACGCCAGTACAATCAATACAATTAGTTGCCGTCAGAAAAGTGAACTTTGCTTACAACGGCAGAAGGAGACAGCGTATGCCACATGTCGGGTCATCCGGGTCGGAATCCTCTTTGAACCGTCTTGACCATTCCTCGTGATAACTCGTCAGGTGCGCGTCGTGCACGAGTGTCACAGATCTGAAATCGACTTTTTTGTTCAATCCTGTCGGAGATGTGGGGTCGCTGAAAATCTCATCGTGGAATTTCGCCACAATTTGCAGCAGAGCGGCATAAGCGCACAGATGCACATCATACTGTGGATGACAATGATGAGAATTTGGCCAAAATGACGCGGCGAAGACGGTTGCAACGAACCTTGAGATTATATTGGGATTTCTTATACCAATCAGTCGCACTTCGCACAATGCTATGGGTGGATTAGAATAGAGCGACTTCTTCGGAGAAAACTGCTCACAAATCTTCTTTGATAGTTGACGGCTTTCCAAACTGTGTGGCCGTCGAGCGATCAAGATTGAAGCAGATCATCCAAACACGGGTTTTGTTAAGAATTTCGCGTTCTTGGTTCTCTGACGTCGGCTTCGTAGTCGATACTTGATGAAGATTGAGGTCCGTTGCAATTCTGTTCAAGATGAGGTCATTTCAAGGAGACTTCCTTGGATCATGTTGAGACTTGCCTGATGGCCAGCCCGGTGTAGAGCCAGCTCCGGTCTTCTTCCCACCTTCGCGCTGGTACCGCGTAGATACTCATGAGGATATACGCTTGACAGAGTTCCACGGACTTCCAGCCATCAATCAATGCGTTGGCAGCAGAGTGTTTGGCAAAGTGCATAGCGATGGGGTATATTTCAGACTTCTCAGCGTAGTACCTGGACGATATCGCACAAACTACCCCACCATAACATCAGAAACTAGACAGAGCGAAAGAGAAACGAGAACACTCACTAACTGTAAACAAGAAGGGGCATCTTGCGAAAGTTGATGCTGGAGTGTGCAACACAGGATCCAGCAGAGAAATAAAGGGCTAAAAATTATCGTGTGATCAGCGTAATCCAAAAGCGCATGATGTATCTCCTACATTAACACGCTCGTAAAAGCTGGAGTAAAATTAGAACATTAGAAAGACATGTGAGCTCGGAGTACGCACATCTGGAACAGCTTTTCGACGTCCTCTGGTTTAACTAGTCCATGCACAAGGATTTCTGGGGCACTATGCTGCTCAATCAAAGTGGCCCGAATGCCAAGATCAGTCGCTGGCCCTACAAATGGGTTAGATACAACTCAAGATTCTGTCAATTTATAAGTAGATTCAATTACCTGGCATGAAGTATGTTGCATTTGCGACACCCTGTGAGCAAATAGGGGTCAATGACATCAAGTCAAAGTAGGTTACGAAAGCTACGCACAACGTTATCGTCGTTGTAATCTTCTTCAGCAAGCCGCGCGTCCTTGGCGTCCTTCTTGCGATATGCTTTGCTGTTACTCAAGCTCAAATCCGCGATCAGTCCGAGAGGTACATGGGAGTCCGGCAGCGAGGTTTGGAGAGCATCCGCATCCGCATCTTCGGCGTCCGCTGTCGTGCTCGTGTCGTCCTTTGCTTCACCAGCTTGATTGCGCTTGCTCTCGGACTCGGGATCAGACTCTTCTGCCTCGTCCGAGTTGCGTACATCGAGGAATGCTCGGGGGCCTGCCTTCTTGCCAGCGTCGCGGACGCTAGACTGTAAGCGATCCAACCAGGCCAAAAGGTTCCTGTTATTCTGGTCGGATGGTGAAGTAGCCATACGGTAGGAGGCTATCGACAATGGCGTCGCAATGTAAGGGTTGTGAAGCTACAAATCATGGCGTGCTTTAGTGCTCAAAACTCGGATGTCAACTGACGGCAGATTACACACCTGTTTGAGCAGTGACTCTATGATAGCATCCTTCTGTCTGATCTGAGCCAGAAGATATTCTCGTTTGCTGATTAGGGGAGAAAAGTCAGAGGACGGTTCAGGGGATGAGCATCGTGTTGAAGAAGGGGAGATTGAAATAGATGAGCTCAGCATCGGTGAAGCGAACATCGTAGAAGAAGATGCGAAGAGTATGAGGAAAGTACTGTGAAGATAAAAGCGCGGAGGCTGGTATTTAAATGCGTGCCCAATCGTATCTTGCCAAAAACGGGCATCGCAGAAGTAAATGCGCCGGAGGGCCTGAAAGGTTGATAGACGATGATGCACGGAACGCAAGAGGGACCAAGAAAAATAGCACCCGGAATGCAAGGAGTAAATGCGACGTACTTTGGTGCGGTTCTCGGGCGCCTGCCCTCGACAATGCAGGCATGTCCACCAGTCTTGCACCGCTTACAAGTGTCCTCATTCTTCGGAAAGTCGCATCTCATCTGCGGATTGGTACATCGCAGCAGTCATTCGGTGACATCGAAGAGAGATCAGATGAGCCGGATGAAGAGTGGCAGTGGGGGGTGGAGTTGCATATTTTCGACGATTCACGGTGTAGTGGAATGATTGGCGCGCACAGGCACCCGGAGGTGAGGAAGGGTACGTCGGAGATTCGAGTTAAGGGGCCAGGCCGCAGTAATGATGTAATGAAAAGATCAAATTGGTGAATGTCAGACGAATTCCAAGATCTCAGTATAGCTCAAGTGCTTTCGGCGTACCTTAAGTTTCTTGCAATGAGTACATGCTCCGGGCCTTTCGACATAAGAAAATGAAAATGACATGGGCCAAGAAGTGAGAAGAGACGGTCCGACGGATGGCGTGTACCCGATAGCGTATACAGGCGTCGTGAATGGTGGCCGACGTTGGGTTGTGGGAGGAGTTGACGCGGACGGATCGGCAATGGAGTTGGCAGGAGGAGGCAGTGTCCCGTCGCGGTGTGAGGTAGGCGCCGAATATCGACGATAAAAATTGAGAAAGAACCGGGCCAAGTGACAGAATATGACGTCCAGGAGGAGGGTAGATATTATTCATAAATAGAGAAGAAATGCAAGGCGAGGGTGCATTCGAGAATGAGGTAGAACAAGCAATCATCGGGTCAAGGAGTGATGATGATCGTCGGGGAGGCAGTGATTTGCCATATTTGGAACCGTGAGAATATTGTCCATATATAGACGATTTGTGATGACGCAGATTTGGAAACAAAAATTGTCAGCTCAACCATCCAACGAAGATATCACCAACACCTGGAACTCAGAGCGCGAGCACAGGACCCCAAATACTCCTCGACCGGACTGGGGCCGGGAGATCAAAGGGAATTCGTCCCGACGCAAAGAAGTGACAGGAAGACAACCCTCGGGCCACGAATCTGCGACGCGGAGAATGGCCCTCGGCGCCACAGAATCTGAACAATCGGCAAATAAAAACAACTCACAGTCGAGAGCCTTTATCTTTCTTCCCCTTCCCAACAACACCCAACCCACCCAAACCGACCTCAATCCGCCCACTCATACCCAAACCATCGAAATCGTCCTCGCTGTCGGAATCGCTGTCGCCACCATAGCTACCCTCTTGCGGAGCATCGTTCTTCTTGAACCGCTTCCGCTTCGCACTAGTCTTATTTCCAGGTGATGTATTGAAATTCTCCTCCGCGGCCGAGGGGGCGGTCGCGCGTTTGAGAGGTGTATTAGTAACTGGCAGCTTCGGTTGTGATGGGCCTGCTTTCGCCGTGCCAAAATTAGCACTCGAAGGCGGCACGTATTGATGGATGACTGTCGAAGTGGGTGCTGGTTTCTTAGGCTGGAAGTTGGCTTCCGCAGTCCATTGAGGGGCAAGCGGCGGAGCTCCAACTGGTCCTTGTGCCGAAGTGGCGATAGGCTGAGGTGGTTGCGGCGCCTGCTCGGGTAGATTACGTGGAGCGGCGAATCTGACCGGCTGAGGAGGCTGCTGCTGGAAGTCTGAAGATTTAGCTGCAGGTTTCTGAGTTTGCCGATTCGCAACGACCGGAGGATTGAGCTGCTGCTGGACGAATCGCTGCGGTGGCTGAGGGGCATGTGGCTTCTGGGGTTGATTCTGCGTTTGATACTGCTGAAGGTGCTGTTGTTGGTTAGGAGGCTGTTGCTGACGCTGGCCGGTTTGTTGTGGCTGCACATGCTGCTGGCGACGCTGTTGCTGGTGGCCTTGCTGCTGCTGAGGCATCTGAGGCTGTTGTTGGAAATGGGCCTGTGGATTCGGCATGTGCTGAGCATGGTGCTGAATCGGCTGCTGGGGTTGTTGCCCCTGAAGTTGTTGTTGATAGAGTGGGTCTGGAGAATTTGAGTATGAATGAAGTGTCGATTCAGGGGTAGACCCATGATAGGATTGAGCTTGGTCGGGACTCGATGTGTTGTTGGTATTCATGGCCAATATTTCCGTATAAAACGACGGGTATACCTCCGCACTTTGAGGCTGGAAAGACGTGGAATCGAGGTTTGCCGGTAAGGCTGTCGCAGAACCCGACCCTCCATACTGGTTGCCACTGTTCGAAGACGTGTATTGGTTCTGCATGAAACTATACGGGTTTTGTGACAGGTTAGTCGCTTGGGCCTCAGAACGGGGGAGGGTTGGGGCATCCTGTCTGTACGAGGGACCGTAGGCCGTCTGATGCTGTTGTGACTGCAACTGTGCTTGCTGGTTGTACGAGTTTACCCATTGCTGATAATTTGCCGCCTCATCCTCATGGAAGGGAGTATTCTCCGCACTGTAAGAGGTGAAAGTGGGCCCGATCATGGTCGATGAGGATGAAGATGCAAGTGGCTGGACGCTCTCGTCTCCGGCGCTCGGCTGCGTGCCTGGCTGATAATACCAAGCGGTGCTCGCTGCCGTCGCACCGTCCAAGTTGGGGGCAATATGGCCAGTACCTTCTACTCCAGAGATCAGATGATTAGCAAGGAAACGAAAACGAGGATATCTAAATTGCAGAAGACGTACCTTGGATAAAAGACTCAGAAGACGCCCGAGAATCACTGGGTGGCCTCTGGCTGGTGGAGGGATTAGTAGCGCCGGAGACGCCCCTTCCTGGTGCAGATGACTGCATCGCAATGATGGTGTTGTATGGGAAGTCGAGTTGGGTATTTTAGGGGCCTTGTCTGTCGGTCGGCGGAATTGCCTGGCCGATGTTGGCGTTGCGGGTAGACAGGCTGGGGTCGTGCGCGTGGGCGTTGGTTGCTGAACAGGTGCAAGGAACTATCCGGCAGCGTCCTTCTTGTAGCTGTCGTTTGGCTCCAATCCTGGTCAGTTACCGATTTCTCGAAAGCCAGCTGCTTTCTCTTCCCTTCTCGGCATCCAAGTTGAGGTTCCGCTATCTATCACACCAGAACCAGCAATTCAGTTCCACATCAAGGCGGTTAACCTTAAAACCTCCGCGATCTATCATCACCGAGAGCTGAAACTCACACACTCGGTCACAACAAACATGAGTCTTGCAATGAAGATCAAGAGTACTCAGTAATTATCCAGAGTCAATGTTCAGCCGTTTCATTTTATCCAGTCGTCCTTTTTTGCATTTCACAATGTTCGGGCGAAGAAAATGAGTGCACCTTCAACTAACGAAGATGAGTATCTGTTAGGACTCTGGGCATGCCGCGGCTTTGCGACGGCACAGTTAAATCAATACATAGTGGGCCTTAATCTTGTCCTTATGGGACTGCGAAGCGGAGGTAAATCCGCAATCTCGAGGATTTGTTGAAAATCAATCAGCGCTGGCGTCGGGGCATGCGTTCGGAATAAATTCCATGTGTGACCTTATTCTCGCAGCCTTGGTGAACGTGCCAAAAATGAACCTGCACCATTAGGTATCTCGGCGCTTACTCAACCAGGACTATTCATGTTCTTCGTACGTAAATAGCCTAATATTTTAAGCTATCGAGCAGCTCAGTTGACCCAGTGGAAGTCCTGTTTCAACCACCGGATATTGCCCTAGCAAATTCGGTCTGCTGTTGAAGCCGTTTTAGCTCAAATAGCACTTACAGCGGACGGAGGGCGCTACCTGCGATGTCATAGATCGAGGACAGAAGCCAAACGCAACGATCGTGCCTTCTCCAATCTCATGTAGCCCAGCCAGAGACCAGCTGCCCCAGCTCAAAGGGCCCACGAGCAATTACACAGTCGGTCGCTCTTCTGACGCGATCGACGCTGTCAATGGAAAAACAAAAAGATTTTTTGTTCCAAGCTTCCAAGCTTATAGTCTCCTTCATAGTCTTTAGTAGCGAAGTATATCTCACGAATTCCGGGCTTCATAGTGGGCGCACCACCTCATAATGTCACACTACCCTTCAACCGACCATGCAGTCTGTCAATCCAACTCTGACTGTTTTCTTGTATTGAACAACTCGGCGCTGATGATCACACAGTGAATGGAAGAAGCAGTTATCTGATGGCTCGACAAACCCCAGAGTTAGTCACGCAATAAAATGCCTCAGGACGTAGCGGAAATGAACCTACGATAAGCTGCTGATGGTTGACAAGTCTGCCAGAGGACTAGCAGAGATACTTTGAGTTGGAGTGTAGAACCATCCTAGAATTTCCGTGCTTGCGCCACGCAGCAGGATGCTGCAGTGCAATGGCTATCGTTGTAGCCTTCGAAGCAATCCTATCGTCCGGCGTGCCAAGCAGCGAGGGAGCTACCATCTGCACCAATGGAGGCACAAGCCACAGCACGAGCAGTACAACGCCAGCCTCGAAAGTCAAAAAGACTTCCCAAAAGCTCCTTTCAAAAGCGTTGATAAGCGGCCGGATGTCAGAAGCAACCAACTTCGACTTCGGCGCTGGGCAACGTGCCACTCATGTCGAATAGGCACACAGCCTTTGTGCCTACCTTTCGGCGTGCTGCACGCCGGACGCTATATTCCTGCCCCTACGCGCCCTATGACGCTGAAGCTTGAGTTCTGCAGATCTAGAAGCCTAGGACTTCTTGTATTAATAGGGGTGTGCCTGTCTGCATTCCGCTCCGCAATGTCACAGTCGTGTGGCTTCTGATTAAGGAAGATCAATTGCTCTCTAGACATCTAATGAGCTCCTCAGATATGATGGTCCACTATCACCGAGAATGGATGGCGATTGGCGTGGTAACCCGAATAATGAAGACTATTTACGACTTGGAGGAATTAAGCGCCCGTCGAGTCGGCTGAGCGGAGTTTTATGATGCAAATACCCACGCATCAACACCGATGTCACAGTCTGAACGTTACACGAATTCTTGACGATTCTGCGAAAATTATTGCAATGTGCCAGTGAAGCCTTCATTTTCCTGTCGATATTTTGAGAATTGTGAAAGGATTTCGGCGCTCAGCGTCTCAGGGAGAGAACAGCTCGAGAAGCCGACGCCATAGTCACTCGCGCTACATTCACTCCCGCGAGGAATGCTTACGGCGGTGACAATTCGAATACTCAAATCGGTCAGGAACCCGCCCCTTCAATGCCCGTGTAATTCCACACGTAAGTATTTAAACGCGAAAATATTGACTGAAATATACAGTAACATGTATCCGCGCGGCTGGCCGTGAAGGTTAGAACACCACAAGTCAACGTTTTCCATGACAGTCGGGATTTGCTTGACTCTTACGTGCACTCGATGGTGCCTTAACGGTAGTGTATAAGCGATGAACGAAAATGGCCAATGTGACCTTCACCACGTTTTCAACGGTCGGTAGGGAAATTCAGACGGTGCATTTTCTATTGGTTTTCTACCAGCCCGGAGGGAAATGCGCGGTATTCAACGAAAAACGGCGTTGTCGTTCCAGTCAACAGAAAAATCTCAGGTCTCAGGAACTGGCTGCTCCGGAATGGTCTTTCACCGTTGCATTGACCGGTCCAAAATTCATATGTGTAGCAGTCGTGAGGTCCTGACAGAACTGATACAGTTCAGCGCTTGGTGCTAATTTTGCGCGGCATTTTCTCCAGTTTGAATGTTCGTAGATGCTCAGGTGCAGGAATAGTACAGTTGCGAGGGTCGGATGATCTCAGTTGCATTGCCCCGCATTCACAAAAAACCAGATTCAGCTCAACACTCATCAATACATTCTATGGATATATACCTAGACGTTAAACACGATGTATCCTACTGCCCAGCATCCCTGAGGCCTGAAGACCTTTGGAAGACCTGAATCACTGACAGTGAATGCTGAAGAGGAATCAAAACGTGATCTCGTTGATGACTAAGCATCTCGAAACCATGTGTCAATCAGCTGAGCTTCGACTTCACTCTAATCTTTACGTCCTTGTGTCTATTCCTGTTTGGATAAACATCCACTCGATACCTTTCACCGGCCAAACTCGCACTCTACCTTGCGCAATGAAGTGGGCGGGTCTCTTTGACATTTGGCCTCACAGATCTGAGTCGCAATCATAGCCGGTGCACAGAAAAAATCTCCTCCCCGAGCAACTTTGTTCTCAGCGTATCAATGTTACCCAGAGACCCGACAATGTTCTTCGGAAACTGGCCACACGCAAAGAAACTGCCTACTCCAGCTCAGATTCGAGCGTCGGCATTCGATTCTCCTGTTATGACGTTGTACGCGTCGCCAAATTGCCAGCGGATACTTCATTTTCCCGAACTGGGCCTCATTATCAAGCATGGTGAACGTACAACCATCGCCGAGGGCCAAACGCTATGGGCTCTCAGTAAGTTCTGCCCTGAGGTGCGTACGCCGACGGTATACGGGTGGTGCAAGGACGACGACGAGGTATTCATATATATGTCCTACATCGACGGCGTCACACTTGATTCACGTCTGGAGGCTCTGGGCGAAAACGAACTCATGGACGTTGCCCAACAGTTGGCACAAATGCTTGCATCCATCCGCCGCCTTAGACAACCCCCTGAAAACACGTTCATCGGTACTTGGCCCTTCTCACTTGCCCAAGCACCCACCTCACACCCCTCTAGGCAGCCCGGATCATGGACCTGTTCACGACCAAATATGGTGGCAAGCCAAACCCGTTTCCGCCTTTTCATCCGTCAAGGAGTTCAACGATGCATTATTCGCGTTCGCCGAAGGCCTGCCTCAGTTTCCCGAGCACAAAATTTACCAGGATTTTCGTACAAGTTTCTTGGACTCAGCCTCAATTCGGTTTACGCATACCGATCTATCGCCAAACAACATAATCATGTCGTCCACTGGAACTGAGGTAATGGGTATTATAGACTGGCAAGAAAGTGGGTGGTACCCAGACCATTGGGAATATGTCAAGGCTCGATACATTGCTTCAACAGAGTGGGATAATTTGTCGACGTGGTCCTGCATCCCTATGTGCGTGAATTTGAGGCATTGAGCACCTATGTTACAGCGGGTATTATTTGATACAATCTCACTCTGAAGATTGCCCTGTAGACTACCGATTATTATGTATCGCCACATTGTACTCCATATCTTGTCCACAATCCCAGAGCTTTGTCTTGTTAATTCATTCACGCCCATGCCAGTGATCACCTCTGCGGCCACGTTCAAGTTGGGCTTTCAAGTTGGACACTTGTCGTTCAGTGATCGTTCCATTCTTCGACCCGCAATCCCAGCACCGACAAACAGTTTCGCGAATCTTGGGCTGCAAACCACTATGCAAGTCATTGTACATTCCCATCATGTGTTGAAAGACATAGGCAGAACAAAAGATAATAAAATAAATGAAGATAAATGAATGTGGGGGTCTGGTGTGGATGGTAGTGTACAATATGCTATTGGTATGTTCCATGCAATATGCAAGAGAAAAGAGATATACCGTCCTCGATAAAAAATCATAACAGATCATCGAGATCATAGTCGTCAACCCCCGCTTAAGCGCGAGTGGCAGATATAATCCAAAAACTTGTGAATGGCAGACCTCATATCCGCCACTGGGGCCTCATGGTCGCGTTCAGGGAGTTGGTCGATCCAGTCGAGTATGTCGAGTAGGCTGTGCTCCGCATCGAAAGGCGGGAGGAGCTTCGCTTGTCGAGGGATGCGTGTATTGAGCGGAGCGATGTCGTGCGCACGCGTTTGAGCATGGGGGACGACTCAGCGTCCGGCTCGTCGCCTCTAGGGCTTGCTGTGGGTCCGAAAAATAGGGGGTTGAAGGAGAAGCCCGCGTAGGGACCGGGGTCTAGTCTGCGTCCGGGCGATTTCGCACTTGTCGGCGAGACAGCGATATACGTCGTGGAATGGCGTCGCGATGGGCTCTTCAAAGATGGCAAGGAGGAATGGCGCGTCCTTGAAAGCATTTTTTCGGTGGATACCTCGTCGAAGAAAGATTTTTCGTTCGGTGATCCATCCACGCAGGTGGAACTTGAGATGTTGGACATGTGCTCGGAGTCGGAGAGGTAGAGGGTGTCGTCGTTGTCGCCGATGAGGGAGTCTTCGCGGAGCTGGATGGACTGCTCATCAAGAACGTCCAGGTCTTCCTCTGCGAGTTGTAGTCGCTCGAGCAACTCGCCCTCCATCTCGTTCGAGAGATCCTGCTCCAGTAGATGCGCGTCGCGGGCTAGCCGCAGGCGGTCGACTTCTTGCCTTAACTGTCTGCATTCCTTGCGCCAGTCCTCCGCCAGCTCCTCCACCTCCCGCTCGTGTTCGCTCTTGAGAGTGACGATAGCCTGCTTGCACTCCTGCACCTCCGCGATGAGATCCCTCACAAACTCCTCCGCCAGCCTCTCCTTGCGCACATCCTGCATCATATGGGTCGCAGCGTGCGCGATGGCGCCATCTCTCGCCCGCTTCAGCTTGTCCGCCTCGACCACCAACCGATCGATTTCCTTCTTCTGCCTCCAGATGTTGTTCGAGAGCAAGAGTCTATCGCAGAAGGCCTGGAAAGCACTGCTCGATGTCTTCGTCTTCATCTCGTCAAGATTCTTCTGCAAGGCCCTGATCTCCCGCTGCTGCGCCCATATCTTGTTCTGCAGCACAATCCGCTGGCAAAACGCCTCGAAGGGGTTTTTCGGTTCGTTCCCATTGGTCGTTGGTGGCGACGTTGGACGTTTCTCCTCGGGGCCTGTCTCCGGCTCGCGCGCTGCTTGTTGCTGGACGACGTTGGCGTTGTGGGCAAGGAGACGTTGGCGGTGCAGAGCGAAGTTTTTCTGCTTCTGCAGCATCCGGGAGAGGTGGGTCGAACGCGCTTGCTCTGTTGAGAGTTTCTTCTCAAGAGCTTGGAACTTGATAAGGACCTCGTGCACTTGGTCGATCACATGCCGTAGCTGAGCCTCTCGCACGGTGACCTCCTCCTCCTCCTTGTTTTCCACCTCCACTGGCACTGGCTTTGTCCGCTGCGTTAGGCGGGTTGCGACGTCGATGGCGAGTAATACAAGGCATGGCGGGAGGAGGTAGACAAGGTTGTCGGTCTTGGGCGGGTTTGATGAGATATAGGCCAGCTGTGTGGAAAACGCGCGACTGATGGCAGCGGTTGATTCGACGATGCCTGCTACGTCGTTCATCGCGGAAGAAAAGGTATCGCAAAGACGCTGATGAAGCGTAGATGGTCAGAAAGTAGGGTCCAGGGCAGATCGGGACCCGTTGCGTTGATATACTCCAAGTAGTCGGCCTTGCGATCGGTTTGTCAGTGCCTCATGTTCGCCTCACACTGTAACTGATTATCTACTTCTTTCTGTTTCATCTATTCGTTTCTCCATTGAAACTTTTCATTTAGACGACAACGTGTTGTGCATGAGGCTGAAATTTTACCGAGGTCTCACGCGCTCAGTCTGCCAAAAATAACGGCATGAGCCCAGGACGCGTCTGAAATACGCGTTCAACAAGCACCATGTTATGCTCTTATATTTTGGAATCATCACGACATAAAAAGTCTGTTGTACTCGCTCTGCAAACAACAACACTTGCCGACCCAGGCTTCATTTGGTTTGTGAACTTTGGCTTGGTCAATAGCGTGAGTCTGCCATTGAGATACCGCTGCAAGACCCCTGACAATCAGCTCTGCGGCATGCCCCGAGACCTGGACAAGAAATGCCAAACGGGAGGAAAGGCGACAGATTGGGCTTATTAGATAGAGTACGGACAAAACAGTGAATTGGCCAATCGACAATCCCTACCGCTCAGTGCTCCAATGCAGGTTCAGAGGTGGCATCAACGGGAAAGAAAAATCAGCAAATTTAATAATCGGATTGTCTCAAGGCACCTTTACATGTGTTATAAGCTTTGTGATCCTAGTCAGGATTCTGCAGTCAAATACATGCGAGACTGTTGTTGGTTAGTGGCTAAGAGGCATGTTCGATGCAGAGGTATTCAATGGTTAAGGAACAACTGCCCCTAGACGACTCGGATGTCATTGTTCCTTGGGTGGGACATAATCCTCGGTCGTGCGTTTTGTGACCCGGAGTTCCACATGTTGTCCCGGCTGGACGTTGAGAACGGTAGGGGACGCGCGTCTGTCCCATTTCGGTGAGCATGGTAAGCGTTGAAGGCCGCATACAATAGTATGTACCCTTCGTTGATTTCCGCAAGAACGGATGCTTGTTCAGGATCGTCGTATCGCCTCAGCTCCCCATCCTCGATTTGGAAGCCATTGCGCCAGAAAATAAGATGACGAATGGCAGTCTCCTCTGAGCAAGAAATCAGTACATGCTAAGACTAGGCAAAGGCAGAGTGGATAGCACGTTCACCACCGAGCGAATGATCTCCTCCCGAACTGTTATTCTTTTCGTCTGACATTGAGATATAAGTGGGCGTTGAGGTAAGATAGGGATGCGCGTAGAATCGGATTGGATATTGGTAGAATATAGTTATTGATCAAAGGTAGTTCTTGAGGCCTACAGCTCTGCTTGGCCATATTGACCATCGACCCCTATTCAGGTTGATCCTGACTGATCTCACCTTTTCTTCACTTGTCGTACATCAAGCTCTTATTTGAAAGTTCAACCAAGCTTCAACGTTCAACCAACGTTCAATCTTAATATACTAAATAGCCGAGTGGCTCGATGCTTTGTCATACCGGCCTTAACCGAACCATGTCTGTTGATCAACGTCAACAACATTCTCTCTGGAGGGGTTCAATCATCCAGTTAGGTCGCAGCCACAACAGCGTTGCTCTGAATAAATGTCACACGCCGACTCAAGCATTCTCTGGAGCTTTCACTTGGTTTCCTTGACTATCGTCATAAATTGAGCACCGGCGCAACGTTCCAATCCATTTCCTTCCACTCCATGATCTTCTTCATTGCCGCACATTCATCCTGATGAATCCTCTGGTGCTGGAGGCGACAGCTCTACATTTGCGAAAAAATTAGACAACAGTCTGGAAAGGAACACTCTGTCCTCACCTCTTTGCAATAATTTGCCACGAAACACTCGTGACAATTCGTCGTTGCAGGCTCAGTGCACACATCACAGGTTGGACTAGCTTCCCCAGGTGCGTTGATTCTATCCCCGATAGCCATGAACCGCGCCAGACTGCACGGGAAATACTGCAGGAGGAGTGACTCCAACGCATGCAACCACAAACACCCAAACTTACCTGAATGTTCTCCGCCGTCTCCTCACCAAAAAGCATGTAATTTCCGACCTCCGCCGGGATCTCAATCTGCTTCTCCTCCTTTCGCGCCTGCATCATCGCCACCGTCCCGCCCACTGCGCAGCGCTCGTCCCACTTCACGGTATACGGGTCCTCGCGTCCGTATATCGACACATTCAGCACGAACGTGTTCTCTGCTCTGTCCTTCACTCGGAACACGTTGACGCGCCAGTCATCCAGTGGATCCGCGTCTTTCCAGGGATACTTTGTGATCTCAACTAGCAGGCACCACAGATGCTGCGGAAAAGCGTTCAATTGGGGGTTTAATCTACTCGTGCAAATTTGCGGGAAGAGGGGGAAGTATTCCTGGGGTTGGGTGTTAGGAGGCGCGGTAGTAGCGGTGAGTGGCACAGTGATGCACGCACTTCGTTACGCATGTCGAATTCGAAAGGCGGCAGTTCTGGCTCCGGCGAGTCAGTTTCTGGAGTTACATCGCCTGGGTGCGATCCTCGGTCCGAGCCATCGTCTGAAAAGTCTGGCGTTTCTGAGGAGAAATCCGAGTCGGGGCCATGCATGTGCTCGTTATCGGAGTGGTACAGCATAGGGACATCGTCTTCGGACATGTACGCGTCGGACATCGCAGAATTAGGGGCAAGGTAGAGTATATCCTGGAGAGGTGGTCGAGCCGCCCATATCTTGCCTGAATTTATACGATTTACGTATTGCATACCTCCGGACACGCAGCTCGGGTCAAGCATTGAGGTCTGGATCGTGTTCAATTAAACCCATTTCGCATTGTCCTTTCCTGTACTAAAAGCGCCTATTTGTTCCGTAGCCACAACCCCCCCATTGGTGCTGAGGATACCGTTTGTTCGACTTTGATGTGCGCGTGTAAAGGAAGGCCAGGGGATCCCATTATGATACTCCTTATCTATTTTTGCGATCCTCGTCCGAGTCCATCGCGGTTCAGCCTGTGATTATTTGTTAAATTAATAGGACGCGAGATGCTGTACAGCGACGAGAGCTATGTACAAAGAGATCAAATAGGTATGTGCCGGAAGTACATGACAACAAGATAGCAAACGATTATCCTTCCTTGACGTGGCAATAGGTAAATCCAAACGATTAGGAACATGCGGTGTGCAGGGTGCGGTGTATGCTCGGTGTCTGCGAGATGTGCAACGATTCTGGATTTACTCCGCTTTCTTTTGTCTGCGGGCTTCAAATGCCTCAAGGGCTCTAAGCCTTTCTGTCAAAGTGGGGTGCGAGTGGTGATATGCTGAATACCTATATATTTTTTGCGAACGCCACGAGTCAGCGATTATCGCAAGTGAACAAAGATTAGGGAGCCACTTACAGCCAGTCAACCCAAACCGTAGACAGGTTCTTGACATGAAGGGAGATCAGCGAGCTCTGCAGACGCTTGCCCATATCGCTCATCTTCTCGTCCTTCAGCCTGTCCTGGAGCTCCACAGCGAAGCCGTCCGCCTCCCACTCAAAGCGTCTGCTCGTGGCGTTCATGACCACGCTGAACACCTGCTCGATCGGGGTGAGTATCATCTGGAAGATGATGAACGCGATGATCGTCGGCGGCTGCGCTGCGACCTGCTTGGAGAAGTCGAACGAGCGCAGGACGGGCGGCGCGTGCATGAACGCCGGGAACAGCGCGAGAATGCTGAACACGTGCAGCTGGGAGAGGACCATCATCTTGGTGGGGTGGAGGTAGTACCAGTGGCCGAGCTCGTGCGCGACGACGGCCTCGACCTCCTCGGGCTTCGTCTGCTCAATGAGCGTGTCAAAGATGACGATGTGCTTGCTCCAGGGCAGCCCGAAGAAGTAGGCGTTGCTGTGGGAGCTGCGCTTCGAGCCGTCGATTTCGTACAGGTGCTTCAATGGGAATTTGAGGCGGCCCGCCAGGTTCTCGATGCGCGAGCGCAATTCGCCGTCGGGGAGAGGGGAGAGCTTGTTGAAGAGGGGCTGGATGATAGTTGGGTACACGATGACAAGCGTCAGCTGGAATGCAATGCTGTTGCGTGTGGGTTCAAGAGTTAGAATAACGGCGAAAACGTCCAGCGGTGGCGACGTACAGGAAAGCCATCAACCAGGGCACGAAACGGTCACCTGCCCACTCAAAGACGTAGAGGAAAGCGCCGAGGAAAGGTGCACCGAAAACAAAGGCGAGGCCCCATCCTTTCAGGAGGTCAGTGACGAAAAGTGAAGGGGTAGTCTTGTTGAATCCGTGCTTCTCCTCAAGAACGAAGGTGCCGTATACTTGGAGAGGGAGAGTGGGGATGGACGCCAGGAAATACATGATAAAAACAAATGCGATGGATTGAGTGATCTACCGCCGACCTTAGCTCGCCTTCCAAAGTGAAGAAGGCTAGCAACGCACCTGGTATTCTGATCCATAGCCAGCCTTCGCAATCACTCTTCCAGCAGCGTCCCATGACCAGGCATTGAAGCCATACTGGAGCAACAAACTCTCCAGCACCTGCTTGAAGATGCCCGAGAACAAAGCAAACTTGGCCTTGTCCTTGCCATACTGCTGCGACTTTTCAAACGCAGATTGCTCAAAGTGTGCTTTGAGCGCTGCAGGTGGCTCCTTTTTGGAGTACAGCGGATATTGGCGGATTCTGACGCGGGCGGTTAGCTCAGTGGGAAGCATATGCCGTGGCAAGGATCACTGTGCTCACAGAAGGTAAGTCTCGAAGAGGGTCGACGCCCACGAGAAAAACTGGACATAACCCTTCCAGTTAATGTCATCCGTGGTGACGAACGCAAGCCGGTGTTGTATGTGTTTGAGGCCGTTGTGGAGGAGATCCATGATGGCGAGACGTGAAAGGCGAAAGAGCCGCGACGTGGCGACGTGTTCGATAATTGGCACAGCCACACCAGAGCCACATATCTTGAAGGCCGGAGCCGAACATGACCAATGCCCGAACACGTTGATTAGATTGAGCTGAAAAATGAAAAGTGAGCAACGTCAACCTCATTAATGAAGACCTTTGCAAGTGTCTGCCCCATGAAACATAAGGTAATCTTGGCTGCACTTCAAGACAGCAGTGTTTCGTGCCAATATACTCTTTACATGAATTGCCAAAGTCTCTGTGCTATGATGGTGTAATTAAGTTATCGTGGGGACCCAGTCATAAATTTGAACCTCACCTCGATATTATAATTGACACTGTGATTGAGCGCCATACCATGATAACTTTCCGAAAATACTTAAGATAAAATGATAAGGCACTGGACGCCCCATATGTGAGCGAACGTCGTGCACAATGTATGTCCCTTCAGTGGCACCTTGTACAATAACCTGGGTGTTCTGATGATAACCTAAGTACACTTCTCCGTGCTCGGAGAAATTATCTGTAGGCTTGAGGACAAAAAAAAAAGAGAATTGGGTATAGCCGATGCCGCATCGGTGTAGATATATTAGTGTAAGATATTTGCGTTTAAGCGCCCATTCAGGCTCCCCATGCAGGGTACTTAGCGTTATAGATCTGGCCATACAACTCCAAGGGCTCCCTCAATCTGTCCAAGTTGCATTTGAAGTGCTGTGTGCAAAATAAAACTGTATACGTCCGCAGAGCAATACCTTCAGAAACATACGACTGAGTCCTTGCTGAGTATTGAGTCCTGACACCGATTGGCAGGAATCCTCACCACGTGACCAGACACGCCAAGGCGGCCTGGGCGCTTAAAAAGTTTGGGCCCCAAAGTGCACTGCAAAGGAGGAAAATTTGTCGCTAATCTCGTAGGGGCTTGCTGGCAGAGATCCAAACTACTGTGATCTACCGCAAAACTTGTATAAATCAGCTCCTAGGAACAGTAGGAAACGGTGAATGCGGATCTCCTCCTCGATCGCATCATGTGACAGTTTTCCGGAAGTATAGATGCCAAACAAGCACCATCTCACTCTTGTCCTTCAACCAACACCCTGACCTTGCCATCTGAGTCTACACGAGCTCCTTTTTTTCATGCTAGCTTCCCCTTTCCCTCCTGCCCGCACTGTCCATCTTGTCTGCAATTTGTTTTTCAATGACCCTCCCATGCTGCGGGTGCATACATTCGTTGCTCGTTAATATTGGTGCATCTAGTATGCGTCTAGTCTCAGCCTTTATATGCCTAGGCTGTCCTATCTCCTGGACACCATCTCTCTCAATGTGCCAGAGACATATTCTATACAAAGACTTACCCTCCCAGCACAAGCCTTGGGCTATTACATTATTTGCCTCAGGCGCTACGTCCGGAGTGATGTTTCTGACTCTATGGACCCATACATCCAGTCGCTTCGTTGTCTCTAAATTTGTGCGGTACAGGTCTTGCCGCCCCTTGCCGCCCGCGTTTTAGTACTGGTGGCCAGACTGCAAATTCTGACCTGTCTCTCTTCGCTTTCTGCTGTTCGCAGCTTGCGTGTGGGTGTAGGTGCCATTTGTATTCACCATCAGCCGTGCCCATTCGGTAGCATCTCTTGCCTCTTTACCCACAGTCTGCTAAGGTCAAGGTTCTGATATTTTGTATGATTTGATCTCCTCACCTCCGCGTTTTCTTGTGAAAGTTGTGATCAGCCAGAAAACATTATCTTCCACATTCATTTAATACCTTCCTCGGTTCATCAAAATCAACAGGCATCCATTCTTGGATATATTGAACATTTCCCTGGTATTTATGAACTCACTGTTCTGTTTGTAGTTAACTTTTAGTTCTTGATCCCAATTCTCGGTTATCTTTGAATCCTGATTTTCTCGCAGGCACGATCTCAATGCTCGTGTTACCAATCCTTCCGACTCTGGTGGTTCACTACCACCATCACTCAGTCTGATTATGAGCTGCAAGGTGTCACAATGTAGTTGGCCCATTGCCTTTTCTGTCGAAGGCTCGGAGCGGTCACCTGTGAGAAGATCTCATGGCGGAGATCTCGAATCGCCACGAACTTCTCATCAGTTGGCAAAATAGCACCAGATAGATCCCTTTCAACTGTCGTCTCCTGGGCGTCTGCAGCTCCTTTCCACAAGGTACGCCAACCCAGGCCACCCCAAAAGCATTGACCAATAACCCTCAGGAATCTTCCATGTCAACAACAGTAGAAACGGATGCACTCGATTGCTCGGTTCTACTAGAATGCGAACCACTTTCAACGGAATCAAAACCGACCAACGTCACTTCTCCTATTCTATGTCTTCCTCAAGAGATCCAGGAGCTCATTCTAGAGATGGCGCAAATGGAGCGGTACAAAATCCTGTCTGACGGAACGGTAAGCATGCCATACCTAAACGACACGCCCCTGGTCGCTTCACATGTCTGTCGTCAATGGCGCTCAATGGTCTTCGGAAATCCGCTCTGGTGGTCGTCCATTGTCATTGCACCACCATTTCACCTGGACCGCATCGAACTCCATTTACAAAGGTCGCAGGAGTGCCCACTCGATCTACGCGTGTTTGTACACCTCACCCATGGCTACCTCATCGTCAGTCAGCACGAGGAGGTGGATACCTCGCATCTGCCCTCCCTCGACCAGTTCGAGGCGGTCTGCCGACTCCTTTCGCGACACCTGCGGCGCTGTAGACGCATTCAGCTCGAAGGCGTCTTTGACCGAGGCCAACAGTATGCATTCCTGATGGGTGATTCGGTGGCCCACTTGGACCTGCCTGACCTCGAAGTGTTCATTTTTGATGGCGAGTTTAGGGACTCGACGGATTTACCAAGCGCTCAACGGGCGCTATTTACGGCCGCGCCTCGACTACGGGAGCTGCGCCTTGGTGGCATTGGGTTGATGTACTATACACCACCGCCAATGGGAAACGTGACGACACTGCATCTGGCGCGAGGCATGGAGGACGGCCATCTCAGCTTCCCAGAACTGGGAGAGATGCTTGCCAACTGCCCACGTCTGACAGACCTCGCAATATACGACGACTTGCTCAGACGCTCGTCATTCCTTGAAGAGGAGCTGCGCCTTTGCTCAGTCCCCTTCCTTGAGGAGCTCCAGATATACGGAAACATGCTTATGGTCTCCGAGATTCTCATGTTCCTCATTGCTCCCCGACTGCGGGAGCTCATCATCGCACCGTATGCAGTTGGCGATTTGACGCTGCTGCTTTCATATCCGGGAAACCGCTTCACGACACAGTTCCCGAACATAGTTTCTCTGACGCTCGCACCAGCACATCCCGAGGCATTTGGGGCCCTTCACACCGCGTCAATCTGCTTCCCCCATGTGGAGCGGCTGGTGCTTGCCAACATGTACGCCGCTGAGTTCCGCGAGGTTTTCCTCAACCTCAATGACGCCCCAACGTTTCCCAATCTCAAGGAAATAGCCTTCACTGCCGTAGCACGAAGGGACATCAACATCATCTTCGCGACATATCATCATCGAAATGCAAAGGGTCTGCCATTAAAGACCATCTTTGTGGACCACAACACCATAAAGAGGATCCCCGTGGAAGAAATGGTGCAGGAGATTGTGGTGAAGGATGTCTGGGATGAACAACGGCGCACGGCGCTATATAGCCACATCTCAGACCTGTTCGTTGGGAAGACTGACTATGAACTAGTCGATTCGGACGGAACGGAATAGATCTTTACTTTATATACTAATACCAAAGGAAGTACATACTATTTTACTTACTGGAACCCTGCTGCTGTAACGCTCTGCGTTCCTCTGTCCATTTTTTGAGCCTTTGTCGTCGAAGTTCCTGTGCGGAGACTTCTTCCGTTTTTGCGGGCGCTGGTGGGACATCTTCGAGAGGCTCTGGAGGTTCCTCCGGCTCGTCCTCAGAGTCGCTGCCGCTTCCATAGCCAGCTAATGCGCTACTCAAAGCCACGGGTTTCTCGGGTTTCTCTTCCTCCTGCTTTTTGAGTCGTGCTTTAGCTTTTGCAAGATTCCAGGCATTCTTCCAACGGCCGCGAAGGAAGGCGAATCGTCGATCTCCACCGTGGTTTGCGAGGATGCGCATCTCCAGCTGCGCGGGGTTGGGCGAGGACAAGAGGTGTGTAGCGGTGCGCGTCATCAGCCCGTTTTGCGTCTCATCGGGCTATATCACAATCGGTAAGCCCAGCATTCTTCAGTATGAAATCCATAATCCAAACACACACCTCCTCATCGCTGCCGCCCCAAATGTCTTCCTCCTCGGCATTCCCGTTCACGCCGTCCTCTTGCATACGCGCACGAAGCCGTTCCTCCCGGCTTTGCTCGAGAAGACGCCGACGCTTCTCGCGGTGGTAGTCCTCTACCTCGTCTGGGGTGAAGAAGAATGTGTCTTCGGCGTCGGAGGCGATGTCGGACCACCCGCTGGGCGAGGCTGGGCGATGGATAGGTGGCCGCTGAGAGGGTGTGGATGTAGTGACATTTGGATTTGCTCTTGAATTTGGAATTGAAGGAGGATCGGATGGGAGCGCGTTCAGCAGTAGGCGCGCGTCGTACCTACGGAGAAAGAAGGATGAGATGCGGTGTTGGACAGAACGAGGTGGAGAATATCGACTCTTTCGCGACGGTTCGCGGCGGGGACGTTTCGTTCGTGTGCTTTTCGCGATAGGGGTTATTGCATGTTTTGAGGTATGCATGCGGTAGGGCATGCTCAAGCGCGATTCATCCAACAGAAAACGAGCACATAATACAGTTTTGGCAGACCCAAAGTTCAAGGCCAACGGGCGTCTGAAGAGGGTGCAAGACTCGGAAGGAGTAAGGGACGTACCGGTCTACACAGATCGTTGATTCAGAGCCCACGACACGCGGAGGTAGCGCAACCTCCCCAATGTCGCTCTTATCCTCGTCCTCCTCGTCACCAACGAAGTCCACGCCAACGACATTGGCTTTAGTGGGAAGGATCACAACCTTTGACTTCGTCCTAGTTCCGCTTGTAGAGTCACCCCACTGGATTAGCGCTGACCCGATGCGAGGGAGGACAGATATTTCGCGCGTCCCTGACGCCGTAAGCACCGTGCGGTACTCTACGACTTCTAAGCTCTCCGCGGCAGCACGCGCAGCATCTCCGTGTATGATGTCTGCTTCGTGGGCTTGAATATAGAGCGCGCGTAGTGGGTCGACGGTATTTGAGGTGTCAGGAGCAGCCCAAGATTGCGTCTGTGATTGGGGTTGAGGCTGATACCCTTGGTGGTGCGCAAGGAATTGTTCTGGTTCAGAGGCTTCGACAACGGGATAGTTGCGATATCCTGCGCTTCCTGTGGGCTTGTGCTTGCGTTTCCGGTGATTATGGCTCATCTTAGAAGGAACACAGTATGGTTTTAGACCCGAAGGATATGACGACTTGACAATTGAGTCATGAGTGTTAGGTATTGAAGCACAGTTTGGCGATGGCGAGAGGTCGAAGCAAGTGCAGGTAATGATCGCCATAACGCGGTGATATGGATCGGAGATTGAAACCCATTTACAGCTCCGCTAAGTTATCGCTGCATGCCTCTGGCCCTCCGCATGATGTACATTAAACTTTCATAGCTGCTCATATTTCTGCTCTCCGCAAAATTTAGGCTCTGGGTCTGCCTGGCTATCTGAAATTCTGGGATGAATGCCTCTCTTGGTGCCCCCATATGATCGGAAGGTACTCGTTGCGACATCATCGGGAGCCTGTGATGCTCTCCATATATCAGCCAAGCGCTGGAAGTTCACGGTGTAGATTCCGGCTCCTGTCGATGTCTTCACCGCACTGGATGTATTGTGGTCCAAAGGGGCTGAACTTGCGGTACCAGCTGCAAAAGTAGAATGGCTAGCCGACGCGAGCAAACCGCCAGCGTTTGCGGTCTTCAGTATGGCCTACCCTGTGACCACGTCGAGACCTTCAGATACCCCATGTACTCTAATATTAGCCATCCTATTGTCTAGCAAAATCAAGACGCAACTAGATGGATGATGCCATCCAAAGCGCCTGATATTCCAGGCTACTTAAAGCCTCCCATTTGCGTCTCATGCTTGTTTCCACTCTCACTCTCATCTTTCTTCCATCTTGTCGGAATTCCCTCGAAGGATGCCTGTCCGGTTCATTGTCGCACCACACCCTGCGGCTCCTGTCGCAACATTCAAATCGTTGCAGAAACCACAGGACTGCCTCGACTCAACATGGGGTCGGAAGTCAACGGGGTCTTGCGCTGAGCTCTTGCAATCGTCTCTTCAGGCGCCCGCGCACTGGTCCCCAGCTCAATCCTTCAATGCGGCAGTCTCAGCGCCAACATTGACAGAGCCAGCTGGGGTTGCACACGACGGCAATAGCACCGCCACTACGGCCCAATATCTCCCGTCGCTCCCTCAGCAATCTGCTGCTTGGGATCTGTCGCAACTTCGTCCCCGATCCAATGGCTTTGTCGATACTGTAGTAGAGGCTTACAATAAGCATCATCCTCATTATTAGGTTTGTGCAGTATCTCCAATGAGCTGCGAAATACTGAAGTATACTTTTCCTTTCATTAGGCCGGACGATGTGTGGCTTGCTATACTCAGCCAATTCAATCTCTAGTAAGTCGATCATGGATAGTACGCACCAGTCGCTCATGTGGATGGTTTGGACAGTGTAAATGCGAATGCAGAGGCTCTGCGGTCGTACTTTGTTGCCCACGAAGGCAAGAAAGAGCTTATTGTCCGAGCGGACGGCGACCGTTACACAGTTGACTTTGGATCCCTTGCGAAGCAAATGACAAATGAGATTGACAAAAATGTGGGCACTCTTTTTCTTAACCAAAACTTTGTTAGAGTTGAGCTGTCTGTAGGTTCTTGACAAGGAGCTCAAAAATTGGATTCTTCCTAATTTTACGACCACCACGCACAACGACACGGTCACTTCAGCAGTTATGATGATGTCGACGCTCAAAGCGTATGTAGCTGATCTTCGCATTTATCTACTAGTCCGGGTGCTGATATGGTTATGGTAATCTTAGATACTTCAGCTACACCATGGGGTTAACCTGTGGAATACCGTCCGTAACACTCGAAGGAGAGAAGGAGAAAGACTGGGAGAAGCTGCTTGCACGGATCGATCGACTCAGTGTCTTTGGCCAAGAACCAGAAGCCTGGTCCGCTATGCTTCGTCCCATCTTGACACGTTTTGTCCAAGCATTTGACGGCCAGCCTGGCACAGATTTCTGGAACCATGTTTGCCACTACCAGCACATGGGCTCGGGAAGCGACTTCCTTGGTGGCTGGATCACCGCCTTCTGCGTTTGGGACAAACATGGGAAATGGAAGAGATCCATTTCCATAAATGACATCCTCGTTAAAGCGGAAGAGCGATCGAGAACTGGTGCCCATGCGTCACCTAGCATCCACTCAGATGCACGTAATTGGATACTCGAAGTGGATGGCATGCCATATCCAACTATCTCCGCTGACGACATTCCACCAGGTTATTGCGAAGTTGACGTGCACCTGGACGATAACGGAGAACACTTTGACTGTATGATGGTCTCCGGACATATGTCTATGCGCATCGAAGGCGTATCACAGGATGCGATCAGACCTCATCCGGCGTGGTTCATGTTTATCAAAGGTGAAGAAAAAAAGAACCGGTAGTACTAGAAGGACTTCTATGGCTATCATAACAGTGTGTAAAGATACCCTATATAGCTTCCAGTGTGTGCACTTGTGTATGCTTGACCATGTGGGTAAGTATTCCCGTAAACTTCTGTAGTATAAGGTACATACATCTCCACAGTATACCGTGAAAAACTTGTGTACAGTAGTAAACTAATATACTATTTTTGCGTAATAATCTTGAATGCGCAAATATCTTTCCGTTGGTGCGCAAAATTTTGCATGTGCGCACAAACGTTTTGACCTTGAGTGCGTAAAAATATTTTATTTGCGCAAACATAGTGGAAATTTGTCCGTAAATATTTCAGTGCCCGTAAAAATGTTGATTTGTGCAAAGACATATGTTTGCATGCGTAAACATTGTCCAGCAGTGCATAAATATATGTGACAGCTGTGCCGGCTAGCTGCCGATCGGAGTCTGAATCACTGTGGGCCAATGCAAATATATATCTTTGCACAAATCAACATTTTTACGGGCACTGAAATATTTACGGACAAATTTCCACTATGTTTGCGCAAATAAAATATTTTTACGCGCTCAAGGTCAAAACGTTTGTGCGCACATGCAAAATTTTGCGCACCAACGGAAAGATATTTGCGCATTCAAGATTATTACGCAAAAATAGTATATTAGTTTACTACTGTACACAAGTTTTTCACGGTATACTGTGGAGATGTATGTACCTTATACTACAGAAGTTTACGGGAATACTTACCCACATGGTCAAGCATAATGGATTTGAGATGGTATGATTATTTATCACACGTGACAATGTACAGTGTATATCTTATAGGTATGTACGGTGTACAGTTTAGGGTGATGTACGGCGTTATTTGCTGCATTTGACACCCTTGCCTTGCCCCCGAGTTACCTATTCGGGGTATGTAATCAATATTCGATCAGACAAAATTTGATCACCAACGGGACAATCTAATCCTTCTGTATTCCACTTGTGCTTCTACAACTCCATGTTTACCACACCGAGTACTTTCTGATGTACAATTCTAAACCAAATTGACAGCGCACCAACGACTAGGCCCACTCTCCAAGATTTCTGGGTTACCAGTCGTAGTTGCTGAGCACGCAACGCACTGACGTCCCATGGGCATGTGCACGAGGCAGGCCCGAGAGTCTCATATCTGTCGAGATTAATGAGAATTTGCTCATGATTTTCAATACGGGAATTGGTCATTTTTGCATCGAACAACGATTACTGATTAATTCGTCGGTCACGGGTCACAGAGGCCTCTGACGACGGCGAAATCCGCACATGTCACATATGCATGCACACCCCCTTGACGAATTAATCGAAATGGTACAGTATGGTGTAGTCTGCCTTGGGTGTCAGAGAGTGCGTCAGATGGGTGAGAGTAGGTTGGAGGTGTAGCATTTCTGATAAAAGTATGTATTTCAGTGAGTCGTAGAAAATTGGCGTCATAGAGGCCTAAATCCGAGTTTATGGACAATCTCGTATCTACTATTGTCTAGTTTCATGCCCAGAAATGCGGGGAAGTGACCATGTCCATCGGATGTAGGAGCGCTCATGCGAAAAGTGGAGGTGGAGGCAGGATAGGATGCCAGAGATAGAGATCTAAAAGAACCATTCTGCTTGTTATGTGTCCTTTTAATTATAGTTCGTCACCTGTGCATAGGAAGACGAAACCGTAGTGACAATCGATCACCACGTAGTGAGTTATAGAAGGACAGAAATCATGATTGGGAGATCGTCTCTGCCGCTCTGATGGTAACATCATGATAGTAGCTGATAATAGCGCTCCTTGCTGATCGTCCAGGTGCTGTCCGGAGGAGCTTTAGCATCGGCTGTCAGCCAATTTGATGTTGTTGGACTCACAGATAAGCGACTGACTTTGGGCAGACTTATACCGAGCTCAGCTTTCATCAGATATGGAAAACCTACAATAGCTCAGCAGGCTACAGCTGTATACAGAGTATACCTGTACCTTTCACTTGACGTGTAAACCTCATCTTTCGGAAGTTTGCCACTTCCGACATAGCATCAAAGATGCACTTGAGCGCTGATTATTTAACAACATATTATGATGTGTCCGCCTGTGCGGACGACATATAAGAACCTGACTGTAGATCAAGCACCCCACTGAGCTGGTCTCTCTCATCCACACGTATACATCCACACGCGCAGGTCGCTAACACTTGTGTAACGTCATGCTTAGCTCGACAGTTTTGGTGCTCTTCATGTCAGCTACATTGCCCACTGTCTACTCTGCTCCCGTCATCGCTAAAGAACATACCTCAATGTAAGTTTAAATTTCTCATAAAGATCGGTGTCTCGGCTAAATACTTTGAGCTTGTCATGCAGTACCGAGCATGCCATTCATAGCGATATCCAGCCAGCCTTCTATGGATACACTGTCGCGGAACCAGACCATCATGCCGAAGAGGAGGTGACGCCGTACGCATTGGCGGACATCCATCCTCGTGAACGGTCTCAGAGGAAGAAAAAGATTATTACGAAGCATCGCAAGGCGGCGGCTTCGAATCGGCGCCAGACACGTTTGGATTTAAAAGACTCGGAAGAGTTGAAGAATTCGGACATCAGGTTTGGCAATGCTGCGACTGCCAAGCTAGACGAGATGAAACTCAAAGGGAAGAATCGCAAGAGAGTCATGAATTATCACAGAAAGATTGTGAAGCAAGACATGGCAACTGTCGAGGGTGCAATTTCGGCCACTGTCGTGTAAGTCAATATCCGATGGATCATTGAATAATGCAGGCTGATATTTGCGTCGGTATCCACCAGCCATCTCGCTCACAAAGGCGGAAGCGTCCCAACGGAGCCCTACCATGTTACAGTGGGGTACTGGAAAGCTCTGAATCCTGAAACCCCCGGAGGAGGCAACGACAAAATCAAAAGCTCGTACTCGATCAGCCAGGAGGCAAAGTATCCAGGGAAAAAGACTCGTGGCTTATTCCATGTGTACCCTGAGGGCCAGAACAAGAAGGTACCAGTGCCTGCGGCTTGGAAACATGCGGTTAGAGGAAATAAAGCTAGACAGCAAGCAGCAGCATGGGCTGCTAAAGTGCATGCCGACGAAATGTCTGCGGCAGCCGCTGTGAGGACGGCACAGCACATAGCCGAATTGCAACAAGCTGGCAAGTCACGTACACGAGAAGATGCTCAGGCTTTGCGTTTTAATCAGCGCGTGACCAAAAAGGCAGAATGGGAAGCAAAGAAGCAAGCAAAGAAGGAGCGAACACAGGGGCAACCACAGACGGAACCTGCAGCGTAGATACGCTATCTTATATCAGCAATGCAGAGTCCAATGAGCATGGGCTTGAATGATTCAACTATAGAGCGATAGAGCACATTTTGAAGGCGGAATAAAGCCACAGAAAACGTGGCAAGTTGATTATCAATAAGCCCTACAGTGATTCAGGTAAATGATAGATGCCGCGCGGTAAGAAGACGTTCCTTGATATAAATGTGGTATCACTGATTTGACGCTCACCCAACGCTTACCCACTGCGGTACTTCCCATGTATAAAAGCAATTTTTATTTAAATGACTTGCATATTTCTGTGCTTTGTGTAAAGAAAAGGCTGAAAAAGCTTTTTTTACATTGACGAAAAAACAGTTCTGTAGTTAAAGGGTGCAATTCTGTAAAAAAAGCTCCGGAGATGTTTTTTTTTACATAATTGCCCTCTATCTATGTACATACCGTCTAAATGCGGAAAACTATGATGTAATTTGTCAGGAATAACATTGAGAAGGTGTTTTCACAAATTTACTCTGTTTGGTTCCAGCAGTATTTTGGCGACATTTCTGTATGTTTTAAAGGAAATCTTTGCCAAAATGGGCTTTTCACGTATGTAAAAATGATTTTTCACATTGATGCAGTATCTCCAATGAGCTGCGAAATACTGCAGTATACATTTCCTTTCATTAGGCCGGATGATGTATGGCTTGCTATGCTCGGCCAATTCAATCTCTAGTAAGTCACTCGTGGATAATACGCACCACGCGCTCATGTGAATGGTTTGGACGGTGTCAATGCGAAATCATGGGCTCTGCGGTCGTACTTTGTTACCCACAATGGCAAACAGGAGCTTATTGTCACGGCGGTCGGCAGCCGTACACAGTTGACTTCGGATCCCTTGCAAAGCAAACGACGGACGGGATTGACAAAAATTTGAGCGCTCTTTTTCTTAAGCAAAACTTTGTTAGAGCTGAGCTGTCTGTAGGTTCTTGACAAGGGGCTCAAAGATTGGATTCTTCCTGATTTTACGACCACCACACACAACGACACGGCCACTTCAGCAGTCATGATGATGTCGACGCTCAAAGCGTATGTCGCTAATCTTCGCATCTATCTACTAACCTGGGTGCTGATATGTTTATGATAATTGCAGATAATTCAGCTACACCATGGGGTTAACCTGTGGAATACCCTCCGTAACGCTCGAAGGAGACAAGCAGGACTGGGAGAAACTGCTTGCACGGATCGATCGACTTAGTGTCTTTGGCAAAGAACCTGAAGCCTGGTCCGCTATGCTTCGTCCCATCTTGACACGTTTTGTCCAAGCATTTGACGGCCAGCCTGGCACAGATTTCTGGAACCATGTTTGCCACTACCAGCACATGGGCTCGGGAAGCGACTTCCTTGGTGGCTGGATCACCGCCTTCTGCGTTTGGGACAAACATGGGAAATGGAAGAGATCCATTTCCATAAATGACATCCTCGTTAAAGCGGAAGAGCGATCGAGAACTGGTGCCCATGCGTCACCTAGCATCCACTCAGATGCACGTAATTGGATACTCGAAGTGGATGGCATGCCATATCCAACTATCTCCGTTGACGACATTCCACCAGGTTATTGCGAAGTTGACGTGCACCTGGACGATAACGGAGAACACTTTGACTGTATGATGGTCTCCGGACATATGTCCATGCGCATCGAAGGCGTATCAAAGGATGTGGTCAGACCTCATCCGGCGTGGTTCATGTTTATCAAAGGTGAAGAAAAAAAGAACCCGTGGGACTAGAAGGACTTCTTTTGCTATCATCACAGCATGTAAAGATACCCTATATAGCTTCAATTGTATGTACTTGTGCTTACGGTTGAACAGGTTGGGGTGCGTAGGTAGCCAATTTCTATGTAGTCAACTGTGATCCCATTAGGCAAGCGGGTTACCTATTTGGGGTATGTAATCAATATTCGATCAAACAACATTTGATCACCAACGGGACAATCACCGATGCCAAAACTTGAAAGAGAGTAATCCTTCTGTATTCCACTTGTGCCTCTACAACTCTATGTTTACCACACCGAGTACTTTCTGATGTACAATTCTGAACCAAATTGACAGCGCACCAACAACTAGGACTACTCTCTAAGATTTCTGGGTTACCAGTAATAATTGCTAAGCTCGCAACGCACTGACGGCCCATGGGCATGTGCACAAGGCAAGCCCCAGAGTCTCATGGCTGCCGAGATCAATGAGAATCAGGTCATGATTTTCAATACGTAAATTGTAAGCCCTGCGGCCTCACGACGCACATTATCACGCGCGCACAGACGCGCGCGTTCTCAAAAGTATCGGTGCCTATTGGCACCTCGCGTAGATACCATCGATTACAGATCACTATAAGTACTTACTGTTCCCACCTTCGTTGCTGTATCGTACCCCCACGCAACGAAGGTGAGACTATTCTATTTTACTCTACGGTTCTCTTACTTACGTATCGTACCCCCACGCAACGAAGACGCTATTGTCCTGTCTGTTTGAGTGACCGAGTGAGGCTGCCGTAACACGACAGCCTTTCACTTTTTTTTTGACAGCGACGTAGTCGCCATCAGATAACCCTCCACACTGTCGAGTTCAGGTGCACGTCAGACCCGGAGCCACACCACAGATAGAGAGCAGAGAGGCAAGCCATCAGGTCTCGCACCCGCTCTCACTGTCTTCCGGAAGCCACGCACCACTCCTGCCGGTCCACCCGACTCTGACTCACCGTCATCTGACTCAGATCTGTCCTCAGATCACTCGGAATCGGACTCAGAGGTCGACGGACAACCCCTGACCTTCCCGCATACACACATCCCCAATCTGGCCACATACCCACACCCGTCAACACCTCTTCCCACCACTGTCATCGCCATGTCACAGGGAGCTCCTGTCGAAGGGCGCGCGTTTGTCATCCACACCAAGCTCAAGGACCCACCCCTGCTCACCCCCGGGACAGTCGACCCCAGGACCATGTACGACTGGGCCACGGCGTGCCGGAAGTACCAGAAGCACGCGGGAAAGACAGATGCCGACATTGTCAGCTTTGTCGCGGACGGTATGCAAGAAGTCCGTCTTGGCGAATGGTACCGTGCGAGCACCCGCCGGATCGACGCGCTCACTCTCGACGAGTTCTTCAGGGAGGTACGCGCAATTGTTCTCGAGCCGACCTGGGCCCACGACCTGCGCGAGGAGATTTTGCGCTACGAACAAGGCGATCAGAAGTTCACGGATTTCAAGATCCACATGGAGAACCTCAACTCCCTCCTGAAGTCAATGTCATCGATTCATGCCCTCACCGAAGACGCTCTCAAGATCCAAATGGAGGCTCGCCTCCACCCGTACTTGCGGAAGTCGCTCAACCTCGAACCCGTCCTATCACGTGATATCGCCGCATGGTCGCTCGAGGTCAAGAACCGTGACGAACGCATACGGCAGGAAGACGAGCACATCCAGGCCAAGCTTGATGCTCTGGAGGCTCTCCGGAATGCTGCCCGTCGGGAACGCAAGGAGAAGAAAGCGACGTCATCCTCCTCCACCTATGTCCCCAACCCGAACCACACCAAGACAGCCGCAGCCGCCTCCGGTACTGCTCGAGTCAACCTGCCCGGCCTCACTGATCCTGAGAAGGCTCTTCTCGATGCACACGAGGGATGTCGCAAATGTCGCCGCTTCTATGTGGGGCATCGCACCGCCACGTGCACCAACCC
The DNA here is from genome assembly GCA_013368295.1 of Psilocybe cf. subviscida. Taxonomy (NCBI): domain Eukaryota; kingdom Fungi; phylum Basidiomycota; class Agaricomycetes; order Agaricales; family Agrocybaceae; genus Psilocybe; species Psilocybe cf. subviscida. The sequence continues at coordinate 1,898,520 of JAACJJ010000029.1, read as the reverse complement.
TTTCCCTCCTGGACTCGGGTACAAGACCCTCACACTCGAGATGGCTCTTTCCGCACAGAGGGCACAGGCTGGTACTGCATCTACAGCCTCTACTTCTCGCATACCTGCTGGCAACATAAATGTCTCTACTACTACACCTGCAGATGACGAGACTGACTCTGACTCGTACGTCCCCCTGTCCACCCCAATGACTGAGGAACATCTATTTCCTCTTATGGAAATTGATGGTCCCAGTTTGGAAGGCCCTATCTCAATTCAGCCAATGCTTGACACTGGTTCTCCCTCCATAGTGATTAGTGACTCGCTTGTCACCCAGCTCGGCCTCCGCCGCTATCGACTACCTCCATCCGAGGACAATCTATCGTCCATCGACTGCACACCGTTAGAGTGCAAGGAGTACGTGAAGATACGGGTCTCATCAGGAAACGGGAGTTGGTCATCAAAGAAGCATCGAGCAAAGGTTTATCATCATACTGCCGTACCGCTACTGCTAGGATTGTGTTTTCTAAAGGCTGAATATATTGTGATTGACTCCCATGCACGTTCAGCCATCGATAAAAGAACAGGCTATGATCTAATGAATCCTCCTCCCACTCAACATCACAAAAAGCCAAGAAACACACCACCAACACCACTAGCCAAGCCAACTGTTACACATATCCAAGCAGAAGCGGCTCGGAAGGCTGATCTCAAGAGAAGTCAGATGCGTAGCTCGCGAATGACGCCGCAGGCAAGACTCAAGGTACTTGCGGCCGTCAAGCAGCGCGTTGAAGATTTAGAGTTCCAGGAGAAGCTGCAGAAGATGGACACCGAGATGAAGGAGAAATATGCCGATTGTTTCCCTATCCGTCTGCCAGATAATGTGGACATACCAGACCACATCTACCATCGCATACGTCTTGTGGACCAGAACAAAGTTCATGCGGGACGAGGGTATTCTGCTCCAAAGAAGTATCATGATTCATGGAGGAAACTCCTCGACGAACACCTTGCTGCTGGGCGTATCCGTTTATCTTCATCAGAGTATGCATCTCCAGCATTCTGTGTGCCCAAGTACAAGAACGGTGTCCCAGATCCAACTGTACCACCTCGTTGGGTGAATGATTATCGCGAGATTAACAAGAACACCATCTCCGATAAGTTCCCCTTACCACGAGTGGATGACATCCTGGCCGATTGTGGAAAAGGCAAATTCTTCGCCAAGCTAGACATGACGAACTCCTTCTTTCAGACACGAGTGCATCCAGATGACATTCATCTCACTGCAGTCCGAACTCCTTGGGGTCTATATGAGTGGGTAGTGATGCCCATGGGCGGCAAAAACGCTCCCTCAACACATCAGAGGCGAATGACTGATGCACTGCGCGAGCTGATTGCTACAATCTGTCATGTCTATCTTGACGACATCATTATCTGGGCAGACACACTTGAGGAACTCCATGATCGAGTTGAGAAAGTGCTCTTGGCTCTTCGACATGCTGGACTGTACTGTAACGTGAAGAAATCAATTCTCTTCGCAACACAAATCACTTTTCTGGGGCACGTAATCTCAGCCCGGGGTATCGAAGCAGATCCTCACAAGACAGAACGTGTGCGTGATTGGCCACGGCCTACAACCGCTACAAATGTACGTGGATTCTTGGGCCTCACGAGATACTTGGCTGTCTTCCTGCCAGCACTTGCCGAGCACACCAGCATTCTCTCACCACTTACATCTAAAGAGTGCGATAAAGAGTTTCCCACCTGGACACAAGAGCACGAAAATGCTTTCAATTCTATCAAGGCCCTTGTTGTAGGCGCCAACTGTCTCACGGTAATCAACTATGAGGACCCTGAAAGACATGTATTCCTCACGACAGATGCAAGTGACCGCCGAACAGGTGCTGTGCTCAGTTTTGGAAAGACTTGGGAGACGGCACGACCTGTGGCATATGACTCCTATCAGCTGAACAGTGCAGAACGGAATTATCCCACTCACGAGAAAGAGTTATTGGCAATTGTCAAAGCCATGAAGAAATGGAGGAGTAGTCTCCTGGGCATCCATTTTGATGTATACACCGACCATCGCACGCTTGAATACTTCCAAGCACAAAAGGAGATGTCACGTCGCCAGATGCGCTGGTCAATGTACATGGCCGATTTTGACTATGAAATCCATTACATCCGTGGCGAGGATAATTCTGCAGCAGACGCTCTATCACGCATGCCAGATGAACACCCATCCCCTAGATTTGCTGCATGTGCACTTGCCTATACCCGTAATCCAAGCAGCCGGCGGGTTACTGCAGCATTACTCAAGATCTCTGCAGACCCAGCTTTCATCCAGCAGATTCGTACTGGATATGCAGGTGACAGTTTTTGCAAGCAGCTGCGTGAAGGAATCAAGCAGAATAGTGTGCCTGGAGGGCGAGAGGAGGATGGACTGCTGTTCATGGGGACTCGTTTGGTGATCCCTCATGACCTGGAGGTGCGAGAGGCACTGTACCACCTTGCTCACGACGCATTGGGACATTTTGGGTTTGACAAATCATACGAGTCACTCAAAGGCTCATACTATTGGCCAAATATGCGACGTGACTTGGAGAAGGTCTACATTCCTTCTTGCACTGAGTGCCAGCGGAACAAGGACCGCACATCAAAAGTTGCCGGTCCACTACACCCACTGCCTGTCCCAGATGGACGCTTCGAATCAGTTGCTCTCGATTTTATTGGTCCGCTACCTGAAGAAAACGGACGCGACACCATCCTCACCCTGACTGATCGAATGGGAGCAGATGTAAGGGTGGTAGCAACACACTCGTCATGGAACACAGCGCAGATTGCGAGAACAGTGTTTGACGAGTGGGTGTGCGAAAATGGGTTGATGAGTGAACTGGTTTGTGACCGTGATGTTTTGTTCACATCGGAACTGTGGACGGAGCTGACAAAACTCATGGGTGTCAAGCTGAAGATGTCAACAGCATACCATCCTGAGACTGACGGCGCTAGCGAACGGACAAACAAAACAGTAAATCAGGCAATCCGCTATTATGTTGACATCAACCAGAAAGGCTGGCTAGAGAAGCTCCCGCGAATTCGGTTTGCTATGATGAACACTGTCAATGCATCAACTGGTTTCTCAGGATTTCAGCTGAAGACTGGTCGCTCTCCTCGACTGATACCACCCCTAACCGCCGTCAACGCCACAGCTAGCACAGCCGAGATAAGCGCCCGTGACATCATCGCCAAGCTCGAGACGGATGTAAGCGAAGCACAGGATGCTCTCCTGGCTGCGAAAACACGACAGGCATCTCAAGCCAATCAACATCGCGCCGAGGAGATCCCTTACAAGCCGGGGGATATGGTTATGCTTTCCACTGCAAATCGTCGTCGTAATTACAAGCGGAAAGGCAAAAAGCGAGTGGCAAAATTCATGCCTCGTTTTGATGGACCTTACATAGTCGAAAAAGCGTTCCCTGAACGCTCCGAGTACACACTCCGACTGCCCAACAATCCGAAGACGTTCCCTGGCTTCCACGCCAGCCTACTGAAACCTTTCCACCCAAACAACCCTGACCTCTTCCCAGGGAGACAACTTGTCCGCCCACCAACAGTCATCACAGAAGATGGAACAGAGGAAACTCTTGTGGACAAGATTGTGGATGCGAGAAGGCGAGGTCGAGGGATGCAGTATCTGGTCAGATGGGTGGGTTATGGGAAGGAACATGACGAGTGGCTGCCAGGGAGCATGCTGCAGGAAAATGCAGCTCTGGATGCTTGGGAGGACGCGGAAGGTGCAGACGGAGACGGAGAGTGACCCCCTTTTTTTTCTTTTCATCCCGACATTTTGATTGAATTTTTTTTCTTTCTTTTCTTGGTGTTTCCGGTTTTCCTTTTTCTTTTTCATCTTCGTGCCGAAGTTTTCTGAGGGGGGAGGGGTGTAAGCCCTGCGGCCTCACGACGCACATTATCACGCGCGCACAGACGCGCGCGTTCTCAAAAGTATCGGTGCCTATTGGCACCTCGCGTAGATACCATCGATTACAGATCACTATAAGTACTTACTGTTCCCACCTTCGTTGCTGTATCGTACCCCCACGCAACGAAGGTGAGACTATTCTATTTTACTCTACGGTTCTCTTACTTACGTATCGTACCCCCACGCAACGAAGACGCTATTGTCCTGTCTGTTTGAGTGACCGAGTGAGGCTGCCGTAACACGACAGCCTTTCATAAATTAGTCATTTTTGTATTGAACAACGATTACGACAACCTTGCAAGCAAGCCCCGAGCAAGCTTAATATCCTACGGAGCGTGAACGAAGTTACATGATCAAGTCAAGAGTATGAACATCCTTTGGGTTATTGGTAATGCGCGAAACACAGTCAGTATCGCCGATGAACGCAATCATGTCCTCCTCTGGTATTGTGGGTCCGAAAACCTCCACCAGACCCAACGGACAGCCTGATCTCTCTATCAGTAGGAAGACATCAAGCAAAGGATCGTCGTGTTCTTTGAGCAGGACGGTGAGTCGTTCAAGGGAAGGGGTAATAAGATTTTCGGCGATGTCAGAGAACAGAATGGCTTGCTCGCGCCCCCAGTCGTCTCCCTGTAGCATAATTGTCAGGTCCTTAACCCCTCCATGAGTGATGGCAGCAGTCGGCCAAGGGAAAATGCTTTCGTTTCCGGTGGGATTCACGATAAAGCACTCCGTCATCGAGGGGCACCGTGAAATAAATTCGAAAACTTCATCCAGCGATGGTTGTCGGATTGCTGCTTTCGTGATGTTCGTCCACGGAAATAACAGACTCTGCAGATAAAAGCCCTCGAAGCTGAGAGAGAAGAGTCGAGGGGCAACGGAGAATGCGTCCAATAGGTTATCGTTCATCAAAAAGCCTGGCCGTTGGAGCCGGAGGGTTTCAAGACTATTCAGCCTTCCCTTGATCGAAGACAGTGACATTTGCCAGGAGATGGGGAGGACCAGAGAGACGTGTTTCCATCTCTCGGAAAAAAGCACCAACGTGTCGATTATGTCAGTTGGCGCGTCCGGGGTCGCCCATATCCTTTCGTCGTCAAACGAGATGTGAATGGTCAATGGGCGCCCTTGGGATCGTGAAATCCAGTCGAATATTAGTTCTGCCACGATTGAAGAGTCTCTTGGGTGAGATACGTGGCAGTTGACAGTGGCCCACAATGTCGGGAATTTTAAAGCGATCATCCTCCAGAGGGAACATACATGTCCTAATCGCAAAGGCATGGGTACACCCTTGTGTTGAGTGGCTTGCTTCTCATCGTCCAGGTCAAGGCACGCGATAAAAATTTCCTGGAGTATCTCTGGTGGTAGAGAAGATATGGGTATGCTTTGATTTCGAAGTAGAATCTTGTCAAGCCGTATACGGTTCAAATTGTCTATGACGGAGTTAAGGCAAGCGATATCTCTGTCCAAAGAGGCCAAAGTAGGCTCAGTGGATCCGATGGTGGCCTGAGCCCCTGCAGCATGCTCCAAGCAGCAAGATGATGGATTATTTGAGTGGAATTCCCTGTGGACTGGTTCGAAATATCCGTGAGGTTGATGATTATCCATGAATCGTTTTAGTCTTGTCGTTACATTCAGCAGCCGGAAGCATTTTTTGAGGAAATGCAGCGCACTTACTAGATATTTCTCTATAATTACAGGTGGTAGGATAACCCAGGGCGAAGAGATGTCGAGGTGGGTTGATTACGGACCTTGGAGGTTGGGGCCGCAGTTCAAGTTGGCTTCAACGTACCAATGCTCTCGGTCCGGGCCGGCACCCCAGACCTAATTTTGTTGGCTTGCCTCAATACTCACCAACGTTTTACCTGCTCCTACTGTCTCTCTAATCTTGCGGTGCTTTCAGTTCCAGGTCCGCCGAACTCTCGCGGCAGTTAGGCAGACTGTATATCATCTACAATGCTTCAAACGCGGCGTATCACGCATCTGTGCCGAAAGCTAGCAAACCGTCGGTGCCGGTCGACATCGTCATCTGTACCCCATTATGATGTCTGCGTAATCGGAGGAGGGCATGCGGGGTGCGAGGCAGCAGCTGGGGCTGCTCGAACTGGCGCTAGAACGGTCCTGCTGACCCAAAAGCTGGACACTGTCGGGGAACTTTCATGCAACCCGTCCATTGGTGGTGTCGGGAAAGGAACGCTCGTCAGGGAGATTGATGCACTGGATGGTTTAATTGGTCGCGTCGCAGGTAAGCGTGGTCGCCGATAATTCCTGGTAGATAAGCGCTGATGTGTGCCCAAGACAAGGCGGGAGTGCAGTTTCATATGCTCAACAGGTCGAAAGGCGCTGCGGTTTGGGGTCCAAGAGCGCAAATTGACCGCAAGTTGTACAAGAAGAACATGCAAGACCTCTTGTTTAACTACCCGGGCCTGGATGTTCGCGCTGGGAGCGTATTTGACCTCGTATTTGATACGGACGCTGAAAATCCTTGGGGAAAGATTACCGGCGTCAAACTAGGTGTGTGCGCCATGTTCGATGTTGGCCCAGTATTAATATGGAGTAGACAACCAACAGGTTATAAGCTGCTCCCAAGTGGTCATCTGTACGGGGACGTTCTTGTCTGGGGAAATACACATGGGTAAGCAATGACTACTTGCCGGCTGCTTCATCCATAACATATCTCGTCAGGTATGAAGCGCTTTCCAGCCGGCAGGCTGGGAGACGACCCCTCCATTGGGTTGTCAGGGTCCTTAAAAGCCGCTGGTTTTCAACTTGGTCGCCTCCAGACAGGCACACCTGCGCGCCTTGATCTGAACACCATCAATTTCGAAGGCATGGAGAAACAATTCGGAGATGCGGTGCCAACACCATTCAGTTTTCTGCATGACACTGTGGACAACGCTGTATGTAAGCCTTCCCAAAAACATTTCGATCTTCGGCAGAGCGCTGACCCCCTCTTCAGGATAATCAACTCATATGCTACAAAACCTTTACGACGCCTACCACGCACCAAATGGTCAAGGACAATATGCACCTTTGTGTCCATATACAAGAGACGAAAAAAGGTAGGGAGACCGTCTCCTAGTTGGTTTATACATGCTGAAGCGGATGTAGGACCAAGATACTGCCCCTCACTAGAGGCCAAAATAACGCGGTTTGCGGACAAGACAAGCCACACCGTCTGGTTGGAACCAGAAGGTTATGACTCTGGTAGGTTATCCCTTTCGTTCCTTCGTACATCTTGAATTAACGCTCGTGTAGACGTGATTTATCCAAACGGAATTTCGTGTAGTCTGCCGGAGGATATTCAAGAGCCCATGATGCGGACAATACCCGGCCTTGAGAACGTCAAAATGGTCAGACCTGCTTATGGTGTCGAGTACGATTATATTGACCCCCGAGAGCTTGCACGTATGTACCTTCTTTTTGCTCCGATGTATGCGCCTTAAGTAATACTCCCGCAGCAACGCTTCAAACGCACCGCGTCAAGGGACTATTCCTTGCTGGTCAGATCAACGGTATGGGTCAATTTGTAATCTACGACTTGGTTGAAGCACTAATCAGAGGACAGGTACGACTGGATACGAAGAAGCCGCGGCGCAAGGCACTATTGCCGGAATAAATGCTGGTCTCTCAGCATTGGGCAAGCCTCCGTTGATCTTGACGCGCGCAGATGGATTTACTGGAGTGATGATTGACGATCTGATTGTGAAAGGCGCCGAAGAGCCATGTATGTGTTTCTGAACTACTGGGCGGGTTTTTTTTTGTCTTGCTCACTATTTCATACTAGATCGTATGTTCACGGCCCGGTCCGAATACCGCATGAGTATTCGAAGCGACAACGCAGAACTCAGGCTCACACCCAAAGGTAAGTAAGATTACGGAGAATCAGTGGAGACATCTCACTTACTGCTTCTAAACTGATAGGGCGTGAAGCGGGAGCGGTATCCGACGACAGATGGACAAAGTTCGAGAAGGCTCGACGGGACATGAATGATATGAAGGCAATTCTTGAATCACATAGTCTCAGCCCGCAGCAGTGGATCAAGCAGGGGATTTCAGTCCAGTTAGATGGAATTCCGCGAACGTGAGCGTTACATGTCTTGATTTTGCTTTCAAATCTGACCGGAGGGAAACTTTAGTGCCTTTGAAATTCTGCGCTATCCTGGTATCGAGACAGAACACCTCACTGGCCTTGTACCAGCGCTCAAGGATCTCCATCCTCGGGTGCGCACATGGCTCGATGTTAATGGTAAACCCGAATACCTATTACTTGGTTTTCATCCCTTTTTGACTGGCTTTTCGTACATGTTAACAGGAACGTATCAAGCGCATTTGCTTCGGCAAGCTGCAGATGTGCGGGCCTTCAACGAAGACGAATCCCTTCGTCTTGATCCAATGATGGATTACACGAGTGTGCTCGGTTTGAGCAATGAGGTTGTCGAAAAACTCAAAAGGATCAAGCCTACAACAATCGTAAGTTTTCTCACTTTCGCTTTTGGCCATGTTCTCGGGCTTATGGCTTAATTACACGACAGGGCGCAGCCAAACGGATAGAAGGGATGACACCAACTTCGCTATTGTCTCTTTTGCAGCACGCTAAGCGGACATGGGGTCAAAGGAGTACTGCAGTACTATAGCCGCTCCAGACATATTACATTGGTGCGGTAAATGACCGTGTTGAGATTGTGGTCTAAAGCTGACGTGGCCAATCTGTTCAATGTTTTCAGCGCTACCCATCACCCCAACTACTTTCTATCTCTTCCTCATTTTCACTGATTCCCACACTATCGACACTGCTATACCACTACTGCTATCTATTGCTTATGGCCGAGTATTATCTGCATGTATAATTCGATCTTCCTCCCCCGTTCTGCTACACTGGCTCATTGTCATAGATAATAAGGCATAATCAATTTCGAAGTGCCATTATGAGACTATCAAGACATAGTATTAAGCTATTGCGTCTTTGACAGTCATACTCTCACATCATAACATCATGCTTCGACTTCAAACCAATTGGTCCAACTTGAAGGGTCGAGGTCATTGCTAAATTATCGCGTTTATGCGCCAGGAGATGGCGTGCTTTGCTAATTATGCTTTCTCTGCGAATCACGCGTTCTATGTTCATCGTGGGTTGTATCTACCACGTAATGCGTTAAATAGGGGACGAAAAGTAGCATTGCTCACTACATCCATTTCGCCTAACGCCATGACTGAAGTTCCATCGTTCCTCGGCTCTCTCGCCAACTTCGAGCACTACGACTCCACGCGCCATATCGGCACTGTCTTTCCAGACAAATCCGTGCAGCTCTCGAAGATCCTGTCCGCTCCCAATGCCGACCAGCTCATTAAGGACCTTGCTATCCTCGTCTCGCATCGCGGCGTCGTGTTTTTCAAAGCGCAAGATATCACTCTTGACCAGCAGCGCGAACTCGCGAGACGTCTCGGCGAATTGACAGGAAAGCCGGCGTCATCGAAGTTGCACAGACATCCTCTAACCCCAGATGATGCCCCCCTTGGGACGGATATTGCGGTTATCAATTCAGCTCAGGCGTGAGTTCGGCAGACGTTCTGGAGACCGGAGTTGCAGGCGCTTATTATGTTCTATTTTTAGTGCCGCGTATCCGAGAGAGCAGAGACTTGCCAGTTCGGATTGGCACACGGATATTACTTTCGAACCTGTTCCCTCGGACTATGCGATCCTGAAGCTGAAGATTGTCCCCACAAGTATGTGTTTCTTCTCAAGTCTTGTATGATAGCCTACTAATTTGATACAGCTGGGGGGGATACCTTGGTGAGTTCAACGGCTCTTTTGCCAAGGCAAATCTTTTGAAGAATGTCCCTCTATACAACGCGCAGTGGGCCAGGTATTCGATAGCTTGTGCATATGCTCTTGAAATTTTAGGCTTATCATATCATCCATGATTAGTGCTTATGAGGCATACGACAAACTCTCTGCGCCGTACAAGAAGTTCCTGGAAGGGCTCACCGCTGTTCACGATGCCAGTGCTGCTCAGTTCCATAAGGTGCTCATTCGTCGCTTGCTTGTATCTACAGAACAATCTAAAGCCTTACATTAGATTTTAGCACTCGCTGGACGCAGCGTGCCAGAGGCCGCCCGTGGTGCGCCCCTGAACGTTGGGTCAGAATTGACAGCCACTCAGTGAGTCCCTTCGGTTGTACATCAATACATCCGTTTTCTAAATATCGTAAAATTTGTAGCCCTGTTGTCAGAACAAACCCTGTAACAGGATACAAAGCTTTATTTGTGAACAAACTGTAAGCGCATACCTGTTAACACGGTGTGCTCACCGGGAAGACTAACATCGCTGGTTTGCCTTGTAGCTTCACCAGACGTATTGTTGAGCTTTCACTTGACGAATCCGACGACGTTCTCCAGTACCTCGCTCGTCATGTATCCGAGAATCATGACATCCAGGTTCGCTACAAGTGGGAGGCAGGTGATGTGGCGATTTGGGATAACCGAGCCACTTTCCATACCGCTACGTATGGGTTTCCTCCTTGCAATCACGAGATATTAGGAAACTGATTATATTCAAAGACCTGACTACGACGCCCTTAGGGATGGCGTGCGGGTATTGAGCCTCGGAGAGGTCCCATATTTCGACCCAGAATCCAAGTCGAGGCGAGAAGCCCTTGGGTTGAAGAAATAAGTAGCAGTTTACAGTAATTATGGACATGTCATCGTGCTTGCCCACAGTATGAATTGTACCACCGCTATGATCTATCATTCTTTATGCTCCACGTCGACGACTTCTTTTGACCGGAGCCCCCTTTCGCGGCTTCGTATGTGCATGTCATCCCGTTCGCTATCGAGGTCAATATACAGCTGCGGACGCGCAACCTGGATTGCATCCTTCTTCCGGCACACGAGCACCATGGAGCTGTTGTCGCGGTATAATCTGTCAATATCTTCAAGCTTTCTGTTTGCCGTTTCAGGGTAAAAGAGATATACAACCTAAGAGATGGATCATCAATGGATTGCCCAGACTGACGAGTGGTTACGCAGACTCACAGGAACGAATATGGCATTAAAAACTACCCAGATCAAGTAGAACCGCCAACCAAGATTGGCGATACCTGAGGGTGTTATTTGGACAACAATATAATTTGAGATCCTGTGAAACCAATTTGAGCCAAGTAATGACTACATGAGCGAGTTGCTTCTTACCAGTTGGAAGCAGTGCCTATTGCAGCTCCTCTTGTTCGCATGGACAAACTGTTGATCTCGGTTGGGTAAAGCCAAGGCACCCCCTAGATGATTCCATGGGCCATCTGCGCGCTGAAGAACCAAAACGAAAGCTTACCTGCCAACAAATTCCGAAGAAGACATAATATAAGAAAAAGAAGGCTGTAGCACCTGCGCCGAATTTAGCGCCTGAGTCAGTATTGCTCGCTTGAGATAATAGCGCCGCTATGAGAATGTAGCAGACACATTGGCCCGCGGCACCCCACATCATGAGCTGGCGGCGACCCGCCCGCTCGATGAGTAGCAAGCCAATAAAAGAAAATGCCAGGTATGAAACCGAGTTGCAGGCGGCCAGCAGCCGGGCAAGATTATTGGACAGGCCGACCGAGTTTTGAAGGACCAGAGGAAGACTAAAATGAAAATCAGCTTGGAGCAGCAGTTGGTGGAGAGATGACATACTAGTAGCTGGTGACATTAATGCCTACAAGTTGCTGCATCCATTGTGTGCCTTGAAATGGGTAAGAAATAAAGTAACCACAAAAGCGAGATAGGCACACACCTGCGCCGAGTATTAATCTTTGCATCATGCCAGTATCCCCAGTATTTCCTTTGAGAATGTCTCGCCAAGACGGCGCTGTTTCTCTTTCGATTCGCAGAGCCTCCAAAATGATATCTCTTTCCTTGATAATATCCTTATCTTCCGTCGTCGCATGCGAGCCTTCAAGAGCTGCAAGAACGGCGACACCTTCATCCAGTTGATCATGAGCGAGCAACCATCGAGGACTTTCAGGAAGCCACGGAACTGTGGCGTAGATGATTACCGAGAATACCAGCTGGAAGGCAATGGGAAAACGCCATGAAATGCTTCCCGAGGCGAAACTGAGGCCGTAGGTCATCCAGTTACTTAAAGAGAAACCCGCAATATTCATACTGTAAACCGAAACGGATTAGTCGGTGTTCAAGCTCTAGAGGATGAGGCATACATCATCTCAAGTACCACCAGCTTGCCTCTCCATGACGGCTTTGAGGTTTCACTTTGCCAGACTGGCGCAGTCGCCGTGTTGATTCTAAAGTAGTCTGTCAATATATATCGAGGATCCCAACAGGTGTACAGACCCATTTCCGAATCCTATCATTGCTTCAGACCTAAGCGTATCTTTCATAAAGTGGCGCGCGTACCGGTTATAAGACGCCCCACAATCATCTGGGCAACGCTAAAGGAGCATGTCTGGATTATCGCCCCAATTGACATTATCGTGACTCCAATTAGGAAGGCATTCTTGCGTCCAGTGTGCTCCCCGAAAGCGAATGCTGATAGTGCACCCACGAAGCTGAAGGAACGTGAGCACCTTCGCCAGAAGCTGTTTTCTGTATGCGCACCATCCAATGTCATACAGGGATACAATCGTCCCCTGCAGAGTTGGGTCTGGATCGCCCATTGTATGCAGGAAATCTGGGGTGATTATGATACCACCAAACACTCCTTGGTCGTAGCCTGCCTTCACTCAGGGGTCGTACAAAAACATTATCAGCGTGAAATCACACTCACCGAAGAGGGTCATTGCAGTCGTGCAAGCGACCGTCACCCAGATATTCAACTGGGTTCCAGTCATGCCAAGATACGGCGGCTTGGAGGAGGGGTCTATCATTGTCCTGGTAGATGGCGAGTGCGATGAGAAGGGGGCAAGGGATAGGGGGACTCAATTCCTTTTTCAAAGTGCTCACATCGGCTCATATTGTGGCCCACGCCGCAAGCTCGTATAAGCATAGAAGGGCCGTGACGTAGCAGATTCAGCCATGATCCTAAGCCGTCAGCGGGCGATGGAGAGCATCAAGAAGAGACTAGTGTATCCGTGCTAAAGAAAGCAGCTTCTTCGACGGGTCGATTTCAATTATAGCACAGGGCAAACGCCGTCAGTGGAAGAAATTCACAGCTCGTGCAGTTTGTGTGGTAGTGCGGAAGGTATCGGGCTCTGAATAAGAAGTACCAATGAGTGAAAAAATGCATATCCCAGAGAGATTCTTTCCAAGCCGTGGTGGTCCGTGGTAGAAAGTTGCCGGGAACCACCCGACTTTCCCATCCATCATTCGCGTCGGACCGGTGTTTGAAGTTCCAACATCCCACATCGTGGTCACACCATTCACCGGATTCAGCATCTTCGGAGCGTCGACTGCACTAACCAAAAATCCGAAAAAGAAATTTCATTATGTATTCGTCGCGATGCATTCCTCACACGCTGTATAGCAGCGACCTGCAGGACGATCTCGTGAGCCTACCAATAAATAAACCGAGAAAACAAAAGACAAAAAAAAATAGAGGGACGCGGCCAGTGTTTATAAATGAAGAGAGAGCGAAAGCAAGGGAGCACGTAAGCAGAGAAAAGGAAAAAAAGACCAGGTGAGGTAGCCATGCGCTGAAGCAGAAAAAAGGGATTAGAATGGCGAGGTAAGAGGGTAGGAGCGACGTGAAGGGTTGCGTGTAGTAGAATAAATGATTTTGGGGCATGGAGCGGTTCCGGGACTTTGAGAGAGGCAGTATATCATAATCATCATAGCTTGAGCTCAGTCAGAACCCGCCTGGCGAGCATCTGGTACTGCCAGCCATCCCCGCTGGCGCGTCGGAACTGGATACCATGCAGAGGCAACCACGGAACCTGGAATTCATCAGACAACAGTTAGAACACAAAACATCTCCGCTTTGGCAGCAATTCAATAAAACCCTCCTCACCTTGACAATGTTGATTTCAAAGCGAACACTCAAACTGTTATTGCCCATGCTCTCGAACAGGTCTCTGTCGATTTCTCCGGTGGGCATGGGGCTCAGACTGCGCGGGACGGGCGAGGCGGGACGGGCCCCGAAGTCGCGGGGAATAGGTGGCAGAACTTTGGCTTTATTGGTACTGGATATGGGAGACGTCGACCGCGGAGGGCTGCCAGCCTCTGCATCATTGCCAGGCGACACCGGCGTCGCCGGTGTGCCGCCGCCATTCGTCTGCCCCTCGCCCGTTACAACAACCGTCGGGTTCGCCGACACATTGAAGAAGGACGACGACCCGCTGCTCGCAGTGGTCATCAACGTCGCACCCGACGGCCGGCTGGACACCTCCTTGTCCTTGTCCTTGTCGAGCTTCTCCTTCTCCGACACCTGGTCCTTGTCCTTATCCTTGCCCTTGTCGCGCTTCATGCCAAACGAGATCTTCGACGCCTTCTTCACGATCGACGGACGGCTGTGTATAGGGGTAACTGGGGAATTCTCGGTGGAGATCGTGGAAGAGGCTTGTTGGTTGTGGCTCGGTCTCGGTGGCGACGGGTCCACGGACGAGAGGTCGATGGACGGAAGATGGATGCATTCGAACCCGCCCTTGGTTTCTCGGTACTGCACCTGCATGCGGTCCAGAACGCGGCGGATGTCAGCTTTGATGACCGACGGCGCTTTGGTCGACGTCGTAGCGACACTACAAAACAAACCCCGTTAGCGGACAAACCCAAAATCGTCAACATCAGAGTGGAGACACACCTGAAAAGCCCCTTGAGGAACACCGGCTTAAAGTCCTTCTCAGACGAATGCCGCTCATCCTCCTCCTTGAACGTCTCATCCGCCTCCTCCCCACCTCCTCCCTCACTGGTGGTAAACTGCTGCTGCCCAGCCTGGCCCTCCTCCTCAGACGGCCTTTCCGCCATCTCGCTCTCCTGATTGTGCTTCGAGAACAGGCGCTCCGCAAGCGGTCGCGAGGTGGTGCTGTACCCAGTCGACGGCCGACGAAGCCGGCCCATGGTGCCGCCTCCCGACGTGTTGCCCATGAGCGCCGACCCGGTGCTCGTGCGCCTCTCATGGCGCGTGGAGCGTCCCTGCGGATCGAGTATGGTCGCGGCGCGGCGGTGGACGTTGCCGATGGGCTGGCTGGCGCTCGTCGACAGATTCTTGGCAAGAGCCGGCGCCGTGGGCGTCCTTGTCCCGTCGTCCTCGATGGGTGTGTCCGCATCCACAGGGCTCTTCTCTTCCGACGCGGGTGTCCTCAGATCAGTCGACAACCTTGTGTCCGTCGAAATGCTAGGCGTCGTCGCCCGCTTCCCAGACACCGAGCCATGCTTCCGATTATCATCACTACGGCTCCCAACAAGCATACTCCCAAACCTGCGCACAAACGTCGAACCAGAGAACGACGAGCCAGTCTGCTCAGAGGTCTTCTCTTTCTCAGACGACACCTCTTCCGGGAAGGTCGTCAGCTCGGGGCCCGCCGTCCTCGGGCCCTCAGGCATGCGCGTGACGCCCTGCTCATCAACGCCCGCATCCCTGCCCCCAAACATCGCGTCCCAGCCGCGCCCAATCGCCGTCGGCCGCTGGCTCATACTATGGCTCCTGCGGTGCGTGCTGGGCTGCGGCACCCGGGGCAGCCCGCTCCTCTTCGCATTCGGGTCGATCTCCAGCTGCTGCCGCGCCTGGTGCGCCGACGGCGACGGCGGGGGCAACCCCAGATCGCGCGCGCGCGGCTGCGCAAAGGAGGGCGACGTCGGCGAGGGCGCGACGGAGTGCTCGTACGACATGCCCGAGTAGTGCGACGTCTCGGGCGCGGGGAGGCGCGGCAGCGGCATGCTGTAGTCGGCCTTGGTCTTTGCCGACGGAACGGGGTCCTTCTTCGCCGCGGGCGGCGGCGCCAACGACGTCTGCTGCCGCTGCTGCTGCTTGGCCGAGGCCGCCGCTATCTGCTGGTCGCGCAGGGACTCCTCGATGGGCGTCGGCACCGACAGCGCGTTGGGAATCGCGGGCTCGCCCGAGATCGAGAGCTGCGAGCTCGCAAACTGGCCGGGCCCGTACACGCGGTCGCGCTCGAGCTTCTCGCGGGCGAGGTAGTACATCGAGATCAGCGGGTGGAAGCCCCTGGTCGGGTCCGTCGGTTCGCGGTTGGGATCTGAAAATGCAGGATGAGCAAGATGATGTTGAGAATTGTGCGGGGAATGACTCTGTGGACTCCCGGGCGGCGACGACGCTGGCGAGAACAGCTTGCGTCGGTAGTAGTCGAAATTGGAGAACCGGCGCGACTTTTTCGGCGCGGTGCCGGCGTTGTTGGGGTCGGTCTTGCTGTCAAAGGACATGGCGAGGCTTGAGTTGGACACCGACTCGCCGAAGCGGCCCCCGCCGCCGCCGTTGCCGTTCAGGTTGCCCATGCTGCGCTTGCGCTCCCAGTACTGGATGGAGCGGATGTACAGGTCGGATTCGAGGATCTGGACGAGTTTGCGCTCGATCTCGTCTTCCGTGCCGAACTCGAACCCGGTCATGCCCCTGATCACCTGGCGATCAAGCTCATCCGCGCGAAGGGGCTCGCGGTGGACGAGATGCACGGCCGGGGGCCCCATGAAGCCGCGAACCATCCACGGATGGCTCATGACTTCGGCAAGAGAAGCACGATTTGCGGGGTTGGTGACCAACATCCGTGACAGAAGGTGTTTACACTCTAACATGAGACTTTAGCGCGCGCTGGACACTGGGAAAAGGGAGGATATTACCGGCACTGAGCCAAACTGGGTATTCGACTAGTCCTCGTTTGATCTTTGCATGCAGCGCCGGCATGCTGTGATCGTCGAACGGTACCTTGCCACATACCAGCACATACAACACGACGCCAAAACTCCACACATCTACCTCTGGACCAGTGTACACACGGGCATTTAGCAGCTCGGGCGCGGCAAAGTACAGGGAGCCGCAGAATGTAGACAGATGGGCAATAGGATCATACAAGTTGGACAAACCAAAGTCGATGATTTTGATGTTTCCCGTTTGCGAGATGAGGATATTCTCGATTTTGAGATCTAAACATAGAATTATTGGCCGCAGCTCGTGCAGTGGGACAGGAGTGGACGCATACCTCGATGGACAACGTTGTTGAGATGGCAGTACTCGAGGGCGCTGCCTATCTGCCGCGCGAACTTGCGTGCGACGCGCTCGCGGAGGCGGCCGTGGCTGATGATGTAGTCGAGCATCTGGCCGCCGTTGACGTACTCAAAGACCATGTAGTAGTGGTGCTGATGGATGATCATTTCCCGCATGCCACAGATGTAGGGGTGGTAGAGGAGCATGGACAGGGCGGCTTCGCGCAGGGTGCGGATTTCTTTGGAGGCATCTTTGTTGGCCTGACGTGTCGCGGAGTCGTTCGTGCTGGAGCCGTTGACGACGGGTGGGGGCTGTGGGTGTGAGCGGGGGAGGATCTTGACGGCCAGCTGTACCGCAGTCAAGACCATGAAATGCGAAGCGGAGGTGCACATCCCACATACCTTCTCGCCTGTGATGTTATGCGTCGCGAGCTTGACCTTGCCCATGCTGCCCGCGCCCAGGGTCTTGCTGAGCGTGTAGTCGCCCAGCAGCCTGTTTCCGCGGGTCGAGCGCCCCGTCGAGCTCCCGTGCTCATCCCTGTGTCTCCTGCGCTCCCTGTTTTCGTCACCATTGGCTGCGGACTGAGACTTGTTCTCCGGGGCGAAGGACTGGGGCGGCATCGAGACGGGACGTGGCCTGTGGGCGTTGGAGGTGGTGCCGCGGGGCACTGGAGCGGGTGCGGGTGCTGGTGTTGCTGCGGGGCTGGGGGAGGTGCGGTTGTGGTTGGGTGTTGTTGACGAGTGTGGCTGCGCCTGTGAGATGGGCATCTCAAACTCGTGCCCTCCGATCATTCCACCAAGCGACGGCGTTGTTGGGCCTGCAACAGCATCCTCGGGCACTTGGTTCAGCTGCGGCGCCAGCGAGGTGGGGTAGTTGCTCATCGCTGCGTGACGGTCTGTCGTTGATGTTCGTATCCCGCTGTGTCGTGGCCCTGAATGGCCCGTGCGCTATGGGCGGTGCGGATAGGGGACTAGACGCTGCCCAAAGTCGGTGGAGAAGAGTGGACGAGTCGAGTTCAGTGCTGTGTTGATGATTGCATGTGCAAAAGCCCGTGTGGGATTTGACAGGCATTTACCTTCGGCGGGGAAAGCGGCGGCCCTGTCACTGATTTGTATATCTCCTCCGGTCTTTCTGATTTATCGCACTACGACGACTACGCGCTGTTCTATCCTTCGGTAGAACTTCGCCGCACACGAAATTTACAAACCGGTTGTCGAATATGGATTTCTTTCGTAGTGTCTCTACTAGCGGCATAGACTACCAGTGCCGCGAAGCTCAATGCAATGTCCTTACGACTTTAGATAGAATGATGATCTGGAACCACAATACAAAGATGATGTTGATAACCCCCCCTGCAAGCTTCAGATCATACTCAGTATCACTTAGGTTGGATATCCCATAATCACACCAATCATTTTGAATCGTTGAAGAGTGATGGCTCCACCAGAACTTATCCCAGTGAAGACAATATCATCCCGCGATGCAACTGTGAACAATGCACTTCACAGCCGTCGTTGAACCGTGATGGGCACACTAGCCCATGCACCAACAACAGAACGGAAAGGCGCCTGGTCAGGGGTACCACGCGGACAACGGAGCGAAAGGCCGCCTGAGAGCGTATATTGGCGACGACGGGAATCCATGCCCAACGACATTCACGATGGGACATGTCACATACCTCCTGCAGTATCAGTATTTTCAGCTCTCACATACCATTCACGCTGGCAATCCATCGCGCTCCGCGTATATCATTCCTGCCATTGAAGACACGAACAGTCTGATGGTGCCTTGCACTGGCAGAACGAAGGCATGGGCGAGCGAACAGCGGAGTGATGCCGGCCACTGCTGCAACTCGTCCGTGTGCGTGGTGACAATCTCTCTCTGAGAACTTCTGTCCTGCAGGCCCACATCAGCCGCGACGGGGTCACAGTAGCATTCATCACGCCTGCGCTCCTCTCTTGAGAGATTAGGGGTATCAATTGCAAAAATGCATACTATGGGTAATACACACGACCACCACCTGCGGGGGGTTCACTCTTTCTTCGCTTTCGGCGTCAGCCATTTCACCGGGTGGCGGTTGAACATCGGCCATGGCGGTAGCACAACCTACATCAACCCAAACCTCGTTAAACCACATGCACGCACGCAGATACAGGGAGAGCGTCGTTTACTCACCGCAGCGAGGAGAACCGTCGCCACCGCCATAATGCCAAAGGTCACCCGGATGTCGCCCAGCGTGAAGCCGATGCAAAACGCGACCATCTATAGATGCGAACACACACAACAAACAGGAATATTGAGCCGCTCGTTCAATTCCAATCCAAATTGCCAAAGGCTCATGATTCAACGCACTGACGATCCCACGAGGGTTACTTTCGCAATGAGTTCGACCAGGTGCTGTCCCTCGAAGTCCTGTAATTAGGAAGAGCATGAGCGCGGCCCGGGATGGACTGGAAAGGTGCAGGCAGACAGGACGCACAATCTTTCCTTCCGCGAGTTCTGAGAGAGATGCGCTCATTTTGGGGATGGTACAAGCAACTGGCGGTAGTGAATAGATAGGTGCAGCAAGTTTGCTGATTTGGTGAGGCTGATGTGTGCAGCAAGGCTGGACTGTAGGGTACAAGGAAGTGGTCAAGCGCGAAACGTTTGGACACGTCTCCTAAATGAGTCACGTGAATACGATCAGGGTCTGTTCGGCAAACCCCGACGGTAGATAACTGCTGTGCAACACCAAGTCATCGAGCCGTCTCAGGGGCGTATACTATGCCTTGGAAAGAAAAAAAAAACGGCTGAAATTTTCCTTCAATGGCATATTAAATGCTCTGAGACGTGGCTGAATATTGTCAGTGATTGTATGTACACAATTTTTAGCTGTAACCTCAGGAAACTGTCAAGGTTTGAACGAGTTCCACTAGTCAACCCAAAGTCAACCACTGCACCAGCTTCATATTGCCGTAGATGGCCATCGAGTTACCAAATCGTATCAAAACCATAACATCGACCTGCCTTCGGCGGCCCATCTACGCTTATGGGACGCCGTCGACCGCTTGAAGCGCCCCTCCTCATCAATGGCCAGATTTTCTGAGTCCTAACGGGACAACTTTCGAGCTCGCAACGCAGATTTTGCCCATGCTCAGCTGCAGCTCCTGACGGCAGGTACCACAGTTGGTGCAGGCTCCAAGTACAGGACACGAGGTATGGCAGAAGAGGCCAAGAGTAGCAAGGAGTAGCACCAAAGGCAGCACACCACGTTGGCAAGGGTGTATCTGACGCGCAACTTGGTTAGATTGAACAGAAAAGGCGCCCTCGCCGTCATGCGCGACGACCAGACAATTTACGCGATTACATTTGCACTTGTTCGCGCAGAACGAAATCGTAGCACCCAACCCCAGTCTCCCGGCCCCTGCCCCCGGGTCTGCACCAAGCCTAGAGTTGCGAGCGCAGCAAGAAATAACTGGACGTGAGATATGTCCAGAGACATACATATAGCCAGTGACCCGAGTTCATCCCTTTTCGCCCCCTTTTTCTTTCTTTCTTTTGGACGCGCAATTGATCGGACAGCAAGATTTGCTCAGCCTGAAAGAGGACTCAAGAGAAAGTAAGAAAGCAGAGGAAATTGGTACCGTTTCTACTATGAATTTTGTAACTTTCATTTATTTGCTGGTACAGTGCCTGTATCAAATCCGGTCAGGCGGCGGATTGTCAATTGGAATTGACTCCACATCCGTGGGAAATGCCAGACTTGCGAAAAAAGATACAGGAAAACGTCTCCTCCTCCTCTCTCCTACGAGTCTTTGTCTCTCCCGACCCTCATCCATCCCTTGTTCTTACAGCTTGCTTACGGACGATAACGCTATGGGAAGACCCACGTTTCCCTTTGGAGCGCTCTTATACTCTAGGAAGCAACTGTTGTGAACCTATAGCATCCGTTTTAAGCTGCTAAATTGTCTTCCAGGTTCCCGCCATATGTGCTGTTGATGCTGGCCGCTTCCGCCTTCCTGGAACTGTCAATCAAAACGAGTCATCATCCCTTCTTTTCACTCTATGCCAGTCCCCTAAGAATGGCGAGACGCTCTCCAGAACCACCTGAAGATTGATAGGAATCTCGGCCCCCGTGCAGTCTTCTCGTGTAAATGGATGTACGGACTTTCGGCATCTCGCCATTGACACACCTCGCCTCCCGCCTCTCGCCTCTGGCCAAGTCACCTCATATGAAATGCCAGTCAAGCTCTTCAACAGTTCTCCCATCATCAAAGTTGTTTAGTCCCTTTCTCCTTGTGGATACACTACCAAGATACGCGACAAATGCATCTATATATGGGCGAGCTATAAGTATCCTCATCTCCGGTAATTCACCACCGTTGGAATGAAACGGGGTCTTGGATGGGGCTTCAAAGGCATACTTATGCATCATTCGCGATTCACATGCTTCTATCTATGCTATCTGGCGGACTTGCTGGGTTTCATGCTCAGTAATGCTCTCGGGCGACTTGGAATGGGTCCAGTTTTGCAAACTTGTAGCGGAGACATCGGCGTGGTAACAAATGTGGACATATTCTATCCCAGGCCTCGAAAAGACGCACACACGCTGGTGGACAATGTCCTCTTCGATTTTGCCATGTCTCGTTTACTACTGCGCTATCCGGGGCACTTTACTTTCTCTGAAGGCCCTCGTGCGATATCTTTCCCTCACTCAATCATATCAAGCTTTGCGTACTTGGCCTCGTGGACTTCTTATAAATGGTAGCTATTCCCATCGGTCTGTTGCCATTGATGAGCGCATCGGCAACTCCACAATCAGACTGCGGCGGAGAGGATTTCGCTGGATACTGCATGCAAAAAATTCGGGACTTCGGCGCATCGAAAGTAATTTTTAGCGCCGGGCTCCTTGAACCCCGCTCAGCATACACTGCACCATGTGCTCCTCCAACAATCATCATTCTCTTTCGTCTGGTTATTCAGTCTCGCTCACGCTTATGACGGAACCTGGATCCAATTTTGTATCGCATTATTCGTAAGGTGGTATAAAAGGCTTGCGAGGGGGTGTGGAGCCCCTTGTGCCCCTATCACCCTCCACAATGTCTTTTACCGACGACGTGAAGCAGGAGAACGAGAAGAGCAGCTACCATGGCGGTATGCTGGTCTCCATGTTGACATTTCCTCGTCTCACATCTCTCTTCTGGCAGGCCACGACATCCCCGTCATAGTCGACACTGACTTCGAGGACCCCAACTTGGACAAAGATGCTGCAATCTCTGGTGTCTTGGGTGAGTCCTTTTAATATAAGCTGCTATGTCTTCTAGCGTCTTGCTTACTCGCTTCCAAAATCCTTAGAGGACGATTCGCCCTACCCGGAAGTCCGCTCTGCAGTGGCGAACACCGACAACCCAGATATACCAGTCTCGACCTTGCGGTCATGGGTCCTGGGGCTCATCTGGGCGATCCTTATTCCTGGTTTGAACCAGTTCTTTTTCTTCCGGTTTCCGTCTGTCCAGATCACTGGCGTACGTTTACTTCAATGAACTTTCAGCGTTTGTCACTAACCTCGCGAGTTCAGATTGTCGCCCAACTTGTAATCTTCCCTATGGGCAGATTATGGGCCCGGGTCGTACCTAACGTCACAGTTTTCGGCGTCCATCTTAATGCTGGCCCTTTCACTATCAAGGAGCACGTCCTCGCCACGATTATGGCCACAGTTGGGTATCAAAGTGCCTACGCTACAGACATCGTCGCTGTCCAGCGGGTGTTTTACCACCAGCAATTCAACTTCTCCTACCAGTGGATGGTCGTCATGTCGACGCAGCTCATCGGGTTCTCTGTTGGTGGCATTGCCCGTCGTTTCTTGGTGCAGCCGCCATCGATGAGTATGTCTGATGATTCATGAAGTGTTCAACCAGTCGGTTTACCCCTATGACTTTTCTAGTTTGGCCTACCAACTTAGTCACCTGCGCCTTGATGAACACCCTCCACTCTCAGGAATATCTTGGTGTCGGAACCCGTGGCGGCATCACCCGCGAGCGTTTCTTCCTCATTACCTTCACCGGAGCGGTCGTTTGGTACCTGTTCCCCGGTTACATCTTCCAGGCCCTGTCAACCTTCTCCTGGGTTTGCTGGATTGTGCCAGATAACGTTCCTGTCAACCAAATGTTCGGATACTCGCATGGGTTGGGTATGGGTTTGATCACTTTTGATTGGGCACAAGTTGCGTACATTGGCTCCCCCCTTGTCTCTCCGTGGTGGGCAGAAGCGAACATCGCCGCCAGTTTCGTTTTCTTCTACTGTGAGTCTCTTATTTGTTCCGATGTTTGGGACTATTACTCAACAAGTGTACCCTACAGGGATCATCACACCTGCGCTCCATGTAAGGTTATCGTTATCGCATATTATTCACATGCACTGAAATATCACTTTTACAGTTCAGCAATACGTGGTTCGGAAAATACATGCCCATGTCATCCTCAACGTCATACGACAATACCGGCAAGAAGTACAACGTGCTCAAGATCGTCAACCCTGATTCGACATTTAACCAGGAGAAGTACGATGCATACAGTCCGCTCTACCTCTCCACGACATTCGCGTTATCATATGGGCTCTCTTTCGCTTCTATGACAGCGACGCTGACCCATGCTGCCCTTTTCTACCGCAAGCAGATTTGGACGCAAGCTAGGCGCTCAATGCACGAACAACCAGATATCCATGCGCGCCTCATGGCTGTGTATCCTCAAGTCCCCGAGTGGTGGTACGCTACTATATTCGTGATTATGTTTGCCTTTGGCATCATCTCTATCGAAGTTTGGGATACCAAGTTCCCCGTGTAAGTAAAGCTTCTATGCCGCAGTCACTCGCATTCTAATATTCTTTGATAGTCAATACTTCATCCTGGCTCTCGCCATTGCCTTCGTTTATACCGTCCCTATTGGGATGATTCAGGCTATCACGAATTCGCAAGTTGGCCTAAATGTCATCACAGAGCTCATCATTGGGTATGCCTTACCTGGACGCCCGCTCGCCATGATGCTGTTCAAAACCTGGGGCTACATCACCATGGCACAGGCTTTGCAGTTTACCTCCGATTTCAAACTCGGCCACTATATGAAGATCCCCCCGCGGTACATGTTCTGGGCCCAAGTCGTCGCGACCGTTATTGCTGGAACAGTTCAGCTTGGTGTCCAGGCATGGATGTTCACCAACATCCCCGACATGTGTGCCACCGACCAAAAGGACAAATTCACCTGCCCCAGCACTCAGGTGTTTGGTACGGCATCCATCATCTGGGGCGTCATCGGCCCCGCGCGCCAGTTCTCCAGCGGGCAGACCTACTTCGCTCTGTGCATCTTCTTCGTCATCGGCTTCGTCTGCCCCGTCATCGCGTACCTCATTAGCCTTAAGTGGCCTAACAGCATCATCCGCTATGTCAACTTCCCCCTCATTTTCTCTGGCACTGGTCTCATTCCACCCGCGACCGCAGTCAACTATGTCACCTGGGCCATAGTCGGTTTCATTTTCCAGTTTGTCATCCGGAGGAGACACTTCAGCTGGTGGACGAAGTACAACTACGTCCTCTCAGCTGCACTGGATTCAGGTCTGGCTGTCAGTGCAGTGCTCATATTCTTTATCCTGCAATATCCGAAGAACGGGACTATTGGCATGGGCCTGCAGAATTGGTGGGGTAACACAGTATTTGCAAATACTGCTGACTGGAACGGAACCCCACTGATCCAGCTTGCTCCGGGCGAGACATTCGGTCCCTAGACATGACATTAAGTCACTGTCTATGTAACTTTTGTATATCTATGAACATGTAATAAAGCTCGTTCTGTTACGTTTCTCCGGGAGAGAGTATCAAAGTACCGATGCCTTGAATCTGTGGTAAGGTTTGACTGAGAGACATTGTTCGGCAAAATCTAATCACGTCATTATCGTATACGGTGGCCGAGAAGGGCCAGCTCGATTTTTCAGTTTCACATTGTCGGCTAGACATGTTGACGGCACCTTGCCGGCCTCCATGGGCATTATCCCGGCAGTTATGATTGTAGTGCAGACCTGTCTTCCATAGCCAAGTCTGTACTATAGCTACTACCAATGGACAATTTCGACGTATCTACGTGTGGCAGTGCTCGTAAGTCTCTCCATATAGCGCTATCGATGACCTGAGCATCCAATTTGACGTGAATGTTGGTTTCTGGCTTTAGAGGTATATTGTCACGTGACCTGATCACTATAAGCGCCCAAGGTGTGTGCGCCAGTAATTCGAGAGTAAGGCTCTTCGGACGCATAGCTAATCCCCATGAATTTGTATATAAATACCAGGTAGCATTATATACAGCTGTGTAGTACCAATAGAGTGCCGGACAATAGGAGAACCATACACATGAGGAGTAACTATATGTACATTCTTCAACGGCTCAACCGCAGTTTTCTATTGCTTGAATATTCACGGTACATAGAAAAAATACCAATACTTTGGCTTATTCAATGTATTCAATGATGGGGACGGCATACCACCGAGAAATATACATGTGCATTTATTGAACCCAAGGGTACACCCTACCACCATCATTTTTTCAGTTTCTTTCTATTTTCCATTTAAACTTATTCTTGTACTTCCCATGCAGATATAATGTTCTGACGTTGACTGTGGACAAAAGCCAGCGAGATTGCGTTCTTTCTGGGTTGGATGCGTAGACCACTTGTTGGATGTCGTGTCTCACATTGCAATGTTGTCCTTTCTTCATGTATCTATTACTGACGACATTATATTTTCCAGTCCGCTTCTCAAGATTGTTGTTTCCGTTGCTGTGTGCTCTGTGTTCACCTTGTTCCGACGTCTCCACTCTTCCGTGTTGCCAGCATTCTGTGTTCCCCGTGTTTGTTGCCCGCCGTGTTCTGTGTTCCCTCTGTTTTGCGATCCCGGTTCTGTTTTCTGTTGCGCTCCGGTCTTGAACAGAGTTATGTTCGCTGGAAAGCACCTTTGTGCCATCACTGGTGGCACGTAAACGTTTCATACAGTAGCTGACCAACACTGACCGTTGTCGGGGATAGGTAAACACACTCTGGATGCGGAGGATTTACATGTGGTGAGGGAGAACTCTTGCCACATCCCACTGGGTTTTAATCCATAATCCTGCCATGTTGTAATATATGGCCGGGAGTGTCTTTATCTATAGCTATATGGCTTATGTAGCAGTGTTCTGGCTGTTACTGTCCTGTAGGTAGTATTAGTGTAGCTACAGTCTGTATGTAGCTAATCGGGTGCCGCTGATACCCTGCAGGCCATTAGCTCAGATTGGGCTTATTGGTATCCTGCCACCACCACCACCACCCTGGACAGTACTACCAGGTGTTGTTACGGTATTTGCAATGATTTTGCCTGGATGATGCGGGCTCACTGGCCAGGGCAAGGGTCTATGCTGATGACAGTGGTCATCCCGGTAATGATATGCTCCCTAGCTCTAAAGGGGGTGATTAGACGACTTCTGAGAACTTAGCTGCTGAAGAAGAGTCTCAGAACAATGATTGGATACAATATCTGTGGACATAGTATTTGGCATTTTTACGCTTCTCCTATCGTGCGGCACTCTATTGGTATTACACAGCTGTATATAATGCTACCTGGTATGTATATACAAACTCATGGGGATTAGCTATGCGTCCGAAGAGCCTTACTCTCGAATTACTGGCGCACACACCTTGGGCGCTTATAGTGATCAGGTCACGTGACAATATACCTCTAAAGCCAGAAACCAACATTCACGTCAAATTGGATGCTCAGGTCATCGATAGCGCTATATGGAGAGACTTACGAGCACTGCCACACGTAGATACGTCGAAATTGTCCATTGGTAGTAGCTATAGTACAGACTTGGCTATGGAAGACAGGTCTGCACTACAATCATAACTGCCGGGATAATGCCCATGGAGGCCGGCAAGGTGCCGTCAACATGTCTAGCCGACAATGTGAAACTGAAAAATCGAGCTGGCCCTTCTCGGCCACCGTAATCGTATGACCGTATATGAAGTTCCAAAATGGCATGTTGCCTGCCTGTTGTAGCCAATTATCCAGTTGCTAAGATCAATGGTCTCACTCTCATTGTTTACACTCATGCCATGGATGCTTGCAATAGGCTCTGTACAAGGATGAGTTCGTGAGTTAGAGAATTGACAACTCCTTATCACTGTCAGGCTATCCATGTACATCTGATTTACATTACAAGTAAGAGATGCAGAGTAAGTCTATCAGAGTCGAGCGCTGAGCATGGCTGTCAGAACAACAGATATCGTGAGTATGCCACCGATATTGACCGATTTTACGTCAGAGAAACCCTTGCTTGTTGGTTTATCGGTGGCAACAGATGTTGCCTTTGCCCCCTGAGTAGTCGCAAAAGTCTGCGTAGCCTGGCCAATATCGATGTCCGGTGTTGCGGTGTCGAAGAACACGAGAGCGAATCCAGGCGCGGGAACAGGAACGATGCATTCTTTGCCTTGGATGTCGCAGGTGATAGTCTTAACGTCGAGATCACCTTTGAAGCGGCCATCGGACTGGGAGGAGTTTCCGAATGTCTACAAAGGGTTTGAGAACAATGAGGATATTGAAAGTATTGTTTGCTTTCCAAAACTTGCCTGGCCAGCCCATGAGATGCCTTCGCGAGATGTTACGGACTTGGCGTCGAGATACCTATAGTCAGGTATCAGAACAAAGCACCAGCACAAGGTTCATAGGCAGCTGCTTACTTGACTTTAACAACACCAGGAATTCCAGAGGGCACCTTCAAAGACACCTTGAGATCGCTTGACCCGCTGGGGTCATCCATATAATTGATCAAGGCGACTTTGTTGAGGGCGTCCTTCTCGTAAACGGCATACGCAGGAGTGTTGGGATTCTCAGAAAGATCGACAATGCGCGATGTGTTGGTCTTTCCGAAAGCCTCAGCAAGAACCAATGCCGAATAGTAAACCGGTCCGACAGTCCAGCCGGAACTGGACTGGTTGGATGGGGGAGCAGTAAAGGGCTGCAAGTCGTGTACTAGTTGAGCAGTTGGGTAAAAGCAGCAGCAGAAGAATCACGCACGTTATAAAAGGTGCCTTGCGCTCCAGCCTGTAGTAATCCATTTGTGAAGTTTGCCTGCGCGAGCTGGAGGCCATAATCTATCGCCCACAGGGCCGCGGTGTACGAATCACTGATCCCAGGAAATCCGCCACAAGACGCTGTATTTGTCTCGAACATCATCAATGGGAGATTCGCACCCTGCGCGAGGGTTTGTGTCCCTTCGTAAGGGGAGACAAGCTCGACGATTCCCTTATGGGTGAGGAAGTCGGGCAAAACGGATTGAGGATCGACAGGATGTCCCGTTCCGAATTGGGCGGCACAGTTGTTCGTGGGGTACCTTGCATGATTGTTAAGGGATCGAAAAGCAGCGGTGAAAACACGATAGATGCCTTACTTTTGGACGGTAAGCGCACGAAGTCTACTTTTGAACTTGTCGATGAAGCCAGTTTGCCAGACTTGCTCAGGGGACCATGCAGCTGACGTGATGCTGGGACCTACGAGGTTGTTCTTGACAGGAATCCGAGCGTCAGCGTCGATGGCTTTGAGAAGGTCGCCGACTTCGTTGGTATATGAAGCTGGAGAGTAGCCAACTGGACGCAGGCCAGTTCTATGGTCAAAAAAAAAACACCCTTGAATATTCTCTAATATGAGCAGGATTAAATATTGTGCCTCACCGTTCGTAGAGGTCAGGTTCATTTCCAGCCTGAAGGCCTGCTAAGTTGTCACCAAGAATATTTTCTGCTTCCTCTGCAATCGTCAAGCGCCAGCTGGTTTGATTGAAAGGAATACCTGTCGCAAGCTTCAAGTTGAATGTGACCCACAAGACACACGGGAGAGGTCTCACCGAAAAACCATTTCACATCAGTCTTGGATGAGATGTTGCCTGCCATGTAGAACACATCTCTCGTATACAAAAGGGGCGGGGTCTGGGTCTATTAGTGCGCAGAGAAAAGCAAGAACAACAGCATATATGGTGAGTGGTAATACTCAAACATACTAAAGCATCCAAACATACCGTGTGGTTGGTATCCTTTGACAGAATGGTATTGGCGCCGTCTGGGATGCTGTCGACCATTGCCGCGGTCTCTTGCGACGGTCCGCCAATCCTGATGAGGACACCTCCCGCGCGTTCTTGCAAGTTCGCCAGGAGGTTGAGGAAGGGAACATTGAGCAAAGTTCTGCATGGTAAGTCCTCTTAGTATAAGTATTGGTGTTGATGAGGGCGGTGGGCCACAATGAAATAGCGCCAATTGAAACCGTGAGAACCGCTGTTAACCAGCCACTCACGAGTTTTTCCCCACTAAGGTAAAGAGGAAGCCTTTTTAGTCTTCGTCGATCACGCCAAAAGGTTAAACTGCAGACGCACGAAGGTCACTGATGGCCGACATCTCGATGGAAAATCCCCAAAACCCTCGACCAACATGAGGAATGGAAAGGCCTTTCACAGCCGATGCATCGCGTTGCAGAGTCAGGTCAAATTCGACAGGGGGTTTGGGCGACGGTAGAGGAGGTGGAACAAGTTCAGCTGGGGCGGAGGTTTGCGCCAGAGCTAAAGTCGACGCTTGCAGATGAAGCGCGGTGGCAAGGGCCACAGTGGACAAGAACTTCATGATGGCCAGCGACGTGTAGATATAAAAGAATGACGGTTCAAGGAGCGTATGTTTGGTACAATGAGAGCAATGCAAGGAGACAAAAGAAGACGAGGACGAATGAAGTGTCGAAGAAAATCAAATACCAATTTGACCCCCGCCTTGTACGGGGACCAGAGCTTGGCATCTCAGGAACCGGCGCTTAACAACTTGATTGTTATCCAGGGACCGCCTTCAATAATAGCCCTCAATAGCCCTCAATATCCGCGTGGGCCCGTCAGGAGACACAATGACGTACGTAGAGCAAGATGAGATCAGAACATTTCACAACGCGTGCACGCTGCACATAGACTCAAGATACCACGGACTTCCAGCTTGAGCTGGCTTGCCTGACGGAGGGATCATGTCACTCAATCAAAAGTCATTTCTCTACTTCGAAAACTACAAAGATCAGGTTTTCTAAAAAGACAGGTTATGATATCAAATAACACTCGGGGTACTAGAACTAAGAACCTTGAAGAAAGCATTGATTATACATACAGAATGATTCAGAGGTATTAGACGGACGAGCGGGACCAGTACAGCATTGTAGGCGTGAATATCAGAAATCATGCTGATGTGGCACATTAACGAGCTGTTTTGGACGTCCATGGGGGATTGACGGGGAGGGGAGGTTGACCAGGTTGGCGCTAGACATAAAAAAAAAACAAAGGATATATGTCAGACGCGATGCTCATTGAAGCAGATATGAAAATATAAACACACCCTCAACTCATATCTGCAGATGTCATACCCATGAGGCCCTTTCGCGAGATATGCCTGGCAAGAGAACAAAGAAACAGCATGAACGCCTAGACTCATCAGCGTGGACGTCGGACTAACCTTCTCGACAATGTAGAGCCCGTCATAACGATATCTGAACAAGCAAGTTAACATCAGCACGTCCTATGTAACCGATTCTGCCGCTGACCCTTGAGTAGGTGCGAACTTGGATTTGAGTTCAAACCCGCGAGTGACACGAACGGGGCGGCCAGTCTCCTCAGATCTCTATCATGGATATGATGGTCTTACGTGAGGGACTATGCTAGAACCGCGATGCAACAGACGTACCTTTAGAGCGGCATTGTCCTTGTGGTTGAACGTCTGGTCCTCAACTTGCTTTCCGCCTCCCTAAACAGCGGCAGTGTGAGAGATGGAGCCAGGATAATGAGCGCTGAGTAACGCGACATACAGCATAAGCATTCCCTTGCCCTCCTGCAACGAAGTCAACTTCTATCTCTGCACAGAAATAGATAGAGTTCAATCATTACCTGTGCCAGTATAATAGCTGGGCAAAATTAGGAACAGAAATTGGTGTAGCACGAAAGAGAAATGGGTGCTTACAAGAAGTCTCCGTCATCTATATCGTCCTCATATCCTCCTGACAAAACTATGGAGTACGCTCCATCCTTTATGTTCCCGGAGATCCCAGCGACGACTGCCGGGTGTACACCCTTCGCGGAGCACTCTCGCCTACGATATCAGATGAACACGAGTTTCTTTGACCCCAGAGCCTTGGTACCGAACCTTGACGCGAATTTCGTGCCAACTGGGATGCCTTGGATGTTTCCAAAGCGTGGATCAGCTTCAGTGAAGCCGGGGTCGTAGAGACGGGGGTCGTTCATGAACCTCTGACGACTGTTGATCGTCTTGATTGAGTACAACGCATACATCGATGCAGGAGAAGATAGAGAACTCACAGTCTCTCAGCAGCCATTGAGTGTACGTAGTGGAGGGGTAAGTGGTGGTTGAAGTTCAAAGACAGTGACACAAATCCGCATCTGCAGTGACATGGTTTTGTGTGTGCAACCCCTACTCCAAGTTTGACTAATTGCAAGTGTTTCGATTAGGCTTTGACATTTCAGTCTCCGCTCACGTCATTGTCTTCGAGACTTCGGCCGGTCAAAACTGTGGACTCGTTACAGGGCCACTCCCTTGCTTCTCACGCATGAGACATATGAGCCAAGAGAGATAGAGAGCATTATACTTCAGTACGTTGCACTTATACCAGGCCCCTTTTGAATCAAATAGAATTTGTTGAGTACTCGTGCAAATACTCGGGACCTCGTCACCGTCGTGCTTGAAGCCACTGATGACAAACTGATGGGGCAGATTTCCTAATCCCAACCCAACCGCTTTGCACCAGCTGCGGTGTCATAGGCATTGTACCTTCGGGTATGCAAAGAATTTTTGCATAATGTATGGTACGCATCGCAAAATGATGCAGAGATAACCGTTACAAATATTCTACTAGACTACGATTAACAAACCTGTATGTACTTGACATAAGTAATAAGGACAAGTTATTCAAGCCAGCCTTATGAGAGGTCCACTATGTTCAGTTGTAAGTTTGCCCTTGCGAGACAACTCGGAACAAAAAAAAATCTCCACGTGGCCCTAGGCCTTGGTGCCCTCGTCCAGACAACTCCCTGCAAACTCTATGACTATATTTTCCGTCAATGAATAAAAGTCGGTATTCTGTCAGTTAACACCAGACCCCTGCTCAAATCAAGCCGCAGATAGTTGACTCTGTACGTTGGTATTTTTCAACGGAAAATAACCTCATAAAACTCCCTGTCGATTTGCTATACAACTGCGCTTGTAAAATCAGTCTGAGCTGCACTGATTGACTCGTGTAATACAAAGACTACTTGATCTCAAGTTTTGGAATCGGCAATTGCCCGCCGGCGATCAAATGTTTTTGATTGAAGATTGATTATCCTACGTAGGAAATCCGCTTGCCTAAATAGATTAACGTTGCTTTCATATGACTCCGGCTACCTACACATTCCGGCCTATTCCATCGTAACGAAAGTGTAACATGTATTTGTATTGAAAGTATTGTCCTGTTGTTGCTGCTTTAACGCTATGTATAACTCTTGTACATATTATTTTGATAGTATGTAGCCGAAGTATCGCTACGAGTGCGTGTTCTTTTCATGGACCTTTGATAAACATAAACCATGCCGGATGAGGTCTGATCGTGTCCTTTGATGCGCCCTCAATGCGCATAGTCATATGCCCGGAAACCATCATACATTCGAACTGTTCTCCATTGTCGTCCAGGCGTACGTCGACTTCGCAGTATCCCGGAGGGATGTCGCCAATAGAGACGGTTGGATATGGTATACCGTCCAATTCGAGTTTCTGGTTATAAGCGTCCGACTCGATACTCGGTAACTCATAAACACTATCCTTCGAGCGTTTTGCTGCTTTGACGAGGATGTCATCCACAGAGCTAGATCCCATCCACTTTCCATCTTTGTCCCAGACGCAAAAGGCAGTAATCCATCCACGAAGGAAGTAGCTTCCTGAGCCCATGTGCCCGTAGTGACAAACATAGTTCCAGAATTCCCCATCAGGGTTTCCGTCAAATGCTTGCACAAAACTTGTTAGAATGGGCCGTAGCATAGCGGACCAGGCTTCGGGTTCTTTGCCGAAGACACGGAGTCGATCGATGCGTCTGAGCAGTTTTTCCCAGTCCTCTTTTTCTCCTTCAAGCGTCACAGAGGGTATTCCGCACCCCAGCCCCATAGTGTAGCTGAGTATCTACGAAGATAATAACCGTATAAGTATTCGCATTGGTAAAGTAAGTTCAGAAATTATGAGACTTACGCTTTGAGTGTTGACATCATCATGATTGCCGAAGTAATAGTGTCGTTATGTGTGGTGGTCGTAAAATCAGGAAGAACCCAATCTTTGAGCTCCTTGTCAAGCAGCTACAGACAGCTGAGCTCAAACATAGTTTTGACCTCAGCCAAGGTACTTACATTTTCGTCAATTTCGTTTGTCATTTGCTTCGCAAGAGATCCAAAGTCGACCGTATACCGTGTACCGACCGTTCGGACAGTAAGCCCTTTCTTGCCTCCATGGGCAACAAAGTGCGACCGGAGGGCCTCTGCATTGGCGTTGACGCTAAACAAAACTTTTGCGTAAGCAAGTAGCGCGCACTATTCATAATCAACTTACTACAGATTGAATTGGCTCAGTATTGCGAGCCATACATCATCTGGTCTAATAGTAACGAAGAAAAGGCATACTTCAGTATCTCACAGCTCACCGAAGATACGACACAGACCTGATTATAATATGGTGGTGCTTAATATATGCCTCTACAACAACATCGACAAAGCCGTTGGGTAAGGGACGAAGTTCGGACAGACCCCAAGCAGCAGATTGAAACTGAGGGACGCGCGGGAAATATTGAGGTACATTAACGACACTATCGCTCTCGTGTACAACGCTTCCAGGGCCTGTTAGTTTTGTCGCTGAAATTGGCTGGTCGAAGAAATTTGGACGCCAGCCTGCCGGCGCCTGAATCGACGACTGTAAGAGCTCAGTGTAAGAGATCTTGGATTTCTGACCCCATATGGATTTCAGGAAATCCTGCGGTCTCTGCATAGAATTGAGTTTTGCGACAGGAATCGCAGGATGTGGTGCGACAACAAAGCGGACGGGCATTCTTTGAGGCTGTTACGATCCAAAAACAAAAACAAAAACAAAAAAGGAGAGGTGGGACGAGAACGAGAACGAGAAAGAGAGGATACTCGCTAAAGCCTTTAAGTAGCATCCAGTTATCAGACTATTCGGATGACATCAGACTGTTGATTGGAGCGTTGGTTTTTCTTTGAAAATAAAATGGCTACCATTGGGGCGCATGAGCTATCTCACAGGGACAGCCATACTAAAATATCAAACACCGCGGTCGTCGGCGAGTTTACGGGCATTTAACCTTTGTCTACAGCCGGGACTGCAATTATAACACTCTGAAACTAATATGTGCAATCCCATAAATGAAATAGTGCGCGATATTACCCTTTGTAAGTGACATGAAATGACAGGAAGGGATCTACAGAGTTGTCTTGAAGCTTCGGTGATTTATCAAGGGCACCACCTGAGACTCCCAATGACGTCGTGATAGCTCACAATCATATGTAGGCACCTAGAGAGGCAATCATTGCAGGACTTCTAATAGCCGCCCAGAGCCTGCGCCTAAGAGTACGGACAAAGATGAGTAGCTATGACAATCCTCACAAGGCATTCAATTTTGCACTTATTTGTTATGCGTGTCATCTGTCTTTTGAAATAAAACAAGAATTCCTGGCCTCGTTGCGAGAATTCCTGGCCTCGTTGCGAGAGTTACCATTCCTTAACAGTTATTGCAGTTAAATAGGGCCAGACCCCAATTTTTTTGACACTAGGCAAATGAGATCTGTAGCCTTTGAAGATACCTGTTCTCCCAAGGACGATTCGCTTTCAATTTTTTTTTTTTTTTTTTTTTTTTTTTTTTTTTTTCCATCGCCACCCGCCCCGTTGGTGATCAAATGCTGCAGTGATCGAGTATTGATGCTCGTCGTCACCCAATCTTTACCGCCCGCCACATATCATGTCCACACCTGTCAGATTATCAGTACTTCTTTCCATGCCCATATCATCGTCTACCTCTTTCCTTTTCTCCTCCACTGATTCGTCTCCCAAATAAGTAACCAGCTTGCCTAAATAGGCACTGTGATCATGATTACATAGGCACACCGCCTTGGTTCTAACATTAACGGAGGCGTGACAAGTATGTTCAGTAGCTTCTGCAATACTACTACCGCCTCATATTTTTAATCAAGACATAGAATGTTTGGACCTGCTGCGCAGCTGCGCTGATAGAAGTAGAGTATCGCTACTACCACAGTCACCTCTTTTCTTGACCTTTGATAAACATAAACCATGCTGGATGAGGTCTGACTGCGTCCTTCGATACACCTTCTATGCGCACAGACATATGTCCGGAGACCATCATACAGTCGAAATGTTCTCCGTTGTCGTCCAGGTGTACGTCAACTTCACAATAGCCTGGCGGAATTTTATCAACAGAGACGATCGGATACGGTATGCCATCCAATTCGAGTGTCCTGTTACGTGCATCCGACTGAACACTAGGTGACACATGTGTACCACCATTCGAGCGTTCTTTCACTTTCGCGAGGATGTCGTCCACGGAACTAGATCTTATCCACTGCCCGTCTTTGTCCCAAACGCAAAACGCGGTAATCCAGCCGCCTAGGATGTCGCTTCCGGACCCCACGTGCCGGTAGTGGCAAACATGGTTCCAGAAATCTGCGCCAGGTTCCCCTTCAAATGCTTGTACAAAGCGTTTTAAGATTGGTCGCAGCATGGCGGACCAGGCTTCGGGTTCTTTGCCAAAGACTTTGAGTCGATCGATCCGTGCAAGCAGTTTCTCCCAGTCGCCCTTTTCTCCTTCAAGAGTTACAGAGGGTATCCCACAGCGCAGAGCCATGGTGTAGCTGAAGTATCTGAGATTGTAATAGAGCGGTTAATGGTTGGGTTGGCAGGTAAGGATCACGAAACGTACGCTTTGAGTGTCGACATCATCATGACTGCCGACGTTACGGTGTCATTGTGTGTGGTGGTCGTAAAATTAGGAAGGATCCAATTTACGAGCTCTTTATCAAGGACCTACAGATAGTTCAGGTCACCAAGGGTTATGAGTTTAGATGAACGATGCTTACATTTTTGTCGATCTCATTTGTCATTTGCTTCGCGAGGGATCCGAAGTCAACAGTATAACGATTACCGACCGCTTCGACAACAAGCTCTTTCTTTTCTTCATGAGCAACAAAGTACGACCTCAGAGCTTCTGCATTCGCGTTGACGCTGTTCGGGGCATTCGTATAAGTGATTAATAATGGGCCAAGCATTCTTCTGGTCAGAACTTGAGGGGACTCACTAGAAGTTGAATTGGCTCAGTATAGCAAGCCACACATCATCCGGTCTTACGAACGTTATGAAATTATCAGTACATAGTTCGTAGCTGACCCAAGATACTGCCCACACCTGATAATAAGATGATGGTGCTCGTTGTAAGCTCCTACGACAGCATTGACAAACCCGTTAGATTGAGGAAGAAGTTGCGACACATCCCAAGCAGCAGATTGCCTGGGCAACGACGACAGATATTGGCCCGAGCTTTCATCTGCCGATGCTGATACTGAAACTGGTCTGTCGAAAGACTGGGTCAGATGCCAGTCTGCTGGTGCCTGAAGGGATGATTGCAAGAGCTCCTCGCAAGGGATCTTTGACTTCCGACCCCAAGTCGAGTCCAGGCAATCTTGTGGTTTCCGCAATGATTTGGGTTTTGCAACAGGAACCGCGGGATGAGATGCAACAACGAATCGGACAGGCATTCTGTGTGATCAAGATGGAAGGGGGACTAGATCAAGGAAGAGGAATGATCATGAGAGGCCACAGCCCCTGACTGCTAACCGACTACTATACTCCGATGACATCAATATTCCGGTTTCACAGGACTGTTCAACTTCCAGCCTTAATTTGGGCAACATAATGGCTAAGCAGTGCTCAGTACATACGGAAGCAATTTGCACGCCCCGTTATGACAGGGATCGCTACATAATTGGCTGAAAGAGAAGTAAGTCTGAGTAATTGAACAGCAAACAGCAGTTGAATGAAAACTAATAAGTACCAGAAAAAGAAAGTAGCAGCGGGAAAAGAAAGAATCCAGAATTTACAACTCTTGTATGAATGTCAGTAAGTAGGTGAAAAGTAGGGATGAGGGAGTGTGTTTGGGCGATTGATAGCAAAAGTTGTTCGAATGTATAGATTGCAGGCGTAAGGTGTCCAGACCTGCCCAGGTATCAGGTAGTTTATGTTGCAAGTGGTATATAGGAAGGTTAGTCAATTGTAGGGCGGTGAGTGTGGGGCAGGGACACCTGAAAGCAAAGAAGTTATTTAGATGAGTGCAAATGAGCGCCGGCGAGAGATGCCGTGGAATAGAGCAAATGTTTAGCTTGCAGAGATTAATAACGAGAGCAAGTTTATGGGATTGTTGGTGGAAGCACCCTTATTCCTCTTCTTCTTCGATCACGTTTTGAAGAGGGGCGCCGTGAATATATCGACCTGGGCTCGCACGACCAGTATCTTCCAGGTTGATTCTTGGGATGTCGCTGATGGAAGGCTCCAGGGGGATGACAACAGGTTGGGGCGAGTGGCGAGGGGAAGATGATGCCCCCAGGATGGGCATAGTAGGCGGTTGAAGAACAGGGCTGACTCCCGCTCCCGGCAATGACCCTACTCGGACTGGCAGACGAGAGGCAGGAAGCGGTGCGGCGTTAGGAGGACTAGCTTGAGGGGTCGGAGGGGATGTATTCTTTGGCGATGCCGCAGCCGCACCCCCACGCTCTCGTTCGCGATACATCTCAATCAGCGCCGCGGTTTTGCTGGGTGTTGCAGGCAGCGTCTGCGCGGGCGGCACAGGCGCGGGAGGGATGACGATGGTAGTCAGACCTTGCCTAACCTCGGCCGATTGACTCAAGGTCGATGCAGTAGACTGTGGCCGCGGAGGGGTTACAGGGGTGGGTTCATAGATATGTGGCTTAGGAGGTGTAGTTGGCACAACAGGAGGTACAGGCAAGGGGCGGACGGATTCAGCTTGAGCGCCATAATGGTCACTGTCGTCATGACCGGCCTCGCTGTCGCTATCATGTGCAAGTCTGTTACGAATATCCTCGACAACAACCGATTGAGTGTTAGCAACTCTGCGCTCCGGATGAAGAGCGAAGTAGCCGAGGCGTCGCTGGTTCGCGAGTTCGCGAGCTTTCATTAGTGCAGGAGATGTCACAATCTCGTCGTCACTGTGGTCGTCGTCGGGTTGGTCATATGCCAGGCCGGTATGATCCTCCGAAAGACTAAGACTTCGGGCATCGTTTTTTCTGGGAACAGTATCGACCTCTTCGATGTCAGAATCATCGTCACGAATCATCTGATCCATATTGTAAGCATTGTCCACAGGTTCCATGAGGCTTTCAGGCGACAAGCTTCGGTCTTTGACCGCTGCCAGAACTTCAGCTATTTCAAGGCCAACCTTATCAGGGTCTTCCGACTTGGGAGCTCGTTTCTTGTCCCTCAGGGCAGCATCCTGACCACCCAACCGCCGTTCCTGGGTACCAACCAAGATATCCACCCAAGCGTCCGTACTCGATTCTCGACGTTTTTGCTTAATGTGTTCGGGCTCTTTGCGGGTACCATCCTGCTCATCGTCACTATAACTCGCCATCCTGGTGTCGAATTCGACGGTGGTGTGTTCAGCTGGAACCATCGACCGGCGCATGGAGCCGGGTGTGGAGGGAAGCCTGAAAATAGACTTCCTGACCGAGTGTGACGCAGTAGTAGAATCAGAATGAAACTCGTCGCTCTTTGGTGCTGGTGGAGGAGGTTCGTCGACAACTAGAGGCGCAGAAGGGGCTGCAACGGGAGGCTGAGGTTGCACCCTTTTTGCGGTGGGTACCGGAGGTGCTGGTGGAGGTGCAACACGAGGTGCAGGCTGAGTCCGCATTGAAGGGATCTTGGGATTGGGATTCAACGAAATCAACTTCGTCGTCGAATTGCCATGCAGCATGCCTTCAAACTCCACTTCGCGCATGGAAGGACTGCGAGGTACGTGTCCAACGACGTAAGGACGGCCGTTGAGTGTCGCCGCCTGCTTCCATTGTTTTTTACCAGAAGGCGTGAACAGAGAAGGCAGGCGCCGCCTGCTCGATGATTTAACAGCGAGCTGCTCCCGGTACTCAAGTGGGACGAATTCCTCGAAGAGAATGAGAGTGCTTGATGTGCGGGGATCTGAGCCACCCATTGCTGTGCTCCGAGATGCGGGGAAGGACTTATACTCGACCTATGCACATTCATCCGATGAGTTGAACTTATATCACCATACCCAGGAAGAGAAAGGCACAAGAACTTACCAGTGCCCAATTGCAGTCTCTGTCTAACATCTCTCCGCGTTCGAGATCCATCCAACCGCCACCATATATGAGATCACAAAAGACATCAAGGAAGGGCTCTTCAATAATCTCCTCATTGCCCACAACAGGCTCGGTGTCCCAACCAAAGGCAGGAAGCGCTTTCTGTGTCTTCTTCAGCTTCTTATGGATATCTGCGCTATGTGCGGGCCACGATGAGATGGTGGTAGTGAGCGGCGTGCTAAACTGCAGAGTCGCGCTCAGCGGTGCATCCATGCGCGTGAATCCGGACGAAGAAAAGTCGTTCCAGGACAGAGTTTGGCGCTTGGCTGAGCGTTCCTGCGATATAAAAAAAGTATTAAGCATCTCGCCACTGAAAAAAGGATAAACGATCCAAGAGTCAGGACATACTGTTCTCGCGCTCTCTGTCAAGTCAAATTGTAGCTTCTTTTCGTCACCGAGTCCGCTGAAGCCCATGCTTTCAAACTCGCCCCATTTCAGATCCGTCAAGCTCCTAAATCTGTCTTCTCCCTCTCTAACACCGATGCCAAAGTAGTCTGAGCTCGTGTTAGCAGTAGACGATGACGCAGTGGAGAGATACGACGAGTCCGATTGGGATGGCCTCAGGTCCTGGGGTGCTGCACCAGGGGCCACGTCCGGATGGAAGTTGGGAGGCAGATCCATGCGCTTTTTGAAGCCTTCCGAGTACCTAGGCTGCAGTTTGAGTGTCGCAGGTGCTATTCTTTCCCATTCCTTCGATCGAGCCAGGCCGTTGTGGGCGTTGGATCCTTGGGGTACATAGGCCCATGTCGCCGCAGTTTTCACGAGATCTGGCGAATACATGCGGACGTTACGCCGCACACTCATGACGCGAACTGTCCTAGCGCCGCGCCGTGGTTGTGGTTTCTTCATTTCGAGAGGGGGGATAACGGCAGGGTATCCTTTGATCCATTCCTTGAGTCTGACGGGAACGCCGAGGGACGCGGCGCTGCCGGATTGCTGACCGGGGGAGGTGGAAGATATGCGTGGAAGGTCCTGCCATCGCACAAAGGCCAGGATGATATGTTCCATGGCGGTAGTTGCCTTCAGGTAGTGAATGTAGGCATGGTGAAATGCGAGTGTGGCCGGACCAAGACCGAAGAAAAGGGGTCCAAAAAGAGGTGAAAGAGTGGGAGGGGTGTGTCCTGATGATGTGCTATTCGCCACCAGCCTCGCGAGGAGCGAGAGTAGTCGGACAATAATGACTTGTAGACAGGGTTCAAGTTCGGGCAGGAAATGTGTAGCAAAATGTGCAGGAGGGTACCCCATGGCTAATAATACCGTGGTCAGTCTATCGAACACCGCAATGACAAGCGTTTGGGGGCAAAGTAGCAGCCTAGTAGCTTGATATGAAAAGTGGAATATTCACTCACCGGTTTCTGATTCGCGGAAATCCATGTAGTGCTCCCATGAAACGAGCCCTCGAATATCCTGCCCTCCTATGGATCGGATAACCCGAGCGAGTCCCCAGCGGAGACACATTGCCAGTTCGTGCGGCCCAGCGAATCGCGCTTCCTCTCTCCACTTCGCCTCTGCCTCCTGGGCTCTCTGGCTTGTATAAGGTTGGCAAGTTTCAAGGAACGTCCCGATAATGCGTTTGATGGAAGTGGCTGAGATATCCAGCGCGGTGGTCGAGAAAATAAATGGCGTGGTGACACCTCCCCGCGTCTCTAGCTCCTCCGATATGACTTCTACCAGCCGTTCCACCTGATCCAAACCGAGCACCACATGTCGTTCATACGAAAGGTATCCGTAATCATGTTCTTTGATGTATTCGGTGGCATCTCTTCGTGGCCGCTCGAGGTTGAGAGGCAAGAAGGCGTCGTCGGGGAACGGTGAGTCCGGAGGTTGCTCTAGGTCTTCCCGGCCAGAGGGAATTGTCTTTGAGCGTTTCGCGTCCTTCTTCTTGTCTTTTTTCGACGGGGTACCTAACAGCGACCTGTTGTAGGTCGGGCTGGACACTCGTCCGAATTCGTCAAGGCCCCTGGCCGCATATTGGCTGTTATCAGAGCCTGAAAGAGCCTTCCTCTGGGGAGTCGAATTCGTCCGGGCTCGTGAAAATAAACTGGGCATCAGGGTGGTCGATGGGAGAAGGGAACAACAGCCTGAGTTGGTCGTTGACGACAGAATCAAGGGATGCTTACGTGATCAGGGTATTCAATAACTTTTCGACTTTTCTACTTGTTCACAGCTCAATTACAGCCCATATCATGGGCTAGATCAGGAACCGCGTAAAGCAGGGTCCAGCGTCATTGTCGACTTCTGAAATTTGATATCATTTCCTGCAACACTATCTGCAGGGTGTCATGGAGTATATAATTTGATGTGTCAATGATTCTGTGCTACAGAAGGAATAAACCCACACTGCCGCAGGAAGCCTGCCTGGACAGTGTTTGACGAGATCCGACTTTGATGGAGCCTGTCCTTGGGCGATGAAGGAACCTGTCCTTGCATCAGTTGTTTGCAATACCTTTATCAACGACGACGTCGGTCGCCCGGCGAAACAGGTGCAATGGACGTCTCGGACGCAGGTCGCTCCTTGAGCCTCTCCTTGAGCCTATCACCTGCTAACTGTGGTCTTGGGGATGCAAATCCGCCACTGACGAATGCCGTCTTCGGTGCACGCTGCTCGGATGATCAAAATCACAATCAAGTCAGCATCAACTCCACCTAATAGACGTGAGAGATAGGCACACTCACGGGCGAGTACACTGATGGATAGGGCTGTTCAGAGAACGCAATCTGCGAATGAGGGGCAGTGTAGGACACGTCTCTAGGACGATGCGCAGACACGGGCACTGACGGGCCGCTCATCTGTGGCGCAAAGCCCCCACCGCTGTAGATGCCCGAAGCACCGGAGGTAGGATTATACTGCGTCC
Source organism: Psilocybe cf. subviscida (assembly GCA_013368295.1). Lineage (NCBI taxonomy): Eukaryota > Fungi > Basidiomycota > Agaricomycetes > Agaricales > Agrocybaceae > Psilocybe > Psilocybe cf. subviscida. Next base: position 1,856,126 of record JAACJJ010000029.1, on the reverse strand, counting down.
CAATAATGGTCGGGGGGCCGCTCATCTGGCTCTCCTCCATGTCATATTCCTTGTCCTGCGCTGCCCGGCGCTTGCGAACCACGCACACGGCCAACGAGATGAGGAGCAGCAGCAGAAGGACTGGATCGACGTTAGCTAGTGACTGGGAAATGAAATCACGGCGCTTGCCTAGACAGCCTATTCCAATGGCTAGCTTGAGGCCATTTGGCAGCTGTTCTGCGCACGGTTGGCTGGGTATACGGAATAAGCTAGGGAAAAGATGGACCCCCTGTCAACTCACTGCACACAGAAGTCCCAGCTTAGGGCATGTGCTGGAGGTATGAGAGCATATGTTCCCACTATTCCAAAGATAGCATGGCCTGAAGAACAATCAGGCGGATAGAATACACTTCCTCTAGTCCTCGTACCCTTGAGCATTCTCTTGAGTTGAATTTAGCACAGCAGTAGGTATCCTGTCAAGCTTTAGATGGAGATAGAAAGCACCAGGCCGCCGAGAAGTATCAAAAAGATCGCGATTTGGGTAGAAAGTCGTCTCCGCTGCCAGCAGCGGGTAGAACGTCGTGGTCGTCGTCGGGGTGTGAGGTCAACCTAGAGAAGCTGTCAACTGAAGTTCCCGAAATCATGAAGGAACTGATGACAAATCATTGTCATGATGGATGATGGGACAGTATTGATGGGCGCGGGAGAGCGGCGCGCGCAACTATCTCTTCACCGGTGACATTGTCGTAGCTGAGAGACTTGCGATTGCCTATAAACATCTATGACAAGAGACAGAGAAAACTATAGGAAGATTTGAGGCTATTTTTTGGTCGTTTGATTCACTTCCCCGAACATAGGATATTACTGTCCAAACTCGCAAACTGGAATTCAGACCTGCAGTCATACAGCAAGCTGAAGGCATGCAGTTTAATTGTAGATACAAAGAAATACTTTCCAAATTGGGTTTCAGGAATTGTTCGTAATGAAACATGATAATGAAATGTGATGCCGAGCTTGTTATACAGGCCACTCACCAAGTCGCGTGATCGGACCACCCTCGGACTATTAACCATCTCCCAGCCATCTATCACACATAGTTCTCATCATCAAATTTTCAAGAAGCATTGTATTTTTGTCCAAGTGTACGATAAAAATTTTAAGTCAAATAAGGAGATAATAGGCGCCCATCAACTCTGATGATCGACATTTGAACATTGATCGATGATTGATGATCAATTTATAAATAGATAACTAACACAAACATGTGAGTGGCATCTGTTCAAGCGGTCAACGTTTGATGTTCCGAGTCCAAGTCCTTACATAGACAATGATCTCCGACATTATTGACAAGATATCATGAGCCCATCCATCTTGACAGTCATCAGCATGTTGGCCTAAATAGCATTCATTTCGTCACCTATAAGCGGACCAAACGCGTGATCAACTCATCTGCGGTTTACCGGAGGTCCGCACGGGGACTGGAAGTGATTGGAGCGATTGCAGGGTCTTATTCCGGCACCGATTGCAAGAGAGCAGTCAGGCACCAACCACATTCATAAGATACGAAAGAGTTGATCACAAGCCACAGAAGACGAAGACGCAGACAATACAATCGCAGAGCTGATAATCTTCTCTATTGATAATGGCCTGAGCCCTCTACTTGATATAGAATACAGTAGATTATCTTTTGTACGGTTTCAATTATAGGAATGTACAACAAGATAGATGTGATGATGCAATATCGCGGCAATACATATGATGGAATGCGCGTTCGTGAAGTAGGGTGTTGTAGGTCATGATAAGGCGTCGCTGGTAGTACAACAGGAAAATGATGGCGTTGCGGTGGTGTACAGATGATGATGGATGCAGTGCGGTCATGGATGATGCAGAGAAGCAAAGCAAGAAACAAATCGAACAATTGACGAAGGGAAAGAAGCACGAAGGAGATAAGATGACATAGTGTTCAGCAGTTTTAGCACTAGCCTGTGGAGGAATGTGGCTCGATCGCGTAAGTGGTGTGAGGAATGAATAATGGAGCAAAAAGAGCTCAGGTGATGGGGGTCTAAGCGCTAGCAGTGTCCATAGGTGCTGGTTCCTCGGTCACGATGCCTTCTTGCAAAAACGTCGGTACTGGCGTCGGCGCGTCTGTATCCGGCATGGGCATCGATGCAATAACCGCCTCAAACTCGGCATCGAGCGACTTGCGGAACGCTTCGTCCTGGAAATTGAATGCCTCTGTGATATACTCGGGCAGCTCGAAGGACGGCGTGAAGCTCTCGAGACCGGCCATGTCAAGGTCCTGCGCGGACGCGGCGATGAGCTCGTTGAGCTCGGGATACGAGGTAGTCCAGTCGTCGGGCGCGATGCGGCCGTCAGGGAGCGACGAAATGATCTGCTGGAGCTGCTCGTCGAAGTCCTCGTCCTCGACACTGCCGCTGCTGCTGCAGTCCATGTCGTCCGTAAGCGGTGGAAGGTCAAAGGAAAAATCCCGGTCCAAAAATTCTAGATTAGGTGTAGTCTGCCAGTCGAAGCTGGTGTCCAGAGGCGGGAGGTAATGAAGCGCGTCGAAGGAGAATGGCGCTGAGGAAGTCGATGCGTAAGAAGATGCAACGAAATTCTCGTAGTAGACAGGCTGCTGTAACTGCTCGACAGGCGATGTCGGCGCGCCGGGGCGCACTGTGGGTGGCATGTAGAACAACGGCCTTGTGGGTGATGTGATGGCCATGTCGCGTTCCCTCTCCGCTTCGATTTCCTTCATGATCGCTTGAAGCTTGATCCTAGAATGGAAATAGTTTCTCACGGTCAGTGATGGGAATGAAAAGTCAAGAGCATTGTGACTCACTTTGCCTCAGCGGCTTGCTCGTTATTCAGCTTTGAAAGCATTTTGTATTTGCTCAGACGGTCGTACGTAGAAACATTCTCTGGTTCACTACGAGACGGGCCTCCTGGAGACACGAGTGGTACGTATTTAACACCATAAGCCATGGTATTTAGGTGAGGAGGGGAGAAAGGGATGTTGAGGAAATATGAGAAGCGCTGAGGGGCGATGGGGTATGCGTTATGTTGACCGCATACATTTGAGTGCCCATATTTATATACCTGGGAGGAATATCAATCCAATCAAAGATGCACGCAGTAGTCCAAAAGCGAGGCGTACCTAATTAGAACGCAGTTGACAGGCAGTGCTTCCGAACAAACAACTGATCGATTTCGGCAATCCAATTAGGGAAATCACGCTACGATGCGATGGTTGTGATGCGGAGGATCGCCACACGATAATATCATTTCCTCAATCATAACAATGGTGCGCCCCAAGATGCATTGACGTTGGCCACAAAATAAGCACGTGGGAGGCATTCTAAGCTTAATCGTCGTCAGCGATGAACGTTTTGGGATGAAAGAATGGACAAAGCACCAATGTTTTTGTTCACAAGCCTTTGTGGGCACCCCCATACAAGGGACCAGGCATGCTTCTCGCCGTATACTTGTTTTCCTCCACAATAAGGAGTCAATTGTTATGTTTCTGCGCATGGACCTTTGGGACCGCCCGATATGGAGCACTTGGCTGGGGTGCTCGATACATGTGCTTCTTTCCGACCGGCACGCCACATCGCTGTGGGCAGATAAGAATCGCTTCCCGCGTGATAATAGCGCTGAGAAATGGAGATGTCACCGTCCAAATGCAGCAGCCTCAAGGTGCCACAAAGGGGCTTGAACTCAATTACAAGGCCTCCCAACAGCCACTCGCTTCCCACAGCCTGTGCGTCAGCGCGCTTATTCCAAGTAACGAGGGTCCTGGCGTCTGCAGCGGTAAATGGCAGCCTGAGACTTTTTCATGTAGTGAAGCGACCGTTCAAAGGATCCAGCCTCCCCCCAGTCGAAAACAAGAACATAGACGCTTGGCTTTTGCGCGAGTCCCAAGAAACCTTTATCAGGAACCCCAGAGGGACTTGCCTAATGCAACGCGATAGAGTCTAAGAAGTCAAACAAGTCATAACGTTAGAAAAACGTGTTCTTGTAAGTATGACTTGAATTTTTTGAATAGAGCAGTGAACGTCTTCTTATCCGTGTGTGACCGGATATAGGTACCTTGGGCCGCAGTCTTAAAGAGTCACTCTTACGTGAGAGGGCTAATCCATCCCAGTAGTATTGCTGCGCCACAAGGAGAAAATAGACACCAGGTACTTGGCTAGAAGAGACACTGCCCCAGAAGCCAGAGAGAGGCCCAAAATGCGCGATTCTGCGCAAGTATGAAAGACCCAAAGACACATGAGAACCACCTGTGCACAACTGTCTGCGCAGTGGTATTAAGGGCGCAGCCACACTATAGTTCACTGCATGATTGGAGAAGGAAACGTACGCTGTGTGACTTCTTACGCGACACGGAGAGCTTCAGTCCCGCCACTTCGCCGTGAGCTTGAAGCTTGAGCATTGAGGATCTTATGTCTTGACTGGTCAGGGAGTCTAGCATTCAACGAATACATTCCGTTTGTCAAACCTACAGGGCACGAGGAACCGTTGACTCACTAATACCACGCCCACTACAACAAGATTGTTGAGCACAGATCGTATTGGTAGTTCCTTCGTCTTCATGCGGCTACATTGAAGTTGCGATACTCAAACCTTTGAATGTAGAGAAGTCGCATTGGGTATCAAATAGAACAGTACATTCATGAAGCATTGATGGGACGTGGTGGTTAGACTTGAAGGAACGTCGAAGGCGTCGTGCGATCGCGACGTCAACAGCGCTCAATAGTGGGGCACGTGCTCCTCCCGGCATAGTATCCGCACTCCGGAGGTTCGGCTCGGCACAGCCATGGCTATTAGACTCAGATACAATAATGTAAGTAGAGGGAGGTAGGAAAGTTGTTGGTCGCTGAAGTGCATAGATTTTGCTACTGAATCACAAGCTTTATGGACTACCTGCCCTGATTCTGCTCCAGTGGCATTATCCGCCTTTTAGAATACACTCAATGGCTCTCATCACGCTGACCGGGAAGACGCCCCATAATCATGGAGTTGGACGACACAACAGTCGACATGTAACAACATCTCCAAGTCCTTTTTATCTATCCTTTTTACCAAATCATTATGAAGCTTTGACAGGACAAAATACACTTTCACAGTTAGCAGCTTGAGTGCATCGGAATTTCCCGATCGCACTTTCAATTTGCTTCCATTCTCGCACAACGTGGAAACTTGCATTGGACACACATGCTATTGAATTGCATTCTCTGCTACACTTTCTTCCAACTCTCTCTTCCAACTTTCTTTGGGTTCGATCTAACCGTTTACAGGACTTGATGCTCTTCAGTTACTTACACTACGGATGATCATGTTCCGCTCTACCTTGCAATCACCTACTTACATCCGTCATAGAGTCCGATCGACGCAAGAATGCTGGGAGTGACCCTCAGTAAAAAGCAAAGTCTGACATTTGTCTGACATTTGACCCTAAGTCAGACAAAAATCATACACATTTAAGTCGTTTGCACAACAATTTGATAATGGTCGACACCTGTGAGAATGCAACCCCGTCATCGACGCAGAAACAGGATCGGGTAGGTAATTCAAGCTCAGATCTGTTGCAAAGTTCCTTGGTCAGCGTTGTTGCATTTGTCCCAAGTCCATTCACCACCACAACTTTGCAGAGCGGCAGGTTGCCACGTCCGCGACTCCTCCGCGTTTACATCCAGTCTTCCGCCATCAGCTCTCTTGCGGCCTATGAGGTTATTTTCCGTTAAAAAATAACAACGTACGAGGTCAACTATCTGCAGCTTGATTCGTGCAGGGGTCTGGTGTCAACTACCTGCTTTGATCAAGTTTGGTAAGTCGGCTATGAGTTTTGGCGAAGTTCTGGTAAATATATGACAGCGGCAAGGTTCGGCAGAAATTATGCGGCATCAACCACGCCAAATTTGCTCTTGCTTGGCAAAGAGCATCTCATGTGACTTGGTCCCTCCTGTTCACTCATGAACCTTCAGTATCGGAGAGGAAGGTATTTTGCTGGGCTTTGCTTATGCAAGGTGACAGGATCGAGGCCAATAATGAGTATTTCTTGGATACTTCTTTGAGATTTGGTTATCTACGCAATATTTACCCTAATGGGTGATAAATGTGGTGGAAAATCGAGCGTTTCCCGACACCTCAGCACCAAAAATGCGCAAATTCTAAGAGAAAAAGATGCTCAATGCGCGGGAAATATTTTCCATTTTATATTATAAGACGTTGTATTAGAAAAGGCTCTGAAAGGCGCCTTAGGGCGCGTCCACAGATACTCCGCGTGTTGAGAAATGTCCATCACGTGAGCAGAATCATCACGACGCTTTCGTGTGACCTAATTGATAGCCGAGAACACAGCAGGTTTCAGACACTTGACAGTAGACATCACACTGCGAGAACCGATTAATTAATAGGATTCTGGTACTTCGCACCAGACAAAACACCAACTTTTATTTATTGACGGAAAATATAGTCATAGCGGCCCCTCGGACGCTCCAATTCGAACCTGTGCACAGTACTACGAGAGCCTCAGCGAACACACTCATCACGTCGAAGGCGAACGGGTGTGGTGCGGATGTTTGGCATGTGCTCAAACGCTGGTGTAATGACCCGGCTTCGTCTGTTGTTTGGGTTGGACCTCCGCTGCCATGCGCACTAGGTTGCTGATGGTCGCCAATGGCCATCCTCCGAACTTCCTCTGCCTTACTCCAGCCACCTTACATAGATATCACTCACAACAACGACCGCCTATCCCCAGCCGCGCTCCGCCATATTGCCCTTTGCTGCAATCCAAGTCCGCGTCATAGTCCTCGTTATCATGTTGTGGTTGGCGTCGGCAACGCGCTGTCTCGATGTGCATGTATTTGCACTGTAAGGTGGACACGGTATGTTCGATTTTCATAAATCCTCGCTAGCTCATGTTTGTCTCTTCCAATCTTTCTCCCCCCCTCTCTCCCTCTGTTCTGTGCCGTGTCCCTCTGTCCTGCTTCAAGATCTCGCTGACAATTCGCGATGTCCTTTCGCTGTCCAGAACACCATCCCGAGCTGTACACGCCCATCTTGGACACCATTACTTTCCCGGTGGCATAATAGTTGGATTTTAAGTTACATTTACAGCACGGTGAGTTGACTATTCTAACCGGTTGTTCCGTGCATCTGACTTCTGGTTTACAATTATATCTTGAAGCCGATGGCCCATGAGCATGTAGAGGTACATTGTCCACTCATGCTTGACTAAAATTACATTCTAATTAGCAGCGTGTTTCAGAGCTGCTCAGTCGTATCTGGACTTTAGTCACATTGTCGTGTTTAATATTAAGCACACCAGTTGTCCATAAACATTGTAGAGTACTTGTATTATACCGTGCTGAAATATACTACATTTGCCTGACAAATATCCGACTGAAGAACCAAAAATTAATTGATGAATACCTGGCTGGTTTGCGACTATGGTGGGAAACTATTGCACAAACGAGGCCTGATGTCACGCAGATGTCGTACAAATGTTCGACTTCATTAGTATGACATTTGCTCACAAATCGACATTTAGTCTGACATTTGTATATGTCGTACAAATGACTGACTAACGTCATATTTTGCTTTTTACTGAGAGTGACCACTACCATGATTCAAGTTTCCCAGACTCATTAGCTCACTGTCTCACAATCTTCAGTGGGAAGATCCTCTAATCTAGGCGACATCTACGAACCTTGACTTTTGCCTGGCATCTGACTCATGAAACGCCGGAGCTGGCGTACCAGAAACTGTCGAGACTTGCCAGGCTACTTTCTTCGTCAGAAATATCCGTGTTCGCGAAGAAAACGAGAGCCACCGAAGACACTCAAGGGGACCTCTGCCTATGGACGCCACACTGTCTCTTATATTACCAGCTGTCGTTTCTGACTCGACTCGGCCTCCTATATTGACCGTGTCAACATTATGAGATTGTCCTCTATGTCATGATCATTTGGGGAAAGGCCACTGCTGGCATGATGTCGGCTTGTGCTCCCCTGATGTTTCATCGTCAGCCAACGCCAATGTCATATATAACATCGTGTTCAAGTTTGTCACCGCAGCCTTTCGACCGAACACGTTCCTTTGGTGGTTCGATGGATGGTATTACCCTGCTGCTCGCTCAGTCAGAACGAAGCAGGTACCTGGGAGGTGCGTACTATGGCTCTTTGTTCACGAGGGCCAGAATTGACGAGCCCTTGCTTCCAGCCGCTGGTTTGGCGGTAAGTTGCATGTACACACCTGCCGAGAATTCGCCACTGAAGCGGCAAATACAGTTGACTCTCTATGACCATACTTTAACCTTGTCGGACGAAATTGAATATGTCTGGAAGGCGAAATGGACTATCCCAAAACTGCTTTTTCTACTCATTCGATATGCAGTGCCGTGCGCTTTAATCCTTCAAACCTATCGTGAGTGCCCCAGAAAGTCATCTTCTTTCATTCAATCGACAATGGTATTTCTCAGAGCTGGCTGCTTCCCGAAGGACAGAAACTATGGATAGAGTGAGTGATATCACACATAGTATTAATTCACTGTGCTACGCTGACCCACGAGTAGTTGTAGGCAACTTCTCAGAACTCACCTGATCTCTCCTTCTAACGACATTGCAGTTGTCAAGTCTGGTTCAACCTAGCGGTAGGCCATGTCACCGCAATGAAACTTGAACACGTCTCATTCTCGGCCTAGGTGATATTAGGCATTGTGTCTGTCGCAACCGGAAATTGTGTGTTGCCTTACATATCCTACGCGCTAATGCGATCGTTAACAAAGTACGACAGACCTCGTCCTATTACGCCTTTGGTCTCTGTGGAACCGAAGCCGCCGGTTCATTCTGTACACGTTCCCTCTCTTCATCGCCGCGCAAGTCGCAGTTCTCTGCTGTGCAGTCATTGTACTCGTCCGGGTCACTCGTAAGTGTGTCTATCTGTCCAACAATCTATCAACGCCGCAAATCCAGACGTCGTAGTCTACAAAGCGGCAAGCGCTTCGGCTTGCTATTTTGTTATGATCATGATTATAACTGTTCTTCCAACATAACTCATCAGTTTAATGATATGTTGCTAACTGCGGCACTCGCAGCATCCTTGACATATGACGGTAGTTTGAGAATCTGCATTGTTCAACAGCGGAGTTTTCTTGGGGCCTTGTATGCTCCTTCGGTGAGCCTACTCCGTCAAACACTGCTCGTAAATCAGACAAATTGACGAGCGAGTAACCAATCTCAATAGCTCATATTTGATGGAATAGCGCTTATCGGTATTGTGTGGCACTCAAGGCGCTGCTTACGCACAAAACAGGGACACCTCTTGCGATACCTTACCGAAGACCAATTCATCTTCATTTTGGTATGTTCATTCTTCCCCTTACTAAAAATATCTTTGTGTGATTGATCACTATTCGTGGGTGTGATGGGTACACTGTAACTGATATTGTACTTTAAACTCGCCCATTCATTAGCTCCTATTCAGTGAGTTTAGCACATCTTCTTCTAGTTCGAATTCGCTGTCAAAGGACTGACATCTGATCTCGTTCTATCAACCTCTTGTTCAAATTTGACATGATTATCTATCTCTATCTCCTCCTCCATCCGTGCCATCGCTTTCTGTGCCTTCACCAACTCTGCGTTATCGATCTCCTCTTTCCCTTTCGCGCCGTCGGCTGCTCGCTATGTTTCATCTTCCAACGCTATGATCAGTCTTGCGCATCATCAATCTTGCTACGACCTTGTGGGCACCAGTCAGTTTCCCTTAATTCATCTTTTTTGATGCTTCGGCGAACTGAAAGGGAAAAATAACACAGCTCCATGTCGTATTCTTGGCTATATGGTGAGTGTGTTCTATCTTTGGACTTGCCATATACTGGAACCCCCTGTCTGCCTCTTGCCCTTGGATCCCCGCAAACTGGTGCGCCATGGAAGGGACTCGGCGTTGTTCGATCAAGCTTGACATCGAAGTTTCTTATGGTTTCAGGGTTGCTGACCGAGCCTTTCACTTCCAAACCCTGAATCTAGCTTCATATGGGCATTAACAAATGTGACCGTCTCGCGCCTTATTCTGGACCTTCGGAGGAGCAGCAGCAGAAAACTATCATTGACATTAGATCGTCACGATATTGGGCATACTTCTGCAGCAGCAATAGAAACGCACCACCGATGTCGCCCCTCAACCCAAGCTTCCTTCGCATCATTATCTACCGAACCCGTCGTTCATTGAGATGCGCTTTTAATTCTCGACCAAAATGAAGTCCTCATCCTCTTGGATTACAACAAAACTCTTCAAACTCCAACCTTCAAAGCCTTTACAGTCACCATCTAACCTTAGACTCAACAATTTCTCCAGTCAGCGAGCTGACCAACCAGCCGATGTTATGCTACAAATCCCTGCTTCAACACCCTACTCTATGTTCGACCTAAGGCACCACTTCTCCACTGTATAATAGCTAGATATGTACTTGTACCTTCTATATCACCCTCACCTAATATTTATGACGCGTCCATGACTATCAGCGCATCCATTGTCTCTTTTTTAGCCTGGACATGGTGCACAGGCGCCAATGGTCGGCTCCGAACATTAGATCTCCGCTCAAATCATTTCGAAACAGGAACTTGCATCTTGAGAGATAACTCTGAACAGAACCAATGTCAGCGGAATCATCAACGTTGCCTTCATCTGCTGCAGATGGGGCCGCCAAAAAGAAACCCATGGCCATCATTACGATTGGCATGGCAGGCGCAGGCAAATCAACTTTTGTGTCGCGTCTCAACTCATATCTCCACTCCCTCGAGCCCCCCTCACCTCCATACATCCTCAACCTGGACCCTGCGATGACCTACGTGCCGTATGAGCCCAACATCGACATCAGAGACACGATAAACTACCAGGAGGTCATGAAGCAGTTCGTCGCATCAGGTTTACATTGTGTTGTGCGCGTCTTGAGCTCGCCACAAGGTATAATCTAGGCCCGAACGGTGGTATTCTCACCGCGCTCAATCTATTCACGACCAAGTTCGATCAGGTATTGAGTCTCGTCGAGCAAAGAGCTGAAACCGTCGAGTGCGTTTGCTGTACCTTGTCTTCTTGTACCTCACTAAAGTTTCGCAGTTATGTTGTCCTCGACACTCCTGGTCAGATTGAAATCTTTACTTGGTCGGCCTCCGGTGCTATCATTACTGATGCACTCGCATCGACCCTGCCCACTGTCGTTGCATATATCATCGACACACCGCGGACTACCGCCCCCGCGACCTTTATGTCGAACATGCTTTACGCATGCAGGTGTGTCTTGGATTAATCGGAGCGAGATAGTCCTCTAACACCGTGCGCAGTATCCTGTACAAAACAAAACTGCCTTTCATCTTGGTATTCAACAAGACCGACGCTCAACCTCACGAGTTTGCTCTAGAATGGATGCACGACTTCGAGTTGTTCCAAGCGGCCCTCAATCAAGAACATGACATGGAGGGAGAACCAACGTACATGAACAGCCTAATGAATAGCATGAGTCTCGTGTTGGATGAGTTCTATAAGAACCTGAAGGCAGTTGGCGTTTCCAGTGCTACAGGAGATGGATTCAAGGAGTTCCTAGAGGCAGTCGAGGGCTCGCGAGAGGAATACGAAAAGTATGTCGTTTGATTACCTCACAGTTCAGGGCATATCTCATCTTTTGTTGTAGGGAATATCTCCCTGATCTTATGAAGGCTCGTGAGCAACGAGAAAAGACGCTTAAACGCGCTCAAGACGAGGCAAAGGCTGATTCGATGACGCGTGTTATGCGCGACCTCGAGATTGACCGCGCAAGGAACCCTGCCGGTGCGCTCGCGGACCGCTGGGATCCAAATGCTGAGGACGAATACAATGGCGATGACGACGAGGATACGGAACTGAATATCATCGATAGGTGTACGTTGTTCTCAATGGATTTCATGACCGAGTTTACTGAAGGCCGTCTTTAGCGGACGAGAGAGGTCCCGGAGAATACATCGATATTACTCGCATGCAGGGACATGGAGCGGAGAATATGAGCTGGCAAAGGCCGGGCTGATAATCGATACTAGATAGTTATTAGGTGCGTTATGCCTCCCCCTCTTGTCACCTAACGTTTCTTTAGGCGCTTAACATGATCTTTGCAGTTTCAGAATTGTATCACCACGCCACTGCTTGGCATTCCTCACCGAGAAGCACTGAGTATCCTTTCGGCCAGTACCTTTCGACCGTGCTTTACAAAGAAGGTCATTCAGGAAAGCGGTCACATTCTTGCTTGCCTCTGACACTGAGGATGGATGTAATACCATGGAACTATGGTTTTCCATGTGCTGCCATCATGCAAATTTTTGGAGCGATCCTTGGTCAGTGGTGATGCGCTCAATCATCCCGGCGGCGATAACCATCCTCGTAAGGTAAATTACCTGCAGGAGACTTGCAACGTGCGACTCCAGCCTTGTGTTTGGGCGTTATTCGCAACTTGTATTCGCAACTTGATTGACGAATTTCGGTTCTGCATTACGTTGATTAATGATCCTTACATCTCTCATCACACAATTTCTTGCAGGACAATCTGAATGTTCCCTGTTCTGCTCCCAACATCGAGGCCTTTGAAGATAGGAAGATGGTTTCACGCAAGCGCTGACTCGGGTCTGAGCGCTGTCTTTCGCCCGAGCGCCAGTAATTTCAATTCAAACCCTTGGAAACGAGCCCTTCTCTTGTTGCTGTCGGGGGCTATCAGGCATAGTGTCCGCTGGGTGTCGTCTCTACAGACTCCAAGTCTAATTCAACTGATGACTTTCAAGAGGCCTAGAATGTCCAACGCAAAGGATGCATTTGCTTGGAAACCGCAGCTTATTCACCGTTGTGGTATCCAGAATCCGCACCTCATCTCAAACAAGCCTCAAACTGTCTCCGAAAGCATATCTAATCTGATGTGCGCGCAAAGGAATCTGATTTGACCATGCGGGGATGGGTGTATGTGCCTGTGTGGTCATGAGCGCTTAATTTCGGTTCAGCGCCACCCCACCTCAAATTCGACACTCTTTCAAACGTCACTCCTTGGACATGTGAGCACATACTTCAGCTTCCTTCGCGGGGCCCTGGCACGGTGCTGAGGGCCGGGCAGTTAATAAAAGAAAGCGAGCAGGGTGGTCGTGAAGAACGTATATTTAGAGCCGGTACTTTCGTGGAGCGAACTTTCATCCGGAGAAAGTCTTCAACCAGACTACAGTGAAGCATTTGCGGACTTTATGCTCGGGAATACGTGCGATGTTCAGAACCTTGTCCACGTTTACGCCGTACTTCACCCCATTTCCAATACGCACGTAAGCTTGTGCCGCTTTGACTGCTACTACCGACGCTAGCGCAAACACGCCTTCGCCATGCACCTAATACATGATAATTAGAACGCTCCCTCTTCAGTACGAAGAAAAAGTTTTTCTGTTCTTGTTCATGTCCTCCATGGCGTCATGCGAGCGGTCTGTCATATGCTGACAGTTGAGATAGTTGCCATCGTCAGATGGAGGTTTTGTTCACTCTTTGAATAGCCAGGAGGTCACGGTGGGGATAGCCGATGGCCTCGCTTCGCCCGGCGGTGGTGTTTTTCTGGTACTTGGTGAGAAGAAAATGCAGTAGGAGGGCGCATCTGGGGCTCATCATTCCAAGCTGACTAGCTCTATTGTGTGCATTCATGCGACCAAGGTCCAAACATGAAATTTCGGAAGCGCGGCCCCAGTGGCTGTGCCGGGACTGGTGATGGACCTTAAGTTGCAATTTCACGCCTGCCTCTTGCATCTGCCACCTCTTTCCAATTCACTACCACCTCGGTTTCATCCTTACTTCATTCCCCGTCTACGACAGTCTTCTTCCTCATCATCATGGATCGGTATGTGTCTCTGCTCGTTGTCATTAGCAGGCGATGTAACCAGCTCGTCTCGCAGCTATCAGAAAATTGAGAAAATCGGTATGTACTTTGCGTTGTGTACATGAGTGCATCACCGTCTATCTCGGTTGTGCCTTGTGTAGGTGAAGGTACGTCGCTGGTGGCTTGTCGTACACTCGCGAGCTGTGCTCAAGATCGAGGGTAGGAACATACGGTGTCGTCTACAAGGCTCGCGACATCACCTCAGGCAGCGTTGTGGCAATGAAGAAGATCAGGCTGGAGGCGGAAGACGAGGGCGTGCCTAGCACCGCCATTCGCGAGATCAGTCTGTTGAAGGAACTTAAAGATGACCACATTGTTCGGTGAGTGCCCCCACCCCCATTTTGATCCCCTAGGCACCGTTTAACGTTTACACACGCTTCGTATCCCAATGTGCCTCTCGCCCATATTATCAATCGATACTCTAACACCGACAACCCCGCTTCTATCTGTATTCGGGTTTACCAAGACTGCTGGACATCGTGCACGCGGATCAAAAATTGTACCTCGTTTTTGAATTCCTCGATGTCGACCTCAAGAGGTACATCGAAATGACCAACCAAAACCGAACACCTATTACTCTCGCTATTGTGAAAGTGCGTCATATTATTATCTTTGTCTGTTCTGTTGGAACAAAGCCTATCCATGCATCGCGGCTGGTGCATCAATTCGAAGTTCATGCGCGTCAGCTCCATTTGGCGTAGACAAAACGCGTTCCCGCCACGCGTTGTGACGCGAATGGCTCGCTGTGGCATGACTCTCTCACCCGGAAGATGCCTCGTCTTGAAATCAAGGAGTACACAGAATCCTTGTCTTCCACCTGTCATATCACGTGACGCTAATTAGTCCTCATTACGTCACGCGTTTCCCCTATCTGTTCGGGCGCGTGGATAGTGACTGTATACTAACCAGGCTTTCCTCCTTTCAATGAGCAGAAATTCACGCATCAACTGAGCTCGGGACTTCTTTACTGCCATTCGCATCGGATTTTGCACCGCGATCTGAAACCCCAGAACCTGCTCATCGACAGTCGCGACAATCTCAAACTCGCGGATTTCGGGCTGTCGCGCGCGTTTGGTATTCCTATGCGCACTTATACCCACGAGGTTCGTAATAGCGTCCTTGAACTAACGCGAATGTTCTTTTCTGACCCCACGACGTTTTGCTTTGCAGGTGGTTACCCTCTGGTACCGTGCACCTGAAGTTCTACTTGGGTCCCGGCACTACTCGACTGCGATAGACATGTGGTCTGTGGGATGCATCTTCGCCGAGATGGCCATGCAGGGAACACCCCTGTTCCCTGGGGATTCAGAAATTGACCAGATCTTCAAAATCTTCAGGTATTTCGCTTTCTCCTGTCGTTGCATACATCTGCTAACGAATCTCAACTACAGAATACTTGGAACACCAAACGAAGAAGTTTGGCCGGGTGTCAGCTCTTTGCCTGACTACAAACCGACGTTCCCTCAATGGTCGCGCCAAGAACTCTCGCGTATCGTCACAACCATCGGCGAAGACGGTCTGGACATGTTGAAGAAGACACTAGCATACGACTCTGCCAAGCGCCTTTCCGGTATGTTGATCTTCCTCTCGCCGATGATATCGAATATCGAATGCTTATTCTTGCCACAGCCAAACGCGCTCTTGACCACCCATACTTTGCAGATTATAAGCCCTTGTCGGCTTAGATGTTCTCTTTTTGATAGAGTCCGAAAACGCACCGTTTTCCAAGACAACCGTTGTCGTCACATATTCCCATCGTGGTCGCAACCTACTAACCTAGCCACTTGTCCGCCGCAGGTGCACCTGCGACCAGACATCCTCCATTCCAAGAGCATATATTTCCATTTCCCGCTGCATTGTTACGCTTTCGCTTCTTAGGTTACAACGCATCTCCTTTGCCATCGTCATCGTCATCGTCGCTCATTCTCGTCTGTCTTTCATGTTCATGTTCCTTTCGCATATTGTTCCCTCTTTGCGATCTGCAGCTCACATGCACAACTTCTGTCCCGAGTCATAATGCAATTGTCTTCTTCGTTTCTCCGAGTCAAAGTTCGCATTTGTTCAAGCTTTCCATTCTGATTCCGCCTTTTCTCTGACCCACACTCGCCTCTCATAACCTTGTTCGTTCGGCCTTTCAAGGATGTGCATCGTTGACACAATACTCAAACCAATCTAGTCTTTTACTTATGGAGGATGCCCTCATATTCACTCTCCGTCGCCGCGTGTTTGAGCTGGACCCCACAAGGTATCTACATCAGTGTTTCGACTTCGACTTGATTAACACCGGAATTCCGCTCCATGATGCGCCCAAAATCATGTTCAGAGCCATGATATCCCTCCTTCTACAGCTTCTTGACGATCACGTTCAGAATTCGGGCAAGTTACATAGCATATTCAAGATATCTGCTCTCTGAGACGTGTTCGAATGGAGGGATACAGATGTAGTTTGGCATCTGGCTCACACACAACTTCATGTAAACATTCACCTTATTTTAATCCAGTTGGTTACGCTAAAAAGATCTACGCAAATATGTCGACCAAAGGCTTGATTGAGAAGCACCTTGCCGGTGTGTGGATCGGACCACTCTGATTCAAATGTGGGCTATCTCTCATGGACGTCAACCAGGTCCTGAGTGAATGACATATCGATATCGACGGGCGCTCATCATTCAACCGCTCATTTCTCTTTTCCATATTCCCAGAGGGGAGGTCCACTTCAGGGGTTCTGCCCAAATGCGTCAAGACACATGCGATACCCCGCATCTTCTAGAATCTGCAATCACTGATTGATTTCTGTTCAGATTCTGACAGCGTCAACAAAGCTTATGCCGCCGTAGAATAGCGAAACACTGTAACCCCCGTGTGGCAGGATAGATGTACAACCAGCAACAAAATGACAGGGGTTAGTCATACCTGAACACTTGTAGAAGGAGGGATATCATGGCTCTGAACATGATTTTGGGCGCATCATGGAGCGGAATTCCGAGCCAGGTCTCAGACTTCAGAATCAGGTTTGGCAGCTCCACTCCAGCAGCGCTCTCCTTCCTTTACACAACACCACGACTATCTCTCAAAACATGCCTGTCCGCTTCATCGTCGCACAACACCCCGCTGTACAAGTTCGGCAACCCATATCGGTGGAGAAACCACGAGATTGCCTGGACTCCACGTGGGGTAGGTGCTCAAAGATCACTTGTGCGGAGCTCTTACAGTCGTCGCTTGATGTGCCGGCATCCTGGCCTCCGACGCAGGCTTTTGATGCACTCCGAACGCAAGTGTCCACGGGCCAGTATCTCCCGTCTGAATCTTTCCCTGAACAATCTGGCCTTTGGGACTTGTCTCACATTCGTCCACAAGCCAACGGTTTTGTTGATGCGGTAGTAGAAGCGTATAACAAGCATCATCATCTCATAATCAGGTGCGCACAGTACCTTTGGTCAGTTGTGAGATACTCAAGAAATTTCACACCTTTCTTTCATTAGACCAGATGATGTGTGGCTCGCGATACTTAGCCAATTCAACCTCTAGTAAGCCGCCGATATGGCCAGCACAATATACTGTCTAATCATATATGCTTGCGTTCAAAGCGTCAACGCCAATGCAGAGAACCTGCGATCCTATTTTGTAGCTCACGACGGAAAGAAAGACCTGACCGTCACGGCGGGAGGGAGCCGGTATTCAGTCGACTTCGGAGCCCTTGCGGAGCAAATGACAAGGGCAATCGACAAAAATGTGAGCACTTCTGTATGTGTAGATTGGGAACTCCTTCGAACTTGAGCTCTGTAGGTACTGGACAAAGAGCTCAGGAATTGGATTCTCCCCGACTTTACGACTACTACGACTCATGATACAGTCGCATCTGCAGTCATGATGATGTCCACGCTGAAGGCGTACGTTTGTTCAATCTCTGCAGTGGCGTATCACTAATTCACTCTTGCACAACAGTTACTTCTCATACAAAATGGATCTAATGTGCGGAATACCGTCCGTTACACTCGAGGGGAAGAAGGAGGACTGGGAGAAACTGCTCACACGAATCGATCGACTCAGCATCTTTGGCAGAGAACCTGAAGCCTGGTCTGCTATGCTACGGCCCATCCTGACGCGCTTTGTCCAAGCCTTTGACGGAGACCCTGGCGCAGATTTCTGGAACCATGTTTGTCACTACCAGTCGATGGGGTCTGGGAGCGACGTCCTAAGCGGCTGGATTACCGCTTTCTGTGTCTGGGACGAACACGGCAAGTGGATGGGATCGAGTTCTGTGGAAGACACCCTCGGGAAAGTGAAAGAACTCTCGAACAGGGGCACAAGTGTGCCACCTAGCATTGTCTCGGATTCGCGTCACTTGAAACTCGAAGTGGACGGCATACCGTATCCCATAGTCGAGGTGGACAGTATTCCACCAGGATTTGGCGAGGTTGACGTGAAGCTCGACGACAATGGCGAAGAACTTGATTGCATGATGGTTGCCGGACACATGGCTACGCGCATCGAAGGATTATCGAAAGACATGATCAGACCACATCCTGCGTGGTTCATGTTTATCAAAGGACAAGAAGAAAAAGTCGCACGAGATTGGTAGTATGTAGTACATAATGCATGTTTTGGTTGATAACGGCGCTTCCCACTGTATTATTAAATGAATTCAAATAATCTAACAAGCATATAGCCAAGCGCTTTATGTTGGCATCAATCGTCTGATCAATAAACAGTCCACTTCCGGAAGGATGATTGCCTATTTTAGGCTTCACAGGCTGTGCACGCGATACTTTAACCCCATTAAGGTCGTGTTGTGTCGGTCCTCTCGAAATTGCTTCTATGAACATGTGTGGGCCTTGGATTGTATATACAGAGTAATTTAGGCATATTTGTATGTAGAGTTAGGTTTACATGAAGTCAAAATCGGGCAAATACAACTATCAATGCCACGTCAACGGGCCAAAAATCTGGCCTGGAGGAAGTTGAATCATGGGTGTGCCTAGAGCGTCAGCAGTACCAGTAAAGGGGAACACATTTCCCCACCAATTCTGCACCCCAACACCAATCTTACCGTCTTTAGGGTATTGCAAAATGAAGAATATAAGTACAGCACTGACGGCCACTCCCATATCGAGTCCGGCCGACAAGACGTAGTTGTATTTGGTCCACCACGCGAAGTGCCTCCTGCGAATGACATACTGGAATATGAAACCGACAAAGGCCCAAGGGATATAGTTGACCCCAGAGCCAGGGGGAACGGCTCCGGCAGCAGTAAATACGAGGGGGAAATTCAGATACCGAGTTATCTTGTTGTTTGGCCAGCGGCGCTCGACCGCATAGGAGATGATGGGGCAGACGAAACCGATAGGGAAAAACACCAATAACGAGTAGTAGAGCTGTCCTTTCGAAAATTGACGTGCGGGCCCTATAACACCCCAAATGAAGGAGGCGGTGGCGAAAACTTCGGTGCTGGCGCACACGAAGTGCTGCTTCTGATCGGGGGAGCACATGTCCGTAATATTGGTGAACATCCAGGCCTGCACACCAAGCTGCACAGTTCCGGCGATAACCGTCGCCACGACTTGGGCCCAGAACATAGATTTTGGCGGGACCTTCATGTAGTGACCAAGTTTGAAGTCGGATGTAAACATCAGGGCCTGCGTCATTGTGATGTACCCCCAAGTCTTGAACAACATCATGGCGACAGGGTGTCCGGGGAGAGCATATCCGATGATTAATTCCGTGATGACATTGAGCCCAATTTGCTGATTTGTGATAGCTTGGATCATGCCGACAGGAATAACGTAAACGAAAGAGATGACCAGTGCCAGGATGAAGTATTGCCTAGAGGAACGGGATTAGTTGAGAGTGAGCAAACATGTTATGGACGAAGCTCACACAGGGAACTTCGTCTCCCAAACTTCGATGGAGACGATGCCGAGGACGAACATTGTGACGAAGATAATCGCATACCACCAGTCTGGAACCTGGGGATACACGGCCATCAGGCGAGCATGGACGTCTGGTTGCTCTTTCATCGAACGACGCGACTGTGTCCAGATCTGCTTGCGTAAGAAGAGGAACGCGTGTGTAATAGTTGCAGTGGCACTGGCAAATGACAAGCCATAAGACACGGCAAAGGTGGTCGAAATGAACAACGGGCTGTAGGCGTCGTATTTATCCTGGTTGAAGGTTGAGTCGGGGTTGAGGATGCTTTGGATGTCGTATGGTGCGCCAGTATTGTCAAACGACCCACGAGAGTTCATGGGCAGAAATTTCCCGTACCACACGTTCTTGAACTGGTAAATTCGCGTCAAATTTCAGAATAATTACATGGCAGCTCGGATTCTTACGTGTAGAATTGGCGTAAGTACCCCTGCTCATGGACGATGATAAGCGCACTGCCGTTTTCAAAGACACGGATTTTGCGCACTCACAGAAAAAGGTGATGAAACTGGATAGAACGATGGCCTCCGCCCACCATGGCGTAACAAGAGGTGAGCCAAGGAAAGAGATCTGGGTCCAGTCAAAAGTGATAACGCTCATGCCTAGCCCGTTGATGTAGCCAAACATTTGATTGAGTGGCACATTGTCGGGTGCGATCCAGCAGACCCAGGCAAAGTAAGACAGGCCCTGGAAGAGATATCCCGGTACGAGAAACCAGACGGCAGACCCTGCGAACGCATAGAAGAACAGCCGTTGACGACTAATACCGTCGCGGCCTCCAGCACCGGAATATGTTTGGTTATGAAGGGTATTAAAGAGGGAGCATGTGACAAGGTTAGCTGGCCAGACTGCACAAGTGTCATCAGACAGGTGAACCACGAGAACCGGACCATTGACTTGAAAAGCACTGACTCATTGATGGAGGTTGAACCAGGAAGCGGCGAGAAACACCCCCAATGGAAAAACCTATCAGCTGGGTGGACATGACGATGAACCATTGGTACGAGAAGTTGAAGGTTTGATTGTAGTATACGCGCTGAACAGCAATCACATCTGTGGCATAGGCTGGCCCAGCACCGACAGTAGCCATGATCGTAGAGAGAACATGCTCCTTGATAGTAAATGGACCCGGGTTCAGCTTTATGCCGCAAATTGTAATATTGGGGAAGATTCTGGCCCACAGAATTCCCATAGGGAACAGGAGAAGCTGGGCGATGACCTAGACAAGGGTAAGGAAGTCATGAGCAAATTTCAAGCGCCCGCGGTAAAAGTAGACGTTCCACTTACACCGCCTACTGAGACGAAGGGAAATCGGAAAGAAAAGAATTGGTTCAAGCCCGGGAGAATGATGGCCCAAATGAGACCGAGCGTCCATGAGCGTAAGGTAGAAGCCGGGATGTCTGGGTCGTCTGTGTTAGCCACAGCAGATCGAACCTCCGGGTAAGGAGAATCATTCTCTGCATCCAATCAAATGGTTGAGCAGAATCTCGTATATGTGTTGCCGCACACTCATACCCAGGATACCAGACAACGCAGCGCTCTTATCCAGGTTGGGGTCATTAAAGTCGTCATTACCAACAATGGTGACCTGGGGAACTGTTTGCATTGAGGAACGTCGTCAGCAATTATTCCACACCACTTTCAGAGTACGTACCCTGCTCGAGTTCCGCCCCTTTGGAAACCTTCTCTAGATCAGAAGCCATATCAACTAGAGTGTGTGATACTCCTTGAGCGCATTGTAACTTCCAGCGGCTCAATTATAAGGGTTGGACATGTAGGTAGACCTTGAGTCCGTAAATCCGCGAGCCATGTGCATTCAAGGCCCGATGGAGTTGCGAGTGTGGTTGAAAATCAGGGAACCGCATGATGCTGGAGACTCGAAAGATATTGCGGGTTTGAAGGAAGCTGCACTTTGCTAAAGATAACACCCGCCAGTAACAAACGGAGAACTTACTCCTCTGGGTGGCGATGGTCAGCGTGACGGACGGCGATTGACAAGCAGAGCTCCAATGGGTCATGAAGCTCGACGCGCTCAAACCACGATGAAATATGGCATAACATCTCATCGTTCGGTAGTATAGATAAGACACTGATTATCGATCCCCAAGTACAGGTCGACTAGGCAGGTCAACAGGTGACAGGCTTCAACGTGTGGCTGTATGTTCTCCCAGATTATGGCTTTGTGAGGCAGGACAGGAGACACAAGTTCGAATATTGAGTTCATTCGTACGATTTGGTTCACTATAAGATACGGATAGCAATTGTTAGAAATACATGATATATTGAATTGACCTGGTTTACATGACAATCACTCCAGGGTTATGAATAGATGCTTGCTAGTCAGGACTGCTTGCGCTCCGGGAACCACTACAATCGTTTGGGTGTTGTCGATAATCATAGCAGGCCCTTTCACTATATCGCCGACCTCCAGATTGTCGAGCAGGAAAATGGGGGTATTGTCGACTCGCCCCACCTTGTCGAAGTAAACACTGTACTGCGAGTCTACCTTTGCGCTGTGATCGACATCCTTTTTCTGGAGCGCCTCGACTTCTGCGTAAACAGACTGGCCGAGAGTATCGAAAGTCTTTCCGATGCCCCGAACCTATTACAATACCGTAAGCAACATGTCGTCGGTGTCCAAAAGTAACATACCTTGATGTCGTCCACAATAACAGTCTTTGTCTCGAGTAAGAACCCGAACTCGGACTTGTACACGCGTTTGAAGGCTGCCTCAAAGTCCTCGTCTCCGGTCCCATCGTCTGCGTGCGGCAGAACCATCAAAGATGTATCAGTGCCTTCGAAGCGCATGTTCAGCATGCGCTCAACGCTGATACGGTCATCCTCGAATCCTTGCTTATGCAGCTCAGCTCGGACGTCGTTGGATAACTTGTCCAGTCGCGCCTTCAGACCGCCGACATTCTGCTCCGTAAAGAACGTAGATGAGGGTTCCTGTAATTCATACGCCCTGGGTCAGGTCAGTAATGTACATAGGGCGATGTTGAATGGGGAATACCTGTCTGCCAACGCGAGACCATAAGCAGAGAGAATAGAGCTATAGCGATGAATCAAGATTGTCTTGATTCCTAACAAGCTAGCAATTTCGCAAGCATGCTGGCCACCGGCACCACCGAAGCTAGCAAGACTAAAGATGCGTGTCAATGATGGAGACAACATGCCGACGAATCCAAGAGTGGATATGCGTACATGTGCTTCGAAGTTGCATATCCCCTTGCTTCGGTCAGAGCACGGATGGGCCTGCACATGGTCTCGTTTGCGACTTTGATGAAACTATAGAATTTATATGAGCACATGGAAACTTCGACTACAAGAGAACGCACGTACCCATATACGATCTCATCTAAGGTCAGATGCTTATCCTGTTCTGCATTGATTTCAGCGGCCAATTTCTCGAACGAGGTGTGTGAAGCTTCGATGTCCAAGGGCTCCTTTTCCGACTTGCCGAAGATTTTAGGGAAGTAGTCAGGAACAAGGCGTCCAAGAAGAAGGTTGGCGTCGGTCACAGCCAAGGGCCCGCCTTTGCGGTAACATGCTGGCCCAGG
The DNA here is from genome assembly GCA_013368295.1 of Psilocybe cf. subviscida. Lineage (NCBI taxonomy): Eukaryota > Fungi > Basidiomycota > Agaricomycetes > Agaricales > Agrocybaceae > Psilocybe > Psilocybe cf. subviscida. The sequence goes on along the minus strand of JAACJJ010000029.1, from coordinate 1,832,738 downwards.
TTGCGCGCCGGCGCTCTCAGGGCCTGCAAGAAAGAGGCCATTGCGGAACGTAAGACAAGAGCCACCTCCAGCGGCGACGGTGTTGATATCCAGCTGGGGTGACTGAATCGTGACGCCTGCAGTCGAAGTTTCATACACGATCTCGTATCTCCCGTCAAAGCGAGATACATCTGTGGAAGTTCCTCCGACATCCAGTCTAGAGGGGTGGCTTGTGAGAAAAGACTACTGCAAACCAACTTTGCGCATACCCAATAATCGGATGCTTCTCCTTGTCATCCCAGCTAGTGAGCGCATACCCCACGACTCCTCCAGCAGGTCCACTGAGAATACTCTTCAAACCGGAGAAATTGTTGAGATCGACAAGGCCTCCATCGCTGCCCATAAACTCGACGCGAGGGCTGCGCAGGCGGCCATCCTTCAGCTTCTCGTCGAAACCGCTGAAAAAGCCGTCGAGGTACTCCCGTAAGATAGGCGTCAGGTATGCATCGGCGGTGGATGATACGCCGCGGGGCACCATCTTGATCATTGGCAACAGCTGTGCGGACTCTGATACATGCGTGAACCCTAACTTGCGCGCGATTTGGCCGACAAGCAATTCGTGTTCGGGATAGGTGTACGAGTGCACCAAGACGATGGCGAGCGAACGGTAGCCCTCGTCGTAGAGCTTCTTCAGTTGGGTCTCGATAACCTCAGGATCTGTCATACAGTCGGTATGAAGGTCGTCTCAAGAGATTTCTGACTTACCAGGTTTCTTCATAATACGAACAGCCTCTCCAGAAATGCCCCGAACAATCTCTCCTGGGCCTTCCGCATCGCCTTGTCCGTCCCATCCCTTTCCTCGGTACCCTCTCACAACCTTGCCATCTTCATCAAACTGTATCGCGTGCTCCTCCGCTTTGGGGTCAGAGGTGTAGCCAACGAGAGTGACCCTCTCGTCGACCTCAACGACAGTTGAGTACAACGGCGAAGGGCGTCGGATGTTGAGGTCGAATATCTTAGGCCGCGACTGGTTGCCTATGAGTAGCAGATCCTTGAAACCTTTGGTGATGAGGAGTGCATGTTTATGACCCTTTCGCTCAAGCAGCGCGTTGGTCGCGACGGTGGTCGACAAGCGGATGTAATCTGGACGAACAGTTCGATTGTTACTCCCAAATCCAAGGAAGTCTATCTTCTATAACTTACCGATCTTGTCAGTCTGCAGGACCATTCCTCTAGGAATCTTTTCTCCTGTTGCTATCTCCAGAACCCGTCGTATGCCTTCTGTAGGAGCATCCTCGTAATTGCCCTTGTCTTGAGACACTAGGTGCACAGAGATCAGCCTTCATGTATACAGCAACACCTAAAGACCCACGTAGTTTTACCACCAATTCTTTTCTCTCAGATGGGTTTTCGGGATCCGGATATGAACTGGAAGAAAGGAGAAAAGACGATCAGATAGGCGCATTCCCGCTCTTCAACAGGCCTCAACGCACGCATGAACATCGCAAAACGTCCCTCCTCTGTCGGCGCAAATGCGAATCGATCGATCAGGTATGCTGCTGGGTGACATTGACAGGCCGATAAGAGGTGTAGGTTTGACGACTGAATAACAAGTCTTTTTAGGTGATGTTCGGAAACGATACGGAAATGACGAAAGTCATCATAGGCACGACATTGTTAGCTGGAATTGGCCGGTGTACCCATGTCTCCAGACTTAGATCAGTTAGGAATAAACGAGGAAGTCGCGGAGGTAGAGAACCTTGACTAACGGATTTGAGATGTCAACAAGATGTCAAGGTGAGGTCAGTTGGGTTTTGTTTAGGCGGTGTTTAGAGCATTTAGCTTGACGCGCGTCTACATGGTATTCGGCTTTCGCATTACTCTGAGGGGTACGACTTCGAATCGAGGAGACGCCATGCATAGAGCGAGGAGCCATTGTACTCAGGCCTATTCAATTTACTTTTAATATTGTATTATCGTAACATAGCTGCACTGCACGGAACTAGAAAGCAACAAAGCAATGATAGATGTGGGTATGGGCCAGAGAGCGGGTATCGGAGAGAGGGTATCGAAATCAGGAAGGAAAGGCAGAGGTCAGCAAAGGAGCGGATACAAAAGAGAGTGGGATTAGTTTATTAGAAGAATGTCCATTCAGTTGATTAATTACGAGAGGGAAACTTGAACCCAGTGAAACGCTCTTCAGGAAGACGCAGACTGAGGCGTGTCTTTTTGTTGTACCACTGAGCACCAGAGAAGAGTGTCACAGAGTGCAATGTTGGGCAAAGTTTTGCCCAGGAGTCAAGCAGAACTTGCTCCGGCGCAGACAAGCTCGCGTTGGCCGGCGGTGCCGCCTCCAAGTTGCCGTCTGACAGAACGAGGAGTCGCAGGGATGATAGAGCATTGTAGCGAGGAAGAGAAGCCTGCAAGCTTTTATAGAGAGCCTATGAACGAGGAGAGAAGTTAGCAAAGCAGATCAAGGGCATGAATATGAGTACTGACCTCATCTCTTCCAGAATACCCCGCCGCGGTGGACTCGAACGCTATGTCAAGAGATTCCAGTCCGCTCCATTTCGAGCATTCTGAAGTGTCTTCACCGGATGGACGGCCTAAAGAAGCACCTGCAGCACCAAGCACCTTTTCGAATGATCGTTTGTCCACGGCCTCACCAAACTTGACCGACAAACGTTTGATACCGTGCAGCACATTCATAAGTGCCGCAGGGCGGAGCCCATTGTATAACGTTGAGTTGATGGTAATTGAAACGGAGTGAAGGGGTTTGCGTGGGGAGTTGGAGCCTGTCAATCGCATGATTAACCATGCGGGGCCTTGGAATGTCGTCAAGTTGGGGAGCAATGTTGGAGAAGAGAATGTGGAATCAAGTGTAGAAGTGGAGACAGGAGATGAGGATACTTGAAAGAATGAAGCAGGTTTGGGTGATTGCGCTGGTGATGGAGCGGGGGATTGCTGCGATGGCAAAGAAGGCCGGAGGTAAGGCGAGATGGGAGCCGTTAGTGGAGGGCGAGGGTCGTCACTAGGAGCTAATGTGGCGGGCGGTTTACTGGTTGGGACATCCTCCAAATTCGGGAGCAGTAGCGTGGTGAGGTAAGCTTGGCCATCTAACCAGGAAAATACAGCATGAGTGTCGCTGTCGCTCATAGTGTGCTGAAGAAGTGTTAGGCTCTGCAACCTGAAGGGAGCGTGGCGGCCTAGTAGTGACGTGTCGAACGCGGGAAGTACGAGAGTAACAAGGTTTGCCATTCTCTCGAGTGCCAGAGTGAATGCCGCAGTCAGAAGTGTGGCGTTAGGGTGCGCAACGATAATTGTATCGCGCCCGGTGTCGGGCAGGAAGAACGAGGGCCACTTCCGGCATACGAACGTCGTTACGAGGTCTGTCAAATTTCTTCGAGAGACGAGGACGGTGACCAATTTTTCGGCCTGTGCGGTCGAAAGTGCTTCAAAGTCCAACGTGGTGTAAAGGGAAGCTCTGGCCGCAGTTGCGAATTCGTGCGAGATGGTGGCGCAAATCGTTACTGTAGAGATGGGCAAATGTGATAGAATAGTGAGGATGATTTCTGGGGGCAACGCGACATCAAACTTGGGAGGTGGAGTTATTGGCTCGGTTTCTGGGCTCAACACGATGGATGATCGCGGGGTGCTGTCGTCTGGGGCAGGTTGTGAAATATTTTCCGAGGTCAATGCAATGGATGACGGCCTTCGTGATAGAGTCTTTTTGCCCAAGGTAACGCGCATGGACGAGAGTCTGAGGAGATTGGGCGAGCTAAGCGCCCGAACGCGTGGAAAATCACTGTTCACATAAACCTGAGAAAGAGGCGAATGCGAGGGCGATCCGCTACACGCTGTTTGCAACGGATATTGCGGAGAAGGGGGTACAGGAAAGGAGTACACCGTTGCGGCGCTTCCGAGCCCACTTGGAATCCGGATGTCATCATCCTCGGAGTCGATGGAGTGGTTGATGGAAGAGAATGATGGCCTGGGGATGACATGTTCGAGCGCGGAGTCCACAAATTCAAGGTCTGGAATGGCCGCATCCTTCTTGCGAGATGAAAAAATGGTGGAAACGCGCGATATGATATGGCTGCTCGAGGTTCGCGTCCTCTTGCGTTTTTGAGGAATATTTTCCACCGCGCCGGTGTTGGAAGGATGGTATATCGAGCCGTCGCCTTCGACTTCGTAGAAGGGTTGTAAGGAGCGTGGTCGTTGAAGGAAGGCCATTGGATACAGACACTTCAAGAGATCCTGATAGTGGAGAAGAGAGTTATAATCGGTGGAAAAGTGAGGGCATGGTGAGTCGTAGCGACTCGCCGAAATCAAACTTTTTCCCGGTCCGTCAAGACCCTTACATTGCCCTAACAACCTCCGCGTCGAGCATTATATTTACCCACCATCACCTTGTAGGCGATTTCAGGCCTTTTCGACCTCGAATTTGACTTGATCCAGCTTAATCGCTAAGCCTCTGAGGCTGGATATCTTGTCTTGCATTGGAGGTAGACGCGTTCGGATGGGCTGGGAGCTGACCATGTCGCTCTCGCTGAGCACCACGGCGAGTACGTGATTGTGTTGCCCTTATCATTGCAGGACCCCCCACCCTTTGATGGAAAGCGACACGCTCCCATTTCCTGGCGGATGACACTGACTTCCTGCGAAATCGACCTTTTTCGACCCAAAAACACAATGAAGTGTAGATCCGTTCTTCGCATGCCAATCGAAATGCGCGCTAGTCCAGATACGGAAGTATGGATAATGGCACTGAGTACTGAGTCTGCTCTCACCAGCTCTCACCAGCTCTCACAACAGCGACCATTGCTTCAAAATCGAATCTTGATGGCCTATGGGTGTCCACGGTGCTCGATGTTAATGTGCTCGTCGTGAACTCCGAAAGACTGAGCAACTGGTCTACCAGAGGCTGAACGTGATCGGTTGATGACGATGATTGAGCTCTAAGCAAGCGCTAAGTGATCCTCCAGCATTTCACAGGCATTATTTTCGAGACTCGTCTGCCATGAATTCGGGGTCAATTATTGTGTTGAGTGGTCAGCAGACCCACTCAACATATTCAGTTGATAGTACTACGAATGAGTAAAGTAAAATTATGCGAATGTCAGCTGTTGACCTTGTGTAAAAAAAATTAAGCCATGAATACAGGTAGGAATAAATGTTTCGTTCAATGTCAATGTCACGAAAATAATGACGAGTAAATACTCGCTCAATGTGTGTTATGGGCGTGCGCGTTTTCAGATGGAGATACGTATCAACTTTGCAAGGAAAAAGAAAACAAATAGAGCTGGTTGAAGTCGAAAAATTTGCGTTCAAAAACAGACAGGAAGGAAGGAAGAAATAAAACGGGTAAGGACAAAATGTCCGCGAATAATTGAAGAATAGAGACAACTGACGAGAATTGTTGCTTAATGCCACGAATTATGCGTCTGCGACTCCCGGCCCTGTGCGCTGAGACTTTCAATCCCTTGCATTTGTTCCTCCTCCGCTAACGAGCCAGAAGGGGGGGAGAACAAAGACCCGCTGGCATGATAAGGCGAATCCGCGGGGCGTGAATTATCCACCCTGCCAGGCGGTGGCGTATAGCGCTGGTTATATGCATGATCAACCATCTCGGTGTGTTCTCTTTGCAGAGAAGGGCCGGCTGGCAGTTGTTGCTGTTGCTGCGCTTGGGACACATGTACCGTCGCCCGCCTTTGTGGCTCCATGACGCCCGCATTCTGTGGCTGGCCCACACCTAGCTCTGCGAGGCCATCCCCTGTCCGCCTCCGCTTCACTTCCGGCCGATTTCCATGGTCAGGAGCGCCTCTTTTATTCGAAGGCCCACCGCCAAGAGCGATCATTTCCGGCGCCTGCGCTCTCAACCTTGACGCTGTAGTTTGAGCTGCAGGTTGCTGTACTTGAGCGTTGGCATTAGCAGCGGGAGGATTTGGTACACCAGCGGGATAACCCGTGCTACCCAAGGGTGGCCAGAGAGTAGCCTTCTTAGCCTGAGGTTTTCCTTTCTGGAACGGGGCTTTCGGTATGACAGATGAGCCCATGCCGTTATAGCCACCGCCCGCATTCAATCGCTCAGCAGGTGCACTGTGTGGTGGCGGTGCCTCCGTGGTTGGCGTTGCAACCATTGCGGGGACGTGATAATGCATCGGGGGCGAGTTCGCCGGGGTTGCACAGGCTGAACCTGATGCGTACCCCGACTGACGAACGCTTCTCGGCGCAGAAGGGGGTATAGCCGGAGACCGTCCAGCGCCTGAGCCGAAAGCTACGGGTGGTGGTGGTGCAGGTGTCGGAGGAGGTGGCGTAGGCGTTGCGTCTCCGTAAGACGGTGTCTTCTGGTGACCAGAAACGCGGGTCGGAAGAGGCTTTCGGGAGGACGCAGGAGGGGTAGAAGCGGGTAACCTCTCAGGGAGACTGCGTGCGCCGTTGAGCGGCCGGCTCGGTTGTGCAACCTGAGTCTGCACATCATTGTATGCCTCCGCAGAAGCAGCCGGCGTCGGCGCTTTCACGGTCGCAGAGGCTTTTCCCTTGATGGTGGGCTTGGATTCCTTCACCGCAGGCTGCGCCTTCGAGGTCGACGCAACGGGCGCAGCAGATGACGGCGGTTTGGCGGTCGACGACCTCGACCTCTTGACGACGGTCTGTGCAGATTTGCGCGGGCCAGCCAGAGCAGGCTTGGGCTTCGAAGACCCCATCGCGCTTTCTCTGACCTTCTTCTTGCTCACCATCCTGTCCTCGTCATCGGATTCCTCCATGTCTGTGTCGAGCTGGTCGATATCAGTTTGGGGAGGGGTGAAAACGCGCTTGCGTTTGCCTGTGGGTAGTCTCAAAGGCTCGGAATCTGACATTTGGACGTCTGATTCGTTCTTCTGCACGTTGCGCTCTTTCTTGCGCCGACCTTTCGGCACGGAAGGGCTGCACCTCTGCGCCTCTGGCTTATAATCGAAAGCCGGGCCCATGGTCGGCCTTGAGTCTTTGAGATCGCGTACCAGCTCAGGGATAGTCTTCCTGACAAAGGTCAAGAGATACTTGAAGATCGTTGTCGCCGTAGACGCTGGCTTCTTGCCCTTGAACTTCTGCTTGAAGTCGCGGCGCATGCGGCCCATGGCGTCAGACAGCTGGGTGTCCGACAGCTTCTTGCCGTGCTGCGAGATGAGGTACAGCGCCATCGTGAACTCGTACGGAGTGAGGTCCTTGCGCATGTCTTTGCCGAGCCGTTCATCGCCCGCAATCCGGCAGTAAACGTCGACCATGGTTATCGCATCACGCTTCAGTCCATCGAAGGTTTTCGGTGCGGTGACTAGGCTGAGGAAAGTTTCGAGGCGAGTTGGGGTGGGGTCCGCCTTGCTTGGTGTCTTTCCGTAAACGATGAGGTAGACGCTCTGACCGAGCGCCTGGAAATCCTTGCCGCGCGCCTTGCCCCAGTCCAGATAACTCGAAAAGCCAGGTGTGGCCTCGATGCGTTTGCGCATCTCGCGTACAAGGTCTGCATAAGGTCCGTTCAGCGCGGGCAGGCGATCTGTTCAAATGTGAGTGGACAGAGAGCCGCCCGACCAGACAAAAACGCGCACCTGCGGGCGAAAGTGAGACGCCAAGTTGGACACGCTGCAAAACAATATATCAAAATGGGTATATTGCACATGGCTAGCCGAAGGCCCCCAACCTGGAAGATTTCGCGTTCCTCTTCGGGTTTGAGGTCGTCGTACTCGACACAAGTGATTTGCTTGTTCTTGAAAGTGTTTTGAAGCTGTGATGTGAGCACTTTCCGCTTTGACCCTTTGGGATTCATGTAGTGGACCTTGCGCAGAGTCGTCCTGCTATCGAGTCAATTTCAGAGAGAGATGGTACATCAAAGAGACGACGCACGAGTCTTTGTCTACACATTGTCGTTAGTCAAGCACGCGTTTACAATTAGATGATTGTCACTGGCCACTCACAAGGTATCTGATAGGAAGGCCGAGTCCAACATTGAGCCTCGAGGCAACTTGGCAGAGATAGTACTCACTTTACCGTCCATAAATCTTGTGGAGATATCAGCAACTGACGCGGTGAGACAAAGATAACAAAACTTACTGGCAAATCGACGTCAGCCGCTGCTTTCCATCAATGCAAGTGCGCGTTTCTCCGCCATCGTTTAAACGCAGAACGGCTGTGCAACGTTAGCGAAAGAAACGGGCAAGATGCAAGGCGACATACTAAACACAACTGGTGGCACATAATAATTATCGAAAATTGAGTTGATCAACTCGGATTGCTTCTTATCTGTCCACACAACGCCTGCAACATTGATCAGCGAGTGGCATGACTCAAGGACAGGACGCGCGCACCTCGTTGATATTCTGGGTCTAGGTCAATCATCCCCTGTTTGATAAAGTCTGGTTCATACGGTAACGGTTGAATGAGGGGACACCAGGATCGAGCACCAAAATAGGCACACCATAAAGGGCAGAGACCGAGAAGGTCACAGAACGAGGGGGTCGTCGCAATGGCAGCGCGCCTTTCCCAACCCTCTGCTTGCTCGTCTCCGTTGCGTTCTGCGTGGTTGCCCGTGTCGACTTTGCCCTCCGAGGCGGCGACGGCGGGCGCTCCGCTACAGGTTCAGGGGCGCGCCGTGCTGATGGTGGTGGTACAGCTTCCTGCTCGTCCTCGCTATCGGTCAGCTCTGATAGATCCGAATCGTCGTCCTGGTCCCATGTCGTATATTGTCCGGGCATTGGTACTGCTTCTATGCAGTGAAAGAAGAAGGGATGGTGCTGGTCAATGAAGAAAGGGCATAAGCGAACCGACTGGTCAAGAAAGAGGTGGGAGGTCCGAGTCACCTGCGGTTAATTCGGAATTAAATAAATCATTGGTTTAAGTTGCCATTCAAACTCGCCTAAGTCTTCCCTGCATGTTTTGGTCCAAGACAACCGAGACACAGTTCTGTTCTCCTCCTCCTTTCGTATTTTGGCGCGGGCGTTTAGCTTTCTGATGCATGCTCCAACTCCTAATCGTGAAAGGTAAATCTGTGATCCTAGTGCTGCTGCCATCGTGATGTAGTCATGATGAATTGAATCGATCAAAGCTGACACTCTGGGGTGATCATGAGTAGTAACCGAATTCCGGCATGCCCGACGTCATGCATCATTGCATGTTCAAGCGAGGACACACGAGCGTCTAAAATTCCACAAGGTGTTTGCAAGTGCGATCCCCTTCTCGACAGCAAATATAGAGTGCAATTGCCAGGGATGCATTGTCATCCTCTCAAGTTGAGGTTGTGAATCTGGTTGAGAACTTAACTAATTTCTGGATCAGTTCACACCGTCACGTATCACACCCCCGTGAACATGTGGTTGAAACAGTAGTTTGGAGTCAAAGTGTTACTACTAATCTTGCTTGGTGATAGACTCAATATCTCAGCCTTATAGTCTTTATCACTAACAATACCTTGAATGTACAATGTCGACGGTACTTACCACGACCGAGGGCGATCCCTCAGGCTCTCTGCGAGACCTCTTCCGCAGAATAGTTCGTTCAAATCGTTCAAGTAGTCAAAATGCCAGGTCAGTTTCAAAACACTCACATGCCTGGGTACATTCCGGTATATGATTTTCTTTGCGTGCCTTGTATTTAGCGATCCTGGTTCTGGAATGTTTGATCGCGCACAGAATTCCAGCTTTCAACAGTGTAATTTCACGATAAACCAACGTGCGACCCTATGCTCGAATACCTTCTAACTGACCTTCAATCCCGGGCACCTCTTCTTTGCATAGACGGGACGATCGCGGTAGATCGTCCCCTTTTTGTCACTGGCGCAGTAGCTACAGGACAAATCGCAAGTGGCAGTACCGGTGCCTCCTCTCAGGCTCTTGTAAGTCCTTTAATCGAACTTCTCATGCATTCTAATACGATAAATAGACAAATGATCCCTCCCCAAGGCCCCGGAGAGAAAGCCCTGACGTCTACGTGAACTGCCTATTGACAACAACCCGCGGCTATCCGCTCTGGATACCATCCCCAAATATGTCCCTTCCCACATTGAATCGCAAACTCGGTGTTTCTATTGGCGACGTAGGCGTACTGACTCCCGAAGGAGGGTTTAGTTTTCTGTTTAATATTTTTCATGATGCAGACCATCCCATCAATGCCGCTGTGCGTCTGCCAGGCGCGTTCGTCCCTTTTACACCCGCTGTTACACAAGGTGATACGGAGCGCTTCGTCGAGTGGAATGCGGGGTCATTTCTGGCGGATGAATCTATCATCAGAGTAGATGATGGCACAGACCGATCGTGAGTTGAGCAGTTCTCATCATTCATGGGATGAGCTTATTTAACGCGGTCAAGTGAAGGATCACCAAAATCGAGGCCACAGGTCGTGAAGGAGCGGTCCTCATGATCCCAGAGGACATCGTCACCGAAAAGCTACAAATAACAACCCCATTGCGGGACTATGTTGATGAATACCGTTTGGAGTGGTACAGCTTTGTCAAGCATACGCTGAGACGTGACATTGCAAATGGCGACCTACGCGTGGTCTATGGCTGCCGCAAGTCGTCAGGCTTCGGGATAGCAACCGCATTCAACGCAGGCCAGCGGGAGAATACGCAACTCTCATTTTTGGTTGAGGGTTCATTGGATGATACTTCTAGGTGTCCTTACAGGTGGACCTTTACTGGCTCGGCGGAAGTCAAGGCTGGTCCATCAGGACAGTCCAATACCGAATTTGGATCCACAGAACCTGTCAGAAACCAGTGCTTATTCGTGAACACTATCAGTGTAAAGGTTCCCAACGAGACATGGCACTCTGCTGGGCTCAGTACCGTGAAGCTGGGCTCGACTCCTGGTCCTGGGAAAGCAATTCATGGCGAACCGATTTCTGAGGCAGGTCCATCAGGATCAACGATTGATCCACCCTCCTCAGGATCAATGAGTGATCCATCACCCTCCCCCTTTCATCAGGTATTTTCCGCAGCCCAGTCACGTCGTAAGGTGTTGACTATATATCTACAGCGTGTTTTCCATCCTTCTGTCATTCTGCATGACATTTTGGAAACCATCGTATGTGTATATTATTTTACTGAAATCTGAGTTGCAGACTGAGAAGACATACGTAGACCCCAGGGCTTCCGACGTACATGGTATGTGATGATGACTGGGCACCTTTTCTATCAGACAGTGTAAGAGCCCCTCCTTGCCATCATGTGCAAATTGTTCACGTATTTTTTTTTACCTATGTCTTATAGACCTTGAACGCTCGTGATTTTGTTGATCAAATCCTGGAAAACAGGATAATTGTTGAAGATCGAGGTCAGGACCTAACACTGGGATCAGGAACTGTAACAGAGCATTTGAATTCATCCAGGAATGGTGTTTTTCTGCGCCCGTGATGACGAGAATTTATTAGAGGAACTTGCTCAGAGACCTGGGGTTCAAATTAGTTTCAGACGAATTGCTCCCATTAACAACTCATTCGACATTAATTGTACGTACCTCTGAATGCATTCAAGATGGCGAAAAGTTGACTGCTGCAAAATCGGCTTACTAGACACTGATTGGCAAGCTGAGCGACGTGTATCCCATGGCAAAACACAGTGGACTAACACCCCTGTTCAAGGCGGACTCGACCAGTTCCCCAGGTCGTATCACCATGCGCACTCCTCGGATGGAAACTTACGCTCTACCAGCCTGGTCCCAACCGTGTCGACGCCTTCACGAATGGATGACCACAAAAACATAGACAAAAACATGTCTGACTTCCTCAGGCGCGGCTCTGGCAAGGTCACCCCAAGGTCCAGCCAGCCCTCGCGTGGGGACGTAGACTCTAGCAACCTGGCCCTATCCATGTCGCCCTCACGAATGTCTGACCACGAATCCAACCACAGAATGAGGGACTTACTCAAGCGCGGCTATGACATGGTCACCCTACTAGGGTTCACCCCACCCTCGCGTGTGGACGTAGATTCTAGCAACCTGGCCCCAGTCATGTCGACGACCTGTATGTTTCTTCCTGCTCCAGTCTTTGGCGAGCCCTCCACATCTCCTTACCCAACTTTTCAGTTTCAAGCTCGTTGTCCATGATGCCTCAAGTGTCACCTGCACACGGAGTCGAGTATTATCCCTTACCCAGCCCTCCTCAGGCGGTTCAGGACGCAGATGCGTCAGTATAACTCGTCATCGTATCGCTATTGTCGGGTTTACTGATATTATTCATGGTGTTTTCAGGATCCGATACAGGCGTTTGGTTGAACCCCGCACTTATGGGAGTCGGAGTCAGGTACACAATCAGCGATTGCCGGCTACTGGAAGCAACAAGGAGGACAAAAAAACGAAAGTCGAGAACAGCAACACGGGCGGGAAGACGAACGATAGCAAGCTGCAACGTGAACTTGAACGTGAACTTGAACATGGACTTAAACTCAGTGACGACAAATGGTAAACAGTGATTGTCCATTTTGGGGCTCTCTTCGTCTCTTCTTCTTTGAGTCCTTCCAGATATTCTTGCTATTTTCTCTGTTGTGTTTGATTGTTAAATATCAAGCGTATGGATGGCACACTATCCTTGCACTACAGTCATGGACCGGTCCTTGAGCATCGGTCCTTGAGACAAACCCAATATATGCAGAAAGAAATACATCAATCCGACGAGAGTGAGGTTGAGACGTATATGCATGCCAACCTCTTTATTCTGTCTTTCAGGCGTCCTTGAAGGCCTTAAAAGCTCCTCTAAGGGCCCATTGTGCGAAACCTCAGATGTGAGGGCCATTACCAATCGCGTTTCAAACTCAGTGTCTCCGCCTGAACTAATCACTGCCAGCCTTATCCGAGATCAATTTCAACAAATTAGTCACATGATGTAAGCGACGCGTTTCGCGACAGGGCTGAAGGAAGACCTTCTTGTCAACAGCAACGATGAGGATTGAGGAGGTCATTATCGAGGGTACGCTCATTCTCGCTTGTGGCATAATCCATTTTTGACTTACATTGCTTCTAGGCTTCAAGTCATACCCAGTTCGCACCGTAATAACGGGATGGGACCCTTCTTTCAACGCGATTACGGGCCTCAATGGCTCGGGCAAATCCAACATCCTTGACGCGATATGCTTCGTGCTGGGTATCACAAACTTGTCCCAGGTACCCATCTTGCTAATAACTCCTGCAAAATCAGCCAGTTGACGCGTTTCTAGATGCGTTGCCAAAATCTCCAGGACCTCATCTACAAGCGCGGCCAGGCAGGCATCACAAAGGCCTCTGTCTCCATCGTCTTCGACAACTCGGATCCGGCGACTAGCCCTGCTGGAAAAACACATCAGAAGCAAATCACCTTCATGCGACAGGTGCGTCGGGTTCACTATTGTCGATGATACGTTTCTGACCCCCCTGCGCAGGTCATCTTTCCGAACAAGTCCAAGTACATGGTCGACGGGCACAACTCTACGCTGCAGCAGATGCAGACCCTCTTCCAGTCTGTCCAGCTCAACATCAACAACCCCAACTTTGTCATTATGCAAGGGCGGATTACCAAGGCACGCCACTACTCTCTCTCTCATGGTTTTTGCACTAACAGTTTTACCACAGGTGCTCAACATGAAAGCGAAAGACATTCTGGGCATGGTGGAAGAGGCGGCGGGCACGCGCATGTTCGAGGAGCGCAAAGACAAGGCAAAAAAGACGATGGACAAGAAGGAGAAGCGTATGCAGGAGATCCGCGACACCATCTCGCAGGACATCGTGCCCAGCCTCGAGAAGCTGCGCCAGGAGAAGCGCACCTTCGTGCAGTACCAGAAGGTCACCACCGAGCTCGAGCTCAACCTCCGCCTCCTGCGCGCGCACGAGTACGTCGAGTGGGGCCGCCGCGCAGAGGCCAAGGAGGCGGAGATCGAGGCCGCGCGGGCGACGATCAAGGAGCAGGAGGCGGAGAAGAAGGCGGTTGGAAAGGAGCTGGCGGGCGCGGAGAAGCACGCGGCGGAGGTGACGAGGCGGCGCGATGCGGAGAAGAGCAAGACGGGCAAGCTGAAGAAGCTGAACGACGAGGTGACGGAGCTGGGCAAGGTGCTCACGAAGGAGAAGACGCAGATGGACATCAAGAACGAGAGCATCAAGGCTGAGGAGAAGAAGATTGTGAGCCTGGAGACCAAGCAGGCCGAGGTACGCGTTCCGGGTTGGCTCTTTCTTCCCAATATCACTCGTTAACATTACTTTATAGTCGGAATCCGGGATCAACAAACGCCGCAAGGAAGTCGAAAAGGTCAAGGCCACATACGACGGGCTCAAAAAGAAACACGACGAGCTCGAGGCGAAGCTCGCGTCGGACGAGGAGCTGCTGCAGACGCTGCTCACGGGCCTCTCGTCCAAGGGCGCCAAGAACCGCGGCGGGTACCTCGGCCAGCTCGCCGCCGCGCGCGAGCGCATCACGCAGGCTGTCGGCGAGCAGGAGCAGTGCAAGGTGAAGCTCGCCATGGGCGAGCGGGAGAAGGCGGACCTGGAGGCGCGCGTGCAGGCGCAGGCGAAGGAGGCCGCGGCGAGCCGGAAGATGCTGGAGAATCTGAGGGCGACGGTTAAGGGCCTCGAGGAGGCGCTGGCCGGGACTGGGTGGAGCGCGGAGAAGGACCAGCAGCTGCATAATCAGCTGAGGCAGGCGAGAGATGAGGTCAAGAGGCTGTCAGAGGTATAATGCTCTCTTTATTATGTCTCTTATAACTGAAGGTTTTTTTGTTTAGGAACGGGACCGTCTTAGGGCGAGCATCCCCAGGCTCAACTTCCAATACGAGCAGCCTCCCAACTTCAACCGCAGCAACGTCAAGGGTGTCGCTGCCTCGCTGATCTCGCTGAGTGAGGAACACTACGACAAAGCCGGCGCACTCGAAGTCGCAGGGGGCGGCAAGCTGTGGAACGTCGTCGTCACCGACGAGACCGTGAGCAAGGAGCTCATCAAGAACGGCGGCATGAGGAAGCGCGTCACCTTCATCCCGCTGTCCAAAATCTCTGCATACACCCTTCCTCCAAGGGTCAGTGGGTCCCACAACATTCGTAATAATATTGCTTTCGACTAACGAACTTTTCTACATATATATACATAGAAACTCGAGAGCGCCAACCGCCTTGCACCGGGCAAGGTGCGCACCGCGCTGTCGCTTGTCGGCTACCAAAAGGACGTCTCCAAGGCCATCGAGTTCGTCTTTGGCGACACGCTCATCTGCGACGACGCCGCGGCCGCGCGCGAGGTGACCTTCAACGAGACCGTCAAAGTGCGCTCGGTGACGCTGGACGGCGACACGTACGACCCCTCCGGCACCCTGAGCGGCGGCGCCAAGGCCGATGCCTCTGACGTGCTCGTGCGGATCCAGCGGGTGGTGGAAATTGAGCAGACGCTCGCCGCGGCGCATGAGCGTCTGCAGAAGCTTGTGCAGGAGGAGGGCAGGACCCGGGGCGTCCGCGAGCGGTGGCAGCAGCTGGGGCAGGATCTGGACCTCAAGCAGCACGAGCTGACGCTTCTCGAGGCGCAAGTCGGCGGCAGCACCGCGTCGTTGGTACGTCATTTTCTCTGTTTCGCATCTCATGCGAAATCAGTGGGTCGAAAGGACCGAGTGTATATAGGCCGCATGGGCTCTGCCTCTGCCGCCGGGTCGCAGTGCCCAAGGGCTCTGCTTCTTGGCCTTCTTTCTTGATTTTTATTCAGACGGTTTTTAACTGGGGTAGCGGTCTGACAAGGCTTCGTAGGATGCCAACGCCGTCGAGAAGGTTAAATCCACCATCGCAGATCTCAAGCTCGCGCTGCAGGAGGCCAGGGACAAGCAGACGGCCGCGCAGGCGGAGTGCGAGAAGCTTGAGCGCGACATGGACGAGTTCAAGAACAACAAGGATGGGAAGATCGAGGAGCTCAAGGTCAGTTGCTCTCCTGTCGTCCGCGCGTTCAGGTTCAGGGTCAACAGGCGCTGAGATCCCCTCTTTCCGTCCGGGTATAGGCCAGCATCACGGCGCAGAAGGCAGCGCTGCAGAAGCACGCGGTCCTTGTGAAGACACAGCAAAAGGAGCTGCAGGCGGTCACGCTCGAACTGGGTGCGCTGTCCATTCTTTTTTCAATTCTGACAGGGACAGGTGGTGCCTCTCGCAGGCCCCTGCTATCTTGTCCCCCCGTGTTATTTTATGTGTTTATTTTTGGACTGACGTGCGCCATGTGGTGTGTGTGTGTTTAGAGCAGGTTGAAGGCGATATCGCGGGCGAGAAGCAGGAGATTGAGGACGCGAAGCAGGGCATCGTGGATCTACGCAAGGAGCTCGCGAAGCTCACGACTAAATGCAATGCGACCCAGGTGGGTGTTTCAGGTTTTTTGGCATTTTGGCGTCCTCCTGGTGCACCCTCCCTCCGTATGTGCGATGGGTGTCCCGCGCTTTATCCGGCCCGGGAACTGCCTTCTTCCGGACAGTATCTTGGGCGGCAGGGCTGAATAATCAGGGGCTAACTAATGCTGCGTCCTACAGGCCGAATTTATCAAGGCGGAGGACAAACTCCGAGAAGAGACCGCCACGCTTTCTCGATTCGACGAAGAACTGAAGGACCTGGACATCCAGATCAAGCAGGCGAAATCTGCCATTTCCAAGGCCGACCTTGTAATCCAGGACCAGAACCATGTTATCAGCGGTCTCCAGAAGGAAGTTACGACAGCGGTCAACCAGCAAAACAGAATGGAGACATCGTACAACTGGATTCCTCAGGACAAAGAGTGAGCGACTCTCCTACAAGCAGGCGAATGGTTGCTGATTTCGTTCTTGTGATAGTCAATTCGGCAAGCCAGGGACCAAATACGACTTTGAAGGGCATGATTTCGCAGATCTGAAGCAGAAGTGTGCTGAGCAGGCCCAGCTGCAAGAGGGCATGAAGAAGAAAATCAATAACAAGGTCATGAACATGATTGATACGTGCGTGCTGGCCATGTTTTGCCTTTCCGTTCCGTCGCTGACGTCATGGTGGCAGTGTCGAAAAGAAGGAAGCCGACCTCAAGAAGAACATGGCCATCGTCGAAAAGGACAAGGAAAAAATCGAAAAGACGGTCGCTGACCTCGACGGGTACAAGAGGGATGCCCTCATGAAGACCTGGGAGAAGGTTAACACGTACGTCTACTTGGGCTTATATGTTGTCGAGTTCCTGCTTATGAGCGTCGGTGATTAAAGCGATTTTGGAGGCATATTCGCGGAACTTCTTCCGGGGAACCACGCAAAATTAGTGCCTCCCGAGGGGCAAGATCTCATGGACGGCCTCGAAGTGAAAGTCCGTCTCGGGACCGTGTGGAAGCAGAGTTTAACTGAGCTCAGCGGCGGCCAAAGGTGCGTGGCGATCACTAAAACAATAGCGCTTCATCAGCAAAAATAGCAAGAGGCATTAATATCCATCTTTTTTCTCTTCGGCCCCACAGATCCCTCATCGCGCTTTCTCTCATCATGGCACTGCTGCAGTTCAAGCCGGCACCGATGTATATTCTGGATGAGATCGACGCAGCGCTTGATTTATCGCACACACAGCATATCGGGCAGCTTTTCCGGACGCGGTTCAAGGGATCGCAATTCATCGTCGTATCACTGAAGGAGGGTCTCTTCACCAACGCGAACGTGTTGTTCCGGGCCCGCTTCCGAGACGGCACATCGATCGTTGAGCGGACGCAAAATAGGTCGGCTTCCGCGCTTTACGCAAATGGGAATGGGGACGACGAGAACGAAGGCCGGAATCAGCGCCAGAGAGCAAGAGTAACCTCTAGTTGATCGTCCACTGCCGTTAATCGTTCTTCCATGCTTCGGTCTCCGTACTGCTGTGCTATAGTGTATATTAATCCCAGGAAATTATAATCAAGCTCCGATTCTGGTCATGCAGCATGTATCTTTCGAGCTTGAGCATCAGAGGAAGGTGTTGAATAATGGGCGAGAAGCAAAGAAAAGGAACTGAATAGTTTGCGCTGTGAACAAAGGCAGGCCGTCAGAGACTCGTTTCACTGAAAAAATAATAATAATGATTCGTGCTCACCATTCTAGTTGACCTTGCAATATTTTCGCAATGAAAATCCATAGTCAAGCAACACAACGAGATGATTAAATTCAGGGTGGAATTATAAAGCGTTCAATTAGGTTTGTGAGCGTCGGGTATAAATACGGGATCAGAATAGGTTGTTATTTCCAAAGGATCTTGACTGCCATTACTACACATGCAAGTGCAACATATGGCGACAGCCTCTCTCCTAAGAGTAAGAGACGCTCTTGAGTGCTAATTAGAAGGCGAGGAAAAGAATACAGACCTATTCTTGCCGATTTGAATAAGAGACCAGGGAATCTGGGCAACCAGCCATACAGCATAAGCGCTCGTTTGACACATACAACGCCGCTTGTCCGTCCAAGTGTGCTAATTGAGAAGAGACTCACCCCGTCTTGTTTCGGTCTACTAGCCGCGGCGCAACAGCACGCACGTAGGTGCATGTGCAGATAAAAAGTAGAATAACGAGTAGAAGAGATTGGAAGTTGAACAGTGCAGACTGTAGGGTGTATGACAAGGCCATCAGAACATTGGTCGCATGCGAGAGGTGATTTCCTTCACCATGGTATCGATTTAAGCGTGCGTGCTTGAGATTAAGGCCCGAAATTGCGTTTAAGAGGGGAGAAGAAGTGGTTGAGGCCAACGTGGACGATGACCAGACACGTCTCGTCATCGTCACCGACCGTGCGAATAATGCTTACATACACAACCACCATCGACCACTTGCACCAGTGCCAGCCCCAGCAAATCTCTATCCTTTGTCAAGCTTCTTAATATCTCCATTCTCTGCTGTTCATTCTTCTGATCGTCGAATATGACTCACCTATTTGCCTCAAGATATATGGCCAGCAGATCTCAAGATGCCCATCTGTCTCTCAGCGAATCAAACTGGCACATTGACTCACTCTTGTGGCCAATATTGCAAATAACTCTTCGGCGAAATAAGTGCGTTCCCGAACTCTTCCACACGACATATCCAACCCAAGAGTTGCATGAGATAATAAAACATACGTGCTGAGTCTACAGCATGGGCACTGGACATTGCCTTGCTCTAGAACAGATACACGCCTGTCGTTGCTCCGCAAAACAGGCGTATTTGAAAAATTGTAATGTGAGATAAGACTTGTGTCCCCATGTGGATTAAACCTCCACAGGAAATTTTGACGGAACAGAATCGGCTCGACCGACTACGACTGACGCAATCTCAAACCCAGAGTCAATCCATAGACTCTAACGTACGTATTACATCCTTCTTCTGCTGAACAATGCGATTTTCATTAAAATGCTACTTACTTTTCCTCAGTACGCGATGCAAGATAGCCCAACGGATCTATTGTCACCATTCTGCTTATTCGCTAAGGTTGCAACAAATCATTGTATCGCACTCCTCCAAACTCCTCCATCATGCAGCACTGTGGTCATCTGCCCGGTGTCTTTCCGCACACTCACAGCCAAGCGACAGTAAGTACCTTGGCGGGCTAAAAATATCCTCTCTGATATCGGGCGTTGTGGGTCTATCTATGTTATCTTTAGGAAGTTTATCGGTCCCCGGTCTCCCGATGGACCCAGGCAATAACATATTCTGCTAGATCATCCTCCTGGGTGCACCTACAGTTGAGAGTAGGATTTCTACTCCGCTTCCTGTGCCTGGAAGAAGTCTGGGGCAGTAGTTAGTAGGTCCAGTCAGCGCATGGTCCACCGTTGCAGAATCACCGCTCACTTAATTATAAAAAAAGCCACAGATTCTGGCTGTGCCATTGACCTTCGAAACGCCGCATCTTGTGTCCGCGACGCACCGGCGCCCTTCCCCGTCTCGCCAAGTCAAAGCGCCCAAGGAACATGCTTTCTTCAGTTAGATTCTCATCCATTTCTGTTGGAGACGCACACTTGGTTCGCCCATCTCGGACTTGTGCTGAATCGATACCTGGGTTTCACATGGTCTGACAGGAGTCTACGAAGGATCTTCATTCGTCAGACTCCAGTTGTGCGCTCAATGGCCTGGTCGCATTGTGAGTCGCCCTTCAATCTTTTTTTAGCGGTGCAAGCCCTCTCCTGCGTCCCTATCTACCTCTGTCAACCCCTGGATTTCGGAGCTATGTACCTCTCAGAACTTTGAAGAGAGATTGTCATTCGTGCCTTTTGTCCCCTATCTTTCGCGATGCTAGGATTCTCCCAGCGTTGACATAACTCTACATCTGAGAGTAGGATAAAAATAGGCAGGGAGACGCTGGGCTTCGGCGTGGCGCGCTGGGCACCGACCTCCAAATAATGTGTATTCTCGGTCGTCCTGTAGGCCTTCCATATCGCCCTCATACGGTCTGACAGTGCGCCTCCGAATCCGATGCCCGTGAACCCTGCAATAATATCGGTAATCCAAAGTCACATTCAGTGTACATTCAGGTGGTATTTGCTCCGCGAGTTTCAGTGATTCTGTTCAATGTCGATAACTATGCGGTGCACATGGTTGAGGTCGGTGGCACCACACTTGTAGGGTTCGTTACTAAACAATAATGTAGCCGATACTCAAATTTTGAACGCATTTGGGCACTCCAGCGCACGCGTTTGTAATGCCACTCAATCGTATCGCGGTTTGGAGCTTTGTGCGTGCCCTGTATCAGCTTAAGTATTGGTAGCCAAGCTGATCAAATAAAACATTTGATCATCTCCATATTATGGGCGTGTGCAGAGAGACGCTGCGCTCTACGCCGAGTGATACAGGCTGCGGTACATGACACGTCTGTGAGATTAAAGGAGTTATGCCTCAGAGAGCAAGTATTTGCACGCCCTTCAAGCTTCAAAGGCGATCACAGCGAGCTAGCCCGTCTCCACGCTGCCAGCAAGAATGCGCTCGGGCTTATGCGGCGGTGTTGTGTTGGTCGGTTTGGATTGATATGTTAAATGGATGCTCATATGGGCTTCTCGTTGATGTCACCATGTGCTCCCCCCCTGTCGTGTGCTAACAATCCCACTTGACAGCCAAATCCGCACACACGCATTCATTGTAAAGAAGAACCCACCTGGTGCATAATTTCATTCTATCACGAAATTTGGGAGAATTTGGCATCTATCTGGCGACACAATTCTTCGGATTTCTTCCCAAATCGGGGCCACATCTGCGATCCATTGGTTATTTTTGCTCTATCGAAGCCACTCCCACAGAGATCTCTGAACAAACACTCCGAAATGGGCTCTCCGCGCGGTAACGCAGGTCACATATGCGAGGATGTCGTTTATCGCTTTGAGCCACCTGTATGAGTTCCTGAGGGCGTGGTAGAGCTTGCAATTCAACACTTCTGTCAAGATCCCTTCCAATGTTACCGGTCGCTTCCCGAAATTGGTGGGGTCTTCTTATCTTGAGCACATGCAGCTATTCGTTTTATAAAAGTGCGACTACTTCAAGGCTCCTCCAAGCTTCTCCCCGTACTTGCTTCGCTTTTCACCATGTCTTTCGAAGAGGACAAAAAGCATGATGATAGCTCTCTAGACGCTGAGAAGCATGTCACTGAGGCCGGTATGTTCTCTCGGTTAACTGGTTTGTGTGGGGTAGGCGCTCAATGGTTTCACAGACATTGCCGTTATCGCTCAGACGGAGTTCGACGACCCCAACCTCGACAAGGATGCCGCCCTTGCTGGCATCTTGGGTATGTACATTGTCGAATATCATATCGGACTAAATGCCCAATGTTTATCTACAGAGGACGACTCGCCTTATCCTGAGGTTCGATCTGCCGTCGCCAACACGGATGACCCCACCATTCCCGTCAATACGTTCCGTGCATGGGTCCTTGGTCTCATCTGGGCCATTATCATCCCCGGATTGAACCAGTTCTTCTTCTTCCGTTATCCCTCCGTCACTGTCACCGGTGTACGTAGCATTTCTTTGCTGCAACCATCCTTCAAAGTTTCTGATCAATTGTCTCCCCAGATTGTCGCTCAGCTGCTCATCTTCCCCATGGGAAGGGCATGGGCAAGGCTTCTTCCTAATGTCAAGATCCTCGGTATGGAGATCAATCCCGGCCCATTCACCGTCAAGGAGCACGTACTTGCTACGATCATGGCATCCGTTGGCGCTGGTAGCGCCTATGCTACCGACATTGTCGCCGTTCAGCGTGTCTTCTACGACCAGACTTTCAACTTCTCTTACCAGTGGATGATCGTCATGTCTACCCAGTTGATCGGTTTCTCAATCGGTGGTATCGCCCGTCGTTTCTTGGTCCAGCCCCCATCCATGAGTAAGCTTTCTTCTCTCGAGAGTTGCGAAACTTTCTAATTATTGCCGTCCAGTCTGGCCCGCAAACTTGGTCACTTGTGCGCTCTTCAATACCCTCCACGTTCAGACCTACTCTGGTGTTGGCAACCGCGGTGGTCTCAGTCGTGAGAGATTCTTCTTTTACGCCTTCGCTGCGTCAGCGATTTGGTACCTCGTACCCGGCTACCTCTTCCAGGCACTCTCCTACTTCTCTTGGGTCTGCTGGATTGCCCCCGACAACATTCCTCTCAACGAAATGTTCGGTTATGTCCACGGCATGGGTATGAGCCTGTTCACTTTCGATTGGTCCCAAATCGCCTACATTGGATCTCCTCTCGCGACTCCATGGTGGGCTGAGGCCAACATCGTCGCCGGATTTGTGTTCTTCTTCTGTGAGTTATTTTTGGTCTTAATTGGCTTTACGTTTACTGATAGGCGCTGGTCTATTTAGGGATTCTTACACCCGCTCTCCACTACAACAACGTCTGGTACAGCAAGTACATGCCCATCTCTTCGCGTACCTCATACGACAACACTGGAAAGAAGTACAAGGTCCGCAACATCATCAACGACGACACCACATTCAACCAGGAGAAGTACGACGCCTACAGCCCGCTCTTCATCTCGACCACCTTCGCCATTTCATATGGCCTGTCGTTTGCTTCTATCACTGCGACCCTCACCCATGCGTTCCTCTACTTCCGAAAGCAGATCTGGACACAGTCGCGTCGTGCTATGCATGAGCAGCCCGATATTCATGCGCGTCTCATGGCGGTGTACCCTCAGGTACCTCAGTGGTGGTATGCTACCATCTTCGTGGTTATGTTCGCTTTCGGCATTATCTCAATTGAGGTCTGGGAGACCAAGTTCCCTGTGTAAGTGCAGCGCTTTTTGTTTTGGCCGAGACGGTACTTATCTGTTATACAGCCAATACTTCATCCTCGCGCTGGTCATCTCCTTCTTCTATGTCATCCCCATCGGCATGATCCAGGCCATCACCAACCAGCAAGTCGGTCTCAACGTCATTACCGAGCTGATCATTGGTTACGCTCTCCCTGGACGCCCCGTCGCCATGATGTTGTTCAAGACTTGGGGTTATATTACTATGGCTCAGGCCTTGACCTTCACCTCCGACTTCAAGCTGGGCCACTACATGAAGGTCCCTCCTAGGGCCATGTTCTGGAGTCAGGTCGTCGCCACTGTCGTCGCGGGCACTGTCCAGCTCGGCGTCCAGGCCTGGATGTTTACCAACATCCCCGACATGTGCGACCCCGAGCAGAAGGACCACTTCATTTGCGCATCGACTGAGGTGTTCGGAACGGCGTCCATCATCTGGGGTGTCATCGGTCCTGCACGTCAATTCTCCAAGGGCGAGGTATACTACGCACTGTGCCTGTTCTTCCTCGTCGGCTTCATCTGCCCCGTTGCTGGCTATCTCATCTCCCTCAAGTGGCCCAACAGCTGGATCCGCTACCTCAACTTCCCCGTCATCTTCTCCGGTACCGGTGCCATTCCTCCTGCATCAGCCGTTAACTACGTACCCTGGGCCATTGTCGGCTTTATTTTCCAGTATGTCATCCGTAGGAGACATTTCTCGTGGTGGACCAAGTACAACTACGTCCTGTCCGCTGCACTCGATTCAGGTCTCGCCGTCAGCGCAGTGCTCATTTTCTTCATTCTGCAATACCCCGAGAACGGCAATATCGGCATTGCCGTGCAGAACTGGTGGGGCAATACCGTGCCATTCAACACCGCCGACTCTCTCGGCACACCCATGTACCAGCTAGCGAAGGGCCAGACCTTCGGCCCAACAACATGGCATTAATTGTACCCTTTTCCTTAATGCATACCACCATAGTTATATGACGACGATCTCAGGATCAATGTACTCTGCTTTAGATACCAACATCCGGAGCGCATTTTTTATATCAGCTTTGCAGATTGTAGTATCCCTTGTAATATAGTGCATTTTCAGGAATACATACCCGCTCTCTACCTCTGGCATTGACCCTCGGGAATCGTGAAGCAAGCTTTCTGTGTCGCCTATGCTCTGACTGTGGTATCACCATCTGCATGTCGCTCTGTAGAGCGTCTTAACGGTTTTAACTGTTGAGCGCTTGTTTCAGGGCTGAGCAAGGATTGTCATGATTGAAGCTTTGAAGTGTGTATTAATATACACTAAGGATATATAACAATCCCCGTAATAGGTCTATGAACTTTGTCCGGTGTCTACTCTAGACCTGGCCACAGATGTACTCTTTAACTGGTCGAGAATCTTTCTAGAACAGAAACCTGCTCGAGTAGAAACCGGAATGCCAAGGCCAAGGCCAAGGAAGTCGCTGTCGCAGGTTTGTCAGTGATGCCACTGATGGCTTCCCTGTCGATACCATTAATGGAATAATAAATGAGCACCTACAACTGTACTTGAACGCTCTAATACAAATATGATACCCAAGGGAAAATGCCCTTAACGAGGGAAGATTATAGATAATAGTCTGATGCGCAGACTAAAAAAGAAAGTACCGCCACCACTCCAGATGCAAGATCGGGAATCACGATAAACAACGGCCAGTCCAAATTGGAACACCATTGCTATAAGTGATTAGATACTCGATTCCGTGTTTTGATAAGGTTGTCTGAGTCCAGGAACATCATAATGGGTTCGCGATTGAATGCAATTTGCACAAAGTTCATAATGGGGAATACCACCGAAGAATGCACATATGGACCAAGTTACAGAAAAGACGTCGAGTATATATTTACTGAGAGCATCACACCTAAGCAGTGTCTAGGATTGCAACCATCCTATGAGACCCTGGAATGTTTCTTAAGTCATTGTCATTCGACTCTCTGACCAGTCTGACTACGCCACACCTATCGGAGCGAAGCGCAATCGAACTTCCATATTTTGATGCCAAAGAACATTTACTTTCGGACATATATTTTTTGGCCGTAAATACGTCTATAACTATACCAGCGACCTCGTTCCAAATTAATGCACAACTATATACTACCATGTGCTTCTGCGATTCCAGGTCATTAAACCCCACTTGACAGCCGAAATCGACGCCATTGCACGCCCGCGCTCAGGATAGTATCACATCGCCAACGAGCTGATCTGACGAGACGCATTGGTTCTTTCACTAAAATAAGTCATCCTGAATGATGATTCTCACCGTGACCATGCACACGACATTACAATCCCATTTGCAACCCGAATTCCAATAATAGACGAGGTTCTTATCTCGCGCCATATGCCACCCACCACCGACTGCTGTATAAAATCGCCCACCAGCGGCTCGAATGGTTCCCCGAGTCTCTCTCTCTCCAAGCTGCTTCGCTCTTCATCATGTCTTTTGACGAGGAAAAGCATGGCAATGCGTCTTTTGACGCTGAGAAGAATGCCGACCCTGGTAAGCTTTATTCTCACGCTCGAATGCTGGCGCCCATTCGTTCTATGGTGCTCAACCTCCTCTCTAGCCGCTGATGTTGCCGTCATTGCGGCGGCTGAGTTCGATGACCCTAACTTGGACAGGTCTGCCGCCTTGGAGGGAATTCTAGGTCAGGCTTTCTTTTCGTATTCTCGTTCAGCGCCCCTCGTGCTGACCATCATCATCTGATTGCTCCATGTAGAGGATGACTCGCCATATCCAGAGGTTAGGTCGGCGGTGGCCAATACTGACGACCCCGAAATCCCGGCCTCCACACTGCGCTCATGGGTCCTCGGTCTCATTTGGGCCATTATCATTCCCGGATTAAACCAGTTCTTCTACTTCCGGTACCCCTCCGTCACTGTCACCGGCGTAAGTGGCATTCTCTAAATATAAATCATCCCGTTTCGCCGACTTATTATCTATTCGCACCTCGCAACTATTCAGATTGTTGCTCAGCTGCTCATCTTTCCAATGGGCAGAGCATGGGCAAAATTCCTTCCGGATATTTCCATCTTCGGCATACGCTTGAACCCAGGGCCATTCACGATTAAGGAGCATGTCCTGTCAACAATCATGGCGTCTGTGGGCGCTACCAGCGCCTATGCCACTGATATCATCGCCGTCCAGCGCGTCTTCTACAACCAAAGATACAACTTTTCCTACCAATGGATGGTTGTTATGTCCACTCAGTTGATCGGTTTCTCTATTGGTGGCATTGCCCGTCGCTTTTTGGTTCAGCCACCATCCATGAGTAAGCATCTTATAATGACTCGAGTTTGATAACATTTCCTCATCTCCATTACTAGTCTGGCCAGCTAACTTGGTTACTTGCGCGTTGTTTAACACCCTACATGCACAAAACTACTCTGGAGTCGGTAACCGCGGTGGTCTCAGTCGTGAACGTTTCTTCTTTTACGCGTTTTCGGCGGCTGCGGTTTGGTATCTAGTCCCCGGGTATCTCTTCCAAGCCCTATCGTACTTCTCATGGGTTTGCTGGATCGCGCCCGACAATGTCCCTCTGAACGAGATGTTCGGCTATGTCCATGGAATGGGAATGAGCATGCTCACCTTTGACTGGTCTCAAATTGCCTACATTGGTTCTCCTCTTGCCACGCCTTGGTGGGCTGAAGCGAACACCATTGCCGGATTTGTGTTCTTCTTTTGTAAGTGACCTTCCACATCCACGGGTTTTTCTCCTGACCGATACTCTGCAGGGATTATCACCCCAGCACTCCACGTAAGCATCTTATCATCTCTGGTTTAGGCGTTACCGGTCTAACACTTAACTACAGTACACCAATGTCTGGTATGGCAAGTACATGCCCATCTCCTCGCGAGGTTCCTTCGACAACACTGGAGGCCCATACCAGGTTCAGAACATTATCAACCCCGACACCACCTTCAACCAAGAGAAATACGATGCATACAGCCCGTTGTTCATCTCGACAACCTTTGCCATCTCCTATGGCCTGTCATTTGCGTCCATCACGGCCACGCTGACGCATTCGTTCTTGTACTTCCGCAAGCAAATTTGGACGCAGGCTCGCAGGGCAATGCACGAGCAGCCGGATATCCATGCCCGTCTCATGGCTGTGTACCCTCAAGTGCCGGAGTGGTGGTACGCTATCATGTTCGTGATCATGTTTGTATTCGGAGTCGTCTCCATCGAAGTTTGGGATACGAAATTCCCTGTGTAAGTTCACTTCAAATTATCACATTGCTCCTAATCTGAACAGGAGCTATTCAATACAGGCAATACTTCATACTGGCACTCGTCATCTCCTTCTTCTATGTCATTCCTATTGGCATGATCCAGGCGATTACCAATCAGCAAGTTGGTCTTAACGTTATCGCTGAGCTCATCATCGGTTACGCCCTCCCTGGACGCCCAGTCGCAATGATGTTGTTCAAGACTTGGGGCTACATCACCATGGCGCAGGCTTTGCAGTTCACCTCCGACTTCAAGCTGGGCCACTACATGAAGGTCCCTCCCAGGTCCATGTTCTGGGGCCAGGTCGTTGCCACGATCCTTGCCGGAACCGTGCAACTCGGTGTCCAGGCATGGATGTTCACCAACATCGAAGGCATGTGCTCCCCAGACCAGAAAGACCACTTCATCTGCCCCGGCACGGAAGTATTCGGCACGGCGTCCATAATATGGGGTGTTATCGGACCAAAGCGCCAGTTCTCAAAGGGCCAGGTGTACTACGCCCTTTGCCTTTTCTTCTTGATTGGATTTTTGTGTCCCGTTGTCGGCTACTTGATCAGCAAGAAGTGGCCCAATAGCTTCATCCGCTACGTCAACTTCCCCGTCATCTTCTCCGGTACAGGCGCCATTCCTCCTGCGTCAGCCGTCAACTACGTGCCATGGGCCATTGTTGGATTCATCTTCCAGTATGTTATTCGGAGGAGACACTTCTCGTGGTGGACGAAGTACAATTACGTGCTGTCGGCTGCCCTCGACTCTGGTCTCGCAGTGAGCGTTGTACTCATTTTCTTCATTCTTCAATACCCGAAGAACGGAAGCATCGGTGTTGGATTACAGAACTGGTGGGGAAATACAGTACCTTTCAACAACGCCGATGCAAATGGCACACCCATGATAACTCTTGCTGATGGACAATTCTTCGGGCCAAAGACTTGGCATTAATTTATGAAGTTTTTTCCGTCACTTGTAAACTTAGTAGTTCTTCATCTTTGTACGTAGGCCATTATCACCGAATGCATTTTCTTGCACAGCAGCCATGTAAAACGGTGCTATTGAGGCTGAACGACACGTACTAGAATCCTCATTCGGCAACTACTTGGCTCTGGTCCCATTACCCAAAAATGGCAATGAAGTTGCCTTTCATAGGCTATAATAATAATTGGAATGGTCTAGACTCTAATGCCAAGCCTAGAGCCATGTGCTCAGTATTGCTCTTGTCCAAGCCTTATTGTACGTGTGCGGACAATGTAGTCAATACGCCGAATTTGATCAAAAGGCATCGGTTTATGCCATGTGGCTGCAGAGAGAGGGTCTGTCACTATATGTCAAGCAAACGTATGAGTGCGAACTTCCTCGTGACGGAAAACGCAGAGAAATAGTCGTAACTGGCGCCTGACTATCTTCACGGCACAACGCCATTGTCCGGCCCTCGTTTCTCATTTTTCGTACCATTGTTGCTCATCCCCCAGCCGTTTGCAATGCTGACGCTTTCCAGACTTAACATGATGTGCACTTCTGTATTCTTGACGTTGGAGCTCCCGTCGATGATTCGCTTGATAGTGCTTGCAAGTGTATAGCCGTTGATGCCACTGTGCGGCTTGTAAAAGATCATTACAAGGGTCTGAGGAAATTGCCTGGTTCAGGGCATGCTTTGATTCCCAATAGTACGAGCGCAAACGGAAGGGGCGGCATACTACTAATAAGGCTGCCCTTGTACTGGGTACCGCGTGGGAACTCACAAAGACAAAACAAGGGTCACCGCATCCATCGGGACCATGCCTCCTTCCTCCGGTAGTCGGGAATATGTTTCAAATTCCGCAAAAGAGCGAATAGTCCATATGTAAGACCTGGGCGAGAAAACAGGGTATGAGCATAGGCATGCTCAGTATATCGCTAAGATATTTCACTGTGTTCAAAACGCCCCTGGTTGTGTTGCGTACTTTGGCGGCTGTGCGTCACTTGATGGTAGGCGCCCATTTGCCAAAGGTCCCTATAAGTTTACCAGACCGAAAGTGTATACTTGTCAAAACTCATACTTTGTCAGAATGCAGATAGTCTATAAGTAGAAACCTGAGTAAAAAATAAAACTAGTGCTACTTCTTACGCTTCCCAGTGATAGGTGTAGTATCAGTAGGTACTACTTAACACCTGCATTGGTTTCACATTCTGCGACACTGAACCAGTGGAACGCTCTCCTTTCTCACTACCACGTTGGAAAGCTTACGCACGACTGTCTGCCGCCGATGGATTACGAACGCCGCCGTTGCAAGATTGGTGTAACCAATCCTCTTTAACCTACCAATTGGTTGGAAACGGCACTTCCTTCAAGTTTATCCACGGACCCTATACTTTCGGAGTCGTTTTCGCAGTCAGTGGTCGAAGTTCTTTCCCAAGGAACGGAGTCGACTACGTCTGAGGGTCAGCAGGGTTTTGCAGTATTTCGGGAACTACTCCAAGTGGGGGAGAGCGTTTCGTTCATTCAGGCTATGGACAAAATCGCTGCTGCCGTCTTAAAAGTCGGCCAGAATGTTGCCTCTGACATATTTGGACCCCGCTCGATCCCTGCCCATGGATTCGCACTATTTCGACCTTTGAGCTGCGACTCTGCAGGCCAGCCTTCTCTGCAGTCCGTTGATGATGGAGCTTCGGTGGTAAGGCATGGATTCACGAATCGCATAACAGAGAATGTAAGATTCATCTGCTTGGTGCTTGTTTCATACTTACTCTACACATCTTGTTACCAGTCCTACCGTCGTGTTACTATCGGCGTCAACCAAACAATGTCCCAAAATCCCTGCCGGCGCTATATCTATGGTCTGACCTTCAACGGTGGTATGCTGACTTTTTGGAGATTTGATCGAGGAGCAGTAGTCATGAGCGAACCGTTCGACTATCAGCAGCCAGGTAGCGCTGACTGAGATATGTGGACAAGAACTGACTTGGGAAGTCTAGATCCCACATCTTTTGGTTCGCATGATCCTGTTTCTCACCGTAGCAACCAAAGACCAACTGGGATTCGACCCAACAGTCCATCTTAGATATGTGAAGGCAGGGATATCTCGTGTTTAGCGGAGTCCCAGCTTGATCATCCTTCCTTCGTTTATCAATTGGAAGGCCGGCGGTATCGGACCATCGGGCCACCGATTTACAGTTCTCCGGAAAACCTGCTCTGTTCTCGTGCAGCTATTGTGTGGTCGGTGAAGGAAGTAGACGAAGACGACTACTGGCTCCCAGACACAGAGGAACATGTTTTGAAGGACTTCTGGGCAGATGAGGATCATCCGAAAGAAGCTGAATGTCAGAGAGCCATCAAGCATAAACTTCAAGTCCTCGACCTCGACGGTGGTGACAGGGCGCAAGCCATGGACGCGTATTTCTTGAACATCTGGCATGAGGAGGATATCACCATCAATGGGTATGTGGATGCCACTCTCGCCATTCCGGCCCTCGCTAACCGACAAGATTGCCCGGGCAAATAGTTGCTGCTGTAGAGATCATTATTGGGATGACTACCCCTACCAATGTCGTCGTCACAGGGCATCTTCTTCACCTCTTACTTCCACAATTCGTATCCACCGGCGCCGTCTTTTCGAGGAAAAGTGCATCCGATTAACGGAGTCCGGCAATATTTCTCAAATGTTGCACTGTATGAAGCAGTTCAGTGTCGGTCAGTCTGTCGCACCATAATATCGGATTTCGTGGATGCTCATGGAATTCTTCTAGGGCTTGATCTTTTTCGTCAAGCCGCATACGTCCATCGCGATATTAGTGTTGGAAACTGTTTGATACACGAAAGAAATGGTGTCTATCACACCAAGATCTGCGATCTTAAATTTTGCAAGGAATACACATCAATCTCGTTTACGGATCCTGTCACAGTAAGCGTTACCCTCCCTATCTTGTGTTGGATATAATGGACTCATTGACATCAGGGCACGCGCGATTTCATGGCAATAGAGGTCAGCCGCAAACAACTTTCCTGGGTACCAGTCGATATACGCTCCTCTGGCCTACCAGTTGTTTCACGGCTACAATCAGTTCTCCGAAATGATCACGGAGGTCATCGCAGCTCTGCCTAAGGACCAGGTTGTCGTTCGCTCCATATGTCAGAAGCTTGCAAAACATTCCTAGACCACTATTTGTAACTTAGAACTTAGGTGGTAGCCCTAATTATGTAGTAGTAATCCTTGAATTCAATGATGTTTCCTTAAATAAGGCCCTCTCCAGCATTGTCATAAGTACGACATCGAGGACTGACGACCTGCTGATCAAAATCCAGGATGCACGTCCATTAAAGCAAGTGTATATTTCACGACAAGATAAGCACCAATAACAGATAACCGACAAACGAAACTAGAAGTACAGCCAACCGCGCCTTCAGCACGACGGTCAAGAACAAATGTAAAAGCGAGTATGTACGTGGGGAATAAGTATGTATGTGCCAGGGATATCGATGTACGTGCGTGTATTCTTAACAACAGTGGATAGCATTGTCAATCCATCCGTCTATGGCTAGTGAATGTATCGTCCTGCGTTTAGTAGTCCTCGCAGGCAGGGGGGACGCCGTAGCCATTGGTACGGATTCCTCCACCCCAGGGAGTGCGGTTGATGACCTTGGCGTCGGGGCCGAGACCACGGGCGGCGAAGCCCTCCCAGAGCAAGCAGAAGTTCTCGCCGCCAGTGAGGACCTGGTCAGCCTGGATGATGGCATCGCGGGCGTCGAAGAACGAAGGCCTGCACGTCTGGAGCTTCATGCCGTTGAGCACGAGCTGGGTGATAAGGGTGTTACCGTGCTTGGGCACCAGGGCGTCCTTCTTATCGGTGCGGTAGAAGTCGCCTGCGTGGACATGGCCTTCCGCGTCGGGCGCAGGGGGGAACAGGTTGTCCGAGTATCCGTGCTTCTCGATGAGCTTCTGCGACACGACCCACAGGATCTGCGCCCACACCTCGCCGACCGCGTGCACGCCCCAGTAACCCGGCTTGTCGAGCGTCTTGTAGGTTGACGGGTTGATCTCCTCGTCGAGCGAGTACGGGTAGTTGCGGATGCCGTTGTCGCGGTTCGCAGCCCAGGCGCCCATGGCGTAGTCAGAGTACTTCTTGTTGCTGCGGATCGTCGTGGCAAGGAAGTCACCCCAGCCTTCGCCCATGCCACCAGACTCGCCCCAGCCGAGGCAGCCAGAGTTGGCCGGGCCACCAGTGAGACGTGTGCTCAGACCGTGACTCAGCTCATGGATGACGATGCCGGCCTCGAGGTCACCGTCTCTGTAAGGGAGGGCGGTGTTCCAGAGGTACATACGCATGCGACCGTTCTGACCATCGGGGGGCGTCATGAAGTTGGCGTTGTTGAAGCCCGAACCGTCCTGAGCGTTGGCAATGACAGCATCGTTCTCAGCGCCGCCACGACCAAAGTTGTGCTGCTGGAAGTTTCCAGACACCTCATCAAAGCCGTAGCGGTAGTAGAGATCGTGGACCATGTTGGAGGTGTAGAACAGCTGTGTGACAGTGGCGTTGATGTACTTCTGGGCCTCGTCCATGGCATCCCCTTTCTCAGTCTCCTGGGGATCGTACTCGTAGTCGAAGGCCTTGTTCTTTCCACCATCAGGGCGATAGTTGTCAATGTAGCTGTTCTGGCCCTCCCAGTTCTCCTGAGCAAAGACGTTGTTACCCCAAGTGGTCGTCGTGTTGCGGAAGGCGTTCTTAATACCACGAACACCCTTTGATTGAGGATCGTTGGCATACGGAAGCGCGTGCCATCCGACAGGAGAGGCTAGGGCGTCGAAGTTCTCCTTCTCAGTGCTACGGTCACCGCATTCGGGGTCGTTGATGCCCCATTTGAAGACGTTGTAGGTGGCGACAACAGGCTCCGTTGGGGGAATGGGGGCCCATGAAGGTGCGTCAGACGCCCAGTCGACGACGGAGATGATATCGTGAGGCGCAGAGGCAGACACGGCGGTTTCGTACCAGTTGTCCTGCATCTCGACCTCGAACTAAAAATGACAATTTATTTTGAGGATGACATTTATAAATAATTCAATAAAATGACAAACCTTCCAAACGAGGTGAAGTTCAGTTGCGTCACCAGCCTTGTTGGGTACTTGCTGGTACGCAAGCTTGGCCTTGACGGTGTCGACGGCGTCAGGAACATTGTCTACCAAGAAGCTGACATGAGTCTCGGTAGGTGCAAAGTGGCTTGTGGGAACAACGGTCATGCGGTCCTTGTGGCTGTTGAAGTTGTTGAGGATGTCGTCAGCGACAGCGGAGTTAGGGGTGGCTGTCGCCATGAACTTCAAGAGAGCAGGGCGGAAGTCCTCTGGGTCATCAGCATTGTGGTGGGGAGCGAACTCGGGGGTATTGCAGTTGCTGTTGAGGAGATGCTGAATTTCCTCAGCGGATTCGCTCGGACCGGCCATGATGACTTGCTCCGAATCGACGTAACTGTTCTGGCCGAGTGACGCGGCAGTCTGGAATAGCGCTGCGCACGCATTGTCGCGCACCAAACGCGCCGACTCAGCAGAACCGTTTGCGAAAGGTTCAGGGGTGGCGCCATTGAAGAACTGTATACAAAGCGTCAGTCAGTTTTTTCTGTCTGTCTGGCGTTTCCGCGGAGCCGGCTTGAGAACGTACCGAGCTGCCGTATGACAGGACCATTCCGTCCTTGATGTTGATGTTCATGTCGCCATCAGCAACCTCGAGCCCGTTGACCAGCTGCTTTACATAGATGTGCGTGACGCCAGTGTTCTTGTCGGTGTACGAGTCATCCCGAATCTTGTATGTTGAACTTGACGACAGGTTCTTCGCCAACACGTCCTCCACAAACAAGCGAGCGACCTTAAAGGGGTCCGTTGCGGGGTCAACGGGTGTAAAGCCGTTGGTCTGAATCTGGTAGGGACTTGACCGGAAGACAGCATGGGGATGTTCTGGTCCAAATCCTAACGTCTTGCGCCGGGGGGCAACACGTCCTTCGTCGTGTGCTGACGGCGCTGCAATGCGGTGGCCGTATACTGAGCCAGCGAGACTCGCTACCAGGAGCGAAGCGGTGAAGAAACAACGCATTTCGAGGCAATAAGAATGGTCGACAAGGGGGGTCAAAGACTGGTTAAAGACTGATATCCCCTGTAAAGTGGTTGGGTGGTGTAATTGTGGGGGTGGGGGAAAGAGGGGTGTAGTAGTTAAGCGGAATGGAGCGGTTTAAGAACCCAGTGACACCGATAAGGGTCGCGGTGTCACTGTATGTCATTATTTTGTCCCGGCACTGACGCGGCTACTGACTCGACTTGTCGTGCTGTGTACCATAAGCTTATCCGGCACTAGTAGACCGTCTAAGGTTGTCTTCTTTGACTATCAGTTGCTCATAACCTGTCACTCAGTATCTTATACACCTCATATCTGCTCCGCTGGCTGTCTACTGGCAACTCAGGCCTTGTACACCAACCACGGAATCCTGGGAAAGCGGTACGGCGAATGACACGGGTCTCTGCGAAATCCGCCCCAATCACGGGGCTAGCAGTATAGAATTATTTGCGTACATATTACCCCAAAAATCCTCGAGGTGGCAGTGGCCTCATAAACTCATCACGGGGGCATGCCGAAAGGAGAGCTCTCCAATTAAGCGCCCGAGGAGACCGACCAGGTGTTTGTTCCCAATTTCAAGTATTTTTGAAGATAGTGCCTGAAGAATCCGAATTTCATGCTTCGAAGGCTGAGCGCATTTTGCTGTCGCGTGTTGATGACTAGCTGCCGTCTTTGTGACGTTTTCGTCCGCCATTTCAGCGCAGCGAGAGTGAATACAACCTCATGTAGGACGCGTGTCGACGCGCAGCTCCCAGTTGGAATGGAGGGGACGGCCCTCGGGACTTATGCGGCGCGACCTCTCGGAACGGACCAAGTTTCGCATCATCAGGATCAATCAGGGGACTGTCGCGGGTATTTCCGGCAAATACAACTCAAGCATGGCTTTGGCACCGCTTGGACACCGTCGAATTATTCAACGAGTAATGCGCAGTCTCGTCCTCCGTAAAACTACTGTTAAAAATGTATGTTTTATATGGCTGTAAGCCAAATACATAGCTAGTATAATGTTAGAATGATACATGTGACAGTTATATTGGTACACTGGGGATTTGCGAATGAAACTTTGAGTCATCCGCCAGCAACATGGAGAGTCATAATCCACAATAGACGAGTCGGTTTTGATATACGCACTGGGTTAAGTCTCTCAAAATGCATCTGAATAACATCCGCATCACATACTGCAACACCTACTGCAATTCCAGCCGCATCCAAGCAAAATGATGCTGTTCTTAAGCAGCCACCGGAGTATCACCTATCTGCAATGTAATTGTAACTCCATCCAATTTCTATCTGGAAAAACAATCGTGAGAAGCACAGAACTCATTCGCTGTGACCTCTATAGCCAACTCTGCATTTTATATGCCAGTCGATCACTTTCAGCTTTGATTGGGCATCGAGGGAAGGCTCGGTGTGCAAAAGCTGCATTCGGAAAGCCACAGCTCAAACGTGAACAATGAAGCGGCTATGCTTTACACATCCTATTAATCTCTATCACCCTCTCTGGCTATATCTGCAAAGCTTCCTGGAGCAGTAAGAAACCCTGCCATCTCTGTGGACAATATTATCCAATCTCAGATATCCGAAACCATAATTCAATTTGATCCCTTCTCTGCCACGAGTACTGACCTGAATGATTTCTAAGTGGGGTCCAATCCATGTGGATATTGCAGGCAGCCTGAGGCGGGGGGCCCCACAGAGTCGTTATACAGCGTAAATTTAGCACCAACGTATATTCCAACTGCAACTATCATTACCAGGGAACGAGTTATGACGCCGCCATGGTATCAAATATCACTAGACCCTGAACCAACATACCTCTCAATTGCCATCTTTGTTTGGATTCACCATCTCCAAATGCCCGAAAGCACATAAATATCTGGAAATACGGTGTCCTGGCTTACATGGCCAACTACCATCTCAACGAGAACAATCGACTTCCATGGATTCCAATTGAAATGTGGACAACAATTTACATCTGCAATCTGGAGGAATTTACCACAGGAAAGCCCGCAACTTTGAATAGAAAGATATCATGTCCCAGATAGCAATATTTTAGAGGTGATTAACTATATGATATGGCTGGTGAGGACGACGACGAGGAAGAAGACAATGAAGATGATGAGGATGATACAATTCATGTACGAAAACGGACTGTTTCAATCGCTTTGTCAAAGAGTCGGAAGATGGATCAGCAAGGGAGATACAACAGATAGATAGATGACCGACTAGTAGCCCAATGGATTGCAGCAATGATATTAGCTTGAGAGTGTATCTACCTGCTTCAGAGCTCTACAATACATGCGACGACGTAAATAATCTAAGCGGCATGGGATATGTTCGCCTAACAATGCCAAGGTGATTGACCGCATCCAAATGTGGAATGTGACAGATTGAGCGGAGTTTGAATGATGACGAGACGGTTGATGTGACTATGATGTGACTGGACGAAAGATGGTCCTGTTCAATGTTCGGGTCAGACATACTACTATTGAGACCCAGCACCTCGCTCAGATCACCACCTCGCGCAGTCACAGGTGACAGGTGATGGTATTTCAATCCCCACTGATCGCTCACCGTCGCCGCGATCAAGCCGCAGTGATCGCTCGATTCCATGCAGGCCACGATCTCGGAAAATTATCAAGTTATATACAGCTGTGTTTGAGTTGTTTTAGCACTAGTTGAATGATATTAAATGGTGATCTATGGTAGATAAAGTGTCCAAAAAGCGAAAGTAGACACAAAGTCACATCAAAGTCGATTTCGGGCTCAGGTTGATTCTCTGTAGCACTGGCACGGCTACCATTGCGTCGACGAACCAAAAACAGACCAGAAAACCATGCATTTACTGTTGTTCGCGGAATATAAGGCGCGGGCCGATTTTTTCTCAAAATAGAAACTTCTGATCTGAAAGTTCCAACTTGACTAGGTGGCACAGTATATCGTGAATAGCTCCTCCCATGTAGCTCTGACCGCTACGAATTTTATACTGTTGGAACCATAAACTAATATCGCATCGATTGGTCAAAGAATATTGGGGAAAGCTCAACTCGTTCCGGAGTTATCTGAGATTTAGTTGTGGCGGAATAGTTGTTGATGGCATGTCAGAGTATTTTCTAAATAGACTCTCATTTCTTGCTCAATTGCTACGAAACCCTCACAGATGTTTAGCCCTCATCAATGCGCATTGAGAGACAACTCTGCTTCATTTTCGCCCATGTGCACACGGATTCTCAAAGCTACTTCATATCGCCATCACCTGGAATTCCGAGTCCCATTGCCTGTGAAATGGCACAAACCGTCAAATACCTTCGAGTGTTCATTGAGTTGGACTTGGGTTGGACCTCTCAAACTAATGACACGACGCGTTGGGTGTGCGGGCTTAGGCTGTGCAAAACGTCCATCAAATAATTCATATTCCGCACTGCCGCCCAGTAGTGACGCCGGAAGTTGAGTTCAAGCTGAACTCAACTTACTGATGGTTTAAACTCCGCCAAGTCAAGGCCAACTTGCGCTTGACAGGTCATAAGCTGCATATCAGCTCGGCCCAACTCAACTTGAGCTTGACAGTTCAAACAGCCAAAAATGGCAGTCACACGTATCACGCTCGGTAATGTTCGAAATCTGTGGTTGTATCAATTTGATAGATGGCGTCGAGTAGAGTAAGTACTAGTAGTTGGAGAAGACTTGTAAGAGACGGCTAGATTGCGGCTAGAAGCAAAAATACTGTTTGTTGAAATACAAAGGTACTGGATAGTCTGTATCACGGATTTTCAATGTCAAGGCCAGAACCTACCCAAGAGTCAACAATATAATCATCAAGTTGCAAAATCTCTCCACAATCTTGGAGATTGTCAAGGGCCGCGGGTGAAACATGCAAGACTAAAATTTCCCTTCTGGAGACAACAAGTCGTCAGTAAATGTGAGCCTCTCGCCTCTGAATCCAAATTTGAGGATCTGGAACTCTTCCGTCAAGTTTTTGAGCGAAAGGTTTGCTCACCGGTTGGTATTGGTTTCTTTGCTTGACCCGAAAACACGCTCACAGGGGACTGCTGACGCCCGAACGGGAATGATGGGGCAAAATAAGGTGGAAGCAATTGTCGGCTACAAACCTGCCAAAAGCGTAGCAGATTCGATGAAGCCGCCCCCTCCCAAAGTTCAGCGTTTTTATACGCGCAATTTCTGGCAGTTTCTTTGGCCTGACGCGTCACCTCCTCAGGACTTGGCGTCGCGTTGTTGGCGGAAGTGACATCTGAAGAATTGGGGATGGTACAGAGCGATGCTAACTTCTTGGTGGATTGTTTAATTGTTTTCGGTCGCTCATATCCCGAAGCCCGCGCTGTTGCTTCATGTGATAGGGAGTATACTTTTACAAGCTCGAGCATTTCCTTCGTGGGAGTGATGTGACTGGCTGGTCATTCCGGCTTGTAGTAGCTTTTTCGTATTCAAGAAGCTAAATGTTAACATGGTTTCTACGAGACCTTTTCCTTTGAAAAAGGTGTCATAAAACCCGAAAAGTGAACTAGGTTGCGTATCAGCTAATCGAGTCCTGATAACAGCCTTGCCGCTGCACGTTGCATTAAACTGCGCTCAGGCTCATAAACCTGATTCGGAGGCACTGATCAGCAATGACAAATAGGGACGGAATGCACTTTTTGGAGCATACAGGTAGCACTTATGTTTTTAAAATTGTACAAGTGTGTGACCTATGAAGATTACATATGTGTCTACAAATCCAAAGTGGTATCCTCCCAGAGCGACGAGCAACTGACAAGGCCTGTGACCATATTGTGACCGTTCAGACAGTGATAGCCGCATCCAAAAACGGCGAACAAATCAAACTATGGTCGCTAGCGAGATCCGACCAAGCTGGATGCAAGTTGAGCCAGCTTGGCAACTTTTGGTAACCAAGTTGAGTTCAACTCAGCTTACCCACCAAGCTCGCTCAACTTGCGGCGTCACTACCGCCCAGCGGCAAGCGTGACAAAACACCAGTTCGTATCCTTCTCAAATCGGTCTTGGAGAGGAGAAAAAAGGCCATGGCTATGTTTGGGGGAGCTATAGGAACCCATAAACCTAATTTTGTGTTTTCAAAGTGAGTGGAAGGTGCTCATTTCGAAAAGTGAGCGAGGTGGTGATCTGAGCGAGGTGCTGGGTCTCAATAGTATTGTGGATCAGATGTTCGCCGAGATCAGACCTTCGCCGACTTTCTGAACGACCACCTTCCACATGTTCTGAGGCCACAAAATTAGGTTTGTACACTCGTAAGGTATCTAGCACAGTGAGTGTGCCATTTTTTTGAGCATCAAGGACGTTTTGAACGGTGGATGGAAATTGGGCGTTTGTCACGGTTGCCAGCAAGCGGCAATGCCAAAGAGGAAATTCTCTGATGCGATGTCAAGAATTGGCGCTGTCAGCGATCAGCGGAGATCAAAACGTCACAAAGTCACAAGTGACGCGGCGAAGGTCTCAGCGAACATCTGATCCACGATAGTAGTACATCTCTCTCTCTCTCTCGCACAATTGCAAGCCCCCGGTCATCTCAATGCCTGCGTCCAAGTACGCACCCCCTGACTTACGCCCTGTTGATATACTTCTGGCAATCGATGAAACAATCAAAGTTGAAGGAGAGAAGCAAATGACGACGCAGATGATCAAGCTGCAATTCGCTGAGACGATTCAAAAACGGTATGACGTAAAAAGGAAAGATGCTCTGAAAGCAATCAACGAGTCGGACGTTGTCGCGTTTGTTCCTGTTCGGGAAGAGAAAATAGGTGCGCCTTTTTCCAACATCTCGCACCACGTGTCACGCTGATGTTAACTATATGGAGACAATGAGTGGGTTGCAGCCACTCTCAAGAACAACCGTGACACCATGGCCAACGTATTCTCCGAACATCACACTGGCCTCTTCTTATTGCGACTGAGTGAAGAGTTCAAGTCCACCCACGGCAGTAGCCAAGTTCACCCAATCGATATACTTGGGGACAAGGTGCAGTTCCCTGCTCTGTGACTTGCCTACTTTTGACATATGGCCATCTTCGTCGTAGGAACCCAGTGAGGATACGTCGCAGAAGATCCTCCAGCTCATGGCCCGTTTGGAAAAGATGGAAGCGGCATTAGAGGCAGCAACACAGCGCTCAAAAAAGACGGAAGCGGCACTAGAGGCAGCAACACAGCGCTCAAAAAAGACGGAAGCGGC
This sequence comes from Psilocybe cf. subviscida, assembly GCA_013368295.1. Classification (NCBI taxonomy): domain Eukaryota; kingdom Fungi; phylum Basidiomycota; class Agaricomycetes; order Agaricales; family Agrocybaceae; genus Psilocybe; species Psilocybe cf. subviscida. Next base: position 1,792,092 of record JAACJJ010000029.1, on the reverse strand, counting down.
ACTAGAGGCAAAAACACAGCGCTCAAAAAAGACGGAAGCGGCATTAGAGGCAGAAACACAGCGCTTAAAGGAGGATTTAGGCAGCGAAAGGAAACGAGCACTGCTGGCAGAGAAGAATTTGGCACAGGTTTCAGCAAATATGGAAGAAATCAATGACTTCATCGCAAATGGTGTACGTCTGGCACCTGTTTGTCGCTAAACTCTATGTACCAATTATTTAATGTCCATTTTCAGAGTCGTGAGGACACTACTGCCTTCTACTGCATCAAAATTCGCCACCTTGTCAGCCTGGTTCAAGGACAACTGGCATACACCGCTGGTTGGTCAAGTAGCCCTGACGATCGGAGCGGCTCCCGTATATGGCGAGCCAAACTTGCTGAACTTGATTCAATCGAGAAGAAGATAGCAAGGGCAAAAAGAGACCTGAAAAAGTGCTCTGCTGAAGATCGGGAGCATCTCCAAAAAACCATCATAGCTTCCGATGCGTTGAAGATATTGGTGGATGACTCGGATCTTCGGGATACAGCAGCACATCCTGGTCCTCTAACAAAGGATAATGCAGAGGGGTATAGGACAGCTATCCAGGCCATTGGAAAGCATAAAAGCGCATTAGAAGGTTGCATTACATTTTTATTAGAAAAGTAGAGGTTGTATGTGATTCCTATTCTCGTTTATACAGGTTATGAGCATCAGATATTGGAAAACCTAAGTTACCGCCGTTCCCACCACTGACATTCGACATGATTGAGCCCACTGTCATCTGAACCAGCAGGCGGCTTGGGCGACGGGTTCATAGTAGGAGCCAGGCTCCTCAGTCCAGGAGGTGACGCGGAGCGTGTTGGTCCTTTAAACAGTTGACGCCGAAGAACTGTGCATAGACGCAGCAGTCAGCGTCGACCTGTCACGTCGCAACGTAGGGCTGAGGCGGTTGAAAATGGGCTTTGAGGCCGAGTACGGCGCAGATATTAATGTGGTCGCTGCTGAGCTTTGAACATGTGTGGGTGGAGGAGGACAATATCGACAATGGAAAGTTCGCCTTTCGTGGATTCGGCTTGGGCAAGAGAAAGACCGAAGGCGACGCGGTGGGTGAGGCAGGAAGTCTTGAGGTGCCAGATATTAATTTCGAGGTCGAGGCGGATGTGATAAAGTACTTCTGAAACTGGGTCGCCCATCCACGTTGCGCTCGCAGGGGCCGCTACTGATGACTTTTGTTCTGATATATCTGATGTTCATCTGTTGTTGTACCCAGACTCAACAGCACGCCTGACATATATATCTGCACTTGCAAGCTCCAGCTTGAACTAGAGGTCGAAGTCATGCTCGCATTGTGTACACCAGCTTACATGTCTCAACGGCACTGAGGACGCTGTCGGGAACGTCGATGGTACTGGGACAGCCAGCGACGAGTACTGGCTGTAATGTCGGGCACAAGAATAACCGCAGATGCTGGAGCTGAAGCCGTGATGTTCGGACTTGCAGGAAACGTACGACAATAGCTTCATCGCGACCGCTTTCTCCAACTTCGTCGTAAATTGCACGTTGCGCGTGTTGAAAATGGTGACCGTCTTTTCACAGTTGCGCCGGTCCACTTCCTCCTTGCACCTCACCCGAGGTTTCATTTGTCGGCGGAGGTGAGAAAGGCGATGCTGGAGAGTACGCTTTCAAAAACTGGGGCAGGTGGGGAAGTAAGAGGGTTGTGCCACCAGGCCTCAATGATTTGCGGAGTTGTGCGCATGAATGGGAAGAATCGCTGTGAACGCCGTTGCCGCTAAGCAAGCATAGCGAGTCTAGACACACCTCCGTCCGAGCACATGAACGGGCACGCGACTTTGAGGCCCTTGAATACGTTCGGCGCCGTGCTACATGGGGCATCCAGTAACATGATGATTTCCCCACAAATCACCAGTATAGGCTCACAAATCAATGGCCCTCATTCATGAGAGCAGCGCCAGCGCACAGCTGCATGCAGGACTCATTCCAAAGGAGTTTACGGCCTTCTTTACAAAGGTCAGGCGATGGGTACGTGCTATTTCGCAAGTAAATCATCAGATTCAAGTTGTATCCCATATTGTAGCGGTGGCCAAAGGACGTGCACTAGAATCCCAGTCGCATGCGCTGCCGTTTGAATCCGCGGCCACAACCTTCCAAATACGGTACATGAGCTGGTACGAATCTCTCATGAGCGCCGTCTCTATAACGCTGTAAAGGAAAATCGATGAAATAAGGAGAAGGAGATTAAGATGTTATCAAAATCAGACAACAACGCGTTGGTGATTAAGACGCACCTTTCGCATCAATTGGTACTCCCAAGAACACCAGTTCAAGCCACTTCCCACCTATGAGCTCATTCTCGCTCGACATGTCGCTGGGCCCGCTGTCCAATTGCGAGTCCTCGACACCGTTGTCAAGGTTAAGCGGTGCGACGGCCTCGACGGGCATGACTATCACGTCGCCCAAATAGTTCGTCACGACATATGGCCGCGCAGCGCGGTCACCGCGATCTCTGCCTCCTCCGCGATATCGTCGCTATCGCTCTCTCGAGCAACGACCTTTCCGCGCGTGCACCTATCCACATTCTCCGCAAAGGAGAGAGTCAGCAGCGCCACGTCCGCATACACCAAGAGGGCTTGTAGCACAGGGAGGATGATCCCGCGCGTCGTCCGTCGGCACATGTAAGCGCTTGGTGGAGAGGGGCGTGGGGCAAGGTGGGTGCTGCGGTTTCTTTCGCAGGTGACCATGTCTGATTTGTGGATGATTTGGAGGAATGCGAAAATGTTGTCGTTGTCCATGTTGGTGTTGGCGTTGGTGTTGGTGTGGAGGCATACGCGTAAGGAAAGCAGGCAGGTGGCTGCTCGGTGTGAATCGAAAGCTTGACAGTGGACTGGACAAAGTCGCGGCATCCTGCTTTTTTGTCCCGACTACGACTCCGAATCAATGGCCAACTTGCGCAATGTTTGTATAAGCACGTAGCGCTTGAGGGTTTCGTAGAGGAAGTCGTGGTTGAAATCACAGGCGGCGAACTTAGTGTCGACCTGGACGTTGGTAGCGTGTACCCTAAAGATGGAGCAATCGTTGCCCTCGATGGTGGTCTGTAGTGTTTCAATCATCATTAGCATTGCAAAACAAGAATGTCCAGAGAGACGAAACGTACTGACCAATCCTCCACCGAGCAGCATATCCCCAACACCCCAGTCTGGCGCCCTAGTTCCCGTCGCCTTCTTACAATCCCTCATACCCGCCTGCAATTTCCCCGTCTCGCTTCGTAGGCCTGCGACGGTCGCCGAGACGTTCGGGCTTGCGAGAGAAAAGGACGAAAATGCGACACCAGCTTCGTCACGGCCTCTTTCTTCTTTAACTTCGCCGTGAAAGTTGTGCGCGATGAAAAAGTCGACCATCTATTCACAGTTGCGCCCGTCCAATCCCCCTTTGCTCTCCGCCTGAGCCTTCATTCATTGGGGAAGTCAAGTAGGGAGGACGATTTTTGCTGAGGATATGGAGAACGATAGTCTTGTGGTCCTATGGTCATGGTCGGGTCGGGCACGATCAAGTAAAACGTTCAGTTCACCATGTCAATGCCGATAGAGAGAACGACGGACGACGGACGGGCTGCTTAATAGCTTTGGACGACAGAGATGAACTCGAAAGCGGGGCTGTTCTAGAAGATCCGGGCCCGTGTTGCATGGCGAGACGGGCTGACACTGGGATACGTTGACAGGGCTCGCGTTTATCGTGTACTTCCCTTTCCCCGCGACGCACGTGGCCTCTTCTCCTCTTCCGACGCTGACGGGCCGTCCTTCTCTCCACCACCACCCTCATCATGTCGCCGTACACAGCGGCGTCGTCTCACAGGTCTACTTCCACCTGCACTTCGGGCTGATCAATCCCCGCCACTGGCGCACACCACGTCAAGGACTCGGCCCTTATCTAGCAGCCCGCGGGCATCTTGTTCCTCGGCCTCTTCACAGTCAAGGTCAGCCACCGTAGGAATCGGTGCTAGGGTGCAGGCTCATCCGATACAGCCAAGACGCCCCTTTGTCGTCGTCAGTTGTCACACCGCAACTGGGGATGCATACGAGGGTCACTTTGTCGCATGGCCGCTGTACACACTGCTATCAAAGTACGCCAATAATATAGTCTTGACTGCACAGGTTTCTATACACAAGTGTCCAGTGCAGGTCCGGTGATTCCATTGAATTCGTTCTGTTGCGTGTTCTTGATCAAATCTCGCGCAAGCCGGAATTTCACAAACACTGCTTATCAGATACGGAAAGCAGGCGATACAAGTCTCGAACCTCTAAGTCAGTTGGTTATTCCTACAAACCAGGGTTACATACTGCAAACGAAATAACATGGACAGCCGAATGTGAGCTATTTTTAGATAGGCCAAGCCACCCAACCCCTAAGGGCCCTAAGGCCTAAGCGCCAGCTTTTGACAGGCAAGAACGATTGTCCACTTTCATTGACGTCACGATGCTGCTCAAAGTCAGTATAGCACTCACCTGAAGCAAATTTAAACAGAAATCAAAAATGTTCTGTGGGTAGTAATATGCTTCTTTTAACTGGCGTCTTAAAAGGAAGTCGTTTGAGTTTCCCAATTAGGCATTTTGGATGCCACTTAAAATATGATAGTTGGCGGAACGAAGGGCGTTGTGTGAGCGCATTACGCCAGCCTCAAACCAGCTTTCGCTTGTGTAACGTAGAGTACTTGTCTCCTAGCTAGCGAACCCTTGCCCCAGAAGCATGGTAGAGTAAATCTACGGCCTTGCTCTTGCATGGTCCGTTACATAGTCAATATTCCGCGCGTTTACCGCGCGTCACAAGATGTGTACGCGACAACTCTGTGCATGGATACGGTGTTCCAGGGTCAGAGGTCCATTCTTAGGCAACGGACCCATACAATATCACCCATCGAGCCGATCGCAAATCGTAGATGTTGGACATGCACATGCACTTGGCAGCTTGATAGCGCGACTTTAAAACACCTGACAAATTCAGTTTCATTCACGCATTCCCTCAATCGAGCGTAAGTTGGATACGTCGCTCATATTCGTGAGTGGCATCCTGCAGATATCTTATTTACACTGGATATGAAAAGTTGTAAGGGCGATGTCGCTCGTCTCAGCGGTATATAACGCGGTGGAAAACAGGGCCAATCCTCAGCCAGTTCTCATCATCTTCACTAGCTAGTAAGCTGCCTACCTTCAAATTCTCCCATTTTCCAATACTCACTACATGCAGTACAATCTACAATGCCCTCCGCTGACGGTTTCATCAAGTCCACCGCTGGTGGCCGCTTTGCTGCGACCTTCGTGATCGACGAAATCATGTTCAACTTCTCCGGCAGCTTTGCGTCCAGCGTCCCCGCCTTCACCTGCAACACGGCCACGCTCAACTACCCCAGCCTCAAGTCTATCAGCTCCACACGCTCGTTTGAGGGCCGTGTTGGACCCTCGAGGGTCATGCTTAACTTGGCAAATGGACCCGCGATCAACGGCGTCCTTGACATGCCGCTCTCCCCTGGAAGCACCGTTTCGGGAAGTGGTGTCTGGACTCAGAACTAGGTTAGAAGATTTGATTTTCGTGCACAGACAGTACTGATGTTTGTGACTTCAGTTCTGAGGCTGAGAATTGATAGTAGGCGCCTGCGCCAACTAAGGAATGAGAGAACCTCACTCCTCGTCGCATAGATTTTTCAGTAATACATGTGTTCTTGCAGCAATAGGAGACATCGTCGGCCAAAGCATATTCGTTATTAGCACACTGACACCAAAAAAGTGTAAGTTATACTGGATTTTTATGTAATGGTGTCTGCCGACTGGAAAGACGGCAAGGCGTCAAACAGAGAAAGGCTTCGCCATTCCAAAAAATGGTACCAGATTTTCCATTATGACGAACCCACCAATTAAAGGATAAATACATCTTCTGAAGGTATATGTGTAATTAAACCTTGTGCCATTTTGCAGCTGGAAGAGGTGTTGTCACTGTTACAATCAGGGAGTGAGTTGAGCGACCTTCAATCTCAGGAAGTCAAAAGTACATACCTGCAGCATGACTGTCGTCACGGTATATCACCATGGTCCAAACCTCGCTCCTCATCTTATCGTACCACTGCTTACTCATCCTCCAGGAAACCTCACCCTTCGCGATGTTAACCTGCTCCAAACTCAAGATAATTTGAGCCTCAGCACCTTTGATGGTGCTTCTTCCGTCGATGATATGGGCAATGCTCCACGCTATTGAATCGCCATTGACCGCACCGTGCGGCTTGTACAGAATCATGCCCAGTGTATTGGTGAATTCGGAGAACGTGTCCATCCATGGCATCAAAAGCGCTGGCGTGATTCTTGCACTGTACAAGAATATATCCGCGAAAGTCGGGAATTCTGGAGGAAGTGAAACTGCGAAAGGAAGAGACGCTTTCGTTGAGGCGACGATGACCTCCAAGTTAGCCCTCCAGGGCGACAGATTGACCTTGATCACAGGGTTTTTCTGCTGGATATATTCGCTTGTGATAGGTAGTTGGCCGACATAGGGTCTGGCATCCGTTAAGAGGGTGTTTGAGACGAGCGCTTGAACAAAGTCGCCGATCCAATGAGCAGGGAATCCAACGCGGCACAGGTGGACAAGGAGGTGGAAGAACATGCCCAAATTGGCAGGCATAGGTACGCGTGTCGGTGCACCACGATACTCTCCATTCCGAAGGATACAGAGAAGAAGGCGCGCAAGCCAGTCGTGTAGCTCTTTTTTCGACGCCAGTCTATGTATCTGGCGGGGCAGAGGCATGGCTTTGAGGGCCATTTCGTCCCATGTTTGCATGCGCGTATAAATTACTTCGCAGCCCAGAAAACGTGGGAAGTCAATGGGATGAAGCAGGGCATGACTGACGGAAACGAAACAAAGAAATGCGTCAGCCATTCTCCAGCGCGAAAGAAGAATGAAAATTGTACAGACCTGTAGCAGAAATCCACCATGCTGCGCCAGACGCCGCTATTCAACAGAATGTTTGATATGGCAAGTTGTCCGGGCTGGAGGTAACGCAGCAGATAAATAGTGGTACTCAGGAAACCATGTGTATAATCACTGGACAATCCCGAGGTGAGCTATTGCCATTGTTCAGATTGAAGTGTATTACTTACGGTACGTTGCTCAGCCACATGCGAGTGTATTCCTTAGGAAAAGAATCAGGGCGAGTCGCCAAGTCGCCTTCCAGCAATCTTGGGACTCCTGATATGACATCACCCAGGAGAATTTCAATCTTCAGACCGTCGCGTAACGCCTCGATAGCATCAGCAACTATTTCGAAATATTGGGCGGTAATATCGAATGAATTCGACCCGGAGCAAAATGTGGGCGGAGACTTTAGCTGGAACTCCTTAACGGCCTTAGCATAACCGTCGATGTTATTGAATGGATTCGGAATGTCGATTGTGTATCCGTCTTAAGAGAGGCTAGGGTGTTCTGTAGCGCTATTATCCTGGAAATAGGTCGATGTGGTCGGTTAGGGGGCTTCTATACGGTATTAATAATCGACTGACGAAAATGCTGGGATTGAGCTGCCATGTCTTCAAAACTTCCTTCTTTGCTTTCGCAGCGGCTGTTGGGGCAGAGGAAGTCGCATAGGTCCGTGTCAACTCGGCGACAGCGGGATGCCGAGAAACGAGAGACTTTGGAGGTAGCAGCACCGGCAAGAGTAAGAATACATCCTTCTCGCCTTCGTAGTCGTCGTAAGCATTGGGCTTCCGAGGACCCGGTTTCCTGGACTTCTTTCCCATTCCAGGCAGCGGCGGGAGGCCCTCAATTTCATCGAAGACAGGTGAGGCGTTGATGTCGTTCATCATGCGAGCCACGGACTTGTTCAGGGGTTGCGACCAATAGCGTAGTACAGTGAGGATGGCATCGAGACTCTGGCTGTCGATATGTAAGAATGGCAGTAGGGTGTGGGCGTCGTTGGTCAAGTCTTGGATAAGGTCATGACATGCTCGTAGAAATCTATATGCTGTCAGATTGGCAAGGCTATTGAAAATGGATTATAGCACCTACATATCACGGAAATAATCTGGCATGAAGTGCCAGTTATACATGTAAAAGAGTGTGGCATGAAGCAGAATATACTGCCCTTCGTCTCCATTTGCTTTGGCGGTCAGGATTTTCTGCAAGAGAGCGAAAACGACAAGGGTGCGTGCCAGAGGAGCCGGGTGTACATCAACCAGAGTCAGATGGATGGCAAGTTCGGCTGTACTTCTCTTTTTCTTCATACCGAGAAAGTGCTGTAAGGTGGCGAACGCGTGTCGACCTAGATAGTAAAAGTTTGAAAAGGCGGTCAGAAAATATCACTATACACGGTTCATATCACATACCATCTGCAGACCCTCCAAAAAGAAACGACCACTCATCCGTTTTCTTGAAGGCCTTGGTATCCAAGACGTATTGGTCATTTTTGCCACCACTGAGTCCGTTGAGTAGTGACTTGGCCGGGTCATGGGAAAACTGGAGCGGAAATGAGAACTATGTTGATAAAAGGATATATCGGTACATACGGTATAGTATTCCAAGGTAGGTTCACTGCAGGTTTCTCAGCAAAGAAAGTATTGGAGGAATAACGATCTCGACTCACGCAGAAGATTTGTAGTTGGGCAAGGCCCTCAACCGTCTTCTCGCTGCGGCTGTCCGCTGACCGACAGTACACTCTTGCTCGGTATGTTCTGCACACGATCCCCGTGCTGCGCGTAACTGCTGCCAAGCTTCTCTCATGTCTTTGACCTTGGAGTCAGCGACATCGAGGCGTGAATCGTCTCGGGCAAACTTCTCAATCTCCTCTTCGTCCGTGTTGTTGGACGCCGTATGGTGGAAACTGGAACCCTTGTCGTACATCGCATTCACCTTTGCTTTGGCATAACGGGTGGCAAGTTTCAAGGCAAAAACATCGTCGATTGGAAGGACAGACTGCCGGTTGTGATAAAGCTTCCAAGCCATCTCGATGTTCTGACTGGCTGTCGTGTATTGTCCTAGCTCGTAGCATACTGCACTTAGATTCGACGGGTATTTGGGTTCTTGTGGGATCAGATTTCGATGCCTGCCACTGAAATTCAGGAATTTGATACAATATTCTTTAAGACGAGGAGCTCACTTCAAGGTAAGATGTGAAAGCTCTTTAGATGTACATAAGAACATTGCGATAGACGATACCCAGAACCACTCACTGCAAATATTTGCCCTCTTTATAGAACGTGTTTCCCTGTTGGTTCAACGACTCTGCCATGGTAATAGTATATGAAAGAAAATGTGAAGGCCCTTTGGGAGAGGTTGGTCTGCATTTTCGTCTTTATTTGAGGATCAACTTTGTTGCCAGGGTTCTGAAGCGGTCTTTGTCCTGTCTTTGACCAATCCCTTTCTCCGAACAGTCACACTGCGTCAAGAACACGCTCTGGTTCGACAATACAGCCCCGTCTGTCGGGTTGAAAGTGCGTAGATTCATGATTTGTGAGTTGTTGTAAGTAGTATTCGGTGTCAAGAGAGAGTCTTGCTTGACCTGAACCACCGATCGGATCAAATATGATTGTGAGAGTCATACCCGTTGACATCAAACCATCGACCCTGCACTTGAATGGATGTTTTTGCAGTGCGGGCACGCCGCACAATCCTGTAGAATTTAATTTATGAATAGTGGCATCTGATGAAGACTTTTTGTATGTTTTACGATCACGACTTTCTCAATGTTTCCAACGGTAGTTGTTCCGAACTCGTGCAGTGCTATGTATAAATACAGACACCCTTCGCACGCACGCCAAATCATTGGGATCCACAAACATAATCCACAGGAAAGGAACTCATAATTGTCCAGTCAAAATTGGAGTCGACTTTCCTATTTTGTATTGGGTTTTGGATGCAAGTTACAGGATTCTAGACACCAAGCAAACCGTGCTTCATAAGCAAAACACAGCAGAGGACTGGTAGATAAATAGTTGATTCATTCAAAATTAGAAACAGGCTTATACTTGAGAGTAAGAGAAATAGAGATATAGAGAGGGAAGAATAAGTGGAAAAGAAGAAGGCGTATTGGTTCTAAACTGGTGTCCTGCACTCTCCTTGTTTACTACCAATGCAATGGCCTCGATGCCGGAGCAGAGTCGACAAAACATGATAGTAAGAGCAAGAATGGAGGTTCGTAGAGTATGTACTATCAACACAACGGGAAATGAACAAAGATACGGAAACAGAAAAGAGAGACGGAGACGGAGACAGGCAGTGAGAGAGACAGACGGAGGCGGAGAGGGAAGGGAGGAATACAAAGGTCGAACATCCATCTAGATTAGTGCAGACGGAGGCCAGACGCGCCGCGCCGAGCGCGATTTCGGGAAGTTCTACCTCTTGAGTACCCAGGAATTGATGCAGAGAGGCGAGAGATGATCCAATGGAGGTTCCAGCGATTAGGGGAGAAGTCTACAAGGGCGACAAGCGGGTGGCATACGAGTACAACGGGAAGGATGGGGGCCAACTAGTGGAAGTGGATTTCTTCAAGCCGAGGTACCCTTGCTGCGGGTAGAGCGGCGGACGGGCTGCTTTCCCTTGTCCTTGGGGTCATCGCTTTTGCGCGCACGACGAGCTGAACCAATCTTGGAGGGACCGGCGACAAGCGGGCTCGGGGTGCGGCGCTTCGCAGGGCGTTCTTCCTCAGCGCTCGCCGCTGCCTCTTCACGCTCGGCCTCTTCAGCGGAGTCCTGCGCTGCACGACGGCGTTTGGGGCTGCGCTTTGGGGTATGACTCGGTCCCGCCTCTGTGGTTGTTGCCGCAGCAGCAGCTGCTGCTGCCGCCTCCTGCTCTTCCTGGCGACGCTTGGCCGCCTGGTCCGCCGCGCGGCGCTCAGCATCGAGTGCGGCCTCACGAGACATCGGGGGACCGGTGCGCCGGAGGTATGTTACCGTTGAGAAGTCGTGGTCGCGCGTGAGGCGTATTCTGTCTAGAGGCTCGGTGCCATGCGTGAGGTGAGTTGTGCCATTGCTGGGGGCAGGAACACTAGGGCCGGCAACAGGGGGCTGGTGTGCTGTAAAGTAGGTTGGCGGTGCTGCAAGTACTGGGGGAACTACAGACGCTGGCAATACTGCAAGGGCTGGAGGCACGGAAGATGCTGGCATTACTGTTGGTAGTGGTGCCGCAGCGGGCGGAGGTGAGGGCGTAGGCGCAGGTGCTGGCGCCCTGGTCCGGGTCGCGTTGTACTCGGCCAACCGCCTCTGAGCCTCGCGTCTCTCGAATATTTCCAAGCCACCGTTCCCGATATCAATCGCCATGATAGAGACTTCATTCGGCAACCCGGATGGGCTGGCTGGCGGCTGCTGTACATGATCCGCGATGATTCTGAGTCCAGGTGGGGTAGCAGGACGGGGATGTGAGCGGCGCGCGGACGAGCCGGCTGCGCGTGGCGAGCACGGAGGCGAACGCGAATGTGATGAACTCGGAGAAGATGGACCTGATCGTGGTTGAGCTGAGGTCGAAGCTGCAGTAGCGGACACCGAGGCGGGGAGGGGAGGGGAGGAAACATCCGATACTGAGTTGGAAATGCCAGGAGATGCTGGAAGAGGCATGTTAGTTCGGTCAGGTGGAACGGAAGGAGGATGTGACATACGAGATGGCGACCAGGATCTCTCATGCCTCTGTTTCTTCAAAGGCGAGGGCGGCGACGACTCTGGGCCGTCGTCCTCCTCGTCGGCGTGCGGGCGTTTGCCAAGGACTTCACTGGGGGTGATATTGGAGGTAGGGTTTGCCGCGGGTTCGGCATCTTGTGCTTCCTCCACCTGCCCTGCAGACGCGCTGGAGCTTGGGTGTATCTCCTCGAGGAAGGCAATAACCTCCTCCTCGGTCACGCGTTGGCCTTGCACCTCCTCCTCGTCGTGGTCCAGGACTATGACCTCAGGGGAGTTTGTACTCTCGCCTTCGGTTTGGGGAAAGAGTGCTTCCGGCGCATAGGTAAGCCAAACTCCGTTGTCGAGGGTGGTGCGACGGAGGTTGTCGCTGAGGACATAGTCGTTAAGCATGACAAGGCCTGTTCGATTCCTGATTGCGAAGGGTCAGCCAGCATCGACTGAAGGTATATAAAAAACGACTCACATCTGAGGGATGAAGCGCCTCAGGTGTGTGATCACTGCATCGAGGAACGGGTCATGAACCTGCAGCTCAGGGCGCCACCTGTGCTGGAAGCGTATTATCTCTTCCCGGACGTCGTGCAGCACCTTCGCAACCCTATAACGATCATCCGCGAACTCTCTAGAGAATTCGAGGTGGTCAGGTGGTGGGCCCGCGTCAGAGAAGGGTGAGGGGCTGGCACTGCGCGAAGAAGCCATCTGAGGAGCGGGAGTGAAGAAGTAGCTGAAAAGCTGGGATATGGAGTTGAAAGGCAGGTTGGGCAAGTTTGTGAGGACGATAGTTGGGTAATTGGATGTCGAGAAACGGTGGATGGCCCTCGATCTTATACGTGCGGGAGAGGGAAAGCGCGCTTGATGCGCCTGACGCGACAGAGTAGTGTGCCACTGGTACTATTACCATATTGGGAAAGTCCAGGAACAATTGCGCTTAGATATGATCAAGCGTTCGAGGGCCAGCAACGATGTTGTCTGCGTTGCCGAGTGGCAACCAATAGTAAACTTTGACCCTCCGTGACCACTTCTCCGCTGGGTGTATCGTGGTTGGCGCACCTGTGCCCCGATGCAAGTCTCCCGCCAGGAGCAATCTGATCTGACTTCATCAACTCGCGAATGCTTGCCGCCGATGAGAATAGCCTAAGGACATGATGTTCAGCGCTTGAAATGACGTGCTTGAGTGATGCGCTTCATTAGAATGTGAACGCTTGAACGCCGGGTTCTTGTCTTCAGTCAAACTACTGATGCCGATGCGCTCGCGCTTTGGGCGGCCGTATTTGACATGCTTCTGGCCTCAGACAGACGCAATGAGGCAGCACCGCAAATTCAGAGACGAATAAAGCGTAAAAGCACCTAAGCGGGGGTATTGGTCAGTGTCCTTCCGGGCTGTATGATTTTCCTCGCATGACGGATTTTTTACCTGTTGTCGGAAACTTTGTTTCCCCATGCTGAAGCTCCGGCAGGTAGTCACAACCGCGAGACTTGGGAAGGCGATCAATGTTTTGAGCTTTGAGCTGAACGCATTCTGGGAATGAGCACAGTCACAACATCGTGTTGTGCTGCGCTACTGCTGTTGAAGTGTAAATGAGTGTCTTGAGTGGGGCAGAAATACATACTGATAAATCCGAGGCTTACTATCAAAGTTCTCAGGAGAAGTAACGTTATTCGTGCCCACGACGATCCTCACGCCCAAAATGTATGACGTTTCACCAAGGCGAAGGACAGAGTGTAATATGATTCGCATGCATGGACTCCGGTCCCCCCAATGATATATATGAGCTGCATTGTGGGCCACATTCATGCAACAATATGGACGTACTCACTGGAAAGCCTCACATCCCACCTCCCAAAGGACCAGTCCCGGGAGTCAAAACCGTCAACCCGCCCCGGTGCCTCACACCTCTCTCCGTCGCGCCAAAACTTGTCCCACTTCCGTCTCCGCTGCCTGCAGATCTCGCGAGGAATGGCAGCTTTACGGCAACACATTCAGTATCAGTCCATCTTCTGCCCGCCGCATTCCCGCGCTCGGCGAGTCCAGTGGGGCCCATTCAGGTGCCTCCTATGGATTCGTTTGCTAGCAAAGAGGAAAAGGCGGAATGGCTGAAGAAAGGGCTGGCTGAGATATTATGGATCGACGAAGAATCGCGTAAGTTTCACCCGGACCCGCGCGCTGGCTTTACTCTGCCTGAGATAGGATTATGGAGCACTGTGATGAGAATCAAGAGGAATGAATGCGCTAAGGACCGCAAAGGGGTAACGATTGTTGCGACACATCCTATTGGATTCCACAAGGAGGTGGGGAGTTTCGACTAGAAGTTCCCATACAAAAGCTGACCATTCTAGATATGGGAGCCGGTTTTCAGACACCTCATTGATATTACAGAGAGACCCAATTCACCTATCCGCATTGACGAGATCTGGTCGTTGGAGTGCATTGCGCACGGTGATGCAGCGCTCATCAACGGGCGTTATTTGCCCAAGCTTCGTAAGGGCTTCCCATTCAATCATGTTGTTCACTAACCACCACGTTCTACAGCCGACCGCCGCGATTATGGTCGCGACATCGCCAATTTGTTGATAAATTTCCTGCCCGAGAAAGCTGGGCAAGACGTTCCTCAGCTGCTTGAGCGTTTACCACCCTCCGTCGCCGCACGGCGAGCAGCAAACGGTCTGCCAAACCGGCTCGTACTCGGTCTTGGACACTCCCTGGGCGCCGACGCGACGGTGCGATGCGCACTAGAATGGCCAGCGATATTCGGCGCCATCGTGGTCTCGGAGTCCACACTCTTCCCTGCTTCGCAGAGTGGCTCACGCGCCGGACCAGTCGTCATCAAAAGCACCTTGGGGCGCCGCAGTGCGTGGCCTTCGCGCGAGGAGGCGAAGAAGGGCCTGCTCAGGTCGCCCATGTTCGCCGCTTGGGACCCCGCCGCCGTAGACGCGTACGTGCGATACGGCATGTACGAGGACCCAGCGACGGGCCAAATACGCCTCAAATGTCCACCGGGCGTGGAGGCGTGCGAATTCACGCGTCGTCAGACCATGAACGAGGCGTTTGAGCTCATGCCTACGATTGACGAGAGCCTCGAGATACGCTGGATTATGGGCGCAAAAGAGGGCGCCAGCGCGCTGTAAGCGAGATTTAGTCTATCTTACATGGCATTATTGACACAGCTTGTAGGGTTGGTGGTCCTGAGGTCGCTCAAGCTATCATTTGGCGAAGACCACAGAATACAACCAATATCCTGATCCCGGGTGGTGGACACTTGGTTGTCCAAGAGCAGCCCAAGGCAGTCGGTGCGTATATTTTTGTCGCCGCACAATTGGCTCTTTTGACCAGAACTATATCTAGCTGATGACGTCGCAATGTTCCTCCGGTATAAATTTGCAAATGAGAAGCAAGTAGATAAGGCAAGACTATAATACCACTATACCCGTAATTTCAAGACCTGTTACTCTCAAGCCACGCAACCACATCCTCTGCCCACTCCTCCCCCTCCCCCGTGCTAAGCGCCCAATTAAGACTGATGTGGTTATGTCCACGAGCGATGAGCCTGGTAAGTCTCTTCCCCGTCTTCTCCGCGACCTCGTCCTGGAATGCATCGCCCGCCCTGATCAGCCACTCGGGCTCAAACTCCGCCTCGATCATAAGCAGCGGCGGGAGCTTCTCCACCGCAACAGGCGAGAGGCGACGGTACAGGTGCAAGGGGTCGTGCTCCTTGGCAAGCTCGAGCGAGCGCCAGTACTGCGCATGTGTCGGACCGCTGTCCCACCCGAGCGTCATCTCGGAGAGGTCGAAGGGCGGCGACTCAAGCAGCGCCGCGCTGATTCTGCCGCGCAGGGGGTCGTCTTGTGCGATCACGGCGGGGTCGAAGAGCATTGTGGCGATGTGCGCCGCGCCGGCGGAGTGCCCGAGCATTGCGAGATGCTCGATATCCGGGAGGACGTCCGTGGGGCTCAGGCTGGATGGGTTCTCGAGTACCCAGCGCACAGCATCGCGCACGTCCTCCGCGGAGCCGGGGTACTGCGTGTCCGGTGTGAGGCGGTAGTCCGGGATGACAACGACGTACCCGCGCCGCGCGAAGAAGGCGGCAACGTTCGTGTAGACGAGACCGAAGGACTTGGGGGATATGACCTTTTCTCCTGTGTTGAAGCCCCCGCCATATACATAGACGAGCACAGGCGTCTCGGTTGTTATCGACGTCAGGGGGTAGTACACGTCGAGCTAAATTCAAGTCGGGATCGGATCGAACGAAAAAAGGGCAAGCGGTGATATAGAAATACCTGATGCCTCTCCGTCTGTCCGTACTGGAACGTCTTTTTTGGGACCTCGAGAATAGATTTCTTTGCTCTCTTGAGGAGAGGGGCAAACGCCAGTACCGCTATAATAAGATTCAGAGGCTGTCAGCACCGTACTCCACCTCTGACGGCAAACAAGCACCCACTTGGATCAATAACCTTGGAAATGTCTCTGATTTTGCAGGCGGCGATAATGTCCATTGCTCCTTGGCGAGTCGTTGGGTGAACGTGGACTGGGAAAGAGGTGTCTTTGTTCGATTTATATAGATGGCGTGCTTGGCCGCGTCAGCCACCCCAGATATTGATCAGGGCGAAAGTTTGGCTTTGGCTTCGTCCGCGCTGTATTCCCGACGTCCGATGGTATGGTTATATGACCTTGATTCATGGCTTCTACGATGGTGGCTGGTCCAGACGTCATGAAGCGGGATGTCCCAGGCTGAAAAGATGAAATAAACCATGCTGGGCAATGAATCACGATGGTGATAGTAGCATTGCAAAAGGGTATCAATTCGAACTATAAAATAACGAAGACCGGTGCACTACAAGAGAGTAAGTATGTACGTATGAAGTTTAGTATGTGGAGGGTAGATGAGGTCCTCAGAGCATGCTAGTATATGTTGAGTGGGGGATCACTATTAGGGTATGGAATCAGTCCGCGCGGCCCTTCCCTGCGCCATTCGTATTACTCGGAGGGAACGCAAACGAGCCAGCAACCGGGCTCCATCCATCCTCCCTCCCCCTTTCCTCATTCCGAATCAGGCTGGCGATCGAGGCCGTGTGCCTGTGTCCGCGCGCCTTGTTTGCGACGCCCTTCTTCGCCTCCGGCGGCACGTCCTGCACCGTCGCAGGGAACGCCGTCGCCGCTGGCACAGGCGAGCGGTACGCGATGTCCACCTCCTCCTCGTCTGAGCTCGGCTCGCTCACTGCGTCGAACTCGCGCGCACTCAGCATGATCCCGCTGCGGTTCGAGTACCCGTTCGCGCCTGCCAATCGGGGGTCCTCCAGGTCGTACAGGTGGTATTTGTTCTGAGCGCCGCCGAGGTTGAGGTTGGGCGGCAGCGCGGTGGCTACTGGGCCCTTGAACTCGTCCGGCATGAAGATGTAGAAGAAGGCGGTGGCGAGGCAGGCACCACCGACGACGTCGATGAGGTAGTGGTGCGTGAGGTACATGGTGGCCCAGTAGAGCACCCCAGCATACGCCCAGATGTACCGAGTCGTTTGGGGGAAGAAGTGGGAGAGGAACAGTGCTTCGAGCGTTGCATTGCCGGCATGCAGTGAAGGGAAGGCGCCGAACACGAGTGGCGAATTGGTGAAGCCGGTGGTGTAGGTGTTCGAGTTGAAGATGGCGTCAATGCGGGCGAGGCCGCCTGGGGATCCCTTCATGCCGTAGTTTGCGGGTGTCAGGCCGTAGATGAGCTCGTACCAGGGTGCTGCGCATGGCAGAACAAGCTGGATGAGCACACCGACCAAATTCATGTATCCAAATGTTCTTGACCACAAATGAAGCGTCTCTTTCGTCCTAAACAGCCAAAGGAAGATGGCGATGACAGCTGGACAGGTGAAGTGCACAACTCCGTACGGTAGCCATGCCAGGATATCGAGGATCGGGTGTGTCCACCGGGTAAGGACGTCGGAAATGTTTGCACCGTACAATACGGACTCGAGGGTTGGAAGTAGTGATACATGGATAGTCGGCCTCCATGATGGGGGAATGAAACGCGATGAATACCAGCAGAGCACCCAGCTCAGCACCGGCATGGCGGGGAAGAAGAACTGACTTGTCAGTGGGATGAGGAGAGCGACTGCGTACAAAAACGGGATAGCGAGCTTCGTCGGGTATGCAGGTTCTGTCATCAACGTGAACCATAGGGTGGCGAGGGAGAAGTGGAAGAGGTAGACGCTATCCCAAAGGGTAAATCGGTGTGCTTGCACCCGTTGGATGGTGACTAGCGGCGACAGCTGCTTGTCTAGTCGACCCACACCGGCGATGGCGGCCAGAGCGACATTGTTGGCGGCGCGAACAACAAAGTTCCGCTGGTGTTGTAGGCTCGACATCGCGAATTCGCGTCGTGGTCGTCGTTGTTCGCGGTGAGGAGGCGTGCGAAAGTTGGACAAAATTATGGAATTCAATTCAATTTGAATGGGATCAAGGCTGATCTCAAAACCGCTTCAGAACAGAACCCTGCCACCGTCCACGCTAGAAAGCGGACGATGAGAGCTAAGATGATGAGACAACAGTTGAAGGGAAATTCTAGCGGAATATGACACGGAGGATTGATCAAAAGATGACATTACTCGTTGCTCGACTTCACCGCGGTCAGACACAGCCCAAGCTCTGCATCAAAAGAATAAAAGCAGTACCATAGCAGGCTCGCTCACAAAGGAGAATCCTGACTGAGTATACCCCGCAGCGCCGTCCCAAACCGCGATGGCTTGCGAATGTAGGTTCAATGTGTAGTGTGTAGAAGCTGGTGCGATACGTTATACTAAGTATCACGCATGCAATGGGGTTAAATATTTCTGTGTTTGTATCTCAAAGTGCGTGAAGATTCCTTTCATTTGGCCTCATTGCGCCTTCATACTAGGAGGATAGGCTCGCGACCAGCTAGTAGGTGAGAAGAGCACCTCCAGGAAGAGCGGAAATTGAGCATCAGATGTAGAATTGATGGCACAACCGAATCGAGCGAAATTCGTCCATAAGGAGCAGACTTTCTGGCAGGGTCTGGCTAGGTGAAGCTTGGGTGAAGCTGGGTGCCAGTTTGAGAAGAATATGCACATCTCAACCTTACTCTCAAATATGTGTGTAGGTTTACACAATTTTCGTTGTTTGCACTATATAGCATTTATTAATATGGCGCTTTGGGATAATAATTTCAATAGTCCATGTTGCAGCCCATTGTGGCTTTCGTGACGCTTATATACTGACCAATGAGTGCTCTGATAATCCCCGGTGACCATACGCGCAAGTTATTCCTATCATAGACAGAGAAATTAGCCTAGAACAGCTTTGACTGTATAGTACGCCACTTTTGTGAGTTTGAATCTATCAGCGCACCCAAAGTCACTGACCCAGCCTACTGCTTACCAAATTGGGTTTGTCAAGCATCCACAACGCCAATTATCATCTTCTTTATTTAGTTGAATGTCAGGCATTCAGGCTCAACATAGCAAAATTAGCCAAACTTACCGAAAAATTGGTGGGCAAGTTTTCCCTTTGACTGTACATATAGCAGCCTGGCAGATGTCCCCATTACAAAACGCCACCTCGCATGTGATAAGGCTTGAAGGTTGGCAGGCAAGGCTGGCGCAGTCGGCATTCCTGGTACATGAAAGGGCGTTCGCTTGTGCAAGAATTGCAAAGAAGGTGAGGGTGGATGTGGCGAGCTTCATTGTGGACAGTGCTTGGATAGAGGAACGAAGTGCTCTTACCCCCAGGGTATTTATACTACGACGTGATTGTGCCCGATCCCTTCAATTTGTTGCCTTGATGTGTTAGTATGGAGCTGATGTCCCGGTGGTAAGTTGCTCCACGTCCCACGAGAGAGGAGCAGCTAACCCATTCATACAATGTAGCGGTATCAATCAGTTGTACTAAATTCCACCGCTGACAAGCAGTAAACTGGCTCTCAGATGCTCGTTCTAGCTCTAGGTTCAAGTTTGTTACAGCCTCGGCCACAAGCGAGCGACAGCGCGCGACGAAGTGTGTCGCAAATAGACAGAAGTCTAGCGCGAACATCGCAACAAACGTCGTTCAAGGTCAGCAATGTGGTGAACCCTTGAATGCAGACGTGAGATGGCGTTGGATAGTACTAGGTTTGTCCGAGCTGCACCACCATTTGGGATGTGCCTTTGATGTGAGTCCATGTGGGCACCAACAGCGTGGGAATCATGTACAGAAGCGATGTCCGTCACTGACTCCTCAGAGCATCATACAAGGTCGCCTGTCATGTGTAATGAGGCGGTGCATCGTCAACGGAGGCACCTGTACATATTATATCTCTATCACTGGTCCGAAGAATGAAAGCTGAAGGGGACAGCACAGCACAAAAACGACCAGTTTTACTGTGAAAGGTTCGAAATCGAGAGATTTTAGAACCTGCTTCTGGAGACGCCTGGTCGGCTTAGAAGGCGTCAATCAGAGTGCTTGATCTCTTTCGTAGTGTAGCAAGTCGGATAGCACAAGCGCATGCGCGCTCAATATGCGTAGCGTGTCTAGCTTCACTACTCAGACGGTGATTGGGATGACGGGAGTTGCCGCCATCAAGCCGCCATCCCTCTTGTCCGTCCTAGCCAGAAGCTGAGCTGTTTGTGAAGGTCTTCTGACGAGAGTAAAACCGACCTCCTCGACTCACTTCAAACTGTATATCTTCCAGGAGTCATGGGTGTGTTCTGTTCTTAGCTGTCATTCGCGTAACTTTCTGCATCTTAACCCCATTGTTGACAGGAAATAGTTTAAAATGTGGCCCCTATGGGCAAGCATGCGTAGCTTTCACTCAACACCATATTGAACTCATGTAACATATATTCTGACACCACAGCGGTGAACACTTGGTACCACACCCAGCAAATCACGGTACCTTGCTAGCCAAATCCTCACACACATAAATCAGGCAGAGTGGATGACTAGGACATTCAGAATCACTACAATTCGAGTGAGTACATTAGAGGTGTACACATCAATAGGGAGCAATGATACAGAGCAAACAACTGATTGCATAATGCGAACAAAATCAGCAAGATAGGGAGAATGTAACAAACACTTAACAGAATATGGTAAACTAGAAACACGGAGAGACAACAAGTAGTAACAAATTACAACTTTGTTCGATTCAGAGTGGCAGACATATAGACAATCGAGCATTCAAAATTGCTTAGAGAGGATGAAGCACCGCACGGTCTTGGGGAGCTGAGTTCCCCACCAGGGGTTGGACCGAGTCCGGAGGAGGCACTGAATTTGACGCTGCTGCTGCCAGAGCCATCGGTATAGTCGGCATAATGACTGCGGAGTGTGTAATATCGATGGTTTGAACCGTTTCTGTGATCACAACTTCCTCCTGGACGTTGGGGTCAGTTTCGCCATCTGCATCCTGAGTTTCAGCTAAAGAAAAATACGGTGAGTTTACAAGGACTGCTTTGAGAATATGGGCACCTACGCTCAGGGGTGTATTCGGCAAACGTAGGTTCATTTTCTGCATCAAGAGTTTCAATGTCTGCTTCAATAGGGTGTTAAGGCAGCATTACCTTTGTTCGATCCTCCAAGACTTGAGGTACCATCATCCAGATGGCCGTTAAGCAAGACCGGGTCGTCGTTCTCATCCTCCTCTGCGGCATCGTTGTGATATCCTTCGTCGGCTTCCCCGAGATGTTCCGCAGAGGGAGCACCAGCTTTGGCGGGCGGGATCCTCTTTTTCATTAAGACTCCGTCGAACACCTCCTTGCCTTTGCTGGTAGGGGCAGAACCAGCGGGAAGAGGGTGCTTCCTCGGTCGTCCACGAGGTCGTTTGGCAGAAGTCTCTCCACCCGACACGGCACTTGTCGCTGCAGGTGTAACATCACTTTTCCTGGGTCTCCCTCTCCCACGTTTGGATGGATTGGGTTCCTCGTTGCCCTCAGCGTCAGATGTTGACCCGCCTGTCTTGGGTGGGGCGTAATCATCATCGTCGCCGGTCGGGATGCTCTTGCGAGGTCGTCCGCGTCCGCGCTTTACTGAGGGTCCGGCGGATGCACTCTCGGCACTCCCGGTAGAAGCCGCGGCGCTCACAGTCTGCTTATCGTCGCCGGTTGGGATGCTCTTGCGGGGTCGTCCGCGTCCGCGCTTTACTAAGGGCCCGGCAGATGCACTCTCAGCACCCCCAGCAGAAGCCGCGGCGCTCACAGTCTGCTTATCGTCACCGGTTGGGATGCTCTTGCGGGGTCGTCCGCGTCCGCGCTTTACTGAGGGCCCGACAGATGCACTCTCAGCACCCCCAGTAGAAGCCGCAGCGCTCACAGTCTGCTTATTCCGCGGGGTCCTGGTGCGCTCGGGCGTCGCTGCGCGCACCTTGACGCGCTTCACACCCTTGTATCGGGTGTTGTACCCGTCGGCGCCCTCCTCGTCCTCCTCTTCTGCCGCTTCAGCCTTTCGCTTCGCGGGGGAGGCGGTTCGTTGCACCTTTTCCCCGTTCTTGATACTTTCTTGCAGCGTTTGGGCTGCCTTATCCACTGGAAACAAAGGGTTGAGTATTTGTTCATGAGCACGGCAAGGACGTGTGCTTACAACCACGTTTTTCGACGTCGTTTAGAAAAACAATCATATCTTCTCTGCGCCTAACTTCGGAGTAATGGGCGCCAGTGCTTTGCATGAGCTGGGTGCAGACGGTGCGGAGACATTCCGCCTTCAACACCTCCCAGGGAAATTGAGACTTTGAGGACATGATAGACCGAAACTTTGGAAAAGTCAATAGGAGGATTATACAGTGAGCGTCCTGGACAGTACTTCGTGGTGTAAAGCCCGGTTTCAACGACCTTGAGCTTGCCTTGAGCGGATTGAAGCAAGATTGAAGGATTTGGGCAACAAGCCAAGATGTCACGGTCACATAATGCGTCACTGTCACTCATTGGCCTAAGCTCGTGCCTTGTTCGTATCCCATCTCCTCAGAATCCTTCAACCTCTTTGAATGACACATACACTATCATGATGAGGCCTTAATGCACGACGTTAACTGGATCTCCTATCCAGGGTATGTTGAAGTCGATACCGACTCTGGAGATCCATCATCCAAGATGCCTCTGTCGGGCCTGATGAAGGCTTTTCGAAGGACGACCACTTCAAAGAGCTCGTGTGGACTTCCGGACGAGCTCATAGAGCAAATTTTCTTGCACTGCTCTCGGCGCGATCTATTCAGCGTTGGAAGCACATGCTGGCGGCTATTTCAAATCACCAAAGGCATCATCTATCGTCATGTCGATCCTGTCAACAACAATCGCGCCATCGACCTCTTCCTGACGATCTGTTTGCGCAAAGAGCTTGGGCCGATGGTGCGCCAATGCGAGCTGTCGTTGGCGTTCAAGGAAAAGGCCCCCAGCTCGCCGCTAGCCGAGCCCTACTTTGACCGACGCGTCCAGCGTGTCGGGGCCAGAGCCAAATTCACCCATCGCGAGATCCTTCGTGACTTAGGGGCGCTTGCGGCTGCGGCTTTGGCCTACATGCAGAACCTTACACACCTGGAGCTGTTTTTTCCCAACAAGGAGGTGCAGGTAGATTATGTCACGCGATTGCAGCTCCAGCGTTGCCCCTTCCAGCTGGAGACATTCCACACGAATTTGCGCTTCGACATGGCCATGCTAGCATTTCTGCAGCGCCAGAAGGCACTCAAGGACTTGATGTTCTACACTTCGGCGCCACTCAGTGCTTTGGATATGGCTGCGATCACCCCAGATTGCATGCCCGCATTGTCATCGCTCGGATGGTCGAATCAAGTCCCCATGGACCTAGTCCTTGCGCTGGTGTCACACCGACCGATACACACCGTCAACGTGCACTTTAGTTCTCTTGTATCGGACGTCTCTGAGTTTCTAGACGTTGGCCCAGCCGCAGATCACATACGCACAGGCAATTTTACTTTCCGGAACGACCACCATCCCGATTGTAGCCAGCTTGAAGCCATATATGACCACCTTCCTCACTTGACCGGCCTCGGAATTGCCGTTGTCATACTCTCCCCTGTCAGTGTGATATATTCATTTCTTTTCTCTAGTGCTGACCTGTATCACTGTAGGACATTCTCCGAAATCTGAAAAGGGCCATCGGACAGTTTACGGAGCTAGAAAGACTATATATTCATGACGACACACATACAATCTCACCCTTGATGGACAATATCATGCTTCATACTAAGCAATTCTGGAAAGAATGCCCTCCCCTCAAGATAATAGGCTATTATGTTTGTACCCCTTTCGTCATGGCGAACAGAACGGCAAGTTTTTTCTGTCTCTGTGCGGTTCTTTTACCGTCGCTCACACCTTCTTAGGTCAACGAAAAAGGCAACTCTACTACAACACTACGTCCTGTCAAAACGACTGTCAAATTTCACACACATAAACGCGGACTATAATTCTATCGTATACCCCAAATTTCTACTTGACGTGGGAGACATTATCTTATTCTACATTTACTCGTATCAAAGGAACTCACAGGACAATTGACATGAATACCGTACACTAAAGCTAAATAAATCGAGTTCACGACAAACAAGCTGGCAACGCGTGGTGCAGACCGGTCCTGATTTCTTTCCTTCTCCAGGCGGCTTGGCCCTCTGTAATGCAACACCTTATGATGCTGACCTCGTGTGGACCATGCATGAGTTCTTCAAGTGGCGTTGTGGCACCACGTACCCTGGCCACTGGTATACGTGTTGCCCAAAACGGTGGCTCTGCTCAACTCCGACCGGTGTCTTGCCACCGACCTCCGCACACCTTCTCATTCTTTCAACAATGGTCCAAGGAGCCATATCTTTGAGCAAAGAACATTACGCTCTCATCTTCCAGACGGCGTGCGCCCGGAACCCTAACGACCCCACATGGCGTCGCGCGCTGCATCCACTTGTACTCGGCCAGGTCTGCCGCACATGGAGGTATTTCGCGTGGAACACCCCCGAGCTCTGGCAAACCCTCGACCTACGGCCGCGCAGGGAGGCGGACGATGTCGCGCAGTCGCAGCTCCTCGTGGAATGGCTTGACCGCTCGCGGTGGCGGCCCTTGGATATTATCTTCGAGATGCCTGAGGGTTCAGAGCCCGTAAAAGGCTCGCTGCGGAGGGGTCTACTCAAGTCGATGTGTCGCATGCTCCTCATGTACGCTCATCTGTGGCGCACGATCAGGTTCAAGCTGCCGATGTTCTGCTACGAATATATGTACAGGCAACAGATCCCAGCGCAAGTGCAAGAGCTTCGCAGAGATGGTGTGGAAGTGATTAAGCCGCAGTCATCAGCACTCACATTCTCCTCACTTGTCTCCGTCTCGTTGCAGTACTCCGACAGAAAACACATCTCAACAAGTATCCCAACTCCCGTTAGCTTTCAGGGTGCCTTCAATCTTCGGAGCCTTGCTTTTACTTGTGGCAGCTTGAACCAGAAGTTCTTTCAGAAGTATCCGACCCATTCTATCACCTCCTTGCTCCTAGACGAGATGCATCATATACATATCTGGAATCTCTTCAAAGAGATGTCAAATTTGCAGATTCTGAGAATGATGTATCCCATGCACTCGCCCGACATTCACCCACCTTCCATGAAACATCCTACGCGGATACAACACGACCCGCTGCAAAGTATTGGCGTTTCTTTTCGTCGGTTCAAGGATTTCTGTCTGTTTTTCGATGCTGTCGCATTCAGAAATCTTCAGACCATGTTCATTACTCTCTACGTTGGTCTGAACTGGGATGCAAGATGCAAGAAAAGCATCATATCATTTTGTGCTGCTTCTGCATGTGCGCTTACGAAGCTCAACATAAAGTGCCGCATTATGGCTGACAGACATCTGGTTCCGGTCCTCGAGGCGGTGCCGACCCTGACAGAGCTTTGTATACAGGATCGCACCATGGAGTTCCTCAGTGCCAGAGAAGCCGATATTCTGCAGACCGGTCTGGGATCTGAATTCTTTTGGAGATTCAATCCCCAGGTAGACAAGTCGTTTCTCCCAAGATTGCAAGTCCTCGCGTACAAAGGGACGCTTGCCGTTAATGCGATGGAGTGCATCAAGCCTTTGGTGATTCGAGCATTAAATAATACACCTGTTGTCCGAGAGTTGTCGAAAACCGTCGCCGGGATTGCCACTCTTACTTCAGGGATCATCTATGCCGATATGGACGGTGGGTTTTTCGTGCAAGATCGACTATGGGTGGAGATTACCGGTGTCCTAATGCAATGGAATCAACTGACACTGGCACACCTTGATGGAAGGACAAGCTGGGAGTTCATCGAAGAGGACGAAGAGAGGCACGAAGATGAGGAGGAGACTGAACATAAGTCAGAAGAGAACGAGGAAGAGGGGTGAGGAAGAGAGACGTGAAGAGGAGGGCAGTGAGGAAGACGTGAGTAAATAGGGAGAAGAAGAGGATAAGGGAAACAAGGATGAGGAACACGAAAATAAAGAGAGAGATGAGAATAAACATGACAAGCACAGAGAGCCAGACAACAATTTGACGCAGGGGAAAAAATGGAGGTTGATAAGGGGATCGTAAACATGAAACCTTACCAGGCGTCTCCTCTGTCTTCTACAAGCACCATGCGTTCTATCGATGACTAGCGAAAGGCGTAACATGTAGATTGAAAATTCCATGCATGACGTAAAACCCATAAAGATAGCATAAAAATAGAGGGAAATCGTTATTGGTTGACATACAAATAAGTACAATAATTTTGAAGTTAGTGTCTTGCAGCGATGGCTGACAATAAAACATCATAATCAGCTTTTGCATCTGGAACAAAAATCAATTGTAAGACAGTGCATCGGATTCACGATTTTGTTAGACATACTCTTGAGAACAGCTTGGACAAACGCACGCCCCAGCTCCGGTTCCTCAACTTGTAGCCTGCGGATGTTTTCATTGCGCAATTTCCAGACCACTGACGGATGCTCCGCAACGACCGTGGCATTCCTCGTGGAGTCGGACAGAGCCGTCACCTCGCCAGCTATAGTTCCCCCCACCATAGACTCTTCGAATTTCTGAGCCGCGCCTGAGAATTGGTATGTGGCGCGTAGCATGCCAGCTTCAACGAAGTACAGGCCATCAGATGGATCGCCGCTTCGCCAAAGGACGTGTCCTGCAGGTATTGAGAGGCGCTCGAGGTATTTCACCATAGGCTGGAAGACGACTGGATCCACATTCTCGGTCGAAGAGAACGCTTTGAGAATGGTGTTGAAGGGCTCGGAGTTCACATCAGGTGGGCTTTCGGGGTATAAGTCTGGAAAAAGATTGTTCATCATTAACGAGGTTGTTCAAGCATTAAGAATGCCACATACCAGCAGCAATAGTCCGGTCCCCAGCGTCCCGAATTTGCGAACGGCGAGGTGACCTTACGAAGGACCCTACAAGCTGACTGTATTCCAGGCCCGGCTCAAGACGTCCTGGAACAGCTGGATGGAGGTATTAGTTACAGAATCGAGCAGATACGGCGAATCCAACTGACCTAGCGACGTAACATGGCTTTCCGCCTTCTGTGACGCAAACCAAGCTCGTAGATAGGCATTCTCAGTCCCTGTACGCAACGGAGTGTAAGATCGGGGTTACAAGAATAGTCGGCAAAAAACGTACATTCCATGGCATCACTGAAGGTCTCGAACAATTCTACGCCCTTGGAACCCAAGACATCGACGCTTCCCAAGGCCTTTCCCACAAGGGAATCAACAGTGAAACCACAAAGCACGAGAGTCACTCGTTTTCCCGAGAGAAGGCGCTGGATCCGTACGAAAGCTTCAGCGGCTGACATATCGACTCCGGCGACAAGGGAGAAGTCAAGAACGAGGAATTGAATTGGATGTTCTTGCCAGTATGGGCCCTCCAAAAGGCTTCTGATAGTCTCTTCAACTGAGGTGATGGTACCAAAGAAGAGGAATCCTTTGGAAGACTTCAGCGCATCGCCATAGCCTCTAGTAATAATCCACGCTTACCCTGTAATCGGAGAATAGTCGTCTGTTTCGATACCTCGCGAATGTAGGCACGCTGAAGATTTGGTCTACGAACGGCCGACATCGCAACATCACCAGTATACATGGCACGTATACTGCGAAGTTGCGAGTTTTGGACCACAAAGAAGAAGCCTATTCAGCAGGTTAGATTTCCGAAGAAATATTCTTGACGGCTGATAGCTTTGTACTTACAGCAGACAATGATCCCAAAAAGAACTCCGATAACAAAGTCCCAAACAGTCATGCAGACCATTATACTGACGATCGTAATATATTCGGACCTAGAGAAATGTGTTAGTGTGATGAAAACGTAAATGATAGAAAACGTATACCAGGTGACTCGATGACGAGTGTCCCATAACGCTTCCTTCACAAGATCAATCCCCAGTACGAAGATTAAAGCACCAACGACCATGATAGCTGCAACGCAATTGATTAATGATGGATGACTTCGATATTCAATGACTTACGAATGAAAGCAATGGGCCCTGACCCAGCAAAGAGCAAAGCAGCAGTAAAGACAGCAAGCAAAAACCCGGAGATGCGATTGTCTCCTCCAACACGATAGAATCTGTGATGTGAGAATGAGTGTTGCACAAAATCATACATGGAAAAAGTACTGACAGTAGCGTATTTACATAAACAAGATAGTTCGGTCTGCGGAAAATGATTTTAGCCCGAGTTGAAACCAAATACCATCCGTTTCACGTACACAGTGCCGAAGAGGCCAGCGAGAAGGTTAGAATATCCATGGGCAACAAGTTCCTTGTTCGTGTCAACATCATTATTTAGAGATACAGCTAGGCACCGTCAGAATATGTAAAATGAGTTGAATGCGAGGGAGCATACCAAGTGCGGGAACATTCAAAGGTGGGTGTAAAATGTTGAAGAAGAGCCTAATGACGTTGTTAGTGCTCTGAAAATTGGAGACGGGAATGCCAGCCCTCACAATGCGAACTGGGTAGGCATTGTGGACCATAGAGGTCCAAATTTGACCAAGCCAAAATCTACGAAAGCGACGTCAGTGGAGCGGGCAATATTTAGAACGAATTGGACATACCAAGATAGCTGTAGAATTGGTACCACGGTTCATTCGACGATGACCCCATATCGAACACCCATCCTGAATGACGCAAGCTGTTGAGGTCCAATCCAGCTGCAAGTACAACAATATAGAAGATAACAGGAATAATGATAAAATCTGCAAGGAGAAAACGTGGTTTGGGAAGGATTGGTTAGTACGATGCCAGGCACAGCATCAAAAGATTGCCTGAACTCACAAAGCGGGAATATTAGCTGATGATGATATTTGTGAGTAACGACACGCAAGAGGATAGCCAATCCGAGAGGCAACGTCCATAGGATGAGATTATGCACGTTGAAGAACATGAATTCGAACGTCTTCCAAGTCATAGTAAAGTTCTCTTCCGAAATGCGCATGCTGACAGTCAATCTGTAAAAGAGCAAAGGGTCATGAGCAGCTGGATCAGGTACAAGAACGTCAAGAAGAGATTGAAGAATAGTATTGGCCGACAAGGACAGTCTTCGCGGGTGGAGCAAAACTTCGCAACGTACCCTGTCTGGATTAGGAACACGCCGACACCGCCAATGCATCTGTTAGAAGTATCATCAAGCAGGTGGGTCAATCAGGCGACCAACCCGGAGCAGCTGACTTCATGAGCCACATACCCGACGAGAATATGCCGTGGGAAGAAGCCAACAACAACACCTAATTTGAGCGCGCCGAGGAGCAAAAACGAGAGGCCTGTATATTTATATGAGTTCTAAGTTAAAAGCACCCGAACCGTAGGCAACGGCGGAGAACATGGTTCGCACCTGTGAGAATCGAGCTCAATGCATACGCAACAAGCGTAGTGGCGATGATGGCGAGTGGCTGATCATCCCCAATCTCAGCTGCGATGTCGGTCGCAAGGATGTGGAAGAATGGCTATATGGAAGAGTTTTTAGATTTGGGGAGGACGAGGCCCGAGAAGTCGGATACTCACGACAACTTCAATCATCATGCTCCCATTTGCCCCCGCAAATCCGGAGCCCCCAAGAGTATAAACAAGCTGTGAGATGACTGCCGTCACAAAGAACATCGATACTCCCATTGCGCCTAGGCCCGCGAAGACACCTGTTGCTGGGAATAGGATCATCCCGTCTGGTATAAAGATGAGCGTTCGTGATCAGTAAACGATAAGCGCATCAACAATCATTGTGCATATGATACAAGACATGGGATGGGGGCGAGAATACGGGAAACGAATTAAATTAAGCGCGCAGTGCAAATAAGGAAGATTAATATCCTGATATGGCACGACGGAAGGGAGCCGAACAAAAACGCAAGAAGGTTCACACTTCATGGGCTCATGAAAACCCCTCCCTGCGCCTGGCATTTAGGCTTTTGGACATCCTCAAATTGTACTAAAAGATCCGAGAAACACCAGGTGCAACAATTGAAGCAAAAACATGCGGAGCTTGCCCAGTAAAATGGAAGGACGTGCAAAGCCCGCCCCAGCCTATCTCTTCATCTCAGGCACGCGACCCGTCAAAGCGGTGTCAAATAATAGAAAGTAAAGAGACCGGACCAAAAATAGAATGAAAGTGAATGGGAAATGCACTCACAAGAAACACCATCCAAAATATTGAGCAAGCTGCCTAGAAGAACCGCCGGAATGGCTTTGACTGCCGTGGCAGCATGCTCAGGCGTCCTACGCAGCTCTGTGCGTAGTTTGTCCTCGAGCACCTTGAAATGGAGACGGGAACGTGGTTTTGTGCTGGAACCATGCAGGAATGACTGTGCGTTCCAGGCTTCCTCCTCGTCCCCAGGAAGTTCGATGCGACCATTACCCCCGCCATTGCTACCACTAACGCCTTTCTGACGAGCGAAGGAAAGAGAAGAGTGCGGCATTTCTGCTGTGGGTGTAGCATCATCTGCGCGTAGCGGAGAACGGCTCATCAGCAACGGCGTCCGCTCGTCCGCGGACGAACCTGATAGTGGACGTGTGGTGGAGGATGAAAGGGGCGTGGACGCCACAAGTGGTGAGGACAGCACTGTGGGGCTTTGCCAGTGTACACGGGCCTGGTCGGACAGAGGGAGGGGTTGCCCGAAGGGGCGCGGGGTGCTGATTGGCGTTGCAGTTGGTGTGTAATCCGCACCGGACACAGTAACCACAGGTCTTTCTGATGAGGAAGCTTCTTGACCCTCAGAGCGCGCCGATGAGGTGCTGGAAGACCGTGAGGAAGAGTTGCCCGATGAAGGAGGCCTTGCGAGCGAAAGACCCGACATCTTTGGCCTTTCGGCCGGGGTTTCGCTTGTGGTTGCCAGAGTCACTAGAGATGAGTCTAGAGCAGACTCGGATGAAGTTACGTCCCTCAGGAATGATGAGGTTAAGCTGCGGGATACAGGAGATGCTTGGTCGTGTTCTCGGTCAAGGCCTAAGCTCGAGGTAGAGTTGTTTTCGTTTTGCAGTGTAGCTGGAAAGATGAAGGCAGATGTCGATTGTCCTGTCGGGGTGGCCTCGCGTATGACCGGTATATGTGAAGATCTGTACGAGCCAGAGGGCAATGACGCCGAAGGAAAATCCATCGCTGAGAGCTCCACAGTCGCAGCGCGAATGGAATCGGGCGTGTGGGGATGAAGTAGGTCTGGATTATACGAGGCAGGCATCGTGTTCGATGTATTATATGATTTGGGTTGAAGGAGGCTGTAAGTAATAACAATATAGAGTTAGTAAATTCGAACGTGCGCGTGAGACTGGATTGCGAAACCAAGCGCCGAAAGAAGAGAACTGGTGCAGTCATCGTCTGACTATGGGAGAAGCAGGGTTGCTCGACATCGAATCAAAATCGGGTCATATGGCGTATTCTCTGGCTATGACCCTTCCCGCAGCGCGTAAAGGCACACAATAATGGTTGGAACAAATCAAACTCACCCCGCTCTGTGCAAAGATGGCGACTCCTTCGGCTGTCGACTCGATGAACCATCTGCTTGTCCCTCCGTGTCTGCAGTATCGTTGCTGTTCTCCTCGTCCTCTTCTACTATTCGTCGGAATGATACAGCGTCAGACGCGAACCCGGACAGACGCCGTTGCATGTAGCCCAGAAAGGAGGTGATTGAGTCGGAGGCGGTTGGTCCTGGATGAGAGGAGGGATCAAAGGACGCAGGTCCCTCGGCCATTATTGACGAAAGGGCAGATAAGGATGTGAATATGCTCCAAAGTTGTTTCCGCTTCCAAATTTCTGACGGAATGATAAGCACTGGATAAGAATGAAAGCGCCGAGCTTCGCTAAGTGCCCTGGAAATGGGCACCGACAACTTTCCGGGTGAAACAGTAGCTTGTCCTGGAATCCAGCGTTTTGAGAGAGTCGTAAGGCAGGGTACTGGCGACCTTGAGTAATAGGGCCCGCGCTCAATGCTGGAGGTGGCAATGGTGGTCATACTCGCGGTGTCAATTGGGAGCTGTAAATACAAGTAAATAAACCAGAAAAAGGCCGAATGGACTGAGGACTCGGAAGAGGAGAATATTCAACTGCGCCTTCTATCCTTTATACGCATTCGGACTGATTATATATTTTTGTGTACATGAGATTTGAGCTAGTGGCAAGGACGGTCGTTCAGTCCGTCAAGACAACCGTAATTGCAGTGCAGATCATGTTATAGGAACTGTGTTATTCAGGCTATTTCAAGTCCGCAATGCCGCAAACTTCTACATGATTTCTGTCTATATAATTTTGGTATTTTTATTGCTGAAAGCTTCGGCAAATTGAAGCTTGGAGAGGTAGCGGGATGCCCTCAGCCGTTCATACTTTGTACACAAGGTCGAATTCATTGAACAGTGACTCTTTGAGTATCATTGATCCATACCAATAGTCGTCGTCTATCTCATCCATGAGGCAAGTATGTAACAGGGCGCACAGTATAACCAGCTGGCTTATAGAGGAGCTGGGAGCGCTTGGCAAAATAGGCGCCCATCACCGGCTTGGCCAAACGTAGAGCTTTGGCAACATCTCTCCCCAGGGAGTGAGCATAAAGAAATGGGGTGCCTGGGTGTTTAAAAGGTATTGATATTTAAGCTGAGCGGGACAGAGCCACGAGCAGACCATTGAATATTTAAGGCGGAGATTCAATATATTGATCTCCGCCAATCCAATTCGTTATTGCACATGTCTCCTGGACGCGCTCACATACCGAATCTACACCATGTCTAACACCATCGCCCTGTACGAATTCCACACATATATGATGCGTATACTCTGACCCGAAGCGCCTAGATACCCCCTGTCCAACTTTACCTTCAGGCAAGCCGAATTCGAGGGACATTTCGCGGGAGATTACAAGTCCTAACTGCTTTACCAGCACGAAGGAAGCCCAACCAGAGGAAGACCCAAGCGTGTCTGCGCGCCTGCAGCGCCTTCAAAACAACTATGAGGACTTTGGGATGCGACGCACTGTGGAAGGGATCCTTGTTGTGCACGACCATGGGCACCCGCATATTCTGATGCTCCAAATCGCCAACGCGTTTTTCAAGTTGTGAGTGCCCCTTTTTTATCCTGTTTCGCATTTACATAGGAGAGATACGCTACCGACGCGAAGGTAGGCGAACTCGTTGATTTTGTACGAATCTACGCGAGCGAGATGTTCGAAGACTGCCCAGGGGTAATGTATCGAGTTGCTGCTTCACTTTCTTACGCCGCTTGTAACGATCCTCTACACTTTTGGGTTCTATTGTTTGCCTTCCAGCGACGGTTTCTATTTTCGACTACACCTTTTTTCTTGCCACAAGCCATGGTGGATAGTAACCAGTGACCATGTCTACTAACCCATTTTTACTCTCAGACCAGGCGACTACCTTAAACCAGGTGAAGACGAGATTGATGGCCTCAAACGAAGACTAGACGAACGTCTCGCGCCTCCTCCTGGGTCTCAGTTTGACCAGGCAGCACATGGCGTCAACAATGACTGGGAAATCGGTGACTGCCTCGCGCAGTGGTGGAGGCCAAATTTCGAGACGTTTATGGTGCGTACTCCTCGTTTTATCCATTGTTTCATTGTTATTCTGTTTGTTCCTCTGTGCGCTTCTTCCCTCGTGCGTTCGGTCTGTTGGTGTATGAGTGTGTTGCTGGTCGCGGGCGCTTTGCTATTCTTCCACTAGCGTGTCGCTATTAGCATTAATCTTCGCACCCACGTTTCGTGTAAACACTCGTTCCCATCTTCGCAATGCATCCCGCGTTCTTCCATTTGTTACTTCAGGACATGACGTCAGTCAGCGAACGTTCCTTCCTGCAGGCACTCTGCACACTTTCATTTTTAAATTCGTATGACAACCTACTCACTTCGATGTTTCTCGCACGCATATAGTACCCCTTTGTCCCAGCGCATATTACCAAACCCAAGGAATGCAAGAAGCTGTTTGTCGTTCAGATGCCTGAAAAGAGTCAGTCGTCTTCGCCCTGCCCATTTACTCTTTCTTTCTTTACTTCCTTGCTAACCAGTGCATAACGTCATTCAGAGGTCCTAGCCGTACCCAAAAACATGAAACTCTTGGCCATACCGCTATTTGAGCTCTACGATAATGCCGCGCGATATGGGCCGCAGCTATCGGCCATCCCACACCTACTCTCGAGGTCAGTTCAATTTAGTAGTTCGAGAACCGATTCGTTATTCGATATTAATCGAGGTCTTATGGTCCATTCTCGGCAGGTACAACTTTATTTATCAATAAACTCTCGTCCGTCTTCTTTGCTGCCCCTCGAGCAGCCAAATTAACACCGGTACCGGCATCTTCAAGCATCACCTCCCACCTTTCAATTTATATAGGCATGGGCCCGCACTCGCTTTGCATATGAGTGTGACTATGTGCGCAGTTCTGGCGCAAAGTTTGCCCGGTTCGGGGAACGGTCGCCTCCTCACGCCTTGCATCTTAGTGGCTAGCAGTCGCTAGTCACTCCTGAACAACTCCTGAATTCCATACTTCGGCCTTGTCTGATTCTAAATTCTCCTCATGCTACATGTTTTCAGTGGACTCCAATCCAGTTCAAGTCCCATTTGCTGTCTTAGCTCTCCGTGTCGTAGATAACCTTCAATAATATTCTGCATTTCTTCCACCGTCTTGACGAACAGGCTGACTGATGAGCCTGAGCTATATGGGGCGCGCCGACCTGAAGCAATTGCTAGGACACTGCCCCAACTTTGCCTGGATGGTTGTGCCGTTCACCCAAAGCATCTTGTAAAAAAAATGTGCCTGGCTAAATACTGTGGGGACGATGATGAGCTGACGTTTTTGGATATCAACGTCATGCCGAACCTGTGCCGAACTGATCGCAATCTGCATAGCTTGCCAAGTTTGGCGGCGCACACTCAAGTGCCCACATGTATAAACCACAAGTGCAACAGGTAATTGTCAACTAAAACAATACAAGCTTGTAAGTATTGCTGCAGATAGTCTGTAAGATGTCCGTGAAGTGTCCGTAATACACTAAGCAAAGTCCTTGGCTCCATTGTGAAGAACGACCGTCAATCAATGGGGAGTCTCAATATCACACTCAAACGATTTGGAAAGGCTGGCTGAGATCTCCAGAGTCTCCAAACACTGTGTGCGTGTGTGTTAGCATATCAGCATATTAAATCCGAAATTCAAGCGATTTAAACAGCGTACAGGTGATCGTGTGCGTGCCTTTGGTGACATTGAGAGGCACGGTGATGATGACATGCCCAGTGTGCAAGTCGAAACCAGTAATCAAGGGCTGGTCAACTACAGTTGAAACGTCAGCAGTGAACCATCCGTATTCTTCAAGAAGTTAGTTGTACATCCTAATGGGCTCAACGTGACCGTTCCCATGTTTGTAATGTTGACAGGCGCGTTGGAAATATTCCTTTAGCAATTTTGGTGTCATATTGGGGCCCAAGAACGAGGGCTGTGACGAACCATAAAACGACTTCCTGCTGGCCTGCCGTCCATATAGACGACGAGGTGGGCTGGATAATCCTGGGGACAAAGACTTCCAGCTTGGTGATACCATCGGGCAGAGGCTTCGCGTACGCCTGGAAAGCGACGGCAAGGCTGAGCAGAGCAGAAGTGATGAAGAGCTTCATAATTGCACGAAATTTGGTTGATGAGCTCAGGGTATAGCTGTGGAAGGAAAGGGAAGAACAAAAGGCCCGATGAGCATTCAGAGTTACATGTAGTCCCTCTTTATACCTCTAGCTACTTTTCGGTGAGCATATATTTCGGCCAGGACGTCGACATATCCCAGCATTGAGTTTGATAGCGATAGTGAGTTCCCAAGATCTACCTCGAATATAAACGACTTCACTGGCTAGCTGAGGTCTCTACATTGTGATTAAAATAGGATGGTCTTGTGATAGCATATTGTCTGGCGATTCTTCACCGTGATGGGATAAATTGGTGACCGAGAGGAACTTGTAGTGGAATGTAGAACGCTCTTGAGATGCATTGAAGCCTGAACAGGAACCTGGAATGCTCTTTTTTTTTGACAATTCATGTTAGTGCCATTGAACTTCGAATCCCAAGTTCTTCTTTGTCAAAGTGGGCATACAATCAATCAAACTCAAGCGCACTACATACTACAGACTTTTTATCGGAATTGTCTCAACTTTATGGGCGTACCCACTACCACTCGATATATTCTTTGACCCGTGTACTCTCGCTGGGTGCCTAATTTTACTTATCTAAAAGACGTAGATTTGTTACACTGTGTGGGATACCATTGTGGAAATTCTTCTGTATAGAAGACTTCGTGCCACTGATAAATGATATCCGATATGACCATTTTTATCCTGGAGAACAATAGAAACCGGGCTCAAAGTCGGCAACACTTTTAATGTTGGCATCAGAGTACTTGGATGTATAGACATTGGACTGTTGATTATATGAGTATGTACACATGAGCATATGCTGCAAAGATTGTCCCATGAAGATCGTTTCCTCACACCCTGGACCCTGTTCATCAAGTCAAAAACCGAATTTTCCTCTCTCTGAATTCTTTCTGTGCAATGTTTTTTCTGTGGAATCCAATCCGGACCAGCCCAAGTACTGGCATTTTCTCTCTCAGCTCTCTGTGTAGTAAATTGCTTTTGATGATATTTTGCTATTCTCATACTCAACCATGAATTGATTCACAAACCTGAGCCATATACTTAAAAGGGCCGACCTGAAGTTGTCTTTTGCCCCGACATTGCTCGTATGATGGCATCTGTTGTACTTAGTCTTTTTGTGGATTAGATGCCACTTATTCACCAAATATAATCGTCGCTCTGGCGCCCACAAGTGTTGTGATGAGGACTGAGACCCCCACCGCTATTTGCCGTCATGCTTAGTCTGTAGTTCACAGTTCGTCAAATATCATTGCGACAGGGTTGGCACTTCCGTACCAGAACCACGAGTGAACTTTTGTCGAATCTCGAGGTGAGCATGGCTCAAAGTTGGGTCCTTGTGTTTTGTACCCTAATTCTTCTCATCTTAGTAATTATCCCGGTGGGTAATATATATATCCAGTCATCTGTAACAATGTGCGCATCGCACCGCAAGATAATTTTGAGCACTTCAACAGGACTGTCTCTTGAGCGCTTAATTCACAATGATCACGGCATAGCTTAAGTTCCGTCTCAAATGTATACGAGAGCTCCACAGCATCATCCGTGCCGGCATTGAATATGTAGCACGAACACTCACGATTTGCCAACGGCTTTGTCAAATCGCCCTTTCTGGGCATCTCTCCACAGCTTCTCTGTCATTTGATGTAGAACAGATAGCAAAACGCCGGGAACAAACATCACAGACATCCCAAACAGGCCCAACGTGGGAAAGTCTTGTGTGTAAATCTGGAACAGAGAGTTCAAAGAACCTATCTGTATTGGCGACAGTCATCATGGAAGCTGCTTCGCTCTCATGCTCAAGAACATTTAAGAACGAAGATGTAGGAGTATCATTCAGTCGACCTTGCCTTAGGCACAGAGCCAGACTTCTGTCTTCACTCGCTTTCTACTCACCATGGGTAAATCCTCGCAGCTAGACTTGCAATTCGCCAAAGCAATGCGGGACCATCCCTACGGCGTCGCCATGTATCGCCCACCCAGGTCGACAGTCCTACGGCTTGGGACCGTCGGCTACTTCGACGACTTCGGTGCATGGAATATCATCGTCGATTTGACAAATGCAAAGGATCTGGCTTCCAAGGGCCTTGGCCCCATGAACGCCGCTGAAATAGAGGCCGCGCCGGTGGACAACGCAATAAAGTGGGGGCCTATATTGTCGACGAGCACCCAGTCGTCGAAAGTCAGCTTTTCAGGTGGGGTGTAAGTACAAGTAAAAGTACTCTAAAAATAGCACTCTAATCTAACTGTCTATCTCCCGGCTTGATATCTGCGATAGTGCGCCAGCGCCTGGTATCCCAGTGAACGCTTCAGCAGTATATTCCTATTCTAATAGCGGCGACACGGGAGCGATTCTCCTGACCAGTCCCCCCGTTCGGCACGAGCGCTTCTACCACACCTCGCCCTTCAAGGAATGGATGAAAAACAACGCCATGAAGATCCTGAAGAAGTATCCCGACGAAATGAAGCAACACGGGGTGTGGATTATCACATCCACCCATACGACTGACAAGTGTTCCATCCTCATGTGGCGCGAGCAACAGAAGAAGTTCAATGTCGGATTTTCTGCTGACGTTTCGGGCGCCGGTTCGATTAAGCCGGATCTGGAGTGGTATGGCGCAAATACTGATGAAGGGTGGGGAGAGTACACAGCCGATGTAAGTAGCTTCTCATTGGGTGAAGGCAAATCGCTGATTAAGCTCCAAATATTTTGGCAGGGCGAGGATCGTCCAGTAGTTTTTTTTGGAGGGCTGAGGTTCACAACTAATAGCTGGTACAATCCTAAGAAGGTTGGTGTGCAATGCAACTTTTGACTCTTGTCTCTGCACTCCTAGCTTACTTGCTGTCGATGCATTTGACAGGGAGTGAATCTGATGAACGGTTTCGCAGCAATGTCATTCAGGATGGGCTACGATCCAGATGCGGTCATCAAAGAGAGGATTGCCTCAATGACTGACCCGGACGACGAAGATCAGGAGATCCGATTTGACGCTGAAGAGAACACCTGGAATATTAATTGACGACAGGATCCCACGATGAAAGACTCCAGCCAGATCCGATATTTCAGATTGTACATTACATGTATCCATGCCTACGACGCTAAATAGCAAAACGAGTCAAATGTTAAATCAGGAACCAGCATTATCCTCATCTTCAGAAAGTAAAACATCTTGTCGTCGAAGTTCTCGAAAGACTTGTTGATATCGCAAAGACCACCAACCGCGTTCTTCTCTTTCGTCGCCCTCAAAGACACTATCTCCACCACTGTACATGTCAGGAAATGTACCTGAGGGGCTCCTAGGAAGGGGCAAACCAGAGCCGACTAGGGAAGAGATTGCCAGTTGCGTGTCAACAGTGTGATCGGAAAGTCCTTCGAGGCGCGAGAGCTCTGGGAAGGTCAGCTTACGCAGTGTTGACCAAGAGCATTGTCGGAAAGCATCCAGCCATGTCGCAAAGAAGGAATCGTCGTTGTCCAACCGTAGATCAGTGAGTGATTTTTTGCATGCTGGGGAGATGATAAAATCAACAGTCCGTAAGCTCGAGGGTCCAAAGTCGATACAATCGGCCAGATGCTCGAATTTGGGATCAACGATCATCGTTTCCAATGAAACGAGAGTATCTGGGTATCCAGAATCTTGTTAAGCTCAGGCGTATCAGTGCGAGTAAGAGATATAATCACCTCCTGACTTTTGCACCTCCAAACGAGCAATTGAGAGAGGTCGAAAGACACCTATATCATCATAGATAATCCACTGGGGCTCAGCTCTCGAGGTTCGTAAAGGTTGCGCCAGAAGGACAAGATCGTTGAAGACAAAAGCATGAACAGAGAGCGTAGGATCCCTTACAGGTGGCGGAGCTTGAGATTGAAATGCACTACCAGAGACGTCTGCATTCTGGCTGGGAGCTGGGTTAGGGGACTTCAGACGAGACTGCCTTCGCAACCGAGAAAACCAAGAAGAAGCTTCCTTAGCCGGAGTCGATTCAGAAGCGCCTTGTGAACAAGGTACTTGACCCAAAGATGCCGACTGCTCCGAGTGATACTTTTCGAAGATCTTGCTCGAGGAGGTACTCATGGTACCTAAGAGCCTTGAGCCTCTGTCGGACCGACTGCCTGTTCCTGTGCGTGTTCGCGGACTGGAATTGACTGAAGATGGAGAGTCGCCAGAAACAACGAGTTCCAGAGGACCAGAGTGCAGAAGACGGCGCTGTCTTGTAGCAAGCGTAGAGGAGAAAGGTAGACCTTGTATCCTTGACGAAAAGGCTTTTAGTAGGTTGAATTCATCTTCTCGCACTTTTACCTCGGTCATAACACGAATGACCATATCAGTCGACCGGGAGAGCGAGAATGTCGAGAGATAATCTTGGTGAGATTTCGGCGTCAAGTCGAGCATTCTCTGTAAGGAAACCTTAGTTAACGCACCGCCATGAGATATAAAACTTACTGCGAAGAGGTCCTGATATGCAGCTAGTCGGTTGACTGGAAGCATCAGGAACCTATCCAACGTCCATCCCTCACATTCCCTCGAGCGATGTTGAAGTGCCACGAACTCCCCAAGATCAGTATCATGCGCGTCTACTAGCGTCGTGATCTCCGTTGACACATCTGCCAATCTTACGAGATATGGCTGGTACACTTCGACTTTCAGGACGAAACATCGAAGAGTCTCTGATACACGGTCGGTCGCAGGAGACATGGTATCTCGCGCTGAACAGAGAGACTCGTATATCAATTCATGGAGTTTCACGATGTCATCGAACCAGTCGAATAATTTGGCAATATTCGGAGGGATTCCAGCGATCCAAGTTCTGCTATCTTGCACACGCAGAGGGAGAATGAACATCCGCATGCAGATGTGGAAAAGTCGCAAAAGCTCTTCTTCACTCTCGAATATTTCCTGGATAACGCCCTCTCTCGTTTTTGGAGCATCTTTATGAAGCTGACCATTAGATTGAGATGTCAATTGGTGGGGCATTTCGTGCGGTTGGGCCTCGGAGCGAGCATCGAAGCTCGAGGTGGTGCTCAAAGTGGGGGATATTACACTGAGACGAGGGGCATTTCGACGGCTATGAGGCTGTCGCACCGCCGTCAGAAGGGCACTTATATTTTGCTGAAAAGGTGCTTACCTCAGTCCTGTATCTCTCCTTCTCTTTATATCTCACACTCCTGAATATGCTTTCCGTATCAATACTCAGTTTGTCGCTCTCGCCATCCTGCCACCTCGTCTGATTTAAGGAGGACATCTCGCTCTCAGCCTGCGATAGCTGCTGCTCGTCTTCAGTTGACGCCCTCATATCATCAGACAGAGAAGGAGGGAGCCCAAAAGCGGATCTTTCCCGAGCAGCGGCAGACCGATATCCATAGGCAATGGCAGATGCATCCAAATGCCCCTGTCGACTACTTTCATACTGTCTCTCGCAGTATCTTTCTTGTTGTCGAATCTTTGACGAAGATGCCTTAGGCGTGCCTTCGAACTCTGCAGTCGGATTCGGACTTTTCAAGCGCTCACGCTTCGAAGATTTGGTGTTAGGACTGGACCGACGAGTCGAAGCTTGGGTCGGGGTGCGCGCCACTTCGGCGAGGTTGGAGAGAGAATTCCTGCTCTTGATGAGGTCACGCAAGTTTTCAGGGAAGATACGCGTAGTGCGGGGCGATGGGGGCTTCGGGGAGCGCTGCATGGATCTGGAACGTGACACAATGGGTACAGCGCCATCCTCGCTACCGCTTGATTCCGCAAAGGAGAACCTGGCTTCACAGCTCGCGCTGCGGCGCCTGTCCCCTCCTACCCTTCGACGACGTACCGAGTACCCTTCACGTTCGGACTCGGTCTCGTAGTCTGTGGATTCTGCTTTCGTTGAAAGTGTGGGTGAACGACCTTGCGCGGATTGACGTATATTAGACGAGGACCGTTGGTTGAGGTCGGCACAATAATTTGTGTCGCAATGTCGATTGGGCTGGGAAAAGTTGAAGTCATCCGAATAAGATGAGCCCACAGACTCGGACAAGGGCAACGAAAACCTCAGTGTCTTCTCCTGCGACATGCGCCGCTCCTCCTTTCGGGTTGGAGTTCGTTGCACTGGGACTGGAATCGCCGAAGGCAACGTTAGTCCCAGACCAATGGATGTATGTTCCTTCCCCCACTTGCGCCGAGGTGTCGGCTGGTTCACAACAGGAAGACTCCTCTTAGATTCTACATCGCTCACAGAACTTCCACTCGATGGTGGCACGTCGGCGTTGGCTACAGTTAGCTTACGGCGATTTCGTAAGTTTGCTTCATAAAAGTGCTCCAAGTCCGAGTCGTCCAAATGGATGATTTCTGGCTTCGTTCGTGGTCGAGGGATATTTGTATCGACATTCTTCCTACTACGAGTTTGGATAGTGGGCGTTTTAGATTGAAAGTCATCATCCGCAAGCTCTCTAGCTTCCTGAGGGTTGTCAAAAACGGGTGAATATGGTATTGCTTGAGGCTTACTTTAGACGGCTTGTTGTTATTGAAAGGCGACTTGAGCGTCCCCGAGCACTTCCGGCTGAGAAGGCTCCGCAACGACGACTTTTGTGGCACCAAGGGTGATTGCAACTTGGGTGTGTGTGTAGGTGTAGGCACAGGCGATCTCATAGCAGATTTCAGCGTAGGTTTCGGAGTGCTTTGTAGATACGACGAGCTGGCTACAGCAGGTTTGGCGCCGGTCCTGGAGACTTTTTGACGAGCGTCTGTCTCTGTTGATTGGGGATATGGTGGAGTCCATGCAGGTGTAAGAGTCATCCTGTCCACTGTTTCCCGAAGAGAAGGCAGCAGCTGCGTCTCCACATCAGGGAATCCCGTTCGTGGTGTACGAGACTTGGGCCTCAAGTGTTGCTCGACAGAGCTGGCTGAAGAGTCGGAACTCAGCACGGCGGGATGGTTTCTTGAGACCCTTCGGGTTTTGCGAGTATCTTGCCGGTCACTGACTTGGTCCCCATTCCAATTGTCACCACGTATGATTGGACTTTGCGCCGCAACACTTGCATAGTACGATGGAGGAAGAAATGATCGAGGCGTAGCAGTCTGCGGGGCTGGGGAACGGGTTTTTTTCTGCGCGTTCGAGGATCTTCCCTGATACATTTTCAGAGGTGGCGTTGAGTGAAGTCAGCTGTTACTGTAAAAGCGGTTCCCAGCTCGTCAATTGAACAAACCCGTAAATGGGAATCGCTAATTACGCCGAGCTCGGCATATGTCACGTCTGCGCCGCCTCTTGACACGTCTCTATTAGTTAGAATCGGTCTGCGTTTCAAACCAGTATACAGCATCGTATTGATAGAGGGTAAATGACTCTGGCAATACTTCCCTTGTGTGAAGGAACTTTCTACCATCTTTGGCTGTTTAGGCGCCGATCTAATGTAATCGGAGTTTGCCGAAGAACCTTGCCGATGGATAGATGACCAGCTCGCAGACATCTAATATTTTCTAGCAAGGTATTGTACGAGAAAATCAATTGAAAAAGGGTAGAGTGCCTTTATTTTGGACCCTTCCATGTAACCACCGTTCTGGTTTTTTCGGCATTCCGGCGCTGGTCTTCTACTTCTAGCCAGAGTACCCGAATCAAACTTACAAAATGACACGTCTTAAGTATGGCTACCATATCCTTGCATTGACCAGCATAGCGCCTAGGCCCCACAATATTTGATACCATGGAGCACTCAAAGCGCTGTTCACTTTCATTCTTCTTGCCAAAAATTACAACATCGTTGATAAGCAGCTCGAACTCTTTGAAAAAGACTTCAAGAGTACTATCCCACGTTTTGCGAATAAATGTCCGTCTTGCACTTGACAGTGGGGACCCAACGAGGGTCATATGAGATCAAGCTAGTATGCTAATGAGTGGAGACGGCTCCGATAAACGTCAGGGTGGGGAATGAGTCATGAGGGCCCCTTCAATTACCCCAGGCCCACTAACGAGATTCAAGGCATAACAAGATCTTCAAAAACATGATTAGCCGGCGTTTAAAAATATTACAGTGCCAATGGAGTAACAGGAAAGCCAGGAACTTCTTTTTGGTAGTATTCCTAAGACAATACATTCAGAGAATGCCACATACCTTAGGTATTTGTGGAAGGCTTCCGGATATCACAACGCCGAAAATCTCGATGAGAATTCCGGTAAGAAAGGTGGTCAGGCTCCTTCAGAATGTCAGGGCTTTTTTTTGCCACCGATGACCGCGTTAAGGTGTGTCAAGGGTCACGCTCACGCTTATTGGTAGATTTACCATTATCCGCAGTCTTTTTAACAACTAATTATTCATGTACGTATCATCGTGCAATTTCGACTATTTACCTGCCCACCTCGGTGGAGTGGAACATGGCGTTGTAAATTTGGGACTACGTGAATATCAGAAAATGTTCATTGCCGATCCCTATTATGGTGACAAAAGCATTCCGAGAGTCCTCCACATTCCACATTCCACAACCTCCTCTCGACCACTAATTCATCCCATCACGGT
Source organism: Psilocybe cf. subviscida (assembly GCA_013368295.1). Lineage (NCBI taxonomy): Eukaryota > Fungi > Basidiomycota > Agaricomycetes > Agaricales > Agrocybaceae > Psilocybe > Psilocybe cf. subviscida. Next base: position 1,747,904 of record JAACJJ010000029.1, on the reverse strand, counting down.
GAAGAATCGCCTTGCGATAGGCTATTTTAAGCCAAAGAAGACCACTCTTTGTATTTCAGTCGCATTATGGAGGCCGCCCATGTCACGTCCCGTTTCGAATGCAATCTTGGGAATGACAATATTACTATCACATACAATGTTGATATACGTCGATGTCCAGTCCGACGCTCCCCGAGCAATTGCTGAAGGTATAAAGAGGAGCTGCATGCAGCTCTGAGTGATTATCAGAATATTTGTTCTCTTCTGCTCAACTAGCATTTCACGTTCCTCATCGACGAATCCAACTGCCTCTGAAATCATGAAATTCTTCATCACCTCTGCTCTACTCAGCCTTGCCGTCGCTTTCCAGGCGTACGCGAAGCCCATGCCCGCTGGTATCACCCCGCTGGACGTCTTCGTGCCTACGATCATCCAGCCCAACTCGGCGTCTGTGTGGACGGCCGGCCAGCAGGAAGTCGTTGTCTGGTTTGTTGTGTCAGCCTTCTTACCTACAATAAATTGCTAAAACAGATCCTAGGGATACCTCTAACGCGCCTGCCAGCATTTCCAACGGTGCAGCTGTCACGTTGAGTGGATTAGGATGTATGGCCGGCTTCTTGCAAAGAGCATATGAAAGTGCAATGCTAACACGCCTCGCCGTTAGCTGCCCAGCCCCTAGCCTCTGGGTTCGACTTGCGCGCCGGGCAAGTCATCGTCACTGTGCCCGCCAACGTTACCAAAGGGACGCACACCATCACCTGTAAGCCCTTTGAGCTGCTTTGCGTCGGAATTAGGATGCTGACCAACATATGCAGTGTTCGGAGACTCTGGAGATGTCAGCCAGGCTTTCCAGATTGTTTGAAGAAAGCCATCAAGCGTTTCTCATCTACGGACACTCTTTACGACACGGTTATGGACATTAGCGCTTCACGGACACCTGACGGGCACTTTATGGGCTTTCTGTACCAGCACTTACCATGTTGTTACAGCCTTGCATTGTTTGAGTGGACAATCACACTTTTGGTTTGTACATGTGGGCGCTTGTGTGCGCCGAACATCCCTGTTTCCGGATGTCTGTCTCATTTTCATCTGCTGAGCTTGAGGGTCCTACAATTGTGAGAAATTGCAACAAGGCTGCTTGCGGGCATCGATCGATATCAAACGCCGGAGTTGCAATATCTATTGATCAGGTCAAGCCACTCATCATGGCCATGGTCGGCCACAGGCTAATGAAATCATTATTTCAATTATACAGAAATCAGACAGAAATTTCTAGATTCAAAATCGGTAGCTCAATGTGTGCAATCATACTATTACAAAGGCATGCTGACACTGAATCGCCAAGCCTGATGACAAGGATCAGGGAATCAGCACAGCCAGGATCAAGAGATCCTCAGGCAGGCCAACTCAACGCATACCCTACATCATCCAATCTGGCGGCTGAAGACTCGTCTATACATATCCTGCTTCTTGTAACATACAGGCACTTCGACGAATATTCGCAGACCAACGGATTAGTTAACGAGATGCGATCACAAGTTCATAGTACAAAAGGCCCCTGGGCCCCAGTCGTAAGCTAACGCGCGCCCCATCGGGATTCCGGTCTCGTTGTGTGCTCAAAATTAATTGTTTACGTGATATTTCGTGTTGTCCCGCTTACCTACAAATAGCATGGGGCTATCACTACCACAGATGGCCATCAATTGATTTATCCGTTTTTGGTCGTGCCACCCACAGTGATCGAGGGAACAATAGGGCCTTATGATGTGGTTCGTCCTATAAATACAGACTGTGTGGGTCTTCACTCTACATCACCAACCCGAACCATATACGCATCATGCCTACCAACGCAGCATCCACGGTCCCAGTTGTCAACACCAATCTTCCAAGTTCCAACATCAGATGTCAGGAAGCCCGCCTCGTACGACTTCATTGAATCAATTCTGCGAGCATAATATACTGACCAGGCTCCCGTCGCACATATCTCCTGTCGATACACACTCCAAACTACGCCCCGTAGACCACTCACACACGAAGCGGAGCTAATGGTTGCCCCTGTTATGGAGAGCCCAAAAACCCCCCATAAACAGTCGATCAAGAAGCCATTGGCGTACAAATCCACTAGCAAAGAAATAACACCCCAGGATATACGGTACCAGGTCGCCTACCCATCGAAGAGGTTGCGCAAAAAGTCGACGGCGGCCCCCACAAAGAAGGAAACCGCGCCACGAAAGCGGCGCCGCGTTGCTTCTGATCCCAATGCCCCACCGCCTCGAAGATCTGCACGTATCGCAGAGAAGACAGTAGCCAAGGCGAAAAAATGAAGGCATGAGCCCAGAACGATTGTCTGTCCCCAATAATCACTTCTCATTTGGTCTTAGTTTCGAGTTTACCCAGGGGTTTCTCACACTCTTGCAATCTTCCCTTGATAACCCAATACCAAATTTTTTTGTAACGACTGTCAGACCATTGTCCATAAACTAGTATATAATCACTATCGATAATTTCAACAAAGAGCGGACGCGTGTAATGGTATGCAAGAACAATCATCACAAGCAACATGTGTAAGATGAGATAGTCCTTGAAGGGGATGTGTGGTTATCGTCCTGGTAAGATTAAGAGGGATATTTAGACGAGAGGGTAATCAGGGCACTGAATCCGTCAGTCCGGAACTTGTCAGGGATCACGGCAGGACCAGCGGTATCCGTGAATGTGTAGACGTTCGGCGAGGCATTCGAGTATTGGGGCCAGACATTGCCCGACGCCCCATTGGGGTTGAGGTTCACGGTAAAGTTGATGATGTAGTCGTCCATGAGCGCCGTATCAATGTCAGAGCCGTGATACTGTCCAGACGATGTCAGCACTGGGTTGTTGGCTCACCAAAAGATTGAATATTACTTACCGATCCGAAGGCGGAGGCTGTCTTGAGTTTCTTGCTCACTGTAGGCGATAAATGGATTAATGAAATAATTCGAACAGTCGAACGGTGGCGCTTACAGTAGGTCCACATTTTGGTCTTACCGGAGAGTTGCTGTTGGAAGTATCTGCGCGGGGATTGGAAGGCAGAATCACCCTGGAACGCAGCGACGCGTTTGTATTGGCCGTAAATCTGATTGGCCGAACCAGTATCAAAAGGCGAGCCTTTGGTCGAATCATCTGGGTAGGAGGCCCAAAGGGGCGCCAGTTCGGGTTCCAATGCTTTCGGCAGCCATACGGTTTTGATATAAGACTTGAAGTCCGCATCGGTCCTGGCAATCGCATTGATATGAGTACTTCCTGATGATACGAATGAGCGCGGCCTACGAAACATTTCCTTGAGCAGAAGAGAACAGGGTTCCCTCGTCGTCCACATTACCTTTAGATGATGAAATATAAGTGGCATTCATCAGCTGGAATTTCAGGGGAAGACACACCAGTGACAAAAGGAACGTTCGCGACTTTGCCCTTCTTCACGGCATTGTAGGGAAGCTCGGTCAGGAAAGTACCGTCGACACGGGGTCCCCACGCCAGGGAGAGTCCCTCGTAGGACAGATAGTTGGGCGACTTGTTTATAGCCGCTTGCAAGGTGGCAAGGGGGACCGTGCGCAAGCATTCCAAAGTGCCACAAGCCGCATTGGCGCAGCCAGCATCCGCGACCAGCTTGTCGTAATATTTCTTTGAATGGAAACAGTGCTCAGTCGAGTGAAGGGTTTTGGATATGTGGAGAGGGCTCCTTACCTGACCGCCAGCCATGTTGCCTACAGGCACCGGTGCACCGGACTGCATAAAGGCACCGCGGAAGAGGCCCTCATTTTTGCCACCAAAGGCAAGCATCTGCAGTGACGCCGAGATGGCACCAGCGGATTGTCCCCAGCTGAGAGAACACAGTGATTCAGTTGGTCGAGTTGACTTGCCCTTGGCTCATCAAAATACGCACATGGTCACTTTCTTAGGGTCGCCACCAAAAGACTTGATGTACTTATTCACCCAGCGGAGGGCAACGCGTTCTATAGAGTGCATTTGAGTCAGGACATCAGTTTCCAAGGATAAGATACTAACGATCGTTGAGTCCGAAATTTCCAAGACCCTCGGCTTGGACCTCCTTGCTGGCAAGGAAACCAAAAGCTGGCAAAAACAGTAGACAATAAGTAAACGTTCACAATCAGTGACCACTAGAAACCCTCTCACCGGAAACTCTGTGCATTGAAAATGCGAGATGAGCTGCATCGTTTCTGTCATTATCCGGTGGATACCACTCACCGATAATTCATTGCGACGTGGATGACAGGGGTACCAAGCGCGATCGAGCGCGACACAATACGGGTACTCAAAGCGTCGTATCTATTTGCATGAAACCATGGTCGGCCACAAAAAACCTGGTGGATGTTACTTGCTCACTGTAAAGTGCTTCCTGCTTCAAATCCACCTGAATGAGAGTCAAACATCAAGATTCAATTCGGAAATGCGCGGACAAAATCGTGCTGTGAACTAGCCTCCGTAGATCCACTAAAAATATCAAAAAAGAAAGTGAGCTTGCGACCATCGGAGAATGTAGTGGTTAAGAATGACATACCACAAGCACGGGCAGTTTATCAGACGACTTCACATTGGATGGACGGATAATGTTGAGGGTCAGACCTGTACAAATACTTTAGAATGGATATTCCGCAGTCGAAGAACCCTAACTCACAGTCCTAGGCCTCTACTTCCCCTGTGTTCCTGCGATGAAGATTCGACCACATTTCAGGGAATTCCAAACCGCGCCTGGTGGATGAAGGCCTCGAAATGGTTTGCGCTGCACAAGATGGGCCATACGATGTCGCGTTAACGGTGCCAAAATATAAGGAGACTGGAGATGCTTGTTGGAAGCGTCTTAAAATTGATGGAATGTTTTCAACAGACAGATTCAAGTTTATATGGAGGACAACTGACCTTGCAGTGGCATAGGTAATACCCATAAACTTCGTTACAGAGCCACTCGTGACACCGCTGACCTTGCCCAGATCAATCCAGGCACTTGCGGGGCTCTCGTCAAGGGAGGTGGTGGTGAGGGAGGTGGTAGAAAAGGAATCCCCATCGTCCACAGATGCGGTGACAGTGGTGGTAAAGGAATCCCCATCGTCGAGGGATGCGGTGACGCCGATGGCGGAAAGGGAATCACCATCCTCGATGGGACGCGCCAGCGCCAGGGCGGCGAGAGTAATTGTCGCCAGGAAGGCCGACTTCATGACGAATTAAAAAGTGGGATAAGAGAAAGGGAGTAAGGAGACTGAGGCCGTTGAGCAGAAATTTAGATGGTTTCCATCTTATTAGGCTGGAGTGGCTCCTGTTCCCCGTAGCACGCGGGCGAATTCAAGGAGATCTTCTCCAATCGCTTAAGCCTGCGGCCTTAACTTGGCCATAACGGCCCATAAGATCTGAGGCACGGCATTAGTTATCGAAATTTGTCATGCAGAAATTACTTACATTGAAATTTAGGATGCCTCGCGACCGGCCCAGAAGTGCTGTGGTCACTTTAAGTGGCGTATATGGTGTCCGACGCCCTTCAGGCGCCTCACGGTAGTCGGTCAACGTCCCCAACACTGTCTTGCTCTCGAGACATGTATCTGTCATCTGCATGAAGCGCCTTATGATCGTGCAAGAAACGATCAGCAGATTCAAATTCATATGCCATCAAAATGAGTCTGCCGGATCAACTCCCTCGGTCTACCAACATAGGCTTCACTGGAGGAAAACATGGGAAGTCAGAAATGCGCAGAGCCAAGAAGTGCGGCGAAAATATTGTTATGCCAGCTATTGTTCAGGGCTACGCGCTGTGCACAACTAGAAGCGTACCTACCATTCCTACCTAAGGAAAAGAACCTTGAGTTGAAGAATATGAGTGTCACAATGGAGTTAGTAATTTGCAAGTAATTTACCTGATAATTACCTTTCAGCCAAATTGAACCGGGTTGAAGAACACACGAGGGCCACGAGGACCCGCCTAAACATGCGTCTGCCCTGTCTCTGCCAGTGCGTTTCCGTACGTGCGTTGGTAAGTAGAGCCATGCGGTGCCACGCGACCATTAGACGTCGGTAGGTGGCATTCGTTGGCAAGTCAGTACACATGTACTTACATGTATGGCTATGTATGGACTGAGTGCCACCTTGAGAAAGGCTTTGCGGAGTCAATAAGCAGAGTGAAGCCACATTGGCGCGCTGTTTTATACGCGATAATTACCGCTGTTTTGCTTGTCGTGGGTGATTGTCAGGTATTGTGTAATACATATTACCAGCGGAGGGTTGTGCTTGCCTGTGCTTGCCGCCAAAGAATAATCACGCTGTAACATATATTCGACGAGAGGAATCATAACGTGACAGGGGAGGGCAGGGGACGACGCGTGCGTCAGGGGCAACTCGTTCAGAAGTACCCGATGGCACGAAGGTGGTAGTGCCTGTTCTAGATCTGTAGTTTTTGTCAAATTCACGAACCCTCTACACCTATTTTTCCGACCACGATATTGGCATAAATGCCTGCATCCGAACTGTACATCAGTTGTTACACATACCAAATTTGGGAGATTTTAATCCCGTCCAGCGATCGTCAACATGTAGATCAAACACAATGATCCAAAGAGCTGCATGTCTAGCTATCGTGCGGATGACATCAAGTTCTCATTGCGATGCGTCCTGTATTACAACGACTTTCGAATGAGCATATATAAACGGTACAAGGGTGGGGTCGAGCCTTTGTTAATTATCAGTCGGGAGACTCAGAAGCACCGGCGAGCGATACGACTCCTCATAGTCAGCCGCTGACATTGACAGTGGTCGGTACATGAATCCACGGGATTTGGCTCTTGATCTTACGCTTGAATCCGAAGCCCGCAGCACGCTCATTCTCGTTGGACTTGCCATTGGCGTTTTGGTGCTAGCAACAATAGTTTTTTATCTGTGGAGAAAGCTTCGTGAAACGTCTAAAGGGTCCGCAGACGAGGAAGTGAGTCCTGGTTAGTGGCTAACGAGTCATTCTGTGGCAAGAACTCACGTCTTTTGTCGTTCGTACAGAAGGTTCAAACCATGCCAATCCCAGAAAGCTTCCGCTCTGAGCACCCCAGCAATGGCACCGACATCATCATCAATAACCGCTCACGTAGGGGCCGCCTCGCTGCCGTATTTGGCCCCGCATCCATACGCAAACAATTGACCATACCCCACTCGAAGCACAACATTCAAGTTTATCGTGGGGAAAATGGTATTCATACGCCGACAGGCGCCTCGCCCACGGTTTCATTGGCACAACGCCCTACTGTGGGCCGTATCAGTCCACACATCATCGGCTGGATGACTTTGGCGGATTCGGTCGTTGGTCAGCATCCTCACGCTCGACCACTGCATGCCCGCATCGCGACGCAAGCCGAAATCGACATGATATCCGGGCATGTGCATATACCCTGGGCGCATAAGAACGACCCGAGACGGCCCCAGCCAACGGCAGTGAAAGTCCAAAGGCCGATCGTGTTGCACCCCGCCGTTCCACCTCCCGTCATGATGACTCCACTCAAGGATACCGGAAACATCCATCACAAAGGTTCCAGCGCGAATACGAATGAGATCACTGTAGAGAAGCGCTCACCGAAGGGCAAGAGCGGACGACGCCTGCGGGGCAAGGAGAATACGCCTCCGATGGCTTCTTCGGGTAGCAGCAGAAATCGTAGGTAGCTTTCGCACAGATTTCATGATCCCGACAATAGGTGTAGTTCATAGTTCGAAGGATCTGATATGGATTCAGTGGTGTTATTTATGTCAGAGCGTGGAGAGTTTCATGTACTTGAAGATTTAAAGATTGAACGACTAAGCAAGCTCACCCAGGAACGAACATAAGAAAGTGGCCAGTGTGCGCGCCGCAGCTGTTAGCAAAGTTGTATGACATGCATTTGAGCCCCTCATCCCTTGTCATTGCGACATATGGCGAACGCCATTTCATCCTTTGGGTTATTATGGCCCCGGTGGGATTTTTAACTAGGTAGTAGAAGCCCCTCAAACGAGATCTATTCTGTACTTTAGTTCAAGAATCACCATAACAGCCATATCTGAGACTGATTCACGTACAATATATTGCATCCAACACACTCACTTAGGGGACGCCATACAGAGTGAGGCAAAATTTGTTAAAAAATTGATAACAACGCCTATTAACCAGTCATGTATGCCTTGCATACAACAAACCAAACCACATCTGATCAACCAGCGTGCGTATCTCTGTCTTCTAGTTACAAACATCTTGCACTCGTTCGCGCAACAGCTTCTTCGATGATTCTCCCAGTCAGAGGAGACCTCGGGGTAATGGAACACGCATGCGGGTGAGGGTGACTGGAAATAGGATCAACCCATTGATTATACACCCGACACTGGGAAGGGTAATTACCTGACCAGTCCGTCTGTATATTCAAGTTCCAGGTCGACGGGAATTTCCTTGCCTGATGCATCTTTGGCCTTGGAGATGTTGAATGCCCATAATGTTGTCGCTACAGATAACCAGAGCTAGAGCGACAGATGCTATCAGTAAAGCGTAATCAAAGGAGTTAGAAGAAAAAAAGGTTCACTTACAGTTGCACGCGCCATGTGGCGGCCTGGACAGATTCTACGACCCAGGTTGAAATTCAAGGTCGATCAAGATAATGAAGGACTGACCTTCTTCCAAAGCCAAATACATAGCTAGAATCGTCATCATTCAAGTTCCCGTCCTTGTCAAAAAAGCGATCAGGCTCAAATGCGTCAGGTTCCACGTATCGACTTTCGTCTCGCGACATTGCCCTACACAGAGATTCTTAGCATTCGTATATAGATGAATACGTTTATGGTGCACTCTGCTTACCAGATGTTGGACATAACGATGGAGCCTTGAGGCCGGCAAATAATCAGTCCAGATACGAGGTGCGGTTGGGGCGACGAGACGAACCTTTCGGGATGAGGTATCCCTTAAACGTGTCATCTTCGGTGATTGCATGAGCCACGCCAAGCGGCGCTATGGGTTTCCATCGCAGAACTTCTCTTACAAGCGCTTCGATATATGGCATGGAGTCCCAATCATCGTAGTTTGGTAGGCGGTTGCTTCCCACTACGGTGTCCAATTCCTGTTGGGCCCTCCTCTGCACATCTGGGCAGATTGTCATTGCGTGGAAGAATGCTTCTAGGGCTGCGGTTGTCTATGCCTTTCTGTCAGCCCAAAGTTCCATAAAGACCCAGTAGAAGGGCTTACTGTATCAGCCGCAGCTAGCACGTACAGAGTATCAGTATGGCTGAGTTCCGTGGCAAGAAACCGCTCACCAGCATATACCAAGGCCGCAATTTCCTGCAGGCTCACTAATTCTTCGTCTGTTTTACATAATGGTAGATTTTCAGACACCAGACAACTTGGCTGAGTCCCGGCTTCCTGTGTCGGTATGTGAAGTGAGCATGACTTAAGTCAATCCATGACAGGGAGGTCACGCACCATATTTTTTTGGACCCATTTGAGGGGGACTTCCTTCATCTGTGTCGTCATCTCTCTCGATTCGGATGCGATTTTATGGAATCCTGCGCCTGGGAACCATGATGGGAGGTATTGTAAAATGGGCACGGCGTTGACAATCGCAGCTCCGGGAAAGACGGCCAAACAAAGTCGAGAAACTGCGTCCTCTGCTAGATCGACAAAGTAATCCTTTTTGGGTTTTATATCGTAGCCATATGTAATTGACATTACTGTGGCGGCTGTCACACTAAATACACTTATTAGGTTCAACGGATAAAAGACGTTTTGCTTACTTACGTTCGGAGATGGTCTCTAAAATCATTAGGATTGGTTAAGAGACCATAGAGCATGTCGTTGATTTTGCGAGTCTGCTCTGGGCGATAGGAAAGAGATGTGACTCTTTTGAACGCTTGTTGGAGGAAGCGGCGCTGCTTTCGCCATCGTGTCCCATATGGCATCAATGCCGTGTTGAAGTCCCAGCCCATCCTGTAAGACGTATCAGCACATAAGTAGTGATCACATTCATCTCCGGTGAAAACTTTTACAAATTACTCATCGTAAGGACGGGTCTGTCAGAGTATATGTTCGACCGTTTCTCAAAAACCTCGATGCAATCATCAACAGAGGACAGTATGATCGTGTGTTGCCCATAAACGCGCAGGTGCATAATCGGACCTAGTACACCATTTTAGCGAGTTTCAGTGACGTCTAAATATTCAACATACCATATGTCTCTGCCCATTTGGCGTAAACCCTAGCAGGCTGAGCCGCAGGTAGGATGGATAAGTGCCCAGATAGCCAGCTCGTCACGGGTGGGCCAGGTGGTAGGGGTAGCGCCCGCAAGGGGGATAATCTGGAGCGTAGAACAGTATAGACGACAATGACACCAATGAGCGCTGTGAGCACGGCCTGAAGGGGGAGATAGTCAGCAAAGAAGCCCATCCTTTGGCAAGGCTCCTCAGTGACGAACGATCAGCAGTATGTTCCTTTATATACTTACACGTTTTCGTGACGCGTCAAAAGTCAATCAGAATGCCCAGGCGCTGATCTATCGGTGCGAAAGAATCAGGGCAGCGCGTACGAGAGCCGAATTATATCCCGCCAATTATAACAATTGAAAGCGATACATAAGGCTGAATCCAATACCAGTGAAGTACGTGATACCATCCAGATATCGAACTAAGAAAACCAATGACACATGAGCATATATATTGGTATAATAGCAGGTGGACAGTTACTTCATTCAGTTCAATTGCAGCTCGACGCTTCACTATGCAAGAACGGGAAAGTCGCCATAGTTGACCTCCTAGACATGCAAGTTACAGTTACAGTGTACGCGTGCGATGGTCCAGAGTCGGGGGGATTCGATGGCTATATTCCGCGACTATGATCTTGACCAACAATCCTAAGTAGGAGAATCCATGGCCGACGGTGAGGTTGCCAGTGACTGGCAACCGTTGCCAGCGGGGGTGCACCTATAATTTTTAGCTGATTTTGAGATGTTCGAAACATTGAGGTAATCACATACGCACCCTATCCTTGAGCCGAAACGTCCCAGTCTGGTGTCCCCTATAACCCGGTTGAGTAAGTTTTGGCACCCCTCAACAGGCCGCATGGCGGATGATCTGGAAACAGCAAGAATTGATGGAGGCTGCAGAAAGTACCTAGTCGCAATAATTATCGAAGTTGGCCGGGAAGAGCTGAGGATAGTTGGAAGAGGGTCGAAAGGGCTTAGATTACGACAATGCCGTAGGGTGATCCCATTGGCAGTTGTCGCAGAATGCAACCCGTTCTGCGCTTGGATGCGGCGGGGTTTGGATCGGATTCGACAGTGCACGCTGGAAATTCGGTCAGGTTGAGAGTGTACCACACGACTGGCGCAAAGGGGATGGCCGATTGACCTGTGTTGCGCGGAGGGTCGATGAGAACAACATCAATTTCAACTAGCTGTGGAGCGCGCTGGGATGCGAACAACCGGCGACCTGGTTCAAGTTCTAATATAGAATTCTAGACCAGTAATGGAGAGGGCGCGATGCTAAACCAAATCCGCAGGTGAGTTCGACGTTCAGAACAAGCACTTGTATGGTAACAAGGAAAGGTACCCACCTTTTCCTATCCAACTTTCGAAACCTGGAATCACCTAACAGGATTGTGAGCACACTGCCAGTGAAAGACCTCGCCGAACTCCAACTCACTAGAGAATCTTGGATATCGGACGGCGCTCACCATGCTCGAGCACTTGGAAACCTGGGCGGAGGCGTCCTTGAATGACGCCGGATTGTCAAACTTGAATCGGACAAAAACGCTCGACCAAAGAGTCCTGAAGACGAGCGCCCCTAGCGAGTTTGTTCATGTCAGTGCGGGTTCCCGATCCTATTGCTTTTGTTTACTTAACTGAACCAACAGGTAACGAATAGGCTATTGAAGTGGGTCCAGGAACAACGCCAGACAGACTGCCAGGGATCTGGTTATAGTCTGTCATGAGCCACTAGCCCATCCACACGATACTGTTTCCTTGTGTTACCTTTCACCTTATTAGCTTTAATATATGTACAATACTTGTAACAAGCTGCGGTGTTGAGGTGTTATGACACGATGTTGTATATTACCATCATTCGTCGCCCTTCCTGGTATTTTCTGAAGAGCAAATTACATGGTTCACGCCTGAGACCGCCCGGCTGTGAGGAACATTCATAAATCATCTTAACAATGAAGGACTAGTTTGGAAACTCACATTTCCCATTTTCCGTGACCTATGCGCTAGATATAGAGCGCAGGCGGGGAGAACACTTGAAACGATCAAGCAACAACTCAGAAAAGACACTCAGTATCAGCCCGAGGGCATCTCACTCCACCTGGCTAGCCTGGAAGCCGATGTATGCAACCGAGTTCACGTTTCAGGAGAAACCAAAGATATGTGCGCCGCACATTAAGGCCAGAAACTACAGACGCCCGAGGGACTGCAGCAGAGGCGCCGAATGACGTAAAGGGGTAGCATCGACCATTGGCTTGTAGGTTTTTGGAGGCTCGGCCATGAAGTTCGCGTCCCCGAGGCGCAGCGAGAGAGAAGGCCCGCAATTACCCACAGAGACTCTCCAGCCTGGAGTCTCATGTCCACACTTCGGCCGTGCTTATGTGCTAGCTGAGTGGGTATGATCCACTGTGCGGAAAAACTTGAGCTGTGCAGAACTGCCGGGGTCGTTCTGTAGGCCTCCGGTTATGCTGTAACAAATGACTGTCTGCCCGACACGCCCCTTGCGCGTGTCATAACCTGACCAGTCGGTAGTATATCTGTACTGTGTAGAAAAATTAGGGGTTGAACGGAGAATTCTTGACGCACCATCGGCTTAGAGTCTCGGAATGTGCGAAGTCATTGTGAGGCACTGCTCTCCCCGGGCTTCCGTTCTAAATATAGTCGCGTAGTGTTTTCTTATGACGGAAAGTCAAGAATAGCGCTCGCACTTAGCAGTAGCAGTGGCGCCGGAAAGTTCGCAGAGCCATAATCAGCTTCCCGTCGTTCACCGGGCCAATTCGCATACAAACTTAGGCTTCAGTTCGAGGAGACGGTCGGGCATGGAGGACAGAGGAAGAAGTGGGAATAAAGAGGGTGTATTCTTGAGGTACAACTAGGCGGCATCGTTCTCAACGAGCTTGCCGCAAATGATATACTTGTTCGAGAAGTGGTCTATCCATCCTATGGGGGTGTCAGATTGCAGCGATATGTGTTTCGGTCAGCGCAAGAGATGTACCTTTCATGTTGTCACTATAAAAGCGCGTCGGTCAGTGTTGCACAAACAGACGAATTAGCGGGAACACGTACATCTCATCCTGCTTCAGATCCTCTAGCTTGTCCAGTGGTTGGTCGACGGGCGTTAGCATTTCTATGGAGAATCAGTCCACATGTTGCTTCTTGGGTGATGAACACGCACCAATGTCGAACGATTGCTTCGCCATTCCACGCGACGCATCCCGTCCCGCAAAGTTACCATACATTCCATCTGGGACACAGAATTCAGACTTCACGTGTCGAGCAATGATCAAGAAAACGATACGCACTGGGTCCGTAAAAGCTCCTCCCTGCGGTGACGTCGAACACAGTGCCGTTGATAGCGAGCAGGATCCTGCCTCCGTCGCGCCCACTAAACGGCTCCAACGTCTTCGCGGTGTATGTCTTGAACAGCACTGTCGGTGGGTGTGCTTTCGGTAGCCATGTGTAGCCGCCCTTGAACTCGGACGGGATGCTCTTTGGCTTGGATGTTGACGGAAACACGATTCGCTGAGCCGCGTAGAGGATGTACAGGAATAAGGCCGTGTTGATGGGTGTGCCGAGGTTTAATGATAGTGTCATGATGAAGGAGGATAGAAGAAGGGAACTGAGATGGTCGTGGTTTGAGAAAGAGATGGCTTATATAGAACTCAAGCCGCGCGATAGCAGTTAGGAACAGTATTTAGCTCAAGTGGACGAGGCGTTGTGCTTGATGGTTAACACAAAGGAGCCATAGCATCACCCGGCCTTATGGTCTAGTCGCATGATTCCTCCTTTGGGTTATTCATTCTCATGGAGGAGGTCTCGGGTTCAATTCCCGATGAGGCCCTTTTTATTTCTTCTTTCGACATGCACCCACTCATGATCCTAGGGCCGAATGCAACATTTGCGCATCGGACCTCTTCCTCGTCTTGATTACATGAATACAGTTTCAGAAACGACAAGTCAACGCGGCGAACAAAGTCCCATTTCAAGCAGTGGATTCAGATGCTTGAGGTGTACTCTGATTGTTTGTCGTGAGGCCCCCACCAAGTCCTGTCAGTCTTAGCGTTCTGTGCGCTGGCGTCGTATGTAGCGCTCTTCGGATTTTTGTCCTCCTTGCCCCGCCTACTTCTCCTTCCAGAAACTCGGCCGACTGCAAGACTCTGCGAAGGTTTGAGTAACCAATTGCCCTGTGACTCGGCCATGACAATGCCCGATGCTGGATGCTAGTAGACCGAGCGCCTATAGCTGATTCACGACCTCAGACTTCGGTCAATGCCTCCCACTGGGGGCAGCATGTTGCAACCATGGCTATATCGTGGAAACCAAGATGAAGTGTCCACTTTTGCCCTTTGGACAGCTTGCCGAAATGCTGTCCCAGATGGCGTCTCGGCAAAATTAAGCGCCCAAAGAACAACTCTAAGAAAGCAAGGAAAACATGCTACACCTCTTAGACAGTCGGGCGAAAGGTCAAATCCTCAGAGATGATCAGATGCAAGGTTAGATTTCATATAAATACTTGTCTATCCACTTGCACGATATACCCCTCGCCCCAATTTCTTTCACTGTCTTCCATTCTCCCCTCACTCCCAACCACCTGCACCCTCCTGCACCAGGATGAGGTGCTCACAAGGGGTTGGCGTCAAATGCTCGCTCAAAACTCTGAACAACGGAGCCATCAACAAATAAGATGTGTTTGCCTTTTGATCCTTTTATGCGAGCTGGCTCAGGCTTGGAACGTACGGGGCCCTGCATAAAATCATTTAGAATCTCAAAAGATCCTTTTCAACGCGAAGGGTGAAGGTCTGCAGCCGGGAGGGCTCGTGCAGTAAAATTGCCTGCATTTATGGGCAATCCCGTCGGGATTTCAAAAAATCGACCTGTGTCTTGCATTTGAGAATTGCTCTAAGTTTGTGTAAGGAGTTATTTCCAGTTCTGTATCATCCTTGTACAATATCTGCCCAAGTGATCGGTTTTACTGCCTCATTTTTCTCTTTTCTCCCTTGTCCTCGAAGGGTACGGGCGACGTCAGAGCCACAAAAAGGTACCATCATCAAGAAAAATAGCTCAAATATGTCCTCGCGGCTTTGATATATCGAAGGGGCGACTTCCAATGCAAAAACATTGTGGACGTCATCGGTGTAAGTCACTGAGGTCCATATGTGAAATAACGGAATCTACATAGTCATGATTGATCAGGGTAAGTAAATGCTAAATGGTACCCGCAGGCTTCAGCTGCAGAGAAAAGGACCAACCATGGCTGGAATAAGCTTGTTGTTCACCAGATGAACAGAAGCAACAAAAGGACATAGTTGGAGAACATAGGCTTTGATGCTTGCAATCTGGGCCTTCATATACCGCCGCGCGCCATGCTGGTGATCAAAGAGCAAGGAACAAAACTAGCTCAGTATGGTGGAAACAGCATGGAAACAGTATATCCCAGACCAACCTTTATCACGATAACTAGAAGATATGCCATCGTAAATGCTATACCGCTAATGTCCGTTCTCGGCAATGATTGCCATTTGGGTCCAAACTTTAGGCCATCTGGCCTCTGGACGTTGGGGAATTTCATATCCGATAGAGAAGGCCACCCATGAGGAAGCCCAGAGTCAGTATCGTCGTGCTGAGACTCAGAGCCAATAGATGGGGACTGCGCGTTACGGACACTCAGCCATTGATTGCAAAGTCTCCTGTACCGTGAAGCAATGTCCATCTCAAGTATTCGGCGGCGAATCAGGATGTTTGACGGATTTGCCTGCATGATATGCTTCAGGAAATCGACTCCGAACCTCTGGAAAGGAAAGGTGAGCGATATCATTGTGACATATATTATCAGGGGACTCACAGGCAGCTCATCGCTGTGAATAATATCCAAGAGATGACCGGCAGCAATCGTAGCATGTGCGTCGCCAACATCAATGTATAATGGGCCGGACCGCGACTGGTCAAGGAGGAAGTCAGGTAGCGAAGCATGGAGGACCTTGATGCATCCATCGCGAGTGAACGCAACAAGACAAAGTAGGTCATATAGAACATGCTGAACGTGACCAGGTTTGTAGCCAAGGTACCTTTCGATTGTGTCAGAGGAAGTGACGCCATCCCAGGTGGTTGGCAATACCAGGAAATGGAAGATCTCGTGTATCGAAGTTTGGTTTGCCCGTGGCACAGACCCAAAGATGTGACGATAGAGAAAATCAAGAGGCTCGTACGGCTTGTCGGACGTCGGAATTGCTGACAAGCCTAAAATGCGTTCGAGGCACTCGTCCGGCCTGTTGTTGGGCATCTTGATGTACCGAATAACTGTCGCCGGATATATGAATCCCTTCGAAGACTTAGATACAAGCTGCCCAATTTGATTTGGGAGGGGCCAGTGCTGAGGCAGGAAATCTCGAATGGGGTGCACCCTGCAAATCTCTGCAAACTCCTTCAAAAGGAATGTCGTGATTTGCTCGTCCGCGTCTTCGTCTTCACCGAGGTTCTTCTTTGTAACCGTCACCCCATTGAGGCCTTGGAAAACAGGGTCGAGTTCGAACGTTGCTAGAATATGTGATTCCGCGCGGCTGGCGATAACAAATCTCAACGGGATAGAAAGCTGGCGCACAGCTAACCCAATGCAAAGTATGAGGTCTGTCTGCACGTCAGGGTCGTTGCATTCGTCCAGACCGTCTACGAGAATAAGTCGAGGATAGAGTTTCTTCTGTATGTTGAAGATCCTGTGAACCCACCGCCGAATGCTCCAATGATATTTCTTCTGCCATTTGTTGATCGGGTCGATTATGAGACTTTGCATCTGAACGGCATTGGAAGCAGTGAGAATAGCGGGGTTTGTCTTGACGACATTCAACATGAAGCGTCGAAGTGCAGGGAAATTCGTGGCCAGCTGATACGCCAAAGTCGCGATGAGCTGATTCCCATTATTGCGGCCAGCCGAAGGTCGGGAGAAGAAAAAACTCGCCGCATGATCGCCTTCGTTCTTTAACTCGAGTGAAAGGGATTGAGCAAGGGCGGATTTCCCAACACCAGCAGGGCCATGAAGCCAGTATAGAGCAGGTGAGGAAGCCGCGTCGCCATCTTGGACAAACTTCTTCATCGAAACAATCATTCCCGTTCTCGTGCCCTCGTCGCATTTGGGAGCGTCGAAACGTTCTTTGGCATCCAGAAGTCCGGCAGTCGCGCTATGTGAATGCAAAAGAGGGATGATATCTATGTCGAATTGGACGTTAGCACCTAGCTAATACGTCCTCCAATGAAGAGTTGCGCAAGAATTCGCGTACCGTTCTGAGCACCAGTATAATTATTCGTTAGTGTGGTGGACGTGATAGCAGTGAAATTTCCGTTATGGATAGCAGTATTGGTCGCCCCAGGAAGTACATTCATTTTGAGGAATTGTGCGGGGCTTGTGCAATAAGTATAAGAATTGGTTGGTCTTCAGGCCGGAGCTAATTAAAAGGGAGGGAGGAGATTGTCAGCAGGTTAAGGGGGGGAAACCGCATGCTGTATACTGGCTGTATAAGTATAGAGTGAAGGCAGTGCAGCCCGGGGAGAGTTATACATGCTCTCTGGTTCAAATCCAAGCCTGACTTGATAGCATGGCGAGATCCCAACTTGATTTTAGGACATGTACGTATGTATAGCAGAGACTGATTAGTGTACATTCCGCGTTCGAGTCAGCTTAAACCACCCTCTGAATCTCGTGGCTCGAAACAAATCACATCCAAGGGGAAGAGGTCATTGGTTATCCCGTCATGACAGTCTGGGAATTGATGGGAACATACCATCAACAAACAGTCCCTACGAAACCCACTTATGCAGGCACTGCAACAGTGTAAGGAGCCTGTATTCAACTCCAACTTCAAGTGAACGCTTGCCGACGCGTCTAAAGTACGTGATCACAACTGGTCCAGAGGCAGCAATCCCGCGCCCTTCTCCCAACCTTCTCCTCGTCCATCCATCTTTTTTTTTTTCTCGTTTTCCTAGACCACCAAGCGAAGACCAAACCCATCTCAAACGACCCCACAAGCCATCCCTACAACATGCTCGACGACGATGACAACATCTTCAACGACATCAACATGGATCGCGCTCCACGAAACGACGACGCCGGCGACGACAACCCCTTTGTCGAGGATGCAGAGCCTCTCGGCACGCCACTAGAGCAGCTCACGCGCCACTGGATGAACGAACGCCACGCGCCGGATATCCTGACCGCGCAGGAAGATCTGCTCGCCAACCTCCTCGACCACATCCGGCGGCAGGTGCGCCTTCACGCGTTGTTGTCAGTCACAAAGCCTGCCTGCTCACGTATTCCTTGCGCTGCTGCGCGTTCTGGATAGTCAGATGCGGTGCAGCTCCTGAGAGGCGACCCCTCGACGTCGGAGGAGGAGCATATCCGTATTATGCTCGTGCAGACGGAGGTCGAGCGCGTCAAGTTCATCGTACGGTCGTATGTGCGCACGAGGCTGTTCAAGGTCCGTCGTGCTTCAAATCTGCACGGATGGCCGTGGCTGATGAGGTCTGCAGATAGAACGCTACGCGCGGTTTATAACTACGAATGCTGAGATTCAGACACGGCTCACCGCAGCTGAGCGCGATCATGCCAGCCGGTGAGGCTTTCCGTATATCTCTCTGGCCTGGACCCTATGCTGATGCTGGAGAAAGGCACGCGCAACTAACAGATCAACACTTTTACAACTCTGTTCTGCAAGGCCTTCCCGAGAAGCAGTCGCATCTGGACGATACGCCCTTGTTCGTTCCACCTATGAGTTCGTCGATTCGAAATACTTTCCCGGGATGTTACTGATAGCACCTCAGTCACAGAGCCAGACAAAACGAGGCCCGTCTTCGTCCATGCCCTGCAGCGATGTCCTCGCGTCAGGCTCCCAGACGGCGCCACGCTAGACATGGAGAAGGGCCACATCTCGCTCGTACCTTTCACAGTTGTCGAACACCTCGTCGCGCGAGGCGAGGTGGAACTCATCTGACAGACGTTACAGTACACTACTAAATTACAAACAAAAAAGATGTACATCAGGGTTGTTCTAGTCCTCGCTCGGACTTCTGGGTCGATACGCAGGCTTCGTGTCCTCATCTTCATCGTAGTCATCGTCTTCCTGTGCCATATCGACGTCCTCCTCCGGCGTTGACTTGCTCGGCGCAGCGTCCGAGCTGGGCATGGGTGCGTCGGCCTCTTCCTTTTTCTTTCTGCGCCTCTTCGGTGCGGCGGGGGCGGTGGGGTCGCTGGGTCCTGCGGCAGCTGCAGCCCCGCGCTTGCCCTTGCCGCGCTTCTTCCGCCCGTCGGTGTTTTCGCTCTCGAAGTTGATCGTCCCGCCCGCCGAGGGATCGGGGATGCCGTCGACGATTTCGGTCAGGAAGTCTAGCAGGGGCTCGGTCTCTACTGCGTGTTTTCTGTGTTATATATGTAACGAAATGAAAAGCAAGTTTCGGAGTCAGAACAGAGGCGGTCTGGATCTTGAAGCGGGTTATGGGCGGACGTACAGGTGGTACGGCTCGACTTTCTTTGACCCTCGCTCCGTCGTCACTTTGCTCGACGCTTCGACAATCATGCCGAGGAATAGCTCAAGTGCTTTCGCTATAGTCATAACATACAAATAGATGTATCAGCACTCGATCCCATCACAGACATATAGAACACAGAACACACATACATATCACAATCGGCGTCGCCTGTGCGACCTTGCCCACCTCCTCATCCTTCTGCATAATCTTCTTTATCCGCGCCTAAATCCCACACCACAACAACCATAAAGAGGAACACAAGAAAAGACAAAACCCGTCAGCTTCTATGCGCGCTATAGCTTACGCTTACGCTTATCGCATCAAGGACCAGGGTTCTAGCAAACACACTCACAACGGGGAATTTGGTCTGCTTGTTCTTGTTCTTCATCCCGGGAGCTATTTTGGCGATCTTTTTGGGGGGAACGGTGGGGTGCGGGTGTTGGGCAGACCAGGTGGTGGTGTTACAGGCTTGTGGTGCAGACAAAGGGGAGGGAAGTGTATCAAGTTTGAGAATGGGTGCTTGGGCCAGGGCTTCAGGCCGCACAGGGCACAAACAATACTGGATCGGACACGTGATTAGATCGCGTCGGCTACGCGCCCCTATTTTTTTTTATGTAACGTAGTCAGTCAGCGTCAATTCCAATTCCAATATTTTATTGGTTATGGCATGCACAACCCTGAGGACAAGTGAACTCAGGAATAGAAAGACAGTGGAGTAGACATGTCTGGAAGTGTGGGCTCGATATCTTCAGTTTTCTTCTGTAGATGATGGAATAGATTGGCTTCATTCAAGCCTTATGTTTGTCAGAAGACTAGCACTGCATCTAAAAACTCTCATGACAATCGATCCCGTTCTATATTGCCATCATAGTAAGGTTCCGTGCCGGTGTGTACCCGTGGACAAAAAGGATATACAACAGACTGAATAGCTAATAGGGAACGTGGTCAAAATGCCATCCACGAGTTCAAGGTGCCACATGTTGACACTGACAGGACTCAGGCTGCTGAGTTCCGACCTTCGATTTACCAGCGTCGCGTTGCACGACCAGGCTCCTACATTTTCTCAAAAGACACTTCATACCATCGATACACTCCGCGAATTTCTGCTTTGACTACCTGAGCTTTGTCACCATGCATCATCACATTTGCTGTTCCGCAACCGTACTAAGTTAGCCGATCGAAAAGCTCTCAGCGCCGCTGAACACCCACAAACGTCAACATTGGCACTCGATGAGAGACATCAGCCTTCCATTATCGTTCCGTTGACGCGTCTTCGTATCTGCCGCTAGCCGCTAAAGGGGGCTTCAGCATTCATGCTTTTTATTGATATGAAGCGAACCGATTTTTTTTGTTGATTAGAGGCTGCTATCGCCAACCCGCTGATTGGCAGCCAACGATCGGCGAACGAATTCTGGAACCTTGGTCGTTTCTTATACTCTGTCTTCTCTTTCCCTGCTTCAAGACACATTCTGGGTATCTCAACGACAAACAGCAGCCATGGCGTCGTATCTGCAGCCCATACCACGAGTAGCCGCGACGGAGTCTGAGGAGGAGCGCACTAGCGGTCCACCGGTGGAGGCGACAGCGAGCGAAGTGGGGGCCAATCCAAGGCCGACTGCCACCTCGCGGTCCATAGCACCCCGCCATACCAGTAGCCCACTAAGACTTTCAGTCGGCCCGCGTCTAGCATTTTTAGACGAGAGCGAGACGGAGAAATACCCCCTGAACGACTCGGACAAGGAGAACACCAAGGCGGGATCCGCCAACGGCGACGATGTGTCGCCAGTCACGCCTGTAAAGCCACTCCCGGCTTATCCAGCTGAGGCCTGGGGCGCAAACGGGGCGAGGATGCCAGAGCCTGAATCGAGGGGAGGCAGGAGTAGGCATTCGACGGTACGGAGACAGTCCGCGCTCGACTGGATAGTACCGCACAGCGACGAGCTCAACATCCCCGCCGCCAAGGTGAGTCTGGCCCCTATCTCTCGCGTTGGACTGTTTGCTTGACATTCGAGTGCGGCAGATTCCTCGCGATAGGACGGTGGGCGACCGTCTGGATCCTACCCTGATCAAGGCACAAACTGCACGAGAGACTTTCGCTTTCCAGGCTGAATTGACTGGGTATGCCCTCAACGGGGCCATTGGCATGCAGGTAGTTCTGGGGGCGCTAACTACGGGGCTCTCTGTCGTGACTACTGGAAAGCAAGTGCGTAGAATCTCAGATTTACTTGATGCATAGAAACATCCTTGATCTTTCTTACGAAAATTAGACATCCATTATGACCGCCATATTGGGCGGAATTTCAACCATCGTCGCTTCGTACCTCGCCAAAGCGCGCGGTTCAAACGAGCCAGAGAACTCGATTTCAAAAATCAAAGACCTAGAGCAATTCATTCGCGACTTGGAGGCTTTTAGACTTGACCACGGACACGTCTCGGGAGACAAGCATGACACGGAAATTGGTCGATTTCGCCAGCGCTTTGAGGAGCTCTTGGGGAATATCAATAAGTACGATTATACCTCTCTGTATCTTCAAGTCAAAATTCGCACTCATAATTGCTTGATAACTCCAGCGAGAAGCATACCACGCCGCCGGTTTGATACTCTTGGATTCATTGCTCTTCTATTCGCTCTTGACAGCGCCTTTGCTTTCGGACAAAACGACACGGCACATTCATTCTCTTGCATCAAGCATGTACTACGAGGCCCTCATACCCAGCATACATCACGCGGTCGTTCATTTGTTTTTGTCTTCCTTCTCGGGCTCACAGCATATACCTCCTCTATTAATTCACCAGCTAGACGACCGAGTCATCGTACAATCAATATTCAAAATCAACTTATTCCCAGACGAGTCAGTCCCTCATATATGCGGCTCCTTCTGCCCGTCTACGTGAACGCCTTTGCCTTCCGCAGAATCCCAATCTGCAAAGAACGTCCTCCGCATCTGGACCTTCTGATGAACTTGATCTCTTCGCTGCTGTTGGAGTAAAACCGGGTGTATTTTTGACCTCGCCAGTGCGCCAATGCGGAAGTCTCTCAAGAATTCACGGTCATCCTCCTGGGAGTCACCTATACGAAACGCAGCACTTGATTAGCTTCGCGGTTTGCGGTCCGAAATGGCCGGTACATCCTTACCACCCATATCTGAACTGACAGATTTCTCCTGCGCTCCTCCCGAATAGATGCTGGGATGCATAGCCTCTGACGCTGACCGGGAATTGCGATTAGAATCATGACCAGCTGGAGAAACGATCTCAAGTTGTCTGTGGACCGAATGAGTCTCCGGAATATCGCTATGCTGCCTCCGCTGTAATGCAGAATCCACGAGGAAGGCGCCGCTGGAGGCTGCCGACGCGACCAGTATTGTGATAATCATCAGTATAGATGATAAGGGTGATAGCCGGCCAAACATTCTGGTCGAGATGTATATGGTTGAATCGATAAGTTGCTTGACGGTCAGGTGCCAGGATAGCTGGTCGATAAGATGGGGAAACATTCGAGGTATCGGTCAGCCTTCTCACATTTGGTGGCTGACGATTACGGTAGCAGCGAAGCGGCCATGGACTCCTCAGAATAACGCGCAGTGATCGGCCTCGCTGAATAATTCTGTTGATATTCATCGCCCACAGGATGAAGGAGCAGCGGGATGCATAATTTGGGCCATGAAGGGTGCTATCTCCTTCTTACCAGTGAGAAGCATACCTTCATTGGCGTATTTTTGTCATGAAAGAAGCAGTTCGGCTTCTTTCGAACACTGCAAATCGATGAACGCGAGAAACTCTAGCAGCAGAGGAGGTAGATACGCACTTGGCGTGGCGCATGGCAGCTTTTCGCCCAACGTCACCGTAAACCCCGATCGAATAACCTCCACTACCATGCATCATAGAATATGTACAGATCAGGGTGGGACAGGTCTTCTGACCTATATAAGACGGTATCAAAGTTAGGCTGCCCGCCAAGATCTCCAAAATGCCTGCTGTTCTCATTGTTCTGTCGTCTGCTACGCACACTCTCACTGGAGGCCACGGAGTAAGTGTAGATTCAACCAGAAGGATGATGAATACTGACTTATGTTGTCGTTGATTGTCTTCCCATTAAGGGATGGTACTTGCCAGAAGCGGCTCATCCATATGAGATACTCTCCCCGCACTATAATATCGACTTCGCTGCGCCTAAAGGCCCGAATCCACCTGTTGACGAAGGCAGCGTCAAGGTGATTTTCTTTCAACTGCGAAACCAGGAATGTTTAAGAAGTCATTTCGATATATATGATACCTAGGACTACGCCAAAGACGAATCGTCCATGAAATTTTGGAACGACCCTGTCGTGAAAGACAAATTGGCGAACGCAAAGAAATTGAGTGAAGTCGATGTGGCGGACTACGAGGCTGTTTTCTATGTTGGAGGACACGGCCCCATGATGGACCTCGCGTTCGATGAGGACAACGCAAAGGTTGCTTCCACAGTATGTTAACACTTTGACCTGGTTTAATTAGAAAGAGAAAGGCTGATATGTTGGGTCAGTTCTGGCAGGAGGGAAAGATTGTTTCTGCAGTCTGCCATGGACCAGCGTAAGTGGACTTTGACTTTATTGTACTGATGCTACTTACTGACACGATATAAAGCGGTCTTGTCAAAGCTGTAGACTCTGAGGGCAAGGCTATCTTTGCGGGACGGACCGTCAGCGCTTTCTCAAACAAAGAAGAGAAACTCTTCGGGACAGTTGACGTTAGTGGCCATATCAATTGTAAATGCATATTGACTGACCTTGTACACACCTGCAGGCCGTTCCCTTCTCGCTCGAAGACAAGATTGTCTCTCTCGGAGCCACTTTTGTAGAGCCCGACGCTCCCTATGGTGTAAGAATCATGGATTACAAGATCATGCATATAAATCTGAAGACTCTTTTTCACAGGTGAAGCTCGTGGTCGATGGCAAGTTGATCACTGGAGCTAACCCAGCTTCGGGAGCAGCAGTCGGTAAAGCCATCCTCGAAGCCCTTCAAAAGGCAAAGTAAGCACGGGATGAACATAACTTGCATCAGAGATAGAAAATAGTGGGATACAACAGATCCGATACAAATACAAAAAGGAGAGATAGTTAACGAGATAAAATTTCATCGAGATCGAGAGCAACATCCGACGAAAGATGCCAGCAAGGAGACCTAGGTCAAACTGTACTGGGCAAGTTTTCATTGTTAGCTAGATTGGCAGCTGTCCGCGCCTGTTTACGAGGAGCGCGGCCATTTTTCCCTCGCTTTTTCGCGCCTGACTCTGGGGCCTTGGGAGGTACCTTGGTAGCTGTTGTGTGGTGCACAGAGCACAGAGAAGCCGGGGCAGAAAGTGAGCCATTCGCACTGAACACCTTCGAGGACGGAGCTTCTGTGTTGGCAGGGACACAGAAGCTGAAGGAGGCGTTCTGATGAATCTTCCATCCAAATGTAATTCGCGTGGCAGATTTAGGCACAGATGCAAGAACAGCCGCCGAGGCCACCGAAGAGGGTTGGGATTCAAATACTGCATTGGGGGCAATGCGGGCGTCTGAATGAGGGCTTCCTTCTCGTCTTCGTGTGCCTATCCAGACGACGCTGTTTGGGGAAACGCCATTGGTGTACTAAAACGACGCCGCTCCTTTGGCGCGGTTATCGACGACTTTGCGTTGAGAACCCGGTTGGCGGGCTTATTGCGAGGTTGATGAATATACGGTAGTTGTGTCCACTTTATGGACCGCATCTTGGATCCTTTTCGGCTCGTTGACTTCAGGTACGTCATCAGGGCTTGGATTGTCTACCAGAGGCGCGTCGGGGCTTCGTTTGAGATCGTCGGCAATGGCATGTGGGTGGACTTCATAACTTGTCGAAGGCATCGGCGAGGCGGAGCGGCCCGGTCTGTCACTTATATTCTGATCGCTGGGTCCCATACGGAGAACCCACCGCCCAGATCTTGACCCTTATTCATTCTGAAATGTCGGGAATGGGGGCGACCTGTTTCAGAAAATTGGTTCGTCAGTTCCAGAGTTACAAGGTGTGGAAGAGGTACAAATTCCTGGAGGATGTCCTGGCTTAATCAATCGGTAGTTGCGGGCTGTCAACAACGAGAATTCGCCCGTCTCTGGGTGCGCCTCCAGTATCGCCTTTGCTGCCTTCGGCTTCACCTTCCTCTTCAGGAGGGTGGCATTTGCCGTTTTCGTTCGTCTGGCAAAGATTTCAAGATCCTCGTTCACCCTGTGCACAGAGAGAATGTTTTCGTGATCGTGCACGACTGTTAGGTCATTGGTCAAGATTTGCTTTATAAATGAGACCCCTTCATGCAAACTGGCGATTTCTGTATGTCGGCGACCATCGGCGAAACGTCGTCCTTGCAGAATTTGTGGAACTGGTTGAAGGCATATTCGGCGTACCCTACAGGGACCTCTGCCGAATCGTCTTTATAGAGCCAAGATGACTGTCCCACATCTCCGACAAGGAAGGCTCACGGAGCAGCACGGGCGCAGGAGGAAAGCTGGCTGAACGAGCAGAATAAGACCACCACAGCTCATCTCTCAACGAGCGAGGGGCAAAGCAGGCGTAATTAAGAGGAGGCGTTTTGAGGAGATTGCGCTAGAGGCATGTAAGCGAGGGGTAGAATCAAGCACGGTGGGTGGTATACCACTGACCTCGATGACGGGTATGAGTCGAAGACCCTGTTTCCTTCCTTCCTCTGTCGCCAGTGATTATAAATCGCACAAGTAACCTTCGGGGGCAATTTCTGTGAAGGGAGCCACAACGGAACTTGTCTGGACATGAAAATGGCGGGCTCTAATGGTGATGAGAGTATCGCCTCGAATTGCGAAAACACGAGAGTTTAATAGGCAGCCTGGCGCTGCTTGTCAGTTTTGGATGCGGCGAGGAAGAATCCGGCACTTACGTCCTTTTGCAGTTGATTTCCATTATGGGTAAGCCCGAACTCTCTGCGAAATGAGGGATCAATTCGAAAAGTCCCTCTTCGCTGATTTCGGGGCTACCATTTGACACCCATGCTCGAGTTCTGTTGAATCATCCTAAATGCGTTGTGGGATTGGAGTCACTCAGAATCGATCTCGTTCATAAAATAGGTGAAGCCACCGATTAGCCCGTCCTTCAAAGTATCGTCGGATGAAGAAGGCCACCATGTCGCGTAGGCCTTGAGGGCTTTTTCCTTTTCCTCTTCTTTTTCTTTCTCTTCTTCGTCTTCTTGCACTGAAATATAGTAAGGGAAAGAGTTTTCTGACAGGAGTGGCACATACCGACGGGTCCTTCGCGCTCTTGTCCCGAGTCCCGACTTGTAAGCACGGTCGAACAGGAGCGGCAAATGAGAAGCTTGGTCTTCAAAAATCCCTTCGATGCCTTGATAGTCTCATGCCGAAAGTTGGCAGAAAATGGTCCCTGGAGTGGTGGCCCCGGAAATCTTGGAACTCGAATGGAAGGACATGACGCGATCAACGCGTCAAGATGAAAGGAAGAGAGAAGTGAGTACTCTCTCTTTGAGTACATGGTCATTGATATGGGGGCATGCCTTTCTCCATTTCAAGTACATCAAATGGTGCGTTGGCCCTACAAAAAATACCCGAAGGCTGAGTGAACGACAGGTCAAAGTCAACACGACCACTTACAAAGAACAATCAGATCAGTTCCCGTTCATCCATACTAGTTCCTTGGAGATGATCTTCCTGTATTCATTATCGACATTTTCTAAAATAAAATAAAAACGCAGTTAGAGGGTGAGCCTATAGACGGAGACGCTTTAGCAAGATCCCAGTGTTCGGGCGTTCGGGGTAAATGGTTGAAGTCAGGTTGAAGCCAAGTTGTAGCCCTGCTATTCAAGTTGGTAATCCGCGTGGTTCTTCTACACAATGGTGTGATAACGATGGGTTCTCAGACCTCTAGCAATGTGAGTCAATGGAGATGCTATGAGATTATAAAGATGCTGGATTGGAGGATACTAGTTTTGAAACAGAGTAGGTTCGACGGAGCTGACCTGTGTGAGAATACATTACGTCATTCGTATATGTAGATGTCCTCCTTTGTTTTCTGTTCCTCGACAACTCCTTTCCAGGTCTAATCCAGGGCCTTTGGTTCTCTATACCCCGACGGCGATGTCGAACCTGTCGACGACTTTGCATGTTGTCAAAAACAGACTTAGACAGTTCACTAGCGAAGCAGAAGTTATGAAAGCCATCTGCAATTCAAAGATTCAAAACCAGGTCGACATTCACTCAGCTACTCAAAAGGATAACCATCGCACTCTGCGCCCCAGGCTTCCTGTTGAAATTGTAGATACTGTGTTTTCTTTCGCGCCTAGAACGATTCTACAGTCGCTGCTCCTGACGAACACTTTCATTTCCGCGTTGGCTTTACGATACCTCTATCGCGATGTCGTTTTGACACGTCCACCGTCAATCATTGCCTTTTTACGCCGAGTGGTGGCCAATAAGAACTTGGCGCTGCTTGTGCGTAGCCTTGACCTAAACCTCACCAAGACAAAACAAGACGACGCCCTCACTATTGCACGCCCCATGCCCACAAATAATCTATACCAGCTGTTGCACAAGGCCCTGTTCTCCATGCAGGGACTTCTGTCCGTCGCGCTCGAGCTGCCCCGTTCCGACGACCCGCTGTGGATATTCTCCGGGTGCACATTCCGCCTGCGCCAGTTCACCACATCCATGTTGTGCCGGCGCCCCCTAGCGGCGTTCCTCGAGACGCAGGACACCATCGTCGACCTGACGCTGCGCGGGTACCAGTCGGACAGCGGCTCGATGCTGCTGCTGTCGTTTATCGACAGCCCGGACGCTGGCAGCGCGGTGCTAGCAAAGGACCGGTTCGCGCTCGCCTCGACGGCGCTGCCAAATTTACGCTCGTTCAACGCAGTGCACGCCGATGCGGACCTCGTGCGCGCGGTCGTACAGGGGCGGCCTGTGGAGATTGTGTCTGTGCCGCTGTTCCCTGATAGGAGTGTGCCGACGTTGGATGCCCTGCTATTGTCGACGGTTCCGCTTCGCCGGTTGAGCGTTATCAGTTTCGACCCCGCGGCGCCGACGTTCCTGTTCGAATCAGTGGCGAAGAGGTTCACGGAGCTATCAGCGCTGCATCTGGTCATGCTCATGGCCGAGTATACCCAAGTTCGTGAATCCTTCCAGCGCGTCTTTCATGAGCTAATATCATACATTTTGCAGGAGCTACTGGAACAGTCGGGACCATATCTTTCCAACTTTAACTGTCTGAAGGTAATTCATACCCCAGCTTCTTCTAGCCCATACATTGACACATTTCTTTGTAGTACATCACCTTCATGGCCGCGCCATCTACCCCACCCGTCACCCCACCCCTAGCACCGACTCCCACTGTACCAGCAGTATCGGCAGCTGGACACTTTGCACCGCTCCAACTTCCTCCTCTTCCTCTGGCTTCAGCGCCAGCACCAGTAGCGGGTCCCACCACTGGCACTGGCCCTGCTAACTTCCAAGGCGCAGCCACCCACACTCTACAAACACTGCAAACCGCAGCCCAGACCATCGCAGGAAGCACCCGGAACATGAAAGAGCGAGACAAAGACCCGGCAAACCCGCTATCGACGCTGGACGCCGGCGAGGCGGACATCGCACGGCAATGGCACCGCGCGTGCCCGACGCTGCGGACGATTATCCTGCCGCAGGGCCGGGTGTGGTTCCAGACGCACCGCGAGCGCGAGGATACCAGTGGAAGTGGAGGTGGGACAACATCCTCGGGATGTGGTGGCGAGAGGTGTTCGTGCGGCCATCGGAAGCCGAGGAAGACGACGGCCAAGTTCCAGGGCAAGGGCAAGGCCCGGGCGGGTGAAGAGGTGGCGGATGGGGAGTTTGTATACTGGCGCGAGTCTCAGTCTGGCAGCGTAAGTGGGAGTGGGAGCACTCCTGCCACTGCTGCTGCTGCTGGTAGTGATACTAATACGACAGAGGCTGCAGTTGACGAAGGAGGAGATAGTCCGGTTTCGGGCCCAAGTCGAGGTCACGGTGTGGATATGGACATCAATACGGATGACACGGTGTGGGTGCCGCTGTGACCGACAAGGGCCTCTCCTCGCTCGGACGGCGACGTTGAGTGTAATGTGTTGCTACCAGGAGTGGGTTCAAATTATCAGTAACTAGACAATTTATATGTAATATGCTCGTGTCAGTCCTTCCAGGACATATGTATGCAAAGTCAGTGCCGATGCAAATCTTCGATGAAGTATGTCGCTGGTCGAGATGACTTGTCCCACCAAACCGCCTAACCTCTTAGCTCTACGATCCACTATGAAAGCAGAGCGTCGTTCTTTCATGGACTTCTCAGGTCTTCTGGCGTATGCAAGCAATTCACTTGGGAGGTCATGTTTCGCCAGGTGATGAATATCAATAAGCGCCAATGAAAGTGATGGCGTCGACTATATTGAATTTTCATTGATATCGATCCCATTAAGCGCCCATAACGGTAAAAATTTCAGAGCAAAAGACCAATGAATTAACAGCTATGCAAGTGTTCCGTGGTCATCATTAGTATCGTGTAGGTATATGTATCTATAAATTATCATTTTGAGTGAGGCGCTTATTGCACCTTGGTCTTGACACCGAAGACACCACGGGCTTCTGCCTCTGCCTCCGCCTTGACGCCCTCCGCTTCGACCTCGGCCATAAGCTTGTCCTCAAATTCCTTCTGCTGCTCACGGCTGGCGCCCTTCATCGCCTTCTTCGCTGCCTTGACACGCGCACGGTATGCCCGGTACTTGTCGTCCGTGCCGAAGATGCTGTCCCACCAGCGGAAGCTCGTCGAGAAGTTGTTCGTGAATGCCATGTGGTGGAAGTCGTGGTGCTCGGCGCCGGACCAGAAGGGGAGGATATTGTGCAGCGACCAGGGGAAGTCGTAGCCGCTGTGTGCGTCGATCGCCTGGAAGAGGCGCAGCACGATCCAGAGGTAGACGGCAATGATGTGCAGGTTGCGTGTGAAGTAGCAGTAGAGGAGGGGTCCGAGGATGGTGCCAGTGCCTAGGATGAAGACCTCGGCGGGGTGCGCGTACTCAGCGGCAAGACCGAAGGGTGCGGAGTATTTGTGGTGAATCTTGTGGATGTGCTTGTACAAAACACCGGTGTGCAGCGCTTGGTGGGCTGTCAAAAGAGTCAATTAACGTGTCGCATTCAATACAAAGAATACTGACCAACGAAGTGGAAGAAATCTTCGAAGAAGAAAAACAAGAAAATTTGTGGGGCCATGGTCTTCAATGAGGGGAAAGGAACCTGGTATGTCGACATTCCGAGGGCCTCAGCCGTGGGGTGGAAGAGCCAGATCTGGTGCAGGTGTCAGCAGCGCGTCGCTAAAGAGTAAAGTAGACTTACGAGGGGCAGCTCAATGGTGAAATGAGAGAACAGGACCTGCTTCGTACATTCCCACTGTTCCTTCGGTGTAGGAATCTTTGCGGGCTGCAGCTTCCATTGGCGGAAATATGGCATAGCGTCGATGATGATCCATGGGATGCTACGACCAAAGTACACGATCTAGAAACGCGTCAGACTCGAACACATGCATAGAAACAAACACGTACCTCGTGTAGCAAGAAGCTCATTAAGCCAGTGGCGACGACTGGGTTGCCTATTGAGACATACCAGTTAACCCACTGGTGTTCCAGCCATGATAGCGAGGAGAAGTCAGTGCCGGCGTATAGCTCGGCGAAGTGGTCAACGACTGTCGAGTTCATCGTTCACAGAGGTGGGGGTTGTCGTGAGGGGCACAAGGAATACTTATATGCCCTCGGTGGTGATGGTGGTTGTGGTCAAGAACAGAGGAACGAAATTTGAAAAAATAAAAGTCGTCTAACATAATTATTGAAGTGGCGTGACGGCGAATTATTTATATCACATAAAGCCAGCCACGCCCACGCTCGAGGCCTGGGAGCCTCCATTCCAGCCCCATTCCACTCTGCATACTCAACCGCTGCGGTGTCTGGACCAAATTATCCCTGCTTTCTTTGAGAGTGGTGATCACACTTTATTCGATGGCTCATGCAAATTCGACACCCAGATGCAAAAACCAGACATGTAATGGATATACGTTCGATGGAACATTGAGTATCTAACATTGTGCAGAGGCAGAATAAATAAGGGGATAGAGATTAGGGCGGGCAAACGAGAGCAAAACGACAGAGGTTGAATAGAAATATGTTATGCCATGGCCTGGGGTTGTCGGTGGTTGCGTACTAGTTTGAGAAGGGAAATAGAGGGCAGTACTGTCGTTAATTTTTACTGTAACAGTGGGTGATACTGTTGAGCCAATAGTTCCAGTATTATGCAGATGTAGCATACTTACTGGGGAGGAGCAATCTTTTCATCAGGTTGCTCGTCGATGCTGCCAGATGCAACGCTCTCAACCTTGGGCTCTGCATTGACTGGAGCCACAGGCTCAAGGCCACGCGAGCGGCGGTAGAGTCGGTTCCTAAAAATTCGTCAGCCTTCCATCTACTAGAGTCGAGGAGAAAAAACGCACATCCAGGGAGGGATGATTCCACCCGGAGGAATGACCCATTCTTCTGCAGTATCGTACGCATGAGGTACGATTTTGCCCTTGGTCGCCTTGCTGATGGCCAAGGGGATACCGTTAAGGATGATATACGAGCAAACGCCGGCAATGACACCATAAGCGATGCTACAGGCAGATGGTCAGTTGTCAAAACAAAGTCTGAATGGACCCCAACACGACGTACTTGTAGGACAAAGGGATGATGAGGAGGGTGAGGAATGCCGGGACTGAGTCGCCAATATAGTGCCAGTTGATCTCAAGGACACTGTGTAAGATGGGTCAGACATAAGCGCCAGGTTGCAACATAACAGAAAATAAGGCCTACTTGCGGATCATCATGGAACCGACAATAACCAGCGCACCACCAGTGGCCCATGAGGGAATAGACGCGAAAATAGGTGCAAAGAAGACCGAAACGAAGAACATGAAGCCAACGACAACGGCAGTGATACCAGTTTTGCCACCCTCTACGAATATTAGGGTTTAGTGCACTGTCCCAAAGGGACTCTGAGATCAAACGCACCGCTGATACCGGTGGCGCTCTCAATGTACGCAGTAACAGGGCTAACACCCATGAGGGCACCCATGCTGATGGAGAACGCGTCTATGCAGTAAGCGATCGTAGAACCTTCGAAGTCTAGCGTGACGGGGTCACGCAGACCGGCGAATTTGGCCATGGAGTAAAGGGTACCAGTGGTATCTGTGCGAGAGTCAGAAAAAGATACCTGAGTTCTACTGAGAGTTGGAACATGCCGAGGATATCCACGTAGAGGAAGGTGACGAGCGCGTACCACACACGTCCTTTACTAGAAATACGCTTTTGTGAGCGAGGGTCCAGGTGGCCAACATGGAATGACAAACCCATAGTTGTACTATGACAAGGCGCGTCAGTAATCGAAAGGTAATGGTAGGGTAGGGCAGCTCACATCGATGGCATTTCCAATCTTCGAAAGCTTGTGGAACGTGACGACTTTCTTGAAATAATCAAAGAGCGCGTCTCCAGAGGCGGTATGAGGGAAATATGTAACAGTCGTTCCGCGTGGCCAGGATACAATAGCAGTGAGAAGGATACCAAGAAGAATGGCACCACGAACACGATACATCATAAGGAGAAGGGTGAAGAAACTGCGATTCCCATGTCAATGAACAAGGTTTGAACGGACGAACGCCAGGCTCACCCTCCAGTGAATATGCCCAGCCACATAGTTGGATTCCTGAGCACTCCACGTGCGCAATAATTCGGTAGTCCGTCTGTGAAGTCTAGTAGCAGTAACTTGCTGTTAGTTCCCATCTTGGTATAATTGACTATGTGGTGCGTACTTTCTGCCAAACAACCGCCGAGACCCACAAAGTTCGTGACATCACCACCAATTACTCCAAGGCCGTTGGGAGCTGTGTAAGGAAGCAATAAGTTTTCTTCGAAAAGGCCAGTTGCAACGCTGCACGATGCTACTCACAAAGACCAATGAAACTATGGAAAAAGAGACATCAGCATTCGATACATTACCAGCTTAAGAGGAGGACCAACTCACGCAATGTAGAGACCGATACCTGCACCAACTGCGAGGACGAGCGACTGCGGCAGGATGCGCACAAGCCACTGTCGCAAACCAAAGAGGGACAAAAGGAGGAATATCCAACTAAAAATAGTGATGTCAGTTCATCAACGTCACACTGGCTTCCGTTATCGCGGTGGTCGGCCATAAAGATACGTACCCCTCCAAGAAGACAGCAGCGAGGGCCTCACGATAAGACACCATACCCGTGCCGTGGAAACCAACCACCGAGTATGTGAACTAGATAACGGAGAATGATGATTATTTCACTGATGGGGGGGACGGCGCTGGCGAGACTTACATATGCATTCAGACCCAGGCCAGGTGCCAGACCAATGGGGAGGTTCGCAAACAGACCCATGAGGGTAGTCGACAACGCGGAGATGGCAGCGGTGGAGGTGATCAGGTCCTGGCGCACCTCAGCGACGCACAGGCTGTATTCAAGGTTGCCGATACATCCGTCGCCCGTCGGGCAGACACAGGTTCCTCCGGAGTCCGCGAGAATGGCAGCGTTTACTGAAATCTGACTTGCAATTTAGCCAACGGTCTTGACTGGTTGGAGTTGACGCGTACAATGTATGCCATGGCGGCCTGGAGAAGCTAGTGTGAGCGATTTCGAGGTTGAATCGACCTTTAAAACGCACCCATGTCGTTAAACCAGCCCGGATTTCAGTCTGCGGGGTTCCAACCTCAGCTTGTTGTAATCAAACACCAGCAGGCAAAAACGCACAAAGAACCTAGCACCAGCGCGCTCCTTTTTCGCTCCTGAGCCTTCCAACTTGAACCATCTTCCTACGACTGTTCTGGCAACCTATGAGACAGAGCGAAGACCAAGAGTCACAGTTAGTCACTTTTGCCGATCGCACTGTGCAAAAAAGGAAAGCGTACCGCGTCGTTGACTCTAGTGATGAAGTCCGTCATGATTGAACCGACGAGATCGGGCGACCAGGAAGACTGAGAGGTTGGGCGTTACTGGAAGGGGGTTGGGAGAAGACCTCGATATGCGCGAGATATGCGTAGTGGTTTAAAAGTATCTCTGGACCCGACTGAACATTTTCATGGCGCAGATAACATTGCCGATCATTTGACCTTGGCGACGTAGAGGTGTCCCGCATGGCGCTATCTATTAGCCGTTCCTCAACCGCTCCTCAATCGCCTTATGCAGTACTTCCGTCTCAATTTTCATTCAATTAGCCAGTCCTTTGCTAGAATCTGGCAATCTGCTCTCCTCTGCGTTTTGGTCTGCTGGGGTAAAGGCAAATGGGGTCAGATACGCTACTTTTAGGTAAACGAAACAAAGCTGACCTCTACCGCCCGCGCTTGTGGGGAAAAGTGGACAGAAAATACCATGTCAAGATACCAGTATCAAACCATTATTACTTCCTTATCTCCAGAGCTATAAATGGACCTTATTCAATTCGTTCTGTCGGAGTAGAGGGGCCAAACGGTTTGGAAGGTTTTCAAGTCCTTACTGCCACCAAGATAACAGCCTTTATCAAAGCCAAGAAAGCCCCGTTCAAATGCGTACAATGTTGTGCCTTCGTCGGTTCGCTAGAGTACAGACGCTTCCAGTGGTTATCTCGACTTCCAATATCCGGAGCCCCTGACGGCCAAGAGCTAATGTGGCTATAGACTCCCGAAATAACGAGGACATAAAAATATGCTCTTTGCCCCAGCAGGGCGCCCTTGTAATCGGGCATCAAAGAAACCTGGTCCTAAAGGAAATGTCAGAAGGTTGACAATCCATAATAACGAAACTTAAAGACCAACCGGAATAATTGCTTATTCAAAGCCAAAAGTCGTGTTGTCTGTTGCTCCCTCTACCCAGTTCACACCGTCTGAACACGACATGATACGATAGACAGCGTCCCAACTGACAGCACTAGTCACGATTCTTCCAAGCGCACGACTACTCCGAATCCATTAGCTATTCGTTTGAAATCAATAGTATGCATAGAGACTCACAAGCTAACCATGCCAGCAACCCGCAGAATGTGTCGGATGATGCTATTCGGAGACCCAAACTTTGCGCCTTGATCTAAGTCTGCGATGGTTGTTCATTAACAAGGGATGCGTCGAATACCAAGCTGTTGGTGATCTGTGTTACTGGCCCCTCCAGGAGTTGACTAGATCGTCCTGTAGTCTCGGATTCAGAACGTAAAGGGAATTTTCTACCGACGTAGAGACTTTGACAAAGTTTGACAAGGGCGCCTTGCCCGAAGCTGGTTGGGAGACCTCACTGATATAAGCCACATTATAGAAAGACGATGTATGTAAGCAAACATCCCGCGATGGAGAAGGTGCGGCGCTTGCCGGTAGAATGCCCACCGGCTCTGAGCTCAAAACCGACCTCCTTATGGACATCCTTGTCACTGGACAACTATCGTGGCAGATCGCGGGATAGGTACAGAAATGAAAGCCTGAGAGGCCTTACCAATGGAAATACTGTGCAGATGCTGACCCCAGTGATCCTCTAGAAAAACGTTGAAGGCGTTTCCAAGACGTTCCTCCGGTATGTGGTGAGAAAGGATGCTATTGTCACATTCAAGAGTACATTTTTTCAAGTGTCTACGGGCCAATGACCGGGCTATAATGCAAATAATAGCTACAGGGGGGCGGAACCGGGAGTGGGTCCTTGTATATGGGCAATGGTATTGTACTCTTGAAATCCACCGTATGCTCCTGCATGCGTATCAACAAGATTGAAGGCCTTGAACTCGGGTAGAATACGACTGGTACATGACGTCGTGCAGATATGAATGGTCAAAAATCGGTTTGTTCCTTTATGAGGAAAGCCATGGGATCACATCGATGGCGTGAAAGGGATCAAAATTGATGAAGTGGCTTGATCTGCCCCGTGAATTCGAGCAACGAATAGGTTCAGCTAAATTCTTGCCATGTGATATAAAGACCCGTTAAACTTGATTCATCCCGACCATCGTATTCCATGTATGCCGGGCAGCACAGTACGTACATGATCATACTACGACATTTCATTGAATTCGCTTTGATATCCCCATGGTCTATGTGAAGTATCTCAAAGATGGCTTGTGGTAAGGGCAGCGTGTATAACGTAGCACAAAGTCCGGACCAAAGCTACCTCTACCTAAACATGTCGACATAGTTGAATGTCAATGAAAGCCTCGAAACCTGATAATGGCTATGCCAATGTGCGCAATGTCCCAAGAATGAATAGTTCATTGTTGTGGTCGCATGAGCAACGCCACAACGGAATATACTTGAGGAGGCAGCATTGACCCTCGTTAATATCTCGCAGCACGGGCGTTCTGCCGCGAGTTATATGCGAAAAAAATTCCCCTTTGGACGATATAATTGTGGGCTACATATGGGGTTTCAATAGAAGGAACGCTTGTGTTTCTATGTCGTATGTTAGCGTCGGGAAGGAGTTCAAACATACCATTCAATGCTTCTAATTCGCACATGAACTGAAGGGATATATAAGAGCCCTTCACGGACGAAAGGCTTTACACCGCCAACAACTTTGCCCAGCGATGGTACTCAGCGATACATGCCAGAAAAAAAGTATAGAGCACACGCCACGATGGCACACCAGCGAAATATATATTCTGCCCTCGGATCAGGCCGAAGCGCGGAGGTGAGCTCTGATGCTAAATCGAAAAAAAATGCTGTCTGCTCAGATAGACCATTGGCGTCAATAGGCTGGAGGCACAGCATGGAATGCTTCGCGATGTGTATGAAGGTCGTATAGTCCTGGCACCAGTGGCGGTCAAGGAGAATAGTGAGATTTTGGACGTCGGCACCGGCTCTGGTACGTCTCATGTAAAACACGCTCGGCTGAGTATCGTGAGCTGATCATGGACTTACATCAATCAAATATAGGTGCATGGGTAATGGACTTTTTGTCGAGCTATCCGAACGCATCGAAAGCCAACGTGTTGGGTATCGATATTGGTCCTCGCCTCTTCCCACAATCTCCCCCTCCAAACGCCATCTTTGAGGTCGGAAACATTCTTGCCATCCCTCAAGAATGGAACAATCGGTTTGCACTCGTCCATCAGCGCCTATTGGTTGGTGCTCTCAAATACGACGAATGGGACGAAGCAATCAAAAATATCTTCCGGATAACTGCCCCGGAAGGATGGATCCAGCTCACCGAGGCCTATATCGACACCGAAATCTTTTGCGGTGGGCCAGCAAGCCTCAAGGGCATGGCCATCTACGACACTCTCGGAAGGACTGTAGGGCTGGACATATTCTGTTCGCGGAGACTCGAAAAAGTGTTGAAAGACGCAGGGTTTACTGACATTCAGGCTATCCGGGTTACGGCTCCTATTGGCGCATGGAATGGGGAACTGAGCGCAAGAGTCGCACGTAACATGATCAACTTCTTCCGCGGCTTGAAGACTCCAGTGCTTCGTAATGGTGGTCTTGGGATTGTCCAGAACGAGGAGGAATATGACAAGCTGATGGATGAGATGGAAGAAGAATGGAAAAGGCCAGGTACATCTATTGGGTGGCACTCGTATATTGGGAAGAAAGAAGTCTAGTTGCATTGGATGATAAACTAAAAATCTGAGTCAATTTGAGCGTTACTCTGCGCGATCGCTCCAGATACTTCTGTTCTCCTTTGACCTGATACCATTGCATGGTTGGCATCTTTTGTTAATCTTTCAGCCTGTCTTTATTCAAGCCTGACTCCTCGCAGCTCATGAGGTTCCTGACGCTTGATCACATATTATTGGACGTAATCCACCCGTTGGCCTACCTTTATAACGTTTGAGCTAGAAGCGTTACGGATCGTTACATAGGGGTCAGTTCTATTTATAGATCTACTACGTCAGTCTAATTACATCACATCATGGAAATCCCAACCCCCACCACGGTACCTCGACTTTGTCTTCCCTTTCGTTGAACATCATCAATCAAGTTACTCGTTGAAATGGAAACACTTGGAAGTCTTAAAGGAAGGGTGGCTCTTGTTACAGGCTGCTCGTAGGAATACATGCTCAACTGCTTCTCTAGCTAAGTAATGCTGATAATTGACTTTAGAGGAGGTATAGGGCGTGCAACAGCTCTCAGGCTTGCGCGTCTTGGCTGCTGTATCGCGGTGCACTATCACTCATCCAAAGAGCGAGCGGATGATGTCGTCTCCGAGATCAAAAAGATCGACACTAACCTAAGAGCCGTCACTTTTCAAGCGGACCTATCAGGCTATGACGGTGCCAGGAAACTTCACGCCGACGTCGTACGGGATATGGGACATCCTGATATCTTGTTCAATAACTCTGGCGTCACAAATAAGGTTCTCGGACTACAAGGAGACATACAGGATATAAGCGCAGAGGAGTTTGAGAATACGTGGAGGACCAATACCGGCACAAGTTTCTTGGTGCGTCCTTGGGAATTGCGAATGATCACTTGAACGCCACAGATTGAGGCAAGAAACTCACTAGTTGACGCAACTATGTCTTCCGAGTATGCTAGAGAGGAAGTATGGACGGATCATATTTTGCTCTAGGTATGTGTGTTCTGCTCGACCTGAGATGATGAATTAGTAATCCCTGTCTGTTTAGCGTTGCGGCAGGCCAGTTGATGTCTCTTTGTGGCTTAACCAAATCTAAGATTGCCTCATGTAGGAACTGGAGGGGTAATTGGCCCACATTATGCCTCATCAAAGTCAGCGCTGCATGGGCTACTCCACTGGATAGCTGCTCGTCACGCTAAGGATGGTATCGTGCGTACAATTCACAGGTTTATTCTGCTTTCGCTGATGCTTAGATTGACTAGACAAGTAACGCAGTCGCACCTGCCTTGATTATTGGTCAGTGGTTGTGAGGTGATATTCTTGTCTTGTCATTGATTGTGTTCAGAAACGACCATGATGGCCAAACCTTCCGATGAATTGAAGGTATACCGTATCATTGGGAAAGGAAGACTCCTCAGTAATTGCTTACATTTGACTAGGCTAAGATCCCTGTTGGTCGATTTGGATTGCCTGACGAAATCGCCTCCATCGTGGAGATGCTCGTTACCAACTCCTACATGACCAATAAGGTGAGCCATATTTGAACCAAACCGAGCATTTTAGCAATACTAAGGATTCACAAAGATTATTGTGGCGGACGGTGGTTGGACGCCCAGCGCCTTTTGATAGGTGCCACTTTGGAAGTTGGAATGCAGGGCGCTTAATATCATACAATTAAAGTGACATCCACGAGTTCTGAATGTAGCTGATTTCGCTTAAACCACTGATAAACTTCGAATTATCGTTTGCAAGAACCCGTTTACTGCCAGAGCAGATGTACTTCCTCGCTTCTTCTGTGTGTTCGATCTGGGTACGAACTCAAACGCCACATTGACAGTGAGATTGGTGAGTGACTTCCACCTATTGTATATGTGAGTAAAATTGTCGTAGACATTCCGGAGCGTATATCACCGGTTTTTCTCGCGTTTGTTATACATCCCCTCAGAGCCTCCCAGAGAACAAGGGACCCGAAAGTCTCTGCTATTGATGTTGAGGCCACGTGTCTATGTAATTGGCCAGTCCGGTGCTTGATGTCTTCCGGACAACTGCAGTGCGAGTTGGGTCAACAGATATAATATCTTTCCTTCATCAGCGCATCACAGTATTTTTAGCCTCACAATCTTTGAATGCAATGAGCGCAATATATCGATGAGCGTCTACTACTGAAGGAAATGCCTCTTCTTCACTGGCTTGGGGTCGGTCACCTGCTTCACGACAATCGGATGCAGGAGCTACGCGTGCATGCTTCGAAAGGAGTCGAGGGGCGAATGCATTCGACAGGCGGCTGGTATGCAATGGTCAAGGCGCGTCGGCCGGAGAAGCGATACACAATATCATCTCATCTCCTGCACTCTTCCAGTGACATCCTGGGCAGACCCTTTCGCCAACCCGCAATACCTCCAAATTTTCACGATTTTATTCCCGCATACCCAGGTCTGCAGCCGCGTCTAACTCTGAATGCGTGTCAGATAAAACCAGCTGACGCTTGTAAAAATACCATCTCTAGTTCTTGAGCGCTCCTTACAAGTCGCTACAAGCCTTTACACCATTTCTCTGCTGGTGTTATCTAGCAGCTTCCTAAGGGCTCCCAGAAGTTAGTAAATTTGTTTCTTGCAGAAGATTGCCTACAGACGCTCATATATCAGCTTTAGTATTTATCATTTGGTCGGGCACATCATTCCTCCGTGATGTATCCAGGACACCTTTGCTGTAGTTGCTACCCACGGCGGAACGCCACCACCGACCTCCATGCGAATCAGCATCAGAGTTTACCATCTATTGACTCTGAGATACTGCACATAGAGGGTGCCATTGTCCACCTCGTCAAACGGCGCGCCCTGCTGAAACGACGGCGGAACACATTCGCGCGAGTAGTGAATCTCCCACCTGAGATCCTCGCTCTCATATTCGAATATGCATGCATTCCCTCGTCCAAAGGCGACTTTGCAAGCAGCTCGGACATGGAAGAGCGTGGCACCTGCACGGTGGGGTTGACCATCGGAATAGGTGCGCTGACTCCCCTATTTCTGGGGTCAGTTTGCACCGCGTGGCGTACTGTGGCGTTTGGCGCGTCACAACTCTGGAGCACCTTGAAAATTTATGTTGGCAAAAAAGACACCGAGAGACAGACAAATCTCCTCCGAGAGTGGCTCGCTCGGTCAGTACGCCGGCCACTCTCGATAAAAGTCATCGAAGAGGACGTGGCGCATTGCAATGACGACGACAACGATAGCTCCTCTAGTGCCTGGGGAATCGACACCACCTCTGTGGCCATTATGGACATTCTGGCTGCCCACTCGAAACAATGGTACGACATGGACCTGTTTCTGCCGTGCACATGGCGAAAAGCGCTCACACGCATCCGCAACGATCTGCCCAACCTCGCCAGGCTCACTCTTCGGGGAGCGCATCTTAACCCGTCCATGGCGCGGATCAGCGCTTTCGCGCTAGCACCCATGTTGCTCGACGTCAGCATCGTCGACACGTACTTGCTGGACGATGTAGAGCTGCCGTGGGGGCAGCTGCGCCGACTGCAGGCTGACGCTTTCAACCACACAGATTGTCTTCGCGCGATCCAGCTCTGTCCGGAGCTTCGCTCTTGCGAGCTTGAGCGCTTGTGTCCGAGCGTAGTCCCGCCGCTAGACATATCTGTCCACCACACGCAACTGGAGACACTTATCCTGAGCACAGACGTCAACACAAAAATTGGGGCGATTTTGGGGAGCCTCACGCTGCCAGCATTGAAAGAGCTAGTGCTCTCGATGCCGCAGGACGGCTGCGTACTTAGTGGTGTGCTACCGCTCGTGCGTCGATCCCAATGCCCTCTGACACGGTTGCAGCTGGTCGGGCCAACACCAGCGGAGAACGACCTCGTCAAGACGTTGCGGGGAATTCCAACACTAGAGCATCTACTGCTGCTTAATCCTGTCGTCGACAGTGGAGGGAAGTTGACAAACTGCCTTCTGAACCAGATGGCCAACTCCGGGGAGGCAATGGAAGTAGATGGCGAAACTCACCGTCAGTCAACTCTGCTACCGAAGCTGAAGACATTCGAATATCAAGGCCCCGTTGGATTCAGCTCTCATGAACTTGTGCGGTTTCTCGAAAGTCGGTGGTTTCCTGGTCAGTTCGTGGGCGATCAGGCAGGCGATTGTATGAGTCCACACTTGGACTCGTTTCTGATCACAACTACGAGCGATATAGTATTTCAGCCGGCAGATTCGTTGATTTTGCGTAGATTGAGGGACGAGGGCATGCGCTTGGACTTTTCGGTAGATTGTAATGTCGACAATGACTCTGAGACAGAATGGTAGAACCTATTATCATTGAGATCAAAGGAAGAAACATAGAGGCCATAGACAGAATTAGATGTAATACGCGTTGGTGTTATGCACGAATACTGGAAGTTTTCAGTGCTGTTGCACATTAGCTTATCGATTTCGTTTTTGGAACCAGTTCAACATACCTCAAGAGCATTATTGATAACCCTCATCC
This sequence comes from Psilocybe cf. subviscida, assembly GCA_013368295.1. Classification (NCBI taxonomy): domain Eukaryota; kingdom Fungi; phylum Basidiomycota; class Agaricomycetes; order Agaricales; family Agrocybaceae; genus Psilocybe; species Psilocybe cf. subviscida. The sequence continues at coordinate 1,705,087 of JAACJJ010000029.1, read as the reverse complement.
TCTGCCTGTCCGGAGGCTGACTGGCAATGAATAGTACTGGGCGGATGGTTAAACAGACCTCCGACCTTGTCAGGTTGCGAATGTGATCGCTGTCGTCTTTTGTCATGTTGTAGGTCTTCACAGAGGTTACGTTGACGCTTCGAATCCATGTGTGTGGGTTGTCTGGGGTCCAACCCAAGCAGTCAGCCTTTGGCACACGTCTGTGCTGGAGCATATCCAGTAGATCAACTACGTCGCACAATAAGGGTCCATAATAGTCGAATGAAACCAACAGAGGGAGCAGTGGATCACTGTATCTTGGATTCATGAGGTGGACCAGCTCTTTGCCCCATGTTCCTCCAATGGAGGCCGGAGAGACGGAAGCCTCGCTAGACATGATGTGGAGGTCCTCCAGAGAAGGTGTAGCCTTCAAACATATGATGAGGTTTGCGAGCATCAAATTCGGCTCCTCTATGTCCAACGCGCGTAATCGGCACCTGGATCGTTCAAGCAGACCGGTGATACGATGCAGGATGGAACCAGGACCATTGTACTTGACCTTCAGGCGAAGGAGAGACGGTAATGCAATGCTGTCAAGGAGTGGGAGTGCCGCGACGCTCAATAACGACACGTCCAGACATGTGAGGTTTGTGTGTTGCAGGGTGTCCCCGAGACTGGTGCCGCCGTAGTCGATGTCCCCAAATTCATCCGTCGTGCCATATATCTTCCGCGCCTGACACTCCACGAGGCTGGGCGAACATCGCAAGATGTCGAGGAGATCTGGAACTCTCAGCGCCTGGCTCTTGAGGGAGCGCAGACGCGCCCACATGACGCCTTCTGGTGCTGTGTTATATCCCAATAAATCAAGATCTACGAGGCGCGGTACGGCGTCAAACATCTTCGGAGGTTCGGTGAAGAAGGTGGTGAGCGTGCTCGACGCGGGGCGCAGCTTCACCGAGGTGAGGAGGGGGAAGGTGCAATTCTCTAGCAGCTCGTAGGCGGGGGCAGGCACGACGCAGTCGATACTGCCCCAGAACGCCGCACGCGACACGAGCATTTTGAAGATGCCGTACAGAGCCTCGTCGCAGTCGTTATCTGCAGTAACCTTGATGCGCAGGGGCGTTGTCTCTGCACGTCTGAGCCACTGCTTGAGCAGGTTGCATTTCGTCGTGCCAGTTCTCCAACGGACGTGTATCGAAAGGGAAGACCATAGCAGTGGCGTGCTCCAGATAATACGACGCCAATCCTGGCATACGCTTCCAAGTTGAAGGGGCGTGACGTCGCACTCCTGGCAGATCTGGATGAACAATTCCGCTGGAAGGCGACCTATGGGCGAGTCGGCATTCATCCTGTGCTTCAATAACATCCTTCTTTCCTCCAAATATCGGGCCATTTTGTCCACAAGTACTAGCTCCGCGTTCAGTTCGGTCAAGCTTTTCTGAAATGAGGCGTCAATTCAGACTTCCGCCACCAAAAAGCGACCATTTTAAACTCACCAAAGACAACAGATCGGCAGCCTCAAGGACGGGTGGATTTCCAGTCGCAGAAATGCTGCACATACAGTTGCTGCACAACATGGCTTCCGAGGTTGAACTGGGTCAACCCAAGGCCTGCAGGTACCTCAAGTATCAGCTCCTTTCTGTTTCATGTTAGGCGTTCGTTAAGCGTGTCGTGACAACGAAAGTGTGCAGGGTCGGGACGCCATCGAATAGGTACGTTGAGTGGGTTCATGGAGGATTATTACATGGTTGGCCCTGTCGATAGTGGGTAGGTTTGGGGGTTGATTCAAATACAATGAGAAGGTTATTCATCAAGTTCTGTATGGCAAGGGTAGGACTGAGGAGGATTGGAGGAGGATGGAGGAACAGGGAGGAACGAGAAGATCCCAACTCCGGGTAGAACCGGGCCGACCCCAGACGGTCTGGCCCCTTCAAGTGTTACCCTCTAATTATAGCTATGGCCCTTGGAAGGCACACCACGAACCGATGCTGGAGTTTCTGCATGTTATGCATCATACCCCAGGGAATTCACTCAGTTTTTGCCTGATGAGAGTTTTTAGAAATTCTAGGTGTTTATATTGTTCGTAATGTATGTTCGTGATAGATATGAATAAAAACCCTATCGAAGGGATGGTAGTATGCGTAGAGATACAAGTACAATGCTTTTGTTTGGAATTAAATGATAGAAGATCGAAGTCGAATGAGAGACAGAAAAGGTCCCAGTGAATAAACCGAAGTGGTGTCCAGGACAAAGACAGAGAGTGTGTAGATGCAGCTGCTGGAACTCGCAGCGCGAAGTGAAGGTCGAAAGCGAATCGAAAGCATTGCGAAAGGGGTGAAATCGCGTTGAGATGGAAGGGACGGGAGGTTTATGCGCCGTGCATGATGGCCCATGCTCCACCTGCAGCGCTAGCGACGAGCACAGCGAAGATAAGAAGCGCGCAGAGGGAGCGCTTGGCCCATTTGACCTCTACGGCGCGAATGTTGGCAATGATGGCAGCGCGCTCGGCAGGGGTCTTTTCAGGCATCCATGCAGGGACACCAGGCTCGGACTCGGAGGTGCCATCCTCGGTCGTTGCAGATTGGGATGGTTCGCGCAGAGGCGAGAGGAGAATGAAGGCTCCGAAGATCCAGAATGGAGGGAAGACTGGATGGCGATTGGTAAGTAAATCGTTCATCTTTCAGAGAAGATGAATACTCACGAAAGCCAAACTTGAACAGGTACATCGCGAGCGTAAGGGGCTCGGGCGCGTTTTCCGCGTATTGGGGCAGAGAAATGTCCTCGCCTTCACGCTGGTCGGCGGCATAGGGTGGTGGTGCGTCTTCAGCAGTGAAGCTGAGACTTTGGCGGTTTTGGTACGTGTCATGGCGACTCTCGTGTGTACCCCGCGAGGTGGAAGGAGTCGAGGAGCTTGACGCAACTTCAAATGTGTATCCGAGCGCACTAGAGGACCAGTTGGTGTGTGTCATGGCGGGAGTAGGTGTGGAAGGTCCAGCGGCGGATGGGAAAGCCATTGTAAGGGAGATTAGGATAGCTGGCTAGAACGAGGCTGATAGTGACACTGATGTGCGGTAGGCGGGGCGGGGCGGGATGCTGATGTCGATGGTCATTGCGAACCTGTTATATACCTGTCAAAATGTGTCTACCAATCCATCTCGTAGTTCAATCCAATCCTGAGCCAATCGAAGCAGCCAATCCAGCCAACCGACGCCCGTTGCTAGGGCCCCTTTTGGTAATTTGAGGATCAGACAAATACCAGTAAGCATTGATGAGGTTGAGATCAATTGTAAGTTTTTAACGCTTTTTGAGGAAGATGCTCCTCATTTTAAACAGAGAGACACTTGGATGAAGTTCTAGAATATGAATTTGAAGTTTTTGCAAGCAGAAAACAGATAAGGCAGCTCAGATAGACAGGTTTGTACAGGTACCCCATTTATAGTAACACTGTTAAATTCCATATATAGCAATTTCTTTGCGCAGCTCATCATCAAATCGTCCCGCCTTGCTACCAATTGCCAAACTTCTATAAACAGAACCGGCATTCAATGATGCGCCGCCCGCACTCCCGCACTAGAAGCGCATTGCTTTCCCATGATGTCCGGATGAACCGGCAGTGCCCGGTCCACCTCCGTGAAGCACAAATGAAGAAGTCTGCACCATGATTCAAAAATTGATTGGAGATATAAGGCGCAGAATACTACTGATTCATTACAAAGAGTTTGGATCCCACTGCTACATACACAATACATATACATGTGAGGGTAATTGCTAAAAGTTACATTTGGTGAGCATTCAGAGTGGAAACCGCGAACGCTGAATATTGAGTGCTTTCACGAACGGCCCATCCGAGGAGGCATTGCGATCTTGTTGCCATGCTTATCTTCAGGGCCAGACATGGTCACTCTTCCACCACTGCGAATACGATCCCAGGCCCCAACAGACTGGCCTTCACGCACCCAGCCAACGCGACCCATGGACAGCCCCGCCGCGCGAACGAACAAGGAGCCATCGATGATCTCCGCACCAGGAAGCTCCGTATCTGCAAAATTTCCAGCAGGCGTGTTTCCCCATCGCGCGGCGTACTCTGTGAGAGAGCGCACAAGCTTTGGCAAATGGTCATCGGGGTGCACAATTGCGCTCTGAGTGATAGCGAGCCACGGGTTTGGTGTCACGGCAGCAGAATGCCCTTCCCCAGGTAGCGCGTCGGACGAGGGGGTGGGGAGTTGACCTGGGGGCGTGATGCTCGCGCTTGTTGTGTTGTCGAAGAAAGCTTGCAAGGAAGTGGTTGAGAGCGGCGCCCGCCCAATGCTGACATACCACCCGATCGAGACGGAGAAGTAGGACTTGAGCAGTGCAATCTGGGCAGGGCGATTTCCGTGAAGGGTGGCAAAGTGGGAGGAAACGAACAGAGAGGAAGTAACGAGGTGCATCCTAGAAATGAGAGATAAAGGGCATGTTGATCAAAAGAGCGTAGGTATTAAGTGATGCTACGCACAGGAAGAAATCTGCTTTGAATCCATCTTTCTCTCCGGCAGTTTCACCAGCGATGGCACCGCCAACCGCATATAACAACACATTTGCCCACAGAAGTTCGGGCACCTTCGCCGCCAGGTCCAACTCATCTTCAATGTTACCGAGCCAGGCGTCGACGTGCTTCACAATCCTGTTTCCAAGCACCTTAGAAACAGCTGTGTATGCTATGGGGTCAGGAGTTTCTTCCGTTACATGCTCCAGTCCGGCAATGGTGGAAGGGAATTTGAGATCATCATCGGCAAACACGCGAGCAAGGACGCTAAGAGAATGAATAGCTTTTCCGTCGGTTTTGAGGTTGGACCCTGGGGTCGACGAAAGGCCCATCGCGCCAGCGAAGCGCGACACCAGTCCCTGAACAGGTGAAGCTGCCGGAGAGGTGAACCATGAGGACGGGATGAAGCCGGCGTCTTGTCCAGGGTGAACAGCCCCCTGAGCGAGACCTTTGCGTATGAGGGATCAGTATTTTGACCTAGGCAGTGGCAATATTTGAGTAAACATACCTTCGGCAAAAATCCCTGGAAGCCCAAACTCGACACCGTATCCCGCATGAATGAGTGGATGGAGCAACCCGTCGCAAAATCTGGTCAGCATCTGGGGGTTCTTCCCTCCATCAAAGTTGGCGTCCGCCGAGAACACGTATTCCTCCAGCATTGTGGCGTGAGTCTTGCCCTTGTCAATGATCTCTGAGGTGAAGAACGAGAGATATGCTTGGTAATACCTGCGCTGCTGTGAGTCTAATATTTGACTGTGCTCAGGTTAGATACGCACTTCTCGTCGCCCAAATGGTCTTTCCAGTTTTCCTTGGTGATATCGTTGGGTGAGGCAAACGCAGGGCGTTGGTAAGCTGCGTTCTCCTTGTATGATGCATGCAGGATGCTCTCGTCGGCGCCGAGTGTCCACAAGGCAATCGCGGCATGAGCAGTATGGCTGAGGATTGTCATTATCAACATTGCTCGTCGCCAAATGATTCGAACTCACTTGTGGAAGCCCATTTCATTGAAGAAGATATGCCACTTTTTGTGGTTGTCCTTCAGAATGCTCTGCAGAGCGGCAGTCGACTGGGCTGTTGGGCCTGCGCGGGTGTGTGGGAGCACAAGAGGCGTGTCCGCAGCTGCTAGAAGATGCGCATGAGTAGGTCGAGGAAACAAGTTGTTGAGCAATGTGGAGTCGGCATTCATGATGAATCGCGTCGTCTGTAGTTGAGGTTGTTGTAGATAATGGGTATGTCTGTTGAAATGTTGAGAGTCCACTGAGAGGACTTTCGAATCCCAATGCCCGATATTTAAGGGCTGGGCATTGAGCGACGATACCCACCAGTCTCCAAAGCCACTGCGTCAGCTGCTCAGATGTTTGATGACTATGGAGAAATAGACATGGATTTGACATCAGGAAGCAGAAGTCTCGCACAGAAAAAGCAGCTCCAGGTTGGAATTTGGCTATCGTGAGCACGATGTTCTAAAACTGGCCCTCCAAGGTCAACGCGTTGGCTGCTGCCTTTGAGCCTCGTCATCGTTGTTCTGCGCAAGACAAAGACCGAATGAGTCAGACTCTTTAACACACGCAACAAGTGACCTTCAACCATACCTTGTATCCGCTGAGTCAGGTAGTAGTCGTAAAAATCCCTAGGGCTACCCGCCACTACTTACAAAGCTATTGTTGATCTTCGCCTTGATCTTCCCAGTTATGCTTCTTCATGTGCTCATTCGGTTCGCGCCCTACCGATAGTCGAAATTCAGCCCGGATTCTCGATGCTTGTCGGTTCCAAAGAAGGAATTGCCAGGAGATGAAGAGGGGGGATATTGTCTGATGCATATGTTCTCCATAAAGAGTTGAAGGGCCCCAGTTTCCAACTGATGGCCCTGTTCGCCAGGAAGGTTATGACTACATACGATACCACTGAACGTGTTATATCAATAGTTCAGAATTTGACTCTTGGTGTTACAGGGGGGAGAAAAGGTGGATATCAAGACACTAGGCAGAGTCCGGCTGGTGAATGTTGTGAGATGTTGTGTTGGCGCCAATCACGCGCGACGAGGGCTCTGAAGTTCAACTTTCACCACTGAGGCCCACAGACATATTCTGGACATAACTATAACATTGACATCCACGATAAACCTCTATTGTCCACGACTTCGATGTCGCTCTATTCCGTCGTCCTCCACCTCGATTCCGCCTGGTGTTTCGGCATTCCCATGCAATACTAATGATTTGGGGTTGACTTGTTTGGGTCTCGAACAACCAATGTTAGAGAAGCACGCTAAAACTCCATCGCTGGGCGTGAAGCGTGATGAAGGTTATCGGGGCTTGTTCAGGGCACGGGGACGAAGAAAACAGCGCAGGTGTTGATAGTAGGGATTGTCGAAGTTTCAGGAGGAGCATGACAGGCTGCGTTCTGTTTGATGCGTAAGTGGATATATTTCCATCATGCTATTATCACCTTCAACGGCGTCCGGTTTCTAGTCTACAACGCTGAGCTTGGGACCGAGGCAATAGTCAACTTCGCAAGATGGAAGGTGGACGCCTCTGTTGGCAGCACTTGTGAAATCCTCGCCTCTCCAGGCTCAACTGTTGACTGACACAGTCGATCAATGCCGTATGCTTGGATTGCAGCTGTTAAGGCCTATATCTTGCCTATATCGAATCATGAAATGCCTCAGGAACACCATACGACGCGTTCCTCCCTGCTTCTTCGGCGGACTGCGAGAAGGCTCTTTCGGATGAACGTTGACCGTACGCGAGCGGAGCTGGATCGTGCGTCCGAGTCGACACTGACACTGGACAGCCGACGGCTGCCACCATAACAGATGGCGCCTCGACAGACAGCTTCGAAGCCAATGCGAGGCAGACTGTTGTTCAAAAATTTACGGGATATAAATAGCATATCCTGATTTATGCTGCCTATAGTGCCTCACCTTCCGACGGGGTGTGTACGACATCTGACAGGGGCTCCACAAAAATCTGATATGACTTCATTTTCCAGTTCAAAACTCAACATACGATGGGAAGACATGTCCTACATTGTCGGCGATAAAGGTAAATATCAGGCGTCCGTCAGCAATCCGACAGTGTATCTCAGGAACTGCGACAGTTTGCAATATCCCAACTCCCGCGAACCGTCTGTTGTCGAAAAGTATATCTTGGTGCATCAATCGTGACGTTTTGAAGTGCCTGCGCGTTCTTGTTCATTCACTGAACACCCTTAGGAGGCCTTTTCCTGGAGATCACTTATATTCCATTTCTCAAACCCCCGTATTCTCAATATGAAGGGGGATCAGGTAGAAAATGGGCACGAGAGAGATATGGTCGGTATGTACTTGTCTCTGTGCAGAGCACGATCCTGCTATTAAAGACTTAAATTTCAAGGACTGCAGCTCCTTCGTCGGAAAAGTGCGCAAGGCGCCGCTCATGATTCCGTCAATCGATTTCCGCCAGTCCGGTGCCATCCCGCCACACGCCGTTCAGTTGTTGGTGATGCCCTTCGATGGTTTCATCAGAGGCCGTCCGCGAAGAGTGGCATGCTATGGCTACAGGGTGCAGCAGGCGCAGGCAAAACAGCACTCGCTCAGACGATATGCGAGTGCCTAGTGCGCACGCGCCATCTCGGCGCGAGCTTTTTCTTCTCCCGCACTGCCCATGATCGTGGACGGGACGACCCTTCATATTTGTTCACAACTATTGCACATCAGCTATCGCTGGCCCTCCCCCATCTTGCACCCTACATTGAGGACGCTATACTGCGGGACCCTGCTGTTGTCGACAAGACGCCTGCGATCCAGTTCCTGAAACTCGTATTGGAGCCCCTCTGTCGGCTTTCGGAAAGTGAGCGCCGACCCATGGCCATCGTCGTTGACGGCCTGGACGAATGTCCCGACGAAAATGCGCAAGTTCAGCTGATCGAATCGATTGGATATTCCATGAACGAGGGAACCCACCAAGTCTCTTTCATCATCACCAGCCGTCCCTCGCCGCGTATCTGCAGCGTCTTCGCCAGGGCACCCCTTTCCGACCAGACGTACACTGTTTCTCTCGCTCAGTCGATGGATACGGACAGGGACATTCGCGCATACCTCTCGTCTCGCTTCATGGACATCCGCGAAGATCCAAGGCACAGAAGCGCGATGGCATCCGTGCCTCCAACCTGGCCAGGAGAGGATGTCATTTCGCATCTGGTCGAAACGTCGTCGGCGCTGTTCCTTTACGCTGCCACCGTCGTCAAATTTATCGACGATCCAGGTTCTCGCCCCGCAGAACGCCTGTCCCTCATCACCTCGCTTCTGTCCGCGAGTGCAACGCACCCAAAAGCCAACTTGGATACGTTGTACTCTTGCGTTCTCTCTCTGGCTCCTGACAGCCAGCGGATGGTCAATATTCTAGGGACTATCATCGCTATGCGTGATAACGCCCGCCGCCTACAGCTCACCTGGGGGCCCGGTCGTGACACACTATCTATTGCGGAGAATCTCCTTGACATGCAGGAAGATGACGGATACATGGCACTACGCTCCATACACTCACTCGTCGTAGTCAATGAGCCAGCTATCGGCAGTAAGGACGAACAGGACGAGGCAGAGGATGATCCTATGGAATATGCAGCAAGGGGACACACAGAGGCAGTGCGATTCTATCACCGCTCATTTGTTGAGTTCCTACGCGATCGTTCGAGAGCGGGCGAGTATTTTATCGATATGATCAAGTTGAACGCACGGTTAGCTATTGGTTGCCTGCGTCGTCTGGAGACCTTGTCGTTGCTTCCGAGGTCGAGAATCAATGATGGTGAGCCTCGCTTTTGCGCAGATCATCTCGACTATGTTAACACTGATTTCAATGTTGTTTCAGTGACATGGGGGTATTCTCTGCTACACTGGACCGCTCATGTAACAGCCTCTGACCCATCAGACAAAGTTCTCCTGCAAGCGCTCCAAGACTTCGACATTCTAGGATGCTACATTGCTGCTCATGCCAATGAGGGGACGAACTCGGGTGTAGTAATCGACATGAAACGCCTTGTCATCTCACCGAAGACTCTTCTACGAAGTCTGCAATCACGACTGTACGTCTGCTCCTTTGAATCTACTGTAGCGTGTTGCGTGCTAATAAGACATTGCCACCACACAGATGGAGTGGGCATACGCCTCGCCCTGCGATATGTCCTAAGTCGTTGGATATCACGAGAGCTCGCGATACAATGCTGAGAACATGCGCACGTCGCGACATGGAGGAATGTGGCCACAAGAGACGCCTGGAAGACTTGCTTGCGTGGTTACAGGTGGCGTATCATCCCTTCTTCTGGGTCTGAAGTACTAACAAACCTGCAAAGACCGGTGCCAACAATTCCAGACATCTGTGTATGCAACTGCACTCTATTGTCAATATTCTCGACCATTACCAATCATCGGGGAAGGGAAAGCTCATTGGACCAAAGTCCAGTGCCTGATTTCATGCGAGTCATTCCGTCTCAACTGAACTTTGATATATTATATACCCGTAGAATTCAAGCTTAGAATCTAGATAACCATACACGAGATATAATCTAGATATACACGGGATATAGAACAATGACACGCGTCTTGTGTGCATCCCTCCCAAGGAATCAATTTATAGTCTTCCAACTCCATTGTGAATTAGATACACAGTGACTACTAGTAGTTCCGATAACGGAGCCCAAGGCCTCCATGTTCCAGTTTAGCAACTTGAACTTGGCCAGCGATCACAACACCTTTCCAACACTCGAGAGAGTAGACGGCCCAATCAACGCTGGCGAGGATTGAGTCTCTCTTACCTCTTCCATGGTTTTGAGGTCTAATATGGGTGTAGTGGTGTTTGAGACATAATCAGTGCTCAGCGCTCAGATGGGAGTGGTTTTTGTAGTGGTTTTTATTGCCGGAGGGCGGCCCAATCTGAGCCTGTATCCTGCCTGGAGTACGGTGTACGAGAACCGCCAGGTTGAAACTATAAATAGTTGCTTCGATGAAGCTCGCTTCATTACTCGCCTATCAGAGTGAATACCTTGGTAGTCCTTGGTATGCTTGGTCCTCTACCGCTCATAGATGTACAAGGATCCTTCGTTGCTGGGTCATGTATATTACTTACAGGACAGGGTAGGTATCCTCAGGCATAATGCTTTCACGCTCCCCTCAGTTCCCAGTAGCAAATACGTCAAACTTTGAGTAATGCATAACCCTGAGAAAACAAGAAGGCAACTATTTATCACGCATCTTTGCTGCTGATCGAGTAAGTCTCCCAGCTGCGTCCTTGATTTTCTGAGCCGCCTGGGCGGCAATCTTGATCTTTTTGAGCTCAGGGTGTAATGGCTCATGATCAGGAGAAGGTGGAGGCGTGTACTCCACGTCATTGACCTCTGTGTTTTGCTCAGCAGCTACATTTTGTCGGAGTAAGCATTGAAAATAGCATAAATGTTATTTAATCTTACTGTCTGCAAGCATAAACGGCTCCAGATCTAAGGCTTGACATACTTTGTTACACTTGTGCTGCGCGCGAAATTGTTTGATACCTGGGACACCTGCATCGCCGAGACCGAGTCCCTGACCATCACTAAGATGATAATATGAGCATGTACTGTTAGAATAGCAGTCCAACTCACGAATGGAACATCAAATCGAAAAGTACAAGTCTCCTCCGAGCGTTATCGGACGTCATCGTAATCCCTGTATGATATGAATATACTTGAGATCTGTTGATCAAATAATAGACACACCTTGAATATCCACAAGTACTGCTGTTCCACCAGAGTCATATGACGAGAAATGAGCCAACGCATCACAGGTACAGCCGGTGAGATCAGTATTCCGACCAGCTTCCATTGTTCCCGAGAATTTGCGCATAGTGCCAGAGTCAAGCAGCGGCGCTACCATCCATGCCTGTTGGCTCTCTGAACCGTCATCTACTTGCAGAATGAAGGCCTGCTCAACCTCAATATCTAACAGTTAGTTCAGATGCATCAGCAGAATAGAGGAGTGAGATATTTGCAGAATGCTTACCTATGATTGAAATGTGATTTTTGCGACAATCATCATAGAATTTCTCAGCACAGTGAGCGGCAAGCGACTGTCGAAGAATCTCATCCTGGAGATGTTGTAGATTTTCCTCATCGGTGATCACGTCTTGAGACCCTTTTCCAATGTTATAGAACGTTTTTGCTGCATACATCTCCTCATTCATGCGCAGCTGTAATTTATATTGTTACAATGACCATATATCACTTTAAAAATCGAATTCATACCTTGTAGACATGTTTCGTTGCCCCTGAAGCAAATGGCTGGGTGTGGATGTGAACCGATATGGGTTTTGTTAACTTTTTCCACCCGTATTCTTGAGTGTCATCATTCAGAACATGTACAATTTTTTGAACTCGATATACTGATCCATTGTCCTTTGATGGCTGGAGAGTCGTGTAATATCTCGACCCAGATGGCGTAGAAAGTGTGGTCCCTGAAGGTGGACACTTAGTATGATAACTTGCATAAATATGAATGCAGATTCGTACGTTTTGAGGATGGGACCTGCTGTCCAGCATCAACCAGTGACAAGCGCTCGTCTGATTTACGCTTTGACAGCCTGGATGCCGGTACACCAAGGAAACCAGTTCTCTAAAATTGGGATCCACATCAGCATTACCTACACAAAAGGGAGGGTGGTCCTTACCATATTAGTATGCTCAGGATCATCTACCTCTGACTCGATGACAGGTGGGGGAAAGACAACACGGCAACAATGTCAAGTGTTAGCGACTTCTCTGCATGTGCTTTGACAAGAGGATTTCCAGGTCGAGAGATACTCTGCATCCACAAGTGCCCAATTGTACGTGGGGAACGGGTGGAGGCAGCATTTTTGAATGGTTATTAGAGAAACCTACAAGGTACCATGAAATTAGTGATATATTCAGTAAAATCATTGGAAACATACGAACGCTTCGCGCAGCTTCCGCATAGCTGGTCATTGAGGTGCTCAAAAATGTCTCCACACCCACCACATGACTTCCAATGATCCCGTGGAATTGGGGCCGACTCGCGACAACGCTGGCAGGAATTATTGACAAGTTCAAGTAAGAAGAAGCGCGTGCATCCAGTACACTGAGTAGACATGGTGATAGGGATGCAGATATCCTCAGCGCAGAACATTTCTTTAAATGCAAATTTGCTGACCACCAAATTGAAGGGCGGCACTTGCATGTTCTTCACGTTCTCCGGGTCTCTGCTTCCCGGCTATAATGTACATCCATTCTATCATTCTGCATAGCCTCCGGTATCCCTCTATGTTCGGTTATAATTGCCTTTTGTATTTCCCATGTTCTCCTCAACACCCACATCCGTCTTTAGTAACATACATAACTTGGGATACTGCGCATCAATATTCCCACGGAGCTGGCACGAGCGTCTATGCAAGGAACGCAAGAATTCAAGATACCTGATGTCCTATTTGTCCCTTGATAACAATGCATTGGAGATACCTCATGTTCTCTTCGGCTGCTATACCCACTCTGAATAAAATACATCACAGAGATAGGCTTAGCATGCTGTGTATCTCATTGCTACGGCTCTCGCACAGGCACCTGCGCACGGAACATAGAAATTCAATCATACCTGGCACGGCTCTACACAATAGAACCAGCAAGCGATAGCATAGTATACATCTATGGAGCATGTGCAGGTTAAATGTCTATCTATTCCATTGTATCCATTGTCATCTGACTCTTTAAAGCTTGTTCCGGCCCTTCGCCAATTTTTTCAATGCATCCGCAAATTTATCACGTCGCTTTTTCAGGCTCATATGTCTCGTAATGTGTCTAAAATTTGATTATTGTACGTTGTTGGCTCATATGCACAGCATGGCTACTGAGTCGGACAAACTTTGTATAAAATCAGAATCATCCTCAGAACATTGTGCAATTATATCCTCACCTCGCATTCAGATGCCCCATTCAACCAACCGTAAAAGCAATAACTCACAGTCGGCCAATCAGCACCATGCCACACCGATTAGTACGTCACTATGTACATCTACCGCAGCTGTAGATATCAACCAAATCTAGTGGATCAAATCCCTGACCTCCCAGAAATTATCCAAGGATATATCGACCAAAATGCGTTGCAGCGAGAGATCCCTGAGCTTATACGGAATGATTATGACCTAGCAGTGAGGTATTTCCTTCTCGCTCTTACTGTGCCTATTATAAATTGTCTTACTCATTCTCCAGCTTACGAACTGTTCAACGGATTATGACAAAGCACAATACTAAGACCAGTCGACGTAACAAAGTCCCAGATGACGACCAGGGTGTCGCCATCTTGGCTATTCTTGAAGACGATCCATTGAAGAGGTGGGGTGTCCGTACAATCAAGGAGAAGCTAAGCGCTCATGGAATTCATATACCCCGGTTCGTTCAATTCAAAAAGAGTTAAAATATGCACTAACACCGGCACTTACAGAGACTTTATCACAAAATTCATCAAGAACTATGATCCAGAGGCTGCGGCTTCACGTCACCCTCAAACCCGCAAGATCCATAGTCACGGCTTATACTCTGCTGGCCCCAACGAGGAGTGGTGCGTCGATGGACACGAGAAGATTCTTCGTAGCATGGGCATCGCAATTTGGGGCGTCAATGACAAGTACGCCAGGGTAGAACTCTCTCTGGATGCTGTTCCAAGCGCCAGAAAATCCACGGTCCCGCCTGTACTTTACCTCTGCCTCATTAAAAAGATCGGCGGTATCCCAGTGACAACAGCCAGTGACATGGGGAGTGAACTGGGTAAACTTATTGGATTAATCACATCACTAAGGTGAAAAACTCGTGTTTCCATCGCTATAGCTTTTCTAAAAAACATGGCACAGAGATATGCATCAACCATTCCTTCCAGCAGACACACTCCCCGCTCATCGTGCTGTAAAAAGTGTTTTCAATATCACACGTGAGAGAGGATGGCGCCCTCTTTGGAATAAGGAGCTCGGAAACATTGAAAGTTTCTACAAGGCGCAAGAGAAAAGTATTGGCCTCAAGATTAACGATCCAATTCACCAGTAAGTCGTTAATACTGTGGTTCTATACAACTCATGAGCGCTCACAATTTCCCTTAGAGGGATTCGGCTTTGGCTCTGGGCAAAAGTCGTGCAGTTATGTCTTTACAAAGCAATAATAGCATCGGAAAACCATCGCGTCCGGTTTCAGGCCGATCGGATGCTTCCATCTGGTGGTCGTCGGATAGACTTCTACAGAAACCCGGGACGATGGGGCGGCACAGATCTTCTTATCAAGGTCAACACAGAGATTATTGACGCGCTCTTGGCAAGATATGACCGGCCGAAGTACACCCAGTTTGGCACAGGTGCAATGGTCAAGCTCTGCGAGTGTCTGTACGATGCAGTTGGGTCTCCGTTACCTGTTGCAAAGAATGGATGGGTTATATGGAAGCAAATGACTGACATTCTACCGCTTTTAGTAGCACAGTCACCTAGCTGGAGGGATCTAGAAACAAAGGCTGGTGATCTACAGGCGGAAGAAGACGACGATGGCTCTGATTGGGACTCAGATGAGCTGCCCTCTGAGGTTCAGAGCATGGTTCATACAGAGATGGATTTGCTTAGCTACACAGGCAACAATAATTAGATTTTAACACCTTTTCTTTTGGTTATCTTGCCATTTTTTCTTCAATTTATGCGTGTATAAAATCGCCCAGAGTGTAAACCCTTTGGTTCCGTTGCTCTACATTACACTGACTCCATTGAATTATCAAAGGAACCCAATTATGTCTGTACATTCTGCCATTGAGGGTGTCTACAGATGCACGGAGTCACGTAATCTTGTCTTATCCATGCCTTCTTTTCTCTCTGACTCTCATTCTCATGTGAACCTCATAGGGGTTCAATATCACTCTACCAATATTTGTATCTACAAGCAATCTACGAGTGGCATAGGACCCAGCGCGCCGAGGACACCTGCCAAGGTGCTTATGCTGATAGGCGAGCAATGAAGCGAGCGTCTCCGAAGCAACTATTTATAGTTTCAACCTGGCGGTTCTCGTACACCGTACTGGAGCCGCACCAACGGTGCGGATAGTTACATACATGTGTCCAGAAGGGTCAACCGAATATATCAACCGATCACTTCCAATCCATTTTCCCACTTTCCCAATATGTTACAACTAATCAAGCAACAGACAGTGTGCATACATAAGAATTCTACAGTCTTGCGCAGTGGCTCGTTAACGCACAGGCTCGAGGCTACTACGTGCCCTATCCAGAATCCAGATTGTACGTGGGGTTTCAAAGCGCACAGTTTCCAGCTATCTGTTTCCTGCTGCCACTTGTTGATGTAAAAATACTTCCGTATTGCTCCAATATTGCACAACTTCGTCGAATTAATCAAGGTTGAGGTCAAGTTGGGGTTCAAGTTGGGGTCCCCGTTAGTAGCATGAAGCACCCTATTTATTTGTACTTCTTGACAATTGTTGCTGATTGTAGGATCATCGGTATTCGTTTAGATAAGATTAAACAGATTCACCGAGTGGCCAAATGAGAGGTATTGATCACATGTGGTCAAATATCTAGGATATTGTGATTGATATCCCAAGACCTGACAGGATGGGATGAAGTGTGAATCTTGTTCAGAGTTGATAGCGGAACTTGGGGTGCCTGTACCCAAGGTCCTTGATTTCCTTCTCCGTAAGGCCGATAAGCCGACTGTCGCGCTCACCGCGGTCGCGTTTTTCATTTTCTAACTTGAGGTACACAGAGCCTCCTCCTGCAAGAAGGAGAACCAGAAAGGATGCAGCTAAATTGATAGAGTTTCCTTTGTGGAAGTTGGGAGCATCAGCGGGCAGGTAGGTCCAGACGCTAGGGTACGAGAGCAGTCAATGAAGAACCGACAATGAAGAGCCGGCTCAGTTAATGTGCTTACGCAGTAATGGAGCCAAAAGCGCCGATACCTGATCGCCTGTTAGCAATGGTAGGGCCTTGTAGACGGGGACTGATGCACACCTGGAATTAGAGCCGTAGCTGCAGCGCGCATGGTATGTGGGGCAGCATTGTCAGTACCCCAGATGAGAAACTAAGAACAGATGAGCTTCATGGGTCGTTTTATATAGTATAGACCAGCTCGACAAACCAGGGGCCCACAAGGTGTTCCTCCAATAATGGCGAGAAAGCAAGCGCCATAGCTGCGAACCGAAGTGAGCACTCAGAAAATTGTCTTTTCCGTAGTTTGCGATGTCTAACTTACCGAGCATGGGCATTTTTCGTTGATAGAGCGACAATATATCCAATTGTTTGAAGCGTCATCGAAGTCAAGATTACAATTGACCTCCGCTTGATCTTGAAGCTCCATATAATAACAGTCAAGGTCCAAAGAGCGGCAGCCAGGAAGGGTGGTACGGTGCGGAGCTGAGCGTTAACGACTGTAAACTTGCCAACTTCCCAGCAACGGGTCAGCAGTGCAAGGATCAACAACTGAGGACAAACTTACGAGAGTTCACAACCGTGGGGAGGAAGAGAGCCAACCCTTGAAACGATACATTTACCGCCAAAAAGCCGATAGCGCAGACCATGGTCCAAATGTTGCAGGAGCGTACGACAAGCCTCCAGGTTGTTGGCTCGACCTTCCAGTCAGTCTTGACGACGGCGTCGGCGTTCATGCGAGCAATGACAAGTTTTCGCTCATCTTCGTTGAGCATGCGCGTGGTCAGGGGATCGCCGGGGATTGCAACCAGCATAATGGCTCCTACACCGAGGGTGATGATGCCTTCGACAAAGAAGATCTTTCTCCAGGACTGCACAGTGCCGATGCTGTCAATTTTTAGTAAGCCGGATGCAAGAAGACCGCCAACTAGGGGAATATAAGGGATTAAAAGCAGCTCATAGAGGACTCAAGTACTTACAGGCGCCAGCCAGTGTAGGAGCCAAGCCGAAGAAAATACCGGTGCGGAGCACAAGCTCATGACGTCTGTAGTATCTAGATAGAAGATACACCAAGGCAGACTGCGTACTTCAAAATGAGATGGCTTTGTTTGTAGACATAATGAATCATACCAGGGTGCCCCCTTCAGATACACCAAGCAGCACACGAGTACCAATCAACTGTGCATAGCTGTGAATGAACGCGGAGCCCAGAGATGCGGCCCCAAAAGACACAACGGTGATGGCAATCCAGGTGGAACCGACTTTCTTCATGAGCAGATTTGCAGGCAGATCCGCTGCAAAGTACTTGGAGAGAAATGGTCAACCACCCGTTCCCAATGAGAACATATGACTTGGGTGCGTACACAAACATAGAACACTGTGAGGGCGATATTGAGGTCGTTACCCTTCATTTTCAGGTCTTTCTCGAGGCCGGCAATCTTTGCATTACCTTGACAAGTGGAAAGATTAGAGGTAATGTATCCAGAACAAGATATTAGCTGGGCTCACCGATTGCGGTTCGATCAATGAAGTTGAGACCATCTACGAGGGATATATTGATGTGTTCAGGCTTGCTGATCAAGATGTGAAATTTCGCTACTCACAAATCAGAGTGAACACCGGCAATAACACTGTATCCAACTTCCTGAGCAGACGTCCTTCAGCAACGGGATCGATAGTATCCACGAAATCATGGGAGTGCGCTTCCTCGGACTTGGTGACACTCTCGCCCGACTGGGGAGCATCGCGCGAGCTGGCCATTGTCCTGCTGCTATCTGCGGGCGACACTAGTAGAGTGGAAGAGGGCAAGAGAGAGCGCCAAGGTGACCCGGCTCTGTTAAACCATGCTCAGGAGCTTCAGTGCTACCGGGACTCCTCATTGATATATTCGTCGTCTGACTTTCTCAATGCTGTCAGTTTGTGTTCTCTGTCATATTGGACTTCCAAACTGACCCCTAGTCTCGACATTCTTCCGGTGGCACATGTTGATTACCATCGGAATGCGATTGAAGTGGCCAAGAAGCAGCTATTGAAACGACTGTGAAGCTGGGTTATATTTGGCAGTTTAGGACACGTGGACCACCCTGACGCGCAAACTTGGCGCAAAGATAATATTTTGTGTGACGTGTAGGCTAGGTGCGCCACGCGTCCACATCTTTTGGCACCTGACTTTTTAGCAATTCCGGATATGCACGCCGTCGTCCAAAGCTTGGCTGCTACATAATCGGATTGAGTTCAATGCACCTCAAACTCATCTACGCAGTACCTAATACCATTGGTCAAATTGGATATTGGCGTTTGAACACTCGCACCGTCGCTCAAGACTCCGCCTGCACTACTTGTGCACTGTCGAAGTACACAATCAATTTAGATTAGTCGAGAGATCACGTTTGAACGTTCTTGCTGTCCTTCAAATTAAAGCTGCACATAAACCCAAATAATGCTAAACTTGAATTGGTTACAGCTATTTGCACAATGTAAGGCGCGGCCAGAACTTTTTGAAATTTCAGTTGATTTGGCCCTTTTTGAGGTGTGATTGGCTTGTGGGCTCTCCTGGCCGCAATTCTGCACTGTTCGTACTGAGAAAAGAACCTTGTGAGACTCTACGAGTTTATGCGCGGGTCCCCATGTGCTTTTCGTAAGAAATTTCGCAATGAAAACCGCGTCATATCCTCGGTATGTACCCACGGAGGCGAGCTGTATCCCCGTTAAATCTTCAGCTGGTAGGGGGTATGGTAGAGGTCCAAGCAAGATATAGCTCGCTGGCGTGGGGGATCACACACATTATGTATTTCCACGGGTATAGCATTCAATTTCGCGTAAAACGCTGCATAAAGTAGAATGGGGATCTGGGTACAAGCGTTCCGAATCTAACAAGGCCATTATCTACGCGAACGATGAGGATTTGAAGCCAGGAGAGGCTGCATACAGAGTCAGTGGAAAATCTGACGGAATTTCAAAAGTTCGGCCCGCGCCTTACATTATGCAAATAATTCGAGAGTTCATGTCAGTGGTGCCATAAGTTTGTGTGTTTATGTATGGGTGTATGTGTGATGATGCCATCGGAGTGAGTTGTTCTGATGATCGGGGCCCTGAGGAAGAAAGACTAGACGCGTGCCTTGGCGCGCGTGGTAAACGCGTCATGTACTACACGTGACCGTGTTGGAATATTAAATTGCTTACGAACGATTTCATTCCCTTATTGTTGTTTTACATTCTTATTTTACCACGATCCCCATTTATTCACCTTAAGTACTGTACTGAGTCTTGTAGATACTTAACGAGCTCGTATGTATGTAGTACGCTACGCGTTTACCCTCCCCCACAATCGTATCGCGCCCGCGTTTTTTCCTTGTCGTCGCGGCCTTCCAGGACTCAATTCAACAGACCGTATCTTTTCGATCCGCCGTGGCATCATCGCATCGAGTCTGGTCCTCCAGCAGACACCGGTGGCTGCTTGGGGTGAAGGTTCTATGCACCTCAAGCTAAGCTACACGGTACTTAATATTACCATTGATCATATTGAAATATTGGCGTTCGGACACTCCCGCCGTGGCTCAAGGCTTCGCCTGCACCACTTACGCGCTGTCGAAGTACACAAACAATCCAGATCAGCCAATAAGTCATTGGCAGATGACGAGATCACGTTCGAACATTCTTGCTGTCCTTCAAAGCTGCACACAAACCCAAATATTACCAAATTGTTTAATACTAATCCATTCACAAATGATTTGAGAGTACTTGTAAGTTGTCAGTGGTGGTATACTCGGTTCCCGGAATCATGTTCAAGCTGTACTAATCACCATACAAAGCCCACCTGCATATGTAAGGATCAATTGTCATCACATTTACACGCCAAGTTGAGTACCCACCGTAGTCACTATGGCACGTTGCAGTGTGGTATAAACACTGTAATTGAAAGCAAACTACCAATGAGGAGTCCGCTTCGAGCAAGCTTCAACGGTTGACCATGGTAGAGAGCTTTAAATGATGGTTAGCTTTTGGTGCTAAAAAGAGGCTACATAGCACGCACTTCCACGTCGTTTTGGATTTTCCTGTTATGATCATCCCACATTACGATAGATTTGTGAGTCGTGACATAGGTGTTTTCGGTGTAGGTTGGGGTATTTGGGGTGACATAGTGTACACTGCCGCCTTGACTATCGGAATGAGGGCGAAGCGAGTCCAGGGGTTTCACGAATGATCCTTCCGTGTCTTGAGACATAGTGGCCCGATTATTGAATATGACCACGGCGGTGTTAGCATACAACTTCGCAGCAACGAATGCGGGTACGACGAAGTACACCTTCCCCGGAAGGCTTAAAAATAGAATTAAATCAATCACAGCGACCGTCGCTGACAAGACAAGCCGTACGAGACTCAGTGACAAGCCATGAATCATGCACTATTGGCTTACCTGTCGCGATCCCAGTTTCAATGGTGATGGTAATTAGCTGAACAATAATACGATGGGTCCGTCGGATGCCTGTATCAGCTTTGTAGAGCTATGAAATTTAGTGTGAGCCAGTATTCATAAAGAAGACGATATATCTGACATAATAGCTCATGAAGAC
This sequence comes from Psilocybe cf. subviscida, assembly GCA_013368295.1. Classification (NCBI taxonomy): domain Eukaryota; kingdom Fungi; phylum Basidiomycota; class Agaricomycetes; order Agaricales; family Agrocybaceae; genus Psilocybe; species Psilocybe cf. subviscida. The sequence continues at coordinate 1,684,091 of JAACJJ010000029.1, read as the reverse complement.
CGCAATGAGAACATCGCAGAGGGCTGTGGCAATGTGCCAGGTCTACCGCGTAAGTGTAAGCATCTTGAGGAGGGGGCATGGCTGCGGGTAGACTCACAGTAATCTCAACCTGCGCTTCAGTCTGCAACAGTGTGTAGAAACGAACGCGCAAATTTTTGACGCCAGACAAGATTGCCGCGATGCCTTGAACCAATGACGTCTAACGGATAGCGCAAAAAGCCTATGCATCAGCCAGGCAAATACTCTCGAATTACAGAATGACACTTGTACCAGAATGATTAGGGCCGGCGCAATGAACGATTTCTTCGACAAGATGTAAACCCGGTATGCAAAGAAGAATTGGACCGTGCAACTGACTGGGCAGTGGGGGAGTGGAAGGGCTTGTTAAAGACGTAGCTCATATACCCGAGATCTAAATCGTGCGGCTCACCAATGGCGGTGATGAGCGGAACACTTAGCCAGACAAGATGCGTCTCGTTGAGCGATTCCCCGTCGTTGAAATTGCGTGCAAAGATGAGAAATCCGTCGTTTGCAAGAAGAATGGACTGGAGGCTATCGGCCAGAAACAAGAACCACACCAAGGACTTCACGGCAAGTCTATCGGATTTGAAGCTGGAAAAGTAGATGTCTACGAAAACGTGTATGTGTTTTGTTAGCGCTTGGCGGGTATAACAAATCACAAACCCGTTGACTTACACACTTGGACCACTAATATTCCGTACAGGAACCAGTTCAATAGAATCGCGACATACTGGATCATTGATTTGCATTAGTTCGAGAACACAAGATATTCGGGGGAGTGCTTACAAAAGGACCTGCGCTGTCAATTCGATAGAAGAGCGGGTCAGTTTGGCTTATCCGGTGCCACATCATCCACAGGCCCCGGGAAGCTCCTGCCAGCTGGTGTCCGCCAAAATCCTCAGAAATCCGCAATGCTTTGGGTCTGAAATCCGCAAAAACGGACAAATATGTCACGTGGAATGCCAAAAAGCTCCGCGCCCGGCGCCCGCTACACGGGCGCCTATTATTGAAACGCCTGTTTTTCGTGAGCTATGTAGTAAAACAGCTTATTATAAATCAAAATCAAAATAGTGAACACTAATTACTACTACTGAGTACCAATTTACAAGCTGGAATGCGGATTTTGAGGGGCGGGGTCTTCTCAATGACCTTTTGTAATTCACCGAGCAGCGGCACCGTCATTCAGAGTCCTGGTCGCTGACCCTGGGTTCAATGGAAGCATGTAATGTGTGCCAATGTGATATACAACATGGTCGATTGGTGCATGGGTATGGAGGTTGTATTTGAATGTTCAATGTGGTGAGGCAGCTATAAATTAAGGTGCAGCAGACTCAGATGAGGTATCAATATATCATCATCGCTGTACTCGGTATCGTCGCTTCCAATAGACTTAAAAATGTAGCATTAGAACATACTGGAGGTGGAATTACAATGAAATATTACACTTATGTAGAGGGAGATCAACGCGTAAAGCGAGCCAGGGTAATCCGTTGAGGTCAGTGATGACGGAATTGAGCCATAGCACGAGCTCGAGCTCTTCTTATAAATGTCAAGGACTCCATTATTCTGCATGAGGTGTGGCAGTTTTGGTGTGGATGCCACCGCTCCTGACGTCTTAACCATCTTCTCGATTTCCTTCACCGTCTCCTTCCACCATAACTCTCGGGCCTTTCGTGCTTCTTGCATTTTGAAGATCGGTTTGAGGACTTTGGGTATGCGTAGTCGATGGGAGCCCTACTGTGGAGTCATTTGCTCGGACTCGGGGTCCACAGAGACATTCAAAAGATTTCGAGCTCAGTGCAACCATTCGCTCTGACTTGATGATGTGCCCGACTGGAAGAATTTGCGCGTCATGCTTCTTGATTGAAACCTTGCCCGACCCGTCAAGTAGCCGGCTACATATTGCAGTGGCAGAGATCGCTTCTTCTGTTCAAGTTGAGCTGAACCACGAATGCGAAGGATAGACGGAGAGGGATGCTGCAGCGGGGTTCCGACATCCACATCCTTGAGAATTATCGAGTGCCAATTGTGTACAAGACAGTTTATTTTGACGAAGGCGGCAGCTTTCAAATGATTTTTGAAATTTCATTACTATCATGAATGTTCTGTCAAATTACAAGTGCTGGAGGCTACTGAAGCCACCCCAGTTTGGCGCTCGTCGGTGTCAAAATCAGCGGGCCCCACTGTCTTGGCGTGCCAAGTTGGTGATAAAACTAGTCATCCCTCAAGAAAGACCTCCCAAATCCGCTATAATGCAGTCAAATAAATGAGTTTCAGGCACTTCCGTCGTCTGAAATCCGCTAAAAATGGTCAAGAAATTGCTGAAATCAGCCTCTGAAATCCGCAAAAACCGGTCACCAAATGGCGGGAGCTTCCCGGGGCCTATCATCCACATACGAGAACCCACATTTGGACCACTGGAGGATGCTGTACGCCGCTTTCTGACATGGCTTGGTTCGCTTTTGAGGTGCCTATAGCTCTTTCCGGAATCGACTACTGTTTGAAGGGGGGGGGGAGTCCTCTAAGAAGACTCAAGAACATATAGGTAGTTGGGCGCGGCGTCTTGTACATATACAGTAGTATATGTGTCATTGTACTTGTACATTCCAGATCATATTTGGCAGTGCACACCATGATATTAATAAATGATAGCATCGGCATCATATGTTGCGACGAGAGAATATGGGCCCACACCATCAGACCCAAGTGTTCTCTGTCCTTTGGCAATCCCGACATCGCACGGTCTCCCTTCGTAGCAGGAGCACGGGTGATGACTGACACAGAGGCATTGTCTGTCCTTATGCTGATGTGTTCCTTCTTTGTGCTTATGGCGCGTCAAACTGCATTTAACCAGGCTGTGAGTGGTTCCTCCTTGGGTTTTGAGAGGGTCGTTTAGGTGTGGCCCGCCTCGCAGGGCTGCTTCTGCACACCGTCGTGTATGGTAAAACATACTAAATAAGAGGATGGAACAAAATCAGTAGAATGGCTGGATCGTGCTGACCGACACCGATTATAGGTGGACACAAGTTACATACTAGGAAGATATGATGCGCGTTTTGAAGTAGTATCACTATGCCAGTTGGAAACATTCGACGATCTAATATTATCGACTCTCACTCTAATCTGTTGTTTGCAGGGTTCGGACGCGAGCTCTGGGCAAGATCCGCCTTCCTTGCTCTGAAGTCAAGTTCACAGGAATAGAATTTCCGTGGATCCAGACGGTGCTTGAGAGAAATGATCGCGAAGCCGGCCCAAGTTGTCTGGTAGGGTATCTGCGGACGAGCCACGATATTACAGTTGGGCATACACGGATATGGCAGGGCTCGTAACTAGACGGGGATGGGTTACTGGGTCCGCAAGAAATTGAGGGAGGTCCCCAACGTGGCCTGTTTTTGATAAGTTAGAAGGTGAGATACCAGAGGCTACTAATCATTCCCAATATCCTGTGAATATCATGATAAATCAACTTCAGTTAGTACCAGACACTTCTAAGCAACTTCTAAGTGCCATGTATACGCGGGGTTGATCATATCTAAATATAGGTTTCCGCATGCAGCAGCACATCCGCTGGGGTACATGACCGTGGTGGGCTGCATGATAGAAACTTCCAACCCTACCCCACGTTCGGAACAATGCGAGATGTGGATCAATAGTACACGCTACAGAGAAGGAGTGCATGTAATACCTAAAATCGCTGCACGCGCATGATTGAAAGCTTGCCAGAAGATTTTTTTTTTTGGTCTTTTCCGTGTTGCCCTTCTTAATTATCTCTCATCGCCCCTAGCTGCCGCCGGGCATCTTAGTTATCAATGGATGGGTCGATAGATGAGTGAGCCAACTGCTACTCGGGATATCCTTGCCATGGCGCCGTGAACTTGCCAACACCTGGGTCATCCTGCGATGTTGCACACCGCATTACCTTGATGGTTCGAATCTGAGGGTGTAGCACATGAAAAATAAACCAAGACTGATCGCGCCTACTCTATAAGCAATGGCAAACCATTGCGGTGTGCTTTAACCAACCGAATCAGACCTGTGCTTGTCGCATACATCTGCGTTGATATTGGTTTGGTGTGACTATCTTAGTAGTTGATGACTTCGACCGGAAACGTGTCGTGGAGGACTTGAAGCTCTGGGTCTTAGGAGACACTGATAAATGCGGCCTTGAGGAAGACGCGACGCGTCATATACCACATACACGTGACCGTATCTTTTCCATCCGCCGCGGCCCGCCAATAACCACTATCGCATCCAGTCCTGGTCCTCCCGCCAACACCGACCTGTCAACCGCTTGATGTACCCAAACTGCACCTTACATCTACCTTGCATCCAACCTGCACCTACCTTCACATCTAGCGCCTACCCACCCAGAAGACATCCACGGACGACCCTGACACACTCCGAAGCTTCACGATCCTTCAACACGGACTCCGCATGGACCCTACATAGGCGAGACGCGCTATGCAGGCACTCGATCTCACTCGGCCTGTGTACGAGCACAGTGCCCACCCACCCACCTCCACCTGCGCACTTGCTTCGGCGCGCCAAGTAGCTGAGTGCGTGAAGGCGCCCCGCATACCAACGCACCTTCACTCGCCCGACGCCCGCGCCGCCCGTGTCCTGCATCGGTCCAGGCGTTCCGCGTTTCGCGTTTCTCGAGTCGCGACTTTTTGCCAAGTTGGTTATCGCCGACACTATCACCACTACCAGAGCCCACTGAAACCCACAAGAAACCACCACAACCGACTCGGAACCCGGGCCTTGGAACGTGAATACTTCAGCAACATCTCCATCGTCTCTCGCGCGACTTGCAGCTCGACTCCCACTCGACTCCCGCCCCTCTGCGCGAACGCGGAGTCGGAGTCGCGTTCCACGTATATACATACGACACACGACATACGAGGATGGTGTATGGCACCCGGATACCCGACAAAAAGCCAACAGCAAATAAGTCGTCATGCAAGCAGAGAGCATAGAGGCAGGCCGCGGACGCCGTCGTGGCCTGCTCTACTCAAGTACGCGCGTTCGTTGAGCCTACACTACACAGAAACTGCACTACACTACACTATGACCCCCGGTCACCTGTCGCCCCGTCGCCCTTCGAACCGCTTGGCCCTCTGCCCCCCGCTCTCTCGCCGTCTCGGACCACCTGCTCCCCTCGTCGCGTCGGGGTCGGGGACATATCCCTCAGGTATCCCTGGGAGCTCTTTGGAATGATCTCCAGCCAGCCGGCGGGCGAGGTCGAGGGCGAACACATGGACGCGGACGCGGGCAGTACCTGCACCTAAACCTCAACCGCGACCTGAGACGAAAGGCTGCCACCAACAGCCTAAGCGCCGACCGTCATACAAGGTCAGGGCAGAAACAGGTCCAGCCCCCCCGCTTAGTGCTCGTTGGGTGTCCGCTGGGCGTTTCGCTCGACGCTCGGTTGGTATTGGAGTCCGCGTTCGACCGTCGGGATACTAGTACCCTCAGACCTGACCGGTCGCGATATGTGGACAGCTTGAATGGGAGCCGGATGGCGCGAAAGGTGCAAAGGGGCGCTGTGGTGGGATTGGGGATGGGGATGGAGGCGACGGCAGACAATAGACGGCAGCGGTGTGTACCATGTCAATGTGGCCGCCTCCTCCTCCTGCGTCCGGGGCCGAACCGCTCGCAACCATCCGCCTCACCGTGGCGTCATCGTCGCTACTGCCACCGCCACTGCCTGCGCCGTCATCGGATTCCCCGCCAGTGCGCCACGGCGCTTCTCTAGCCCCAACACCACTGTGCGGATGATCCATCCGCGCATCAGACCGGGCGGATTTCATTTTGGCGGCCTTCTTGGCCCGCACGGTCGTCTTCCCGCACCACAACGACTTAAGGGCTAAGTAGCCGGGCTGCTGCGCTGTGCATGGCCGTGTCTCCTACCCCTACGAGGGGTCGTCTCGTATAGTTATCTCTCTCTGGCCGACGCGCGAGCGCGAGGAGGTCGGTCGAGTCGACTCGGGACGCCAACATGGACCATTCGCGCAGGACCCGCGGACAGACCGCCCCTGGGCCTGAGCGTCAAGCAGGGTACGAGCGCAGGGTCGAGCGTCAGGTGACGCAGCGCCCCGCCCGCCCGTTCCTCAGTCGCTAGCTAGGTGCTCGTTAGGTGTCCGAACGTTTACGCCGGGATACCTGGACCGACCGACCGCGATGCGCATAGAATCGATGGGAGAGATGGTGTAGGTCCTGCAAGTATCTCGCAGTATCTGGCTCGCTCGGGGCTCATAACAGAGGACGTGCCAGCGCCTAGGCTCTGGCGGCGGCATCCCGTGTGCACTATGTACCAACGTACAAGACAAGACCCAACAAACTGGACACACGACAAACAGGGCCACATCGCGCATACCATCCCTTCTTTTTTTTTTTTCTCCTGCTCCTCGTACCTCAGCTGGAGATCAGGGGTGGGCCGACACAGACGCAATGTGCGAGTGGAGACTGTGACCGCCTACGCGTCGTAGAGGGCATATCGTGGAGGCAAGGCGACACGACGCGCGAAGCGCGACGTAGAATTGATCTTGGACAGACGGACGGACGGGCGACAGGTGACAAGGCAGGCACTGACGAGCGTGTATGTTTGCGAGCGCCGAGGACGTGTCATGGACGATGGGTGGCCAGAAGCCAGGGCTATGGATAAAGATACAGAGAACCATCCGCACGCATCGGCACCAGCACCATAGGGCCCGGGCTTGAGCTCGACCTGCGAGTCTTGACTCCCGTGCTCGGGCCGCATCCCCGTCGTCTCAGCTTCAGCATTGATATTGAGCATACATCTGACAGCGACTTACTCACCAGTCCGGTACCAATCCCGTCGCCGGCCAGGCGAAACGGTCTCCAACCAAAGGCCGACGTTCTCTCCCATGCCGTAGGGATTATCCTCGTATCTTCGAGCGCATTGTAAGAGGAGGACTTATTATGGGCGAGCTCTATGTAGTGGACGACGAAGGGGCGGATTTCGGGCCACACTCGCCGAGTCTCATAGGCATCGCTCTCGCGTTGCCGCTGTGCCGCCGGAGCTGCGAGATCAACGAGTTAATCGAAGGCACAACGGGAGACGGGTAGTCAGGTCCGTGGAATATGCTGACATGCTACCGTGGCTATGCGTATCACAGATGTCAATGGCCCACAGACTATATGTGTACCTGTCGTGTAGTCTGAGATTGGTGCCGACCGGTCTGTCCTGGTCTGCCTCTGTATTTGGATGTGATTGGAGCCGGGTTGATGAGAATAGATCCTGTCTCGGGCAGACTGCCTAAGAATATAATAATTCGGTGTTGTGGATGCTTGACAACCCGATTTGGCAAGCAGTAGCCTCGATCAGTGGCTCATCACGATTCTGGGTGTGCTCATAGGCTTCAACCTACAAAAATCTCATGTTATACGGAAACATATGTTATAATCGATTTACTCCATCTATGATAGAAATATCTTGCGCATATGGCCTCCGGAGATAGTCAGAGCCCTCATCCAACCAGGATATAAGCGTGGGAACCAATGTCAATCGCCGAGCCATAAATGGTCTATCCGAACTAGGGTCCCCAAACTGCATAGAAATAAAGGTCAAGTACTGTTAACAATGATAACCGAGTAAATTTACGCTTTTTTGAGAGCAAATTAAGTTGTATGCCGTATCATCTTAGAAAGGCAAATCCGGCTGGACTCAACCGGAAAGTTCAGCACTCAGATGTCCTCAATTGGGCATAATCCTTGCCTATTCTCGATATTCTATTTTTTTCACGAAACGCAATGAAAGTACAGCTAGCTCACAAATCCAAAGTCTTCATTGTCAAATAAGCCTAGGGTCGTACACTCAAAAAGCTCAATGCACTCACGGATTTATCAAATCTGTCTGACACTTGGTGCGAGGTTGTGGTGACTCGAATTGGCGCGACTCCACCTTCGACATCAGAACTGATGACATGCCGCTTTGCGGTGGTCCGTAGCTCCAACACATTACTACCTGATGTGTTGTCACGACTGCTCGCTGCGCCCGAGCGTGAATTCAACACTAAAAGCAAACTGTTTGAGTACAGCTTGGCAATGGTATAGGTGGGAGTGACGTGGTAGTTGCTGCTCGGAAATGCTAGGAAAAGAACCGCATCAACTGTCGCAACGGTGGCTGTTACAGTGAGTTAGCGAAGAGACTACAGGGCATAGCACACACTTACCAGTGAGAGCGCCAGTCTCAATTGTCTGATGAACCAGCCTTTTGATTAGCATTTGGGTCTCCGTGAAGCTAGTATTGCTGCGCGAAAGCTGTCCACCGGTGATGGTCAGAATTAGTATATCATTGGACTTGCACCTTTCTCAGCTTACGTAGTAGCTCATGAATACTGCAATAGTAATGTCGCAGGACGCGCTACTTGTCAGCCAGGTCTGGGATCATCCTATTATCAGAGAGAATGTGGATGGCTTCGATAAGAGGCAACCTACAATGGCAGCCACTTGTGTTTCAGACTGGAGCTTCATAAAGTTATCAGAAGCAACTAACAGCTGGACACCGGATACAATAGCAGCTGTAGCCTGAGTAATGGATAACTGGGTTCCCCGTAATTCAGACCAGGACGTCATACATAACCGCCTAAACTTACAGCGGCAATGATACACGGTAGTATCTTCGAGTGAGACAAAAGATAGAGCCGGTAAGCATAGAACAACTGCACGACACAGCTAACTATGAGCACCTGTTAGCCAGCGTAGAAGAAGACTGTAACAGCATTGGACCTCACCCATTCCACTCATAATGGGCGCATTCAGCCACGCCAAATGCGCATTTGCGAGCTGACTCAGATCTCCCCAGCCTGACGCAAACGTGGCGAACATATCATGGGCAACAAGAAGAGTTTGTGTCATTTCGAAGACGAAGACGCCATACACAAGGCACTTCAGCCAGCGGCGGTCATTTGGAAATGATATTGCATATATATCTAACAAGAATTTTTCCAGAGAATTTGAAGCATCAAAAATGTAGCGACTCACAAACTTGGACAGCAAGTGCGCCGAAAAGCGTCCAATTGAGCATGTAGCCGAGAAGCTATACAATAGGTTAGACATGAAACTACCATAAGCGTGACTGCTGACAAGTGGGCCTGCACTACGTTGTTATATGAGCTCTATCAATTGAGTCTAAGACCGAGGGCAAATGCTACTTACATTTGAGCAATGTTGGGTGGAATTCCTGTCGACATAGTAAGTACTTGGAGCAGTGGGTGTCCGCGGCTACTTGAAGTTTTGACAGCTCTTTATTGCATCCCGGTACTGATGGTGGTATGAATATTTATGCCCAAATCAAGGGTGTGCATGTATGGACATAGCAAGAGTCGTCCCGATCAGAGCGTGTGTCTGTTTTTATTTGTCGACATCGATTGCTATATTAAAGAAGAAAGATGCTAAATTTGGAAAAGCGTGGAGGTAGTTCGGTGTGTCGGTTGACTGGTAAATACCTTGGGCGTTACCACTACCTCGTACATGTCACATTTCGGCGACGAATATTGAAGGTTTTCATGCATTCCGTTGATAAATGGGCGGCATCACATTCATGTTACGCTGTAATTGCCCTGGATTGATGACAACTGTGAGAAAATTAGAGGCACTTGGGATGACTTCTGTGTCGAGTGGTGCGTTCTCTGTCAATTTGTTTACCACGGGGCCACATGTTAACGTTTTAACAATCATCTATTAAATATAGATCTTGCTTCTAACCTTGCGGTGCTCCAAATTGTCCACTGTATGCGCTCGTGCCATGCACCATATTCTACGCGATCTCAATGCTGTCGTACAAAAAGACGGCTTGTACTGCGCAATTGGACGATGTGCTCTCCGACTCAGAATGTTATACAGCCGGATAGCAGGCTTAATGGACCATTCAAATATGAAGCGCGCGCGTCTCCAAGTTCATGCGTGAATATCCACCACCAACAGCACATAGATGGATTGTCGCCGAGTCTTATTGAAAGCTCCCACTGCGGGCCTGACGCTGGATCAATCCATAGCAATCCACTCCAGCCCATTTTTAAATTGGCAGGTATGCTACCGTTCTCGCCAGTTCTTTGGAACATGTCAATCAACCTTGAGCTTGATTGCTGTCAAGTGCTAATTGTGTTGATCTTATCTGGTGCATGATAACAGTGCTAAATAATTGCTCTTCAAGCTTCATCGAAAGGGCGGGTGTCGGTTGTGGGGGCGCTCTGACGCAAAGAGGGTGTTCAGGATTGAAGCAAGGGAGGAAGGGGCGGGGTTGATTGGTACCGGATTGCGAAGGGAGGAGGTCGGGGGTGGTCGAGAACGACGAGGAACAATGGTTGAACATCGTTGATCCCGGTCTGCGGTGATTCCGCTTGCACACTCCCACCCCTGCTATTACCCACATCCACTAGCTCTCGTCTATTTTTGTCAGTTCTGACGCTGTTGCGATGCCTACTGGGTCATACAGTCGCCATGCCAGATGTGACGCACGTCGCACGTAGCTACCAAGGCGAGTGCGAGTACTATTTGTCCTCGCCTCTGCCCCATCATGCTAGAACGATACTCGGGCGGACTGAGAGAGTGTGTCTTGAGCGGCATTGGAACGCCTATGACTGACGGCAGTGGGCGCGCGTGCAAGCACATGTGCGATGGCGGACGGCGGCATCGTAACTTTCTTCATAGTGACCCGGATTGCCTCGGCGTCGTGGCAGATGCAGAAATACTGGGTAGACAGAGAACGAGACGCAATATTGCCATATGTTCGTATCGCGACCTGCTCCCTAGAGGCTGCCGGACAGCGACTAGACTGCCCTCTGCCTGGATTTATGAGATAATGTAATAAGGAGCTCTAAGAACTCTAATGACGTTTTGGATTTTAGATATATGTTAAATCATTAATTAGCGCCCAGCAGAGTCATTAATTTATCGTGTTGATTGGTCGCTTTCAATTAGTTTTCCCGCCTTCCCGATATATCAAAGCTATTCGAGCACACAACCAACGCGCTAAGAAATGCTATAGTCCCGCGTAAGTCGTCAACTTAAGCTCGAGGCTTCTAAACCCAGAATTGAGGGTTATGCCCAAATTTACTCAGTATTGAAAGTACCGAGTCGTTCTCGCCAATTGTTTCCCCATGTACCTTATTAAAGTGAATATTTCACTGCTTCAGTGGTCTATGCTTGTCCATTAGGGTAAAAAACCTTTTTATTTTTCTACCTTGTCGCGATAATATAATGACCCCTTGCGCGTGATAATGCCATGACATTTACACGAAAATGGTGTACTGCGCGCTTTTTTCGTGTTGCGCGCTATTTTTTTTATGACATGCGCACTATTTTCTTGCTGCGCGCTTTTTTATTTGATGCGCGATATTTTTTATACCTTGTACGCGGTATTTAGTTCGTTGCGCGGTGGTTTAATTCATGTTGCGCGAGCTTTTTGTCTATGCACGAAACCATTTGACCTCTGGACGCTAAAACATGGCAAAAGCCTTGCCGACGGCTGCCGAGCGGAGTTTCAACTCTGATCACGTCTCACTCACTCACGGATTCACGCGGTTTGCTGGCTTCGGGGGTGGCTCAGGAGCCATCAATCGTGTTTTGACAGATATATATGCGAGCAGAGGTACTGTTGCGCCTATTATATCCCGACAGAACACTCTTCCAATGCTGTCTGGCTATCTAATACTCATAAGTTGCCCAGTCCAGTGCTGTGTGGCAGATGGAACCCCTGGAATACAGTTCCGCAATTTCAACAATTTTAGAGAGGAAAAAGCTGATATGAAAATGAGCTGGGGTCCGGAAGCCAGCAAACCGCGTGAATCCGTGAGTGAGTGAGACGTGATCAGAGTTGAAACTCCGCTCGGCAGCCGTCGGCAAGGCTTTTGCCATGTTTTAGCGTCCAGAGGTCAAATGGTTTCGTGCATAGACAAAAAGCTCGCGCAACATGAATTAAACCACCGCGCAACGAACTAAATACCGCGTACAAGGTATAAAAAATATCGCGCATCAAATAAAAAAGCGCGCAGCAAGAAAATAGTGCGCATGTCATAAAAAAAATAGCGCGCAACACGAAAAAAGCGCGCAGTACACCATTTTCGTGTAAATGTCATGGCATTATCACGCGCAAGGGGTCATTATATTATCGCGACAAGGTAGAAAAATAAAAAGGTTTTTTACCCTAATGGACAAGCATAGTGGTCATTATTCTAAATGCATATATGCGCACGAGGTGACCGCCGCAAGATAAGTAGCAGAGTTGATAGATAGCAGGCGGAATGTGAGCTGTCGTTCCAGTCTTCGGAAAAGCCACAAAAATATTCAAACATGCCAAGTCCCGTCGGTGAGTTTTTTTTTTTCCGTTTGATTTTGGGTAAGAACAAGGGCAAAGAATCTACTATAAAGTTGGTGAGCATGCCCCATAGGCCATCAGCAAGATGCTCATTTGATTGCCGGCTTTTTTCGGCTTTTTGACTTTCCGCAAGTCAAACAGCTGAGAAAGTACCGAAAAGCTAAATGCCCTCGCTTTCAACGTCTGTCCTAATCAGCTTAATTTGATGAGAGAATGTTCAATGAGTAGAGTAGGCTGACAGTAGCATCTTACATCCGTATTTCCATAAAAATTTATCTGCACGGCACCGTTTCCTATTGACGGATTGCAACTTTTTGATTTTAGGACCTGGCAAGGACCTGGGTTGCCGACTTGCTAGCTTTTTACGTTTTTGACGCCTTTTTGGACTTGCACAAGTAGAAAAAAGCTATGAGCTAAACTACTGATGGCCTAGACAATTGACTATATAATACATACTCATTCAAGGGTTAGAGTCAAGGTCTACACATGATTGCATTCATTCATCCCGTTGAAGTTCCTTCCCTGTGTCGCGGAATCAGGCTAAGATTATGAATTACTTGCAGATCATTTAGTACCTAATACTTAAAAGTGACGTGATAGATAATGTCTAGATTGAATAATGGTGGATAATACTTCGAAAATCAAAAAGTAAGGTCATGTTACCCTGCGCATCTAATTCTGGTGGAAATGCGACTTTAACCCATCTTACGTACATACCCGGGCTCGCAAAGCGTAAAGAATTATGCCTGCACTAGCCCAATCGTGCCACGCTCCAGCCTTGCGACATAACCGCCGATGACATCTCCTTGCAAGGACTCAAGCGCGCCGTACAATCCGACCAAAGGCTTGCGAGCGTTGACTTGCTTCAGCACGAGCAAGACCTCTGCATCGTCGGGCCCGGCTACCTCCTCCATGGTTTTGAGGTCCATTATCGGGGCGTTTGCGCTCAGGAAGTCGAAGCCAATACGGTTACCAACTGACTCACGGATTTCAGGGTCACCGGGAAGGAAAATATCTGAAGAAAATTCCAATATCCATCGGGCACTGCCAGATAGAATGACTCACTCGTGCAGTATTCGATTGCTTTCTGGACCTCATCTTCTGTGAGTTTCTTGCCAATATCGGCCGTCCCCTGAATAACTAGAAAATATATCAATCAGACAAGGGCGACACCTAGTTTGCTTCGGGAAGCTTGCCTGGTCTGAAGAAGTCGAATGCACGGTCGTAGTTATCCTCGTCGACATCTGCGAGAACATTGTTGACTTGCGAGCGAATCTGCTTATAAGCGCTCAAGACCACGATAAGAAACCTGTCGGCATGTTAGCTGGACAAAGACCGCAGATGTTGCAAGCGACAAATACCTGGTGTAAGAAGTCGCAACTTTGACATCGTGATATCTTGCTGCCTGCGCCTCCGTACAATTTTTCCTGATCGAAGCACATATTGTCATTGCAGCGGACAGCGCCCCAAGGTGCGCCAGGTGAACGCCACTTGAGAAGAAAGGGTCGATAAAAGCTGTCACATAACACCAGAAGACAGGTAAGCGGAGATCACGGGCAGGAAGAAAGAGGAAATCGCACCAGCAGCATCACCAACCAACCGGTAATGTTCACCAGCGTAGCTCGCTGCTGAATAACTGTAGTCGCTCGCGCTCTTGATTGGCTCGTCGATGTCCTCCTTCAAAGTTGCATTCTTCAGCAGTTCCCGCAGTCCCGGCGTAAACTGCATCTGGTCCAGATAGTGAGCCTTCAATGAGTATTCGTCCGGCTTCGCTTCGCGTAGTTCGCCCTTCTTTCTTATGCTAACAGTTTTATCCATTACGAACCCAACTGATACCTGGAGTAAGGTCGCTAAGCAAAATTCCGACTTGAATACTTGATCAGGACTCACGACTCCATTACTCAGAGGGATATACCAAGCCCAGCCACTCTCGTCTAAATCACATGTCAGTGCGCTGTTGTAGAACACATGATGTATCCACTGACCGTGCAAAGCCTCGAACCATGGTGCGTTATGCCTGTAGGTCCCGGGTTTGTAAGTTCCGCCTCCAGTCCAGTAGCCCCAGCATGCAATGTTGTGCAACGACTGATTCATCTTCCTGTTTCGTAGATACTGAAGGCCGCAGTTCTCATGAGGTCGTGAACGTACGACATGTCAATCGAATTGACACACCTTCGTCGACATAATGCCCTTGCTTCCCGATGCGTCAATGAGGTAGTCGAATGAGATATACCCGCTCTGACCGCCGCGCACGTAGTTGACGCCAATGGGCCGAATAGGTTTGCCTTCTTCGTCGTCCTCAAATGCTATGTCCATCACCCGCGTCTGCTCGTAAACCTTGGCCCCGCATTCCTGCGAGTGACGAAGTAACAACTCGTCTAACTCCGAGCGCACCTTAAAGAATAGGTTTAAAGCCATATCTTTCTAGCGACACTGGTCCGACTCACAACGTTATACGACGCATCGAGCTCGTTTCTCTCGATGAAGTTCGTGTCTTAACGTGAAACGAATAAGTGCGTGAGCAATAGGTGATCGTCGACCATTTGACTGACAGGCTTCTTGTTTTCCTTGCATGAGCTTTACGGCCGCGCCAGGCTATTGAATCGGTCAAATTAAATAGAAGTTCATGCCAAAGTCAAATGAAGTACTTACTTTGGGGCAGAAACCATGGTTGCGAAGCTTCTCCTCTGCTCCAATGTACGCATAGAATGCGTTGATTGACGGCAACATGCTCTCTCCAATGTGGTATCTAGAAAACCGTCTGCGTTAAGAGGACTACCCTAGCATTCTCATCGTCTACGGTACTCACCGAGGAAACTGGGCTGCCTCCACGACAGTGACATCGATCTTCTCTCTTGCGAGAACCGACGCGCTGTAAGATCCTCCAGGACCACCTCCTATAACTAGGACTGTGGTATGACTGGGCTGTAAAGATTTAGACGTCAGGACAGGTTGAGCTGTGGCTAAGAAATGCTTCGAGACGTACCAAAGGGGTGGAAAGTGGGATCGACATATCGGAGAAGGGTGGGTGGTATGTTGTCGTTTTGCAAGAGGGTATATATACGCACCCTGCAATACACCCTGCAACACAGAAACGAAATCATTATCCAACCTATTGCGTCCGGACACTAAGGACAGGGGCCGAATCAGATCTGATGGGGAATGTACAGACAATTTGTGAGATTGATCGTGGTACTGTGTGGAGATTCACAACAACTTGTCAGCATACTAGGCATGCTATTCCACGTGGAATAACTTAAATGGCACTTCTTGTACCAGAGTAGGTTAAAATAGGTCGACGATACCAGCTTCAGGTCCATTCCAATTCGGTTTGTCCTCACCATCGCACTCACCATCATCGTCTTCTGGTACATTGGGGGTCGTCCACCACATAAACTTGACATAAACCAAATCAAGTTAGTCCTCGAACAGGCGATGCCGTGTGCGCATATTGGGGTGATGCATACCCATTGCAATAAGTGGCGAATTGCGCGCGTCTGTTCTCATTCCTCGTTCATTGCCGTTGAACAATAACGACGGGGATGTTAGCGAAGGTTTATAGCTTTGCGTTCATTCTTCGGGCGCTGTAGTTCGAATGCAGAACTTTGAAAGAATTGGTATAAATTTGAAACCGGGCGAGAGAACCTGAGGGCGGCTGTTTCGGACGGCTACAAGCGCTGTATTGCACGGATATTACACTGGCACTTGGCGCGTCATAGGGATAGTTCATGGTCGCCTCGTGGTCTCAGGTCTGGCGATAAACTGTAAATGCCAACTTGCTTTGTGTAGTTGCTCACATTTCGTTTGGTATTTTTTCAATCTTATGCTTCTCGGTTCCGCTTTGCCATGATCCCTAAACGCACTCTTGTCGGGACGGCTCAAAGCCGCCCGCCATCTGGACAGTGAAATCTGCCTTTTAGGTGTCCTTTTCTGGTCTTGCCTCCGGGTTCTGGCTCCAACACATGTTTTGAGGTCCATGCAACATCCCACAGCGGGTAGTACTGCACTTGAACAGTATTTTTGTTAGCATCGTGGGTACCGTGCCCAGGATGTCCGCAAAACGATTGATGATGAGAGGTCTTTGGGACAACGATTATCAATGGCACTGCATGCTTATAACTTCAAAAGGACATTAGAATTGCAGCGTACAATGATGCAAAATCAAGAGTAATGATTCATTGACCATAGACTCATTCTGCGCTTTTAGAAAGCTCAGCTTCTAATACCGACATCTATCCTGTAAAACAATCTGGTCTTATTTGTACGTCACACAGAAAGTCGTTGGAGTCTAGTAAGCACCAAGTGAGAGAGTATATGACCAAATATCAGAAATATAGTGGGTCATCGACGCAGCTTCTGAGCAAGAACGATCAACCAGAAGGCTACAGAGATAAATCAGGTCATGATGTGTAACTTCAGGCGCGAGGTAAAGGAACCTAAGAGGGTAAACGACAACTCTGCGGAGATTCTGGACCATTGTGACCGAAGCAGCATAACATTCAGTGGAATTGGTCGACTTCTGGAGCAAGGAAGATCAGTTGTGATCCCTTCCTATGGACTTTCGTTGGAGAGATTAAGGATCTCAGTGGCATTCATAATGGAATATAGCCTAATCCCGGGTTCCAGCCTTAATAGATATGCGCGAAATCTTGTTAGGGAGCTGAAAACAGCGCTCCTCCAATTAACCAAAAGGAACAAAGAGACGAATAAAAGTTGCGACCGAAAAGCGCAATAAGTCAGCTCGCAGGGTCATGAAGAACGGCTAGAAGATACCGATCGTCTATAGAAACAGATATTAGCAATAGCATATACGGTGTGGTAAATCATACCTGGTGAGATCATAATTTCATGACGTTTCGTTCGTATCCGCATGAATTTGACCTCGTCCTTTCGTCGTATCAGAACGCAGACCAAAAGGATATCATGGGCAACATACAAGGTCTGTATCGCCAGGAGCCACGCTCAGACCGTCACCTGCACGTACATCCTCCAGTCCCTGCTTCACGCTTTCAACTATCCTTGCCACAGCTGCTGCATATCTCTTCCCCTGTTCGCCTTCAAATACAACTCCAGAGTGTCTTATGATGCTTGGGTGGTGACCTCGCGTGATGAGGAGGTACCCCAGTACTGATCGATGTGAAGAGAGCATAGCCAGCGTCTGTTCAAGTTCGGCAGACATAGGGGCGTTCGTATGAGACGCTTGCGAAGGTGTCACGGAGGAAGTAATTGACTGGGATGTAGACGCGGCCAACGCGGCAGACGCAGATGCAGAGCTCGATGATGGTTGCACGGACTGGAGATTGATGTTCAATAAGTATTGCAGAGACATGGAAGCAAGTCTCGAACCATGTTGATAAGGGGTCGCGAATGTCAGCAACGTATTATGGATTACCGGAGTGTACGCTGCGAGTTGGTGACAGTGAGCTTGCCATCGTCAACCACAACGATGAAAGCGATCACCGTATTTGCCTATGTGTGGCAAAGTGGTCTACAGAATCCGGCATTTCCCCGGCACTTTTTGTTTTTTGTTTGCTGTCCCTGTGAGGGCAGAGCGGAAATTCCTACATTCCCGAGCGCTCTAACATATTGTCCCAACAAGCCCGATATTGAAGTATGTATGAGCGCTATTACATGCCTTCGCACAAAGTATGAAATGAATGGTACGTGTATCTACAGTAATATTCCGATGATCTCCCTACCAGAGTCGGAGCCGCTCCGATGCGGACCTAATCCGCAAAGTATTCAACGCACAATGGAGGATCCACGGTTTTGTTACAGAATATTCAATACATACGCCCGTGTGGCAGCCATGGAGACTCGTCTCCGGGCCGAATTGCGGTTCTAAATCACCAAATTCCAATGCGCAAAACGCACTCGCAGAAGATGCTCCGTGAACAGACTTAAGAATACATTGCATTTTGGAAGCTATTTTACTGTACAAACTCAAGAATACAAGTGTCAGACAGATCATAAACCCGGAGTAGGCGAAGGCCGGCGGTTTGTCTATTCAGTCTGAGTTAGGCGCTCGTAAGGTCATAAAGGAATAGCGAATCACTCACGCCAAAGTAGTTATTTCAGAGAGATACCTTTCGTTAGCGTTGAACAGGGACAGCATGGTCATGTTCAAGTTGTGCAACTGGATGTACCCTGCCCCATAATTTGGAAGGAGTGGTTGCGGTGCCTAGATGAAGGAAGACCTATGAGATACCATCTGCGGAGCGAGATGAAAAGTAATAGAATTGACCTGTTCGAGACCGACGTCGCTATGGTTTGTAGTATACAGCGGCCGGAGCACTGGGTCATCTATTGTTCAATTTGTGAGCATGGGAGGGAAATGTACGTCGAGAGCTCAGCTGGGACTTACGGATAAGGAGGCGACTGGTAGCTCCCATTGCGTCACAGATGTTTTTTAGAATAGTTGCGGCTTTCTCGTCGGTCCCTGAGTATGAAATGTCAGCAAAAGTAGACACTTATGGAAACTTGAAAGCTACTCACAGTTGTGCAAAACGTTTCGTATCTGAGAATGAGTCAGGGTAAAATCTCTTCGCCTTTGAGTGAACTCAACGTACGTAGTAAACATCACAGTTCTTAACGGGAATATCCTGGAGGAAGTCGCCTGGAGCAAAAAACACCCGGCCGGAATGATCGTCATTCCAGTGCTACCAAAGAAGGGGTCAGATGTCTCCTTGCCACAATTGCTATCGATTGAGTTACCTGCTTCGTATTTTCAATAGTTCTAGGAAGGTCGAGCATTGTGACGTGAACGTCGCTCTTCGCCTGGAGCAATGCCCGGGAAAAGTGGCCTATTCCTGCTCCTACATCACATACTGTTTTCACCCGACTCCAATCATAAGCTATATGGAGAAGTCAATATGATACTATCCCAATTGGTGAGAGAGCAAATATGACAGACCATCAACCGCTGAGAGGCCTCCCAGGGCCTCGCTAATACCAATCATCGCTTTCCCCATAATCTTGAAGAAAGCTGGTCAGCATGGCCAATAGTACATGTAAGTATTTCATTGAGTCAACTCACCGCTCGGCGCTCACGATTACTCTGAAATGCAGATGTGTCAAATAAAGTATGATTTCGAGAATGCTCACTCACTGCAAGTTCGATCCACTCGTAGTAAGACATACTCTTTAGATTCTGATCCTTATACTTGATGAAATACTGGAAAGGTGCTTCGTTAACTTTGATAGAGTGGCCGAGTTCAGGATCTGCGAGGTACTCTGGTAGAGAGTGAATGTACTCGTGTCTGTCTGTACTGAACATCACGACAGAGGAGACAGAATGCGCCGTTGTCAATGTGAGGGACAAACGATTATTCGCAAATACACCAGGCGAGACTTGAAAATCGAAGTTACAGTGGGTGAGCTCAAAGACAACTCTCGCCGCAAATTGAAAGCTCACCTTCTTGGAAGCAATGTTTCGTCGCGAGAATTCTTAAGATGGAACCAAGCTTTTTTGGGTGAATATTGACGGATGCCGCCAGATCATCAATGTGGAGCCCATTCGCGTGTTTTGCCAGCTCGTCCGCGATCTTGTGCTTGACCACAACGCGCAAGCAGATCCATTGGTAGTCTTGAACGCGCTGGGTTCGAAAGCATGAGATGTCAAGACATCGACGCGAAGAAGAAACTCCGTACATTCAGAATAGTCTGCGTCGGGGAGGCGAGGGTCGAACATAACTGCTCACAAGCACCCTCAAGAGTTCCAATAATCTTCTTGAAGCCCAACTTGTTTTCGGCGCGATCAAGAGGATGATGCTCGGCAGACTGCAGGTGGGGAACAGGGCCTCCATGTTTCTCGTACTCGTCCAGAGCTTTGAGGGCAGAGTCGCGAATGAGATCAAGCAGGGCTTCAACTTCGGCACGAGTAGACATTAAGAGATATTGATGATGGAACCGCACCCAGACGCGTCCGACCATTTAAGAGATTCTGTCATTCTCACGGTAACAGGTCTTTTGAATCCGATCATTTCAGTTTCAAGTCTGGTGCTGTGTGGCATCTGAGATATGACATCGACTACGAATTTAGGTAATAGGCGGTTGTTAGTATTGTTGTTATCACCTCGCGTAGACGGACATGGCCACATCAATGTTACAGCCACTCGGTGAGTGGAAGAGGGAGCACGGATCATAAGACTTTGAGACGCCGTCAATTCTTTTGGGGCGCCCTCCGATAGTACTCAGGGTGGGCTTTAAAATGTCCTTCCATACCGCGCCTTAGATACAATATATCGTTGGGATGTAGTTATCCACTTTAATGTACAATGGGCTAGACATGATTTGGATCGCAAGGTACTCGTATATATAATCAGCGGCCCGATAAGAGTGCTTTGAGAGCCAGCTCAGGTTGATCCCAATGGTACTTCAAGGCGAAGGCAATGTGCGTCAGGGACGAGACAGACGAAGTGATGCAAAAGAACTCACAAAGTGATTACCACCTTTCAGCCGTACCATTTCGATCTTCCTAAGCATTTTACCTGCCTTCTTGCCTTCTTCCAACTCGGCTTCGAGGCAGAATTTTCCCCAGGGCATCTCCCATGCTGACTGATCACACCAGACATAGCGCAGCGCAAGGTTATTCCACTCCTTGTCGACTTCTTCTTCCCCATCGTTGTCGGTCACAATCTTCTTCTCCGTCAGATAGGCCACTTCATCCCTGACCTGTGCGAATACGCCTAGCTTGATGCCAAGCATGAGCAGCCTGTCGTCAGAGCCACCAGGAAGAGTAGGGCCGAGCTCAAGGCAGGCATGAACCTCCGAAGGGTCCATAGAGAGAATTGTTGGGCGTGGCTCAGGCAACGCATCTCGAAATTCGAGCTTGGTCAGATCCTCTCCATGGGAGTAGTATCCAGAAATCCAGCCGGGAAAGATCCTCGGACCTTCTCCTGGTGCCAAAGCTGGATCGAATAATGGATTGTATCCATCTGGATGGGGCGGGAATCCAAGTGTGTGATAAGGACCATCTATCAATGGAAAACTTCAATTCATCGTTGTATTGGATATGGATAATTGAGATTTTTACCATAAAGAACCGCATGCTTGATATATGCACACAATTCCACCTCATTCGTAGAGAAGCCCTCGATATTTGCCAGGAAACCTAGTATAGTGGCCATGCCGAACGACCAGCCCGCCATGATGATGCCTCCTTCGACCGGAATATCTTCCTCTGATACATATTTCACGAGGAAGTCATGTACTTTCTTTGCTTCGTTTTTCATATATTCTTTGAGGGCTTTCGCCGCTAGGTCTTTGTCCTGAAGCTCCGATATATTATCGAGCTGCTTCCTCTCCGCTGCGGAAAGTGGTGTTGATCCGGGATAGTCACGGCGGTTTACCGTGACGAGGCGCACATTGAGATCGGCTACAAGAGGGAAGAACTTTGCGAAGACGGCTAGTGCCCGACGGTGTTATCGTCTTCAGGTATGTCAATGCCTTCAAGGTGTCGTACCTGAATGCCATCCAAACCCATGAAAGATTACCAAAGTGGTATAATTGCCACCATCACTCGGTGGACCGCTGTCTCGAACTGCAAAAAAGCCGTATTTTTTCAAGTCTGAAGTAGACACCATGAGAGACGAGGAGTAGGGAGGGAAAATAAAGAGCGAACCTCCAATGAACCTTTGATATCAACTATATATGCCATCGATAACAGGGTCAATGGCAGCTATTTTGATTTGTTACCATCAAATTTTTTTAAAGACGTACTCCACTGATGCGGAAGTGTAGAGACTCTTCAGGCACAGAAGGGCACAGAATAAATGAAAATCATGAAACTGCTGCTATGATGAAACAACATAGGCACTCACACTAACAACCTGTACTTGCATCGGGGCGGAGTCGTTATTACTGGGCCCAATGCATAGTGTGGACGTTGAAGCCAGACCTGTACTACTGCACAGATATACTATCCGTGAGAGGGGATGTTACATGTTTAGCCCAGGCTGGGAACGCGGGTCAGGAGAGGCTGGATGATGAAGGGAATTTCTTTAGTCCTCAAAGGCAGCGTCGTAGGCACAAGTACCACTCGAGAGACAAGTCTCCGATGGAAGAAATCAGACCTAGGGGTTGAACTACCTGCAGAAGCAACCGGAAAGTCATACTGGGGCATTTTTCGAAACGCAGAACCAAGGAGTTTGATCACCAGTGAGCGCTAGTGAGCCATCGCAAGTGCCATTATGATGGCGTCCGACCAAGTGCACGAATTTTTCATCGAAGACAACCAAGGATAATATATGAAACTGGGGGAAAAACTCGAACTGCCACACCTGGTATAGACAAGGCGCATTCTTGAAGGTAGTAGGGATCATCATATGATCACATCAGTCGAGGATCGGTAAGTATAAATTAAACAAGGATTTTAGAGCCAGAGCTTGGCCACAACCTCAGAGAGCACTGACAGATTGAGACCAGGCGGCTGCATCATAATTTCACTCACAACAGAACAGGTTTGGTGGTTGCCAAATCATAATGTCGTTTTTAGACGTTGCGTCGCACAGTAAACAATATCCTTTAAAAAGTTGCAAGACGTGTGGATACAAGTTCCAGACTTTTGCGGAGACAAGGCACTATTGAATTAATGAACCGAGTCTGCGTGGTTCATACAAGCTCCGACGACGTCAATAAAGAGCTGGTATCGACGATCCTTACCCAGGGGTGTGTGTATGAGCCGCATCCTGGAAAAGTACGAACGATGCCAGAGTAACATGAAGGGCATTTCATTGAGTGCCTTTAGAGCGATTCCGAGCTGTTGTTGAGAAGAAGTTCAGAAAAAGTACCTTGTATGAACCGAGCGAATTTCAATGGACAAGACTGGACAAGATTAACTTACTCATGAAGCGTGTGTGTAGCAATTGAAACTTGAAGATACTTGATTGTTTGCATGGCGGTTGCTTTCCCTCAGATGTCCAGTCGACCTGGTAATAACATGAGAAGTATTATGAGAAGACAGGCCATTGAACGCCAAGTCTTTGGATGCGAACTGGGAGTTGGGTGGGATGGAGAGAGGGGGGAGAAGGGAACAGCATGACAAGATGAACGTCCCGCATGAAAAATGTTGTCACGGTTTTCACGCCGAGTGTGACTACTCTCAATCGGACTCTTGCCAAACCCATGTCGGACTTTCTCTCATATCTCTCAGACTCTCTCCCACTCATGTTCGTCTCGCTTGTCATCCGACTTTGTTTCCTCTAATGAATAAACAAAAATCAGTAAAGTTAATTTGTTTACTGATTGGCTGTATCATCCCAAAGGACCTGTGAAAGCGCCGGTCAAAAGGCAAGTGAGTGTGAATTCTCAAGAGGTTATCAACATTATTTCTGTCTCAATTAGAGGGAAAGAGACCGCATTGACAGACAGCGGACAACAGCGAGCAGAAGTAGGCTCGCCACTGGAAACAGAAACTGGACATCTTCAATATGTAAGCATCTTTGTGAATCGCTGCTGTTCTCATGATTCAAATCTTTATGTTTGATTCAGCGGCATCCATGCGGACTGGGGTTAACGGAGAACCGACAAGACCAAAAATTGATTGCAGGGTTGGGGAAGATGCCAATATAATTTTGCACTGACGCAAAGTGTCCATAGAAAGTTATGTTTCTTTCTCTTTCGATGCAATGCTCGCAGGCTCTAGATCTGGGCCTCTGACCATCTTACCTTACAATTGCCGCTGACAACGGTACATTTGCGAGATGATACGAGAAGTCCGTGCGGCCCCCGTTGAAGTACGAATGAAGGATATGTCTCTGCCCGATAAATCGCAGATCGCATCATCTCGAAGCAACATGTATGATGCATACCAATTTCTATCCGTGCTCACTGAAGTCCCGGTGATGAGTCCTGAAGGTGTGTTATGCAGAGAATTTTTCAAGAAGTTGCTGTCTTGCGCGAACACTGTTTCACAATGTTTCCCCATGCCAGAGATAAGCGCGCAAAAGTACACATATGGCACACCCGACAGGGGGCAAAACTCCCAGTGTGTTTGTCTTCGACAGAGCGAAACCTTCGCCAAAACAGAAGTATGTAAGTACTTAGAGGTGCGCGTACCTGTACATTGCATCCCGCCTTCGATAGTGCATTTAAGAGGTGTTTACATCTATTCATTGATTTTGTTTCGCATTTCATGTAAACAAGCCTCTCAAAAATAGAGACGATTAGGCTATGTAAATATTGAATAAGTGTATATACATGTATAGCGACGCGGTGCCCAAAGCAAAATAAATGCGAAAATACGACGAGGATAGAGAGCTTTGTTGATGTTAAGAACCTTATAGCTGGTAACGGAACTTGGGGTGTCTGTATCCAAGGTCCTTAATCTCTTCTTCAGTGAGACCAATGAGACGATCGTCGCGCTCGCCACGGTCGCGTTTGTCGTTCTCGTTCTTGAGATACAATGCGCCGCCTCCAGCGAGGAAGAGCACGAGGATAGCGGCAGCCAAGTTGATAGAATTACCCTTGTGGAAGTTAGGCGCATCCTTGGGGAGGTAGGTCCAGACACTGGATTAAAAAAGCACATTTAGCCGCTTGTAACATAACTGTTACCATTTAGAAGATAAAACTCACGCAATGATGGAACCGAAGGCACCGATAGCTAACAGGAGATGAGCCACCGCTTCGTATACGGGGACGGGTTAGGACTTACCTGGAATAACGGCTGTAGTCGTCGCACGCATGGTGTGAGGGGCGGCATTATCGGTACCCCAAATGAGGAACTGTAGTCCACGTTAGAAGGTCTACATGAGGTGAAACCAGAAATAATGTACCAGAGGGCCACAGGGAACACCACCGATGATGGCGAGGAAGCAAGCTCCGTAACTGTAAAACAAGGATGAGTGCTCTGCTAATGTCTCTAAAGAAAGAACATACCGAGCATGGGGGTTCTTGGTGGAAAGAGCAACAATGTATCCAACAGTCTGGAGGGTCATGGACGTCATGATAGGAAGCCATCTACGTTTAGACCTGAAACTCCAGAACACGACACCCATGGTCCACACAGCCGCGCATAGGTAAGGAGGGACGGTGCGTAGTTGAGCCTTCACAACAGTGAATTTACCGACTGCGATAGAGCGAGATTAGTGAGTGGACGAAGTTGGGAAATAAAAACGTACGAGAGTTAACGACAGTGGGGAGGAACAGAGCCAAGCCTTGGAAAGAGATGTTGATCGACATGAAGGCAATGGCGCAAACCATGGTCCAAATGTTACAAGAGCGGAGGACGAGCTTCCAGGTCGTGGGCTCAACCTTTCCGTCAGTCTTGACAATGGCATCGGCATTCAGACGAGCGATGGCGAGTTCGCGCTCCTTTTTGTTGAGCATACGGGTGGTGAGAGGGTCACCGGGAGTGACAAAGAGCAGGATGATTCCGACACCAAGAGTGATGATCCCTTCGACGAAGAAGATCTTTCTCCATGACTTAACGATGCCAAAGTTGTCGAGCTTGAGGAGTCCAGATGCGAGAAGGCCACCAACTAGAAAGTTGGTTAGGAAACGCTGGCGTGCTCAAGATACATCGCCACTTACAGGCCCCAGCCAACGTAGGAGCGAGACCGAAGAAGATACCAGTACGGAGGACGAGCTCGTGACGCCTGTAGTATCTCGCAAGGAGATAAACAAGGGCAGACTGAACAGGCACTGTTAGCTGCATTCACAACAACATGATGTACAAACATACCAGAGTTCCACCCTCAGCGATACCGAGGAGTACGCGAGTGATGATTAGCTGAGTGTAGTTGTGGATGAAGGCCGAGCCAAGGGAGACGGCGCCAAATGCAACGACGGTGATTGCAATCCAGATGGAGCCGAACTTCTTCATGAGGAGATTCGCGGGAAGGTCAGAAATGAAGTACTAGCAGGCAAATGTCAGGTTTCCATCTCGGCGGGACAGATGATTGTACAACGTACGCAGACATAGAATATCGTCAGAGCGATGTTGAAATTGAAGCCCTTCATCTTCAGGTCCTTCTCCAGGCCAGCAATCTTCGCATTGCCTGAGAGCGTCAAGATTAGCATTGATGCTCATCGTAGTAAAATTAGAATTAGACGCTCACCGATGGCGGTTCGGTCAATGAAATTGAGGGCATCTGTAAATGGACTGTCGTCAGCAAAGACAAATGCAAGAGCATTGTCGGCTTACAGATCAGGGTGAACATGGGCAGCATAATTAGATCCAGCTTCCACAGCAGTTTCTTTTCCGCGACGGTGTCGATAGCCTCCTCGCCGTCAATGGAGAAGGCGCCCTCAGACTTCGTGACGCTCCCGCCCGACTCGAGCAGATCACCATTTTCTTGAGAGATCTTTTTGTCGGAGAGAGACATCGGAGGGGAGGGGGGGAGGGGGGGAAAGGGTAGAGAATTCAGTACACAAGTTCGCTGCTCATAAATCACTTTCTGCTCCCGCATGTGTCGTTTCTGTTCCTGCCAGGTTCAGACATACCCATTTGTGCTTCGCACTGCTGTCCGAATGTTGTGGTTCGGAGATGCTAGGATGTTTGAGTCTTTGCCGATGAAGGATCTCGCGGTGAAAAACACCAGAGCGTTCTCGCACAAGTTCTCGGCTACTGCGAGGTGATCGGCATTAAGCCGGAAGTTCCACGATTTTGCCCTTGACGAGAGGGCTTAGGTAAGTCTGGGGAATTCGCTACCTGCACCCCGAAAAGATTTCCCTGCAAAGTCATCGGCTGAGTTGAACAGGTACGAAGTGTGATAAACGTCTCCGTGGGTCGTGTCAAATTTTTGAATACTGTCAGATAGGCACGAGCCGAAAGCCCGACTCTCAGATAGTCCACAGAGATTGCACGGCTTGAAGCCACTCACGAAGAACACACTTTCGTGTGAAATGGACATGCAAAGAAATATTGGCCGAAGGCGCTTCATTCCTAGGATTCTGCTTATCATGCTTTGTATTCTTGGAATCTGGTGTCACGATTCGATAAACGGCCAATGGAAGCGATGTAAATAAAAGTGATGATTGTGTACTTGTCCCACCTCATCAAACCCTTGTATAAGCGCCCGATTGATGAACACATCTTGTGCTGAGGGCGCTGCCGATTCTTCGCTTATTTCCTCTTATATGGACATATATATATATATACTCATTGACCACTGAGTAACTCCCAAAAAGAGTTTGGCCGAGTGACACATCTCAATCGTGATCAGCAATAGGCACGCTGAAACGCTCTGAGCGTTCTTTTCTGGGTTGTAAGCCACAGTGGTTGGATTGAACAGAAAACAGTGTAACAAATATGGAAAGTTGAGTGTGTTGCTCACTTCACGAAGAAGTTGCACGTTGCACATAATATAATCTAGAGGCAATATATAATGCCACCGGCGTCCTGTGTGTGCCCTGTGTGTTGTATTCAAGTACCGTAGCGAGAATAGAGCCTAATAGAGTACAGGAAGGCTGACAGGAGGTCTCTGGCGGCCATCAGAGAACATTCATCATTTGATTGAGTTTCTGAACCTTCCGTGATCATCTTACCGACTCATTCAGTCGCTTTGAAAATGGGTCCAGGGCACTACGCTCCAGAGTCTTGCTAGCTGGTGCTCGGACTTGACAAGCTGATGTGTGCAATGCGCGTTCCGCCCTTGTGTATCCCTTGTGTGCGATGTTATCGATTCTTTGGACTTCCAAGGGTCCAGAATAAACAATCTCGACATTCCATGTATTAAGTTATGTCTAAGCTATCTACATAGGGTGAACTCAGGAAGACGCGCAAGAAGCCTGCCAATAGGAAAATCAGGGCGCCAATCATGTGCTTGTAAGGTCAGTCGAGGATTTCATCCTCGTGGAGAGCTGGAAAAAATTTGACGTTCAGCAATCAACAACTAACCATTCCACACGTCCCTCCGTAAACGGCGGAAATAGGTGGTAATACTCACCTCCAGGTCGTTCCCGACTTTACTATTTGTGTCGTCCCAAACCACTATCGATTTTTGAATTGCAACGCGATCATGGTGACTGTACACCGACGCCTCCGGATTGACAAAATGGACATCACCTGTGGTTCGTGAAGGATTTGGGCGACGAGTGTGATTTGAAGTGCTTTCTCGGTTGTGGTCCGTAAGGACGATGCTAGCGCGGTTGTTGAAAATCACGACTACGGTGTTGGCATAGAGCTTTGCGGCGACGAATGCGGGGACAACGAAGTACACCTTTCCAGGCGCCGCGAGGAACAAGACCAAGTCCACGATACCGATTGTGGCTGCATAGTGAAATCGGGTGAGCATAAATAGAATGACGAGCGTTCTGGCCGGGTGGTCCCAGGGCTCACCTGTGGCGATTCCAGTCTCAATGGTGAGTGTTATTAGTCGCACAATAATTTGATGAGTTCGTCGGATACCGGTGTCAGCTTTCCAAAGCTGCGTATATCATTGAAATCAGCTATTTACAAGAGGAGGTGTTCGTCTTACATAGTAGCTCATAAACACGGCAATGAGGACATCGCAGACTGTACTGCCTATGTGCCAGGTCTGCATACATACGTTTGCTTTAGCACCGTAGTTTTGCAGTTTTAGAAGAAAAGGAAAAAGCATACCATGATTTCCACGCGTGCTTTACTTTGAAGGAGGCTATAGAGACGATACTGGAGGTTCTTAGAGCCCGCCATTATGGCAGCAACGCCTTGCACAAGTGACGACTGCGAATGGAATAAGAGTAAGCAAAACCAGGGAGCTTAGATTCTTTGGCCCATGGACTCGGATGATTCGAAAGGCACATACAATTACAATGAGAGCAGGTGCGAACAGCGATTTGTCTGAAAGCAAGTATATCCGATACGCAAAAAAGATTTCTACAACGCAGCTCACTGAAAGGAGTGGTGACGATCGTTAGATTCCGGACCCCGAGAAAGGGTACGCTACGCACCAACACCCGTGAGCATGGGCACACTCAGCCAGATAAGATGCGTCTCGTTCAATGCGGCTGGATTCATGAAATTGGTGGCGAAAAGCAAGAATCCATCGTTCGCCAAAAGAATGGATTGGAAGGTGTCGGCGATAAACAGGAACAAAACTAAGGACTTGGAAAGGAATCTGTCTGTCTTGCCAAAGACGGTCCAATAAATATCTGTAGACAAAAGGACGTCATCTTAGATTTGAAGTCGGGCGTTCGAAGGTGATCAAAGTGAGCCTTACAGACTTGCACAACCAATATCCCATAGAGGAACCAGTTCAAGAGGATACCGACATACTGGGTAACCAATTAGTGTTGATTAGATGAACCAAGTTAGGTGCGGGGAAGACTCACAAATGGACCCGCTCTATCGCATCACAAGCCCGGAGGCACCCAGTCAGTTACCCAAAAAAAACACATCGCGCAAATTGGCCACATACATTTGTACGATTGGAGGGCGATGCTGTTCACTTCCGTCCAGCATTGGTTTTATATTGCCTCCCAAATACAGTGAGACTCTTCAAGGTGCGTAGCACAGAGGTTCAGGATGGTGTTCAGTGGTGCACCCTCGCGACAGAAGATCAAGACATATATACCTTCTTAAGACCTTGTCCATAACTCGACAGTGAGCACCACAGCTGGATTTCCCGCGGGCGTCAGCTCTGCGACTACTATATGGCGCTACGGCTGTGGTTGAACGGCTCGGGATGAGGGCATGCAGGTATACGGACCTGTGGCAAAAATAGAACGTAAGTATACGTAGGTTAGAAGTGGTAACATGCACCATTAGCCCTGAATTCAACTCTGGCCACCGCGTCCAGTTTCATAGAGGGTGCTCGGGCGAAACCTCAAGGTTAAGTCGTCATGGTTGGGTACCCTTAAAAAAAGAATCTGCAAGGCCTATTAAGATTCTCTGGATAATTATCAAGTTGTTCAGCCAATTGAGGATATACCCCCCTGAGCCCGACAGCTTGCTTGCAGAATATCCACGCGGTCACTGTCGCGCCGTCGCGTCCGAGTGAGTCGATGCGCTGTAGCGAGCACAAGCAGGACGCGGTCGTCCACGAGTTGGCAGTGAACATTGTAGAATTAATCGGTAGAAAAAGGGTTGAAGTAAGTTTGAATTCGGAAATGCCAGAACCTCATTACTATCCTGCGCTGTCTATTGAAGCGCCTGGAAGCGTTTGTGTTTGGGGTTCAGCCGGACTCAGCCGGTTTCCCATTCTCCCATGTTTTGGGCTAAGCGAACGCTTAGAGAAATTTTGCACATGTGATCACCCGTTCCGAGTAATAGACATTCAGCATCTTCCACACCGAGGACCTGATCACTGCGGTACATAGTGATGAGTAAATCCAGACAGAGTCTCGACTCTCGACATATGTAACTTGACATTTGTGGCCTCCCAGATCTCAAAGCAACCTCACAAAGTAAGAACAGCGACAGTCTCCAAGGGATCCGCATAGCTATTGATTTTATACGTATTTCGGCATTTATTTCTGGGAAGAACATCCCAAGAGAGTACATGCGGTGCAGTCTGAGTGGCTTGAGTATACTGTGAGTACGCGGTTGTTGTCGCACAGAGCGGTCCGAGAGCTGCCCTGGGTCATTCCCGGAGTTGTCTGATGTACGGGTAGTTTACTGCAAAATGAAGAGCTTTCTGACTGAAGAAGAAGCGAAGCGAAATGGCCACACTATTCATGCGCGTACAGTGTCCGTGCCACGGAGACGCCATATCGAACGTGCCCACAGCCACTTGGTGTGTTTTCTGTTAATTTAGAATCGTCGGGCTAGGTGATAAGCACACGACATACATTGGCAGACTTACTTGCCTCGAACGTCGCTGCGGGTATGTACACTGCAGTTCCATACTCTCCTGGGTTTACCCAGTGTAGTGACACTTGATTGGGCCTTTGCCGTCGAAGGCTCTTTACATCCTGAAGTTTTGAGCTTTTGAAGGTTTCTGAACGGTTGGAATCCACCTCGTTCGAATGACGTTTTCCCTCCCGGCGGTAGGCAAACCACGGCGGGTACGTCGTGCAGCTGAATGAAAATCTATGAAATCAGGTGAGAATCGGGTTTGAGATTAAGCCTGCACATGACACACAGAAGCTGACAGCGGCGGAGATCTTCGCCTGTTCATTGTGCGTTTCATTCGCAGTTCATTCTCATACCGGAGTTCGACCGAGGGCCTCATTATCAGCGCGCCACAAGAAACTGGAGAGCACCCAACTTGCCCGAATCGCGCTGAGAAATAGACAGGTATGGTCAACTCTTGGTTAGATCAGGGTTCAACTGTGATCATCAACAAAAGTGACCCAGATTTATTAGAAGAAGCGTCGATGCATAAAGTACATTACCCAGAGAGAAACGAAAAGAAGAAAGTCTGGTCACCATGACTAAACCGCTCGACGACAAACTGAGATCTGCACGCGTCGTATGCCGCGCATAATCGTAGATACACATGTATACCTGGGATGAACTTATGCGTGCTTTTGGTCCTCAAGCTCTGCCAGATCGGCGAGGCTGCTTGTCGATGCGTCCGCCTCTTCTTGCTCTTCTTGGGGCAGAATTAGATTCAGAAGCACGCCAACAAGGCCAGCAGCGAGGACTAAGAAAAATGTGCAACAAAGTTCGTCAACATATAGATTGCGCGATAATTCAGATGCCCGTCAAAACCTGGACTCACAAGGTGTGCTCAGCACAATCGTAATCGAATCAAACAGCCCTTTCAGGCCTGAGCTCGGGTTGTTGACGCCATCGAATAGATGCGTGAATATGCCTGGGACGAGCAGATTTCCAAGGCCGAAGGAGAGCGAGGCGGCGAGCACGAAGCGGTCGCGACGCGTGAACTTGGTGTAAGAGAGCACACGAAGGCCGGATACGGCCACGGACGCGAACAAGAACGTTGTCACGCCGCCAATGACAGGGTTGGGGACTGTAGCAGGTCATGATGAACGATGCGATTGAAGAGCAAGTACATCCGATGGTAATGTGAAATCCAGAAAATGTGCGAGTGATATGAAAAAGACAAGGTCAGTGACTAGCGCCGAGGATACGCGAAGAAAAAACAAGGGTAGACGCAAGCGCAAACATCCCCACTTCGACACCAGAACAGGAAAGGCAAAGGAAATAAAAATAAGAATAGAGGACGCACTCGCTAAGAAAACGCCTGATATCTTGCCCAGGATGCCGAAAAGGATGAGGAAGACGCAGCACCAGCGTCCTGCCGCCCGATTCGCGCAACGAGTGATCACGATCACACCGTTGTTCTGCGCAAAGATGGAGAGGGGCGTCACAGTGAAGAGGGCGGAGATCAGGCCGCCAAGGCCGTCACTCTACGATACCACCGGATTCGATAAGCGACGGAGAGACGACGCGAAAGAGATAGCGCACGTACCAAGATACCACCTTGTATTCTGGAGTCGAATTCGAGTCCTTGCACATCCACACGGGATGCTTCCGCGGAGGCGGTAATATCACCAATGGCTTCCATTGCGCATGATACTAATAACCAGATTTGGAAATAATGAAATGATCAGTATCAGAGTAAAGGATAGCGCCGGTATCAAGGCCGTCTTACCGTAAACCGCAAACACTGATAGATGGAAAAGTTGATAAGTTGAACGTCAAAATAATTATGCACAAACTCACTGGGTAAAATAGCTGGTCCATACACACCGATCTTGAAAGTGTGCACCCAAAGGAAAGTAATTGCCGGCGCTGATTTGATCGTCGAACCATCAATATACCCCGCAGCGCCTGCAACAATGCATCCTACTGCCAATCCCACAATGATACTGATATTCTTGAGGAAAGGCGACCCAAAGATCTCCGTGAGGATGATGGCGATGAATGACAGGAACCCAAGGCCAATAAACTCTGGAGACCCCCATGGCAGAGGCTTAGGGGCGAAAATGGTGGGGCACAATTCAAAGATGCCAGAGGTAGCAGTGGCACACCCATTGGACCCCCCGGCCCAGTTAGGCGCGCCGGAGGAACCAACGAGGGAGGCGCCGATCAGAAGCACGACCGTTCCTATGGAGGTGCGTGTGGGTGTAGATGAGAATAATGACGTGGACAAAGACGTGGACGTGGAGGCGGACGTGATGGTGATGATGGTGATGATATGGTTTTAGTGAGTGAGTGAGTTGGTCCACGATGGCGCGTCAGTCAAATCGAACTCACCGGTAATCATGGGCGGGAATAGACGTTTGAGAGTTTTGGGAGGCAGGAAGGCCAAAAATACCTCAAGGAGGGAGCAGATTATAGACGTTCCTACAAGTCATGGTAACGTGCATCAGTAAATAACAAGCCAGCTAAATAGTGGCATTTGCATACCTAAGACCTTTCCATAGGCCTCGGGGCATGGATTTCGTTGTGTTGTACCATCCGCAAGAGTAGTCAGGGTGCATGTGCCGTCCCTATACATAGCATCGAAGATCTATATGATTCCATTTAAGACATTGCTGTGGACGTTAAGGAAAGTCGTACCGCCGTAGCCGTCGACAACGTGTTAAAGCTTGTACCAACAACTGTGACATTCAATGAGTCGTTTTCAGCGAATTGAGCTGGGTGCACATACCAGAAAGAAGGCCAGTTCCAAGGTAATATCCTCCAAATAAAGGAATACGCGAAATTTGTACCATGCTCAGAATTCCTGAGCACCTTACATCAACAAATGGACGTCGTATAATGACGCTAGATTCACATACCACATCCTATCAATGAAGCTGAGATCATATACGCCGATGTTGCTTTATCCAAGTTGAGGGCGCTCGCGAAGATGATGGGAGGTGTAATTAGTCCTGCGTTATTGAATGAGCGACATCGCGAACCACGCCTCTGGGACGACACCTACCAGCGAGCATGGCCAAAGCGTGCTGCAGTCCACTTGTGATGGCGACAGCCAGAGGGAGTTCTGCATCCAGGGCATAAAAGGGCGGGGGTCGTCGACTCCTGTTCATGAATGGAAGAGTGGGCAGGCAAAGCCAAGCATAGTCATAGTCGCCAAACCAGCCTTCTCTGGTGAGCACTTTCCGCTTCACAAGGGATACTGTTCCGGCTAGACCCCGCCCGCCTTTGCTTGCATATATTTGGGGAGATGGTGTGGCAGCAGGTTCACTCCGGGTGATGGAAGCGCTAGACATTTCGACTAACCAACGCGCTCAGTGGGCGGGTGGAAAAGAGGGGGGTTGCAGCAAGAGAATGCGGATGAGACTTGGGAAAGATATGGGCATCGTTGATGAGCTAGTTATTTTAATAGAGATCAGCAGAATCCCGTCCCACATGTGGATGGTACCGTTCAGAAGGATCGGTGTGGGCTCAGCCATCAATGGCGGGGCCTAGAGACAAATATGCACAAAGCCCGGCAGAATCCCGCGTTTAGGGGCTTTCATCACACCAAACGTTGAACGTTTCCAACCCGTTGCTGTTGTCGCCGACCAGACAGCTGTGTGTAGCCCCTTAGGACCTTCAGGTGCCTGCATGAGCTGATGTATTAGCCACTGGATCTTGTGAGGTGTGTGAAAACGTCTTTAATAATGGACTTTGATCACTGCTTCCTCCCAAGTTCAAGTTTTCAACGTCCTAAACATAACCTCGAACTGTGGCAACATCTGTTTGAAGGTCCATCATTCTCTGTCATGCCACTCAAGAGTATATTTGGCCCTTTTCCGGGTTAAGTTTAGTCATTTCTTCATATCTCAGTGCTTCTGAGAAGTCGCCATGGAGGAGGCACAGGACCCTGATTGGGCATGGTTCTGAATCCCCTTTCGCAGGCCAACAGAACGTGTGGATGGCGCCACTTAAGTCATTCCGCCGGGCGCAGCAAATACATGAGGCAGCTTTAAACAGAAGGTTGGGCACCACATTTTTGCATCAGATGCTAATTTATTTTAATCATCAAAAACTTTCGTTCAAATGGAACATTCACAGTTCTAACTCCTAAAGCTCCGCTTCATGTGGCCAGAATAGTATGATTTCCTGTGGACATCAAGAAAAGAAAGAGTTTGTCACTGCTCACATGGGTTGGGGAACTCGAGAAGAGGCGCAGACGTCAATTTGGTCAATGCTTGGATAATTATGGCCATATATATCGACGTTGGCCGAAGTCCTTGGACTGGTGCATGACCACTGACGAACGCCCTTATCAGCAACTGCACATTCTTACTCGAATCACAGCCTACCCCAGCGCACAGTAACTGTATCATTATGGCCATCGAACTTTTGCCAATCCCCTTGCCAGCTACCGCTGATCCTAGCAAGTTCCAACGGTTCGGACGCGAAGTGAGAGGAGTCGATCCTGCCAACCTGTCTCCCGAGGAGTTTGAAGCGATCAGGACCGCCCTGTATACTGCAAGTCATGCTCTTACAATCTCTCGCGTCTGCAATCGCTGATAAGTGGATGTCTGTGGCATATACAGCATGACGCCTTGCTCTTTCGCAACGCCCAAGTTAGTGCCGAGCAGCAATACGCCCTGACGAAGGTACGTAGGAAACAAGCACAAATGACAGTTGCGCGCTGGCACTTACGCTTTTGACTGCTTTGACACCGACACTCTAGGCGTTCGACAGCCAGTCAGAGAACTACGGACACGGGAACAAGCAAACTGAGGCAGACAAGAAATCAATTCTGCACCCCGACCTCAAGACGATCCCGCGTGTGCAGCAGGTCCAAGTTATCGGGAATGGGTTGATCCACGATTACGAGGGCCTCTCCTCCGCTCAGCTTAAGCATCCCAGCCACAAGACATTCCACAAGACCGTCGTCTCCCAGGAGGATGAGGACAACCTGGGTATAACGAGGTTCTACCGATGGCATATCGACGCCGCGCTGTACAACCTGAACCCGCCCCGCGTTACAACCTTGTACGGAAAACGTGTGCCACAGGGTCCTCGTCAGACGGTTAGGTACGATGATGGTACGGGCCACGAGCTATCTGTGCCTCTGGGCACGACCGCGTTCGTCTCGGGGAAGACGATGTTTAATATTCTCCCTGAGGATTTGAAGAGCCTCGCAGTCAGGAGCAAGGTTAAGTACGCCCCGCACCCATATGTATGGATGAGCCCCGCGCATGCCAAGTCGACTGGGCTTGGTATTGAATCTGAGGGTCTCGAGGTGCCACTCAACGAGCTTCCGCCTTGGGAAGAGTCCAAAGTGAAGACTTTCCCTGTGGTATGTATGCACAATATTGAACATCCCTCTCCGACGTTAAATTGATGTCTTCAGGTGTGGAAAAACCCAGTTACGGACGAGCTCTCTTTCCAGGTTCACCCATGCGGGGCCAAGGAAATGCTAATTGACCCTCTCCCGGCGGGCGCCAAGCGCGAGGGCGCTCTGTATCCTGACGGCGCTCATCTTACAAACTTGGAAGAAGTCCGTGAGCTTCTGTACAAGATGCAACGTCCCGCTATCAACCCCGAGGTGAGTCCAACACTTGTCGGCACTATTATGCCACCCTAGGAGGATACCAGGAAGCTGATTGAACCTTTCACCATCCATCATGGAACCTCATCTACTTGCTGATGGTAGCTGGTGTATCCGCATGACTGGTACGCTTCTCGTTCCCCAACCTGATTTCCCTTGATAACTTATCTCGCCCTTGATTTTAACAGGCAGGAGAATGACCTCGTTCTATTCCATAACAGGGGCATTCTTCATAGCGTTGTTGGCGCTTTCAAGCCACATGAAGTCAGGATCTTCCATCAGTGCAACCTTGCGGCCTCAGATGAGCCCGCTGGGCCTACTCCCGGGGATGTCGCAAAGTATGCATGATACGTAAACAAGAAGTTGATGAGCACCCCATCTCTTTTACTTCGCGCACACAATTTGTCAACAACGCCACGTCTGGACTCCTAACACAGCCTGAGGAATTCAAGAAATTTTCTGATCAAACTGTTCATCTGTAATAATAGGCCTTGCATATGTAGGACATATGGACATGCTCGCTTCCGATCTATTTTTCAGATTATACTACCTCCGCCGTGTACTGGTTCCGAAATCAAATGCGGTACTTTAAAGAAAATCAGTCTGCACAAGCGGGAAGTCAGAAAGGTCAGAAGCTTGAATACCATTTAACCATCTCATTTGATGGTGTAAAGTCGCCACTTATCGCTCATCGTTTCATGCGGTGGCGCTGCTTGCTCGGCTCGATGTTAATCCTCCAAGCTCTCCTGGGTCAGTATGCAAGGTTAGGCATCACATTTGTGTCTCCTGCCTGCCGCCCATCACAGTGATTAAGGGCAACGAAAACAACGTCGCCTGGGGGAGAGGATCAGTCTGCCCAGTGTAACCTGCTGAGAAAGACTGTCGTAAATATATCTGTGGCAAAATTCTCCCACTCACCCGACCGCGCGGAAGATGGTTCTGTAATGAATCTCATCTCCCCTGTACACTGGCATGAGAATCAAGCTCGATATCATTTATTCAGAATATGTGTACCTACTGATCCATGGGAAGTGTCATGGTGTGGCGCAAAGCGTATTGGGGTGTAGCCCATCCTTGTGTCCAGTCACAAATGCTGATAGCAAGAGTTCCCTCTGGCGTATCTTTTATTGGCCGCATCAACATTGCGTAGAAGTATATTTTTGTCGCCATCAACACACCTCGCTCGAGTCACCTGGGATCAGACAGTCAAAGCTAGATCCCGTACACTGCCCGTGGTTGGGAGGTCGAAGCACTTCATTGGTCTAAAAGTATCCTGATGCCTCAGGGGATCACGACCGCTTGGGAACTCCGCCGTCCTTGATACAGCGGACCTCTTAAGACTTATATAACTCTTCCGCGCACGATGTCAGAGGCTTTCCAACCATTTCCGCAATCCACAAGGTAGCTAGTCGACTTGCTGATCCGCCACCCTCCTTCATCCCTCCACTGGTCGCCGACCTTAAGAGAAGATGGCCAATGCAACGCAGTGTCTTCCACCGATACCGGAAGGTATCGCGCTTATGTGAGGCAGCTCTCGCTTAGCTATTTGATGGTGGCGCGCTAAACAATCAATGAATAATCTACTTTAGTACTGGACCTACTGTAAGCAGTTCAGGCTCCTATATTATCCTCTTCTTTGGAAAGATTCTATAAACATAAGGAGTGCTGATATGAAATTTGTGGTGTATAGATGGTCGGGATTTGTTTGAATTGGGGGTTTATGGGAGTCACTGCAGTGCAGTTGTGTACGTTAATCGATCTCTTACCCGTCGCTTAGATTAGCAAGCATTCTGACATCGACCCTGCATTGCAGACATCTACCACATCAGCTACCCCGACGATAGCAAAAACATCAAGGCGCTTGGTGAGTAAAAAACAGCCTTGCATCATCCCCCGTATGCACTTTACTTACATGTGTACCGTGAAACCATAGTGTACTCGCTTTTTATTCTCGATTGCCTACAAACCGGCATGATCACGGCAGATGCATTCCACTGGTTTGTCTTCGGCTTCGGGAACATGAACACGCTCGACCAGACTTTCCTTAACTCTTGGGATGTGCCCATGCTGGACGCAATCATATCCCTCATTGTGCAGTCATTTTATAGCTGGCGTGTATATGTACTGCGGAAATCGTTTGTATTCCCTGCCATCATCACCATGGTTTGTGCAGCATACAGACAAATGTGATATTCTGGGGTTGATGTCTTGTGTAGATTTCGTTAATGCAATGCGCCGCCGGTATAGCCGTGGCCGTACAGGTGTGTTTGCTGCTCTCTCGATAGATGTTTGACTCATGATCAGTGCTACCATTAGGCTCACAAGCTGGGCCATCTATCATTGATCAGCACGGAAGTTGGCAGCCAGACGACATGGCTCGTCGGAGCCACTGTCACCGATCTTCTCATTACTGCCGTGCTGACATGGACGGTGAATATCTCTTTCAATATTCCCAGCCGCTTGTCTGACCGGACTTCCAACATATAGCTCATGCACTCCAAAAGCAGGGTGCATGAAAAGTCACATGGCATGATCAATCGAATTGTAGTGCTTACGGTTGAGACCAATGCGGCCACAACGTTCATCACAGTTCTTAGTCTGATTCTTTTCCTGGGAGTTCCAGTGAGTAGCTCTTTCCGTTCATGCGTCGCATCCACTAACTATCGAAAATTTGATAGTCTCATTCCACTTTGGTTGTACCTCCGTGAGTAATTAATCTTCGAAACTTGATCTCTAGCTCACCAATTAATACCCGCAGAACCGCCATCATGGGGAAAGTGTAAGTCATCTCTTGCATTACATCGATGTCATATCACTAGATTGTTAAATCGACGCTGATGACATGAAATTCCAGATACACGAACTGCTTGATTGCAGTTCTGAATAACCGGCAACTTACTTCGCGGAACCACACTGCATACGGGTCTCATGGCACTATATCATCAAGCCACTCGAGAGTCGGAGCTTATACCTCCAAAAGGGCATCGCGGGCTCCAGAAAGTCTAGAACCTCAGAATGGTCAACTGCACGTTCGAGTGGTGAAGGACTATGATATGAGGCGTGATGACTTTGAGCTTAACACGATCAACAAAGTTGGTATTTCTCTTCAAACATATGATTTAGAGAAGCTAATAAGCCGATAGAAAATTACTGATGACATCACGGACTCGCCTTCACTAAGAGGCGTCTAGCGCCCTAATATTTCACCTGCTTTCGAATTTGCCAAGCAGACAGGGGATGACGCATTATTTATGCCAATAGCCTATATACCCGAGTTTTTGCATTGTTTTGTGTGTAATCTGTGCGTGGACTTCGAATAATGTCTCTCACGTATAATTATTCTACGAATCGTCTGAGAGTAGCGGTAGTTGGAATCACCGATGTGAATAACGCGTCGATAGCCACAACGGGCGCTTACCACGAAGATGCATCTCCACGTGACTGTTAGTGCACGGACCAACAATGTCTGCACCAAGCAAGGCCCTGCCCACAACCCCTTCCATCACCTCCCCCATTGAAACCTCCTTTGTCATTTCTCCATGCTATCAAGGGTCCTTTCTACCGCGCACCATAACCCAACACCCTTTCAATTTATATCCAAGGAGAGGGCGGACGATTAGCTGAGCGACTGTCCTTTGTGGAGTAATCAAGCCGACCGATGTCCTTCAGACTTGTCACCTGCTTGACATCGTGCTGAAATGATCCTGGCATCGTGGAGATCTTTGAACACCGAAATGTCCTTCTATCGGCTGCTCAGGTCTTCATGATTTCTGTGCCCTCAGCGTTCCTCGACACTCTGCTATGCTACTAGTTATCTAGTGTTTCGGAAGATGTTCACCTATTCAACATCTTTCGGCGGGTACCCTTTTGACTTGCTGCGGTTTGGATTTGCAGATTGCTGATAACTGGGCCTGGATCTCGAGGACCCTTGGTGGACTGTGTAGTTCTAGACATGACGCGCGTATCCCCAGTGGCGATAATCTACAGAAACTGCCATTCATTTCGCTTGTGTTACCCTTCACATTGGCAGTCAACGTGAACATTCGGCGTGTTAATATTCCGGCGGTTCCTCGAATATCTTGGACTTGCTTTCTGTTGGTCTGGTTTCAGCTGCTGCTGCTCGGGACCGTCACCTTCTGAACACGGTAGTCTCGATTGAGCAAACTCAGGCTTTCTACCATTGCATCAACAAGCTCCTTGTCAATCGATGTGCGCGACATGGCCCACAAACGACGTCATGCGCATCGAATCATGCAAACCCGCGATGCCCTGTCTATATTCATGCCCCTCGGTGACCTAGGAATCCCTGCACCATGAATGGTTTTGTGAAAATCTCGGCATAAAGCTAGCCGATACCGTGTACTTGTATGTCAAGTGTAAGCCACAGCAAGCACACGACGTATGATGGTTATGTACTTGGGCAACCTGCAGGCAGACTAGCCTATTTGCGGTGAAATTGGATGCGCGCATGCTGGAATTGGTACGGAATCTTTGCCTATGCGCTACCAACGCCTGTAGGCCGGACAATGTGATCACGAAGTTGCTCTGAATTGAAGACTTTGTAATGGTCATCCTTTCCCTTGGAATTATGGCCAGAACCATGTTACATTGTGACCTGTCTATTGCCCTGCATCAGTGGGGGTAGTTGATGCATATCCTGAATTCCAGTTGGAACTAGAGCGCTGCATCCGACTTCAAGACGTCCATTCCGGAAGCTTGCCACTACTTGCACATATTCAATTGTTTGTGATAAAGGTCATATCGATGCCCCGTATGTAAATGTGGCATAGCGTACCTTGGGAGGTGTATTCTTATTGATCATTTTTATTGTTCTCCTTGACTTCCAGTGCCATTAAAATAATCCCGGAAACGAAAAAAGGCCCAGCAACTGTACCTCCAAAGCGAATTCGGGGCCGGAAATGGTCTGTAAAAAATAATGATCCCAAGTACGGCTGTGTCTTTCTGAATGTCGCGAGTGTGTGCTCATCGGAAGTCTTTGTAGTGGGTTTTCGCTCCACTGCTCACTGCTAGACGAGGCTTGTAGCAAGCA
Source organism: Psilocybe cf. subviscida (assembly GCA_013368295.1). NCBI lineage: Eukaryota > Fungi > Basidiomycota > Agaricomycetes > Agaricales > Agrocybaceae > Psilocybe > Psilocybe cf. subviscida. The sequence continues at coordinate 1,642,354 of JAACJJ010000029.1, read as the reverse complement.
CGTTGAAGCGCTACGCACAACAGCAGTAAGTGTCGGGCAAATGTTTCCTTTTTAATCATAGTTCTTCTGTCCTTCGTTGCGTCCCTGCAACAACAGAATCAAACGCCGCTAATTTTGCGTTGATATCTACCCGAGATGAACGACGTAACCCACAAGTACTGACCTACAAACCACAACCTGTTAGAGGGCAGACAACGCAACTGCCGCGTGCGAGACCGTCGGACGAGATATGTAACGCTATTTTCACCTCACCCACATTTCGTTTCATTTCACTCATGACCATTCATATGTGCAGGGTCTAATAAATCAATTTCTCGGTGCGAGCAAGGTATAAAGCGGGCTCTCAACGAAGAGCCAGAAGACCTATAGCGTTAACACACTCTTCTCTCTCGACATCTCTTCTCCGAAATGATTGACCTCGTGGTGCGCTTCTTCCCCCTTGCTTTCGTCTTTGTGTTTCGCCCTTCAATAATTTGATAGACTAACCAATTACCATCTTTTGCTCACTACAGCCGGCTCATACAACTGTCCTAGTCATTGGCGGTGGCCCTGGCGGGGCGTATAGCGCGAGCGTCCTCGCCCGTGAGGGCATCCAAGTCACCGTTCTCGAAGCAGCCTACTTCCCCAGGTCAGTGTATACTCTGACCTATACCACGATGTGTATCTGTTTCTGATGCCAATCAAAACAGGTATCACATCGGCGAGAGCATGCTTCCATCCATCAATGCGTTCTACGGGTTTATTGGTGCTGAAGAGAAACTTCGGTCGCACGGATTTTGTCCTAAGGTTCGTTTGCATTATGACCTTCATTCTGCGTTGTTTCTACGTTCCGCCTTACTTACCATGGATATGCACCTTTTCATAGCCTGGCGCAGCCGTTAAGCTACTTCAAGATAAGAAGGAAGCATGTATGTCATTCGGCTTGGCGTGATGTGGCGTCGTTCTAATTTTGGACATCTAATCACTCTCGCGGTACTCAAGATACCAACTTCATTGAGAGGAACGAGCACGACGCTTCCTATAATGTAGTATGTATCTATTGACCTCAAATTGAGCCTCGATTTTTTTTGACGTTGCTTGCTATAGGTGCGCTCGGAGCTCGATGAGCTTTTATTAAGACACTCTCAAGAGTGCGGCGCGTTGGTCTTCGAAGGCGCGCGTGTGTCAGATATCGTCTTCGAGGACCGCGAGGATCCGAGCGACTTGCGTCCCATAGCTGCCAATTTTGTTCGGGACGGAAAGGCTGAACATATCACCTTCGATTACTTGATCGATGCGTCTGGAAATAAGGGGATTATGTCCACTAAGGTACGAGCGAATGTGTTTCTCAATGCTCAATGAGGAGGGTTACTCACATAGTTATGCATCTAGTATCTCCGGAACCGGAAAATGAACCAGTCGTTGCATAATATCGCGTGTTGGGCCTACTGGGAAGGCCAAGAGACATACATGCCAGGGACTTATCGTCATAATGCGCCCTGGTTTGAGGCGCTAACGGGTATGTCCTTATCACGCAACTATTCGGATTTGTGCTCAAACAAGCTCCACTGCAGACGAAAGTGGATGGGCCTGGTTTATTCCTTTGCACAATGGCACGGTATGTGTTCTCTGACTTCATCATATCGTTCACTCATCGGTCTGGCTTCAGGTATCGGTCGGTTTCGTTATGGACAAATCCATCAGCATCCGGAAGAAATCCACCCTGCGAGAGGCCGCTCCTGACAGCTACTCCCTCAAGGCGCATTACCATGATCAGATGCAATACGCGCCTGGCTTACGCGGCTTGCTGAAGAATGCCAGGTTGAAGGAATATGGAGCAGACTCGGAGGTGAAGAGTGCCAGCGACTACAGCTACTCCGCGAGCAGCTACGCCGGAGATCACTTCCGCCTTGTTGGCGACGCTGCTGGTACGTATGCGCCACTCAGACGCGTCTTTGACACTGAACACCCCTTGGACCAACTCTAATTTTTTTCTTGAAAAATGTAGCATTTATCGACCCATTCTTCTCAAGTGGATGTCATCTCGCGCATTTGGGTGGACTCTCTGCTGCTTTGACAATTTGTGCATCCATCCGCAAGCATTGCACCGAGCAACAGGCAATCAAGTACCACGATATCAAAATCGCAACTTCGTACACGAGGTCAGCACGGGAGCACAATTTCGACGGTTGTCCATAGCTGATAGGTGTTTTGCTGAATAGGTTTCTGATTGTTGTTCTGAGCGCCTACAAACAAATTAGGACACAAGTCAACAATGTCTTGGCTGATGTTGACGAAGACAACTACGACCGTGCCTTTGATTTCTTCCGTCCGAGTGAGTCGCGTACATAACGTACTGCCGCGATTTTCTCAACTCTTTCTCGCGCCGTTATCTGTGATAGTCATCCAGGGTACGGCAGATATTGGAAAGAAGCTCACGGAGGACGAGCTCCAGAAGACTATCGAATTCTGCACAAGTAAGTCCTGAGCCCAGACCGCAGAGATATAGATGCATGACTGAGCAATGGAACGGCAGACATTTTTCTGCCCGGTGATCCGGAGATTCGTGAGTCCGTAGGCGGGCGCATCGGTTTCGATCTTCTCAGCGCCGACCAGCCCGTCATCGGAGTGAATCAGATGGAAAAAATCACTGGTCCTGACGACGAGGAAGCGCTGCTGGTCCTTAAGCAGGTCAATGCGCGGAAGCCGCTGGTGGGGCTCTATGGTGCGCTGGACTCAATTCGAGGGGAGAATATTGCAGGCTTCATTGCTCAGTTGGAACTTGGCTCTGTGGGACTTCGTCCAGCGGCTGTATCATAGCTTCAGCTGGTAATTTCTATGTACCATACGATGACCTATTGGTATTTCTATCATGTCGTTTAATGTAAAATACAACGTTCTCAGATGTTCTGCAAATCCTATCATAAGTTGACTGGATTGACCGTCGGGCAGGGGCCAATCCTCTGCATATAGGTCGTTCATAAGCAGAATCCCCCGACTGCATTCTGGAAAATCGTTCACCAGTGGCCAGCTCAAGCGATATCACGCATGTGCACGCTCGCTAAAGGGTATCCGCATAGAGGATGGCCGGGGATGGTTTACATCTGGCTTACATACAACCCTTTATGATCTTCTCCCCATGGAACCATAGCATCATGAAGGGGTGGGTACCGGTGCCCTCAGGTACCGGACGAAATCTATGTATGGGTAACCGACACACATAACCGCGCTTTTAAAAAAATCCTCACATATGAGGGCAACATGGCGCTAAGCTGGGCGCTTACCGAACATACATTCACTGTGTGAGCCACGTGCTGGAAATAGATGTGGGTGCGACCCCGCCCGGACTTTGTCCGCCTCTGGTTCTGATAAATTTTATTTCAAATTGTATGGGGAAGCTTAAGGTTTCAAATGTACAATTCAGACGTCAATCGCATTTGCGATGACATTCGGACATAAGAACACCCAAGAAAACTTCTATTCGACCCGTCGAGGTCTATTTTGGTCTCATAAAGAGGCGAGCCTTTCTCTGAGCAAGCTTTTTAAGTGCCAGTGATACAATTCTCCAATATGCGCGAGTGTTGCACTATTTGGAGCACGCGTGCGTGCAGGGGAGGCCCGCGCACGTATTGTTGAAAGTTTGGCGAACGCCGACCTGGCCTGGATTCGACCAGTCTCGCAAGCGACGGAAAAGGCGGTGTGCGCTTTTTATTTCTATCTTTTCCCGAGGAAATGTCAGTCAAATTCACTTGGCCGGACACAAGCCGGATGCGCCGTCTGTTCAAAAAATCGGCGAGCACCCAGAGGCTTGTATTTTAGGAGCTTGATCCATCCCCAAGCTGTGAGTCGATGTATACCCCGTGATACCACTCCTCGCAACAACTCAGAAAACGACGCCATCAGAATAGTGCGAGATCGTTTCAATACTTCATAGACTCGGTATGATACTGTCAGAGTGTGGGAAGCAATGAAAAGGCTGATCTTCTCCCACTCATCTCTTGTAGAGTACTATCTCCAATTGGCACTTTCAGGTCAGATTGCCTCCCAATGTGAATGCAATATCCTCTAAAATGGCTGAAATTGTCTCCAATCCTACTTAAGATCCTGTGAGAAGCAGCGAGCCTACGCCGAGCATCCCCATCAAATACATTGATCACTTCTTGGCGAAGCGACTTTGGTTGTACTCAATGTGTTGAGTAGACACCATGACGGAATGCGACGAAATCCGAGTGGGAACCGTATTATAAGGAATTCACTCTTAGCGGCGGTTACAGTTCGCAGACTTTCTCCTCTTCCCTCAGAACGTCGAAAAGATGAGCCCAGCTGTCGAACATGTCGTCGCTGCTGCAACAAGCGCCGCGCCTGCCCTGATACCGCATGTGGTGGACAAGTAAGCGCGCTATCACATCGAAGCTTTTCACAAGACTAATCAGTCCCGTAGAGCTGGCCCTATTGTAAGCGCGATCGATTGCGGCACTGCATAATATCTTATCTTAATGAGCCATCTAGTACTTAGGCATCCTCTTAAACTGGGCGCTTTACGGGATTCTCGTGGTTCAAGTCTGTGAGTCAATGCGCGCTTTTGTTCTGAAGCCAGCGCATTCTAAGGTCTAGGATAGATATTTATTATTCCGCCTTTAAAACGGATCAGTGGTCCGCAAGAATCCTTGTTGGAGTTCTTTTCATTCTGGATACTCTACAGTCGATTCTCCTTGCAAAGGATGGGTTCGCTACCTTCGCCGCTGGATTTGGTGATGGGCATGCACTAAACGCAATCCGTATTGTGTGGGTCAGTGTACCACTAATATCCGCTATCGGTACGTTTTCAGGAACCTCTTCGTCTCATGACTGTTCCCATCTCGGTTTCGTTGTTTAATAGTCAGCACACTCGTTCAAAATTTCTTCGCTTATCGAATCTACATTTTATCGGGCAAGAATTACTATATTCCCGCTCTTATTGTGGCTGTGAGTTGCGCATTCTATTCCTCCTGCATGACGGCTTACTGACTATGCCATAGACATCGTGGACTCAAGGAATTTGCTCCTTTTTGGCCTCCCTTAAGGCAGAGCAGGTGGAGCTGTACTCACTCCTTGAGGAACATGCTCATCTTGAGATTGTCGTACGTTTGTCATTATCATGTTCTGCAGGATACGTTTTTAACCAACTATTGCAGATTTGGCATGCAGGAAGCGCCTTCTGCGACGTCGTTATTGCCGTCGCTATGTGCTACTACGTGCGTATAGAGTTACGCTGTCTGTACAAGGAGATACTCATGCTCGATTGTCATTGCAGCTCTGGAAGAGGGATACAGGCATGAAGAAAACCCATATCATGATCGTCCGCCTCATCACCCTTACAATCGAAACCGGAACTGCCACAGCAACCGTCGCACTCATTTCCTTAATCCTCTTCTTCGCCATCCCTACCCAAATATATTTCATCACCCCGAGCTTCCTCGCCGCAAAACTGTACGCCAACACTGTTGTCCTCATATTCAACAACCGCGCACAGATTGTCCAGACGCGCGGCCAGGCGTCCCACAGTACGATGTCTATGGACGGCGTCAATATCAGGCAGAACGTTACGGGCATGTCCACAAATCAACTGCATTTTGGCACGACCAGTTTCAATGACGGCGTGCAAATATCCAAGTCAGTAGCTGTTTGGGAAGACAACAAGGGTGGTGACCTTGAGGTAACCCCAGCGGGCCCGTCTTTCCTCAAGATCTGAACCACAGCTTACACGTTCTCTTTTGCTTAGCTCTCAAGTATTGACAAATCCCGCGGGGTCGCCGTCTAATAATGTATGATTTTCTGCTCATACGCATTATCTATGGACCTTAGATATCACTAGACCCAGGTTAATTGCTGTCTGGAGAACATCATCGTGACTCGCTGAGCTCTCGAGCTGCTCCTCGGTGCTGTCGTCGCATTTCCTTGTACCTATTTATCTTTGCAATAGTCACTGTACATTCCTCCAGAGGCGCCCTCGCCGGGTAGTGTAATAGAATGTATGTAATAGCCTGATATAAGCACGATATTTGAAATTTACGCAAAACTGGTGAATTTGGTGGAGGCATGACTACGGTGAATGGGATGGGCGGTGAGGGCAGCCATGTGGACGGCCTGCAGGTCTATATTGTGGTGGGTCAGAAAGCGCTTCTTCCCACTTGCGTGAACAGTGACAGAGGGTGGCACATGTTTTGTCTTTGGCGTATGTTCCACCATTCCACCGTAAAGCCGCTTAGAATTAACGTCACGTGCAGATCGTTGATGCATGGTAGCTGACAGTAGCTGTAGGTGGCCTTAAGTACCCACGCATATAGACTTTGAGTGTCCGTGGTTTCTGGGGGATTTGAACATGCACAAAGCTTGACCGAGTTTGACGGATAATGGATCAGTCAGCGGATGGATGGAACCAGTATGCAAAATCCAGAGCGCGCACCCTCTTTCTGGAAACCTAGGCTACAGCTACAGGTAGAACCGGGTCAAAATCCAATTGCTGCCTGCCGACGCTGTATGTTGGGGGGATGACAATCCATAAGGCTCCGGCTGCAGATTCATTCTTCTTTTTGTTTTGACTGGGCGTTTGTTGAAAAGAAGCCTGCGCTGACATCTCCGTGATTCATCATCCCCCTATAGTGATCTGTTCGCCGCCCGAGGGCGTACAGACAAGCATGCGATTTACATTATATATACGTGTATGAGCGCACGTTCAGCTTCTAAAAGTTGTTAAGGTATTTGGGAGATGTGGTCATAGCGCGCCACAGTAACGACGACTTCCCAGTCCATTCTTTCAGTATCCCCCTTATATGCACATACATGAGAGAGCAATTGATTTTTAGTGAGAAGAATACATCCTATAAATATGAATTAAAGAGCACAGAGCATGTATTCAATCAGAATTACCCCCTACAAGTTTCTGCTATGCGACATCGCTTCTGCCCGACGTTGAATGGGACCATAATCTTTTCTTATCCTCGTCCTCACAAAAGTCAAGTCGTGGTTTGGTCGTTCCGTAGCGCCCGAACTAAGATGCAGACTATTGCACGAATGCAATTGGGATCCGAATATCTGAGAGGCATTGAAGCTACTGTATACGCGGCGATCCGATGAGTACATATTATCATGATCTGCTTAGTGTTCACCTTGAAGTGCTGCATCGTTTTACTAGATTTGTTCAGAAGCTCCACTGTTATTTGTGAGAGAGCAATAGAACGCTCAGGACCAGACTGCAGAACGCGAAGTCAGTTTCATTAGCCATTTGAAGCTTGTTGGAAGCGACTAGCATCTGAGTGGCCGCTTACAGTAAATCATTGGCAGGTGCGCACTACGTCTTTTTTGAGAGTCACATGTCATTGATACAAGGTTGATGGGCTTTAAGTTGGGCAGATGACACTTTTAAAGCAAGTATACATACCGCTGTCAAGACTCGGTCAGTTGAAGGACGAGGACATCATAGTAGGGCCGTTTTTTGTTGGCTCTTTGTCTGGCTTGTGCACAGCGACACAAAATTATGCATCCTCTCCAAAGTTGCTCCTGGCTCCAAAGCTCATAGCGCGCGCATCGAACCGCACACGCGTCAGGTGACGCGTCTTATATAATTAGATTACGACAATGCGTGTTCGGCACGATTAGTAAAATTGATCCGCCGGCACTCTGTATTATCCCCTTGCACCGTTCGGGCTCATGTTGTCGCGCTATGATAACATACTCAGGATCGTTCACACCAAAAATACGGTGGAAGGGGTCAGCAGTGAGATGCCCCTAATGCTGACGCATCCCTGTTCCTCTTCTCTCAGTTTCCATACGAGTAAGCTCATTGAGATGTCTGAAACAACCAATGTGGCTCAAGAGCTGGTATGAGTTCAATGTTCGGGCTATGTGGAATACTTGTTAACCTGTTACTCATTGGCAGAAAACCACCCCATCGGCCTCAGCACTACCGCACAATATTGAAGACACGCCCGTCCTCGATGATCCCAGAAAATGGTCCAAAAGTCGCAAGGTACGTTGAGGTGCTTGTCCAGGGACCAGATCAAGGTTTCCGTTTCTTAGTGAAACTTACCCCGCCGCTCTCCGTTCCATTCAATTAGAACCTCACATTGGCGACAGTTTCTTGTGCATCTCTCCTTCTGACACTTGCCATTAGCATCTATAATCGTCGGTTTTCCGTCTGTGTTCCCATAAGCAGCTCTGCTGACTTGACCTCTGCGCTTGATTCTATGGGCACTTGACAGCGGCCTTGAATGATCTCATTAAGGATTTACATTCGGACTTTAAAACGATATCATGGACTCTTTCTGCAAATGCATTGGTCACGGGAGTTACGCCGCTCGCGTGGGGTGCGTTCACGGAGCTGTATGGTCGCAAGGTTGGTATCAAATCTGCGTGCCACTTACTGTTGGATGATTGATTGACTCTCTCAATTCATAATCTAGGTCATATACTTGCTATCTATTAGTGTGAGTGGAATTGAATAATCCCCATCTATATCACATTTTAGTGATAAGGTGAAGCTCTTTATTTTGGGAAGTGGCGTCGCTGGTTCAGCGAAATCGGTAGGCGTACTCATTGCCATGAGAGTCATTCAAGGCTTGGGGGTCAGTCCAACCTTTTCATCTTGACATCATGGAGGTATATCTCATTACTAGACTTGCACAGGCAAGCGCCGTGCTAACCATTGGAGCAGCCACACTCGCCGTCAGTCACATCTCAAATAATATTTGACCCCAGGGCGAGCTTCACAACTCTCAACAATTGACATCCCTACAGGATATATACCCTCCCAAAGAGCGTGGTCGCATAATGGGTCTTTATTACGCCGCCCCCCTTCTTGGTCCCTCACTCGGCCCGTTGGTTGGTGGTATAGTCACGAGGGTTTTTTCCTGGCGCGCTACCTTCTACTTTCTGGCCATATTCGGTGGCCTCTCCCTTGTTACCTTCGTTTTCTTCAAAGATACATTCAGAAGGGAACGGAGTCTCGCTTATCAAGCTGCGCTGAGGAAGGCTAAGCTGGACACGCAATTGACTAGCGAGACCACAAGCGTCTACACGGTTGCTGTGCATGACAACAATACTCGACATATAGAAGAGAAAACCCCTGCTGGCTCGGTCTCAAACTCCGCATCGCAGTCTACCGAACGGACATCATCTGATGATCTCGAGAGTCAATCCGCCAGAGCCAGCGTCGATCTTCATGGCCAAAGCCGCGAAACGAAAGTGGGACTACGCCACATGCAGACCTTTCAGCCCATGACATTCGTCATCCGTCGTCCTAATAATCTTTGTGTTTTGGGCGCCTCAGGTTCGTCCGAACACCTGCCGTATTTTGTGCGCGTACACAAACTCAACGTCTCCTTGCTGATGTATTAGCAATTATGTTCGGTGGCATCACATACTGCCTTCCATTTACCGCCGTCCGCACCTTCGGTCTGCCGCCGTATAATTATAACTCACTTGAGATAGGAAGCGTGCTCCTCTCGTTTGGAATAGGTAGGTCTTTCAGTCTTCCTGGCTTTTGATCAACCGTAGACGCTTAGCGTATTATAATTTCGAGTCTTCTCCAACATTTCAAATGAGTGTCGAATTAGGATGCTGACCAACTCCCAATCCCAATTCACCAAATCGCTTAACAGGCAATGTGTCGGGTAGCCTCCTGGGAGGCCGATGGTCTGATAGGACTCGGAGGAGGTTACAAGCGCAGAATGACGGCGTTTCCAAGAGCGAAGTGAGTGTCACGAGCATCGACGTAATCTTTCGAACACACTGCTCCGTGTTCGTGCAGCATATGAGCACATCTCCGAGCGTCGGCTACACACTGAGGCTCGCACAGGAGATGCTGCGTTGTACATTGCACAGCCATGGCTCTAACTAATCATTGTCGCCATTGTGCCACCCGAGTCTCGATGCATGTTCTACTTTTACCCACTGCAGCATCTCCGCATGCTAATTATAGCTCTTGTATCGATTTCATTAACATCCTGTTATCTTCATCACAGCACCGTCTGCACAGTACAACGCCGCTCATGCCAGTTCTCGTTGGGAGCCTACTCGCGTATGCATGGATGACCGACAAGAAGGTCCATATAGCGGGCATATGTGTGGTGTTGTTTTTGGTGGGCTTTTCGTCGATGTGAGTGCTCGATGTCTTTAACTTGCTCTCGACCCTCGGGGAGGTGTGGTGTTTCTTCCCATCCATCTATTTGCTTTTCTAGTTTGTGTCATTCCTGTAAAAGAATATTTACTGACAATTTTTTTTGGTCCTTTACAACTCAATTTCGATCCTTCTCAATGTTCGTTACCAATCATAAATTTCCCTCTTTCATTGTGCTTCCATTTTCACCACACCGATACGATCATGGTGATTGTATCTGTCATCGCATTTAACCGACCCCTTTGTCCGCCAAAATTCTCCATGATCCGAATAACTGGCAACATAACACTAATGATGCCTGAAAAACATTGCCGCAACACGACGACCATCCTACTCTTTGTATATAGTTGGATATACACGAGCCTGCTTGCATATATCGTCGACGCAAACGCAGGCCGCTCATCCAGCGCCGTGAGCGTGAATAGCTTCTTCCGAGGCTTGATGGCGTTCGCTGCTGCCGAGGTTGCTATTCCTCTTCAAGTGAGTTATGCCTCCCAAATTTGCATTTGCTTGTTTCCTTCCTGTGTTCTTTTTGCATTCCCATCCGATTTGCATCGCTGGTATGGCATGAAATCTTGTTCGCGCCTCCACGATTCATGACGCGCTCTAAGATTTGAGGCGTCCAATGTTCATTGTCATTCCATACCTATTCGTTATGATTGGTGTTCAACCTCAACGATGCGCGATGACTGTTCATGGGCATAGCTCAGCAAATGCGTCGCTATTCATTTTAATTTCTGCTTTGTTTCGGCGCAGCGGCTGTACAAGCGCCTTTACCTCATAAGGTCTTACATTTGGACCCACAGTTCGAAATTCATGAATGAACCGTCATTAGTACCTATACCTAGCCTGATCCGCTGATATCCTTTTGATCTGTAATTTGTAATTTCATTTCCCCACTTCAAATTCTCTTGGTGGACGACACCCCTATCTTTTTCGTCTTGGAATCATCGACGTGTTGTTGATTGGTGTTGTCCTTCACTTCGTTACCTCTCTTCTCCCGCTGTTAGCCTGAATACATTACTGATGTATTTTGACACTCAGGATGCCCTGGGCGACGGTGGTCTATACACTCTGATGGCGGGTGCGATGCTCGTGGAAAGCGCACTCGTCCTAGCCGTAGCCTATCGTGGCGCAGCATGGCGTGAGGCTGCCGAGTCGCGCGAGCGCCATAGGGATCGTCGAGAAGGAGCAGAAGGGAGTGATCAGGGCGACGCTGATCAGGGAGACCCAGAAGGAAGGAAAACGCTCATCACGAACGTAAATCCAGACCCATCGTGACCTATGCAGGTTTGCCTGTGCAACTGCAAGCGATTGTCAGAAGGAAGGTTTATGTGCCTTATCTTTATGTACATACTTATAGGTACATACATGTTATGTGTTATGCATGCTTGCACGCACGACTTCATTGATACTTATGGACGTATTCAATTTACCCTCTTATGTCATTATCTCCCCTGTCGCCATTGCGATTGCACATCAATTCAATATTTTTCTTACACAGGGAGTCTTGTATGGTAGATGCGTCCAGCGTCTACCCTCCACCTCGATACTCCGTTTTCTTAACCTATTCTATTAATCGCCCGAGCTTTTCATGCGAACAGACTATGGGCTGATATGAAGCACAGCTTCCCGAGGTGTTAGTTACAAGGACTCGCTGTAGAGTTGACGCAGGTCGACGCACACAAGTAGATAGACGCCAGCATAGGTCTCCACCTGACTTCTCTGATGCCAAAAAGGCGGCTGCCGTGTTGTGCACGGCAACGCGTTCGACGAGCGAAACCTGAAGGAAGCCATTTTCAATAACTGTCGCGGTTTTCCTCAGTATCACCCATTTATGTCCGATGTGAGAGTTGTCTGTTCATATATTGTCAACCCGAACTTATGTTGTAGACCGAGTGGCACGTGAGCTTGGCTTCGGGCCGTCACGGGCGTCTATCTACTTGACCTTCCTGAGTTACTGATATGATAACCATTTTCTCGTGCCACTTATGCTTTCAGCGGTTTCTCTACGTGTGGGCTCTTGAGACTAAACATCTGAGAACTTGGGGAACTCGCGCGATTGGCTCGTGGAGTCTGAGAAGAAATCTCGGTAAAACTGCAGAAGCGGGCTCGAAAAATAGACGACGTAAACGACGACGACGTGTCTGATACACTGAGCCGAGGCGTGAGCGTCGGTCTCTCCATGGAAAATGCATATGCGCAGAGATGCTCTTCCAAGTTTCAATCGCGCCAAGATTCAGCAAAGCCTTGGTTTTGCCATCCATTATACACATCACTTGCAGCGTCGCAACTACTACAGACACCCATTGGCAAACGAAAATGCAAGTGCTGCTCTGATTTCAACGCTACAACCACTCGATGGCTGATGCTGCCGACTTCCGCCCAATCATTATCTACGGCTATTGCCAACATAAATCACGCAAGGGCGGGATGCCGTGAGCTTTAAGCGGGTGAGAAGGCTGATTTGATGGCGTTCCCAGGAGATACGTTCTGCTGTCGTCGGTAAGTGGCCAATTACGATGCAGTAAGGAACACATGCATCGCGCCGCGCCATCCCCGTCGCCTACTGAATACAGATCTCATTGATACAACTCCATGTAATCCGATTAAGATCCCCCTGAATCAACCCTGATCACTCCTTGGCGAATTCTGGCGAGGCATTCTGAGTGCTGAGATGAGAGAAGAACTGGTCTCAAGCGACCTGATACAACCCCAATCGACGCCATGGTGGAGTGTCCAGACCTCAGAAGCGACAGGGCATTATGTGGAATTATGTGTCTACAGAGGAAACATATAAGCGCGGCTTCTACCTGGCTAAAAGTAGTCTCGCTGTTGGGTGTTGACCACGTTTATCCCTCTCCTCCTCCCTCCCTCCCTTCCTTTCGCCGGTTCTTGGTTCCCTTCTCGTCCCCTCGACTTCCCCGTTTGACCATCCATATTTTCTCTGAACATGGCGGGAGATCTGGTAGCAGCAGCAGCAGGCAATGTCACTATGGTGCCGCTTGTTCCAAACATCGCTGAGAAGTAAGAATGTGTGGCATTTTACGACTTATATTTAGTACTGACGATGTATCACCCACCTTAGAGCTGGTCCTATTGTAAGAACCGATCTCTGGAGTATTTCAAATGTTTTTTCTGAAAGAAAATGGTAGTTCATGGGCATCCTCCTCAATTGGGCACTATATGGCATCCTCGTCGTCCAGGTTTGTGAGTACCACCCCAATCGCTTTAATCTCGATGCATCTTTCCGCGGAACACCAACAAATCGCATGCACTATAACTAACGCCGGCCTGATTTTTGAAACTTGATAGATATCTATTACTCCGCGTTCAAGACGGACCAATGGTCTGCACGGATTCTCGTCGCCATTCTTTTTATCCTCGACACCCTGCAGTCCATCCTCCTTGCTCAACACGGTTTCGCAACTTTCGCGACTGGATTTGGCAATGTCAACGCCATCAACACCATCGATGTTATTTGGATCAGTGTACCGTTAATTTCAGCAGTTGGTGCGTTCTTGCCAAGTATTTTGATATCAGCAAGAATAGCTGCTAATTGTTTTTGTTTTTCGGTACGCAGTCAGTACACTGGTTCAAAATTTCTTCGCATACCGCATCTATATTCTTTCGGGAAAGAGTATCTGGGTGCCCGCCTTGATCCTGTTGACGTCATGGATGCAGGGTATCTGCTCCTTGTTGGCTTCTGTCAAGGCGGAAAAGGTTGAGAAGTTCTCGCTGGTGCAACATAACGCCCACTTGGAGATTGTCGTATGTGTTCCTCTATGTCTGCGAACCCGAATGTCTGATAGTAACCGGCACGCGCAGATCTGGCACGCTGGAAGCGCTGTGTGCGATGTCATTATTGCACTGGCCATGTGCTACTACGTGCGTTCCCTGTCTTTCCTTCACGCATCTCGCACGTACTGACTACATCATCGCGCCACACAGCTCTGGAAACGCGACACCGGCATGAAGAAGACGCACGTCATGATCGTCCGCCTCATCACCCTCACCATCGAAACAGGAACCGCCACCGCCGCCGTCGCGCTCATCTCGCTTATCCTCTTCTTCGTGTTGCCTACCAAGATCTACTACATGACGCCCTCCTTCCTCGCGGCAAAGCTGTACGCCAACACCGTCGTGCTCATCTTCAACAACCGCGCGCAGATCGTCCAGAGCCGCTCGCACGCGCTGCACAGCACCATGAGCATGGACGGCGTGAACATACGCCAGGGCACTACCGGCCTGTCCGGTGTCGGTGTGAGCATGAGTGGCAACACGAATTTCGGGACCCAAAGCGCATTCGGTGACGGTGGCGTGCAGATTAGCAAAAGCATTGCGGTGTGGGAGGATAACAAGACATCGGGGGACCATGAGGTAATTAGGACTTCTCAGCCTTCGTTCCTCAAGCTCGACGTGTAGCTCACTCAACGCTCTGTCGACCTCCTCTTCCTTCCAGCTCTCCAGCATGGACAAGTCCAGCCCCGTTTGATCTCATCTTTCTTCCGTCAATCCGCAATCCATACAGTATCCGCCATCTGCACTCTGCTTTGTACTCGCTTTCTCTTTTAGACTTGGGTTTTAATGGTTGTCCGTGAAAAATGCAGCGGGTTCGCGTGTTTCCCATTTGGAAGCCTCGAGCGCTCCGTCCTCACTCTTTATTCATTACTTATCTTGTTATATATATATATATATATATGGACTCCGAATCGGTACACACACAAGGCGGAATGTAGCTCTAGATCTATAGGATGTATACAAAAAAATGCGCCTTGTTTACTTCGCTTGGGTGATCTTCCCATGGATCGCTCTGTTTTTCATGACGCACAGACTGGGTTCATGATTAAAAGCTACAGACGCAAAGTTTAGCTTCCTTGGACATGGGCGCTTAAATACGTCTATTTTTAGAAACTCCACCTGCCCCAAAGCCCAACTCAATTCATCATTCAAGAAGAAGCAAGAACAGCCTTACAGGAGTGTAGAAGTCTACAAGTGCGTTGTGTAAACCACCAAGTTGGCAGTCTTTGAAGTGTTTGAATGGTGTTCCGATTTATTGCTTATAGTTACTAATGATAAATCTAGCCAAATTGGCGTTGGGCCGACTTAATTTCAGCATATGAGTTTTAGGTTGCATTTACGTCTATGTTATCTTGAAAGTTTATGTTTGCAGTGATTCGTTGCGAGTATGCATGAGCAGATTGGCAGGTCATTTCACAAACTCTTAACTGCGGTTTATAATTAACCTTCAGCGGGCGCGTCGCGTCGCGTCGAATTTCGGAGTGGGCAGGCACATACTCGAGCATTCGTTATCTCATTATGCGTCATATTCATGTTCTTTGCTCTTCCGTTACACATCTCAGTGCGCTATACTAACTTTGTAAGGCAGTATACTATTTGGAGAAGCCTAGGAGGACATACACACACTAGCGCCATCGCCCAATGCTAATCGCATCACAAATCGTGTCGAAAATCGGCATCGTGTGTAGTCTATCTCTTGGACTCTCCCAGCTCCACAGAGCTCCACTGTACGTTAGGCAATTATACCCTGTACCGAGTTACACTATGTAACGAAAACCTGGGGAAACACACTAGTGCGCTTTTGGTGTTTGGGAGACAATTGAGAGATGAAAGAGATGGCGCTAACTTGAAGGGGCACGTATCGCGTGGCCAGCGACCTCCGACAACCGGGCTCACGGCGATGCGTGGTGCGGCTACACTACATATATGGAACACTGCCACCGGGTGCCTTTCTTGCATCCACTCTCTCCGTGACTCCGGTGACCCGGAGATCGCGCCGCAACGCGCAGGCACACTCTTTTCACCTCGTTAGCGTCTTATATTGATTTCACGCCGCTTGTTAGCTCTCAAATGTGTCCCATGATATAGAGGTGTGCTGATTTCATGAGCAGTGATTGACGCAGTTCTGGTGTCGCGCTTGAGAGTGTAGTTACTGATTAATCACGTTTTCACTAAAGCATCAAATTTGACGGATGAATGGCTTTTACTGCCCAATCTGGAGAAGTGTGCACAATACCTGGGATGATTGTCATAAATTAAATTAGATTCGCGCGAAATATAGTGTCTGCTCGAGTGCTTTTGTAACTGTAATGTACACTGCTTCCCTCCACAATACTTGCACATGTAAAAGGGGTTTAAGACAGAGAATAAGGGGATTTGAAATAGTAACTGAATGCCTTTGGTGCGCGTAAGGGTAAATACTCTGTGAGACTTGATGGCGAGTATCTGCGTGAATGCAAGGATATGGTCCTGATAACAGAGGGGTTAGAGGATGACCTGGAGAACGGAACGGGTGACGGGGTGTCTCGGAGCTTGAACCCGAGTGGTGCGGAAAACGAAGAGAGTGATCGGATCGGACGTATCGGCTTTATGTTGGTCTGTGTTGAGATGGTGCGGGGTAAGAATAGCGCAAGCGCCCATACTTTGTGCATCAACTTTCATCTTCTAATTTTTAATCTTGGGTTGGACTGCTTTCTTTTTCCTTACTTTGACTCATCGACGTTCTTCTCCTTGTCCCGTTCACACTTTTACGGATTTACGACACCTCAAAACCACCTTACAAACCGCGACAGCGCCTGACGACGGAGCTGCGACGAACCGATTAAGAACCGACTAAGCACGGTCGACCGCCACCTTCACGCAACACTCTACATATACCGGCGCGCTATATACGCACTGTCGTTGGCGCAGCACCAGGTTCACCGCGACGCTCCCCCACGGCTTTTTCGCGGCAAAGTAATTCGAATCCTTCCTTTTCATTTGGACCGAGTTGCTGGCGAAAACATACTGTGCAGGGAAACTGAAAAAGAAGCCGGGTTGCGGTGAGTATCATATCTCTTCTATTTACTTTCCGTCTTTTCTTGCAACCTTCCCTTTTGGTCCACTTGTCGTTATCCCTGCCACAAATCCATGAACTGGTGTACACAGATATGCACCGCGTCTCTTCTCTCTTTTTGTCTGCTTGCCTTTTCATTTCGAGTAATTAATAGCGAATAATGTACCCCCACATATCCAGATATCTCGGGTTCCTTGCGCCACTTCACAACTCGCCACACTGCTGTGTTGCATAGAGACTTCCTCATTCAGATTTTGCTCCCTGCGACCCCATCGCCTCTATCCTCTATCCTCCGGATCTCCCGGATCCCCCAACGCCCACCCGTCCTCGCGTCCCCACAAGCCTGGTGCGACATACTACAAGCTTTCATTAACACTCAGTAGCACATAGCATGGTTTCCCAGCCGCGCTCGCGTCCCCCGCATTATCATCAATGTATGGCCACCGGGCCGCGCGATTCCTGCTCCGACAGCAATTGCAATACTACGCGCGCAGCGCCTTCGACGTCGACCTTATCCTCCGCAAGCACCAGTGTCAACAACAGTAGTCCTACCACCTCCGTCTCCTTGGAGAGCAAGCCGCCATGTCCGAGTACTTCATCCGTATCGGTATCCTCTTCGTCCCTCTTTCAGTCTGCAGACATCACGCGTGCTCGGAGTGAAGTTCAACTAGCTGATAAGGAGGGAATTCGATATCCCAGCTCCGGCCTGAGCTCGACTTCGAGGTCGAGTTCCCACCCCAACCCCAATGATTACCTGGAGACGGAGACAGAGGCCAACCCGGAGACGGAGGGAGATAACGCTATCTCTCGTATTTCTATCTATGTCTCCGACTCCGAGTCGGGACTAGCGCTGGCGCCTGTGTCCGCGGAGGAGCACTTATGGGGTTCCAGTGCCAGCGCTAACGGCACAGGCGGCCTGCCAGCGCATTCGCGGGTATCTTTGGCTCTTGCCAACACCGATACAATCTGCACCTCCGCCTCCGCTACCACATTGCCTACCTCTACTTTCACCGCGTCCCGAGCGCCCTCTACTACTGCCGCGTCTGATATGTCTACAGTGTCATCGGATACATCCATCGCGCCTATTGCTAATGGCGTATCCACTATGGCCGAATACGAGCGCGATGCCTACCACTATCACGCGGCGCACACAGCAGTATCCGCGTCTGTACCTGCGCAGTCGCAAACAACACCAGCCGCATCATCATCCACACTGAGGCCAATGCCAACGCTGGCGCGGGGTGAGCAGTCTACAGATGCACCGCCGCAGTCTTCCTCGAGAACGGAGGCGAAGTGGGACTTGGATCCGTGCGCTGAGTCGAGCACAACGTCGCGACTCGATGCGCCGAGCTGGAATCGGAATGGGGCAGGGGTGAGAAGTGGGACAGAGACACCCGTGGCGCTTGATACGCCTGCGTTCCGCACCCCGTTGGGAGTGTATAACGGGTTCGTGAACGGGTCAGTTTTTTCTCTGTCTGTCCTCATAGGCAGTCCACTAATTAGGGTGTCGCTTTCTTGCGTTGTCTTCGAATAGGCACCGGGATGATAAGGAGGGCTACTTCCCATCGTCCTCCTCTGGCTCCTCCGTCTTCTCTGTGATCTCGGCCGCGTCCGTTCAACCTCAAGAAGGGACGAAGAAGCAGAAGAGACCCCAGCTGAGGCACTTTCCGTCCCTCGCACGAGGTATATCTGTCCCAGAGAAAGAACCAAGACCAAGGCAGGCTTTGTCGCTGCTCGCCCTCCCAGCAGAACTGGTCGCGCATATCTTGCGCATGGGGTATTTCTCGCCACCGGAGCCCGTGAAGTCGAGCCTGAACTTGAAGTCGTCGACCTCGACCTCGATATCGGGTTCAAGTCCGCGTCCGTGTTCGATACCGTCTTCCTTCTCTTCTACTGCTTCATTTCCATCCTCTGAAAACGATACATTATCCACCGATGACGATGCTCAACACGAAAACGAGGACTCAGCCGAACATGAACTTGAGCAAGAAGACGACAACCCGCCCACCATCACCTGCGACCCCCACCTCCGTCTCGCCTTGCTGCACACCTGCTGCGCCCTGCGCGCCGCTGTGTTTGCCGACCCCGCGCTTTGG
The DNA here is from genome assembly GCA_013368295.1 of Psilocybe cf. subviscida. Taxonomy (NCBI): domain Eukaryota; kingdom Fungi; phylum Basidiomycota; class Agaricomycetes; order Agaricales; family Agrocybaceae; genus Psilocybe; species Psilocybe cf. subviscida. Next base: position 1,623,267 of record JAACJJ010000029.1, on the reverse strand, counting down.
AGCATCGTCCGCATTGGCCCGGGGGACGGCGAGGGCGGCGTGAGGCGGGCGTTGGGTGCAAGTCCGTTTTCGCACTTTTTTGGTGTTTATGAAGCGAAGACGAAGGAAAGCGATATGGCAAGCAATACCAAAGGGCCCAACCAGACGTATCTGGGGCACCAGCTCGCACTGGCACGCGCACACCCTTTGCGGATCAGCCTCACGGCCTTCTGGGGCAGGAGCGAGATTGTTGAGGAAACAGAGGTCGATGCGAGCGAGGCGGTGTTTGGGCTGCTGGCCCGCGAGGAACGTGCCAAGCAATGGGAGGCGTTCGAGCTGGTCTGCCCGCGCGAGGACGAGTGGGTGTTGCTCGCGCGCGCGACGGCGTGCCGTGCTTTCCCGAAGCTGCGATATCTGAGTCTTACGTTCGTTGGGCGTTCTTCTGGGTCTGCTACCCCCATGCCAGTGTCGACATCGGTTTCCGCCTCGAGACGACAACGAGCAGCCGACGCTCAGAGGGAGCCCAGGGAGAGGAGAGCACGAGAGGGCCGTCCAGGCGCAAGACACAGCGTGGCGCTGCCGTCTGGCTCCTTTGGCGGGTGGCACGCAGGCGCGTTGCCGTCCCTGAAGGGTCTTCTTTTGCGCGGTGTGGATCTAGAGGGTGTCGTGGAGGATGTGCTGGAGCATGAATACGAGCCTGTGCACGAACCCGAACTCGATGGCGACGTTCTAGGGGATATGTTCCATCTGAGCGCTGGCGCCAATGATCCCCCAGAACCGGCCCTTCCGGCCTTGCGTGCACTGGACATCCGCGGCCACGGGCTGTGGCCGGAGGTCGACGCGCTGGATGCGTTCTTTGCGCGCCATGTACGGGGTCTGCGGAGGCTGGGCGTGCATGTGCGGAGCGGGGATGTATTGAAGGATGTGGTGGGCCTAGATGCGGACGGATCGCCTCCGCTTTCGACGTCGACTTCGCCCCTGCGTATTCCGAACCTACGAGTGCTGGAGGTGGATACTAGCGAGGGCTTGAACCGCGATACAGCGCGCATGGTGCGCCTTCTTGCTGGGGCAGCCGTATACGAGGGCGATGGTGGTCTCTCGGAAATGAGGAGGGTCGTCGTGAAGGAGAGCGGCGGCGTCGAGGGCGAGGAGCTATTGCGCTGGTCTTGTCCACCCAGGCCCAGACTTTCTACCAACAATGCGGCAAAACCACAGGCTCGCCTTGCGATCACAAACAGCGCCATCTCAAGTGCTCTCAGCGCCTTGCCGCCTGCGATGCTGCGTCGGGTAGGTGTCCTTGTGCTGGATGTGCCCGCGGGCGAGGGCGGCTGGGGCGACGCGCGCCGATTGAAGGAGATGCTATCCGTCTTTGGCGCCGAGGGCGGCGTCGGTGACCATGGCGGTCAACCCAAGAACGAGGCGGACAGCATTGGGCTTGGACGGCTTCGCCGCATGGAGGTGCGCAATGCGGACGTGCTGGGTGTCGTCCGGGAGGTGCTTGCGCAGCCGCGCATTTCAGCATCTCAGCTTCATGCCGAACACGAGGAAGAAGATGAGGATGAGGATGAAGACGACTGGCAGCGCACTCTTTCGTCAACAAGCATGGCCGAGCCTCTGTGTACTGCGCAGGAGCTGGTCATCTCGTTCTTGGACAGCTGCAGTGGTGACAAGAGCCAAGAAGACTGCAGGCTACACAAGGCGACTGTGGCGTTCGTGTCTTTGTTCGGCGGCACGCGTTCGTCTGAATCTCTTTCAGGCCAATCTGCCTCATCATCTCTCATCTCATGCCCTTCAATCGCTTCCTCGACGTATGCCAGTTTGAAGAGGCTCGTTCTCAAGAGGCCTACCCACGCGCAGGTCGCGGCGGTGCTTCGCTCCTTTGACGGTGGTAGTGTCGAGTGTATGGCTTTCGACGGACCCCAAATACGGGTCCAGGATATCCGCCTGTGATCTCTAACGATTACAGGCGTCCTTTCATGCTTTTTTAAACTATTTCGTCGCACTGTCCTCTATAATTTGTTTTTTCCTTGTTTCGCTTTCCTTCTCTTCGTGTGTATACCCATTAGATGCCTCTTATCCAATCGTCCATCTACCACTTAATCATCTCATTCCGACTTCTCTAGAGTTTCGCTTTTTCTTAAATGTGGTCGCTGTTTCTAGATTCTATACCCTTCTTTCCCTCCATCCATTTATTTGGATCTTTTCTTATATACTTGTATTCACTACACTAACACTACTAACGACCACCAATTGTGCCATCCTACTCGTCCTCTCGGTTATTACTTCCGGCCTTTAATGGCCCTCCTTGTGCCACATTCAACCCTGACTGTGCCATTCTAGAGAAGTCCATCGCATCGAAGGCGCTGATGACGAAATCACGAGTAAGTGACCGCGATGTTGCAACCATCCGCGGCAGCGTATGGTGTCATCAACGATTCCACGCTGATCAAGAACCTGTATACTGACAATCTGTGACCCGATAAACGGTAACTAAAACGAGAACATCATATCGCCCTTGTACATATCATCCAATTGGGGTGCGTCGTGGACCAGAAGCTGGTGAGTCGATCAGATGTATCCCCAATAATGTTGCTGTGACTTATTCTAAAAGCCCACGGCATTACTGTACACCCGAGCATGCAATTTTCTGGCTTAAAGTTGTGGACGCACAGTATGTTTGATATCATATCATCAAGATTGAGAACCATGGCTGTTGATAGTGATCGTTGTAAAGCCGTGGAAACTTCTTATCACAAAGTCCCACCTGCGCCTTTGCTGCACCGTCGCAACGCACAACCATCGATACCCTATAATATGGTGAATACGCCATTATTGCATATTCTTTGTATACATCTCAAAAATTCGTCAATACATGTCATTCTCAAAGTTCCAAGGTGTGACATGCACAACAAAAGGCACCAAAATTTTGCGAGAAAATCCTCAGAAGAGCAAAGCTTCGCAGGCCTGCAGAAGAAAGTGACAGCAATGACAGATGAACAATGGCAATTGGGGTTTACTGCGGTCCGACATATCTCTTGCGAATTTACACGGGCGCCACAGAGATTATTTTGACACGTCCATAGATTCCCCCGGAGGTCGTAGAGTACCAAATGTGTGCCAGATTGATATAAACTCAGTATGGTAGGCATGTTTGGAGAAATCTGATCATCTCTCTCTCCCTTCCCGAAAAAGGCAGCTGCGAGCAAAGCCTGAGAATGTCCGAAGCCAACTGGAATGGACGCATGCATGTATGCGGTAGTCTGACTCTCTCGCCGTAAGAGTCATTAGTGGAGACTACATTGGCCGGTGCACCTGGACACGTTGACCCAATGAAAGTATCGAAATACCTGAGACTCGGGACCAGCACCGATATGTTGATATTCGTCGGGGCTTCAAATTGGCCAAAGCACACAATGCTTTGATGAACAGGTCTTGCTCAGCTACTGCTCTGGAGTCCTAACTTTGATTCCTCGAAGTTTGCTCGAAGTATTGAGACTCCAGTCTCCACTGACTCGGCCTACGACTGGCTCCTCGTCCCCCATCTCACCATGAGGACCACCCCAGAATGGACAGGGAAAGAGGATCCGTGGGATGGCGTTCTAATCGATTTGGTCGCCCTCCAGAAAATTGTATGCGATATTCTCCATGTGCCCCTCAAGGCCCCTCACACACTGTGGACCTCCTGTCTCCCTTCGTGACGAAAGTGCTGGATCTTGCGGAAGCCATAGTCGTATCTACTCATTCAAACTCCCTAATCGCACCGTTGTCGCCCGCTTGATTACACCAGTGAATCCTCTGTTCAAAACCGAGGGCGAAGTGGCGGCTATGGATTTGGTAAGAAGTATGGTATCCGCTGATCTATCTTGGCTCTATCTCATCATATATTGACTCTGTATTATATCCAGGCCACACCACCCACCTGTTCCACAGGTCTTCTCATACTGCTCCGAAGCCGACAACCCTGTCGGGGCTGAATGGATAATCATGGGTTTCGTATCTGGAAAAGACATGAGCTCTGTCTGGGGTGGTCTATCGTTACCTCAAAAGCAGGCGCTAGCACAAGATGTCATTGATATTCCCGCACAACTGTCCAGGCTAAAGGCAGATGGTTGTGGCGGAATCTACCATAGCGTACATCCTGTGGATGACTTCAACCTCTCTAGGACGCCTCGATGGAGGCCATTGTCCGTGAATTCCCTAAAAATGCTCAAAGAGTATTGCTCCTGCTCTTTGGAGGACGGATACAAGCTGTGCCCCTTTCAATTCGTACCGCTCGTCAACTATCGTGTGGCGGTCCCATCCCCTGCCAGAACTCTTCCTGTTGCCACGTCGCAGAAATACGTCAATCTGGTCGCGCGCGCATTGGCCAGCCTACACCCTGGTCACGTCACGAGCTCTTCATTCGCAAAGCATACACGAATCTCTTTCAACGCGTTCGCAATTTGTATCCACACTCGAGAATATTGGGCCCGCTCGCAGATGAACCGGGCTATTGCTTCACCCATGGTGACCTACACGATCAGAACATCTTTATTGATCCCGATACCTGGCGTACTGGACTGGGAGTGTGCAGCATTTCGTCCTATGTGGGCAGAGGTTGCCGGAGTTGGATGGTTCGTGGAGGACGGGCACCGAATGATATTCAACTGTTTCGAGCCTACTAATTTTGACGGCAGGACTGAGGAGGATGCACGACTTCGCGCCTTCTTGCGCACCGGGATATACAAAAGAGACAGTGATTTATTCACCTCCTTCCTGGGAGGTTCTGAGCTCCGCGCCATTTTCGATGCTGAATCGGATTGGCCACCCCCGGATGGTCAAACATTGACCTTTCTCCAAAATTACTATGAACTTGGATATTGGAACGAAACTCAACGAGGCCCCTTTCCCTGGAACATGCACGCATGGGTTCACCGAAGACTTGACCTGGAAGAAGAGGAGATGGTATATGCCTGACTCTCAAAGTTCGCTCAAGTCTAGACTGACTGTTACTACCGTACCTGTTTTTAGAAGCTAAAAGCTGATCATCTTCAAAGCAAGCCCTCACGTTCCAGCAAATACAATTTTGAATGCGTTCAGCTTGTGTTAGAATCATAGTTGGGTGTGGATTTTTTCCTTTAATCCGATTGGCAAAGTGTATGCATAAGTACTAGGATTTGGTGAATGCCTATACTTTGGCTTTGGGCACAAACACTGTATGTGAATGACTTATGAGCCAGCAACACCCCCATATGAGTTCCCCATTGTGACACCATTCCGTGAGGATGTTCTGATCCTTCATCTCGAGAGCGTTGACACCCTCCTCAATATCACTTATGCCTGTACATGCCGGTCTTTAACTTATACCATTATTCAAACGAGACTGCGCGCAAGTTTCCAAGTAAGAAATTGGGCCCTTCTGGAATCCAAAGGGCATCAGGAACTGAGCGGCTAGCATTTTCTACACAATATATACAGCACAGATTTGAATGTACGCTAACGTGTGCAAAAAAGCTACATTGTCGGGGGCACATAGTCGGCTCCAGTGGTCCCCCACAATGGCGTGATTGTCCAAAGCAAGTACGACACATAGAGATCATAAGCTACGGCGCTGGAGTGGCTGGGACTTTGCTTGCGATGTGAGTAGTACAGATCTTAATGAGATACACAAGCGGTGACATCGACTATCGAGGCTGATGCGGGTTCTATGATGATTTGTTCCTGCCCAACCTTGTCAATCCCGCGAAACAAATATTCCGACCCACTGGGTCATCAGCCTCCGGAGCTGAATGCACCTGATGTATGTATCCGCTTTGCGGATGCTCAGCCGGTAGGGTTAACTCTACTCCGGGGACATTGACTAAGCGAGTAGCTCCCACGGTACCGATGCACCCACAGGCCTCGGCGGTGCGTTACCTGAAAAGCCATGTCGAGGCTTTACTTTGAGCTGACAGCTACGTGCTACACTGATTTCTGCGATGTGGAAGCCTATCAGAAGTGAACGGACATTGCAAGCTGAAAATGACGTCGCAACCGATTGGAATTCTTGACATTCTCAACGTTGGCACTGCTGGCCATACAGTCTTTTATAATAATAGTGTTTGGGCGGGCAATTGGTTCTCATACACTGCTTGTAGACCCAAAGAGAGTACATGCGATGGTCCAAGACAATTTTTACTTGTATTGTCATTGCGGCCAGGTGTAAAAACCCAAGATACATACCCGCTGCTGCTACGAATTGAGGCATAGATATCACAAGCAGCCAGTGACACTACGCATGTATACATAGGTGAAGCTTTCCACACAGCGAGACTTTGACAGGGAAAACCCACCACAAGTACACAGCTTAAAATAAATTTAGACTACCTCAGATATAAGTGGTATCGGTTTCCTATCTTCCGAACTTAATGAGGTTTGACTGGTGACCAGGCGCAGTTGGCGTGTACTTGGTGAGGGGCAATCAAGCAGTTGTTCTTTAACATTTCACTCATAGTTTTTACGCCGCTTCTGCCTCTGTGAGTATTCCCCACTCCCTTGAGTTTTTCAAAGAATATTGGCTCCTAATAGACGCCGGTCTACATACATAGAGCCGTGAGTTAATGGCTTACTATTCATATGTGCTGTTTCTCAACGGTTTGCACGCGCTTGGCTTTTTCCCCTATCTCAGCACACTAGTGCATCAGGATACACCCGGTCGAGCTCTATAAATGAACATGCTTAATCACAAAATTGTCAACTTATTCGGTCTGCGCACCACTTTCGTTGTAGATTTTCCGATATTCTCTTCAGGCATACTAACAAGTTTAAATATAGATTCAGAAGCTTCGGGATGTCAAGTGGAGAATTTGGAAAGATAGCCGGCACATGTAGTGCTCTTCTAAGGTGTAAATTGTATTAAAAAGATACTTTATAGACCGTAATGAACACATGGCATGTATAAATGTAAGTCCCAAAGCCTATGCAAGTGCACTGTACACAAGTCTCTGGTATGTCCGATGGATTGCCATTCGTGTCGGCGATGAAGACAATGACCGCACAGTTAGTGTGATCAAAATCTATTTATAGACATAATATCTCACGCAGTGGAAAACGAGTTGTATTCAAATTTCAATAGAGAGTGTTATGAGCCTTCTCAACTCATAAGCATGTTAACCGTGATCATCGGTGGACGGGACTTCTACGTCCTGTCGTTGTCGTTGTCCCTTCGGCAAGTTCTTCGTGCCCGGCCGTCACTTCCATCTATCTGTCCACCCATTTCTACCCTGCTTTTTCCACTGGCCCCACGTTTCATCTGGCAGACGGGCTGCAACGTCTCGTTCTGGTCCCATACCCACCTCGCAGGCTTCAGCACGGGTTCTCTCTTTTACGTGTTGGTTTTGGGCGCTACAAAAACATACCGGCGTTGGAAGTAGCAAAGGTGTCAAATGTCAGATTTGAACAGCACTCTAGGGGCAGCTCTGCTTGGATGTTTAGCGGCGGCAATGTGAGTATTAATCATACTCCCATAATCATCTTTCAGGTTAGAAAGCGAAGGCAGAGAGTGACTGACATGGCACGGTGCCCTCAGATTCTACGGACTCACTAGCGTCCAAACTCTGCTATATTTTCAAGGAAAATCAAGAGATGGTTGGAAGTTCAAAAGCGGGGTATGGAATTTCATTCGATCTAGCTTGGAGTGGATTGTGTTGATTGGAGTGACTGCCAGATATTCACCCTATGGTGCGTCGTTCACACTCTCTGTATACCCCCAGAAAAAGTTTTACCAGCTTTTCGTGTTCCAGGGCACTTGATACGACGCATATTGCGCTCACCGCACATGCTATCTACTTTTACCTAATTGTCAACTTCGGGAACTATTTTGTGCTGGAGGCACCGATATGGTACGTCTACTTTTGCTATTTTCTTGTCAGTGTTAAATATTCAGCATCCACAGGTCACTACTGGTGTGTGTGTGCTTGAAGTCCGAGGACGGAAGTGGCAGCAGCTAATGCAGAGGAGTGTAGATAGGTGTCTACGTGACGGTGCGCACTTCACCACCTTGCTCATTCGCTATATGGAACTGATTATGAGCAGAATATCAGTGATATTATCGTTCGGGGCTATTTTGCCAGGCGGGTGTCCCTACGTAAGGTTTGCGATCTTCTCGGGCGAACTGCATCTAATATGCATTTATTCTATTGAAAGTTTGTGGACACCAACGGCCATTCTTGAGGCTATTTCTCCCTCTACTCATCGTGCGTATCCCATTCAACTCATACGCAGCGATTCTTTATAGTATTGTGCATGCAGGCGATCTTGGCCGTGGTTACATTTGTCTGTGGCACTGGTGCGGTTGCAAACAAATAGCTAGGAATGGAATGCGGACGAAGGGACTGACTATCCGGGTCTTACAGGGTTTGCCTCGCGCGCATTCCAACTACATACATTCGATCGAATCAACACGGCCTCGACGTACCTCTACGTCAGCTTCGCCGCGGCGGTCGCGGCAGACTCGACGGTAGCGATCTCGCTTTGCGCACTGCTTTTCCACAGCCGCACAGGGATCAAGAGGACGGATTCGATAGTGAGGATTTTAATGGCATTTAGTATCAATACAGGGCTGTTGACAAGGTATGTCTCTAGTAGTTTGTATGGTGAGGAAGGCTTTAATTTGACGGTTCAATGTTAAACAGTATCTGCGCATTGGCCTGCCTGATAACGGTAAGAGCCTTGTATTCTGGCTGTGGACCGTAACGCTCACTAAATTGATTTGTAGTATGCAATATGGCCGAAAAATTTCATCTTCATAGGGTTCTATTTCGTACTCAGCAAACGTGAGTCGAAGGATCACCCTTTCAATAACATCTACTGATTGCCTACCCGAACGGGTGCAGTATATGTCAACTCACTCCTCGCATCCCTCAACGCCCGCTCATCCCTGATTGAAAAGGATACATCCTACAGTACCGATCGTGAGACAGCATCAGCATCAGAACGTACCACGGGGATGGACATTCGGCCCACGACGCTGCATCTTACGATGCAGGATCGATCGCTGGGGTCTACATATGGCACGGCGACAAAGGACGCAGTTGGTCCGACGGAACTGTACACGGAAAATGTCAACTACGTCCATCACCAAGGGGATGAGCAAGATCATGATCCACGACGAAGACGGAATGATCTTATCATGGATGCAGCGGGGACACCTGTCTAGGCATCATTTAAACTCTTCTGTGTCTATCCCTCGCTGGCTTTGAGGTCTCGTGCTTCAGACGGACGAGAACAACTTCTTGTTTGCATTGTGATACCCCGGAACATTTTATTTCATCTTACATTTGCATTGTGGAAGCGCTTATCCCCTTCCTTTCATGTACCATAGTAGCCTCAATATGTCTGTAACCGTTTCCTCGCACATCAAAGGGCGACACTTTGCGCAACGAACACATCATGAGGTATTTTTCTGTCACTGTGGGTGGCATGATTGGTATTTGTTCTATGTATGTGCTTTGTAGAACGAGTCAAACCCCCAGACACCTCTTGAGAAAGTGCGTAATGAAATTTTGATAAAATCGGTAGACCAAGAGCTCGCCAAGCCGAGACGAGCTGGACACACTCCTGACCGCTGTCCCTCTTAGCTCAGTGGTAGAGCGCGTCACTAGTACAATCATTGTCAATTCATCAGTGCCAGTACATGACGAGGTCAGTCGTTCAAGTCGGCTAGAGGGAATCATGTTCTTTTAACAACAATTTTGTTTGCGTAGGAGCGCACCTGAGTTTCAAGGCGCCAATGTCACTGAAGGAGATTTCCGACAGGGATATACTGAAAATATGAACATGTAACATTCACAGCACATTGTGTGTATACGTCGGCGGCTTTGCGCCGGCTTTCTCGAGCGATGAAAGAAAATCCAAACAAATTTCACTTTATGGATGTATTTTTGTGTGCCATATAGCCAAAGTTTCTGCCCGCCCGTTCGCCCAATCGCATGTAGGCGTCTGCATTGGTCATTTGTTGGATGTGCTTAAATATACGCGAGGACCTGCTGCAGGATGGCGCACGAATGTCTGAGCGTATTCAGCCAATGCTTCCAGAATTACAGAATATGATACCTTCTGTGTCGTTTTCAAGCTGTACTTCAGAAGTGTAGTTGGAGTATAATGCCTTCAAAATTCAAATACCCGTTTCCTTCAAGTGTGCAAGAACAACTTGCAAGCCAAGACAACCATCCATCACGGCGTTTGCCGGCAATAAGTCCCTTTATAATTATTGAGCGATCGTCAATTGATCGTCAAGCTTCAAAGTTTCAAGAGCGTTGAAGCCAACTACAGTGCCCATTTCTTCAATTCTCGAAAGTGACCAACCGATCTTCGCGTACACAAGGTGCGCCATGATGATCATCAGTCGGTGAATGTAGAGAGGCTGTATCAGGTATATGTTCCGTATTTGAGCGCCTCTCCTGCCTGTAGCATCTTATATTGACGCTCCTACACTTCCTTGACCACCGATCCTCAAGTCCTGTCCTCGCGCTGGACACTGCGACTTAGCATTAGCACGGGGCTTGAATAGTCCAGGACTGGTGATTGTAGGCCATTTCTACATGTGTTCAAGACGGCCCAGTGGCACTGGTTGATAGGCCAGTTCAAAGCCTGCTTGACAGGTGGTGAAATAGCGCTAAATGGAAAAAATGTAAGTCGACCCAGGCCGCCATGAGAAAGGACAGTCAACTTACTTCTCCTACCTATTATCCACCAATGTCCACAGCACCGCGCAAGAGGAAACGCAACGAGACGAAGCTTGTGGTAGCAATTGACATTGGCACAACTTACAGCGGCGCCTCGTTCCAAGTTTTCAAGCAGGGAGGTGGAGGCCCAATCCGCGAGGTTAAAGACTGTCCCTTTCTTGTCGAACGCGGCTGATACGTCTTCTCTTCAGGTCGTTAAATGGCCCAAACAAGTATGTGATTCGACTACACCAGCCATGATATCGATACAAGTGCCTGAGCTATCATTTCAAGGCGCTAACACATGCTAAGACACCATCGACCATCTTCTATGATAGAGATGGGCAGCCTCGGATGTTTGGAGCAGAAACTGAAGACGAGGTGCGAGTGGTTATGGTAATGTCTTGACCATTCTAATGAACCTCCATACATGGGGAACACAGGAGGCGATTTTGCACGCTGAAACAGAGGAATGGGAACGTGCAGAATGGTCTGTCAAGCATCTCGCCCCAGTCGCGCTAGATCTGATTGCCCGTCACGGGCTCATCAGGTGGAAACTTGCCATGTGTCCTGACCATATCCTTCCAAAGGATGTGGATATCCCCATTTCAATCCCCGCTGGAGTTGATATCGACCAGATCTTCAAGGATCAACTTGCCTATATCAAGAAGAATGTCGAAACGTATATTTCTGATGCTTATTCCCAAGACGCCGACTTTTGGAATGACGATTCCAGCATTGTCGAAATTATCCTCACAACACCGAATGGATGGTCAGGAATGCAGCAGCAACGCATCCGTGAAGCCGCCGTTGCAGCGCGTCTTGTTCCTCCTCAAGAGAGTAAACGTGTGAGATTCGTATCTGAGGGCGAGGTTCTTCTATTTCTCTTTCTGAAAGCCCGAAGACCGACTGTGTCATTTTACTCCTCAGGCTGCGCTTCACTTCTGTATGGCCACCCCGACGTTGATGGACGCAATCAATGTACGAAAGATTGGCACTTCTATAGTACAACCGTATTTTCAAGTCCTCTTCCGTTACTTTAGCTCGGTGATACAGTGGTTGTATGCGATGCGGGAGGTGCGTCCATTCAGCCTCCATACAGGTGACGTACTGATGGTATTCACGCATAGGTGGGACGATTGATATAGGGTATAGTGTCCTCGCTCAACAGGGTATGCATGCCGACTGCAACACTGACAATTGACACCTAGCACCTACCTGATCAAAGATCTTTCCCCGTTACGCGTTGAAGAAGTTTGCAGTCCTCAGTGTAAGTCTGTCAGGATTGCCCCTGCTCCCACTGTGCTCATACTAGTCCCGATAGGCCTCATAGGTGGAGGATCTCTTGTGACGAAGGTGGCAAAGGACGCAATTCAAGGTGACAAAATTCCACAAATTACAAGGTTCTTCTTTCACGACTTATGTGCATGTGGATAGCTCATCTTCAAGGATCTTCTTGGGACAATCCAACGTGTATTTCCTCTGCAATCAAGTCATTTGAAGATAAACTCAAGCCAACTGTAGTGCACTCCTTTATGATATTCGGATTTATGCTAACGTCCTCGTCCGCTCTGCAATTTTAACAGTTTACAGGAGAAGAACCCGAAACAAAAAAGCTGCTTAATCTTGGCGGCTTGTACCATGATGATAAGAGATTTCACGTTACAAGAGGAAGATTGAATTTACTTGAGTGCGTGAACTCATTCAGAATCTAAAATCGCTACTTCTGACCATGTTGCTTGCAGCGAAGAAATCAAGGGGTTTTTTGCACCCTCGCTCAGAATTGTTATAGGTGGCCTGGAACGAGCCGTGACCGACAATTCACCGGAGGTACAGCGTCGATCCAGTCTCCTGCTGCAATCATGATGCTTACCCTGCAGGGATTTTGGGAGTAGATGATCTTCCTTGTCGGCGGCCTTGCGGAATCGAAATATGTTTTGACGTACCTCCAAACCTGGGCAAAGGAGCGAGGCATTCGCATTGCGAAGCCAGACGGCGCCATGTCCAAGGCAATTGCAAACGGCGCTTTGTACCGTTATCAGCATTCGGCTGTTAATGTGCACATAGCAGGAATGCACTATGGTACTGAAACAGATGTTTTATTCGATTCTGAGACCATGGCTGGTCGCGCCCCGTTTCTGAATATTCTGGGCGAGTGGCGTGTTAGGGGGCGCTACTATCCCATCGTAAATAAAGTGAGTTCTGATAAAATTGCAAGCTACTAGTCACTCATTGCAACTGATCATTTTAGAATGAGAGATTGAGAGTGGGAGTTGTGAAAAAGGCGGAATTTCATCGTCGGTTTGGAGATGGTGACAACTTAAACGTTGAGATGGATCTGGTAGGATATCGAGGCGATAAACCTCCAGCCTTCTACATGAGTCCTGGTGAGCGTCAATTAGGTACATCTGCATGAAGATGCGTTGCTGAAGTCTCTGATCAACATGCAGATCTGCGTACTATGGTCGAGGAATTCATACCTCTGGGCATTGTCAAGGCAGATCTCAAGGCAGTGTTTGACCCTTTGCCATGGGAGACAAGCCCCACCTGTCAAAAACGCTTCAAGAAGCTTTCAGTAAGTCATCTTGTTGCCGTATGACATATTGTGAAGCCATCATAGTAATTATCTGAATCGTTTCATAGTATGAGATCTGTCTAGTCTTCGACGAAATCGAGCTGCGCGCCTGCTTAAAATGGCGATTTAATGTATGCTAGGCTTTGCTCAATCTTCGTCCAGCTGCTAATGGGCATCTGTATTCAGAAGCGAATCATGACCAGCGCCGCCACAGTTATTTACCTCTGAGCACGATAACTAATACATGCTTTTGTGACAAACAGTTCTATACAGGCCTTGTCTAGACAATTACTACTAGTTTTTGGTGGAGAACAGCGATGCACTAATAACTTGAGGTGCCAAAAGAACCTTTGTGTTGGGCCTATTGTCGGACCCAGGTCTAATTGCAAGTAATCCAAATGACGTTGTGCCTAAGACCCGCTCCCCTTCGATAACAGCTGCGAGACCATGCCTCAAAGGAAGGTTGCCAACCTCGGTGTTTCTCCGTGGAAGGGAAAGAATTACTTCCAGCCGACTAGTGACTACGTCTCGCTGAAGAGCAATAGAAGTGTTGTGCGCCTTGTCGACAATCTGCTGAATAGGATTTTCGAGCATCTTGATGAATTCGCCGATCAATTTGTTGAAGTTGACGCTGCCTGAGGGGTACACGATGTTGAATGCTCTACGGACATTTGCCGCGACTTCTGAGGCGATCTTGTCGAGCGCATCCTGGATAACCTGTGTCTCGAGGACGGGAGCCGAGGACGCAAGTGAGCGCCATCGCTGAGCAACCGTCCATGTTTCTTTATTTAGACCTTGATTGATCATGCAGACGACTCCCAGAATCTTGATATTGATAATGGTCGTACCTTTTTTGAGTAGGTGTTCAAAGATTGTGTCAAGGGCCGATTTTTGATCGTGAGTGTGTTGTATTCCGAAAAATATCTTCCCGGCGAAGAAGCTCTGATATAACGTCTTACATATCGTATCTTGAAGTAATGCCTCAACGACTTCGTCACCGAAGAGAAACCTGGACTGTGCCTTTCGGGCGGCGTATAGTTCGTGAACCAGCGGTCCGGCTAAACGTGGATCCAGATTTTTGGTTATGTTGTTGTTTGCCGTGTCAAAGACGCCTGGCCTGTTCTCGTAGAACCGCATCCTAGATTTGAGCAGATGAAGTACGGGAACAAGGGCATCGCTAATGCTGGAATTGATGTCTTGGAGAAGGCGTACAGAGGTAGACTCAGAATGCTCATCTGCGTTCCATTGAAATGGGTCATCAATGGCGGCATCGTCTTCTGGTGGACTGATAGGGAATTTCAGCAAATAGAACTGATGTTGAGTGACCAATTCAGACCTATAGATCATAGCTGACAAAGGAGACGATGAGTGTTGCCTATCTGAGCTATTGGCGACCTCGACGATTGCCGGACCAAATCCCGAAGCTCGCGCTGGCGTTGGATTTATTTCAACGAATACATTGCTATGTTCTTACTATGAGCCTATGCCCTCTGCTACTCGGTTGTCCTACTTACGAAGGTTTTGCGCTGTTGCGAGTTTGAATGGTAAATGGGGGGCTAACTCTGCCATAGTTGTCAGTGGCATAAAGAAAGGATATTCGTCTTTCCAACGAACCCGCCAGTAGATCTACGAGAACTACTGATAGTAAGAGTTGGGATGCGATGGATAAGGATAAGGCCTGTTCCTACCTGGAAATATAGGATCCTGTCTCTGATGACATCTTCCTTGGCCGCTGGTTTTGACTGCTGGTTCGTACTACCATTCGAGTGGCCTATTCGTCCCAACAAGGCGCGAGGTGATGAAGGAAGCTAAGTGTGAGGATTCTGGGATATAATCTACGCTGAAGAGTCACTTCGCGGTCTTGGTTGATCTGATGGTGTGTTTGGTCAGAACAAAGTTCATCATCTGTCATTTTAGAGTATGCTGAAGCGTGCTTGATTCAAGTGATGAAACTCCGATGTGCCAGTACTTCATACTCCAGGCGCAATTTGATACGGTATACCACAAGTTCCAAAACGTTATAGTGCTTGCTGTCATGGAAAACCATGTCTGCAGTGATCATATAGTGCATGAGCGCTTGAACGTGGGAAAGTCACACACCTTCATGCATCGTGATCCGTGATTGATGCACATGGACACCTGGGTATTGCCCTCTATGTAACAGATGTCGCAGTCAATCAGGTTCTATCGGCTCCACTGTAAGCTCTTAATGATATTCCGCAAAAGCGCTTAGTGCTACGATATGACGAACCACCTCGCTTTGACTCGGAGTCCGCTAATCTGACCACAGCACCCAAAGTTGTGCTACACCACTGCAACAGAATTGACTTGGTGCCCAGCGAGTGGTAAGTCTGCTACAAGATTGTATGCTGCATGAGGATCTGACACTCTCTGGACAGATGTGAAGAAATCATGGTCTCTTTTGTTCTGCAACTTAGACCGCATGCGACAGAATTCTTGCCGTCGCAATCAACCGCGAAACTGTCAATCGGTTTGTCAGTCCGAAGAAGCAGCGTTCGGAGTATATTCGACAAACGTTAACCAGCCTTGAGTGACCTAGGTCTAGCTGCTACATTCGTGCCCAACATAATCTATACAAGAGAGTGAAGTAGTGAGGCTTGATTGAACTCCTTAAATAGACATTGAAAGGTATCACGAGAACACCCCAAAGGCAGGCATTCTTACACACTTGCGTACATACATACAGACTACCAGCACAGGACGGGGGGGATACAAGTAAGATGAAAAAGTACATCACTCATACAAATACAATAGTCAATTTATAATGCCATTACCGGCTTTCACGGTCCATGCCACTCAACTGAAGGCCAATGCTGACCAAGTGACGACGGCGCCAATCGTAAGCGCAGTCGCCGACTGAGCGAGGGCTGATGCGATGCGCCTTGTGCGCTTCCTTGGGCGCGCGGAGTCGGACGCGGATGCGACGACGACAGGGTCGATAGAGACATCCACCTCCATCTCAGTAGCACTGAGGCCTGGCGCCATGTCTCCCGCATTTGTATCCACGTCGACAATAGCAATGACAGGTCGGTCCGCGTACTCTCCTGGCGCTGGACCATGTCCATGCTGATGCCCATCCTCCTCCCCGTTCTCGTCAATATCATCTCGCTTGCGCTTCAACGACGGCAGAACGGGTGTCTGAGGACCGGGCGCCCATGTGAAATCGCGCTTGGGCGAATCAAGGGGAGGCGAAGGACGTACCTTGTCCAACATCGCCCGCTCGAGCAGCGCTTTGACCTCGGCGAGGTCCGCAGCCATCTTCTGCTCGGTCTCTGCCTTAAGATGCTTGATGCCTGGTATTTGTCGTCAGCCATACAGATTTGAAGAGAATATAAGGTAGAGACTTACTGTCCACGATACGTGTGAGCTCGGCGGCGCGCGCCTTGTCCTTCTCCTCGAGGTCGTCGAGGCGCTCCTGGACAGACTCCATCTGCCCTTGGAGCTCAGGCACGTCCGCGCCGTGCAGGCGCTCCACGCGCTCGAATAGCACGGTACACTCCGCGTTGACCTCCGAAATCCGGTCGTCGACTCCCGCCAGCTGCGTGTTCAGCAGCTCCACATTTGCGTTGAACTTTTTCCGGTACTTGCGACGGTACGACTGAAGTTTGTCTGTGACGTTCTAAACGAGGATTAGTAGGCAGTAGGTCTTCGGAACTGAATATACACACCTCGAGTGCGTATAGTCTCTCGTCGATATCCTCCATCTGGGCGTCGCGCGAAGACGATATCGATCTATCGTCATCTTCATTGTCGCTCTCGTGCAGAGACTTGGTTTCGTCCTCGGGAGAGTGGTCGACGGGTCTCTCTGGTAGCAAGGCGGCGGGTGGGGGACAAGTAGGCTTAGGTTGAAGCACCCACGGTGGCGGCGGGACCAACCGCGCCGTGAACTGAGGCGAGTCCACGGGCTCCGTCGCATTTACGTTCAGCGCGGGAGGAGGGAACATTCGCATGGGCGGGAAAGGTGGTAACATCGGAAGTGGAGGTGGGACTCTCAAGGATGATGAAGGAGGCCATGTGAGCATGGGAGGGAGGGCTGGCACTGGAACAAGTGTGAGATCCGCCCCGGGCTGAGGGGGTTCGACGAACTCGACAGGCGCAGGGGAGGGGCTGGCGAGTTCCATGGGAGAGTTGGAGCGCGAGCGGGAACTGAATTCGTCGTCAGACGAGTTGGAACACGACTCGGCGTCGTCCCATTCGTTACTCGCAACAAAGTGTCCAGCGTGCAGCGAAGAGACACTGTCCTCGTCTCTTTCCTGATCGCCATATCCCCGCGGCCGCGGAAGCTGCACTAGCTCATCGGTGATATTTTCCTCTGCAAGCCATAGCGGTGGTAGTCTTTGGGTCAGCTTAAGGACGGAGTTGAGTGCAGAGGCCGCGGACGAGCTGAAAGAAAGCTGCTTCTTCTCGACTGGATTGGTGATTTCTTCAATATCCGAATAGTTATTGCAAGAAGATTCATCCGAAGACGATGACTGGTCATTCAGACCGTAGTGCCCTGATGATGTGGAGGTGACATTCAAAAGCTTGATCATCTCGCCCTCGGCGGCATAATGGAGCTCGACTCGAGCGATGATCGGTGGCACAGCGTCGTCCCCTTTGCCAACCGCCTTGCCAAAGGTGACCAAGTCGCCGTCAGCCAGCAGGGTATAGGTCTCTGGCTTTATCATCTTGGAGACGGTCTCGCTAGCTTTGCGAACATGGGTGCCGTGGTGGGAATTGCGATCGATGAGGCATGCCTGCAAGACACATGTATCAGGCGCAAAACACGAGGCATCGAGGAATGCGTACCTTTCCTGCGTCTGTAAACGCTATCTTTGCATGCTTGCGACTGACAACTGCGCAGCGGAACATGGCGTTCTCGAGCTCATCATCTTCTGGGTCTAAATCAGCGCCTGAGCGACGCCCAATCTCGATGACGCTCGTGGTCGCCCGACGAAAAGTGAGCGTATGGGCCTCGACAATTCCGTTCTTCTGTACATGCAGAGAGATACCTATAACAGACAATAGTCAGATCGTAGTTACCTTGATTGAGAGATTGGAGTCATCTCTCACCCGTTACAGGGCGCTGTGAAGCACCAGCCCCTGTAAGAGGGTTGCTGCTCCCCAAGAAGACGATTTCGTCATCCAACATCGTTAGTATTCACAAAGGACAGACCCTGTCGTAGTAGATTGGATTATGGGGGAAAGAATGAAGGCCAGTCACACTGAATCGCCTTTTATCTGAACATGACCGCGGACGGAACCGATGGTGCACGGCCCAGGTATCTCATTTATGGTAATTGTGACTCTTGCCGGCAAGCCAGTTGATCTTATCGCAGAACATGATGTACGGATGCAAGGTTTGTGCAAGGTGATGGAATTCTCGTTATATTGCACAACGTCATTATCAGGATTGCATGAAAAGCGTGCGCCATCGTCTTTCATGGTCATACAAGGTGGTCTGAATTGTGAGAGATAAATCGATGATCGACTCCTTACTAACTAGTACTAACTACTTAAGGGATCCTGGGATATCACGCGGCTCGGGAAATAATGCGGATGTGGGTCTGGAAGCTGCCCTCAAAATACTACAGAATGCTTGAAATGACGAATAAGGAGAACATGGAAAGGGCGGCCATTTTCCTCCTTGGATCTTTGCTGTCGACAAGATGCAAAAGAAAAGCTTCCCTCTAGCCGACTTGAACGACTGACCTCGTCATGTACTGGCACTGATGAATTGACAGTGATTGTACTAGTGACGCGCTCTACCACTGAGCTAAGAGGGAATATGTACCTGGTATAAAATTTTCAATCCCATAGGTGTCATCTCTAGTTCCAGACACTGACGCTAAATAACATTGGATAACATGTTGTAATATAGAATACAAGGATCATGAAGACAGGTATGAGGTTTTGTGTCTATGATACATGCGCATAAGAGGTCAAAAGCCTTGTGTTATAGTGGATAATGCGGGAAACACGATTCAGAAATTCCAACGGGTGTTCTCATCTGAAGGAGGGGATTGGCTGGGTGATAGGACAAGGTGAGATTACGCCTTGACCGATGTCACTTTCGAATCCAGAATTTGGTCACTGTGCCCTCAGCCTGTGTTGTCCTCGCTTCTATGGTGCTGGCCTTGGTCAACATCGCAGGTGTTTAGCCCCTTAGGCCCTGATTCGTCCTTGGTCGCAGTGCCGTAAGATGACGGCAGTGACCTATCTTGCATCGAAAAATGCAGCGTTGTCAAGGCGGGTCCTACGTCGATCCCTGGGGTGCTGTAAGATATGTTCTTTTCGCGCAGAGATGAGCGGGCGTTGAGGGATGCGAGGAGGGAGTTGACATATACTGTGTCCGTTGACCAGATTATTTGCAGACCATCAGCAAATATTCTTCAATGGGCTGGTTCTATGACTTACGCTTGCTGAGCACGAAGTAGAACCCTATGAAAATGAATTTTTGAGGCCACAATGCGTACTACAGATTGATATAGTGAGCATTCAGAGATCCACAACTCAGACACAGCGCTCTTACCGTTATTAGGCAGGCCAACGCGGCGACACTTGAATTTTTAGTATCACGGTCAATACCTTATCCACTGTGTCACTGGTCAAAACATGCTCACCTTGTCAGCAGCCCTGTGTTTATACTATACGCCATCAAGATCCTCAATATCGAGTCTGTCTTCTTGATCCCTGTCCGACTGTGGAAAAGTAATGCGCACAGCGAGATCGCTATAGTGGAGTCTGCCGCGACTGTCGCCACGAAGCTGACATATAGGTACGTCGAGACTTCGTTGATTCGCTCGAATGTTCGAAGCTGCAATGCACGCGAGGCGTACCCTGCGAAATGATCGTAGTTAATGTTATATATTTCCACATCTGTATTTACAAGCGTACCAAGGCCGGGGATATAGACCAGCACCGCCAGAACCGCCTGCGTGCAAAAAAAAAAAAAAAAAAAAAAAACTTGGAGATCGTGTCCCAGTAAAGTAGTTGGGAAACGCACGATGAGTACCGGGAGAGACCGCTTCAAGAATGGCCGTTGACGCCCACAAACTTTTGAAAGGATGGATGGACTTTAGATGGACTTCGCCTTGCAGGCAGATCGTGGGCCTTACGAATAGATACTCGCCGAGCAAAATACCCCCGGACGATTAGGTCGCTGGTAATCTACTCATGATCAGGACCCCACATTGAGTTAGCAATGGAATATCATGCCTACTGTTATATAGATATTTATCTGCATTCCTTGAATTCAGCCGTTGCTTTATTTTCATCCTTTAACCTCAAGCGTGCGTACCACTAGTGACCTGTGAACCATCAACAGTGAGTACCGAGCGTTGATACGAGACACGGGAAGCAAACGTGCCATATCGGTGCTTCCAGCGCGACCAAGTTTCCGAAGTTGACTATCAGGTAGTAGTAGATTGCGTGTGCGGTAAAGGCCATATGTGTCGTATCCAATACCCTGGACAGAATAAGCTGGTCAAAAACAATCTCTTGATGGGATATGGAGAACAGGGGTGATGCACCATAATGCGAATATCTGGCAAACATCCTAATCAATATTCCACCGCATGCTCAAACGAAGGATATATCACATACCCCGCTTTTGAACTTCCAACCATCTCTCAATTCCCCCTGAAAGTAGATAAGAGTTTGAACGCTAGTGACGCCGTAGAATCTAGAAGCATGATTATAATATCGTATCAATCTCTATAAGGCAGACGACTGAATAGGTGTAGCCGGAGAATTGCTGCTTACATTGCTGCTGCTAAGCATCCAAGCAAAGCTGCCCCCAGAGTGCTGTTCAAGTCTGACATCTGTGTCCTTCGCTACCTCCTGCCTCGGTAGTTCTGTCGCGCTGAAAGCCGATCTTTGCGAGAACTCCCAGCTGAGGCCAGCAAACTCGATAAAGAGGGCTAGGAGCCAGTGGAAAAGCACGATAGTGGAGCCCAGTGGACAGGGCAGGGTTGAAATGGATGAACAGATAAATGCATCCATCTGTACGCCGGGCACGAAGAACTTGCCGAAGAGACAGCGACAACGAAAGACCGCGGAAGCCCTGTACCTGGATCACGATATTTTTGTGGTCTCATGAATGCTGAGAAGGCTCAGATCGCTGCGAAATTGGAGTTAGATGAATATAACTCGTATTCGTTGCATGTGAGTTTAGGGTGTCTATAAGTAGATTTTGGACACACCTATTGTGCGGTCTTTGCCTTCATCGCCGACGCGAACGATCAGCCCCGCGGTCGCGGACAGGTGATCAATGGAGAGGAATGCGTGCATACCTTCAAGTTTGCATGCTGCTTGTTCCCCAGGCCTGTATATGCTGAACAAACGAGTGAATTTGTCTTTTGCTTAGAGTTTATAGTAGGAGAGGCTTACCAGAAGTGTACGTGCCAGCTATCTTGTTGAGCAATTGTCGAGCTTACAGTTGGAGGCGCTCAAGCCTGCTCCATCTATTTTCAATCTTGTAAGCTCGCCAAGTTGAGGTCCCTGTGAGATCCTGTGGAGAACATCGGAGAATCTACGACGCCCGAATAAGTTGACGGCTTGATGGCGATAGGTGTGTGATTGGATTTAGAGTCGAGCAATTTTGATAAAGCAATTGAGGAATCCTTTTTATAGATCTAGGTGGGATGGGATGAACAAATGATCTTGTTGAGATTGGAGACGGAACTGACGAAGAACTGAGAGGGAAAGAATACACTTGTGTATCAAAATTAAACGTGAATAACAATTCAACAAAGTAGTATGCTCACATACCTATACCGGTGACTTTTAGGATTATTCAACTTTAAAAGAACATCGAGGGTGTGTATGATGTTCACAGAAAAAGCGACAGAGTAAACGCAGAGTCAACTCTCAAGATTAGGTGGGAGCTGTTGTCCAGGACCCGGAAATAGCCGGGACAGCTTTCAGCACAGACCACTGTCCACGGTGTGACGCGCATAGCGGATTCGTGACGGGGTTGATTTTTGTTCACGGTGTTGTCAGTTCATGCCAAACTCCCAACGATAAACATCAGAACATGTAAGTACCTATTAGTAATTGCGTTGCGAGAGGACCATATATGAATCAGGATTTTGTACACCTATGGCCGAAAACATTGATTACGATCTGATCTTGGCTGCAACGAAATGACTTCGAGTGCCACTCAGGCCGCCAAAGTTAAATCGGAAAGGAGCCGTCGTTTATGAGGACCGAGTATCTTTTGCAGAGCGGGGGGGTATGTGGAATATATATTAGAGCACTTTGAAGCTATTTAAACCGTTGTCGAGGGCTTTTAAACTTAGTATTGGGGATGGTTCATGTCCTATACCGATGCGTGACGATAGCCATCCATTTCCCCCTAGATTTATCCCTCGTGGGCAATGTTACACGGCTTGGATATGAGTTTTCGTATTATCTTCAGATGATTAAACCAACGTGGGGGCGTGGTCAGAAGTCGTCCAATGCCAAATGTGTGGCAAAATGTGTGGCATGTAGGATGTACTGATCAACGGTAACACTGACCGCAGACACAATTGATGCTGGGGTCATCTCAATAAAATTACTGATGTTCGATGATCACCAAGTTCGTACACCGTTTTTCTTTGCCGGGCAATTGGTTCAGAAAATGCGTGTTCCCGACAAATAACATAGACACCTTCAGAAGAGGCTGATACATCCTGTAGGCGACCGGTCGACTGAAATTGGGTCATCGGAAATCTAATGCTCGTCCCCTGACTGTTCATAGTGAAGAGATGATTAAACATTGTTAATATGATTATTGATATGGACTTATAGAATGCATTGCAGAATTTAGTGTATCCCTTCTTCCGAAGAAGCAAAGCAGGTGTTTGGCGTGTCCAGCTATCAGAATCGACAGCACTGGCTATCTAAGCAGCCATTGATATGGTATTTGGGACACCTGTGTGCCGGACATCGACATATGTCAGCCCGAGTTTCTGGTCTATATGTTCTCAGAGACTAGTAGCTAGCATGGAAACGTTCCACCGTACAACTTGACATTGGAACTACAATAACCACGTAGAAACAACTGTGGGGACAGGTGCGGCCAAGAGCGACCACCGAATTTAATTTCTGTTCCACAGGTATGATGTTATAATTCCATGGGCAGACGAACAAGGACGCAACGAGCCCGTGTGTCATGACCGTCTCATCTGCGTTTGCTTTCCGCCATACACCATTGCCCCGCATATATATGTGCTGGTCCCGGCGTAAACCGGACCAACCCGCTGGTAGATGCCCATCCTGCATCTCACCAATGCATGGGTTTTGACGCATATCGGGTGGATAGAAAATACGATGCAGTGATGGGTGCAATGTAAATGCCTCTTTGTCCATGATATCTGAGCGAACCGTCCATAATATCAATATTAAGTGCTCGGCTTTCGGGTGCAATTCTCGGCACGGCCTCGGGCTCGGGGACAGCCCTGTCTGGTGCCTGACGTCCGGACAGTCCTGGACCCATAAGGCACAGCTTTTCCAAACGCAGCCATCAAGCCTATTAGCCTATTTGAGCCATGGTTGTTGAAACTTCACGGTAAGGATAAGCGCTGGTGGTCGCCAAACATCCAAACTTCGGTGATTCGGCCTGCCTGGGGGTAAGACATGTTCCAGGCTACTGATAGAGTTTGAATGGTTTGGATAGAGTTTGATGCCACACGGTCGGCGACGCGCAATGCGCGCTTGAAGCGGAGCTCAAAGTCAATTCATGCGCGTGATCGGCCGGCATTCCTAATAATCAAGAAAGTCCGCTGATTGTAGACCTAGACACAACCTAGGCGTGAGCACAACGGCGCATACATGGTCCGAACTACTGTGCTACCCCAAGGTTCTGGAGGACAGACGCAGAAAAACACTAGCCAGGTCCCCTATAGCAAGCACTTCATTGCTCTATCACGAATAAGGGGCTCTGGGCTATTTAGCATCTCTAACACATCTTCCAAGCATCATCCAAAAATAATTAAGCGGACTATAACAGGGAAATTCCCTTAAGGAGATATCCTACTCTACCTGCAACATAGGGGACCGGAGTTGCAGACATTAGGTGCGAATTTGCTGTAACCTGAGCTTCCACCCATTCTCTGGCACCACCAGACAGGCAATTTAAAATGTTAATGTTTTTGCTCAAATACCGGCGTTGGCGGGAATACGGAGACATTCATTACACTTTGTGTACGAGAGCAATGCATTAATATAGCGGTGTATGTACACACGAAGACGTACCGCATGTGCGTTTCTTAGGCCACTAATTTGGGCTGGATTTTCCTAATTTCCCAATCTGATTTTGGCTGTTATAATTACCAGCGCAGGTATTTGGGCTCCCAGAGTACAGCTGTGGACTATGTCGTCCTCCCGATGCCCATGCGGGAAAGCGAGTGGCATCCCACAGCTCTCAGCTACCTCACACTCCTGGCAAGCCGGCTGCTAAAAGACCGTACCAATAAAATTGTCTGTAGTTATACTGGAAAATATTGTTGATGAAATCAGACTCCGAATCTCCAGAACGTCCGTTGGACATACCAAAAAACGATTGGTCGAAAATTATGGTTCATGCTTGTAAGCATCCATTTCAAGACTAATTACCTGAGCCGAACGCCCGGGAAAAATAACGCCTGCACCTCTTCGCCGGAACCAAACCATGAGCTTGGTGATTATGGAACAGCAGTAATTTCGAACCCGCGTCATTGAGCTGACTCTGAAATAAATACTGTGTGGTGTGAGTTAACGGCGCATTTGAATTTGATCCGAGAGGGATTTGCCATGAACGGCGAGATCTACGTGCTGGTAAATGTGGTTGTGTTGGTACGTGCAATTAGATATTCTGGTTTCTCCTTGTGCGGCTGGTGAACTGGATTGCGACTGGTTTGTAGTTTTTATAGGAAAGAGGGAGTTGTGGGTGGGGATAGGGCAGTTTGGCTTAGTCATATTCGGTGACTTGATTTAAAGTTGCGGGCGGGGTCCAAATCGCTCTTTGCTCTCACAACTCCCACTTCACGGTGCGCAACTTTAAACTCATCATAAACTCTAATATATAGTTAACAATCTCCGCTCCATTATGCAGCAATGTTAGTCGGCCAGCAGCCGCCCGCGCCTCCCGCCAGTACTTGGACAGAACCCCCCTGGAGCGGCTGGATAGAGACTACCGGCGATGCCCTCCTCATTCTTGAGGCTGCTCGTCGTGGCCTCATCCCTCGTGTCACCCGTCGCCTCGTCGACTCCGAGCGCAGGATGATCACCTCCGGCAGTGTGTTCGTGTTCGATGAAGACGAGAGTGGTATCAAGCGCTGGACTGACGGTTTCTTCTGGAGCCCCTCCCGCATTCTGGGCAACTTCCTCCTCTATCGTGAGACCGATAAGCGTGGGGCTGGCCATCGCAGCGCCCGCGCCGAGCAGGAGCTTATGCAGCAGGAGGCGGCGTCGTCATCGGCGGCAGCGGGAGGACCGCACATCGAAAACCAGAGTTTGAGCAGACCTAAGACGGACAACAGCGGCCAGAGTGTCGATAAGCAACGCGAGCGAGCTCTGATAGGCAGTCTCACCAACTCGTACAAGTTTAAGCCCGACGGTCTCATGAAGAAGGTTAGTTCACTTACCTTATCGTTGGCGGGTAGTGACACCTGCCCAAACCCACGCCGAATCCTCCCGCTGACATGCGTTCTCCTGCTTGCAGACCTTCTCTGTCACTATCAACGGCGTGGCGCAGCATCTGATCAGCTACTACAAGATCACAGATGTGGAGAGTGGCCGCCTGCGCTCACCGTCGTCTCTCCCTGAGCTTGCGTCACTTGATATCAGCCCGGAGTATCTTGATAAGACCCACTTCCGCAACCCCCCGAAAGTTGAGATTGGGGTCGATGGCGTGCCCAGATACCGCGGAGAGTCCGACGACATGGATGGGAATGGTTCGATGAATGTAGCGTACCCGCCTGGTCTCAACGTTGGGCAGAGCCACGGTGACGTGGCGACCAACATGCTCGGTGGCCCTGTTCTGGCGACTGAGCAGCAGCATCTCATTCCCGATGGTCTTAGTGGTCCATCTGGAAATAGTGGCGCCAAGCGTGACACGTCGACGCGATTTGAACCTTACGGATCGCCGCCTCAGCACAAGAGATCGCGGAAGAATACTCGCACCTCTGAGCCTGCCGCTGGTCAAGCGGGGTCTGGCAGTAGTACATCTGCGTCTCCTGACCATCAACCTCATGGCATACATCAGTCCCCGCAGCCACATCAAGCGTCCGTCTCCCCGCATTTGACTGCGCGTCAGCACCAGCAGTCACAGTCTGGGGGGCCAGTGGCATATGACGCACATCAGCAGCAGTATCAGCAACAACCCCAGTCTATTCACCAGCATCTTCAAGCGCAACAGCGCTTGCAGGTCGTACAACAACAGCAGGCGAATCAATATCAGCCGCAACAGCAGCCCGCCCAACACAGCCAGCAGCCTGCCACCACGACGTCTTATCCTCCGCCTACGCCTCAGTACATGCCTTTCTACACCGCCTACCCGTCTGGAGCCGGGCAGCCATCGCAACCATACGGACACTATCCGGGCCCATATCCGCCAGCGCCTGGAACCTACTGGCCAGCACCGAATATGCCACCGTCTGTCATGGCTACAAGCCCTATGAGCACCAATAGCGATAGTCCTAGTCCTAGTCCGATGCATTTGACACATGCACATGCGCCGCAACGTCGATCTTCGATTGGAGGCCACAGTCAGCATCCGGCTTCAGGATTGCCGAATATGGCTACTGTAGAAACGGATGGTACCGCCACCAACCCAAACACTAACAACAACACTCGCAACGAGCCGCCTGGGCCTCGCAGTGATCCATCGCAGAAACCGCCAGGGCAGCTTCCGCGTCAGGAGCCTCCTGTGCAGCAACATCACCATCCACCCGCTGCCGCTACGACTGCCAGTGGTGGTGCTCAAGGGGCAGCCACTAATGCGGCTTCTCCTGCGTTACCAGCCTCCACAACTACGGGTGCTCATACATCTACATCTACGCCAGCAGCATCCACTATCTATTCGTACTATCCGACCGTCGTCCCTGGTCATCCCTACGCACACGCCCATATACCACCGCCCGGTTCAGCGCCGCATGTCAGTTTGAATGCACCCCCGACCCAGCCCAGCGCGAATCCTCCCAGCCAGCCACCAGCGATTATGCCTATGGGAATGGGAATGCAGCCCGTACCGATGATGCCAGGTATGGGAATGGGCATTGGCCCAGGTGCTGTAGGAATGCCGCAAATCCCATTCGCGCCTGGGGTAGGCCCGTATCAGTGGTCGCCGCCGCTGCCGCCCGGAAGTTATCCAGGGTACATGCCGCCTCCTGGGGTTAGCATGGGCCCTCCGTACGCCACGTATGGACAACCGTATGCTGTGGGGGTTCCAAGCGCAGGACAGATGGGGGGTTCAGGCGGAGGGTCTGCAGCCGCGCAGGGACGAGGACAGACGCAGAGCGTCGGTGCTAGCCCGAATGCGGGCGCGGGTCAGAGTGGTGGTGCGGCGGCTAGCCAGGGAGGAGCTGCTCGACCTGGGACCAGCGGCGGCAGGACGGCGAAGTCTTAAATTCAATCTTCGCTCTCGATCGGGTGTCACACATTGCGTTTGGTGTCCTCTACTCGCACATATACCCCGTGCTTCGCCCTCGTCTTGCCCCCGCTCCGCCTTCGGTTTACCTCGTTAAAAAAACAACTTTGGTCTATGTGTGTGTTCAAGTTTGTCTGGTCTGTCGCGATCGTCCGCCCTGCACGATTTTTTCATTCACCCCTTTTGCTCTCGCTTGTTTGCTATCCTCCTATGCCGTTCTGTTTCGCTGCCGTTGTTTGTGTCCCGTTCAGTCTATTTCTTCGCGTTCCGTCTGTCCAGTCTATGCCTTTATGACTCCTTGCCTTCATGTTATCTAAATTGTTTGTCCTTTGCTTCCGATTCATCCCCCAGGCTGACATCGTCGCCTTGATACCACTTTCATTGTTTAGTGCAGTTCACTCATGGGTGCTTGACTGTTTTCATCACCCTGTACATACCTTCTTTCATTGCCTTTGCTGGAGTGTTCTCGTCTGACAAATAGCTACAGCTATACTCTTACCCCATTGTCACATATCCCACAGATACATATTATTCCTCGTGTTGCGGCTACTACTTCCTGTTCTATTGCTACTACTGACTTCTGCTCGTCTCCTCCTTCATCCATTGGTGTACCATATATACTATGTTTCTGCCTGGCCTTCTCATATTTTCATGCTTCCACAGTCTACCCAGTCTATTCTCCATTTGGTGATCCCTCTTCACTTGTCTGCACAGTTGTCCATAGTTAGTATTCTCCCTTTCATGTTGTCTGGTGGAATGTTCCTCTCATATCTACCAATCTTTGAGCACTTAATACTTATAGACCAGAACCTTAGGCTTACACATGTCAATATATAGCTCACTGTTGTCCCAAATCTTGAGCAAACATAAGTCAGAAGCCCAAGAACAAGACGAGACGAGAAAACTGACCTTGAGTGCACCAACAGCCTCCGGCCCGTACGGCGTGCGGAGTGAGATAGGCGGGATGATGGCGCTGTCTTTGCCATTGTTAAAGGGGGGGCAGCACCGTGAAGAGGGAGAAGTGCCCTCAGTAGTATGAACACCATTGATCGAGCTCCCGCGTATGATAGCTCCGTGTGCTTGTTTGGTACCTGCATACACGCCGAATGAATTCCACACGAACTTTGAAAGGGGGCCCGGGAATAATTCTACCGACTATTTACTGGACCGCTCGAGGTCCAGGAACTACTTTGTAGACATTGCTGGTTTCAACTACAAAATCCTTCCAGTCGTCTGGAAAGCAATTAAAGATGAACTGCATCAATATGTCAGCTGTGAGTGGACTTCTCCGATGATTGTACACGTTTATATCTCCAGTGATTTCTGACTTGTTTATAGGGATCTGGTTTGGCCTTGTCAGTATGCAACAACTGCAAAAGCTCCCTCCAGGCTTGATGAACATGCTGGCCACATGCAAACGGGACGTCTGGTCTTGTGTTGTACCGCAGCACAGCTCTATTTTCAAACAAATACACGATCTTCATCGTGAAAAATGCTAAAACCTTGTCAGGGCAAATAATGTCCGGGCTTCCAAATAAGGCCTAATTGACGTTCGATTTTGCCTTATTCAAGTGTTACAGACTTATTCGGCCGTGTGGGCCGGCTTATTTGATGCACCAAGCCTTATTTGCCTGTCACATCTGGCTTATTGGCCGCACCATCCTTATTTGATGGCCAACTCAGGCTTATTGACTGCACCCAGCCATATATGGCTACGGGGACTGAATAAGCTGGCTCTGGCCTGGTCAATCAGCCAGGCCTGAAAGAATGATATCAAACAGTACTTCTACTATGACCGTGTTGGGCATTGTACTTATGGCTATGTATGCGCATTTCTATCACGATTCACTACCACATGCTTTATTGTCAAAGTTCAAAATCATGGAAGTTGCGTTGAATTTGGCTAGAAATAGGGGAGAAACTATCAATTGAAAAGCCGTGTTGCTCATTATACTTGAGGAGAAGAGACCGGCCAAGTAAATGAGGGGGCTAAAAGCGAGAGAGAAATGCCCTAGCAGACTGACAAATAATGAGCAACTGTGGTTGAACTGTGGACTTGTACGAATTACCACGAATTGAGAAACGTGATGTATTACGTCATTGAAACACGATCACGTGCATGATGTCGTTTAGATCTTCGAAAATCATCGAGTTGTTCTCCAACCCTTCTTTCTTCTCCACTTTCATCTCCGAGCTCTCCCCTCCGACCTATCCCGCGTCTGCCCACATTACCGGTATCAATACACAGACATCTCATCCTGAATTCTGCTTTCCATCATATGGCCCCCGCGACCCGCCAGCGGCCACACCCAAACACCATGAACCGTCGGAACTGGTGCAAGAGGGGCGGGGAAGGCGGAGCCCAGCCGCGAGAGGCCTTTGTCAGGTGCGCCCCAACTAGCGTTTGAGCGCAGCCAGCCTCTGCTAGCCCACTTACTTTCCTCTGACTGACTCAGTCTTGACCTAAACGTCTCAGGGCTTGATTATCTGCAGGTGTTTCGACGTTTCGACGCGCATCTGTCCTCTCCACCCTGCTGACATCCCCTCTGCCCTGGCTTGTCCAAACTGGCTCAAAATCCCAGACTGACGGAAAGCCCCACCTCTGGCACCAATCTCAACGTGAAAGGTACGCATATATTCCATGTTTGCTATCAACATGCTTATATTTATATGAGGGAGCGCATATATGCGCACTCCTGCCATCCTTTTGGTCTCTTGGCGTGGCAGAAGGCGCATATGTCTATGGCCCCCCATTCCGATTTGTCTGAACTGACAAAAAATGGTCGACATGGGATATTTGATAGGTACGCACTATCACTGTTGTACGTTTCAATCTTTGCACTTTCGGACCCAACTGTCCATCTCCTAGGAGGTGTCTGTCTGTCAGGTATGTTTATCCACTTCCGCCACCACATCATGGGCATCAATTCCTCCACTTGTACACTATCTTTCACATTTGTTGAGTTTTTTTTGGCAACTGATTTTGTGGTGTGGCTTGTAATACTTGTATGTACAACATAATATACAGTTGTTTCTATCAAATCGTTGTTGAATGCACCGAGTTGACTGCAAGTATGGGATGAAGTGGAAGTGAATAGACCCCTGGCTGCTGGTGTCCTTGGAAAGCTTCGCTGGCCTAATTTGATAGGCTGCCTTATTTGCCTGCCGAGGCTTATTAGGACGTCGAAACCAAACAAGTTGGAGATGATAATCGAATGGACTGACCTTATTGGGGCAAATTGAGCCAAATGGGGGTCCCGCTTTTTTCACGATGTTGTGCGTCAAAAGCGCTCTTCCAGCCTGATTTACTTGAAGTTATAACATTCCTGTATACTCCACAGTGCGTCTGTGATGATGATGTTATAAACTTCAGACAGACCATCCGCCAGTGGTTCTCCGCTTTCGGTTTTGTCTACTGGCGCGGCTGGGAGAATGACTATCATGAAAAAATTACAGCCATACCATTCGGTCGTAGGTATTCGCAGATGGCCCGTGCTGACTATTATTATGAACTGGATCACAAAATGGCCACCGCCCTGTGTCCAGAAACAGACTTCGACCGTCACGAAATCGCCTTGTGGCTCAACCACTTATTGCATCATTTATACAAAGAGGTGCATTAAATATCTTGATCTCGGGCAGGGGTCATGTAAATTCACGTGCCATTTTCTCTGCAGACATACTCTTGCAATGCCGAACGCTACACGCGACTTCTCAAGGAATGGATTTCCTGGGCTATTCGGAATGATATTCTCTGCCATGGCATGGACAACCTCCCCGAGGCGCGGCAGTATATGCGGTGCTGTATGGATATGAAACGGATTGCGCACAAACCCAAAACTCCTGGTGGCAGAGAATAATAGGTTGTGTTGTGTTGATTTCTTCAACCATCCTATTGATGTATTATTTTGGTTACGACGAGAATTTCCCATAGTTCTGCAT
This sequence comes from Psilocybe cf. subviscida, assembly GCA_013368295.1. Lineage (NCBI taxonomy): Eukaryota > Fungi > Basidiomycota > Agaricomycetes > Agaricales > Agrocybaceae > Psilocybe > Psilocybe cf. subviscida. The sequence goes on along the minus strand of JAACJJ010000029.1, from coordinate 1,591,475 downwards.
AAGAGTTGCTAAGCAAAGGTCGACAACCAGCACCATCCGCGTCCGAAAGCAATACCTGTGCTACCAGTAAAGAATTATAAGCTGGGGGTCATGAATAAAATAAAGGGCACACCAAAATGTGAGAATCGAGATTGTATCAATTAACAGACATAGGCAGTGACCCATCCGCTGACGGCGTCGCTGTGCCCATTGGCGTACTTTGTCAGGCTTGAGAAACGTCAAATACGGATCACGAAACGCAACAGCATGAAAAAACACGCCAGTAGAAAGGCCCATCCTAGCCGTTGCACCTGATAAAATGACAAAATCCTCTGCCTTCCTTCTCTCATTTGCAAGCGGGAGTGGGGGAACGACGATGAATGTAGACACCAATAGCAGCAGGGGTGGAGTACATGTAGAAGAGGACGGGCGCAGTGGTTCGCCTGATCTTAAGGGATGTTAGAAAAGTGCCTGAAGTAGAAAACGGCAGAGCAAGAAATGGGAACAGGACGCAAGACAAATGAAAGAAAAAGAAGGAAATACTGCATCCAACAGCGCCGCCGCCATTTGATGATCACGAACAAGAGCGCGAACACAAATCAAGGAAATGAAGCGTGGCGGAAAAGAAATAACCATACCTGATGTACACCAATCGCCTCCCGCTCCTAGGCCGTGCTGAGCGAGATGGGCAGGATAACGGCGCTCGTCCTGATCCTAACATGGATCCTGCACGAAGCCGTCGAAGTGTTTCTTGAGGGTCCAGGCGTCCAGGTATCGGATGACGCCGTTCTGGAAGGTCGCTAAGAGAAACATGGCTGCTGAATGTATGTCCTGGTAGCGAGAGCCTGATGGTGTGCGTAGCGGGTCAAGCGGGGCCGGAGAACGTCGAGGCGAATGGATGGTCGCAGGTCTGGTCGGAGCCTCTGACTGCGAAGGCTTCTGTATGCATCGGAGAAAAGGAGGAAACTTGGGAACTCGGAAAAGACGAAGCAGAAGGGGAGCGAAAGGATGGAACCAAGGAGACCCAATGCGGCAAGGTTTAGTGATAGGTGGCGTTGAGGAAAAGAGGAGGAAATGGAATAAGAATGAAGATGAATACAACGGCGACGAAGAGAGACCACTGTCAAAGAAGCGTACCAATAGCAAAAAGAAAGGAAAAGAAAAACGACAGAAAGCGAAAAACGGCATCCGAAAGCAGCTCCAAAGCAAAGATGAGAGAGTTGATCAAAACACTCTGGTCGTGCCGAGGCGGGGCGGGTGTTGAAGAGTGGGGTCAGGCGAGTAACTCGCTCCTCTCCTCGTTGTTCCGCGCAGCCATTGTCCTGAGTCCTCGTCCGCCTGCGTCCTTGTTGTCCTGAGTGCGCATCCTCGTGCTCGTCCGTGTCAAGTCCGCGTGGTAACGTTGGGAGGTTAGAGTTGGAAGTAGAAGTTCCGCGTTGGGAGACCAGGAGTTAGCAGGGTCAGGAGGGGGACGGCACGAGTGCCATCGGTGTCGTGGTGTGGATGGAGTGGTGAGGACGGAGTATGGACTAGCGACGGCGATCGGGACGTCCTTGTCCTTGTCCAGTCGCTGGTCGCGTTTCCGTCAGGTCGCGTCCTCGTCGAGGTGCATACAAGCGTAGATGTGTACACGCATACACACACGAAGCGGAAGCGACGACTCCAACGCCGGTAGGTTCGCGTCTCGAGTATGGATGAATATGACGGATATCCTCTGCCGCTCTACCGCTGACCCCTGCGGCGCTGTTGAACCTCTACACTCGTCGTTGTCCAAGGGGACAAGCACCAGCGGCCTCTGGGTGGGTGCATGCGGCGGACCTGTGCAACGAGCTCAGTTGTCGGCGTCTCGTGCCTTATCTTTCCCAATTGACGAACCCCAGCCACCTTCGATTGTCATCAGCGGGCACTAGGGGTTGTGTGTATGTGAGGGCGAGGGAGAGGGAGAGGCGATTCGATTATCGTCCACGTTGTCCGCGGTACCGTTGGCGCGCCCGGTCCAAGCTGGGGTGAGTGTGTAGGTGGGGTTGGCATGTATGCATGCTCGTCGTTTGTCGTGGGTGGTGCGGACGTGTGCTGGTCGTCGCGCGGGATGCTATACGCGACCAGCAGAGACGTGACGCGTCGTACTCATCCAACTCCGAGAGTCCACAATTGATCGCATCACGGCTAGATTAGTCTCTCTCCGCCAAGATAAGAACAACCTGCCGTTCATGAAACATCACGATCCTGGTTGCTCTCTCGTCCTCCGTCGTCGCGCGTGCTCTGCTTTCTAAACTGCGACATGAAGTCCAATCACCGTGTCAAGCGTAAACTCCCAGATCTTCCAACCACCAAACAGACCTTGGCAGTCCCATCATCGAGTTCTTCAGCAGCCGGAATGCGTGCGTATTATTTTGGACAGGATACGCATGCCATGCTCATGGCCCATGGGCAACCCCTTAGCCTCCGTGCCCAAAAAATGCCCAGAATATTCATATCAAAAATGGCTCGGTCCATATGACACCCAACCTCAACACAGGCAATGGTGGGCCGATATATGTTGCTTCAGAGATGTGCGTATTTACGTGCACGTTTGTATACGATCAGAGCTTTCTCTGGATGTGCTCCACAAGCGCGTAGCGCCAACAGACGAGGCCAGATGTTATCCCGGGACTCGTGAAGAAGTCATACACCGAATCGAAAAGTGGGGCGACACGCAACTTACTTCCCAGTCGCCGCCCTCATATCTGGATGCGATGTACACACACACACACTCAGGCCGCCGACCAGGATGCACTGCACGACATCCTGCACGCTCACTCATCCTTGCAAAAATTTGAAATGGCCCCATGTCCATTCGGGAGGCTGAGCCTACCAACCACGATATCCATCACAGAGCTGCTGGGGGTATATAACCCGAGATACACCCACGCAGTGGTCCTTGCATGTCTGGCCGACCTGACCCCAATTTCCCGGTATGAATCCAATGACCGCGCGCTGTTGTTCCATCATGCGTCATTTACCGACTTTTTATTGGACCAGTCGCGGTCTGGGGGCTATTTCGTCGACTTTACCGCATTCAACAGCAAAATCCTGCCCGTGCTTTGAGGGTTTATTGCCCAAGGACCATGTGACGATCATTGTAAGTGCACACATATGTGTTGATCATGCTTTCCGCCTCATTTGCAATGTAGGGCTACGAGTCAGCCTTCTCGGCATACGACACCTGCAAACGCTTCCTCCAGGCCTGATGGAGACGCTGGTCTCCACAAAAGGCGTCTGGTCCCGTTTCAAGCCGTGGAACAGCTCCCTGTTCGAGAAACTCTACACTCTGGTCTGTCCAAGTGCTCTTTAAATTCCAACCCGTTCACTCGAAGTTTCTAACGTTACAATACATTTATTAAATACCTAATAGTGCACCTGTGACGAACACGTTATAAACTTCAGATCCATCATCCGGCAGTGGATCAGCGGGTTCGATCTCGAGCACCTCCGACGTGAGGACGTCAACTTCGACGTACCGTTCAGCCGCAGGTACCTCCAGATGGCGTGTACGGACGGTTACTGTGCGCCAGACGGCGAGGCAGCTGCAGCGCTGTGTCCGGAAACGGGCTTTGACCGGCAGGAATCGGCCGTGCGGCTGCGTGGCTTGTTGCATCGGCTGTACAGAGAAGTGCGTAAAACTGTTCTTGAGCAGGGGGTCCTGTGATTCATGCGCCATCGTTCTCTGCAGATATACCCACTCTCTGCCAGACACTACATGCGGCTCTTGGAGGGGTGGGTTTCATGGGCTGTCCGGAACGATATCTCCTGCGACGGCCTCGAGGATCTCCCTGGTGCTCAGCAGTACATTCGGAAGTGTATGACCCAGGGACGATCTGCACACAATTAGTAGCCGCAGCAGGGAATCATACAGTCACGGTTTTGTCCACAAGGGTTCTACATGCTTGAATACATGCTCGATGTCTTTGCCTATACACCAAAATGTCTTAGGTTGTCACCAATCGTTGTGCGGAATCATCGCAGCGTCGCCTTCGTACTCAAAACGCCGTGTGCCATCAGCGGACACCGTTCGTTGCTTTTCAGACTCTAATTGTGTGAAAGGACTGAGGTTGCGTGCTAACGACGCACCCACTGCGTTTGGAGCCCAGATGGTAATTAGTCGGTGGGTCTGATGGCAAAGCAGCAACAACTTAAGACTTGCTTCAAACGGTTTCATGATTCTCGGACGACAAAGCATCGATACGCAAAACAGCTGCTTAACTCATGGATGCATGTCACCGGAATGCTGTCAATTTATTCATCTCACACACGGATTTCGGAGCCTCCTCAATGTTCTTAGCTTGCAAGCTGTTTCAAGCAACTTGAAGTTGAGAAGCTTTATAGTACATAAGAGTGAGTCCTACAGAGCGGCTGACACATGAGTTACCCTATGACAACCAAATACATACGAGTCTTCATTCAGCGCATATCGGGAACAGATGCTGTACACACCTGGGCGTGCATACCTACTAATCGCCTCTTACGTCGACAATCACGACAAATATAGCACAACAAATGTGTCCAACACCCAGTTATAGACACACTTCCTCCCACGCTACAAATTATATTCAATTGACTCAATCTAGCAGCGATAAAGTACCAGTCAGCACCTTTCCATCACCTCCCGTTTGCGGCGATCGAGTTTCTTGCAATTATTTCCTATTTTATCTGGAAAGAAACCTATGGAAAAGAGTGCGATTTTGTGATCTCCTTACCGCTTAGGTAATGGATGGTCGCGAGCCTACCATTTACCCTGAAAAGCACACCACCGGTATCTCCTGAGTAACTAAGTCAATTTATGGACCGTTTTAGAAGAAAAAAAATTATGTGGGAAAAGTAATTCCGAGTTTGACAATCCCCATTAATCCCCACCATTGAATCAGTCGATGAGATGGGCACTGTAACTGCACTGTATGAACATGTTGTGATCAGGTACGGGGCTGCTGCACCCTACCGTTTCCAGTGCCTTCTACGTGTTCTTTATGCCCGGTTGCCCAGATGGAAGCATTTATCTGTCCATCCATTTCTACCCTGCTTGTTCCATTGGCCCCACCATCCTGTTTGCCTACTCGCTCCTTGCCCTAGATCTGGCCCTAAACACTCACCTCGCGGGGCTCAGTGCTAAGCTGCTCTTTTGAAAGTCTATTTAGCACCACAGAAACACACTTGGATTGGAGGTAGCGAACGTCGCATATGTCAGATTTAAACAGCACTCTGGGGGCGGCTCTGCTGGGATGTTTAGCTAGTGCGATGTAAGCACTGGTTCTCTGAATACATCGCTTCAATAATCTTACATAGAGAATGATACGATACTCTGCCTCTAGACTGTACGGCGTCACTAGCGTCCAAACCCTCACGTATTTTCAGGGAGAATTGAGAGACCGGTGGCAACTCAGATGTGGGGTATGAAAATATCTCCTTCGATCTACTCTGCAGTGCAAGTACTGATTAGGACGGCGTCCAGATATTTGCTTTATGGTGTGTCTTCCATGCTCTCTGCATCCCATCAACAGACTGTTTTCTGACTATCTTGTTTAATTCAGGGTATTGGATACAATACATATTGCTCTCACTGCACACGCAATCTACTTCTACCTGATAATCAACTTCGGAAACTATCCTGCGTTAGAGGCACAGATATGGTACGTCTCCTTCACTGTTTATTTTCGGCGATAGATACTCAAATATTCACCATTCACAGGTCACTGTTGGTGCGTGTGCTTGAGACCTGAGAACGGAAGCAGTATGGCTGATGCTGAAGAGTATAGATAGGTATCTACGTGACGGTGCGCATACACGGCTTTTCTTCTCTGCCACATGGAACTGATCATGAGTAGAATATCAGCGATCTGATTGTCCGGGGGTATTTTGCCCGACGAGTGTTCATACGTAAGGCATGCGATCTGCTCCCAAAGTGAGGTCCGTCTAAACTTTTGAAAGTCTGTGGGCACCAACGGTCATTATTGAAACTATGCCTCCCAGTAATCATTGTGCGTATCCCATTCACGTCGATGACATGATCGTATCTGAGCTCCAGACATACAGGCAGTCCTGACGGTGTTATCATTTGTCACCGGCATTGGTATGTTGCGGACACTACAGAAAACTTCTGACTACAGCAGTTTACCAGGGTTCGCTTCGCGGGCATTTCACCTACGCACATTCGACCGACTCAGTTCCGACTCGACATGGCTCTATGTTAGCTTCGCATCTGACGTTGCGGCGGACACTGCAGTAGCGATATCACTTTGCGCCTTGCTTTTCCATTCTCGTACAGGGATCAAGAGGACAGACTCGGTATTGAGGCTCTTGATGGCGTTCAGTATCAATACAGGACTGCTGACAAGGTATGTCTCGAGAGGTGTGAGAGGGAAGCAAGAATGCAGTCTGAATATTCAATGACAACAGTATATGCGCATTGGTCTGCCTTGTAACGGTCAGAGATTTTCATTTTAGGTGTAAATCTGCAATGCTGACTCGGTCAATTTGTAGTACGCAATATGGCCCAAAAAATTCATCTTCATGGGCTTCTACTTTGTGCTCAGCAAACGTGAGTCTAGAATTACCCTTTCAAATATATCTGCTGATGGACAAGACAAACGGATGTAGTCTACGTAAACTCTCTCCTTGCATCCCTCAACGCCCGCTCATCCCTGCGTGAAAAGAACGCATCGCATAGTATCCCGGGTATCGACATGAGGCCCAACATGACTACTTTGCGTTTTACGACGCACGATAGTTCATCAATGACGTCTGTTGGTACCGCGACGAAGGATGGATTAGGACCGGCGGAGCGCAAAGCCGAAACTGACAAGAACGGGCACCAGGGCAGTGAGCATGATTAGGGGGAAGGCGCATTGACCATGTTATGGATTTGACGGGGTCATCGATCTAAGCGTACCCCGCTTCTGCTGTGTTATTATCATTCCCCCCTTCAGGTCAAGGTCTTGATCTTGTACTTCCAACGATTACAACCCATGGAATTTTATTGCCAATCGTATTTCCTACGGACATCATAGTTTAGCTTACTTTCCAAAGACATTTATGGCGTTAATCGCTGGTGATGCGCCAATTACGCTGTAGTCGTATATAGTACAACAAAATATGTTGCGAGGATTGAGGTTTCGGTGAGGAGGCCTGGAGGTGTGTAAGTAAAAGAAACGTCCGAACGCACCTGCCGCAGTGCAGAGCGACCGGAAAAGAAGAAAAAACAAATAAAAAGCTCGAATGCAAAATAGATACGAATAAACAAGAAAATATAGTCAATTTCCGGGTGTTACGAGGTTGATTCGGGGCTCGCGCGGGCCGTTCAGAGCGATTTCGGTGTGTTTGAGCGTGTGCGAAGTCGAGGTGATGTGATATGCGCGAAAAGGATGTATATTTGTTGGTAGTTCGATGTAGGGAGAAGGGGTAATGTAGATAGAGCGAAGGAGCGATGTATGCGTGGCCTAATTGGGCGAGAGCGAACTGTAATGGTTGGAATCTGTCGGGAATGTACTAAACTGGGGAGAAGTGTATGTAGCCCCAGTATATGTACGAGGCAAAAAAAGAATACAAATATGGGAGTGTGAGACACGAAACACAAATTTCGCCACTGATTAAGAGGTAGAAGGTGAAGTGATAACATAAAATGCAACAGACTGAACAGAAATGTGAGTGCAACGGACCTGGAATGGAGATGATAGAATAGGTTGCTACATAAGGTAGCAACACTTTGACACCGCTATCACTCGAAAATGAGGGCCCGAAGCGCGCCATAGCAACCATTCCAGAGTACTCCTGCACGAGGCCTATCCGTCGCATGTTGAATCGCTGGAAACAATGTCGAACTGAGTGATATATCGATGTGCCGATCATGGGCGTCTAAATTGGAACCGTGCGAAATTGGGGTCGAATGCGTGATGTCGATGCCAAACATGCGATAACCAGTGCGCCGATCGCGGAAACCGTTCTTGTGTGCGTATGTGGGTGCGATTAGGGTGTGCGACAGTGTCGTTCGCTGTGTGTACCAAAGTCGCTGGAAATCGCAAAAAATCGCGTTTTGCGGGGTCATGCGTGCGGCCGTCGCATCACCGGTCACTGAGAGAGACGAAATGGGTATTCGCACAGTCTGCTAATCTGATACTTTACAATGATTCTACAATGTGCGCGGCATGGAACGACTTGATGCAAGCCGCACGATCGTAGCGCGCCCTGGCAACTGCACTTCCAGCGAGGTCAGTGATGCAATCACGGCAATCACTGATGGGCTGCATACCGAACGCCATTCGGGCAACATTCGGGAGACCATTTTGACGGCCAGAAACTTGCAAACGCAAATTATACTCATCATTTGGGATGCTCATCCGTTCCCCCAACTACCCTCACCATCGACGCCTATCGTTGCCGCAAGTGTCATACCCTCGCGCCCCGCCTGTGCCTTGTCACCTCGCCCGTCCTCCCGCGACACATGATCAGCTCGCACACAGCAAACCCGCCTAGTTGATGGCGACGCGTCTCATTTATCGAATGGACACAGCGGCGCGCACGCATAGATGGAAACCGACATGTCACCACGCGATGACGGCCATTGATACGGCGGCGACATACACCGTGTACAACTCGCCGTAACCATCAAACGGTGCTTTCGGATGGCCTGCGCGACTTTGGTAATCACACCGCGGATTCGGTTATAAGCATCGCACACGTTCTTGCGTTCAGTTGCGAGCACCGACGACAGACACTACTACACGATTGACACCGAGATACCGAGCACCAGAGATGCTGATGGCCCTGGCACCAGGAGCGATAACGGAGTGAGCTCTGCGACAATGTGTAGGAAGGTCTTAACGATCTGAAGGCCTGATATATTAGGTGAATTCACTGCAGGTTCATTCGTCTCCCGAGAGAAACTCACCTCTTCTTAATTCAGAACTGAGCTCCGAGCTGTCATGATGGGTATACGGTGCCGTAAGAGCAAAGGCATCCCATGACTTTGTGGCGGCAAGAGCACGGGGCGGGAGTACAGACAACAGCCTTCAGGGGCAAATCGAGAAGAGAGACAGCACAGTGGTGCTGCGGTCAGTGTTTAATCGGCGTTAAAGCCACTTCGGCCACAAAATGTGCTTGATATCAGAGGATGAATATCCTTGATCGCATTTATGCTCCATTTGTGCACAGACTCAGCTCTGAGAAGACTTTTATCCACTACGCAGTACGGGACCCCATCTCTCTACACCCACTGTCAGCGACTACGGATTAAATCGACAAAAAGACGAAAAGACAAGATGATTGCGTTTGGAGAGGCTGTACCTTATGGGTCCAGGATGTCAGGCACACCAGCCAGGACTGTCCCCGAGCCCAGGACGTTCCGAGAACTGCATCTGAAGTCCGAGCGTCTCCGATCGCTTCACACTAGTACTGATTGTGACAACTTCAAGGAGCTTCAAAACTTGATGTAGCGAATGATTGATGAAGCTTGAAGGTTAATTGACACATTGGCAACTTGAAACCGACTGCAAGAATTGCCCTGGAAATTGAGGGTACGGCTCTCTCACTCCTCTTCTTCATTTCCGACTGCTCCACTATTTCACGAACCTCAATCTGAATATCGAACAAACGATTCGTGATGGAAGTAGAAGAAAATCTCCTTCAAGGACAGGTTCCACTCTCTCCGGATCGGCGCACAAGGTACACCGCCTGATTGTCCCTTTGTGCTCTCACTGCTTTCGTCTTGCATTACTTACCGAGTTCACTATCCAGCCTCGAATTCTCTACCGCCCAGCCAGACGAGGAGATCGATAGCTTATTCGGAGGCAGCGATGATGAGAGCGAGCAAGATCAAGGTGTAGATTCGGGGAGAGAGAAGACGATGGATGGCAATGGCTGTAGGATGATGGAGGAGGAGGAGGAGGAAGAAGAAAAAGAGGTAGCAGAAGAAGCAGAAGACGACGACGAAAACGAAAACGAGGATGAGGATGAGGAGGACACCCACGAGTCTCGCTGCGATTTCGGGCCCAGTGATGGCCAAGAACAGTTGTTGTGAGTTACTTCCTCGTCATTCCTGTTATCGAACCCGCTTAACGGCCGTATCTCCACAGCCTCAAAATGGCCACGGATCCATACTATTGTGCGGCGGATGACGAGTCCCAGGCCACACATGTACGCATTATCGCAGGCCTAAATGAATTTGTCAACCACCTCGTTATCAGCATCCTTTCTCGCTTCGATAAGTGGATAGAAATATACTACAGCGGATCGACATTTGCGGACTTCAAGAATTCCAAAGACGACGCTAACCAAAGGAATCCTCTTCTTCGAGCCTTCTTCAAACTCAAAACGAAGCGCCGCCGTCTCGAAGTGCGTCGAATGGTCCTCGAGGCTCACATGGTGGACAGGATACTGTCGACAATTCACGGGGCTTTCTTTGCTGGTGACGTGTTCTTTGGACTTATGGACGCCACGCAAATCGATATCCTTGACAAGATGTACTATGTCATGCTGAAAAACGGTGAGAAATCTTATCTTTGTGCCCGCGGGCAAGCTCACTTCCAACTCACTTCATACTCATAGAGCCGTGGATCGTCGTGCAAAGATGGAGGTCATTCAGCTCCGCGGCCTCTATCTGGACCCTGGACGAAACATGCCTCGCAAACATCGTCGAGGATCTTGCCACAGAAATCGAAATGTCCATCACAACCCTCTATCCCACTACAAATAAGAGCTTCCACAAAAAGCTCCCGGACATCGTACGCAACGCAAATGAATCCTCGAAGACGATGCTCAAAGCCGTTAAACTTGCCCATAAGCTTTCACACGACCTACAGCACGACTGCGTCTCGGCCAGACTCAAAGTGACCATGGCGCCAATTGACGAGCGTCGGGGGAATGGGGCCCTGTTGGCATTCTCTCCGCAACTCAGTTCTTTGTCTGTAATTAGTGGATGGGCTGGACGGCCGAGCGATGCGGTCTTGTCCACTACGGCGTTTGGACTGGAGAGCTTCGAAGGGGAGAAGAATATACACCGCGTGCTCATGAAGCCCAAAGTGGTAACCACAGCAATTTTGGAGTAGCCCCCGCAGTATGTAAATACGAACAGACGCTCATGGCTTAGATATCGTATACAATGACTGCATCGCTCATCTTGACCTTTTTCTGTGGGATGGCTTCAATAAACGGCTGGACTGGAAGCACGATTGGGACTTACATTCTCGTTCCATTTCAGGTATGCTTTGATCTCTATCTCGTCGAACATCATACAAATTTTGTACTTGAGATCGCGTGGGTTAGACTGGGAGTGCATTAGAAGGGCAAAGTTTAATATGATACATGCCTCGAGCAGCTTGTACGCTTTTCCAGCAGGCGACTTCTTCCACGGCATGGCGTCAAAGAGCACCTGTAGATTTGCTTGGATAGTCCCTAAATGGACAAAATCCTTGACGAGATTGCCGTCTGTGCATCAAATCAGAAATGCGTCGTCAATGGAACAGTCAAACCTACCTTCGGATTTGAAAAACAAAGGCGGGTCTTCGCCACGATAGCCATACAGCTCTAATTCGACATCCAAGCTTTCGCCGGCAGCAAACTTGTGGTGGAAGTCTGAGTTATGCGGCTCTCCAACGCGCAGTCTGGAATTCTGTTGCATTGAAATCAACAACAGCGAAGTCTCACAGAGTTTGTACGATGATGACAATGCTTACCTTCTTGACGATAGGAGACCAGGCATGCCTCACTCGCCATTCGCCCTTAGCGTTCATATAGGTTTCGCGATTAGCCATCTCGGGAGAGTAAGGCAGGTCCGTCTCTGCCCCGTAGTACATCTTTGCGATGTGAATCTGAACGGCCGAGTGTCGGTGCCAAGCTAAAGCGCCAGTAGCAATTGCTTTTGACATAGGACCATCAGGCTTTGCGATTTGTATGCCCTTCTTGTCTCCCCATTCCTTGACACGTAAGTAGACATACTCCGACTCTGCAAGTCCTCCTACGAGAAATACATGCTGATAGTCAAGTTAAATCAACACGGCGCCAGGACGTTATCTTGATAAAGGGAAACAGACCTTTGGGGCTCTCTGCATTCTTTCAGTCACCATATGGAGGCCTTCGATAAGCGTACCCAGCGAATGGGCAAAGTAGGATTCCATGCTCTCCCTTGAAAGTGTATTCAATGTAGCACAACTTCATATCTCAGAATGACGCACCTCGAAATAGTCAGGCAACCATTGGAAACTCCATACTGCTTTTCGGTTCTCCGCTCAGTATCGATCTGTAGGTATGATAGTGGTTCGGATCCAGTGAACTGTTGAGAATACACAACATGTATTGAACTAGTTATGAACATCGGCCATATATTTCTTACCAGTCGTTTAACTGCTGTCTCGAAAGTTTTGCCGATGTTATAAAAGTAACCAGGGCCATCCCATGGGGAGCCCCTGAGACGATCTAAGGGGGGAAATTTAAAAATTGAGCTGTATGGAGTGGTACACGCACCCGATGAGCTTACCGCGGATATTATCGATCGCATATTGATTGACAAATGTACCTCCACCCATAAGACCTCCAAGTGGGGAAGAGTCAGTATGCACCCACAAGCCCAAACAAATCGGTCCATAACAAATCCACAACCAAATACATAGAATGTCAACTTACAAGCCGGACTCGATACCTCTTCAAGGAGAAGGCTCGAAATGTCTGAAATGAGGTATGCACTGTGGAGACCAGACATCAGAATACCGATGCCATACAAATGGCAGTTGTACTAGTCCATACTTGATATCGATTGTGCCTCCTGCAAATTGTATTCATAATTAAATTCGACAGCATGCCTTCGTATAGTGCCCAAAGCAGAAGGGAGACTTACCTCCGGCGTCGCATACCACGACCGTCTCACCGGACTTGTGTCCTCAGTGCAATAATCTCAACTCCTGGACCAAGTCAGGCTCACCTCGACGCAGTCAGCAATGTCAGGAAGACCCATGCAATAATGCACGGCTGCCTTGAATCAGGGGGTCAGTCCCCGCCCAATGATTGATCAGCATTAGAGTCAAGCTCACTTCGCCCTCAGAGACAAACTTGACTCTCTTTCCTTCATCTCCACGTATGATTCCTGCGGCCACAGCTGCACGGCGCATTCGATGCTGCTGTTCTCCTTCCCAGCCATTTGGTGTGGTAAGCACAAGCTCCATATCATTACGCAAAACATTCCATATATCCTTCCCAAGATGAGTGCGCTCAACTTGTACTTTTACCTTGTCCATCATGTACACGAACATGTCCTTCAACACCTGGTCCACAGACACACCTTGTGGCAGCGAGGTTGGAACGCTAACCGGAAATTCAAGGTAGGTGGGGAATAGTAGCAATTTCCACCTCCAAAGGGTCGTTAGCGCTCTACTACGAGGAAGCACGATGCCCTCCGACGTACCACTCAGCCTTTTTCCAGCCATCCATATCTGCTTGGCCCACGCTGGTCTGGGTTTCGTGAGCACGAGTAGTGAAACGATTCATTCATAAAACCTAAGCTCTAACCTCATCTTCGGTTTCCGCACCATGTAAACGCGGCTTCCCTTCGTCGTCGTAGTATATAGCTGACGGGATCTTAGCATTCGTTATCGTCTATAAATCGGTGTTGAGCAGCGAGCTTCAACTCAATTAGAAGGCCTTGTCTCACCTGCTTGGGCCACCGGTAAACCTTGCATAAATAATCAGCTATTGTGTCATGCATGCAGTAGACGATGAGATCACTACGTACCTCCTTAAACACAGGTGCTTCGCCTGGGCCACCGTTAATGCAATAAGACGCCCCGCTGCACGTTGTTCCGATGTCAATGGCGACTACAAACCTAGGTGGGTTGAGTTTGCGTTTGCGCGTTGAAATGGCTGGCATCTTTGGGAGTAAGAGAATGAGCTGTGAAGGAGGGAAGAGAAGGAAAAAAACCGCGGACTTGGGCGGCCGTACGATAGTTCATCTCCTGTCAGATAAAGTTACAAACAATTATCCACTCTTCGTCTTGGCAGCTTAGATCCCATTCAGGTGAACGTGCACTAAGGGTCTGTTGGAGGTAAACTGAAAGGAAGGCTGAAGTTAGGGAAATCTAAATTGCGGAGGCATGCTGGTTAGCTCGGCTCCTCTTATGATTTTGCAGACTCAGTTCCCACCGATAGGAGCTTGATAAGCGCCCATGGCATGCTTATTCCCACACTGCTCTCATTGTCCCATCCAGTTGGATGTTTGAAATACACGTTCCTGGAATCGTCGGACTATCCATTCACGACAACAGTAAACTACCACAAAGACAGAATTCATCTTAAAGCCCATACCCGGGCCGCTATGTGCACGAGGTTCCTTGCTTGTATATTACATATCCCGAATTTGTGCCTCATATAGGGCATAAATATACCTGGTGATCAAAAACGTGGATCCTGGGCCCACTGTATATGATGCTCTACTTATAAAACCCCCTCTTTTTTTGAATGCGACCCCACAATATCATTGTCTTCTAGCGCTCTTCAATGTTTTGGTCAAGAATCGCTTGTTTGGCTGTCATCATATCCTTTGCTGTTGACGGGACCTCAGCGGAGTCGCGCACGTCCCCGCCGACAGGCGCTGTCAGTGTTCACCCTGGTGTCGCTACTTCTTCAACAGTGTTCTCCACCATCGCGAGCGCCCTTGCCAGCCTTCCGAACGATAGCTCCAATCGCACTATCTTCGTTTATCCTGGGGTTTATTCTGAACAGATATACATTACTCGCTTAGGACCGCTCACGGTACGAGCTATGCTTGTGGATTTTTATAAAACTGCTTCAACGCCATAATTTGTCACAGATTTATGGATATACAACTGACACCTCCAACTTCGCTAAAAACCAAGTGGTTCTACAGGCGGGAGTCCCTGCTAGTACTGCCGGCTCGGACGATGCGAGCGGGACTTTGCGCATCCACAAAAATGACTTCCGCATGTACAATGTCAACGTGACGAACACATTCGGCGTTGGATCTCAGGCTATTGCAATCAGCCAATATGGAAGTCGCGTGGGTCTCTACGCTTGCTCATTCCTCGGATATCAGGACACATTGTACGCAAACCAAGGGACTCAAGTGTACTTGAAGAGCTACATCGAGGTGAGTTATACTCTACCCAGCGGTATAAAATGGGCATGATGATAAAGTTTCGATTTGGACACGCAAAGGGAGCCGTTGATTTTATTTTCGGAAGAACAGGATTCTCATATTTCGGAGGCAACACCATCGGCGTCAAAGCACCTGGGTGCATCACAGCCAATGGAAGGACGTCCAATGATGGTGGAAGTTGTAAGAATTTCGTGGCCTTGGTTTACTTATAACTGAAAAGCGTGAATTGCGCTCAGATGTTTTCAACAATAACAAGGTAGTCCTGGCTCCGAAAGCGGCCTCTACCACCTCAGGTAAGGTGTATTTAGGGCGTCCGTGGGGAAGTGAGTGCGTCAATCTGTGAAGTATAGACTCTTTTACTTATGACAAATTTAATGCAACATCCAGACTTCTCAAAGTGGGCACAAGACCACTGTTTACACGTGGAAGTTCCTCAATTAAATCTGATCACAGAGTCATCTTCAAAAATACTGTTGTTACTGCCCCATTGAATCAGGCCCTTTGGTCTATCTGGAATACGGGAGACGAGCGCACCAACGACGTCTTCTATGCAGATTACAACACCACTGGCAGCGGAGCTACCAATCCAAAGCGACCCAGCTTTGCGACGGTGCTGACTCAGAATCAAGCCAACGCATACTCAATTTCGAGCGCTGTTGGCAGTGACTACGCAACTTGGGTGGATACAAACTTTCTGGTGTAGGAAATACCTTTGGTAAATGCATTCATCAGTCGTATTGAAGGTCAGCTATGCTTACGCCGAAATAGGCGCCCGTAACAGTGCCCGGGCCGATAACCCCTCCCGGACCGTTTAAAGACACATCACAAACTCAGTTTTTGGCTAAATACCTTCTGTTATACCGTTTCATTGCTCCCGCGTAGTCAGATTCTGTATCATTTCTCCGAAGTACTTGACTGTTTGTATGGATCACGCATTTCGAAGACTGTCACCGGGTACTACGATCGCAATACGATTGCGTATGAGTTGTTCCCTGTATTACTCATGTTAGAGCACAGAACCTGGGTAAGGAGTCTTCACATCGCGGAAAGTATGAAAGTCAAGGACATTCTACAAGTGCTCGTGTGTTCATGCCACGTACTACCGGGATGACCGGCTGACTGTCTTGCTATACGATCATCACCGTGCTCGTGGTTACACCACGATTTCGCGGTCCAAAGGGAACTGTATGATTGGCTTCAAACTCCGAGTCTACTAGCCCACGCGGCCCGCCCGGATAGATTTCGTTAAGTAGCATATAATGGTTATTCGTTACCAGCACGTAGCATTCAGGCACTCGACGTTTGAGTTGTCCAACTTCGTGCGGACAACATTCAGGGTTATGAAATTAATCAAAACAAGGTACAAATAATAGAATAACAAAACTTTTATGAGCCACCATATTTTTTCTTGATGTCTCTCGTCAAGGCGCGTAGCATAGCCACAGTAACCGATGGGGCTTCCGTTGTGGCAGTGGAGATGTTGCTTGGTGTAGGTGATGCAGTTTCTCTACCAGTCGGTGGCGAGACCACCTCACTGATGAGGTCTTCGTCTTCGTCGATGGAAGTAACAGATGCGGACAGTCGGGCGCGTTTGACGCTGGAGAATATCACTGTCAACGCTGTTACTCAACAGAGAAATTATGATTGCCAACCTTCCGACTTCAGAAGTCGTTGTCGAGAAGGCGCGCCGCTTCGGTGAGCGGCGGACGCTGAAATTATACATTTGAGACAATTTGAGTTGATGAGGCCGGAGCGCGTCTTTCAATGTTTGGATCGCAGAGTTTATGCTCGTGATTAGGATTGGGCGGTGGATATCAACAATTCTGGGGAATAGACGCTCAAACCGGATTTCGGTAAGCTCAAACAGATGATCCATAAAAATACGGGCCGGAAATTCTTGGCCAATGTTGCGATGAGAATGAAGATCTGTTGCGACCAGTCGTGCATCATCTCGTGAGGTGAGGGATGATAACCAGTCGTTGACCTCATCATAACATGTTCTTGAGAAGATATTAGCAAGGTTTTCGTCGCACATAAACCAAAATAACACACTCGCTGTCATCAATATGCGCCGGGTCAAAAGGAGGGTATTCATCTTGTGGACCAGATACCTCCAACAGCGTCCTCACTAACTGTGAGACTGTATTGAGCAGATCAACAGACGCCTGCACCAATTGTGCGTATAGGCTCCAGTAGACTGACAAATGATTGATTTAATATCTTGGCATGATGGCGAGGATGACGAACAAGAACTTACAATTCCCATTGATTGTCGAGTTTTCGATCCACTCGCTCACGAATGAGGTATAGATTGGCTCAAACAATTTGAACAACTCTCGTAACGAGAGGGTTTGGATTAATTTTCCGTCCGAGTCTATGGTCATGGACTTTAGACTGGCACCGAGCTTGGTATCCAGTTCCTTTGTCGTCGCTGTCATGGGAAGCACATGATAGCTGCCCAAAGTGGAGTCAGCTATCAGTTTCGTGACCTGGAAATGTCATTAATGAATGACAAGAAGCTTGTGGCAGCGGCATCTCTTACCATATTGAAGAAATCCGAATCTTTTGATAGTTCTTCAGGCTCACACCAGCATATAACCAGAAGGGATGGAATGAAATAACGGCGGGGAGACAAAGTCTTGATGACTTCTCGCAGACGAGCACAATCGTCAAGAATCCGGTATTTCCTAATCTCACTTTTGAGAAATGTCCACCAGCAAAGGGGAACGCCACGACTTACTTTTCGAGATCGTCCGTTAAATCACTGAGAGGAGTGCACTCAAAGACAATCAAGCCGGGATAGCCAGAATCGCCTGGTACAGTGGCAGACGACAAGGGTATTGAGTACACGCTTTCCGTCGCCCACAACCCCGACGCGGGTATATCGAATTTTCGCTCCAACCAGATGGCCGTGGCGTCGCTTTCGGGGTTCATAGAGATCCAAATGTTCCAAGGCAGCTTGAGAACTGAAGGGTTGAGTGACTTCACGTGGCTGCGAATGACTTGCAGGAATGATCCCTGCGCCCATCGCTTTTCTTGTTCCTCGTGGTTCTGAAATATATATGTTAGAAATGTTGGAGCATAACGCGAATCACAGGCGCACCTCTTTAAGACGTCTAGCCAGCTCCTCGTCCGTCCTTGGAGGTACATACTCACTCTTCCGAGGTCGCTTTTTCAGAGGCGACGCACCCCTCATCTCAACATCATTCTCCGCCCCATTCCTCGACATCCGCCGCTTTTTGTCAAGGGCAGCGAGTGCATTGTCCTTCACAGACGCGCGCCCATTCACCGACTTGCGCAGCGAGCCGTTGCCGCTCTGCTTCAGCCTGTCCCGGTACTCATCGCCGTGTCTCCGCGCCTCCAGGTACATTAACCGCTCCGTTGTCCTATCCACCCAGCGTTTGAAATACTCCTTCACCAGCACCGAGCGCTGCTCGAAGCGCACCGCGGTCTGCTCCATTTCCTCCTCTTCTGCGTCGGTATATTGTTGCCGCTCGGGCGCCTTTCCTTTTCCTTTATTGTTGCTCAGGATCGCACTAATACCCTTGCCCGTGGCCATGCTTCCCTCCGTGGGCGACGGACACCGGATACTGAACCGCCGCGGGATGCTTGGTGTCGACAACGGACTAAAGTTCCTCAAATTCTGCAGGCTTCCAGTCGTCGGTGAGCCCATGATCAGTGGGCTCAGAATCTCCTGGCTCTGGTTCATGCTCCCGGACGGTGAGCCTGTAAGAGTGTTTCGGAGATGTCCGAGAAGCGGGTTCGGAGGTAGCGTTGGTGTTTCTGGAAGAGAAACGGGAGCCTTGCGCGCCAACTGGGGCGGTTCGCGAGGAGAGTTTACGGCACCCGCTGTACCTACTATGTTACCGACAAACGAAGACGACGTCGACATGGACCCAGTGGATGTGTTGGTGTCAATTCTGAGCATGGGAGGAGCGACGGGCCGCGTCGTCGGAGGTGTTGTGGATTTTGATCCGGAAGACGATTTCCGCATCAAGGACGGCGAGGGCGTGTGATCCGAGTTCCGCCTTCCGAACAGTGCACCCGACGAAGAGGAAACAGTAGAAGCATTTCCATTGACCGGAGCCTCTGGAACCCTAGCCGGTGTTGTACTTGCTTGTGGTGAAGGGGCGGATGGTGCTGCCCCTGACGCGGACGTTATTGAGAAGGGCGGAAGTGAGAAGCTGCTTGAAGGAACAGGAGGAGGTTGAGTGAAGAAACCGGTGGGCTTTGAGCCTTCGCTGGGCTGGAAGGGAGGTGCTTGTGGGTTTAAGGATGCATTTCCGTTTTTTGTCGTGGTAGGGAATGAGAAACCCAGATTTGATGAAGTCGGGAATGTATTTGTTAAAGGGGCGGATGCGAAGATATTACTCGAGAAGGACGTGGTTGCTTGAGTGGGTGGTGCAAGCGATGCAAGTGGAGGAGCGGGTTTGTCTAGGAAAACGAATTTAGGATGAGAGGTTTAGTACAAGTAAAAAAAGTGAGCTTACTAAAGAAGTTAGGCTGCGAGGTGGTAGCATTTGATGAAAATGGAGGTGTCGGAGCCTTGGGGGGTAATTTTGTTGTAGGTTCGTTAGAAGACGTCGCTAACGGTGGCGCCATCGCAAGGCTGAAAGGTTTACTGCCAAATATCGACGGCTGCGCCGACGTGCTCCCATTTGCGAGCGTGGGCTCGCTGACTGATGTTGAAAGCGGCGGCGCCGTCGCAAGACTAAAAGGTTTCCCGAATATCGACGTTGCCGGTGCGGTGTTCCCGTTTGGTGCGGTGCGCTCATCGGCAGGTGCTGGCAATGGAGGTGCAGTGGCAAGGGAAACGGGTTTGCCAAATGATGAGGTGTTCGACGAATTATTGTCACGAGCAAGTAAATTGCCGAAGACCGATGTCGGTGCAGATTGAGAGGAACCAGCCGGGGCACCGAAAACGGCACCGCCAAACACATTCGTCGTTGTGGTCTTGAGATTTCCAAACGCACTCTGCACTACAGGTGGTATTGAGGATGACTGGGCAGATGGCTGAGAGGTGAAGTTTGAAGATGACGGCCAGGACAGGGAGGCTTGCATAGGTGTAGGAGCGGTAGGAGCGGGTTCTTCGTCGAGATAGTGTTCCTCTTCTTCGTCATACTCCTGCTCATCGTATTCGCCCTCTTCATCTACGCCATGGTCTCTATCCTGTATAACTTCGACACTTGCTGAGCCCATATGTCCGTGCGAGGAGATACCATCGATGATGTCGGAAAGTGTCAAGCCACCTTTAATAGTTTCAATATCTTCGATAGTGTCCTTCCCAAACAACCTCTCGAGAATACATGCCACGAGATACACCATCACCGCGCTTCCCTGCTCGCTGAGTTGTCTTGCAAGTTCGCCGAATATTTGCATGCCCTCCGCGCCAACACTGAGCTTGGATTTCTTGGTTATCGGTGCGCTCTTCGCCTGTACGTGTAGCCGAAACTGTGTCACAAGCTTGAAGACCGGGTGCTCTGTGATATGACCGGGCACAGGAACCTGTTCGGGGCGCTCGACTTGATCTCGGATATGGATGAGGCGATGGTACACGCGCATTTCGAGTTCTGTTGGCGACTGGTAGGATCCTCTGTTCGCATCGTAGAACTCTTTCAGGCTTTGCAAAGCTATAGGGATGGGTCAGTGTATACGAAAAGAGAGCATATATCCGCACTCACTGTTCATGAGCTGCTGGTCCTCCATCTCGTACTGAAACCCAGCCACGTCTCGTTGTAAATGCATCCCGAGAATATGAAAACGCGCGCATCGGTCGTGGCATTCGATGGCAGACGGCCCCGTAATGTGCTGCATGGTGAAGTCGTTCCGCACTGAGCGTGAACGATCACGAATGAAATTGAAAGTGCCTTGAAATCCGCCGCGTGGTAATAGGTCGTGGAACAGGTAGTCGAGAGTGCGCTAAAAGCAACATGAGCACGACGTATCCGCTGCAGTGACTTCGCGGTCTTACTCTAAGGACCTTTGGTGGTCGCAGATCCGAAGGTAGTGTCTTGTCGCCGGCGGCGCGTTCGTACATCTTTACGGCGCGATTGTGGTCGACCCGCTTCGTGCCAGGAATCTTGGGCGGCGTCAATCAGTGCAGATTCTCTCGTGGAAAGGAGACCCTACTAATTCCCATTCGAACAGGTTGTTCTCGCGTTCGCGTCTGTATCGCTCGAAACGCGGGCACATATCCATGCACGTCCCAACGATTGTAATGGCGTCCTCGAGCCGTTTCGGCACCATGGGGTCGTCCATCTTGCCCTCAGCAATAGCCAACTTCCGCTCGATCTCTCTGGCTTTGACAAGCTGCCCGGGATGTTAGCTTTCGTACGACAAATGGACAGACGCCATACCTCTTTCCAGAATGCTTCCCGTGCGTCTGCTGTGTTTATCTCTGGCTCTACTATCGTCGGCACTGGCTCTTCTTGGTGCTCCTCCGCGTCGGTCATGGTATCGTCTTCGGCTGGTTCGTTGTCTACGGAAGTTGCCTTTGGCGCGTTGTTAATTCTCAGAGAGACATTATGAAATATCCTCGTTGCACCACGTCCCCCTCTGCCTCTCCCTCCCCCGTGATGTCCTCCCCGTTCCCAACGGTCACCGTCTGGTATATGGCTCTTCGCGCCATCGCTCGCTGACCAGTGCTTGTTCCTTGAGTGTGGTTGTCCTCTGAAGCTTGCATCACGCCCAGCTCCTCCACGTCCGCGCGAGCCTCGAGTGTATGCACCGTCCATCAGCGTAGAAAGATCCAAAAATGAAGGCGCACAGAGACAAGCAGGGTTAACCTGCCAGTGGTTCAGCTTCTCATCAAGTGAGTGTGATTATGTAATACATGCCTCCATCATGACGGGCCCGTCGACCGTTTCTCTTGCGTTACTACGGCCTTTGTCTTGGACCCTCTCGTATTGCCTGAGCCAGCCATACGCTGGTGGGCTCTCTAGCACCTCTGGCCCTTCCGACATGTACTTCTTATCATCCACATTTTCTTCGGGTATCACACAACCTGAACATCTTTGCTCAACTATTCAACTCGGGCAGCTGTTGCTCAGCACAACATTGGCACTTTGCCGTGCTATTCACGATTTTGAGGCCTTACATGGATGCAGAGTGAACATGGGTGCATAATTCCTACCTTTTTTTACGCCTACGCAAAGCGTTTTCGCTAGATCGTGTGACTTTTCTTCCAACACCGGGTCAGCCGCTCCCCAGGTCGGTCAGCATATTATCCTCCTCAATGCGTATATCTGAAGTATTGACTTGTCAAACCACAACCCGGATCAAGCTATTTTCGTATATCTTTCGAGAGACCTCAGAAATGCTCCGTTATCTGTAACACGTCGCCATCTCGAATCTTCCTTCAACATCTTTCTCCAGTTTCTCGACTTTTTGGCCCGGCGCTTGAACGCGAGAACAATGGTGCTGGTCCTGGGATTCAAAAAGTCCTTTCGGAATGACCCTGGGTCAGACCATGCCTTTTTAATCGCTCGCGTAAAGAGGCGGTAAATCCATACGCGGATGGGAGGATCAATCCCTGTAAACGGTTTAACAGAACCAGACAGATACACGATCAAGAAGCTCACGTATTATATCAGTTGCAAGTGGATATGTGATATCTTTCAAAGGGAGCCATTGACATCCATCTATCACCCATGCTGACTGGTTTGCGCGTTCGCGAACAATACTTTGAGCCTGTACATACAGGTAGGTTAATGAGCAGTACACTCGGACAATGCACGCACCCAAGATCACTTCTACCGGCGTAGTTATCCAGTCCTCATTCCAAAAAACGCTGTCTAAGTGGAGAACTGGGGCCTAAATATACTAAGATAAGTATTATTATACAGTGCCCTTGACGTATGTCATTGACTGACCTGAACGATACGTCCCAACTGCTATGAAAGGTAGGACTGTCAAGTAACATTGTGGGATTAAATTGACTTGTCTTCCGTCATTGATCACCACGATCGCGAATGAGGTGACTGACCTTCCCAGCTCCTGGCTGCCCAACAACCTGAATTCTTCTACCCAACAGAGCTCCGTTCAGTGCTATATCAGGTTGCAAGTGTGGCATCGGGCATGGAGATGCACCTCTCCGCCGGGGCAGGAGAATGTTCGAAGCCGGTGAATAAAGCGTTGGCTAGCGTTGGTTGTTTTCGAACTCTTTTGAACCAAACTAGTGGCTCGTGTTCAGTTGCCAGAAGCTTGTCAAAGCTGTTCATTTGAACTTCAAGCTCTTGAACAGTTGAATTGCAAACCCCGAAGCTGACCGTTCATCAGTTTGGACACTGTTGGGCAGACCGAACCGTCCCGGACGAATTTAGGAGGAACCGGTGAGTGTCATGAGATTGAATGAAACTTGCAGGAGACACCATGTCATTCATAAGAAGAGAATCAACCACCACGGTATCTCACGTCGCTATCTTTTTATGGGGTCAGTGCGCTCGACTCGTATCACCTCAACTATAAATACTGCAATAAAGACAAGAGGAGCAGTGTTAGGCCTGCCCTTCAGCCATTATGGACCTCAGCCTGACGATTCCGCAAGCTGAAGCAGCCGCCATTTCTGAAAAGGGTTCGATCGGCGACTCGCCTGAGCTACTGCAACAGCCAATCGACCCCGAGGCGGAGAAGAGGCTCCTCTTCAAGCTAGATCTGGCCATTCTACCTCTTTTTACGATCGTATGTAAGTCTGCACACCGTTGTATGAGGTTTTGAGATTTTGTTCATTCATCGTAGATTGCTGTAATTTCGTTGACAGGTAAAAACTAATCCCGACGTAAATTACGACTGCTTACCGATTTGAGCTTTGTAGGACCGCCATTGGTAGGTCATATACGTCGCATTTTCGAGGCATGCAACGTTGATTTCTGGCAACACCAGGAAATGCGAAAATCGCTGGTAAGTATCCAGGCCTACTGATGTGACAACGTTCTCATTTGGCGCGCTCAGGCATAGAGAAAGACCTGGGAATGAAGGGTTCCGAGTTCAACATTGCACTGACAATATTCTATGTTTGTGTGAGTAACCCTACTCCATCCCCTGTTCGATGCTCCTAATCCCAGCCTAATCTTTCAATAATTTCCAGTTTATTTTAGCAGACGTGCCATCCAACCTCTTGATGAAGAAATTCGGGTCGATCTGGATAGCAGTCCTTGTTATAGCGTTTGGAGCAGCGAGCCTGGGCTCCGCTTTCGTACGGACATACCACCAACTAATTGCTACGCGAGTTCTGCTCGGTATCGCCGAAGGAGGCACCTTGGTGCGCCCCAAACCTTTGTCCATCATGGAAGCCACTGATCACATTTCTCATGGTAGGCAGCTCTTGTCTACCTACTCTCTCGGGTGAGTCGCGATATTAAAACTTCAATGATGACCACTCATATCTTTAGTACTACCGACGCACGGAGTTGGTCTTCCGTACTGGCATATTCTTTGGAATTGCTCCGTCGCTTGCTGGAGCATGTGAGCCCCATCTACATATAGGGCATGCACGTTGTGTCCTGCTGACCTTAGTATGTAATGCACAGTTGGCGGTCTACTTGCTTCAGGATTACTCTCGTTGAATGACTTTGGGGAGGTGAAAGGCTGGAGAAAGGTAAGCTCAGACTAAGCGCAATTTTTGGTCATCCTGATAGGAACTGCTTGAACTGTAGATATTCTTTGTCGAAGGTGATTTCTCGGCTTTATTTCTTGGCTCCCTTCATGGTTTCTGATGATATCGATACTTCAGGAATCATAACACTCATAATTGGCATCATCTGCCTCTTTATAATCCCAGCGGACCCGCTTGTGACCCGCCTGCTGAACGATGCAGAGAGAAATCTGGCCATCGCCCGCCTTAACGCGGACCAAATTGTCAAAACCGACGGCCGTCGGGAACCGACCTCTCTGAAGCTTGTTCTCCAGTCTTTCAATATCTGGGTGAGTGCTGGGGATTTAAGAAATGAACAGTACCTGACCTTGCTTACGAATACTTGCATCGAAAGACGGCTGTCTGCGTGACTGGGTACTGTTTGATCAACATATCATTCCAAGGCCTGGGTTTGTTTTTACCTACAGTAGTGAATTCTTGTGAGTGCAGTTCGTCAATAACCGCACTGCGCTCTCTGCTAACGACCTCCGATTTCTACTTGATAGTTGGTCATTTTAGTATGTTGTCATTCCCATCATATCTATCCATATGCGGTGACAAACTGACATGGGCGCCTATTTCGTCATCTTTGCAATTCATAAGCGGTCGTCGAAGCCCAACTTCGAACCGTTCCGCCATATGTTCTCTCTGGGATTTGGAGTGTTAGCTTGGTATACTGGAGCTTCCGCATCAAGCGGCGCGCAATGCCAGCAGTCGTCACATTGTGCATAGAGATTTTGGGGTATGCAATGTCTATCAGCACTAAAAATCCACATGCACGGTGAGCTGTCTAGTAGCTTCAGAAATATAATCTTGCTGAAGTAGAAGCAAGTTACGCTGCATGTTTCTTTTCGCTCATAGGGACGACCCCTATGGGACCCATGGTATGTTCTACTTCTTTTTACCTAACCGCGGGATCACCAACCATTCTTTGCGAAGCTCCTGATATGGGGCACTGAGAATGCTGCACCAGATACCATGCGCGCAGTAACGACGGCAGCCATAACGGGTAAGCCACAAAACATCCACATTCCAGCTCAGAAAACTGATGAGGCTCTAACAGGTTTTGGGACCATTGGCGCAATCATTGGGTGCGTTAATATTGATTCCCGGACTATGCACACTTCACATCGTATCGTCTATTGACATAACCGATAGTGTATGGTCATACCGCCCCGAAGACGCACCTGACTTCCATCAAGGCAACTCGTTAAACCTAGCAGCAGCATGTATTACTGCCGCAATGGTAATTTTAGGGGCCCTCTACCTTCGAAAAGAAAACCGGATACGAGAAGAGGGCCAACGAGACTACCGAGTTGAAGGAAAGACACCTGAGGAACTGACAGTTCTGGGCTACAGACACCCTGAATTCCGATATCAAGTCTGAACTATTGATGGTGCGGTGGGGCAGATACTTAGGAGTCATTAATCGGATTCTGAGAAAGCGGTATATCATTCGTTACAGATACAGGAATGCATGATATGAGTACAGTTGAGGTATTGATCAGAAAGCATTGAGACGAGGACAGCAAGGTAGGACATAAGACATGAGATAATGTAAAAGGAAAGGCGGAAAAGACAAGATTCCGAGGGAGTAGAATGGAGAACAAGAGAAGGAAGGACTTATTATAGTCGTGCAATAGCGTCATCGGTGGAGGAAGCAGCCAAAAGCTCCAAGAAACTGTGCATATGGGGCATCGTCGGCCGTTTCAGGGGATCTTCGTGCCAACATTGTTCCAATATGCTCCAAAACGCTTCTTGGCCGGTGGTATTGATCTTGAGGAGACACGTCGAAGTTCGAGTAGGTCTGCTGCCTCGTAATATGGCAGCGGTCACAGAGTGGTCGTTGAAGCGCGTAGGGAATGGTAATTGGCCAGAGGCAATTTCCAGACAGACGGATGCGAACGCATAGACATCACTGCAAGTTGAAATCGGCGGCGCGACTGTACCATCGTCATCTATCTGAGCGAAGATCAACTCCGGTGCCATCCACCTTGTCGACCCAGCGAAGAACGAAGTCCCTTTGTTGCAACTGGTGGGGTCCGACATCTCCTCAATAACTTTCGAAAGCCCAAAGTCGCTTATGATGGCTTTGCCCTCCATGTCAACAAGAATGTTACCCTAGACACAAAAACGGCCAGCGTCAGAACGTATCAACCAAACGTCGTCGGTGCAGTACATACACCTTTCAGATCCCCGTGGATGATGGTGGGTTTGACTGTATGTAGGTATGCAATCCCAGAAGCGACTTGGGTGAGCTGATAAGATCCGAACGTCAGAGCCCAGAAATAGCAAAGTGTGAGCAGTAAAAGTACCAGCGTGAGGCGGTCGGCATCTGGATTGCGCTTCAGATACTCGCACAAGGTGCCGTTATCGCACCACTGGGATACCATGCCAATGGTGTTCTTAGACTGTACGATTCCGAACAGCTGACTGACATTCCTATGGCAAAGTCTGTGCCACACTAAAACCTCCGCTCGAAGGCGCTATGAAAGTTGCGGCTCAATCGAAACCCAAAACAGTCATGGAGGTATGAAATCTAACCTTCAACAACTTTTCTCGGACATTTTGCACCATAACTTGTCGGAGATACTTGAGAGCAACCTAAAACCCGATATCAGAAGGACGAAATGCGGTGCACCCCAAGAATACCTACAATGCGAGGTTTCCGTTCAATCGGGTCCTGCCACTGACCCTTCCAGACATCAGAGAAGGACCCGTGTGCGACAGGGGAGTCCCCCAAAACTACCACTTCATCTGTCAAGTCTGTCAATACGACGGAGCCCTTAACGACCAACGTTTTGGTCACTGTCTCCTGTAAAAACTTCTGTCGGCATCTCTGCTTGAGCCGACTGTAGTCTTGATGCTCCTGGATCCAACGGAACTCGTCGTAAGAGGAGATGGACAGCGCCACGGTGCGAAGTGACTGGAAGTAGAGAAACTCAGGGTATGTCTGTAGAATCATGGCGTTCCGGAGGTGGACGTCTGAAGCGGACTCGAGACCGATGTCAAGCCAGATTGTGCCGCGACTTGTTTGTCGATATGTGGAGGTGGAAGGGTACTTGCCATTTGCTGTGCCGAGGATGTACAGTGCCAAGGTCGGAAAAATAGGAAAAAACAAATCGCAGCAGTCACTAGAAAGTAAAGCGTATGTGTTAACCCAAGCTCAAACAAGGAGAGTGAGGACGCACGGATCCTCGTCAAAACCTTCGTCCAAGGTCCCGAAACAGCGATCTGAGAGCATGAATTCCTGGTCCTCGGTGGCGATCCCAATGCAAACTTCGGCTTCACACAGACTCCAGCAATACGTTTCCATGACCTCGTAGAACGCGTCGACTGAAAAAGGTGCGGGTGCGGACTGTGCCTCTTTCTCTCGCCATGTCGCTGCGCCTCTATCTTCCACATCCTCCAAGTCTTCCGAGGAGTGGGCTAGGAAGCGAATAAAGCCGCGCAATACATGTCGCAGGCGCACCTGGCCTACGAGCGGCCGGAAAGCGGCGTAAACCACTTCACCAGGCTGGCTCTGATAGCATGCCTCCAAAGACGCTACGATCTCGCGGTAGCCTCTGCTATTGCGAAAACGGAGGAACACAAAGTACTTCCTAAGTGTCTCCACGTCGCGACGGGAGAATGGGAGTGACTTCTTCCCTGCATAGTCCTCTCCACTCCATACAGTCCGGTCCAGCATGTCTTGGAGTACCAGTTGTGCTTCGCACTGCAAAGAGGCAAAAGCAGTCTCCGCATTCGAGAGGACTTTGTGTGTCTCCCCATCGAGTGGGCCGATTTCTAGATCGTGGAAGATGGTAGCTGGCTCACAAGACGCATGTTGGGTCTCTGACAAGGAGTTGTTGTAAACGTCGTAGGTGTGTATCCGTGGCGGCCTGGATGGGAGTACAGCTCCGCTACAACGACAATTAAATCGATCCAAGGAGAAGGAGAACACGACAGCCATACGTTGACAACCAAAACTTCGACAGAAAAGGCGGAACGTAGTTCGGTGTGAGTGTGGTCATGCTGTAAGGGATCATCAGTACCAAGCATGAGGAAATGGTATGCACGAACTTGTAAACGATTTAGCTGGGCAATATGTTGCCAGGATATGGGTCATTCCAAGAGAGGGGATATGATCTCCACCTCAAGTCTAATGGAAGTCAGGAGAAGAGGCGGTGTGGAGTCCTCGTGTTCGCGGTGTACCGTGGGAAGTCCAGCCAACTAGCTCGCCATGGAAGAAGGAAGTGAGCGACGGATGGTTGTGCAAGTCCGAAGAGCAGTAAGTGGGGAAGTGAAAAGTGATGATACTTTATTTAAGTATGTTGTGAGTTGAGATACGCAGCACCAAGGATTCGCGTGGCGGTGAGTTTTGAGTATCATGGCGTCATCGACGGAGGATAACCGGTGCAGAGCTTGGGAATAAGCGATGCCACTGTGCCTAGGCCCAGGATATGTACGTTAATGAGAGTACAGTCTTTATGGGACTGCTAGGACTCGTTGACCGAAAATTCAGATGTTAGTGGAGGTTGATTGATCACATGCATTTCTGTATGATGAGAGAGGACAAGAGCGACCCGAGGAACAAACGGATTGTAGTAGGAGCGCGGGCCCACAGTCCAGACTCGCGGATTCGACATGAGGGATCCGAAGGGAAATGACATCATAGCTGTCCATCTCAAGAAGCCCGACATAAAAGTTCAAGACGACTGCCACCGCTACAGTTTGGCGCATAAAGCATCAGGAAAAAAAGGAAGTGCCCCAGTCGAGAAGGATTCAAGGTCTCCAGTGCGTGGTGCGTTAGGTCTGTCTGAAACAGGTCGAAGGGATTATCAAAATAATCCATGCTGCAACTCTGGGTGTACTTGGTGGAGTGGGCTGAGCTTCATTGACAGATATGCGGCATAGATCCAAGTATGTCGCACATCAACCCCGAAGCAAGTTTAGGTACCCAGGAGTGCACTTGCGGTCGCTCCATCGTGTGTACAGTGCCTGAGCGGATGCCTCGGTGGTCATCTGCGAGCGAGGATGAATTGAATGGTAAGTTACGTGAGCGAAGTCACACTGACTCACAAGTCTTCAATAGCGCAGTTTTACTAATTTTCTCGAGGATCGGAGATTTGAATGGCGTTCAAACGCGCCCATGCTTTCAGATACTTCTTCTCTCTGCTTTTTCCGAGAATGTTGTGGAGCGGGTGACCGGGATGTACTGTTCGGCAGGGAATTGGCAGTCCCAAGAGTATGAGGACATTTTCAAAAAGGAATCTCTGGTATCAGACCTGCAACGAGAAAGGAGAGAGGTACAGGTGAAAAACCAGGGTCAAGCCGGTTGGTGAGCTACTGGCCCACTGTTTCAAGCGGCGACTGACCCCCCGGCGATTGCCGTAAGTGGCTCCTAATGACTTCCAGGTGATAAACTTAACATGTTCATAAGGGTATACAGCACATGGAACCCTACATAGCACTCGAATCGGATTTTAAACCCGGAATAAAGATTCACTGCATCCTGACTGCTTTTGTCTGCGACAGGAACCCCACTGAGCGGAAGCTTGGAGCAGTCGTCTCGTGAAGGAAGCACGTCTGAACAGGGTGCCGCTGGAAGCATTAGAGAAAAGATGCACTGCATACCTTGGAGCGTCAGTTGCGCCATAGATCGAGCATGGTCAGGGTCCGCGGCTCGGTCCATAGACCGTAAACCATGCAAGGACCATGCCGCGCATTCAAATTCATCCATGGCTAAGGTGATGTCGGCAAGAACCTACAGGATCATCCTATCCTGTCTAATTTCTTCGTGGTGAACTCCAACTCTAACCTCAGCGCTTGGGATGATATTCTGCGTAACGTGTCATTTTTCAACTCCAACTTTGAGAGGTGGAACACTTCTGGGACTGGAGTATTTTCAGACTCTCCTGCTGCTAGCATCGGGTTTACGCGCCTACCACAGGACGCGCCTATCCTTCGACAGGTCCCTGACCCTTCTTCAGGTCCGTTCATTTTTCGAGATATCTGCTCTACATTGGTTTAAAACATTCTCCGAACTTTCGTGCAGGTACAAAGAGCGCTCACATGGAAATGATCTTTGCGGTATGCCATAGACGCGACACTGTGTCGTGGATCATCATAACTGATATAGCAAATTCTAGGATGGGTTTGCCAGTGCGACAAATGCTCCTCAACCATCGAACGGGAGCTTTATCAGCGTAGATACCGCTGTCGTCTCACCGACTTCCAGTGCGTGCCTAGTATATCTTAGCTCCAACAAAATGAAGTTCAAGATGTTACACCTGCTATAGAGGGCACCGTCACACTTGCCTCAAGAGACCCATTCACCTTTCCATTAATAAACCCCTCTTTCCTTACCACTGAATTCGATGTCTTCGCTATGACTCAGGCAGTTAAAGACGCACGGACATTTATGACGTCTAGCACGTTCACGGGTCTCATTGCTGGTCGTTTTGGTGCCTTGGGCGCGGCGCAAACAGACGAACATATCGCGGTGGCTGCCCGTGACTCAGTCGCCTCGATCTTTCATCCAACCTCGACCGCGTGTATGTCGCCCAAGGGGGCCTCATGGGGCGTCCTTGATCCTGACTTGAGGGTAAAAGGAGTCAGTGGGCTGC
Source organism: Psilocybe cf. subviscida (assembly GCA_013368295.1). Lineage (NCBI taxonomy): Eukaryota > Fungi > Basidiomycota > Agaricomycetes > Agaricales > Agrocybaceae > Psilocybe > Psilocybe cf. subviscida. Next base: position 1,560,130 of record JAACJJ010000029.1, on the reverse strand, counting down.
GAGTGGTTGATGCGTCTGTCTTTGTGAGTTCATTCGCTCGCCCAAATTGGTCGTAGAGGGAAATTTCTGACAAACTTATTGAGCAGCCCAACATTTTCGCGTGTCATCCTACGGGGGTCATTTACATCGTAGCAGAGCGCACTGCTGATCTGATTAAAGACACTTGGGGGATCTGACTGAGGTCCATTGCGGAGAGTATGCTTAGAAATTACTAAACATGCATATATCTGCAACGGCTCGTGTAGCACGACAGAGTGCAACGAGTATGTACTTACTTCACAAATGACTGGCGGTACCAGTAATCAGATGTCAATTGAGTTACATAGTGTGTTCGGGAAGTCCTTGCACCTTGCAGAGCCAGGTGATCCAACGATTTCCCCGGTTGCACACCAGTCAAATGAGCCTGACAATGTCAGGTCATACACCAGCTCAAATGACTCATATGAGCATGCTACAATGTCTGGTCATACACCAGCTCATATGAGTGCACCTGCAGAGGGGTAGGGGAGGGGGGTTGGGCGCCTGGGTAGGCCTGGGGATGGTAGATGCGGGCGGGCAAGCGGAGCGGGGGGAAAGGTAGGGTATGGGGAAAGGGTAGGTGAGCCACAATGACACTGTGGAGGGGGTGGGTGATGGTAGGTACACCATTTGACCGGGCGGGCGCATCGAGTGGCACGGTAGCTGCCCGGGGAGCGGGGATGGGGATGTTGGGAATATGGTGAGGGTGGGAAGTAGAGTGGTGAGTGGCACAGGGGGGAGGTGGTGTGGGTCAATTATTGGGGGTGGGGATGAGCGTTGGGGGACCGGGCGTAGTATGTTGCCCAGGGAGACGTGAGTGGCACGAGCGGGCATGAATGGAACAGCGGCTGCCCGGTGAGCATAATCTCAATTTGCCCGCCCAGGCAAGTTGCATTGAATACTATGGCCAATTTAATTGGCATAGGGCAGTCGAGCCAGGCAGACTACTAGAAACAGGCAGGCTATGCGGCATTCAAGATGACAGACAGGGGGCGGCGGGATGGTATTTTCTTACCTAGTGACGATGTAGAGAATATGCGTCTGGAATCTGGCTATAATACCAGGTGCCGCGGTAATCATTTAGTGTGCCTACTGCTTTTGAAACAAGATTTTTGTAAGGTATGCCCGGGCTAGGCAGAACGGTAAAATGTTAGAACTGTGCCCCAGGATATATGCTCATTATAATATTGCCCGGGAAACACAGAGCATGCAGATTACTTCAGAATTGGAGCGTACCTTAAAAAGGCGAAATCAATAGTACAGTATATAAAATGACTGTGGAACATGAGTACACACTGTGTCTAAACCCTTTCTGGTAGCCACAAATTTAAATTGGCAGCCCGGGCGGCATGCTATTCAATCTCTGCACGCTTTTCTTCCCAATTCGAATTTTCAATTGCCCAGGCCCGGCTTATCCAATACTAGACAGCTGTAAGTGTGCCCAGGAATTTGTTGCATTACAGATAAACTTAGTAAATACAGGAATTTAATTGTCAAGAGTGAAGGTTTGAACGAGAACAACGAGAGCAATGTTCATATGTATTCACATGTATGTGTGTTCAGGTGAACATTTTGTTTCCCGGGTACACCAAAATGGTAGGTGCTCTGAGACAAACGCCCAGCAATCTAGGCAGAATTCAATTCAGTTTCGGTTTCGTTCCTCTCAACCGGGCATGTGTTCAGTGTTGGGCTCAATCTTGGGTCCGTAGCCCTTTCTTGGAGCCCGGGCATCTGTCCCGAGGGTGACTGTATGATTTCATATACATTGAATACGTACAGTTACTTAGTGAAAAGCTATTTTTGTCAACAAGGTGCTCGGGCACATGCTTATAGTCAGGTCTCCCAGCAGTACTCAATTGCTGGTCTCCCAAACGGCATTCATAGCAATGATGTGCTTATATCTCTGTCATTACCAGCTCGATTTGCGTAGTCTCTTTTGATAATACGACGTAGGGTGTCCTTACGTATTCTGGGGTAGGTGAGCAGACCGTCTATCGATTGCTGAGCACAGAATCTGGCGCCTCCTCTGAGAGTTATCCACACCCAACTCCATATCAGGTGCAAAATGATCCTTTTTTGGACGAAAGATGCAGCTTCTCCCTTAGTAAAGTATCTACATTTGAAGCGGCACTCCCCCTGTACAGAATACAGAAGAAATGTTGGAAATCGGCCAAACACTCCCAAATTTATTCAACACCTAATAGTCAGAAATGCGACAATGAGTGTGGCTTAGTTAAATTCAAGAATATGTCATTGAATGCGGTAATTCTACATACAAATTTCCTCATATCTTTCCAACCCCTGAGCCGATTCTCTTAGGGTTTTTGCGAAATGTAGTATATACTGGTTCCAGATCCGCTGTACTTATTTCTGGCGAATGTCCACACTATATATTTCACGAGAGGCGCAATATAGTTGAGAATGATGCCTATATTCTGGAAATAGATTTAGACCGCTATTTCATTCATATTGGTTGATATATTGTTTTGCGAGGATTGTATTATAGCGCAGTACATAGCTGAAGGGGGAGCTATGTCACTCCCTGCGCTATCCATTCAGATTATATAATATTCCGCTGCAACCTTAGGCACTCTCACTTGGATAACCAGGAATGAATAAACCGTCGATGAATATAGATAGAGCTGTCTGACTACATCTATCCCCTGTATACACAAGTATAGGTGTCATAATGGGCGGAATATCTGGTTAAAAGTACATATTCAGATGCCCAGAGAGCGCAACCTGCTTGGGCGCTTATTTTGACATGTGGAAGTTCCTTGGTTTGATAAGTACATTAAAAGGGGAATATTCAGATCTTCCACCATTTTGAAGTCCTCTTATGGACAGGAAGTAGCCATATATTCATTTTTAGTGATGTGTACCATGCAGAACATGGTGGTATCTGCAATTTAGCAAGGTGTTCTTTTGGTTGAAGTGTTTGATGCAGAAGAAATATAGTGTTAGGCGCCTTCATTGTCTCATTTGAATTCTTAAATACTGGTGAACACTTTTTCAGATATTAACTGCAATTTAGTGGGTAAAATAACGCGATAGACCACGAAACAGGATGTATATGATGAGAAGAGCCACTCGCATCAGCCTTACATAGAGCAACATACGACCAAATAGCAATATTACTACATTAGGAAATCATTTCATATATACACAACGAAACCATTCCGGGCTCATACACTGGACTGTAAACATGCCGGGCACATGGCATGTACCAGTATATTGTGCAATATGCCCGGTCCTGTCCAACAAACAATAATTTAAAAAGCCGATTGCACTTTCCCGGGCTGAACTTCACCCCACCATGTATAGCCGCACCAGTTTCAAATGGGGAGAAGGTGCCCGGGCTTACACTTTATCTTCAGTTAGCCAATATTCATGAAAGCGACTCTCTGCAAAAAATTGTGTATACTGCTTGAGATCGTCTTTGTAGGCTTGTTTTTCTTGGGGAGCCCGTGCCCGGTCTTATGCTTCATCTCAGATATTGAATTCGGATTGGTTGCGTCGGAAATGCAGCAGCTGTGCGCATAGACGTAGATGTGCACGAAAACGGTGTTCTTGTTCAAACATTCAATTTTGACAATTCAATGTCCGTATTTACTGACTATATCTGTAGTACAATGCATTCCCGGGGAAGTTTCTGGCTTGCAATAGTTCCTCCTGCTGTGCTGTGCGGGCATGTGGCTGCCCGGTGTATTGCTGCCTCAGCACACATTCTGCCCGGCATCTGACCATCCTCCCCTGTGCCACTCATGCCTCTTTTACACAACAAGCCACCAGCAATGGACCCACAACACACTGGCAGCACACCCCTGCATTTGCTGACCGGGCATATGCAATGCCCTCCGCGCCCGCTCTTGCCACTCACATTTCTACCGGGCAACCCTACTACGCCCACTCACCCAACGCCGATTCCTGCCCACATAAATTCAGCCACCCCTCCATCTCCCCTGTGCCACTCACCTCCCAGTCACCAGCCCACTTCCTCGTCCTGCCTGCTCACATTGCCCGGGCATCCATCGTGCCACTCGATATGTCCGCCCGGTCAAACAACTCACCTACCACTACCCATTCCCAACACCGCGCCATCGTAGAGCACCTGTCCTCTCCCCATATCCTACCCTTTCCCCACCTCCGCCCGCCCGCCCGCCCCCTACCACCCCGCACCCTACGTGGGCCTAACCCCCCCTCCCCCACCCCTCTGCAGGTACGCTCATATGAGCTGGTGTATGACCAGACATTGTAGCACACTCATATGACTCATCTGAGCTGGTGTAAGACCTGACATTGTCAGGCTCATTTGAGTGGTGTGCAACCAGTAAAGTCCACTGGTCTATGTGGCAGAGCCACCAACCTATGGCAACATTCAACGCTCAATTACGACCTTACGCCGTGTAGTCATATACAGCATGCGTTCCATGAAGCTTAGCATATTCGACTTGCGTGATACCGCTAAATTGCCCTAAGTTCAACTATTAGTTTTGCTTTAAGTAAAATAATGTCTTATGATAGTTAAGTAGCGAGTGTGTGGTCGTGATTCATACAGCATGCGGCCCATTCATCGTCGAGAGCTGCAATATAGTGGTCTATCATCAGTATTCAAGTCGGTTAGATTGTTGATCAGGATCACCTCGAGGTCTGCGTTCTTGTTGTCTTCCCATACAGACACCGACTTGGATACCTGGACTCCATCGTTGAAGCTGTTGGTCCCGAAGTGCAATTGGCTATGGGCGACGCCGGACATCCCAGTATCTTGCCTAATCTGAACACCGTCCATCGAAAATGTGCTGTGGCTGACATGATTGCGTGCCTGGCTGATTTGAGCACGATTGTTGAAGATTAGAACCACCGTGTTTGCATATAGCTTTGCAGCTAGGAAACTCGGGGTGATGAAGTATATCTGTGAGGGAAGCGCGAAGAAGAGTATCAAGGAAATGAGCGCGACGGTCGCGGTGGCCGTTCCCGTTTCAATTGTGAGGGTTATCAGACGAATAATCAAGGCGTGGGTCTTGTTCATGCCAGTGTCTCTCTTCCAGAGCTGTGATATACAAAACCAAGACACGAGCCACACATTAGAAGGCATAGCTTAGATGCACTGGAAAACGTACGTAGTAACACATAGCGCAGGCAATAATAACATCGCAGCCGGCACTCCCAGCGTGCCAAATCTATACTATCATTTAGAAGTACACGTATGCAGAGGATGACAAGGCCACATACGACGATCTCTAGATGGGCATGCGCCTCCAAAAGAGAGTACAGCTGGACTTGCTCCGCCTTAACAGCAGCGAGGAGACTAGATATCCCTTGCATCCACGATGTCTGGACCCCGAAGTCCAAGTCAGTGACTTAATGGGCAGACAATTAACGGAGATAAACTCACGCAGATAATCAAGGCAGGAATCCAAATATTTTTTCCCGAGAGAATATAAATCCGATACGCGAAGAAGTTCTGAACAAGTGTGCTGACTGGTGAGAGTATAAGCTTCGTTTTTTTTGTTGTTGGCCCCATGGGGTAAGCATGAAGTCGGCTGCACGACGTACCAATCGCTGAGATGAGTGGCACGCTAATCCACACAATGAGAATCGAGTTCAATGCGTGGGTGTTCCCAAACCCGGCAGCGAAGGTAGCAAATCCATCATGTGCCAGGAGGATTGACTGTAGGCTATCCAGAAAGAAGAGCACAGCGACGAGGATTCTTGCGGACCACTGATCCCTTTTGAAGGCAGAGTAGTAGATGTCTATTTTCCGAGATCAGAGATGATCAAAACATGAATGAACGGACGTATGACTTACAGACTTGCACCACCAGAATGCCGTATAGTGCCCAATTGAGGAGGATCCCTAGGTACTACATAATTGATCAATAAGCTTGCGAAAAGTGGAGTCAAATTTGAAGCCTTACAATAGGCCCTGCCCTAGACGACCCGTCTATATAAGCTCATTTCAGTGATTATGTGACCACGTACTTGCTCACAACACCTGGAAGGACGGCAGGAGTGGTGGTGTTGGCTGCTGCTGCAGCAAAGGCATTAGGAAGACTCATGTCGTCGTGCAAGTAAGGAATACGTTGCGGAGGATATCGTACCCGTCGTTGTTAAAGGCGTTTCACGGTGTCACTATGTCTGATACTATTCGCGTCTCGGGGAGTCCGAGGCAACCGAAACTCGAACTTGACGAACAGAAATATCCCACCTGCAGGTTTGACATCAAATGCACAACAGCCTCACAAGAGACTTCTTCGATATACTTAGACGCACCCCTCGTGGTGATTTCCCATCATCAATTAGGCTTGTGATAATGGAATGATGGATCATTATACATATGGAGGGTATCATTGAGAAAACTGGATGCCTTCGAGGTCAAGAACTACTTCTGTGAGACTCCGCATGTTATTTTAAGAAAGATGTTCAGGTCAACCAGTGAAGCAGAGATGCATCGCGATCAAAGAACCAGAGCCAGTCAGTTCGTGGCCGACAACTTGCTTTGCAACCGTGAAATACAGAGTAGGAGGTTTCCATAGATAAATAAGAACAGGATTCTCAAATCAATGATTGTCTGCTTCGAGCTAAGTTGGGTACAGAGAAATGATGAAAGTTACTTGCACCATTGTGAGTATATGCTCAACTTACTATCTTTGGGCGGGCGCTCGTTGTCGTCCTGTGGTGGACACGGAATCAGTTGTTCCAGCTACTATGCTGCAGGGAAAACCGCCAGGTCTCTGAACCAAGATAACAGACGAGGCTGAATGGCATTGGTCATTCCATTATATTGGGCGCCCCGCCCCGTTCGCTCCTTGCCCTTGCGGTCCGAGAACACAGGATCCCGGATGAGGCCGCGGTTCTTCGTCCATACATACGCAATCCAGGAGGACCATGATGCACTAAAGGCTCCGCTCAAGTCAGATATGCTCGTGAACGGGGTATCTCCACCTCGATGAACGGTCGCGATGGTATAATCTGTAAACTGATGGCAAGGATGCCAGGACTGGACACGCTCCAGCCGCTTCCTCACCGCGCCAAGTGCCAATGCGGCGGATACTCCATGGAGGCAGTTGGTTGCAGACCGCAGACCGCGCTGGGACGATTCCCAGGAAGCAGACGGGCCCCATGGCACCGAATAAATGGGAAAACAGAAGCGTATGCCAGTCTCAGAGATGCTTAACCGTAATAGAAGCCAGACTCCCAAGAACCCGAGTTCAAATTAAATTCTCAATACGAGACGTAGACCAAGGACAGCGGGGATAGTGGCCAGTGGCCGCCAGCTCTAGACCATCAGTAGCGCAATATAGCCGCTTGAAGCAGAAGATGATGGTCGGCATTACCCAGGGGGTAGTGTAACACGATTTGCGACGCGACGCGATGCGGTGGCTAATGAGTTAATAATATGCACCACATAAGAATAAGTGGCTTGCGCATATAATATAGTAATATTGAGCGTACTTGCGCAGGGGAGGCCGCCACAGCCCAACTTGCCAAAGCGCCGCCGCGTTGCATTACTGGGTCCAGGCGCCACGCACAAACTCAAGTACTACGCGGGGATGATGCGCTACAGTCAGGGGAGATGCGGGAACTCCGGGGAATGAGGGTTAATGCTGCTCGCTCCTGGTATTGTTGCACTACGCACGCCTGTAGATGTACGGGAAGCGGCAATTGCGCAGATGATATGACCGGACGTGGCGGGTTCAAATTTTGCCAGAGGGCGCTGCGCTAAAACCCATGAAATGTCAAGAAGATCGCGACACCAAGACGTCCTGATGGCGCCGGGCGTGGGTCCCGGGCAGTGTAAGGCTGGGGCAATATCTTCACCACAGACGTTGCGTAATGTGGACAATGATTTCTGGCGAGTGGTGGTAAGGTAACGCACATGTAGTTGCATTCAGGAGTTGTGTTTCGGACGCAAGGGGGGTCCTGGCGCAGTGTTCGGCGAGCTGAAGCGCGGCGTGATCTTGGCTCTGTATAGAGGACAGAAGTACGGTGGGCACGGTTTACGGTGCAGGGTGCGGCCATAGTAGGCCGACGCGCGGTGTGGTAACTGTATCCTGGTGCAATTAGGTGCAGCCTGCGTAGGAAGGTGGAGTTACGAGGTAATGAAGCTCAAGCTACGAGCGTGTCGCGACGCGTGGGTGAGTGTGGTTGGCCCAGGCGCGCCTGTGAGGGTCTCCCACAGCTACGCGTGGTTTTCATGCAGTCGAGTTTCCGATGCATGGAGCAGCGAGCTGCGACTTCGAGTCTGATGCGACTCTACGGGCAGCTGCTCCGATATTGTGGTAGTGACTGAAGGGTACTATGCAAATAGTGCGTCCGGGTTTACGATACACTGAATGCCGCAGACGGTTCTGACATGGTGGCTAGAGCGGTAGGCCCTAGTGAATGGAGTGGCCGCGGTGGGTTCATGGTGGACTGCGACGCAGGAACGGCCATGACGAAGCAGTGTCCAAGGATGAGGGGGAAGATGCCAGACTCTGGTGGCGATGGAGCGACGCAGCAAGCGGAGGGCTTGATATCGGAGTACCAGCTCGACGAGCGGGATTGGTAGGGGTGAAAAGTCACAGGCGCGAGGGGATTCCGTGCCTCGAAGCTCAGAGACTGTGTGTCATGGTATTCCAACGATGGCTGTGCCCAAAGATTGACGAGCCAGAAATCGTAGAAAAAACGTTTGATCACACACCTGGGCGGTTCTGTCCTATAGAGGTACGAACAATCTCCACCAATATTTCAATAACGCTGAATACAGCGACTGGTCGTTGATACCCTGGTGCTACTTGATGTGCGCGCGTCGAGAGGCCGCGTCGAAGTGCGGTGGTGCTATTTTGTGCCAAGACATATGGTTAGGTGGCAAGAGGGGACATTCAACATGTAAGGTCATCGTGTGCCACAGAGACCTGGCACCAGCGCACGTTGACGTTTGAGCGACGCGACGATTGGATACAGATTGGGTTGTTGCTAGTAGTAGAAAGTGGTGGAGCATCAAGCTGGGATCGAGCTGCTGTGGAGGTGACGCGGTCACGTGTGAGATGAGTCGCAACATGTGGCGTGCAGTTCGCGGCGCACTGAATTCTTTCTCTAGGCTATTTCATCGTATAGAGCTTAGGCTGCGAAAATTCGCGAAAACCCCTTAGCGGTTCATGCCGAACTGTGGCTCCCTAGATATGATGTCCATAGCTTTCTGACCACGAAGGCCTGGACAGCCTCGTTACCGCAAAGAGCCTATATAAACTTCAACGATTTTGTGGATGTTCATCAAATGGGCGCACCAATCCCAATCAATTCCGGATGTTCCTGGCTTGCTCCCTCGGCCTCATTCCCAGCGGCGCGTAGGTCAGATAGAGGGTTCTTCTCTCGTTCTTCAATCAGTGCCCTTGGAAGTGTTCTGGGGTGAGACACATCCGGATAAACCTGACCCTAATCCGCATTCCAATCCGGGACACAGGATTTCTGGTTACAATCTTAACTCGGTTTCATTTCTAAATGAATTGCCTATATTATAAGCCCCTATATTGGCCCTAAGCACTGACATACACCTGGTCAAACAATTCCCACGATCGAGCCACTCACTATAAATACTTAAAATACATGTCATGTAAGAACGCTATATCAGAAAAGATCATACCCATTACACGGGTTATGAAGTCTATCTACGGATTTTTTGATCTGGGGAGTAAAGTGCATCTATCTCATCCTGATAATGGAGCCAAACAATGGGCCTTCGTGGGTACCCCTTAGGACTCATAGAGATGGGTTTGGTCAGGCTGGCAGGAATGACCATCTACATATTTTTCATAATTTAAAAATGTGGACGATCAATAGAAACGCTATAGCGTACCTCACGTGTGACTCGTGCGTGCGGGGGCGACTTCATATTCACACTCTCCACAATGGGCCTACCACCGACGGAGATGGCATCAATAAAATGAAAGGAAATGTAGTGTTTAGCAGTTGGCCTACCAGATATCCTCCAAATATGATCCTTGCTCATTTCTCTCGTAGAGGCTATCTGGTGCTTCGACCACCAGCCCAACTCTGAATCGAGTGTGGCCAAACATCACCGCAGTTTTAATGAGAGGATGCTTCGACAATTCTTCCTCTAGTTAGACGATCTAAAGTCAGATTGATTGAAACAGCCGTGCTTCATTATGTCGCGTACCTATTGTTATGGGGTTGATCTGCAGGGAAGTGATTTAAATTAGCCATAAGCGCTGAGAATCATGCAAAGCCAAGCACTTACCGCTTGACCAGTAGCGAGCATGATTTGGTCATTCAACCGACCAAACATCTTATATGTGTGTGGCTTGTAAGGGTGAGCAAGAAAGAGGTCACCAGGATTGTACGCTGGTCTCCCTTTCCAGATAGCGTTCGCACAAGCAACATAGTTGGGCTCCTCCTCTGGCTAAAGCACGTTATGGTGTCTCTATCAGTACAGGCAAATTTTGGTACTTTGCTCATGACTTACGGCAACAAATAGTTCAAACAGATCATCGTCGCCGCGAGATACGAAGTTGACGTCTGGCCGAGGATGTACCGCAAAGTACTCCCAATCCTCTCCTTGAAAGTCTAACGAAGTTTAAACATGGTCAGAACACAATTTTACAGAGGTAAAGCTCGGAATATGCTCACGGGGGAGAATAAGCATAGGACCTGACTCTGTTCTATAATTGGAAACCTCATTGCTCAGGAATCGTGCATCGTCAAGATTCGGGTGACGTACCCGCCATATACAGTGCATATTTTTACGCCGCTTCGAACGAGCCTATCGCCCACGTTTTTATTCAGGAAGCGACCACCGTAATACTTGAGCCCACATTCGCTTAAATTGACATGTCCACGTTTACTAAGTGGTGGCACTCACAATGGTAACCCCGGAGTCCCTGAATTCGGCTACTATTTCCGGATCTTCTGCCCATATCTGCGAACGACGTCAGTATGAAGCCTGAACAAGATAATTGCCAGAGTGCCCATACCTCAATGGCGCGTGGATTCGCAAGAAGCATTTCTGGCTTGGATATCTGGAAACAGCGAAACACTTCATCCATTTCAACTGGAAGAATCGAGGCCGGTTCAAGTGGGTCCATCATTGCTAATACAAGCCCCCTCCGAACCTAAGCAGTTGCAAGACATCAACAGAAATTCGTTTCCCAATGTGACTGATGCCAGTAGTGCGACCAACGCTCACCATGGTGAAGAACACACACATCCCATAGCTGTGGAACATCTCCATCCCGAAGCATCCAAGGACTCTACCGGGCAAGTCCTGCAAAGGAACATCTAGGAATCGACTAGGTCAGCGCATGGTCAAGCTTTGACGCCTGGGGTATAACTCACCTTGTATTTCCCCATGATGAGTCAGTGCGATGCTCGACCATGGAATGAGCTTTGGGAAGACCGCTGTCGAGCTGGACGAATGCATGAGGGTGCAGATATCTTCGGGTTTCCGATCATGCTTTGGAAGTGGAGTGTACTCGTTATGTCCTGGGAATAACGAGGAAAATGACGGCAGGGGACACAGAGAGGGTTGCAACTTGTGTTCACTCAGAGCTGATTTAACGAAATCTCGAGTCGAGTCATCAACCAATATCGCCCCAGGGCGAGACTCGTTTACTAAATGGGTGATAACACTAGCAGGGAACCGCGAAGATATCGGAAAAGGCGTCAACCCGGCTCGCAACAGGCCCTTGAATCTGACATCAGTCTTCCTCCTTCATCCTTGAAGAGAGAGGCAAAATCACCGCAATAACTGTGAGATACGTGATTGAATCTATGGGGGAACATGAGTTGAGTTGTATGCCCGAAGTTCTGTTTGCGCACCAGTTTTTATAATGATCACGACCACCGGGGACGTAGCGCGCGTGGACTCCGTGAAGCTCTCGAGAACGGCTTGGCCAGCACGGTGAATCGCGGGAACAAGGTCGCGATAGCTATAGGATTTGAGGTCTTTGCTGTCCCCAGAGGGATAAGTTATAGCAACATGGTCCGGGTTCTTCTCGAGATGGAAGTCGAGAGCGTACTCCAGAGGTAGGTCGATGGGAGGTAGAGTGAAGGCCATGCTCACGTCGGTAGATCTGTGCGAACATCTGGCGATTCAGTCGACTTTATAAAAGTGAGCCATTGGAGACTACCAAGAATAGAAGCACTTTGACACATCTGTGTCAGGCTGAGAAGCCCATCATTATTACATAGGCGACCGTTCCCAGTGTTGTGAGAACCATGATCATCAAACATTTGATTGAAATGGACTTATCGTTAGTGACTGAAGTTGGCCAGCGGAATGATGGGACGATTTATAACAGATATGAAAGACGAGCTACCGTCCAGCACGGCGTCGCCATTGTAAGGAATGGCCGATAATAGTTGTCATACAAATACTAACAAACTCCGAGGGCCGTCCGTTGCCAATGACATGCGGCCCAAGAGAAACAATACTCAAACTTGGAAGGAAATGCAACCTAAGTCGGATTATTGTAAGTCCGACACATGTATTACATGCGGCATTGGTTGGCGGATTCCAAACAATTATTCACAATGACCGTGTCCGTGGATGAGGTGTACGTGACGAGGGGCATGTGTTAGAGAGGTGATATGGAGACGCACAAATAGTCCGATGCGCCCATGAAAAGGAGCATTCCGTCGGCTTTTGCGGTTGTACCTTCCCGAAAAATCATACAGACCCCACAGCTGCGCGTAACTAGCAGCGACCACGATCTATGATTGTTTGTTCAAATAGTATTTCCAATGCACCTGAACATAATACGCGTTTGCCCAAACGCTCCTTATTTTAGCGTAAAATTCTACTTCACCCACCGCAGGTGCATCGATAACCTTCTCTCCGGGTATGACGCATCACTTAGAATACAATGGGGATAAACGAAAGTCCCAGATTCTACTTACAAGGAGGGGTTGACGGAAAAACTGTTTTCTTTTCTCATTGCTATGAGTAACTTCGTGGGCCCGGATGGTTTAGTTTATCAAGGAATAGCTGGTGCAAATACATATAATTGGAATATCAAAAGGCACTGCTTGAAGTGAATCATCATCATCAGCTCCGGGTTCCAGAGCGCCTACGACCTGTCTAGATTGGAGCAAACACCAGCAGCACAGACGCCTTCAGTGCTGTTCTGGACATAACATATAAATCCGATGCTATCTGCAGTAACTCCGAAATGGGGTCACTGAAAATCCGATAGTTGAGGTCACATTCTTGAGGTCATCGCGGTTAGTGCTGCTCGATATATGAGTAGCATGCAGTGCCTAAAAATCCAAAAATACCACTCCACGGTAGGTGACGCTCGGCGAGTCGGGCTGCTCTGGAAGCAAGAACAGGTGCTTATTGATACCGATCAATATCAATTTTATTCTTGGGTTGTGAGAAACACAGTATCACGTGCTATGTGCCACTCGATATCCAGATACGTTTTTTTAACGAATTTTTACTTTCTTTGTTCTAGAGGTACATGCCAGTATTGTATAGACCACGGCAATTGCAGATGTGGAGCGAATCCGATCTTGATGGGTCACGACCGTAGAGGTAGTATTACAGGCACCTGGTCTCAAATAGTTAGCGCCCTGTCATATGTAACCGACACAATGACAATTGGCAGAATCCGGATCTGTTCATCATTGCTCTCGGAGCACGATTCTCTGAGACTTTAGGGAACGGCAAGAAATTGGCGGTGTTTGTTTCAAGGACCAGTCCATGATTATCCAAATTAGTAAAAATTATAACTAAATTTGACAATGCTCTGAGTTCATTGTTAGTGGCATATCTGCTTCAACTGAGGCTTTCCTCTTCGGCTTTGATATCCGAGCTCCAGTGTTGCAGCAACTGTGTAGCACTGAGATAGGCGTCCCTGGTCGGTATTAGAATAGTACGAGAATCAAATAACCAGTCAATAACAAAGGGTCGTCTAAGCACTGAGTCATTTCAATAATAATGCTCAATCACAGTCGAATAACCGACGGAGCGCGCGCATCAACCTATAAATTGAGAGACTCTTCGGCATCACTCAAGTGCCTTTAAGTGTCTGCTTATTCAGTATTCAGGATCACTTGCTAAACAACCCATGATAGATATCCATATGCACAACAAGGAGGTGCTTCAAGTCGTCTCTTAATCATATCTCGGTTCACAAAATGTGCTTACATCCTGGGAACCATTTACTCCAAAATCATCCTTGAAGTACAGCAAACTGATCATGTGGCATACGAAGCCCTAGACCCAAGAGCTACATACATACTCGGGTACCTGATTAGACATTGAAGCTAAAAGTGCGGTGCTTCTCTGGTGGGATGGGATGGACAAATGCGCAAGGAGAACTTCCTTCGCTTCCGCGAGAGACTCAGCCCCTCGTCTGGCTGAGGATATTGTCCTTAAAGCGTGGGCGCGAGCGCGCGGCGCCCTCATTTCCTCCGGAACTCGCGCGCACGCTATAGTAATAAAAAGAACTTCTGCACAAAGGCATGTGTCGATGCCACCTGTTAATAGTCATGGAAGTCTCGGTTCCGCCACTGAAACCACTAGACAGTAGAACATGCTCTAACCTAGCCTTGTAGGCTGGATGTCACACAACCTAATCACAGATGTCCCACCACTTGAAAATGGAGCAGAACGGCAAAACTAGAATGTTGGTCAAATTCTCAGAACTAAGCACCTTTCGAATGGTAGCTCTCAAACTTCGAACCTCGAAGAAAGACAAGCACGCTGCTAGTATGTGGCCATTAATAACTACTTATAATAGAGCCCGGTATTAGTCCGATACCGGGTGTCCGCGCTAATGTAAACCAAGGGGCACTATGTCGAGCACGTTCTAAGTGTTTCACGGAGGTATCAGCACCCCGGTAGCATAGTCTGATTTAAGCGAGTTGTCGGTGCTCGGCAATTTTTATATGGAAGTTGTGGGGCATATTTCCTGAGAATTTGCCAGGCGTAACCTTCGAGGATGATCGGAGGTTTGTTTGAGTCGCAGTATAGAAGGCCGAAACCATGCCCCGCCGAGCACAATTAGACAGAAGGCTAGCCGTGACCTCAGTATGATATTGCATGATACAATACCACGCTTCAGAGACTGATCCTTGATGAAACTACTTAGCACCAGTTAGATCATTCAGGTTCCTCCTTCGCCGCTAATCTATCACTAACAGCTGCATTGCAGTCCTGTAATAGTACGTATTTCTGCAAGTCTGCTTCGATGTTGGAGCCTGTCATCCTGGAAGCATTTGCATCTCAGTGATCCTCACCTGTTGGGTCAGTATACTCTATGCACATGGGCTGGCCGGCTACATACCGATGATGACCCGATTTGGCAGAGCGAGCCATCATCTCAGGGCGAATAAGTAGCTCTGTCGGAGGAAACAGGAGACCTCGTAGCAAACAGCCAACCAATCTCCCTCAGACGATATGAAGTCGAGGCGAGCGCCGTTTGGATGTTCTTGGCTCGATTTGGTATTGATTTCTCTGACTGACACATATGCTCCGACCGCCACGCTCCGCTCTGAGCGCTCCCTTCGACATCATACCACTAGCTCACAATAGCCCAGAAACGTGGCTCAAGTGTACCCGCATATACATTTTTGCAATCACACTTGCTCCTACCCTGTGGCCTTTGGCTCGTACTTAGTTTTTGCCCATCGTGCTACTGTATTAATCGTTTCCGCGGCTCCCCGCTATCTAAGAACCAATATGGGTGCCCTTTGCAGCGATCGGCCTCAAGACAAAATATTTTGAGAGGGTTGCCTTGCACAGGGTAGCAGGATAGATGCAGGAACGTTTCTGGCAATCTTCTTGCTTCTGCCTTTCCGTTACTTGACTGCCTCTATGCGCGAAACCCGACCGCCACGTAATTGCTAAGCTCCTATGTACGAATCGCCATAAGTCAGACAATCGTATGCTCCTTTTTCTCTATTCCACGCACCACTCTCGCAGAGACCACGAACACCGCCAAAATAATGTCGGAAAACCTAAAATCACGTTATAAGGGGGAACTCACGCTAATCAGGCATTATGAGGTAAATCGGTCATTAGCATTTGAAATAGTGCAAAAACGCTCCTTATAATGCCATAAAAGTGGGATAAATCGCCTTGTAATGCCATCATAATGCTGTTATTTGGCAGATTTTGGCTCATAAGGCTAAATCATTATAATGTCATTTTAGGTTTTCCAACAATTCTAGGTCGTCTGCCACCACCAGCAACACCATCACTAAAAATCACTAGTAGCGATGTCCGGGCCCTCATGCGCAGACACTATTTTACCTAGAAGACGAACCTGGTTAAGTCTAAACCGGACCTACCAGAAGTTCTGTATGCGCAGAATCTGCAGCAGTGAGATTTCTTTGGAACTGGACGGGGATGAGGTCGACAACCCTCTGGACGATATTATCATGGAAGAGGCGCTGTCGGCAAGCATTGCCGCTGTGGCAAACACACCTTCACCACCCCCGGGTTGCCCATACGCACGCTCAAGCTACTGTGGTATTAACGCTCTTAACATTAGGCCCTCCTGCTCTACGACCCATATGTGCTCCGACCGGACCTCTCGGCGTTGGTTCCTCTGCGACGATCATGACTGGCGGGACTTCAGCACAAAGGCTACACTAAGGGTGATTTTTCCAAGAATGGTCATTTCTGTGGCTGAATTCGACACTTCAATATCAGTCACCCATATTGTCAACGAGGTCTTTCGTCGCTGCCGCTTATTGAGCACCACTGTCTGTTTTTTAGTCTGTGGCTAACTTCGCCAGCGTTGAAGTGACACTGGCGCGTGAACCAGCACCAGTACCGACGCCAGCTCCAGTATGGGGTTTGGAGCTCTTCGGGTTCGTTGAGTGTTGGAGTCACTTGTATTTTGGTCGCGCCGAACCCACTACGACGCTATACTACCTCTTGTCATATATTGCTCTCTCATGCGCTTTTCATGCCACGCGATTCAATGACTGGGCACACCACGGACGGACATCTTGATTCGCACTCGAAAGCCCTCCCAATCTCATCAGTACGACCCGGCAAACGTACTGGAAATTGTAGCAGAATTTGGGCAGGGCTCATTCTGACACACTCTGGGAGAGCACACGCCTCGGGGTGAGTAATCCTTGAATATGTTTATAAGTACTACATACGTGACTCAAAAATGCTCATAGGTGGATAAATCAACAGGGATGAGGTGACATCTTCATTACCGGGACTTGCATGTACCGGATGGCACTTACACCGTCAGTGAGTCCTCGGTACGCTCTAGCTCGGCTCAAAGGCATTTCCTCAAGGCCTCAAAGGAGCTCTCAGTGAGATCGTGCATGGCCTTGTATCTTGTGAGTAAGCAAAGCCATTATGCAAGCATTTTATACGACGACTCACAAAGTGGTTCCCACCAGGTATGCTGACGGTTTTGAGGGGTAAACCCGCCTTCTCCGCCTGCTCCTCGAACTTCCAAACGGCCCATGGGACACAGTATGGACCTTCCTCCCCGTAGACGATAGCAAATGGAATGTTACCCCATGCAGACCGCACCGTGCCGTCGAAGAGAGCATCCTTGGTAACGGTATTTAGAATCGGGCGGAAGGGCGGATCCGCGACGAAAGTATCGCCATTCCCACCAGCTGTAAGGTCAATCTTTGTAAGGAGCTCCTCGAACGACATGCCGGTAAATGTGGGCGTCTTCACGGGAGGATCGATCTTGTAAATTAGGTTTTTACAATCCTTTTTGTCGAGGTCTTTATGCGGAAAATATTGCGACAGCCATTGACCAAACATTTGACCTCGAGCCTCAGGTGGGATAGACTCATCGTAGAGCGGGATCCAGCCCCCGGTCGGAGGGTCGGGTACTCCATGCGATTGTGAAGGAGGATCTATCAATGCAAGATGTCAGAAGGCGATTTTGGTATAGTGGTCTAATACATACCCCACAATACGATACTCTTCACAGCCTTGCGGAGATTAGATTGTACATCTTCGCTCACAGTTTTGATGGAGGCAATCGTCGCGGCCAGGAACGCGGTACCCAGGGACCACCCCGCAAGAAGGACGCTCTGCAGATTATGTTCCACGATCATGTTGTTGACAAACAAGAGGAGATATTCCCCTTGCTTCTGGAAAGCCTTTGTAACATCGTCGCCAGATGGGTCGGCCTGGAGAGCATCAAGTTCTGCTTTTGTGTATGGTGTAGATCCAGGGTATAAGCGACGGTTCGGCAGAATGACGCGGAAGCCCGCAGCGTGTGCTTTGTCAAGCATCGCTTTGAAGGTACCTTGTCATATTATGAGTGAAAATATAGGGGTTGATCGCAATCAAGCTCACCACTGTGGTAGGTGTGGCCATGGATGAGAATAATGGTGTCGTAGACAGACTTGTCGGGCGGGGGGCCGCTATCGTGGTAGGCGAATTCAATGTCGTTGGTGACCTTTGTTTTGAACATGATAACTGTGGACGTCTTGCTAGTTATCTGACCATGCGCGTTCCATCGACTTAAGAGGGCCTTGAGGGATGCGTACGTAATAATCCTAAAAGGAGCCACAGAAGTAACATACATCAAGAGAACACAAATAGAACTAATACCAATGAGGACTGCAACCCTGTGTGGATGTTTGTATGGGATGCCATATACATTAACCCCACCGTTGATAGGCACCAGATCAACATGTCGATGAAGGTTTCCATCCGCCGAGAATTCTCTCGCTGCGTGTTCTGTGTCAACACTTTGTACGATTCTGGCTTGATGTCAGGTGCTTTTGAGGCTTCTCTGAACATGAAACAAAACTGCGTGGTGCACGGCGGCCAAGTACAGATGATGTGTTGATTATCAGCAGATCGCGCCAGCTCCCATGATCTTGAATCTATCACTAATACAGACAAACTAATCTTAGATACATGTCAGTCTGGGACGTAGGGGGTAATCTTTGAATTGTAGCTGCTGTAGAATATATCTCCAGAGTTTAGCGAAGGGTCCGGAGTGACTAATTGAAGAAGATAAAGGGCCTTCAAGTCGGGCCTAGTATTCGGGTAACCTCTATTTCACCATGGCTAGTCCTCTCGCTTCAACTTATGGCGCCTGGCTTGTGTGTATCTGGCTACAAACCCTGTAATATGAAGGGTTGTTATCAATACAGATTCATTTGCTAACTTGTTCAAAGGCTTCAGGGTTGCGGTATGCTACAGGTCTGGTTGTACTTTCATTGGTACAAAAACGACAATCGAGGAATCAAAGCTATGGTGAGTATCAGCCTATTTATGCTCGATCCGCGTGCTTATACACGTATTCCCTGTGCGCAGGTACTGGTCCTGTTGTGGGTCATGTAGTCCATCTGCGGCACAGTTTGTACTGAGAACAATCCAGGTTGATAGAGACCTTCCAGAGCGTCACCTTTTTCCAAGTGACCTATCAGTACCTCATTGACGGTTTTGGAGATTTCCCTGGACTGATGGTAGTCCTCTGGTATGTCCACTAACTTATACGCCGTCCAAAGTGGCTCATTATGGAAAAATCAGGCAAGGACCGGTGCGTGAATACAATTCTCATCTCTGCAGGAAACTGACCATAGGTGACAGGCTCAGTTATTCGCCATTGTGAGCTTTAATTTTCATTAACCAGCACTGTATAACTGACAGAAAAATGCAGTACTTGTCGGCGTTCATCGTACAGATGTAAGAAGCTGGGTTCGCATCATTTGCGCATCGCTGATAACCCACCGCCAGGTACTTTGTGTACTGCATTTATAGCTGTAAGTTCCAAACCTAGTTGAGAAAAAGTATGGTCAGCCAATTACCTTGTACAATATCTAGTGAATCCGCAGAATAAAATCCTGCCAGCATTCATCGTAAGTCCCCCGCATACTATCTGACCCCGACACTTCATCGACAACGTTTTGGGTAGACCCTCCTGGCATTTACACAAATCGGTGAGCACAACGTTCTGTATTCTCGTACCGAAGTAGGCTGACAGGGTCTATACGTAGGCTCCGGGCTGGGTATGTTTACTGCTCTGTCTCTATGCCACTGCTCTACAATTGATGACCCATACTTTGTCCGTAGCGCAGACAATCCTCACGTATGTGATCCCCCTTTTGTGAACGCACTCAAAATCGCCTGATAGTTATCCCAAACAGACTTCGCCTCACGTCGTTCGCAGACATTGAGAGCACCAAGGTCAGCAGCTTTTGCAATCTTGTTGCTCCAATGCTCACCCCCTCAATCTCAGGCCATCACAACGTTGGAGGCCTCCGCGGCGTTTCTTTGCGACATTACCATCACAGTATCGCTGATTGTCATCCTGGGAAGACGTAAAGGCGCTGTCAAGTCGTAAGTTCTCTGTAATATTCGCAAGCTGGCTCCTATCTCAACTACATTTAGAACGAATACCATCCTAGAAAGCTTGACGATCAACGCCATTAATCGGGGAATGCTAACAGCCCTATGCGCTTTGATAAATCTCATTCTAGTGAGCATTTTTTCTCGTACATCTCACCCATACGTTGAGCAAATATAGTTTCTCGCCATCCCTGGGACATTCTATTTCTTTTTTGGCTTGACATTGAGCGGAAAATGTGAGTTTGATCCGCAGGCAAATTGCATCCTACGCTAATCAATCGTGACTGCAGTCTACATGAATAGCGCACTCGCAACGTGAGCAAAAATCTCTGCGTTTGTACTAGAACTATAGATTGATGAAGACATCTCCAGTCTCAATTCTAGACAACACGTTTACTCTAAAGCTCGTGGGAAGAACGGGACGTGGAATAGTATCCAGATGAGCAATATGCACTCCGACCAGTCCGCCACCGCAGCCGAGTCAAATAACGACCGCGTCCGTGTTGTCGTCACCAAGCAAACGGATGTTGATGTGAGTGCGTCGATCTTGGTAGCGCTCCGAATTGCTAATATTTGTACATGCAGTCTGTTGAATATAACAAAAAGTCCAACTTCATGGAAGGAATGGTCTGAAGTGCTACTACATTTCATAGATTGTGTATCTTGTCGTACCTGCACATAGCGTATCATTTGCCATTGTATTTAATTTTTACTTAATTAAAAGGCTTTACAGGCCTGGAATAGAGAGTACTCTCGAGACCTTGAAAGTGGTACAAGCTTACATCTAAAGGTTTCAAAAACATTTTAATAACATGGAATCATGCCCTCCAACCGTGTATAGCGCTAACTGTGAAAGTTATGCGTATGTTGAACTGGTTCTGGTCGGGGTGGTTACTTATGAATAATAAGACTGGCTAATTCTAGGGCTGCTATCTACCTCGCAGACTGCCCAACAAAAATTCCTACTCTCCAGCGATGGTGATCAGTTGACTCGTTTCCCTTGCCTATTTAGCGCACTTCGACATAATAATACGCTTGAGTTAACAGCTAAAGCGGGACATCATTGGTATGAAGCTAGCTCACCTGGTAGTATCAATAATCATGAAGCTTCCGAACAATGCCCTCTGGCTGTCTGGCGTGGACATCAGGACGGATCCGCAGGATCACCTTCTATTAGAAGACAGCAATCTAACTATTGATAGATGAAGCATCAACTGATGGGGTTAGGTGCTATATTCGAGTGAGCCATCACCACACTGGCAGCATGTTCACCCATCTCCCTCATCCATATGCGTGTGCTTAGTGAGCTGACGGCTTCCTTTCTGTCTAATTTTGCACGTCTTGGCCGTACCGACTGATTCTGCCTTTCAAACCGGTTCACCCTTTCCATTATGATACACGGTCAAAAATCCGATCATTGCTGAGGCCTGAGGGTTAGATGTAAAAAGAATTCCCACGAGGTATCTAAGTCCCACAACTTCCATATGAGAATTGCCCAGCGCCGCCATTCGCTTACAGTGTTACTCCTGGCTGGATGATATCTACGCGAAACAATCTGGATGTCCTCAACACAAGCGCCTACTAGTTGACATCGGCATGGATGGGATCCGGAATCGGAGGTAATGGAGGGACAGTTATTTATAGACACCGAGCGTGAAGGAAGATGTACGTAATTCACGAAAGATCGGCCTGACCACGGCGATGAATAACTGCAGCGTGCTCTTCCATGTCTGTAGTGTGAGATCTATCATATTAGGCGTCTTTTTCGATCACGGAGTGATGACTGCGTTCCCAGCGGTGCTGGACCGTCTATTTTTCAGGTGAATCAGAAGCCCATGATGGAACTGCGTGGCATCCAACATATAGGAGCAAGAAGGACATCCAGAACAAAGTTCTCAGTTCTCCCTCATTACCATCCTTCTTTTGCGCCCAGGCATGGCGTCCAGCGACAATTTCAGTATCGCGGAGCTGGTGAAGGCAGATGACGTTCTGGCAACCGTTGGAACCGCGCGCAAAATCGCACTGCTGGCTGTTGTATGCATCGCAGAATTCTTGGACACATTCTCGAACTCGGCTCTCTTCTCAGCAATACCCCCCATCTGCGCACAGCTAGGAATCTCGAACAGCGACTCAGTATGGCTTCAGAGTGGTTACCAGCTTACTTTCGCTGCGCTCTTACTCATCGTGAGTTGCTCCTCTGTCAAACGGACGCATAGATTGACGTTAAAATACAACAGAGTGGACGTCTAAGCGACTTGTATAATCCAAGTATGTAACTCCACCTGTTCAAAACCCCTTCAGATTCTGACATCATACTTTACTCAGAATGGGTTTTCATTATCGGTGGAATGTCTTTCGGTTGCTTCTCGTTGGGTGGAGGGTTCGTCAGGACAGAGGTTCCCTTACTAATCCTGCGTGCTTTGATGGGAGTTGGTATGTTATGATGCGCGTCTTAAAGAGCCCCTCCCCTGATGTAAAATATTCGTTGACAGGCGCTGCGTTGACTGTGCCATCAGCCATGCATATGATCATTCATCTGTTCCCTGAGTCTACCAGTCAATCAAAAGCCATCGGTGTGTTCTCGACTTCAGGTGCACTTGGAAACGGTGAGTAGTAATTATCATTTCGTATTCCACGCTACTGAAAAATTGATGCAATTCAGTGTTTGGCCTTATCATTGGTGCAATTATTACCACCTTTGCATCGTGGCCATGGGTATTCTACTTTATGGCTATTCTTGGCATCCTAGAGTCCATCGCGGTCTTTTTCTTGTGCCCAACAATTCCTCGCCCCAAAACCTCGACCATTGACAAGGCGAAGAGGATCCATAGGTTGGACATGTTTGGAGTGAGCTTGTTCACAGGTACGCTCAGAGTTACATCAGTTTCATTCGTCTTTCCTCATACCGCCCCAAATAGCATCGTTAATCTTATTCACCTTCGCGGTGACTTCGGGCTCCAGCACAGGGTGGGGCAACGTCAGAGCCATCGCACCTCTGGTCATCTCCGTTGTCGCCATGGCCGTCTTCTTTGTATACGAAGCTTATCTTCCCGAGCATCTAGCCGCAGTGTAAGCCGATGGGAGTGCGCGCCCAATTTGTGACTCTAACATCTCCTCAGGCCGCCGAAGACATGGAGATATCAGAACTTCGGCATCCTTATAGCCACCGCCTTGTTGCCATATATGTGGTATGTGGATCTATCTCGCAGTTCTAGCTCTCGAAAGTGCTTGATAGGTTAATCCGCTCGATAGGTGGGGCTGTGTGCAGTCCCTTTACAGCTGGGTATGGCAGGAAGTGTATGGTTGGACACCCCTCGTTAGCGCTGTTCACTTGTAAATGATTCCACACCACCGTCCTTTGGGCTGTTTGCTAACCCCCTTTGAAAGTTTACCATTGAGCCTCGTTGGAATTCTGGGCACCATCATCGCGACAATTATGCAGCAAAATGTCCGCCTCAAATGGGTCATGTTCTTCGGGGAGATTTTGGCTATCATCGGAACCGTTCTCCTGCCCTTCGCCAACACAAAAAACCGTTACTTCAGACTTGCCTTCCCCGGCATGTTAATAGGCTCCGGTGGAGTTACAATCACATTTGTCACCTCCAAGTAATTATTTGACTCATGTTTTTAATTATCTCAGTTCGGTGTTAACTTGCTTTCTCCTTACAGCGTCGCCATTTTCGCGGCAACGCCTCCCGGAGCCGCCGGCGTGGTAGCGGCCATATTCAATAGTGCCCTCCAACTAGGCTGCGCCGCCGGAATCGCCATCGTCACTTCCATCCAGACCAGCATACAAGTGCATCACGGTGGTCCGACGAGCTTTGTTGGACGCGCAGATGGCTTTTGGTTCCTATTTGCGTCTGTGTGCGTACTGACTGTGTGCCTGCTAGTGTTCATGAAAGACAGCATGCCTCCTCTGAAACAGGGTGCATTGGCGAGCAGTGCTGTGACTGAGGGGACAGCTGAGACTCACGCAAAGGCAGCTTCCCTTGGGGATGATTCCTCGGAGACGAAAGAGAAGCAAAGCGACGAGCCTCAAACGTCAGAGAGGCCACAGCCTGTTTAGTATAGACATTTAATAGTCATTCTTGTCATATTGAGTACTTATGCCATACTCCCATATACTGTCCTTTCCAGTCGTCACTTCCCTTCGAGCCTTCTGTATCCCTAGCCCGTGACCTCAACATGATTGGTCCGCTCATATTCAAACTATTCCACTTTTCGTTCCGGCTTCAATCTTTCAGTCTCTCACTCGTTCGGGGCTGAGATATGCGTTCTCCTTCATTTCTTCACCCAGTCGCTTGTTGCGCTTCTTATCACTACATACTTTGGTGTAGAATCATGCAGATATCTATTTTTAATTTAACAATCAAGCGTTCTACCAGTGGTGCGGTAAGTTGGCGGTAAGTCATTTGTAAGTCGAGAATGACATAGGAAAGCACTGACACATGGACGACACAAGATAAGCTCCCCATACGGTTCCTTTAAAGCTACATGTGCATGAAAACTGATACGCAGTTTCCATTGAGCTGCGCGCAACAATCAAATGAGTCTGGCGGAACGAGCCGAGACATGTCACACGTCACGCGTGACCGATTTGTATCTCTCGATCCACCTGGCAACACCATCCTTCCTGTCGAGCCAACGCCAGCCTGCATGGGCAGAGCCACCATGCGCTCTCTACTTGGACTTGAAGCCTCCAGGCGTCATCGGAAACACGGCCCGAGCTTCTTTTGCAGCCAACTGGTAATCTTGCCATGTCATAATCGCCTCTCTGTCTTGCTTCAACAAACAAATTTAAATGAATCAACGGAGATGGACTCCGAGTTCGACTCTGACAGAGGGAACAGGGTGTGTACTGCCTTGGCCCATACAGAAATACCAGGATCTTCATAGCACGTATGAGCGGAGCCCCCAGCCCGGTCCCCATTAGGCTTTGACACACCATCGCCGTCTACATTTCCTTCCGCTGCATTCATCTCCTGCGGCTTGTCCATCCTTCGGGGCTTTTCCATCTTTTGCGGCTTTGCTCCACCTCGTGCGGCTTTCCCTGATATCATGCGGCCTCACCTCATCCCTTATTCTACCTCCTGCGGTTTCACCCTTGCATCTTCGCGTTCAGTGTCAACAATCCAACGTCTGCCGCTGCCTATAATGCCACATAAGCCGCACCTGCACTAGAGCCAGTCAACGCATGCACCAGTCTCCTTTCGGTGGGTGCGTTGATCTACATCTGCTATGCGTAACAGAACCGCGTCTGCGACTGCACGCATCGGAACCACCACGACAGCCGATGGGCGTCATTTTACTCCAGGAACTCATCCCCAGCTGCGCCCCCTCGTCTCGGGCTCCACTTGCCTGCAACTTCATCTTGAACTGGCGTCGAAAGGTGCCAGTCCGCATCTGAGGCCGCCTATATAAAGAGGCTACTCCCAGCTATCTCTCATTTCGGCCCGTCACGGCCGCGACTTATACCAGAAAGCCACTGTTAGCTACATCACCGCGGACTAGACCCCACAGCTGCTACTAAATACGTAGAGCTCCCCACCAACCCGCCGCATTAAATGGGTCCCGTACTAAAAGTAACAGGATGCACCCAAGTGCCCACTAGCTCAGCATTTGCCCTGGTACCCTGCTGCGGCTTCTTCACCCTACCGTTAGACCTCACCGTCTTGATCAACTGCGCAACCATTCTCAACGACAGCGCGTAAGAATCGATAAATTTTTCTGCACAACCACAAGACACAATGTCTTTCTGTTGACGGGCACTACCATGCCATGTATTTATCTACTTAGCGGAACTGGATATGACTTTATAAGCATACCTTCGCTTTTGTTTGCTCAAGGACGCGCGCGACTCCTTAGCGTCACCATTACAGCTGCGCCTGTCCTACCACAGAAGTCCAGGTCTGAGGCAACACATGATGTACTCCTCCGGACTACTCTATGGCAACGCCGCTTTATCATAGGTACGGTTTATTTCACAACCATAAATTACTTTGCAATGCTGCCGCATCATGTCCCTTTAGCTTGTGGCAGTAGCCCCCCTATACGCTGACGACGGCCTTTCATCCCCTGAGGCCGCTGCCCTCCTTCGATGTTCCATCCCGCATGTGTAGCTTTCCTGAGTGTGTCACACCCCACTGTTTCTTGACTCTACTAGACTACCCGTCTTTATCAGTCGTTATGTACGCATCATTCGCTACATATCTTGCATCATGCCATTAATAAACGACACTTCCTGTCACAGCTACAAGCCTCGATCACCATCTATCACCCTCTGCATTGTTCGACGTGCGTGTCAATCACATTTGATATTCTTCGCATATAATTCATACGTCTAACGACTGAGCAGTGGGATTTGAAGTGGTGGTAGTTGCATGTATCACTCCACTGGTTCGGTCAGCTGCATACGCTATTTGCTATCGTTAACACGACCGTCGATGTGCGGTATCTCGACTGTCACAGAACCACCTAGCCATCGGAGCCTGTAGTGCACTTTGTTCCTGCTAGATTGGATGCCCTTCAGTCTGCTGTGGTGCGCCACTAAGCTTCTGCCCCGTTCATACTAGACTGGGAATTTAGTAAACTTCAAGAGCGGGGGCCGCATCTTAACTGCTTCGCACTTTAACCATGTATGGCATTTTGTGCCACTCAAAAGTCTATGTTTGGTACTCAACATTTATCCAGCTTCTCGCAGACACAGTAGCCACTCTATTCAGTTAAATCTGAGAAACTCGCTCTATCTCTCCACAATACAATAGGGCTACAACAGGCGTCAAGATTGATGACATGGTGTCAAGTTCCTACAAGCAATGCCAAAGGTTCACACGATAAAACCAGTGTTCTCACTCGATGCTCAATACTCCACTCTCAGAGTCTCACTGATGCCACATCATGCGTAACCCACTCTTGATACAAGAAGGCATTTAAGGTACGATGTTTTGGAGGCCAACAGTATTCACTACCTGGTTTACTTCTGCAAGCCTTACAGAGAAAGGACACTTTTGATGGCATCGAGCATCACAACATTTGATTACACTAATTTATAGGTCAAATTATTGACACAATGACACGCATGCAAATGGGGTAATTCTATTTATAGTATATTCAGCCACTGGGCTGACAACATGGTTTTCAGCATTTGTTCGGCCAGCGCCTTGCCAAGACTTGTACAACACGAGGAAAAGCTTGGAACTGCCTACAGTATGACAGCTCTCCTTCGACAGTAACATTGCTTTCGCGCACTCGATTATTTTAAAAACTATCAGAAGGGTTTCGAAATGGACGATGTATGCATCTATCCTGTCCGTGGTCTCGGGGCCGCAACGAGTATATCCCAAGAAATGACGCAACGAGGGTCGGAATTGTCGCGTGGAAGCTGAGAGAAACCCCAATGGTGCCCCAATGATGGTTGGTAAAGAACGACGAACTAAGTTATATTGAACTTATACCGGGGAGATATTCTCCGCCGGCGATGGCGAAGCCACGCCAGTTCCACTCGTCAAGGAAGGGTATATACAAGACACGATTACTCTATATACACCTCAAACCATTCCATCAATAAAGGCGGACTTTTTTCTGTCGTCAAAAGCCTATCATGTGCAAGGATTAGCACTTCGAAACCTTACTAGCACCATTATACTCACATCAACATCCGTTTGTTTTGTAACGACGACACGGACGCGTCCATCTGATTCCGCTGCCGTGGCAGACTGTGACATATTGCTCATCGGGATACTATTCCATGTAGAGTCCTTGCCTCCGCGAGCCTTCGCATAGACATGTTGTCGTGAGTTGAGACTGCAGATGGATTTCAATCAGTGGAATTAGGATGTAACATAGATATTGCTCACGTTGCGAGAGCGCTATTCATGTAGACTGCAGTTAAGATAGAACCAATCAACGACCTGCAATGCGTATCACTGATGAACCAAACCTACACTTTCCGCTCAATGTCAAGCCAAAGAAGAAGTAGAACGTCCCAGGAAGAGCCAGGAACTATATTTTGTCAATAAATGAGTGCGGTATAGCAAGAAGCAAGCTCACCAGAACGAGATTGATCAGAGCACATAGGGCTGTCAGCATTCCTCGGTTAATGGCATTGATCATCAAGCTCTCCAAAATGGTGTTTGTCCTGTATGAATTTTGAGTGTCTGGAACCAGGTTTGCTACGATTGCAAAGGACTCACGACTTGATTGCGCCTTTTCTACGGCCCAAGATGACAATTAGTGATACTGTGATGGTGATATCACAAAGAAAAGCCGCGGAGGCTTCCAGGGTTGTGATGGCCTAAAAATTAGAATTAAAAATTGAGCACGAGAGCGACAAGACCTCCGAGCCTAATGACCTTCGTGCTCCCGATATGTGTAAATGATGTGAGGCGAAGTCTGGCGATAGTAAGGAATCAGACGACTAAGATAGCGGTAACATATAGAAGCATACATACGTGAGGATAGTCTGCGCTATGGACAGAAGACAGCCCGTCGATTACAAAGCAATGAGACAGATATGGAATAGCGAACATACCCAGCCCAGCGCCTGCAATTCACGGTAAGTTACTTCAGTACAAAAAGTCAAGATGTCGAACGTACCAATTTGTGTCAAAGCGAGAACAGTCTATGCAAACACAGTCGGTACTTCGTTAACCACAGTATGCGGCAGGCTTACGATGATTCCAGGTAGAATTTTATTCTGCGGATTCACTACGAGATTTTTAGCTGGACGTCTCACTCCTCGATAAG
The DNA here is from genome assembly GCA_013368295.1 of Psilocybe cf. subviscida. Classification (NCBI taxonomy): domain Eukaryota; kingdom Fungi; phylum Basidiomycota; class Agaricomycetes; order Agaricales; family Agrocybaceae; genus Psilocybe; species Psilocybe cf. subviscida. The sequence goes on along the minus strand of JAACJJ010000029.1, from coordinate 1,531,065 downwards.
AAAGGGGGCTTACAGCTATAGATACAGTACACGAAGTACCTGTCGGTGGATTTTCAGTGGTGCCCAGTGAATAGAATCTGTGCATCTTACATTTGCACGATGAACGCTGACAAATACTATATCTGCTTGTAAGTTATACAGTGCTAGTTGATAGAAACTAAAGCTCACAATGGCAAACAGTTGAGCCTGTTACATATGGTTAGTTTCCGGCAGAAATGAGACTGTATTGACGCACCGGTCCTTGCCTAATTATGCCATGATGAGCCACTCCGAACGGTGTATACAGTAGTGGACATACCAGAGGACCTTCAAAAGGCCGGGAAAATCCCCAAAACCGTCGATGAGATACTCGTAAGTCACTTGGAAAAAGGTTACGCTCTGGAACGTCTCGATCAACCTGGATCATTCTCAGTACAACAGATGTGGCAGATGCATGACGTGACCCACAAAAGGACCAGAACCTGAAAACAGGCAAGGAGCTTATAAGTACGCAAATTGAGCGTGAAAACCCATGCTTACCATTGCTTTGATTCCTCGATGATCGTTTTTGTACCAGAGGAAGTACAGCCAGACCTGTAGCATACCGCATCCCTGAAGCCTATGCACAAGTAAGTAAACAGATCTGTATCCAGAATAGCATTTGAAGTTACAGAGTTTGAAGCCAGATACACACAAGCCAGGCGCCGTACGTTGAATCCAGAGGACTAGCCATGGTGGAATGGGAGAAAGCTACAAGCGCCTTACGGTCCTCATGTTCTTCAAATAGTCACCCCGGAGCACCAAATGTACGACAATCCCAGCGCACAGCCGACGCATCCCGGGGTATGGAGGTGTCTAATATTAGTTATATCTGAATCTGTGATAATCTTCAAATCATGCGAATCTGCTGGCATCATATCATCAGCTGAGAATAGACACATCGTAGTCCAATGTGAATGACACATAGACCGATAAAGCGTTGCATGGTTTTTTTCCCAGTTTAAGGTGCAACGTAGGCGACGTTGGGAGGGACAGTTGTCCTTTCAATGCAAGGAATGGCTGGTTGCGGTCTCTAACCAAAGAAAGTTAGACCTAGTGTTTCACGACATGAAACGTGCGAGTTTTACGGAATAGCCTCAAAAATCCGTCTCAACTGGCGAACTGACTTTCAATAGAGGCGGATGCCTGGTCGCTCATCGTAGAGGGGAGTAACCTCTCTAGAGGCGAGTAAAGAGCGCAATACAAGTTATTGTTCATAGTCAAACCCACGGAGTTTGGATAATTGTATGACGGGGCGGTCATGGGATTCTGGAAATAACTTCTCAGATCAATGAGAAGGCACCACAATACAACGTACCACTGACACTTCAACCTTCAACACCATTGGAGCAATGTTGCAAGTGCACTATTCACCCTGCTAAATTCCGACTCCCTTGATTATCTCACAAGTAATTTAATGCATCTAGGTCATTCCACGGCGTGTATCGGATTCGAGTTCCACATTGGCACCAGATGGATAGTACAACGGATGGCCGCCACTTTGTGTACTCTCTCAAGCTCCTGATGGTGTTCACTTCATAGTGTTCCGATGCCAGAGGATGTCTCGAGCATTTGCAAAACTTAGGGCCTCGCCATAATGTTTAGTTGCGCATCATGATCTATGCTGGCGCTTAGTTTGCCACGGATCAAACGGGCCGTGTGTCAACGTTCAGCTATCATGTAAATTCGATAAAATTGGACGCTCAACAGTCGATGCAAGCGCTGGCGCGAGTGCGTTCAAACTTCACTGCGTCGCTTGAAAAAACACAAGTTAAAGTATGGCTCATTCTTGAGCTCCTACACACGGGCTGTAAGGTGTCCAACTTCCAAGGTAGATATCATTCACTGAATGTTTTGTGAATGTTATCCACTGAAGTCGGCTAACAAGCCACCTCTCGAAGTTTAGGGTGGATTTCAATTCTAATGCTCTTCTCTTAGAAAAAGCCTAAGATCTGATTATATCTGCCCCTAGCCTGTTGCTCCTCTCTAATCTATGCTGGAAGATTGCTGATTGATTTTTTGACAGGTTTCTCTCAATGCCACGGCCAAACGCTCGAAATCGGAAAGCTGTAAAGGAAATATAAATCTGGAGCTTGTAAAGATTATGTTTAAGACTTCGACTCACATCGTTATATATTTGAGCACTAACCCTTACCCACCATTGGTCCCGATAATAAAAAGGAGGGGCATATATTCTATGCGTCATCATCATCTCGTCGTCAAATTGAAAGTATACTGCTGGTGACTCGGCAATTCGGGGAGATATGGGAAGCTTGACATTTGTCTGAGGCAGACACAGTGAGCTGATCAGTCTAGCAGGCTGTTTAGCATGGAGAAACTAACCATGCTGGGAGTCAGCTCTGCGGTCTCTGAAGCGTCCATCAGATTTGTTCCGAGTATTTTAGCAAGAAGGTGACCCCCATCAACTACAAGGTCATGACAGTATGCGTTCAGCTTTCTGTCCCCTCCTAGTCTCTCTCGAAACGTGATAGCTTTACAACACCAAGTCAGCCAGCCGCAAACGATGTTTGAAAGGAAATAAGAGAGACCCACCAAACTCAATGCTCAGAGAAGCCACAGGGTCGGTCATGCCGTTCCCTTCGAAATTGTGAGACCATAGACGGAGGCCCGACAAGTTAGGGGCTTACAAAAGAATGAGTGAACAAACTTTGACGGAGAGGGGCCTCGCGTCGGGTAGCGCACTCCTGGAACCAAAGGCGTGATCATTTCCTGATTTCGAACTGGCACGTATAGCAATGCGCATCCGCGCATTGCATAGTACCACTTCGCACAATCCTGTGTGTAGATCCTCAGACCAATATTAAAATTTATTGAGCAGGGAAAGTGGCCTCACAGTCATCCAAAAGTCGGGGTCTGCTTCTTCAACGTTGAGTCCGCTTTCTTGACCAAGCGAGTGAGCCGCATCGACAACGCTCCAGACCTCTTCGTCACGACAGATATTCACCATCTCCCTCCAGGGAAGAAGCAATGCCGGAGTTGCGGTGATGCTCTCCATTATGACAACTACCTTGGGACATCCAGTAGCCGTCTTTTCTGGTGTCTTACCACACTGAGAATGGATTTTCTTCTTCAAGATTCTGAGATGATCCAAAAAGCTGCTGACAATGACTTTATGGGAAGTCAACCCTCCGACGTCGAATGAAGACATCTTGGGGGCGGGATTGACGTTCTCGATAGCCAACAAAATGGATGGGAAAATTGCATCCGCTGCGCAAAGGTAAGTTTCTGCACTAGTAAGACACCAAGTTGGGACGTACTACAGACTATGTAGTCCTCGCAGGACCACTTGAAGCTTTTTAGCACGGTGTTCATTGCTGTCGAGACATTGCTGATGAATACACAGGTGTCTGGATTGCCTGCACCAATGAGGCCAGCTACTGCCCTCCTGGCCGCAGTTTGTCGATCAAATAGTTCCATTCGTATAAATGCATCTGGATTCTTCTCTATTTCTCTTGTCAATGCCTCACACGAGTGCTGTATTGGCTGCGAAATGGCCCCAAAAGAACCTGCACATGCATATAATGAGCTTTCGTTATCCAGGGAAAGATTAGACAATGACCATGATTAAGATTTGTTATATCCGGATCCGTAAAAAAAAGAGGTCTGCACTCTTTTCCGTAGCTGCTTGGGACGGAAAACGTCGAGGAGAGAGAGGTGGGCGATGTTGTGGACATGATATGGAATTGCAACGGCGAAGAGTGGCTTATTATTGCCAATCGCTCGGCAGCGCGTCCAATCCATTCATGGATATTGTACGATGGAGAAATGCGCTCATCATGTTCCCGACCAGGGCGCGTTCTAAATTGATAGATTGATGGGCGAGGATGCCCATGTTAAGATACTGTGATGTAACGTACCCGGCTATGTGCGAGATACGGCGGTCTTCCAGTCACTCGCCGGCCACTGACCTGTGTCGAAGAATTGTGGCATCCTCGCGTATAGAATGACGCACTCGAGCACTATCATCTGAGCTCGTAGCGTTGAGACCACAATCTCCGATGTAAACATCCTCTGGATACAAAAATACACTGCACGACATTTGGCTAGCCAATCAACAAGGATCTATGATTATCTATCTGGATGATGCGGGACACATTCTCCGATCACTTCACCTCTGAGATCGAGATCCTGTTGAACGAAATCGACCCGGGATAGTTACAACGCAGTACGACTATGTCAGCGCAAATTTTTCGCATTCAAGATATGATAACAGTGTTGATAACAAGTGCATTCTACATACGACCAGTGAGCCCCGACCGACAACGGGCTTTCAGCGCTCTTGCTTTGGTCCGCTCATGTTATCGAGTGGAGGACTTGTCCATGCACCATCACTCTTGCTCGATCCCAAATTCGATTAGGCACATCTCAGCAAGGTCGATCACCTGAATTAATTGTAGATTTGCTTGTTTCCTATGTGTGGTGGTTGATTACTTATGTATATTTGCAATGTCAGAGGCGCTACGTACCCAATATTGATTGCTTCATTTGTTGTCCTCTCTCGTGTGTTGTAACACATTACCATCGTTAGGTCCTGATGATAGAGACGGGCAGCGCCTGCACCATAATTTGGCAACATTGGCTCCGGTGCCTATAGTCCAGAGGTTAATCGAGTGGCCTAATACGAGCAGGGTGAACGCATACTATGTCCAGGCCGTCTGTATCAGTCACGGATGTTGGGCACATATGTCGCAATACATGGTCATCTAGGAGAAGAGTATTAGTCTTAAAACTCATTTTTGATCACTAATGGTCCTTACGGACTAGTACACGACTTTTCTTGCCCATGGCTCGCCTCACGGACTTCAGAATCGTGACGGCCTTCTCATCCGTCCCTATAAAGTGTAATCAGTTTTCCTCTTTGTGATTTGCATTCCATAATCGGTTACTTGCAATTGTGAAGTATAGTACGAAGCTGTAAATTCCATTTCAGAGAACGTCTGGCATAAAAAAATAGCAATCAACTCACGTAATAGACATCGCAGTTCTTTATGGGAAGATCGACAAGGAAGTCGCCGCTGACGAACTCATTACGGTCCGCAAAGGCGCCATTCCATTGCTACATAATATTTAAGCGCCATGATAAGAGCACGAGTTATATGATATTTACCTGCTCAGCCATTGCGATTGTCGGAGCAAGATCGAATTGAACAACGCGGACGTCTGGAAATCGCTCAAGTAGAGATCGAGAAAAAGCGCCCAGACCAGATCCGACATCGCAGACAGACTTGACATTATTCCAGGGATATGCTACAGAGAAAAAGTCCACAATCATCGTTAGTCTACCCTGAGGCCTAACGAGATCACTAACCTGAAAGAGCGGCTTGGGAACCCATCACGGTGTTCATGCTACGCATGGCCTTCATCATGACCTTGATAATAGGATCAGGTATGCTGGAGGTGGTGAATAAACGTGTTCTATGCTCACCTTGCGTCTGTCTTGACTCTCCTAGCGAATCATGACATTAGAACATGCATCGAGTATCAGAAAATTAGGCGGATAATTGCCTTCATTTGCATCCACTCGTAGAAGGTCTTGTCCGGAATGCCTTGGTCCTTCCTTCGATATTGGTACAAAGCCTTGGTCATACTGAGTGATTGACCATAATCAGGGTCAACTAAGTATTGTGGAAGCAGAGTAGCAGGCGTTTGGCCGTCATCGGCTATCAAGTCAACCAATGCCGCAAGGGAGGTGTCCGATATGATGTTCACCGAGAGACGATTGTTTGCGAAAACATCAGGGGAGACTGAGAATTTAATATGTGCCGTTATTGAATGCGCAAGCGTCAATATCGAACCATATTGATCATAACGCACCTTCACGGAAGCAATGTCTAGCGGCCAAAACACGGAGGATGGAGGCCAATTTCATAGGGTTGACGTTGACCTTCGCCGCTAGCTCATCGACATGGAGCCCGTTTGGTTTGTCTGTAAGCTCGTCTGCAAGCTTGAGCTGGACGGCTACCTGAAGGCAGGCCCAACCATAGTCTTGGGCCCTCTTCGAGCATTGGTTCCCTCAGTGAGAGCTCACGATATGCTAGGATGAAATATTGAAGACATACGTTCATGATCGTGTGGGAGGGCGGTGCCAGGGTAGTGCATAGCTGCTCGCATGCACCTTCTAGCTTGCTGATTATCTTCTTCAGCGCGATGTTGTCATCCACTTGATCAAGGGGATGGCCTTCGGTAGAGTCCAGGACGGGTGTGAGCACCCCGGTCGTCTCATATTGCTCAAGAGCATTGTATGTAGCCTCTTTGATGATCGAGAGCAAAGCTTCGACTTGAACGCGGACAGACATATCTTGGATCCCTTGTGCACAGTTGTCTGTCGAAAATCCCGCACGATGGTAAGTGATAAGGACTTTGAGAACTAGCTTGTAACTTACCGAGGTGGCCGATGTCATTTATCTAGGATTCCGATGAGCGGAGAGACGTGAGACTGGCTGATTGATTTGTATCCAAAACTTCAAAAAGGCTGATCCGCCATGTGTCAAATGGTTGTACTCTATGAATACACACTCCTGCGTGTCAGTAGAAGCCCAGTACGCTATTCAGGACCCCACGATGAGCCTTCGATTGGCCTTGTGAGAGGCCGCGTACCGCACGCCAGAAACCAGCGCATTCATAGAGGAAAGCTATTCTTGATCAATCATCAGGCATGCGAGAACCGAACAAAGTTATATCTCCATGGCTATCTTTCTCATCGTACTGAGTGGACCACTCGATCGTTGACTCACAAGCGCGACGCTACCAAGGAATATGTGCGTGCGTTGTGGGCCGCCAGGATGGCCCTCCACATGGTAACCCACCAAGCTACCGAGCTTCGGTTGTACGAAATGTGCCTCGGTATCGTGGTTAAAGAGCAGCCTGATATTTTTATCGTGACTTAGCATATAGGGATGTGTCACAAACAACATTATAGGCAGAGAGGAAGGATAATTGTTGGCAGCAACATGGGCAGAGGAGAAATTTCAGAATGGCTGAAAATGGGCCAGCACCAATGTGTGACAGATATTGACATGGATGTCACTGCATGTAACATGTAACATCTCATTTTATCGTGAACTTGCAGTTAACGACAACTGGCCACCGCAAGGAACCCCGTATTTAATTGTTTGCAATGGCAGGTATGGCTCCAACGATAGAGACCAAATTAGAGATCTCATTGAATTGAGCTGGGATTCGGGAAGAGAACTATGGGTGTGCAGAAATGCTTTAAACACTAGTGCATCCAGCTTCATCGAATTTTCAAAGTTCACTGCGGTTTTAACACACAGCAACTCTTGTCAAGCCAACCTGGCCAAGTTCCAGTCTCGCAACATGCCCCCCAATGACATCGCTCTGTAGAGACTCGAGAGCGCTGTACAACCCGACCAGGGGTTTTCGAGCATTCACTTGCTTGAGCACGAGCAAGGTTTCAGCGTCATCAGGCCCTGCAATCTTTTCCATGGCGTTGAAATCCATAATTGGCGTATTCGCGCTCAGAAGGTCAAAGCCAATACGGCCACCCACGGACTCGCGCATCTCTGGGTCCCCGGGAAGGAATATATCTAAGGAAAATTAGGATCATCATTACCTGTCCGGTGTTTAAGAACTTAAGAACTCACTGGTGCAGTATTCAAGCGCCTTCTGAACCTCATCTTCAGTGAGCTTTTTGCCAACGTCAGCCGTCCCCTGAATGACTATATATATTGTTGGATCAGTGGGTTGACAGTTCGTGATCATTCTCTCGCTCCGCTGGACCCTGCTTACCTGGTCTAAAGAAATCGAACGCGCGATCATAGTTGTCTTCGTCCACGTCTGCGAGGACGTTGTTGACTTGGGACCGAATTTGCTTATAAGCGCTTAATACGACAATAAGAAATCTAATACTCCCATGTCAGCCAAAAGCGAATAATTCTTCGGGTATGATATATACCTGGTGTACGATGTTGCTACCTTAATGTCATGGTACCTCGCTGCCTGCGCCTCCGTGCAATCTTTCCGGATCGACGCGCATATTGTCATGGCTGCAGAAAGCCCGCCAAGATGCGCAAGGTGAACGCCGCTTGAAAAGAAGGGATCGATAAACGCTATCATGAGATAAGTAAGCAACCGCTTTTAGAGAGGAAGCTCCAAGTCAATCTCACCAGCGGCGTCCCCAACCAGTCGATAGTGGTCTCCTGCGTAACATGACGCTGAGTAGCTGTAGTCGCTCGCACTCTTCACTGGTTCGTCGATGTCCTCCTTCAGAGTCGCATTCTTTAGCAGTTCTCGTAGTCCCGGCGCAAAGTTCATTTGGTCCAAGTAGTGCGTCTTTAACGAGTATTTGTCCGGCTTCTCCTCGCGTAGTTTGCCCTTTTTTCTGATACTAATGGTTTTATCCATCACAAACCCGACTGATACCTGGAGTAAAGTTGCTTAGGGAAAATTTGGACTCATTAGCTCGATGAGGACCCACAGTTCCATTGCTCAGAGGGATGTACCAAGCCCAGCCGCTCTCATCTACATCGAGTGTCACCGCGCTGCTCAGAAAGTCAAATTTATTGACTCACCAAGCAAAGCTTCAAACCATGGCGCGTTGTGCCTGTAAGTATCAGGTCTATATGTTCCACCTCCAGTCCAGTAGCCCCAGCATGCAATATTATGCAACGTCTGGTTCATTTTCCTGTTTCGTAGATACTGCAAGGCACAGCGCTTAAGAGCTAGTGGACGCGCGGCATGTGAGTGGCACTAGACGCACCTTTGTCGACATAATGCCCTTGTTTCCCGAAGCGTCAATAAGATAGTCGAACGAGATATACCCGCTCTGACCGCCACGAGCGTAGTTGGCGCCAGTGGGCCGGATAGGCTGGCCTTCGGCATTGTCCTCAAATGCTAGATCCAGCACCCGGGTTTGCTCGTAGACCTTGGCGCCGCATTCTTGGGAGTGACGAAGCAGCAACTCGTCTAGCTCCGAGCGCACCTTAACGAATGAGCCGTCAGTGGTCGCTCATGATCTTCTGGTACCGCAGGTCCCAACGCTTACCACATTGTAGGACGCATCAAGCTCGTTCCGTTCGATAAAGTTAGTATCTAGAGGAAGCGGAAAGATGGTAAGCATATAACCAACAGACTGACTGACGATTTGTCTGATATTTGACTTGAGACTTACAGGCTTCTTGCTTTCCTTGCATGAGCTTCACGGCCGCGCCTGGCTATAAAGTAGAGTCGCGGGTAAGACTTGGAAAGCAAGTGGCACGTGTCGGGATCGAACGGAGCGCTTGCCTTGGGACAGAAACCATGAGTTCGGAGCTTTTCCTCTGCCCCAATGTACGCGTAGAACGCATTGATCGAAGGCAGCATACTCTCCCCTATGTGGTATCTGAGAATAGCACATCAGGGTATATTTGCATTCAATAAACCTATAACACCAACCTAGGAAACTGAGCCGCCTCTAGGACGGTGACGTCAACATTTTCTCTTGCGAGAACCGACGCGCTATAGGCCCCTGCAGGACCGCCACCGATAACGAGGACTGTAGTATGACTGGGCTTGGTTACATGAGAGTTGACAGTCAACTTATTGCCGTTGGATCAAAGTTTAGTGGGGCTGATGACTCACAAGTGCGCCTGTCGTGGACATATGAATAAAGCAAGAGATAATACTGAGTTGTTCTCCTGGATTTCTTCCAAGAACAGCATTATATACTTTTGCAGTATATCTGGTTCCCAAATAGGCCTCGAGTATTCAATCATCATCGGACTGATCGTGCATGTATATTATCGGCGCCTTGAGATGGTGCCTCATCAGCGCCGTGAATAACAGTATCAAGCATCCTGGAACTACGGTGTTAATCTTGAGTGATTTGAGGAGACACAGGCTAGATCTGATGTACCTTGTTTCATCAATTCTGGATCTGAGTTCGTGTCGTGCTTCGGATCTTCATTACATTTGTCTCCTACGAGCAGGAATGGACGCCTCCAGGTCTGTGATCGACAAAGCTATGCTCTTCTAGAAGGATTTGCTGCGGCAAAAATCGACCCTCGCATCCGCCTTCCCTAAAATTGATCGCAGTGCAATTGGATACAAGAATAGCAATGGCATGTCATGACCCGGATTCTTCGGGAGCGTAGCACCCGCGCTCGCGTCGACCTAACATCGTTCCTGTAGCTCTTCTAGCCCGTCCAGTTCTCGGGGAAACATCTCAAGCTTCGAGAATGCATCACGCCCGTGGTCGGTTTTGAACTGTAGCACTCCTAGCCTCTCTCCGGTTCTCGGAGGAAATACCCCAAGCAGCTACGAGTTTCCGACGACCGATCGCCCATCAATAGGAATACTCCTCCCTACCCTCCCCATCCAAGTCGTCATCACATCGAAGAAATCAAACTGTGTATTGCCGGCCATCCTCGAGTCCGATGTGAGGTGTACAGACATTGACGAAGACGTCGCGAAAATACAGGACCAGCCGTCCTGGGGGAGGATTTAGTTGATATGCTGATGCTCAAGAGACGGAAAGAGGTATCATGACGCGAGATGGGCGCGAGATATTTCTATACCGTGCATTATGCACCCCCCGAGCCACCGCTGCCGATCTCGGGTCCACAGCGTGCAGCGCCTGACCCGCGCCCCGCGCTCCGCTGATCGCATAGTACATCTCCAACGCTTCATGTCTTTTCTCCCCGTTATCGGATACCGTGGGCCACACAGTGCTGTTTGTCGTCATTGCTGTTGTCCGCGCCAAGTCTACAGCTGCGAAGCTATATGAACCGCGTCATGATGTTGTCTGTCGCCTGCGATTCTGTAGGCCAGACTACAAGCCACGAAGGGTGATACATCATTGTATTGCCATGTGAGATGATGGCGACTGAGTGAGAGAGTGGCCATCTTGACTTCAATGAGACGCAAAGTCAGACATGCAGGCGGACGGTGATAAGGATGGCGACCTGGGCACGAGAAAGACGGAAGGGACGTGCTCTGGACCAGACAGCGAACCTATGCGCGAAGACGCGTATGGCGCAAGCGGAGCGCACGATAGCACACCGGTGTTGTTTATAGGCGCGTCGCATCCCTTCTCCTGAAGGATTAACCACCTCCCACCACCACCATACCCTTGGGATGTGCGAAGTGTTCTCCGTACAGGCCCTGTAGCTCTTCCGCGGCGTCACCAGAGGCATACTGTTGGACGAGATGGTGCTAGGGAGGACCGTCGCTCAGGCTCTCGCGTTTCTCGAGCTGATATCCACGCCGGCCGCCCTTCTCCATATCCGTCAACGCTTGTCCCTGTCCCTGTGCGCCCTGGTCAAACGTACGCCTCGACATTCGCCTGCTTCTCGCCATGCGTGCTTCTGGTTCTGGTCCTCTCCGGTCGCACGTCAGATTCTGCTCTCGAGGACGCAAGGGTAACCACTTCCAGGTACAGAAGACGAGGTGGATTCCCTTCTTGCATCCCTTCTCCCTTCTTTGGTACCTCGATACTTTCTCCTCGCTCCTTGTGGATCACCCTCTACTCTTCCTTCCTTCCGGCAGGTCATTGCCCCGGGAGTGGAAATGCGTCAGTAATCTTGTGGATTGACGGAGTGAGGCTAGGCATATTGATCCATCTGCAAGTCAGGATGGTACCAGCGTCAACGCCAGCAGAAGCAGCACATTCCTCCGCCATAAGCACGGGCAAGGGCTCGACCTTCGACTCTCATTCCGCGTCCCCTGGCCTCGTCCGGGTCGAGCCCACATCCTACACCTCACACTGATCAGACACCCGAAATCCGGAATCTGAGCGCGCCGTCGCAGGTCACCAGTTTATCGCCCTTCGTAGCCTGTGAACCACCAGTGGCCGCCTCTGGATTGCCAGGCACAGCGATACCGTTGTTTGGATGTCAGTCAACATGTGTAGGACGATGCGAGGAGGAGGATAGTGTGGGCGGGTTGAGTCTTCCTGTGCTAAATCGTAACTCCGCCTCGCGCCGGACGAGCGTAGAAGAGTGGGCGCGTGCTATGATCAACGAGCTGAGAGCTGCCTCGGAGGACGTCGGCGGCGGCGGCGCTTCACCCCATCCTCATCCGCACTGGTTCATGTCCACCATGTCGTTGACACCATCTATCCGCACCGCGATCGGTCAGGCATCCCGGCGGTCAGGCGCTTCGAGCAGCGAGGTCCAGTCCGCCTATGGCGTGGGGCGCGATGGGAGGGGTGGTGGGGGCTGCTGGCTTAGGTGTTCAACGTTCAGGTTCTGCCGATCTGGTGACCGTAGGTCCTACCCGCAGCGTGTCCCTGTTCTTGTCACCATTCTCAGCCTCGGCAACCACCTTGTCGCACTCGGCGCGTCGGCTTCCTGGTGAACAATTCAAGAAAGCCCTGCCATGACGGAATGATAAGTCCCGAGCTCGACGCGGAGAGCAGGTCGGGTTAACCACGTGGATCAGCGACGTTCGACGAGGCTACGGGAGGCGGAGGCGTAGTCGTGGTGGAATGGTAGCGAGATATACTGCGCGCTCCGAGACAACGTCCTCAACCGCAGCCTATGTTTGCTGTCTCTTGTGTCCATTATTGGGCTTTATCCTCTGGTGCCATGCATACACGCGGAAGCCGAGCTGAGCGGGGTATGGTCCCGAGGCGAGGCAAGCGGGAGACGATGTTAATCCCGTGCCCATCTCAGGCTGCGCACCAGGTGCGCATCCGGTTCCAAGTTGATCTGGTCTGTAGGTTCCGGTGATGGTAGGATCAGAAAGTAGGATTGGATTTGCCTGGAAATGTGCCGATATAGGGACGCGGGACAAAGGCAACTCGGGCTGGCACAGGCAGGCGGTGGCTCGAGGATCGACGCGAAGATGATTCTTGATGTTGTCTTGATGGTCATTGGTGGTGGTAGGTCGAAAGAGATACGGTCACGTGTCAGATGTCTGATTTGCCGCGTGTGGCACAAGCGGCGGGTTGGCGAGGATAATACAAATGCCAACATACTCATCGTTATGATAGGTATGACAGCTGATCATGCATCATGGACGAGCACAATGCTGTCGTAGACAGACTTCTTGGGTAGGGGGCCCAGACACACTTGGGACAAACTCAGGCAAGAGCACGCGGAATTAGGGCTGCACGCCGTGCCCGTATTTACGGTTGACGGGGTCAGCCGTAGCCATCCCGTCGGTGATCTTGGTATCTTCTTTGACGGTACGGTAAAGGACGGTAAAGGACCGTATCAGACCTTATTTTATGGCCGTAAATACGGCTGTACGGTCTGTTTATCTACTTTGACTTATCATCTTGTCGTCATTCAGCTCGCACCTCCATTCTACCCTGGTTATGCCTAAAAAAAGGGGTACCTGTTTCAAGATTCACTCACTATGAGCCATTTGCCCTCATCAGACAGTCTGCGCGGCAAAATTTCTAGTCTACCAAAAAAGCTCTCAAAAACCATATATTGCAATGCATCTATCTGGCTTTATGTGTATGGTTATTGATCACCTTTTACTTGCATAAATTACTTTGATATTTCCGACAAATTATCGAATTTCAAGCTCAAGATGGGAAGCGACAGTTGCATTTTTGGAACTTGAATGTAGCCAAGGCATATATAAAGTATAAGATACAGCCTTAAAAGCTTTTTTGGTAGATGCTGTAGGCGGTAGAGCGCAAATATTGGCATTTCCGAGCGTTGGGCGCTTATTGATGGTGTGACACGTGACCATGTAGACTTCATCTTGATGCGCAACAGACGCCCTCAAGGGCGCTTTCCTTCTCACAGAGCGATGGGCAACAGAAAATAAGCACTCAGATGACTAACTTTATATGGAGTGAGTATATATACAGAATTTCAGCCAAATTTGGTAAGGTAGGGCGCATGCACGACCAATGGGCCTACACGTGAGGTGACAATGTGACAATAAATCACATGGTGTCAAGGATTTCCACATTGGAAGCTCTTTATGAACTCGTAAAGCCATTAAACCTTCTGAAAACATGACCTGTGTATATTAGAGCTACATAAATACTTCAAAGAGCCTTTTTGTGCTTGAAATTGAAGACTGTTGTGGTGTTCTTGGTGTTGGTCACGTGCATCTGTACGTCTGCACAAAACTTTTGAATGATAAGACGACACAGAACCGTTAGAAAAAAAGTAAAAGCCACAAAGTGTCGGGAAGATAATTTAGAACAGCTTGTGGCGATTGGATTTTAAAATATGAAGCGCATGAGGCTGATCATTCGCAGTCTTTCATTTTTGTCACGAAAGTCACGAAAGTCACGTGTGGGCTCATTGGTTGTGCATGCGCGCTACGTTATGTTCTGCGGCCTGGGCAATGCAATTGAGCTTGTCTGAGCCCCACTTGTGGCTCAGTCTGGCTCGGCAGCTGCAGCGCCCTCGGCACAGCCGGCAGCCATCAAAGGCACTTTCCTGTACACACCTCTGAAATGTGTGCGGATTGTGCAAGAAAATGTGTACGCACCCCGAGAAAATGTGTGGGGGAGCAAAAAAAAAATGTGTGCGCACCCTCAAAACATGTGTGTGCTCTCATATTTTCAATTTATGGACGGTTATAAAATGTGTTTGGGCACATAAAGTATGTGTGTAAATGCATGATAATGTTTATGGATACATGATAACTGTGTATGGGTGCATGAATAATGTACAGGGAGTTGTATATTACAATGTGTACGACACTTTTCAAGTAGATGTATGACATAAAAATGTGTTTTTACTTTTTACCCACTTCGACAAGCATAAATAGGTGGTGGAAGTCGCCAAAACCTATCAATAAGTGTGCCTTCCTCGGATTAGCAGAGAAATTTCCCAAACCCAGACTGCAGAATTGCTGCAGAATGTTCTAAACTCAAATGTCCTCGATTTTTTGAGTATGCGCAGATCACTGGATATTAAGAGAAAGATATCAAGAATTTTTCGAGGATCACATGGGAGTGTAAATTCATGTAAAGCGGCTTCGAGCACTTTGGTGGGACCTAATGCACAGACAACATCACGGATACATGATTACACCCATTGTATTGCATATTTCAGATCGCAAATCAATTCAATGGTAGTATAGAAAACCCAAATGACTTCAGTTCAGTCAATCCAGCGGTGCAAAGGCATTTATTGTGAATTCTGGGCCACCGTACTGTACTGAACCGTATTACGGCCGTACCGTCGTCCGTACCGTGCCGTCCGAAGTAAAAATTCAAACTTCGACGGTACGGTTACGGCCAGACCGTATTGTCTGGGGTGTGTGGAAGTTTGAAGAGGAAGGTGAGAAAATTGGAATACCGGTCAGGACTGTATCAATGCCTGGCGCTAACCACTTTGTGAGTCCCCTCTGCAGCATTTTTTCCCCCGCATATTCGCCCTATTGATCATCCTGTAAGGCAATGGAGGATCACACGAGGCTTGTGTTTGAAAGCCTGAAAGCCTGCATCTGAGCACCTGCTGCCCCTATAGCCCGACTCTAAACCCGTAGTAGCTTTGTTGATATTGTTCCCTCCGTATTATGTATACAAAGTAATAAGGATAACGAAAGATCACTACTTCTCAGAAGTATCGGCTGTGGGACTGGGATAGCTCTAGCCTTTGAGCCAGTATATCTATAAGATACAGTGCGCATTACCGTGTCATCTGATTGAGACGTAGTTTACCATCACCAATCGTCATCGGGGTTTCTCACTCGCTCCACCCATTTACCCCGACCCCCGCCTCTGACCCTTCCAGCGGCCTGAATCAATAGCGACTGGGTGGAAAATAAAAATGAACCGAGATGTCGCCTGTGAGATTACCTCTTGGTGACAGCGTAGGCGAGCGCCCGAGTGGGAGGCTACCTCACATCGGCGGGTCCACAAGTCCTCTCCAGATATGAGCGTTCATTTAGTCAACTAGATGATGACAAGCACGGGCAGAACGGAGTGATCAAGCTAGGTAAAGCCGTCAACACGTCTGTGAGAACCGCCGTTGACCCATTACCATGACTTGCCGCGAGCATGTTTTTGTGTCATAAACTTTGAGGGCGCTGTCCACCAGACTGCCGCCACCAAGAAAAAGAACTGAGGTAGTGCTACTAGGCTGGTGAACCGGGTCACAGTTCTGTTTGATATACTCACGGAGATGGCTGCTTTGATTTCTCCCGGCGCATTGGGCGGTGTCAGACTTTGTACACGCTGCGCATAGGCTTACATCGACATGTCGTCAGGTGCTGGAGC
Organism: Psilocybe cf. subviscida; assembly: GCA_013368295.1. Taxonomy (NCBI): domain Eukaryota; kingdom Fungi; phylum Basidiomycota; class Agaricomycetes; order Agaricales; family Agrocybaceae; genus Psilocybe; species Psilocybe cf. subviscida. The sequence goes on along the minus strand of JAACJJ010000029.1, from coordinate 1,514,888 downwards.
TTATGATGGTAAAGAAGCCCGTTGCTTGTGCTCGCGACTGGGGTACACACGCGGTCTCTAGCTTTGACTCTACAATGCGCACACAAAAGCAGCTATTTATATCGACTTGTGGGTGGTACTGTGGGATTAATCAGCTGATTGTGCTAACGCCGTCACCACCGGCAGACTGGCGAGTGAAGGCAGTTATTTTAACCGCTATAGAAGCATTGGATATCATTGCACACAAAGAGTAAGCAGGGTTCGTTGGAGATTCGCAAATGTTCAACCGTATCTCATTCTCAATTGATTGAGGCAAATATCTGTGGTCCTGTAAACGCTGACCGAGCCGATATATACACCTGATCAAATGGGAGACTAGCGCTCCGTTGAAATACCCGTCATGCTCATCTGTCGGAATACTTATTCCACATACCGGCTAAAAGCCGCCCAGTCAATTTGAAGCACACAATATGGGGGAGTTTTGCCTTAGCGATCGGTAGCACTTCAATCAGTTTTTGATGTGTATTATTCACCTAGTCCTATATCGGTATACCAAAAATTCGAGATCCTATAAAGAGGAGGCATGATCCAGCGCTTGCAAAGACAAAAAAAGATGGCCAATCTCACCCCTGTGCTTGGCATGTGGTTCCTATGCCTCTGGCTCCAGACGCTGCAAGTCTCCAAGTCATTATCTGTCCGACTGGTAAATGTTACTGAATCGCATTGGATAGTCTACAGGGCTGTGGAATGCTCCAGATATGGCTTTACTTCCACTGGTATAAGAACGATAGCTGGGGAATCAAAAAAATGGTGAGTGTCATTATTTGTGACGCGTTCTTTGTTCATCGAGGCACATGTATGTCCAGGTCTTGGCGCTCCTGTGGGCAAACATCATATCTTGAAGAACTTCGTTATTTCTGACAGATTCACAGGGTAGCCGAGACATTCCAAAGCGTTGTATTCTTCCAACTCATGTACGAATATACAATCGACGGCTTCGGGGATTTTGCTGGTCTCTTGGTAGTTCGCTGGTGAGTGTATGAACACCTAACACCCATAACGTGAGCTCATTGTATTGGCATCCTGCTAGGCAAAACTCGGTAAGCCAGCCTCCCTTTGTTCTCTACAAAATGTGGACTGAGCGGGTTTTAGATCCAGTTGTTTGCAACGGTACTGCTCTGGCTTCCTATCTTCGCTAGATTGGTGCTCTAATTAACCAATCTAACTACACAGTATCTCTCCGCGGTCTTAGTACAACTGTGAGCTTTTTTCTAGCCTACTGTATTATGAGCGACCTAATACATCTAGCAGGTACTTTGGATACTGCATTTATGTTTGTGAGTGTCCTCCCAACTGATCCTGACCTGCAGAGACTGATTCCGTAATCACAGTGGATCGAAAGAATAAGATCCTCCATGGAATTATCGTAAGACAAATCCTTGAGGTCTACGTGCCCGCGTGCCCGGTCTAACCAATAATCCCACTCCACAGCTTGTTCTAGTGTTGACGGAATTGGGTATGCCTGAACTCTTGTAAATCATTAGCGAAGTTTCCTAACGCATTTATGCATAGGTGCAGGGTTGGGTAAGTCCTCTACTGCCAACGTCTTTTGCCTCTGGACCAATAACAAACTTGTTGCTTCTCCAAGCTCAAACGATACGCTTGTACGTGTATGTCCACCTGCTCTCCAATGAGCGTATCTAACTAATCTATTCTACCCAGACTTGGCCTGAGAAATATTTCTCTCATTGACACCACAAAGGTTTGGGAGGTCTATATAATTATTTCCCTTCCACTGACCCAGCCTACGGCATATACCAGGCCATCACGACAGTGCAATCTGCCAGTGCGCTTCTTTGCGATATCGTAATCACAGTTTCCCTTATTCATAAGCTGGGAAGTCGTAAGACCGGTGTGAAGTCGTATGTCACACTTGAACTCACACCGTACATTATTGTGCCACTGACCTATCCCATGCAGTACCAATACCCTACTAGACACCCTCATGATCAATGCCGTTAACCGTGGAATGCTGACGGCCGTATGCGCACTGTGTAACCTCGTACTGGTGAGATCTGTCTGTTCGCTGACGTGCTCTGACAAACGCGCACCTAAGCTATACCCAAGTTTCTTGCTATCCCAGACACTTTCTATTTCTTCATCGGGCTTGCGGTGAGCGGCAAACGTAGGTGTCCGCTATTCTGAGCCTTGCACGGCATCTGAAAAGATCTCTGCCACAGTATACATGAATAGTGCACTGGCAACGCAAGTATCTCCTCTAGTAGCAGATCACCGATGCTGACATCTCTGTTAGTCTTAACTCCCGCCAACATATATATTCCAAGGCCCACAGAGATAAATCCACGTTGAACAGTCTGCCAATGATCAACATGTCGACACCCCCGACATTAGCGGCTGACCAAGATAAATCTATGCGCATCGTCATCACGAAGCAGTCTGTGACCAAGGGAGACAACATGGTTTGTGGATCTTATTTTAATGATTATGTTGGAGGTTTTAAAATTCGTTCATAGTCCGATTACAAGACGTCGACTCTCACTGATGGTATGGTGTAATAAACTGACGGGAAGCAACCAGTGTTGGGTGGTGTACATGTAGTAGATCATGGTGACTGCCCTGGTTTGAAATCAAATGTGATGCCCCTCCAGGTTTATGTGCGCTGCATAGCGGGGGCCGTTTTGCGCCGATGTAGTCAAGTGCATGTGCCATGAATGAAGCATGCGGACTCCACAACTGTTACCAAAATGAACATCTGGTGTCGCGCTGGAGGCAAGCTACATAGAGGAACACGGCTGTACTGTACTTATGTGGGTCGGGATTCATTATTGGTGTCTAATCTCCGGCTGCAAAGAGCTACTAGTGACGTTGCTGCAGCATGGTCAGAATGTTTTTCTAGTGTCCTGCAAATGCGTACCGGAAGCTGAGACTATAGGATATTGTCAATGTCTTACCATTTCACTCAGCCCACAAAAGTTTGATCTCATCAAAGCATTCAATGTGTGCCTACAGAAGGTGCCGACTTTGAAATCATGAAGAATCGCATGTTTAAATATACATCACTGTTTTAGCATCTCTAGTACACCCGCCTTCAAATTCACGCGACAGCCGCCGACAAACCAATCCTGCCGTGTTCCAGTCGTGCGACATGACCGCCGATGATATCTCGGTGGAGCGACTCGAGAGCACCATAGAGTCCGACCAGTGGTTTCCGAGCGTTAACTTGCTTGAGCACGAGCAAGGCATCCACGTCCTCGGGCCCTGCAATCTTTTCCATGGCCTTGAAATCCATGATGGGCGTATTCGCGCTCAAAAGGTCGAACCCAATACGACTACCCACGGCCTCACGCATTTCGGGGTCTCCGGGAAGGAAAATATCTGGTGAAAGTCAGTGTTCTTGCTACTCCAAAACTTGCCAGGAGTCAGAAGAAAAAACTCACTGGTACAGTATTCAATCGCCTTCTGAACCTCATCCTCAGTAAGTTTCTTACCGACATCGGCTGTCCCCTGGATGACTATATGAAACCAAGGTGTTAATGGGTTATTGCTGCCACGTTGATCCCAGCTTACTTGGTCTAAAGAAGTCAAACGCGCGATCATAGTTATCCTCATCCACATCTGCGAGAACGTCGGTGACTTGGGACCGAATTTGCTTATAAGCGCTCAAAACGACAATTAGGAATCTATTACTTCCCTGTCAGCTGAACGCGGAACATTCTTCGAGGGTGATACATACCTAGTATATGATGTCGCCACTTTAACGTCATGATATCTCGCTGCCTGCGCCTCCGTGCAATCTTTCCGAATCGACGCGCATATTGTCATGGCTGCGGAAAGCCCGCCAAGATGCGCAAGGTGAACGCCGCTTGAAAAGAAGGGATCGATAAACGCTATCATGAGATAAGTAAGCAACCGCTTTTAGAGAGGAAGCTCCAAGTCAATCTCACCAGCGGCGTCCCCAACCAGTCGATAGTGGTCTCCTGCGTAACATGACGCTGAGTAGCTGTAGTCGCTCGCACTCTTCACTGGTTCGTCAGTGTCCTCCTTCAAAGTTGCATTCTTCAGCAGTTCCCGCAGTCCCGGCGCAAAGTGCATCTGGTCCAAGTAGTGCGTCTTTAACGAGTATTCGTCCGACTTCTCCTCGCGTAGTTTGCCCTTTTTCTTGATGCTGATAGTTTTGTCCATCACGAAGCCAACTGATACCTGTAAGATCACTCAATACAATTCAAACTTGTACGCATAATCGAGACTCACAGTTCCATTGCTCAGAGGGATGTACCAAGCCCAACCACTTTCATCTTTATCAAATCTCAGCGCGCTACTCAGAAGATGAATTTAATGGCTCACCAAGTAAGGCCTCAAACCACGGCGCATTATGCCTGTAGGTGCCAGGTCTGTATATCCCACCTCCAGTCCAGTAGCCCCAGCATGCGATATTGTGCAACGTCTGATTCATCTTCCTATTCCGTAAATACTGAGAATCACAGTGCCCTTCAGATCGTGGACATGTATCATGTGAATTGAACCAAACACACCTTCGTCGACATAATGCCCTTATTTCCGGAAGCATCAATAAGGTAGTCGAACGAGATATACCCGCTCTGCCCGCCGCGCACGTAGTTAGCGCCAATAGGCCGGATGGGTTGGCCTCCATAGTTGTCCTCAAATGCCAGATCCAGCACCCGGGTTTGCTCGTAGACCTTGGCACCGCATTCCTGCGAGTGACGAAGTAGCAGCTCGTCTAGCTCCGAGCGAATCTTAACGAATACAAGCAATTAGTATTTTATCCTTCTGGCGCCACTGATTTTTAAGTACTTACAACATTGTAAGACGCATCATGCTCATTCCTTTCCACGAAGTTCGTATCTAAGCGTACCGTGGTAAGTGAGCAACCGGCAGACAATTGTCCAGCATTCGACCGTAAACTGACAGGCTTCTTGCTTTCCGTGCATAAGCTTCGCGGCCGCGCCTGGCTATTGAGCAGGGCGGAGTTAGACCGAAAGTATACACCAGCGCCAAATGAAGTGCTCACTTTGGGACAGAATCCATGATTGCGGAGCTTGTCCTCTGCACCAATGTACGCGTAGAAGGCGTTAATTGAGGGCAGCATACTTTCCCCAATGTGGTATCTGAGGGATGGCATATGTCAATACACTCTCTTAAAATAACATTCAATCGTTCATTACACTCGCCTGGGAAACTGGGCTGCCTCTAGGAGAGTAACATCGACTTTTTCTCTTGCGAGAACTGACGCGCTGTAGGCTCCCGCGGGGCCGCCGCCAATGATCAGGACCGTAGTGTGGCTGGGCTGAGAAATGGGTATCGACTGTCAACATCTGGCTGTTCTGCTTCAATTGAGCGCAATTGAAAACTCACAGGTACGTCTGGAGCCATGTAGGTAAGATGCTATGTTATGGGGCTCTCCTGAACCCCGAAATGAACAGCATTATATGAATTTGAAGCCCGGGCCACTTCTGACAGTTTGCAGCATTCAAGCAGCACCGGGCTGATTGCAAGCGTATTCCGTCACATCGTCTTCTTGAGATGATGCTTCGTGCAGCTCCCTGGATAGATGGTATCAAGCATTCTGAAACCACGTAACCCTCTGATAAGTAATTTCAGAAAACACTGGAATACGTCTGATGTATCATATCTCACCAGGTTTGCATCTAAGCGTGCATCGCGCCTTGGATTTCGGAGGTCACTCTTTACATATCACTCGGTGTATTGCTCCGTGGCACCGGGGCGTGTCACAAGGTTTGCACGGCCTGCACCAAAATCTGCGAAACTGCGCTGCTCCACGCGGAAATGTCGCTCCAAAAATCGTTGCCTACATCCTCCCTAACATTGATCGCAGTGTAGCTTGGGTATAGGAATAGCGACTCCTCGCGAGGCATCAAACCTTCTTCGAATATTGGTCTCGTAAGTAGCTGCACCACCATTCGGAAAGAAGACCCCAAGCAGATACATACTAATACGACGATGCAGCGCCCATAGTACACCGTTCCACTCGACCCAGGTTGCCATGACGTCGGAGGGATTGATTGCGAAGTTGTGGAAACTATTTTTGGGTCTGATGCGAAGGTTTATGTCAATCTCAAATTTGCAAAATACAGTACACAGAACGCACCACGTAGCCCGCATCCCGGGCTCGCGCAGACGCATCACCGATTTTCCATGTCCTCGCTATCTGTTACAGCGAGGTACATTCGCTTTCGTGTTCGCTGGAAGAGCCCGTGCTACAGCCCGTTGCGGTCGACTGTATACAGCGCCCACAGTCAGCGCCCATGGTGTATAAGAGAGATAGAATGCACGTCACCGGGGGCTCCAAAGGGCCGTAAGCTAGAGAGGGTAAACTCTACAATGATGGCTACTGCTTGATGGGTAGTGACGCCGCATGGGGACTCTAAGTTCTTGCGAATGGGATGCTGTCACTGCAGGATATGACATCGTTGTATTCTCCATGACCCGCTTATGTAGACGTGAGTTAGAATATTGCGGGTAGAGGCTGCGGAGAAGTCTGACGCACGGTGGTGAAGCCTGAGAAGTGCCTTACACAGGGCGATAGCGCTAGCAATGATGAAGACGTCGGTCATAACTGGGGTGGCTTCGACTGAAACGAATGCAGCCCGTGATGCTGGAGAGGGCTATTGTGGGCTCCGACGCGTAGCCACAGGATGCGCGCCAATGAGGGCAATCGCCATCATGAATATTGACGGATGGTGACCCAAGTGCTGACGGGGTTGTGCTGCAGGTGGGAGCCACACTCGATTCTGAAGCCGTAATCGTGACGCCTGGCGGGTAGCCGATGATGGCTCGGTGCAGCGGTGGAGGGTCTGACGCTGTCGAGAGTTGATGTGCTCAGCGTGAATTCGGAAGCCGGCGAGCAGCAGTGGGGGGAGTCCTTGGAGGAGAGGCAAAGTTCAAGGAGGGCTGGGTTATGTTGGACGTTGAACATTGAACGTTGAGGCCTGAGGCCAGACACGGACGGTCGATGTGGTCGGGCGCGTCGAAGCGATCTCCTTGATGCAGGGGCTCAACCGCAGGGGGTGGTGAGAAGCCGAGGGGCGAAAATGACAGTATTCGTGTGTCAACGCCGGACAGGGGATTGGTGAAGATTATGCTGAGGCCATGTACGGGACGGATGATACCCTTACGATCATCGAGATTCCACTGCAATGCCGTGCAGATCGATAATGCGCCCCAAACATGAGAACCAACTAAGCCTCCGAGCTCAAAAGTACTGAGCACGCAGTCTGGCCCAAAGCGATTATGACTTGGTGGTGGCAGGTGGTCGTGGATCGGTCGAGAGAAAGTTACGCGTGACATGTAACGACCGTGACGCCTCCACATCCACTGATGGCGGCGCAACACAAACGCAACGTCGCGTCAACGTTTGGTCAACGTCGCGTTCCTCATGCAGATCAGTCTTCTACTTGAAGTCCCAGAGTTCTGGAGCATAAATGAACGGCTTCCTACAGTTGCATAGAAGAAATTCCCGAGGATACGACCAAGATTCAACTTTGAAGGTCGTGTGCGCGGTCCTTACGCGATCCATGACTCGGATGTCCATTTGCTTTTGCGCTGGAGGCCACTGGGCTGCACTGTCTGGGTTTTTGCGTACATTTTTAGCGGCGATCTCCACGGATGGAGTACTCTCCTGGGCTGAGGCAACGTATATATCCCACGGTGTGCAATAATACCTGCCATTCACGTAGGTGAATGGTGCTAGTGATGGCCCAGAAATCAAGAGGAAATCCCATCAGCACTGGTGCTCTAGAGGGTCATCTGTTACATGACAGCGGCGCCACAAGATGGAATTTATCATGATTAATAGAAGCGAAGTGGGTTATATATATGCATAGTACCAGGAGGCTGTGGTGCGCAAGGAACCTATAAGAAGAGACTGCTCTATGTGATGAGCCAAAGTGAGCAATGTCTAGTCCACTTGATTCGACGTTTGGTGTCTGGTTCATCACTTTCTGGATTCAAAGCTTGTGAGTTAGAGTCCCGCCTGATATCCATGGGAAAATTCATCCCTATTCCAGGCTACATGGCTGCGGTATGCTCCAGGGATGGTTATACTTTCATTGGTACAAGAATGACAAGTGGTGGATGAAGGCAATGGTAAGCTTTCAATTACGTGGTAAAGTTTTTTTATCTGAGCAATAGCCATGGTTAAGGTATCCGCGTTGTTGTGAGCATCTTCAACACTTTTTCCCGTCACCCGCTACCGACTGACAGTCTTCTTTAAGGATTATTGAGACTTTCCAAATCATTACACTGTTACAATTCTTATATTTCTGCCTGGTTGAGAGATTTGGAGACATACCCGACCTTTTTTTTGAAGCAAATCAGTGGTAAGACTTCAATACAATGTCAACCTGAAGGTTGCGTTGATGCGGATAGTACATCATGAACCCTTTCATCTACAGGCAAACATCTGTGTGTACTTTGAGTATAATCATCGTGAAGTATGCTAATAATCACCACGTAGGCCCGACTATGTGCTGCGGTGAGATTTTCCTGACGGTTACATTGGTCATATACAGCCATTTGACTACCTCATCAACCAGTATCTCTCAACTTTCATAGTCCAGATGTAGGATCTATACACTTGGTCGATATTTATATGGTCTCTCATGATTGGCCGGCATAGGTACTTCGGATACGCCATCAACATATGTCAGGCATTTTGATTTCCTTCCAGCTATCGTCGCTGATATTCAATGGCAAAAAGTGGACCAGAAAAACCGGACTCTGTCTTTCATTGTTGTGAGGAGCTTCAGCCAGGTTCTCTCTTGGTCCAACTTGCTGAGCACTTGGCTCTGGTACAGATAGCGCTGGCTCTAGCGCAGATATGTGAGTTTCAGACAGGCGAATGGAGTGGTCTAACTGGAACAACCCACTCAATCCAGCTGGCGGGCTTTGCGCCTCTGCTCTTCTTCATGGTAATTTTGGGAGTCACATAGATGGCAGAAACTTGTTCCCGAAGGTCATTGAATACCCAAGTATTCAGCTCTATTAGTATTACTTACTGAGGTGTTGGACGACCTTCCCACGGTTGTAGGCGCTTATCTGGCAGGCAACAGCGGCACTTTTCTGCGACATATTGATTACATGGTCACTTGTGCATACTTTTAAAAGGCACAAAGGCTCCGTGACGGCGTGAGATTCTTGCGTTCTGTGCTCCTGTTGGTGCTATTAAATTTAAATGTCCATTCAGCACCAACAGCATACTCAGTAACCTGATAATCATCGCGGTAAACCGTGGAGTGTTGACCATAATTTGTGCGGTGGTCACCCTTGTCTTGGTGAGTGGTGTACTTGTCATTTAGAATGTTACTGTACAGATTTTATGGTCCTCAACTGTAGTTTCTTGCACTGCCCAGTACATTGTACTTCTTTATTGGACTGGATCTGAGCGGAAAGTGTGAGCACCATCACCTGCACGTCATACTGCACCCCATCTTAATACCATACTCTTAGTGTACATGAACAGTATGCTGGCAACGTGAGTCCTCTTCTCGTCTCCGGTTGTCATCCTACTCAATTCAGCGGCAGTCTGAATTCACGTCAGCATATTGTCGAAAAGTCTGTTGTGGCTGAAGTATCTGGCTGGGGCTCACATTCTGAACGACATACGGGGGAGATTCACGGACACTCTGAGGCGATCCCAGTTCACGTCAACATTACAACAGAGCATTGCTCACGGAGACATCAGGTAAGTGTTGGTACATGTAGCTATGCCATCTTGATTAACGCCCATCTATCTTACTTTAGGCCGAATGTAAACCAAGCGTCATTGATGGGATGCTCTAGCCAAACATGATGCATAATACATGAAGCGCGTCCGATATGGCTCAAGATCTCGTTGATGAAGTGATTCCTTACAAACATCGTTCTAGTGTTTGCAATTACTTATTGGGTACGAAGATACATGCTATAATTGGACACATGTTGATGGGCGTGTGTGCCAATGGCCACCAAAATACTGGATCTTGCAAGTATAATACCCAATGATTACCTATAGGGTAGTGTATAACGTCCTCAAGGACTAGATCAATGCGGTATTTCGACCTGGTGCGGTGCTAAGGCGACATTGTCATGGTTTGCCATTTGATTCATAGTATTAGACGTGCGATGATAAAGAGTGGGAACTGCTGCGGAAGTTTGTGATGTCCGACAAGGTTGCAAATTTCGGGAACCATCTCACATGATCAGCCTCAAGGCCTCAAGACTGACGCTTACTTCAAACCCTTTTTCTTCTTCCTCGTATGGCAATCCCAGGACTAAATGGAAAGACAAGACTGTCCTTCGGACTACATAGGCACCCAGCGCCAACCATTTCGTGTCCAACGCTCTGAAAACAATTAAATCAAGTAGTATGAAATGGGAGGTAGCTAAGATGGCAGCAAACTAGTCTGCTTTACGCAGACCTTGTGATACGAATGATCAAAAATGATTGACAGCCGTCTCGGCGTGGGAACTGCAAGGCATAGTGGCTCATTATAGAAAAAAGAGGTAGAAGGTAGTTTTTCTACTCTGCAGATTATGTTGTAGATATGTAATGTCCAGACTTGCTAGCGTTCAAAGCATTCCATCAATAAAGGTCCTCGACTTTTGATCAAAACCATACTGTGTACATTCATCAGTGCTAGATTGGTGGTAATTTGGGTGAATAGCTGAGCTTGAGATACGCACCTGGTCCGGGTCACTATCAGAGGTGTGTTTTGTAGTAACGACTACGTGCATCCGACCACTTTCAACGTCCGTAGCTGATTGTGCCGTGATGCTCATGGGAACATTAGATCCTTGGTTTTTACGAGAGCTCTTGGTGATGTGTTGTCGTGAATTCAGGCTTTTGGCAATTTGAGCTTGCAGATCAGTACAGAGCGGCCCAACTGAACTCACGTTGCCAGTGCACTGTTCATATACACTAAGTCTTGTATAAGTATACACAAAGAAATCATGGTTTTCACGTTAGATAGCTTACATTTTCCGCTCAGGGTCAGGCCAATGAAAAACCAAAAGGTCCCTGGAATTGCTAGGAACTGGAGATTTATCACCGATCAGAAGGAGGCTCATGCGTAATGGCAAAAATATATTTACCAGTATGAGATTGAGCAGGGCACATATAGCCGTCAATGACCCGCGATTTATTGCGATGACCATCAATTTGTCGAGCATATTGTTCGTCCTTCATTGGTGAAACAATAAGTCAAGCTATTTATGAAACACTGAAGGGCCACTCACGACTTCACAGTGCCCTTATGGCTCCCTAGAGTTCGAACAAGTGATACGGTGATCAAAACATCGCATAAAAACGCTGCAACTGATTGCAGACTACGCGAGGGCTGTGGTTCGATGTAAGCGAAATGAAAAGATCAGATGAGGGGGCGGAAAACCTTTGCGGCGCCGAGCTCTGCGAACTTTGTGATTTGGGCACTGAGAGTGAGAATAATCACTTAATTTAAAGAACATCGGATGAAAACACGAGGAGCACGTACGTGGTGATTGTTTGTGCTGCAAGAAGACGTGTATAAACTCGTCATTTTAGCCAGTTAAGACAGCAGGAGACGTACCCAGTCCAGCACCTAAAGAGAAAATTTCCTGTCAGCCGCAAAATTTTGAAGGAGATAACAGGTATCTGACTGACCAATCTGCGTGAGGGCAAGGATCGTCTGTGCGGCGAAGCGGAGTCATCGTTCAGTAAGAGAAGAGAAAGGTTTTTCCTAAGCGCACTGTACTGACAATGAGAATCGGCAGGATCTTATTTTTCTTGTCCACTATTTTCACCAGAGTGCGGCGACTTGAGAACTGATAACGCAGGAGGTAAAGTAGTAGCGCGCTTACAAACGTATATGCAGTATGCGAAGTACCTGGTCGTCAACATCAGCATTCTTTCTACGGCACGGAAACTTGGTATATATAACACTTACATTTGCACAACAAATGCTGAAAGAAGCTTCAAAGTGGCTCAATTAGCTGAAAATTTCTAGAAATGCCAGTGACTCACTATGGCAAATAGCTGGACCTAAACATATGATATTAAAATGAGTACTAGGCGGGTGAAGCTCGCGAATACTTACTGAGTCTTGCCTGTATTCATTCAGAGGTAGTCAATAACATGTCGAAGAAGAATACGCAGAACGTGGTAGCTCACCAATGAATGAGACCGAGCCCTGGGCGATTTCCGAAGCCTTCGATGAGGTACACATATGTAACTTGGAAGAATACAATACTCTGAAATGTCTCGATCACTCTGTGATGTGGTGAGCGGTGTTTACGCAAGCAGCATGCTGATACTTACAGCAAGGTCCAGACCTAGAGTCCGAAGGTTCAACCGTTATTTCTGCGGACGGTAATGTAATTCCCTAAGCACACTCACCATAGCTTTGATGCCCCAGCTATCGTTCTTATACCAATGGAAGTACAGCCAGACCTGAAGCATGCCACACCCTTGCAGCCTAAGCAGTGAAGTTAGTATAGCTTGGACGCTGACACAGAGTATTGGCAGATCGACCCACAGAGTTTGGATCCATAGGGTAATCAGCCATATTCCATACGTTGCGTCAAGGGGGCTGGACATTTTGTCGGTGGGTAAGTAGGGCTGATTTTTCGGTCTTTGTGGCTTCTTATGAGGTACTTTGCTCTGCTCGAGCCATATTGTGTTTGTCACAGGGCTTCATTGACACATCGGCAGCTGATCTTGCACCATGTTTCGAGGTACATTAGAGATGGACATGACATTCGACTCAACATATTTGCAAATCCGCAACAGGGTTTATTCCGATACCAACGTCTATCAGCGATTGTGACAGGATCATGATGAGCGGTATTGTATTGAGCTGCTGAAACCGGTGCTTATATGAGCAAAGAGCGGCATCGCGGAATCCAAATCTCCATGGCCCAGCCAAGTGTATGGGCACATGCCAATCCCGTAACAATAGTCTCTGAACCCTGGATCTATACATATGGGTTACAAGTTACAGTAAGCACAGATTCTCTGAGAATACATGCAGAGGCCGGTGTCCAGAAAGATAGATCAAGGGCAAAACACATGCTTGATAGGTGTGAGTATTCCTCACTTTATTGATCGGAGAGAAGTCAGGAAGCTATGACCTCTACTTCACGAAAGATGGTTGCTTCTGCTACATCCTCAAGCAAGTTCCAAGAATAGATACTAACAGGGCTAAGTTTGGATCGCGCGAAACATTATGTCATGGACCATGTGCTACCCGGGTTGATTTAGAACCTTGGCAGATCAAGGCCACCCGATTACAGACATGTATGGACTACTTGTGAGTAGTCATATGGGCGATGTACATGTCCGAGTCACCCAGTCACTACATAGCACAGGTAGCAAATGTCACCGCTGTTCATCAGCGATCCCGTAGCATCACGATCATGATTTACGTTACTAGTCGGGAAGGCACAATTTGACAACATCGTTGATCAGGATAATAGTCTGAGGTGAACAAGGCCAGTGGAGAGGAAAAGGCGCTAGACACTTGAGCGACATGGGAGGGCTTTGATTCGCTACACAGTTGGAATCGCTGAGTCCATGTGCGTTGCTATCAATTTGACGAATTCACGAGGGCTCTGTATGAGCGAATTTCGGCGACATGCTTTCTATTACACAAACTCCGTACAAGAAAAATGTAGAAGCTAAACTCGAAGCGAAATGCAATCAGGACCGATATCTGCGGCATATCGTGATTTAATGAGGCCTTCTTCTTCGGCTTTGATATCTAGAGTCGCATATCACACCGTCAGCACACAGGTCGCAAAAATCGTCAAGTGGTGACCTTACACATTGCGACATGCTTAGAGTGGAACCTGTTGAGACTCAGATTGCCTAGGAAATCGACGTGAGTGGGTGAGAAGGGGCAATAAAACATCGCGCACCGTGCATGTACCAGAGCCCTTTCACGGGAAGCTTACGGAACCAATTTATCTCCCCTTCGTCGTTGAGCCCTCCCATCGGGGGACACTGATCGGCTATAGCGTCTCCGCAGATAGCGCGTATGAAGTTTCGCATGTCGCCGCACCTACATGACAAAATATGTGGCAAGTGTCAGTCGTATGACCCAGAGACGTTGGAATCTGGTCGCATGTTATGTGTACACGCACCCTGTAGCGTATATCACCGCGTCGACATCCATCCTTGAACCATCCTCGAACTGTACGCCGTCGCTCTCATATTTGCTGATCTGAGTCCCAGACTTGACTTTTATTGCCTTTTGGATAATCAAACTTGCTGCGCCGGTGTCTACACCAGAAAATTCAGCGTCCCGAATTCCATGACTCGCAAGGCGTTCTTACCAAAATGATGTCCGCCTCCGTTCTGCTTCAAGCTAAGGAGAATGCCAGCATCTTTGTAACCTAGACTTGCGTTATATCCAACACTCTTGAGGCCGTCGATCATGTCCCTGAGTGCCAGTCAATGCCCGAAGAGGAATAGCAAGGGCCAAGAGTCTGTAACTCACTTCTGTTCCGCGACTATGGCTTTGGCGCCACGCTGAGCCATGCCCGCTTCAAGGAGCAAATGCGGCAAAGAGTGCGTGAGCAAGTCGGCCAGTTCTACAGGGGGACCGCCTTCGTTGTACACGGCTATTAACCCACGGAAGTGCCATCAGGTAGCGCACTTGAGAAATAAATCTAAGAACACACCACCTCCCAGGAACTTCCAGCCTTTGTCCAGATCCATAATGAAAGTGGAAGACCTCTGCAATAAGGTCACATCTGCGGTGGTTAGTGTCAGTGACGCTCCGATGTTCATAAGCGCTAAAGATTCCGGAGCACTCACCGATCCCGTTTCTGGCCATGTCAGAAGCCACATCGTGACCTTGGATTTTCCATTAGGGATGTCGAGTTCTGAGGTGGTGGCTCAAGACGCTTACCTGAATTACCCGCCCCCACTACTAGGACTCTCTTATTCACGTAGGCGTTAGTGTTTTTATACTGTGCTGAATGAATAATCGGCCCATTGAACTCGTCCTATGGATCTGATTAGTAGTGAGGAAGACCGAGTCACAGAAATGATGCCCTCACGTGGTTGGGGATGTTGGGTATCCTCGGAACTCCATCACCCTGGCCAGTTGCAAGCACTACGCACGAGATCAGATAGGTTACGAGAGAAAATATGTGTCGCAACACCGACCGAAATGATTTACAAAGAAAACGCGTTCCGCATCTTCATTTTCGCGCTTCACCCTGACTGCCCACTTCCCGTTTGACTCCTGAGTTGCGCTAACAACTGTGCTAGAGGTCCAGACATTGAGCTCGAGCGCTGTAGAGTAGCTTTCCAGCCATTCCGCCATCTATTTCTCGAGCGTTAGCTGGTTGCGGTACAGAAAGATTAAATTCACCTTTGGGCCCGGTGTATACTTAGGCCAAGTCGGCGGGAATCTAAATGTACTCAGTACAAATAAAGTGACTTGAAAACGATAGTGAAAGCGTACGGCATATACGGCATGTGATCATACCCTAAGAGGACAGCGTCAGCTCGAGCGGGTCGAAGGAGAACGTGTTATGAAAGGGTCACCTACAAACAGGGAAATGCAGACACAAACTGTCGTATCGCCGCCTCCAGGAATCGCCGATCCTGGCGTCTCTTTCAATAAGAATGGATTTGACTCCAAGGTATTTCAGTCGAGCTGCCAGAATCAAACCGCTCTGTCCAGCTCCGACTATCAGAACAGGAACATCTGGCTCCCCGCTCAGCTGGCGTGCACGACTTTCCAACCATGATGCCCCTGTGATGGGAACCTTGTTACGATGCGGTCCAATGAGCTCTGGGAAGGCTTTCAGGTTGTCGAGGTCGGTGTACACAGTAAACCCCTTCCAGTTGCCATCTGGGGTATAGACCAGGCGGACCACGCATTTACACAGGCCGACGTTGGTTTCGAACGAGAACATGCTAAGAATCCATGCAGTGTCCGGGAATACTTGCTGATATCGGACGAAATTCATCCACATGAGAGATCCAACACCCATTTCCTCCAATCGTCCTTCGAGAAGAGCCTTAATCCTGTCGGTTCCGTCGAAGGTTCGGATGTCCCAGGTCAGTGCGTTCGTGTCCCTCCATAACGCATCCTTGCATAGCAGCTCCGCGACCGCGGCTGGGTCGTGGCTGTTTAGAGCAGCCGAGAACTGATGGAACCAATCCAGAGCAATTTGAGGAGCATTCTTTTCGGAATCTGCTGGAGGCGATGCGCCTAATCGCTCGTAAGTGGGAATGCGGAAAGTTAACTTAGTAGGAGGGGCCATTTTTCAGTCCTTCATGCCAATGGCAGTAGTTATATTGGTACTTGTCATGTGTTCTGTATTCTTATTATTCAAGTTGCTATTGTGGTGACCGAAACAGGACTGGACGGTTCTGTTGGCGCTCTGATGAAATCTCCAGGTTAGATCGATGGCTCAGAACCATTTATAAGTAAACGGACCTGAGCGGGCATACGGGCAGCAACATGAAATTATCCCCGATCAAGCTGTGCATTTTGCGAAGTCCATCATTGCATGATTCATCGTGATTCGGTAGTTGGGATAATGCGCGCTGTCTGGAGCCGGACAGTGCCAGAGTAGATGTAGAATACAGTCACTCGCAAAATAAACTGCAGCACCTACAATACAGGGGCCAATGTGCCGTTGTCATACATGAACGTCGCCCGCGATCTCCTTGCAATTTCGGCACCAGAGAGTCTCTGTTGAACGACTCATTCAAGCTCACGACATCTCTGCGTGGATTTTTGTCGTTTATGGAAGACGAATAAGATCATGAAGTCAATGCTGAGTATGATGTAGATTCGAGCTGGACTGTTTCAGGTTGGGGAAGAAGGGAAACTAGTCCAACGATGATGGGAGTTCGCTGACCAAGTCTGACAGAGTGCAGGTATACTCTATTTATTTATTATAATTAAAAACCATTCAAAAAATTAAAACAACACAGGACTCCGCAAACCAACCGCAAACGAACAAAGTGGTGGAGCTCATCAACCGATCCCTTTTCCTTTGATTCGCCCAGTGTGGTCCAGGAATGTCGAGTTGGTTTCAAATTTTTGGAAGGCATGCTAAACCCGGGTCACTCTGAGCGGAATCGGCGCCGCGCTTCGCTCATTTATCGTCGCCGTTTGCACTCCGCGAAAGTGGACGAGAGAACCCAGGATTCTCTGTTGGCGGTTTTCTGAACGAGCTTCAGCGGCTAGCCTCGGGACGACTACCAGTCGTGTTTACTGCCCCTGCAATCCTCTGTATTATTGTCTCTTCTATTGGTCTATCCTGCAGCTATCGCCCCAACGTTGATCGACTTTCTGCAAAGCAAGTAATCGCCGTAACCACCATTATCGTCGGAGGCCATGGGGATCCAGTGCCGTAGTAGCTAAACTGGCTTGGCGTCTAGATACACCATACATGTCCTTGTCTCTCTGATACGTAATCGTTGGGGGGTTGCCAGACAGAAACTAGGTCTGCGGCGTTCTTCGTCAAATTGAAGTCGTCGCAGGTGTTGCTTGTGGGTGCCATTTCGACCGCTTGTGCTCATCGTCATCACATTCGCTTTCAGTCTTCTTGCGCATCCTGAGGCATGTGTGTCGTCTACGTATACCACCCACATCAATCCCAAACTAGTGACCAGCTAAGTACGTACATAGTGCGCTCTGGGCGGTAAACAACGACTTACTTGCAACATCGCCAGAACTTTTCATATAATGAAAGACATACTGGTAGTTCGAACGACGCAGGCAACACCACCAACCGCGCCCTCTGACGGGTCAATTATCGTCTTGTGCCATAAGACTTCACCCCCTCGTGAATGCTTCAAAATAATCAAGCAGCTCTGAGACACCATTCAGCTCGAATGGAACGCAGCCCAACGTATCCATCAGGAAGGACAACGACCATAGCACCCTCCCGTCCAACTCCGTAGTTCTTGTAACCACCTCCAGCTAACTTGCCGGAGGCATCAACATCATCAATTAAAGCCCTGATAAGCATGACTTGTGAGCTCTCTGAAAATGCCTCAATTACGACACTGACCGTGACCAGTGCGTTCTAAGAAGTGCTGGAAGCTCGTTGTAGCGCACCGCCAGCTTGCCAGCAGAGCTGATGCCCAAGATCTCAAACAAGTCGTGGATCTGCCCTGTTTCACATCCACAGTTGCGCGCGATGACGCCTAGCGCATTCTCCAGAGAAGATGTTATGTTGCCGATTTTCTGTAACTGAGAAGGCACTGAACTGTCCCCAGTGAACACAAGGATCTTGAAGCGCCCGTCGGAAGGAAGAAGATCTTGAATCTCCACAGGGCGGAAGTCCGCCGCTCGCAGAAAAATCTTTGGCAAGATTCGCTGGCCCACTATTAGACTCTGAGCGCTGGACTGCAAAGCCGATCGGGTGATTATGGAGTCCTCATATTGGATACCGATACCACTGGTGAATCCGCCAAAAGTTTGAAATATCCTGAGAACATCAAAAATTAGCAATTTATTGAGAGGACCCCGAGAGAGGCGCGCCTTAAGAACTCTGCATGAGAAACGCCATCTTGATACTCCTCTGTACGAGGCTTTCCGGAGAACAGGGAAGCAAATTGCTTGTCAAATTTGCACCTAGGATAGCTAATATGAGTTATAAATATGACAAAGCCGGAGTGTATATAATTACATAACGTATGAGGCAGCCGGGTCTGGCCGGGATCAAGAAAGTAATAATAGAACATTGACCGGCCGGATCACTTCATGTAATGCATTGAGAATACTCGGGCCGCATATGGGTATTGCATGGGTAGGGTCAACATCCGGCACACCGAGGGGGACATTATGTGCCGGGCAAAGCCGCGGAAAGAGTATTGTGAATAATGGATGGATTCACGCTTCCACTCATTAAATGGTGCAACAATGATGATTCAGGTGCCATTATGAGCGCAAAGCACTGAGAAAGTGAGCCCGAAAAAGTACTGAATAATACAACGGCGGCGTCCACGGGTGACAGTTCGCATAAACGGCGGATGCCGAGGTCACTGAATAAATTTATCGGCGGCTACCATGGGGTATCAATAAAATCAGCGGCGGCTACCGTGGTAACAATATATATTCACCGGCGGTGGCCTAGGTAAGTGTATTAACACGCCGGCGGCTGCCGCAGGCAGTTCATTGGCTGACCGGTGGCTACCGACGGCAGTGTATCGTCTGCGCGGCGGCTGCCACGGAAATTGTGTTTGGTGTCCGGCGGGTGCCGCGGTCAGTGCAGGAGTCTCCCGGCGGAGCCCGTGGTTCACAGATTGCTTCCACGGCACTCAGCACATTATGTTTTTCAATGCGCGGTTGCTGCCGTGGAGGCGAGCTATCACCGGCGGTTGCCGCCGAGAGACTCGTGCGCTGAACACCGCACCCGCCGGACAACAAACACATTACCGTGGCAGCCGCCGCTCAGATGACAAACTGCCGGCGGTAGCCACCGGTCAGCCAATGAACTGCCTGCGGCAGCCGCCGGCGTGTCAATACACTTACCTAGGCCACCGCCGATGGATATATATCGTTACCACGGTAGCCGCCGATACAGTAAAGCATTGACCTCGGTAGCCACCGTGGAAGTAATCTGCTATTTTGCTAGTCCATCAATGAGGTTTACAACGTACGTATAATGAGTGTTACAGAGCAAGGGAAGCAATACGGTGTATCCACCACAGGTTATACACCATTTCATCATTGCAAGGGCAAACATGTCACATAGTAACAACAATAAATTATAGTAACTCATCGGTTGTATTTCCTTGGGAACCCTCAGAGGAAATTCCATTGTCGACTAAGGGGATGTCAATTAGTTCGTCGGACTCGTCGTTGTCATTATATTCAACATCAGATGGCTGCATCTGCGTTGGAAGGGTCGGACGAGATACAATTGGCTTCAATGACATATCATTGTTATGAACTTGAATCTCAGGGAGGGCAGTGGGCCGAAGACTTGGATCTTGAACTGCACCGGGCAGGCCTCGGTAGGCATCTATAAAAGGAGTGTAGAAGGTAAGACCTTCTATCTCGGTGACTGCCTTTCGAGCATGAGGTTTCAGCGTCCCGTCGGCATTCCATGGATTATTGTCGACACTGTAAATCCGCTCCAATGCTTGCAGTTGCTGTGCGCGAAACATTGCCTGGGAAAGGGATTCATCCGCCAGAGTAGCATTTGAATCAGCGGAATTAAAGGCGTCGAGAACCAATCCATGAATATGAAGGAGCTTGTTGCAGAATTCACTAATGATATTTTGAGTGGCGGCCACTGGCGGAGGGGTTAGCATAGCCTTGCCCTTTCCCTTCACGTCGACAGGCCTTGAGGGTCCAGCCGCCGGGGCCCCCGGTGCAGTCTGAAACATGCGCTCGTTCAGAGTATCAGGCTTTGCAATGGGATTGCCTTCAGATGCTTCGTGATCACCATTCTCGGAGGTTTCCAATCGATCCAACGTCTGACCAATAGTCATAATCAGATGGATATGATATTGACTTGAAATCACCTACATCTTGAATGAATAGCGCGGCATGACCTTCAATCTCTCCCATCGTAACGGCTGGTGGAAGGCGGTCACCAATGTAGGTCCACCAATAACGAACATCCGCAGTAAACCCGAGGATTACTTGATCGTCAAGTGGGAAGCTGTGTTCATCAATCGATCCACAGAGTCCTGAAAGTCGATCATGCTTGAACTGACGGTCCGGCGAGCAAAATATGTCGCTGAGCTCCATAAGGTAATATGGACGTTCAAGTGGAATGCCCTGAACCGTCGCCCACCCAATGTGTATCAATGCAGCACGCTGGAATGTTTGTAAATCACAATTTTACTGCCGCGGGTAACCGCCGGACTCACCGTCTCCTCAACCAAGTTGCTCAATATCCGAACACTGTGTTCTTCGGGCACTGTCTGCCTGTAGTACTGCAGACTGAACGCACAAAGGGCACATCGAACACGGCACATCAAGAGTGTATGTTTAAGTACAGCAGAGTTGTTATCATCAGAGTAGGCACCGGCTCCTTCATATCCGGACCGCGGGTGGAGCATAGTAAGCATTCGAATAGTTGGACGATGGTCTGTAGAAGAGAGTACATTTATCAAACATCTAATCTCTCATCGCTTAGTCAGAAGTTGTTGACATGCGTTTATAGCCCTAAATATGTACATGTAATTCCAATTGCCAGAGCGGGGTGTAAGCCCCGGATACCCGCCGGAATGTTTGCTCTCCTACACGACCTAGCTCATTCCAGATGGCGATCTGTCATTCAGCAAAACCCCGCTCGCCGCGGCAAGCCGCCGGTTGCGTATCTCGATAGCCGGCCCACTTCCTTGCCATATGCATGAAGAATCGAACAACCCATTGCATCTCTTGTTGGGTGAGCTGCAACTCAGTCTTCCATCTTTCAGAGCGTGCACGTGCACGTAGATAATGTAATCGGTAGACTGCTGATTAGATAACTTGCTTAACTATGAAGTGAAGAGGACTTACATTCAAGAATATACACATCACTGGCTTCATCAAGCACAGATCCCGCTTGGGCATTCAGGACGTTTGCAGTCCAGATCCAAGATAGACGCTTGTTACTTTGTCCGCGAGCGTTTGGATCCGGAACGGCAAGGCTGATGTGGCAATCTGACATTGCAAGAGGAGGATATGCGGCGGCCCCCTCCACGCCACGCAAAGCAATCATCTGGCTGCGGGCGCGGACATATACCTGTCTGTAGTTACGCCAGTGCTTTGTGAGAATATGAACGCCATCCCATGCTCGTGTAACCTGCTTAATGGTATCTGCCTGCTGCACCTTGTTCTTGAATTGCCATGCGAGATGGCTGAGATCCTCTCTGATCTTTTGAAGCGCATCGTTTGCCTGACCATTGTGCAGTCTAAACTCCTTGTCCAAAAGGCCATCCAGATTGGGAATGTGTTGAATGGCAGGCTGATTTGGCACTGAAATGGTTGCAGTAGGGCAATAGAAAGAAATGGGAAGCGGCAGCTCCTCACATTCTGGATCCTGTGCCGACCGCCGGACAGTGTAAGGCTCTTCACCCTCGATCCAGTCGTCGGGGTCCTCTGGAATATAATTTCCAACTTGGACGGCATTCCGGTCAGCAAACGCATCAATGGGTGCATTTCCGAGGAACTTCCGTGCGAGGTCACTAAACTTTGTGATCTTAGCGCGTAAGGCCTGCCGCCGAGCGATTAACTCAATGCTCGCGTTGAGACCTGGTAATAACCCCAACTGCTTTACATGTTGTGCCAGCATCAGCTGCTCCTCCTCAAGCTCAAGTCCAGCTGCAATCCAAGCACTCTCACCAAGATTGCCGTCGATTTCAACTTCCTCGGCGGCAAGCATTAAGAGTAGCTCTTTCTTTGACAGTTCTACAACGAATGTTATCAAGGCATATGATACATACTGCAACACACATACCTTTTGCTATCCTATTCTTCATAATATTCATTGTGGTGATATCCTGCGACCGGAGCCCCTCGGCACGCTCGATTTCCTCATCCCATTTGCGTCTAATATGAACTGGCGCTGCGAGTAAAAGGCCATCAAATGCGTCCAATGCATCCTTGGACTCTGCAACTGCTCGAGTGAATTTCTTGCAAATTGTTTTCGCTGAGCATGTTAGTAATGGTCCGGTGGCGGTGGTGCCGGCGGCAACGGAAGTGAATATAACTCACTGATACCTAACATCTTCTTCCAATTTGAGTCACCCTTGTGATCATCGAACACCTCCGACTGCTGCGCCAATGAGGCAGTCCGCATACTTCGAAATATCCGATTCAATGGTGACCATAAGGTCTCCAGAATCTCACCATCAACAACAGCCATTCCCGGGATGAATGTCGTTGCATACTGATATAAACAGTCCTCCTGATGCCCATGCACGTGAAATAATCCAATCGCATGGATGATGGAGGTTTCCGGTAGTGTCAAATGCGTGCTTCGCTGAAATCGCAGCAGTAGATTCTGACAAAATTGGCAGTTAATGTCGTAAATAGAGCAGAGCCATGGGATGCCTGCGGTGTTTGTGTATTTGAATGCCTCCGACATAGAATAGTCCATTAGAGCCTGCCGCTCCCCCTTCTTGAAGTTTACTCCGGAGCCCGGCGCAAAGCACCCATGCCTTGCGCATGCGGTAATGCCGTGGCCAGTATAGTCACATGTTGCAATGGACTTGTTCTGATCGTCAATAGCATGGTAACTATGACATTTTGTTACAGAACCCTACTCCGCGGTGAGCCGGCGGAATTTATCATAAGTAAACCACTCACAGCTGTCGCTTTGATGGTTTTATACACGCTCAATGCTTCCTTCTCATGGAGGTCAACCGCCCGCTGGTCGGCCATGTACATGGTACCTCTCCAAAGTTGCACTTCACGGTTGGGATATTTTTGCTTGATATGGTCTCCTTTGAAATTCCCATCCATCATGTGGTATCGTCCCGTTAGGTCCTTTACCATCTCCTTCCAATCAGGCGGCAAATTGACGTATGGCTGCGGGCACACTGCGCAAAAGAGTGCCATCGATCCTGCGTGGTTGTGATTTGGATGAAATGAGAACCCGTGTTGCTGCTGCAAACACAGATTTCGCCAGGCACGGGAGAGCCGGCGGAGCTCAATATACCGACTTGGTACGGAGTTGGGAAAAATAGGATTTGTCGTACGGCGTATCATTTGGAAGTACTGATATGCCGATACCTTTCCCTCCAGATTTGCTAGTCTGAAGTCGTCCATCAGACTGAATGTGAATACTGTGGAAACTCGCTTATAACTCGCAGGAAACATCTCAATCTCCATAAACTGCATGTATATCTCCGCGCTTCCCTCGCAAAAGCACGGTGTTACTGGTAGGTGGTGGATTCCAGTCGTTGCAACGATCTTGATAAATCTGTTTCCGGCGGAATCCGAGGCTGGCGCCACTGGCGTTAGCATTGGATAGTCAATGATAATTGCGTCCTCTGCTTCATCCCCCTCCAGATTTTCATTCTCCAACTCCTCGTCCATTTCCTCCTCAGGATCAAAGAGCTCTTCGCGTAATTCTGCAACTCGTTCCTCAGCAGAAAGTCGTACATGCGTTGGCGATTGTGATGCGGTCCACGCTGCAGCCAGTGCAGGAATAGTGAAATTAGGCATTGGCTGTTGTGCTTCGGGCTCACTGTTGGACATTGCCGCCGCCTGCCCGACGTTTTGGTGTACCCTGCCGGCGGTTGGCGGCGGCGGTCCTGCGTGGCTCGAAGTTTGACTTGTCGTTTGTACGCTGAATGAGCTGCCGAGGCCCCCGCCGGATGTGTCCTCCCGCTCTGCAACCATCCCTTCGACTTCCAAACTGTCTGCATCATCTGTTCCGTCGTCCTTCGCCTCAGGGTGCACCCATTGCCCGGCAACTACGAGGGAGGGGCACTTTTCACCACCATGCCCCAAGTATAGCTTTACGCCCACCTGCCATAGCGCTGCAGGTGCAAAATGACCACCAGTCCACTGTTGAATGCGATGGAAAGGTGAATATTGGTGTAGTTCCCTTGTACATTCAATGCAGAAGAAATTCTGGCCTATGCAATCTCTGCATCTGTAGACACCATCGCACCTACTGCAGTTTGTGCAGGCACTCTTGGTGGGGCTTCCTTCACTGCAGTACAGTCCCTTCAGTAGCTCAGCTCGTCTCTCCAGAAATTGTAATAGATAGTCATTTTGGGTCTACTTCTCTGGTGAGAAATAAATCTTTAAACAAATGAAATGAGAACTTACTGTAGACTTTGCCGTCTGTGCAACCCTGCCATCCATTTCATCATCCTCTAATTGATTGTCAATGGACTCTGAGATGGCAAGGTCAGCACCTAATGAACCATCATCCACTCTTGGTCTTTTCGCCCCAAGGTCATTCGCTGCAGGTGTGGAATTTTCAGATTGACCTGGAATTGCACGTGTCTTCTGCTTCCCTCCACTCCTACTCTTTGGTATCCACTCTCTCTTGGTGATATTGTCACTGGATAGACCCTTTGCTCTTGACATAGATGGGTATGAGTTAATGATGGATGTGGAACGAGATAAAGAATGATAAGTTGGATACATCAATGCTAATCAGACCATCTGATCTGATTAGTCGTGATTGTGGGTTATGGCCTTTTATTTTGATGGAGAATACACAGATCATTTGGAGAACAAGTAGGCCATCTCAGACATTAACATTCAATTGACATCATTAGCTGGGGTATGTTTATAAGATAAATGGTAATCAAATTTAGTGACATTGGAATTAGCAGAAGGTGCATATCTCTTCATTGCCACACCTTGTCAGTCTAGTGTCGAGTCAATTTGTCTGTCATTTCCAGTTAAATTGCAGAGTTGTCACAGTGCAGTGAATATATATTATTAGAGCACATCCAACATTCCGAGAATATTCTGTGTTTACTAAGTGAATGGAAATGGTCTTTAGTATGTTGTGCTACACAAGGTATTACACATAGTATTGACCAGTGAATGAGGAATATCTAATGTTGGTAAATTTGTCACGGTGATGGCATAGAGAATTGTATTGCACCTAATCTACAAAGGATTTGTGGCGCTCATGACTCCTGCGAGAGGCACTAAAAAAGAAACAAACAGAAATGTTGTTAATGCGAAGTCACGGAAGACCGCCAAGGGTTGCCGCCGCGCGTATGACATGCCTCGTAATAAGCCGCGGCGTTATCACCGGCAAACCGCGGCTATATACAATCTGTCAGCAGCGCAGTGTGGCGGATTGTATGGTAAGCGCCGCTTATCTTTTGGCGGCTCACCACAGGTGTCCATTTGTGGAAATTTACATTATGTAACTCAATCATGACCCGATATGGTAACAGACGCAAGCACACGATGAGCCAGCTTTCTCTTTAACACCATGCCCTCCAATCCAGCTACCACGAATGCAAAAGATGCTGAGCCGGCATTTGTACCTATTGGTGTTGTGCCTGATATGCCACCCAACGGATGGACCAAGGCAATCATTGTTAACAATAAATGGACGGCATTTGAAAAAGATTGGATGGACTGCAATCTCATTCTATACCGGCAAAAGAAGGGCGAAGCTCGCCACAACCTTGTAGGATGGGTATCACGACAAATACACAATCTGTGGGGAGACACATATGGCGATGAGTCAGTAAAAGAGGGGAAATTGTACCAGGCATGGAAAAAACATAAGAAGGTGAGTGTTGACTTTGATTGAGAAAGCAGACCTAAGAGTAGCAGTCCATTGAGGATTACTTCCGAAATCATGGGCGGGACGACGCAGTGGCAAGAATTCGTTATCACACCGGCAAGACTGCGTTCAATACTGTTCTGCGGATGGAGAGACGTGCCGATATAGAGAGGCGCGCTAAGGAGATTGGCGGAGACTTAATGCCTGGGGATAAAGCGTGGATTGGGAATTACAAACGTGCAGAGAAGATGGTCAAAGATGGACTTGGGAAAGCGGAAAGGATTGTCATTGAAAGTAAGATGAAAGAGTATGATGCAAAGGGTCTCCCTGCCGACGAGCAAGCAAGGTAAGACACACTAGGATTATCTGAATAAAGAATTAACTATCCAAACCAGGCGAGCCGAGGAATCCGGCGGCAAACACATTGATGCTGCTCATGGTAGATTCTTCAAGGAAATGGGAATGTGCTGCATCACATTGGCAACATACTACAATCCCGATGGTGAATTGCAATATGTAATGTGAGTACCGCTTCAGCTAGCGCCGTTTGAATGAGAATAATGCTTCGTAGTCATGACCGCAACAACAAATACACACGCCGCGGCGAACCGGCTGTGCACACAATGCGTTCCCTCGATCCAGATGGCTATGACAAAATCGACGAGGCATTCCGTGGATACTGCCGCAAGCTGATGGCGATTGAAAAGCCAGACACAGCATTGAATAGAGATACGAAACGACCAGCGGCTCTACTAGCACCGGATGTCCACCAGATGGAGAACGGACATGTGCTCATTCCAGATCATGTTATGGGAGAGACAGCACGATACCAGGGTGCGCTCATTCGCAAGATTGTGAACATGGAATATTGTGAGATATTTTCTTTCAGTTCAGTTCTGAAACTAACACATAATCAGCACTTGCGAAACAGACGACAGGGCAGTCGCTGCCATGGTCATCAGCAGAGACAAATATTTCAGCATTTGTAAAGGGCAAGTATCTTCCAGATGGACTATGTCTGAAGGATCCAGAGAAATTCCGACGACCAGAAACAGAGGCGATCCTGACACATTGGCGGCAGCGGCAAAGCCGCGGCAAGGTTCCACTGCGTTTCCGCGCTGTTAGAGTAAACGGGCGAATGGAGAAAGCGTTCTATATTGACGGATTGCTTCCACCACCATCTAACCAAGCCCCAGTGAAGGCTGCCGAAGGTCAGGGACCTGTCAAGCTGCAAAGCGTTGACAATGAAGTTTCTGATCGGTCCGACAAATCTGCACCCGAGGCTACGCCGAGTCCTGATTTACCTGTCTTTAAATTGCCCTCGCCGGTTCCGCCGCCGGTGCCGCCTGCAGAGTCACTATCATTGTCTATTCCACAGGCAAAACGTGCCAGGCAAGGGGCAATACGTCACATCGTTGGGTCCGATTCTGACCTGGGTCATGCGTCATCTGAAGATGTATCAGAATTGGCGCGACATAGCCCTATTTCGAAGATACTGGAGAACGGCAGTACTGACTTGCATGGAACTACGGATGGGACTACAACTGACTCCGGTGCCGAGGACATGATAGAAGAAATGCTGCTAGAGTCGCCACCCACCTCTACACCCCCGCGAGCAATTCTTTCGGCTGCCGCCGCGGAAGCCTTGCCTGCCGAGATAGCCCATCCATCAATTGCTGCAGCAACCACACTTATTATTGGTGCGGCACGTACCCTTACATTGAGTGTAGCTGCATATTCACCCCCTGATGATTGTCCAGGCACACCTCCACGTCGGACAGGCCCAAGGCCTCGTCAAAGACTACCAGGAGATCTCCCAGCAGAGCCACCGGAAGTTCGTATGGCAACGCAACTTCGAAGACAGAGCGCAAGACTCAATGCTGTACATGAGCTACACTCGCAGATATCCACTGCACCCAAACTAATAAAACCCACCACAAAGGTGCCTCCTAAGACAAAAATGTCTGCTAAAACCAAACCCACACACTAAGTAGCTGTAATGTTAAGTTCAGGCAATGGTGATGAATATAAGACCCAAGATGATATTATATTGACGACATAGTGAGCAATACGGATGGAAAGGTAGTCTATATACAGTACGTCGGTGGCCGCCGCGGCAGAAAAAACAAAGACCTCAGGAATCAAGGGGATCTAGTCCGGGGGGGACCGGCGACAGACGACTGGAGCGACGCGAGCCCTCCACAATGGGCTTAAGACCTTGCGACTTTGCCTGGGGTTTACTAGCAGCTTTGCTGGCCTTGGGGGCTACGGCCTTCTCGGCAGGCTCTGTCTTGGGTTTCTTTGAGATTGGCGCGGCTACCGCCGGTGCAGCCGAGGCTTTGCGCTTACCTCTCACACCTACAGATGGTACATCTTCAAGCTCTGGCAGATCAGGAAGCTCATCCTCATTGCGATCCTCTGGCAACTCCGAAAGCTCGGACTCCGGCTCGCTTGGGGGGCCGGGCTTGTTGAATACAGCCGCAGTAGCTGTATTGGGAGTGGAAGTCGTTGCCGCGGGCGATGTGGGTCTAACGGCGGGTACCTCGGCACTGAAGGCCTGTGCAGCTGCTGATGTGAAGTGTGCTGCTGCGCTGCCGAAATCGAATAGGTCAGCCGGGTTGTATGCAACGTCGGCGGCGGCGGCGGCAAGAGTCAATGGCGGTGCAGGTGGAGATGGTGATCCCGTGACAGGTGTTGGAGGCGTCACCTCAATCCTAGGGGCGTCCATGAAAGTGGCTGGTGGCAGTTTGGATGAGCCAGCCGCTGGGAAGGAAAATACCGACAGATGGATGACGACGCCACGTGAGGTTGCAGCGTTCTGCTCTCTCATTCGCTGCTTGATTCCAGTGGGATCGCGCCCGATGGTGTTCGTGGAAAACATCGATGTGCCAGATGAGGCGGCAGGGTCGAGGGTAGAGAATCTGAAAGGCTCTGGTCTTTCCGCCTTTTTCAATTCCTCACTCACGAACCGCGTTTCCGCATATCCCGCTTCGCGAGCCAGACCCCTGATTGCCTCGTGTATCCCGCGGATCTCCAGTGTCTGCTCGGCGAGCCATTTCGTGGAGCTTACGGATGCCTGACTAAGATTGTCGAGTATGACATCGAGTCGAAACCGAGACCGTTCCGCCGCAATCTCCGTCTTGATGTCGGCCACTTCTTTAGCCATATACCGTGTCGATTTGGCGATCTCCTCGATCGTCAACTTGAGCTCGGTGAGTGTGGCGGTAATCGCTGATACCAAAAGTTAATAACGATCTCATATTGTAACAGAACACGTACCGGTGGCCGCCGGCGGCGGGAAATCCTGGTTGTCCTTAAGACATCGCGATTTCAGTGAACGACAGTTGTTGCAGACGGAGCGCCCTTTATAAAACTCGTGCGAGTCATACGTGCATCTGATGCCGTGCACCCTGCACATCAGGCAGGGAGAGGCGCACTTCTTCAATGGGCCCAACCAGTCGAACGGGCGTTTCCCCCGCCGCAATCCATCATCCTCCGACGGCTCGTCATCATCCTGATCGTCTTCGGTTCCAACTGTTGCCTTCGACTTGATACGGTCACGTCGGACACGAGGCTTTTTCGACGGCGCCACGTCATCGTCGTCGTCCTCTTCCACCTTCACCTCGACAGACTTGCGCTTGGTGGCAGCGGCTCGTTTAGGGGGAGCAGTCTTCGACTTCGACGCCGCGCGTTTCCCCGAAGCCGCCGCCGAAGCTGATGACTTCGGCCTCGACGTAGCAGCTGCCTGCTTCGTCATAGCGGCTGTCTTGGTTGTCGCCGCCGTAGGTGCCTTCCGCTTCTTCGCTGGCTTGGGCTCGTCCTCCTCCGTTTCGTACTCCTGCTTTGGGGCGGCTCGTGTATTCTGGCGCCGCCTGATGACGACCTCAACCTTTCTGACTGGGGCCTTTCGTTGAGCCTTGGCCACTTTTGTCGGCGGCGGCGGCGGCACCCGGGCCTTCCTGTACTCGTCATCGCTGGTCCCATCGGCATCCAACTCCCCGCCATCCTGTTCGTCCGCCTCGTCGTATTCGTCGCCCTCCATCGCCTCGTCACCGTTCACATCCTCCACTCTGTCACCCTCCATTGCCTCCGCTTCATCCTCGGCTCCCTGGGCCATTGCCTCGGCAGTCCACTCCCCCTCATCCTCATCTTCTGCCTGCCCCTCCACAAATTCGACCTCCTCCTCTCGCTCACTCTCCTCCTCTGCGGCCTGCACAACGGCCTTTTCCTTCCCCTTTGCTGTTTGGATTGTGCGCGGTACCGGCCTGCTCTTCGGCTTGAGTGATGAGGGAGTGGTGGCGGCCTTGGACTGGTGCAACACCTTTGGAGCGGCGGCGGCAACCGCGCCCCTCGATTTGCCATGACCGTTCGTTCCGCCGGTGGCCACCGTGTTTTTTGACTTCGGTGTCAAGACACCGCGTGCTGTCGCGCTCGTGGGCTTGGGCGCAGACCGGGCATTGCCCTGTGCCTGTGCCTTCGCGTCGTCCTTTGCCGCACCGTTCTTGACCTTCGTTTGGCCAGCCACTGCCGACTGCTTCTCCTTTGCGTCGTCATTGTGCTTAGACTTGGCGAGTTCGTCTGCCTTTAGTTGGGCCTTTGGCGTAATCACTGACGGTTCGTCAGGGATGAAGATCGCCTGCCACGCGTCCAGGGTGTTCTCAGCGTCGAACTCCTTCACGCCGAGGAGGGCCTTGCCTACGAGGTGAATGGCGTTGTCGTCGGTGCAGTAGAGGATCCGCCGCCACAGGGCGGTCTACAGCATGTAAGAATCATCAATTACAATCGAAATAGGTGCTTACCGCCGCCTTCCGCAATGCAGTGTACTGCTGCTCGAAAGTCCCGTCGCGCAGGGCCTTCCGGACGTGCTTTGCCCACATCGCGATCTCCTGCAGTTCCGGCGTGAAGTCCGAGCCGCGTGGCTTCGCTTCGATGTCGGTGGCATGATTCGTAGCGTTCTTGGACATTGGGGAGCGAGGGCGAGATGGACTTAGAAAAATGTGGTTATGGTTCAAGTTGCAGTGGGATATTCGCACGTTGACAACGGCGTGACCGTGATCTATAGCCACGTGACCCGTTGTGCGCCTTATCTATCCATCTACTTGCACCGGCGGAGCCCCCTCGCAGTTTAACCATCAGTATGGTGGCTCTTATTTCTCCAGAGTGCGCAAACGTCTCTATCTATTGAGATATTGATATCTCCACCTGCTGCTGACCTTCATCTCTGCAAAGCGGTGATACCATGACAATGCCCAAACGGAGCCGCGGCGGCTCTTCACCTTGACGGAACACGAAGGCAGGTATCGTGGCGGGAACCGAGGCGGATGACTCGGACATGGCCGTTAGCGAAGATGGCCACTCCGATGCATCTAGGTGGTTTAGCCACAGACCGGCGGTGCTATCAGCGGGTTTTAAGCCATCATCCACCGGCATGTCGCTGGAGTACGCTAGCGATGACGGTGAGGTTTCTAGCGGGTCATTGCCATCAAGAGGATCCAGTCCATCGCCAATTCCCAAGCCAGTTCGTGCCTCTCCTGAAAACGCCTCATTGTCTCCGCCGTTGGAGGGCCATGGCTACAGCGACGATGCCGATGATTCAGGCAGTCTACCATCCATTGGCGACGGCGCCGAGGCTATACTGAATGTTGCAGAAGATTCTGGGAGCTTACCCTCACGGTCCGAAGGTGAGTCCTACATCGTCAGCGCAGCTCAAGCATCTCACAATCACTCAGATGACTCTGGGTCGCTTCCATCCTTAGACGGTGGCCCCGCCGCCGCTGCTTCTCCAACGCGACGCGTCCGCTTTCATCCGCCTCTATCTGTGGACCCACTCTCCCCGAATAGTATCAGCGATCGCCACCTTGTGTCATCAATTCCTGCATCTTATCCAACGTCAAGTGTAAAACCCTTTGAGGTTGCTGCTGATCTCAACAACACTGCTTCTAACCTGGGTGACTATCGTGCCCCTGTTTCCTCCCACAAAGTTATCCCCAACATGCTTCCTGAATTCGTTGACAGTCTTCGCCATGCGCTTGCATCAAGGAATGTCACTCAGGAAGTCGTAGCAGGTAGGTTCTTGCTGTATTCTGTCTCTGAATGTATATTCATGCTTTTGCAGCCACCATTCAAAGGTTTTCAAAACGACATGAACGCCAGGCACATTTTAATCTCATTAGTCACACTCCCCAAATTATGTATAACCCTTCCATCCGACAGGTTGTACATCATTCACCTGTGACTAATGCAGAAATTGACTCATCGGCGGCCTCCGCCTCGGCCTCGCCTCACAACTATGTATGTTATTTCTTTGTCTCTCATTCTCATCTCATCCCATGACTAGATAATGCATGAAGACGCCCTTCTGTCGCTCGACCGCCAGCTCCAATCCCACCCCTGGTCTGCCGTAGTCACACCTCAAGAACTCATTGGTGTGGCTCATGCTGATGCAACCAAGCATATCTCCTTTGTCCATGAAATCTTCAATTATAGGGAATCCACCAGAAATTCTCTGAAGGGTGTTTTAGATAGTATTGAAGACACTCTTTCCAACCCTCCATTTACGATATAGACATTACTTTCCACTTTTCCGCGGATATCCACCGGCGGCTACCACTTCATTGTGCAGAAAATTATATTCCCTCGGTAATCCTGGTATGGTATCTGCTCTGGACAGACTGAGCCCGGCCGGACCATGTCTTTTGGGATCATGTTACCTGTCCGGCTGTACCATGTGTCATGCCAAGTATCTTAGTCACCGGCCAGTCCGGCTGTGCCATACATTATGTAATTATATACACTCCGGCTTTCCCATATAGTATATCCAAAACAGGACTATCATATGTGAAATTTGATTAGATCCTCCGCATATTTTTTCCGTTCAAAGGTATACTATAGTAGATCATACTAGCTTAGTCAACATAAGAGAAAATATCCAGCTATAAACCCACAGTTTCAAGTAGTCGCTTGTTGCTCCAACCTTTCAGCACTTTCGTAAGCTTCCAAGCTAGGGAAGTCTCGTTAAGTTCACCATTGATTGGCAAGGGGACATTGGACAATAGGAACAGACCGAGATTATGGCTATCACCCATGCTAGCGTTCATCCCTTGCCCTATTCATAAAATTAGGTGATGGAGAATCTTCGAAAAGACGACCGGATCTGACCTGCTTTTGGAGAATGCGTATGGCAGGCATCGCCCACAATCAAAACTCTATTGTCCACAGAAAGCTGGAAGCGACTCTTTGTCCGACTGCAAAATATATAAGCATTTTGAACCCACTTAGCCCTCACGGCATGATGGACTCACTGGTATATAGGGTCCACCATTCAAATTTATCAGGTGTCGCAATTTTGTACGGTACGCCCAAACACATTCAATACACACATCCAATAGACGCTCAGGAGTGACTTTACTTTTATCAACCCTTCCCGTTTCATTCAGTAAACCACTCTGCTCATCCAGCAGGACGTACAGCCGTACTTTGTCGTCTTCGCGGGGTATGACCATGCACGAGCCATTGTTGGAGTGAATTGCCGTCCTATTACGAATATCGAGGAAGTCTGTATCAGGGACAAAGTCTACCACGCCCCAGATGTAGTTTGTCTACTCTCCGATCATTGGGATTCCGAAGGCTTTTCTGACCCAGGAGTGGGCGCCTAAATTGTGATCCGGTTATTGATGGAAAAATGATGGATTGATCCGATCATGATCAGCGTTCGACTGATCAACGCACCATCAGCGCCTACAACGTATTTCGAATAAATGGTTTCCGTTCTATGACTTCCATCAAGATGTTGAACGACGGTCTGATCACAACAGGGTATTAGAAACAGATGGTACGCCTCAGAAGGGATAATGCGCCTTACCCTGACCGGATATTCACCCGAGTCGGCGCCCAAAATATCCATAGATAATGGGGAAGTCGGTCGATCCACTTCAATACCAAAGCCCCGCATGGAGTCAAGAAACACCGTTTCTATCTCTCCCTGGTGCAAGGTAATCTAAGAATACGAATCAGTGTCATGGTCCTAGATAATTATGAAGCAGGTGTTATGGAGAAGGGTCGCACTTCAAATGGAAATCTAGCCGACGGCGCGGTAATGTCTGGCACCCGATCTGTAAGCTACATTGAAGAAAACAGAATTGAGTACGAATTACAACTCGAAATTATGAATCGCAGAAAAGCCACATGCCTCTATACCTCCATTTGGACTAGGATTGTAGAAAGCCTACCATCACCAAGGTTGAAATTAATCTGACTGAAAGTCGAGTCATAATGGGTCAACGCCATGTTGGACTTACAATCATGTGCATATGAGCGCCTTCTTTGAAGACCTTATCAGCGAGCCCATAACTCTGACATCTAATTTTAGGGTCCATTTCTGTAGCTATGAAGCGCCCATTTGAACTCACTTTCAGGACCTCCAAGGTTCTCGATTGCAACTCATCTGCGTGGCCCGCCAAAATCTTTGATGGTCTGAAGGGAGCACGGTCAATTCAGTAATTAGATGCAATTCGAGACAGGCATAGAGTCTCATGTGCAGTAACTTACCGTATATCAACAATTCGCACATTGATCCCATTTCTAGCCAGGGCATTACATGCCATGAGGCCTGCAGGACCTGCTGCGATGATAAGCACATCGACATGGCTCTCATTGTCCGCTACGCTTTTCGACGTATTGATGCCCATGTAGTGGATGATATAAATAATTCAACACGATTCGAGAGGGTATGAGATGGATGAGGACGAAAAGGGGTCAGATATTTGGGCATAGTAGAAACAACAAGCTCATTATATATTCCCTATCTTCAAACCGCTCGGTGTACACGTTTTAACGCCTTGCTGCTGATGAGCACAGGGATCAATGTACAGCCTGAGCGCGCTAACCACAGGAGGCGTTAGCTCATCCACGGTTTATGATCTACGCTACAAGTCTGTGAGAGGGGGAGTGCTCAAAGCGTAATGAAGTTGAATGCATTTCGACACGCTTGGATCATCAAGAAGTCAGGAAGGTTCAAGAGACGTAGAAGAGTTATTTCCGGGAATACATTGACATGAGCGCAAAGTTTTATTGCACGAACGTCCTTGATATCGACCATTATATAGTATCCACCTCCATTGTCGTATGGCTTCTATGGCTTTATCGAAACGGCGTGGTGCTTTAACGTTTGTTTCCATCCAGAAACCGTGTTTCATGATTACTACCTGCCCCTAACTCTCCATTAATTGATATCACGTCGCACTGTCACTATGTAACTTTGAATTGGGATTGACACCCGTCCAAACTGTCGTCACCTCACGAGTGATAGACTTGACCGCAGTACTGACCACGATGAAGTTGCCAAATATGCCCAATCTCGTAAAACACTCACACATAGTATGCAAAACATCTCAAGCTATAGGTTAATCTTCTACATCGGCCACTTAAATATTAGGATTATCTGTGACACTTAGGGCCATCAATGTCTGCAGGTAGACGATTTTATCTGATCTTATGACAGCTTAAATGTAGGGAAAATGACGAGCAGTTCGTGTGAGAACAGCGTTCGTAGCCCACAACACACTCAAGAGATCATGGGGAACATGACCGTGCCACCGGTATGATCGGTTAAGCGCAGAAGGCCGCTCCTCATAGGTTAAGAAAACCGCTCGGTATTGCAGTGATAGCCTTCATAGCCGTCTTTGACTGTCCAGTGACGAAAGCGAAGGGATCGTTAAATTTAGATGGAGCTAAAACGTCGGGAACTTTATATATAATTATAGAGGTGAGTGTCACAGTTAGCGTCCTGTCCGGGGTTTCAGTCAGTCCCGCACACGTACACCAGAGAAACGCGTGAATAGGATTCCTTAAAAGTAATAGTGCTACATAGGGAAGTACAGCATACACGCACGGGATTTACTTGCTCTGGAGCTGTCGTTCGGAGAGAAACACTGGGGATATTTCGATTTATGGGTCTCACTATAAGAGCTTCAGCGTAGTCAAACGTCGTAAGCGCTTCTCTGCCAATTGGGACGTCCTCACCTCCCTCATGTCCAGCAATTCTTCGATGGCCGTGAATATTCCGGCCGACATTGCAGCAACGTACGTGCATATAGCTCTAAATTATATTCTTGTTTCAATTGAGCATCGTCACGTTCTGTAGGACTGCCCCTCAGGTACATGATTTCAAGCACTGATCGTGCTATGATCGACACTGACGAACAACTCTAAAGCTAATCGGCACGCTAATAAACTGGCTCTTCTTTGGCGTGCTCTCGGTTCAAACCTGTATGTTAGGATATTGCCCTTATCCTTCAATTACCCGACGATTGGTCTGATTCATCAAGACGTCTATTATCTGAACTTCCCTGATGATAAGATCGGGAATAAGATAGCAGGCAGGTCCTATTCTGAAAGATTCGCGAAGCCGCCAGTGGTAATCTTCTTTTACAGTGTATGGAACGTTCATATTCGAGACTGTACAGACAGCCATGACAGGAGCAGATATGTATTTCTGGTGAGTTTGAAACATATTCTTTTAAATGTCAACATATCAATAGCGAAACCACAGGTTTGCCACTGGCTTCGGAAATATGGGCCACATAGGCAATGTCAACATCACTCCAGCCGATATTCCGCTACTATGTGGGATCATCGCAGGCGTGGTTCAGTTCTTCTTCGCATATCGTATATACACCCTCCGCCGGTCTTACTTGTGGATATCGGTTCTGATCGTTCTGGTGCGCCTCTCATTATATCTAACCGCATTCAAGAAAACGGTCAGCTGATACCGAGGGTCGAGTGTCTCCAGACCTCCTTGGTACAGACTGCAGGAGCATTGGCCGTGACAATACGAGTAAGTCCCAGTATCACTCCCTATGAATATAGATTGATCTAAGCGGATTCCGAAGTCCTTCAAGCTACAGGAGTTCTCGCGTTTCCACGAGAATTTATACTTTCCACAATCATTTGATGTAATCGAATTCTTGTTGTACATGTAGACCGCAACGAACTGATAGGTGACAATTGGTATCTTTAGGTTTGGCTAATCGGTGACACTGTCTGTGATATTCTCATTGCGGGTACAATGTTGTGGATTGTAAGTGGCATTCATTGTCAACATGACCCTCTGTTCATTCGATTTGCCAACTGCTGCAGTTCTATGTCACACGAAAAGAAGGCAACCACTACTCAAACCGCATTCTTGGACGCCTGGTGCGTCTAATTGTGGAAACAAACACTCTCACAGGTAATGCACTCCCTCTCAGCGAATGCTCGTCTCTAAATTATGGATACAGCCAGCATGGCGCTTATATCATTCATCTGCTACGTTACCCTACCAGTGAGTGATGTTACAGATGTACTTTCACAAATCTGATACACTTCATATCTTTTAGAATAGCCCACTGTTTGTATGCACGTAAGTTCCTGGCTCTCACTTGGTACTCTCTCCCTCAAAAACTGATTAAAAAACTTCCCGCAGGACGGTTATTATGGGAAAGTTGTCAGTACCATGAGCTTGAGAGGTTCTGATTGTACACTAATCCCATACTCTCAGATACTCGAACACTCTCCTCGTCACTTTCAACAACCGCATTGGCCTCAGGAAAGGCTTTGCCAAGAACGGCTATAGCTACGAAGATTCAGCTGGGTTCAGAGGCCCGTTCAGAATCGGTACTGACTCGGGCAGCAATATAACCAACACCTTCGATATTAATATCGATACCGTTGTGGAAGTCAAAGTGTAGATTTCCTGGTATTGAGATTGAGGTCATGTATATTTATACCACGCTCCTGGACTCAGAATATATACCTTTATTGCAGTATTCTTTCCCTCGTGCATAAAACGCATCAAGTGTGCGTTTGTGAGTGGCTCGGTTCCGTTTTAAGTAACATGACTACCCGCTATCTCACGCCCGCCCACTTGCGTGTCTTCCCTGTGTAGCTTGGGATTTCGTACCGACTCGAGCTAAAACGCCACAACAGGGACTAAGATGCACCCATAAACCCTTCATTCTGTGTGCTAGGGTCTCGGCATTAAAAATGCCGCTGGGCAGATTGTGCATGTTCCTGAGTCCACAGGAAGGTTAATCAAGGTATCCGGTCAGTTTTGAACCGTTAAATCTGGAGGGCATCCATGAATGCGCTGTGGGATGAATGCAGAGATATGCAGGTGCAATTTGACAAGATCAGTAACATAGTTTCTATATGCCTGCCGTATGCGTCACGAGAGGTCCGCGCGCAACCGCAGGGTACTAGATTGATCTTGCGATAGAGTAGACCGAATGCTAGAATTCGTTCCCATTGTCTCGAGATACATTAGAGGGGCGATTAGGTTCAAACCCAACGGACTCATTGGAAGACAGATAACATGGAGGAAGTCACGAGGAACGACGTTTCTACCAATTTGAAAGCATTGCTTGTCCCGGCAAGCATCGGCCATCAATCAACAGATTATGATCTTCAACAATGCCACTACAATAATTACCCACTTCCGAACTCCTCAAAACTGGGAGGGTAATTCTGTCTGATGCTCATTCAAACACTCGCGGTGGATCGCAGCTAGACTTGTGCCCCATGCAACCCCCTGCTAAAGGTTTCCCAAAAAACGTCTTTCAAACTCAGCTTAGATTTGCCAGTTTGTCGTCCACATGTCATATGTCACTCCTCTTTCTCTTCGGTCACCACCTGTATTGAGTCAACACCATCCTGCGCGCTCTACACCCATTGCAGATCTATGGCGCGCTCTGCGCTCATCAGGTGCTCGGGGAGTCGTTTCAAAGCCTCCTTCTAGCTTCGCGCGTCTCCGTAAAGTCCTTTTGCCACCCGACCACGACGCCAATACTTCGCCAGTGGATCAGCAACGTGACCTACCCCTCAGGAAACGGACGTAAAGTGAGAGAGAATACCTCATGAACAGAGGTCTCTCAGTCCGTCTCGTCTCCAACCTCCGTATATGTTCCGGGTACCGCCCCTCGGTCGATTTCGTCGCTGTAAATCCTGCACCACCTTGCGGTCTTGCCCGGACTTTGCACCGCCTCTCGCGGGAGACCAATGATGTCAGCTCATTGGTAGTCGCCGGTTTCCGCTCTATTATGTCACAACGATAAGTACACCAGTATGTGACAGACCGCCCCATGACATTCGCTTAGGACATTTTAGCCAGCAGCATCATCTGGACGTTGGCGACCAGTCATCGCCGGGACGCATATATCCCCCGCATCGCATCGAATATATAATCGGAGCCGTCTTGGACACCATGGTACTTGTCTGTGGTAGGGCAGCCGAAGTTCTGTCTGTTCAAATAATGGCTATTGCCATTTATGCCGTTGTACCACTAGTCCATCGCGAGCCCGTTCTCCTTTTCTTTTTCTTTTTTCTCCTTTTTTTTTCGTCGCGTTCTACCAACCCTTGTCAAAGTCACACATCGGGAGCGTTTTAGAAGACGTCTCAAAGGCAGCAAGAATTGACGCCTCTGCCACTATCCCTGCGCTACCGCATCGCATAACAGTGGCGCTTTACAACACAGTCGCTCACCGGTAGCTCTCCGCAACCAAACTGCGTACATCTTACACTGCTACTCATCGCTCGCTACGTAGTTTGCATGAAATAAATCTCATACCGTTCAAAATATGACCGATCATACATAGATGCAAGCGCCGCATCTCTTCAAATTTTTACCCGTATTCGGCGTGCTTGATGTCCATAATTTCTAGATGCCAGATATCTAAGAACATGCCTGTATCAATCTCTCGGGCGCCAGATACATGATCAAGTTCAAATCAGCATGGGCATCTGTGATGGATCGCCGAGTTTCTGCCAGGTCCTTACAGAATCGGCACTCGGGAATCCCGACAAGCTTCCCCCAGAGTTCGGCCCTTTCAATCACTAACTCAGACGGTGAAAGGTGCGTCGAGCCGTATTGTTCGACTCTCTGGGACGTATGCTGCGAGTAGCTCGTCCCGCTGCATAATCAACGCTTTGAGACATGTCATTTTTGGTTCGAGGAGTACTGTCTGATGCCACACGCGCTACATACTCGTGAAACACATGATGTACACTGAAATATGTCCAACGCGATCAAAACTATGTGGCTGCATACACGCACTCCAGGTGTGTCAAATTATAAATGCTTCCGGGCCATCACTCTAATGTGCGCCGTTGATTTGTTGCAGGCCGACTGCGAACCTCGAAAACATAGAATTGTTCATCTGTCATAGTCGAACTGAAATATCGGCTCAGATGGCCCAGCGCCTTCGATTCCACCCGTCCTGGACCTTGCTTCTCGGAGCAATCAGGTAGCATATCTTAATATACATGCAGCCGTATGCTCAGTACTCTTTCTATTGACTGGTCAGGTAGGATTATGGCTGATCCGATGCTCGGCAGATTGTATAAAGGCAGTCGGACCCCGTGTACAGTGCTTGGACAAAAATATACTCCATAAATTTGGCCGCTGAAACCGTTTGTGTACTTACCCCTTCGCTTGCTGGGCGCTTAATTATTAGGCTGTGTTAGGGACCTCCATGACTGATACTGAAGACATAATTACCACATAAATCTATCTGTCTACTTTGTAGGAATTGTTTAGGAATAAACCTGGCCCGAAATTTGATCAATGAATGATTATCTGTCTAGTGAATTCTTGTCTGGTACTTGCATCCTGCAGCACTGCCAAGTCATGGTTGTTGTTCATGTTTCTCCAAGCAAGAATAGCGTCTTTCGTCCATGCAATGTAGATGATCCATAAATTACTCACATGCAGAACCTTCCTATTGCGGTTGTTTCTAAAGCAAAAGCTTGCGCCGTTGGGCTCGCCAATGTCATCATCAGGTGTGATAATGATATCGTATTCACATGGTTCATGATCATCTCCTTGCCCCAGAGTGTGGTCCTGAGGATTTCAATGGTTGAGTCAGTGCCGACATCGTTGGCAGACACGGCCTTTCTGTTGTGCAGCTGGCGCAGTGGTTCACAAGGTACCCGAAGAGCACGTCGGGGTCTCTGGCGGATGGGACGACGTCCAGACCATGCAGCGAGAGCCTACGGATGCTGGTGATCGCGCGGGATTTGGGGTCGCATGTCGCGACGAAGTCGTCAAAGGAGGCCCCGGACTCGTTCAGGCGCCCGACGGCGGGTGTCCAGTGCGTCCGGCTGCAGGGTTTGGAGCAGGCAGGGTAGAGGATGCCGATGGGTTGCACTTGGACGATCTCTGTGTGTCACGACAACTTGTTCAGGTTGCATGCAGACTCGAGTACGTGCATAGAACTTTTTTGCATGCGGGGAGGAGAGGTTCAGCGGCACATTGCTTGTTGTTTACAAGCGAGATGTCGCGGTTCGTGGTGCCCCAGACGTTGAACAGTGGTCGAACCACAGCAGTGTACGCGCTTGTGAGGATGAGGGCAATCAGGGCCCTGGTTCTTGTCCATGCACTGCCTCTGTCAATCCGGGTGGAATTTGGTAAAACAAGTGCAGGTCATTGTTACAGGATATGAAGAGTATCCGTGGTTATACATATTTACAGCGCTCCCAAGGGTCCTGACTGATCCGCAGACCGGCATGGCCAGGAAATCCTACCTGACCAGTCTTGCTTGCGATACTTTCCCCCAGATCATGTCCACTCACGCAGAAGTCGAAGCCCTCCTTCGTCTCATTCGGGACTCCGCACTGAAAGCTCTCGGCGACTACGAAAAGCATGGCGGCACGGCTCCTCGTCTTCAGTCAACTGAAATTCATCCTCTCGACCAGTTTCAAAATAAGATCGGGTTCATGAAGACCATAGCTACACTTGAAGGCGCGTGCGAGCAGCTTTGCTCAACCCTGGCGCCGCCCACGCAGACTGTCTTGAATGTAAGTCCTGCAGCTCACTTGAGGCAATTTTCATCTCATTGAAAATGATAACACTGATCTTTCTCTCATAAAGCGCGTCCAAGATTACCAATGGATTTGTATGCGCACCGTCGTCAAGCATAAAATCGCCGACGAGGTTGCAAAACACAAGGGGGGAGTACATATCAATGAGCTGGCGGCAGCCGTGAAATTACATCCTACCAAGCTTGGCTCAATCTTGAGAGCTCTTGCTTCGAAGCACTGCTTTTGCGAAAGTATGATTCTGGGGTCAATATTCCCGCCATCCTACTCACAGGCACTGCTCTACAGTCGCCCCTGACGTGTTTGCCAATAATCGCCTGTCAATGACACTGACCACGTCTCATCCTATGTCGTCAGCTGTGGTCTACAGCTCAGACAGGCACGAGTATATTCACTGCCTCCCAGAGTACCTGGCCGACCCGTCGACTGGTCATTCGCTAAGGATAAACGAGACTGCTTTCCAATACTTTGTCAAGGAACGGCATCCGAAACTCAAGGGTATAACATTCTACCAATGGATGGAGCTCCCGGTTAGTAATCATTATATTATCCTTTCAACAACATTGATTTGACAAAAATATTGACATTGGGCAGAGTAACCGTGATCGGAAAGTGGTAAGATTTTTCCAAGATTTTCCCCTCACATATCCTGAGATCTTGCGATGCGGATACTAATGCCCTCCAAGTCATTTGACAAGGCAATGATCAGCGTCGGAGAAGCAATGGGTGGCTTATCAGCAGTTGATGGTTCATTTATCTTTCTATCTTAAAAAAATAACTTTATGAAC
This sequence comes from Psilocybe cf. subviscida, assembly GCA_013368295.1. Classification (NCBI taxonomy): domain Eukaryota; kingdom Fungi; phylum Basidiomycota; class Agaricomycetes; order Agaricales; family Agrocybaceae; genus Psilocybe; species Psilocybe cf. subviscida. The sequence goes on along the minus strand of JAACJJ010000029.1, from coordinate 1,472,070 downwards.
ATTATGTCTCAGCCTACGACTGGAGCAAAGTGACAAATTTATGCGACGTGGGCGCTGGAATAGGCCATTTTTCCCAGGCGGTTCTAAGTATCGACCATACAATACGGGTGACGCTCTTCGATCTTCCAGAGACGATCGAGAACACAAAATTGGTGACCACTATGTCTTCATTTTTGATGATAATTCTCATACCTTCAATAGCAATGGAACGATAAACATTCTGGTAGAGTAAACTTCTGTGCAGGAGACTTCCTCAAAAACGTTCCAGTAAAAGGCTGCGATATCTACTATGTACGCAAAATGAGCAAATTCCAACAATTACTACATTTTGACTGTCTGTCTTGCTGATTTTAGATGAGAAACATACTACACAACTGTGAGTCGCTGAGATTGTCATAATTCATGGATAGTTCTTACTCTCAATTTTATAAGGGACTGACGAGCAAGCCGCCATCATTTTGGGAAATGTCTGCAGAGCGATGAGCACTCAAAGTCGGCTTCTGATACGTACGTGTAACTACATGTGATTCAAGATTTTCTGGTGCCAAAAAAGCTTAACAGACGACCCGGTTCTTCGACCTCTACACCCTAATCGGCCTGATTCTAGCCTTGAAGCAGTTAGACCCATACCATCATTTGGTTGGTAACAAATGACTGACCATCAGCAAATTAGGCGCCGGAACCTCTTCTTGGAAATTATGGAGCTGGCTACATCCAACTTCAGAATCTGAATATGACCATGTTGTCTCTTTTTAATGCCCGAGAGAGGTACATCTCAGAAATCACTGCGTTAGCGTGAGTAATGCCAACTATTTGACTTTTTGTCACTTTTTTTCATCGCTAATTCTATATCTGACATTCATAGTGAGGGTGCAGGCCTTCGTCTGCTCAGTGTTTATGACTTATCGATCACCTGTATGTTGGAGTTCTCGCACTAGAGTTTGTGAGCTTCTCAAGCTTTATATATACACCAGTGGGTACTGATAAACACAGACATGAATAAAGAACCAGCCTTCCAGTTTGACGCCGTCGCTTCCAACCTCCAAAGGGTTCCCGTTCTCACTTTCATACGCATGGCGAAACTCCCAGCTACTAACACTTATTACAGACACTTCAATGGATCTAGGTCTAGTCAAAGTTCAATGCATTCCAATACTTATCAAGCATTATGTCAATAAAAATTACATTTATGTATGCTTGACCAAGTGGGGAAATATTCCCGTGGATTAATCTATAGTAAATTGTATATATCTTTGAGTTATTTCGCAAAATGTCTGTGTAAAATGGAAAACTAATACATCATTTTTGCATAAAAACGGTGGGTGCGCAAACATTCCAATTTACTATAGATTAATCCACGGGAATATTTCCCCACTTGGTCAAGCATAGCAGGCAGACTTCGTAAATACTTATTGTCAAGGTCAAGGCATAAATATGCTTGACCAAGTGGGGAAATATTCCCGTGGATTTATCTACAGTAAATGTCATACATCTTTTGATTATTTCGCAGAACATCTGTACAAAATAGAAAACTAATACATTATTTTTGCGTAAACATGTTGGGTGCGCAAATATTCTTTAGTCAGTGCGTAAACATTCGCATGTGCGCGCAAACCTTTTGATCTCGAGTGCGCAAAGATTGAGGATCTGCGTAAACATATTCATATTTTGTGCGCAAACTATGCTTGACCATGTGGGTAAGTATTCCCGTAAAGTTCTGTAGTGTAAGGTACATACATCTCTACAGTATTCCGTGGACAACTTGTGTACAGTAGTAAACTAATATGCTATTTTTGCGTAATAATCTTGAATGCGCAAATATCTTTCTGTTGGTGCACAGAAATTTGTATGTGTGCGCAAATATTTCGACCTTGAGTGCGTAAAAATATTTTATTTGCGCAAACATAGTGCAAATTTCTCCGTAAATATTTCACTGCCCGTAAAAATTTTGATTTGCGCAAACATATATGTTTGCATGCGTAAACATTCTCCAGCAGTGCGTAAATATATGTGACAGCCGTGCCGGCTGGCTGCCGATCGGAGTCTGAATCACTGTTGGCCGACCTAATTCTGCTTCTGCAGCCTACAGAACATACCAGCTTTGGCTGTAATTCGACTGAGGGATATATTTATGCTTTGTCTCAACGACACAGGTGTTACTTTGTGTTGCCCAGCACTTATGTGACCTACAGAGCCAGGTTTGGCACAGCAGGTGCATTGAGAGCGCTGTGCACGTGACCGCGCTTCCCGGCGCCTAATCCTCAACTATGCACTATTTACTGAATAAAACGCTTCGGATGTATAGCTAACCGCTAATACCTTGCGGTACTGTATATAAGGTGTATGTGGACACATACTGGAACTATTAAAGGTGCCGGATAACTGCAGCAATAGCAATAACCACATCATTATTGCTGAGCCAACCAGTGGCAAATGTAAAGTACTCGAGGACTGCAGTCGTCCGGCACCTTTAATAGTTCCAGTATGTGTCCACATACACCTTATATACAGTACCGCAAGGTATTAGCGGTTAGCTATACATCCGAAGCGTTTTATTCAGTAAATAGTGCATAGTTGAGGATTAGGCGCCGGGAAGCGCGGTCACGTGCACAGCGCTCTCAATGCACCTGCTGTGCCAAACCTGGCTCTGTAGGTCACATAAGTGCTGGGCAACACAAAGTAACACCTGTGTCGTTGAGACAAAGCATAAATATATCCCTCAGTCGAATTACAGCCAAAGCTGGTATGTTCTGTAGGCTGCAGAAGCAGAATTAGGTCGGCCAACAGTGATTCAGACTCCGATCGGCAGCCAGCCGGCACGGCTGTCACATATATTTACGCACTGCTGGAGAATGTTTACGCATGCAAACATATATGTATGCTTGTCCGAGTGGGTAAGTATTCCGCACACATTTCATTTTTGTCTTAGTAAAATATACACTAATTTTGAGCGCCGCACATACAGTTTCAGAGTAGTTCTTTAATTTCTACATGTACGAAAATCTGTATGCTTGACCAAGTGGGGAAATATTCCCGTGGATTTACATACGGTAAATTGTATATATCTTTGGATTATTTCGTTGAACATCTGTGTAAAATAGAAAACTAATACATCATTTTTGCGTAAAAATGTTCGGTGCGCAAACATTTTTCAATCAGTGCGTAAACATTTGCATGTGCGCGCGAACATTTTGGTCTCAAGTGGGCAAACATTCATGATGTGCGTAAAAATATTCATGATTTGCGCGTAAACATTTGTGTCCCCGTAAAAATTCTGGGTTTTGATGAGTTCTGCAAATATATGCGTGTGCGTCCGTAAACATCTTTGTGCAATGCGTAAAGGTTTGTGACAATTGTGCCGGCTGCCTGCCGATCGGAGTTTAAACTGCTATGAATCGATCTAATTCTACTCCTGCAGGCTCCAGAACACACCAAATTTGGCTGAGATTTGGCTGTGGGATGTGAATACAGACTTTATCAGCGTTGGGTGTATTATTTGCTACTACGCTACATTTTTACAGCTGCCAGAGCCAACTGTTGCAGGATTGAGGCACTGGAAGCCAATTTTCACGCGGTGCACGTGACCTCGCGTTCCGGCGCTTAATCGTTGGAAGACGCACTATCCGCCCAATAACAGGCTTCGGACGCCTAGCTAGACCACAAACTACCAATGTACTGTATCTATACTGCACAGGCTGTGAATGACACCGTGGCAGGTGGTGTGTGATGCTAGGTTAGCCACTCAATCCAGTTGTCAGGCTAATACCCTCCTGAATAGGTTTAGTACTTCCCAAGTAAAGTACTCTTACATAATGGCTACACTACAATGATTTTTTGTAGCTTAGCTATGCGTCCGAGGTCTGTTATTGAGCGGATAGTGCGCCTTCCGACGATTAAGCGCCGGAACGCGTGGTCACGTGCACCGCCTGGAACTTGCCCATCAGTGCCTCGGTTTGCCACAGTTGGCTCTGAGAGCCACACAAAAATGCTCCGCAGTAGTAAATAACAGTTTTATTATCAACATACACTGTAGTTAGAACTCTCAGCCAATTTCCAGCGAAATCTGGTATGTTCTGCAGGCTGTACATGCAGAATTACGTCGGCCAATTGAAATTCAGACTCCGATCGGCAGCCAGCCGGCATGGCTGTCACAAACCTTTACGCACTCCACAAACATGTTTACGGACGCTCACACATATGTTTGCGCACTCATCAAAACCCAGTATTTTGACGGGGACATAAATTCTTACACGCAAAATATGAATATGTTTACGCAAATCATCAATGTTTTATCGAAATGTTTACACGCACAGGCAAATGTCGACGCACTGACTAAAGAATGTTTGCGCACCCAACATTTTTACGCAAAAATCATGTATCAGTTTGCTATTTTACACAGATATTCTGCGAAATAATCTAAAGATATATACCATTTACTGTAAATCAATCCACGGGAATATTTCCCCACTTGGTCAAGCATAAATCTGTTTAATCTGCCCGCGCACAATTGTAACTGTAGCGCACACTTTTGTGGTCATTGCGCGGACATTTTTACCGTCCGCACACAATTATATCTGCAACGCGCACATTTTTAGGAGTGGCGCAGAATGTCATTCATGTCCGCACACTCTCAATAGGTTCCCGCACACATTTTTATCAGGTCCGCGCACACATTTCGAAGGAAACTGATTTTCTGCGCGCACATTTGTGACACGGCTGCCGAGACCTGCCGAGCGTCGGAGCTTGAATTCATGTAGGAGTCATCCCAGGGTCGTTTACAGTCTCATGCATAGCCAGAGAGGCAGATATTAGTATGAACTCACTATGTACTACAAGATCAACCCTCGAGACTCACATACACGCCAGAAGTGGCCTCTGTGCACGGGTAAGACGCAGTGCTGATCCATATTCAATTCAGGCCATATTTTCCCACGCGCGCATGCCCTCGAGGGCACTTGCTCAGCCACTCATCTGTAATGCCGCCTCCGTAAGCTGTGCAATCTACCAGAGAGACGGGACAAATATCGGGGTAGCATGTGCTATAGATCACGAGGAAATATATAAATACTGGGCTCCGTTGATATCCGGCCCATCTTGTAAGACAGGGCACAGTGCCACTGAAGTGCTCAGAGCGAATTTATTCTTAATGAGCATCCATTAATGTGCAGGCTTAGCAGACTGTTATTTATACCACAAGAGATAATGAACCATAGTAAACTCTAGCGTTTTGGAGACGCTCACTGCATCCTTGAATGCAAAACATGTAGTAATAGATGTTCGTGAGTGGCTCACAACTGAGAGAGCCGAGTCACGTGTACCTCCCTGCCACACCATGCCGGAGATATAAACTGGCCTTCCATGCGTCCTGATGGCGTATAATGCTCCCCAAATGGCTTTAAAATCTCATATGACTTTCTCACATCGAAATCCGCTGGTTTTCAGTCTCATGGAAACACAGGGGAGTGATATTGCCCTGTTTTGCAATGGCGCAGGAATATCAAGCTCCGACGCTCGGCAGGCATTGGCAGCCGTGTCACAAATGTGCGCGCGGAAATTCACTTACCCTTGAAATGTGTGCGCGGACCTCATACAAATATCTGCGGGCTTGTATTGAGAGTGTGCGTGGCAGATAAACAAGTGTGCGGACAGTAAAAAAGTGTGCGTGGTGACTATAAAAATTTGCGCTGCAGCCACAATTGTGCGCGGGCGGGTTGAAAAAATGTGCGTCCACGTAGACATTGAAGAAATTCTACCAAATAAAATGTGCGGCTTTCAAAAGTGATGTATATTTTACTAGGACAAAAAATAAATGTGTGCGGAATACTTACCCACTCGGACAAGCATATATATGTTTGCGCAAATCAAAATTTTTACGCACTCAAGGTCGAAATATTTGCGCACACATACAAATTTCTGTGCACCAACAGAAAGATATTTGCGCATTCAAGATTATTACGCAAAAATAGCATATTAGTTTACTACCGTACACAAGTTGTCCACGGAATACTGTAGAGATGTATGTACCTTACACTACAGAACTTTACGGGAATACTTACCCACATGGTCAAGCATAGCTCGGTAAGTTCGGTGGTTGGACTAAGTAAAACTGAGGCACGTTCATACTTAGGACAGCAACATGTTCCGCCTTTCCATCCCAGTATTTTTGTCGCTAATCTGACACAAGGAATGACCATTATAAATTATTTTTGGCGAGTGCCATCATGCATGAAACAGCTATAAATTGGGTGTTCTGATAATCAATTCCGGTCACGCGCACCCTCAATTCTGTAATTCCCCATGAATCCGGTCTATTCCAACATTTTACGCTGTCCCGTGGGCCCTCTCGGTGTGCCGACGAGTTCACTTTGCAAGCGTCCCACACTCACATCAACGCCTACTTCCAAAATTAGTAACATGTTTTTCCGGACTCTTGGCGCATGGCTATGCGTTGTCTCACGAGCCTCTCATGGCGTGTTGCACGGAACACGGCCATTCGAAGCTCATCCTCAGTTTATTGTGCTCACTTCGGCGTTTTATTATATATAGTATCCTTTCTCCTCGCACCGACATCATACCGGAATAGCGTCTTGAATACTTGACTATTACATTTTCGTCCACCACGTCCCTCACACCATGCATATGGTTGGTACCTCCAGAACTCGCCTCAGGGCCTTTACAGTCACAGGGTCTCCTTGTGATTTCGTATTTGTTGGTTGTCCCGGTCAACGACATGCGGGTGCATCTGTGTGTGCTCCCGATGTCATAGGGCTTCATTCTTTCTTCCGTGCCGGTTTAGTAGCCTGTTAGCCCTTGATCAAGTTCCAGTCCAACGCGTCCTCTCATAATGAAAACCTGATTCATCTGGGCCATATACTCATGTTCCGTTCCCTCTCGCCTGCAAGACCGGCCTCCCTTGCTGCCTTTCTCGCAGTTGTCGACCGGGTAACCGATTCTTGAATCTTCACATCGTCCCTCCTCACTTGGGACGTAATCTATGAGCCTCATTCATAGTCCTGTCCCTAGGTTGTTTTACTTTTGAAAATATTGTCGATGGCACAGGCTGAGATTGTACACCGTCAATTCTTCCTGCATGACAATTTCAGCTCGTCGTTGTAGTTTCAAGTGCAATCAGCTCTGACTTCAAATTTTCAGATACAGCTACTGTCACCCATCACCTGATGGGTCACATAGACCGATGGGTCACTTGAACTTGAAGCAGTAATTGCTTCGTCGTAAGATGCGGTGTGGCTTCAAATTTTTGGGATATGGGTATACACACGTCCAAGCTTTACTGTGTGCTCATTTCCGGGGGGGAATTGCACTGGAAGTGTACTTGAAACTTATCGTTTCACTATCTGACTGATCTGAGATCGTGTGAAATGAACATCTATTTCTGGACATGTATTTCCGCTATGGCCACCAATCCATGAAATCATGACCTTTTGCAATAAAACAACGTCTGTTGTGAAGAGGAAGACCTCCTCTATCGTCTGTAGTAGCCTAATAGTGTGTAGCATAGAAAATTCACTCGAAAAACATGGCCAATCACCCTCTGTTTCATTTACTGCTAACAAAAAGATGCTGTCTAGATTTGCAATTTGTGGAACGAGCTCAACTCTTGGAGACAAGTCGCTCGGAATTCCACTACAGTACACCCCATAGTTGCTAATTCTGCACTTCAATCATTTTATCAAATTTTATTGCCTCTTACAAGTCATACAGACCTTATTTCACTCTAATTCTATGAACCATAAGTCAAGAAAGATAATTTTTGATAATCTAGACTAACACCCCGGGAAATACCCTGATTAGCTTGCGGAGCATCTAAGGAGTAAATATCAAGTGGTTTCGTGAAACTGGAACAAGAACTCACTGGGATACTGTTAGATCTTCAACACCATGCTTTTGCACAATTGCATGGTCAGTGGGTCAACTCAATCGAACCCTCCCAAATGCTATAATTTTTTGCTTTTGAATGCATACATTGCATCACAGCTATAGTGTATCATCTCATTATATTTTCTGTCCAGAAAATCCAGTAATAGAGCTTCGAGTCCATGATTCTCCACATCATTCCAATGACCAACTTGCCAAAGCCATTATAGGTTCAATCTGCTTGCCAAAAAGAACCTAAAAACACTGTAGGCATTAAAAATACAGTTTCTCTGACGTTCCTGCATCTAGGTATAGTTTTAATTTGAAGAAATTAACAAAATGAGGACGTATGAAGTGAAGTATTAGGCGCCAAGTATCTGACCCATGTTGCCGGGCCGCCATAAACCGGGTGTGACCCATTGGTTGTTTATCAGCCATTTTGTACTAAAATAATCCTCTGGGTCGCAAATTGTACTCTAAAATTCCAAAATTGTGATGATATGTAGGAAACATGTATATTAACTTGTTTATACAAGGGCGCTGCCTCTTGCAGGCTCCTTCTGAAAGAATCTTGATTTTGTGCTAGGGTGACCCATTAGCCGATGGGTGACAGTAGCCTTTCCCGATGCCAAAAATTACATAATTGCGCAATTCCATTTTTGCTCATTCGGTCCTCGTTTGTTGACCTTCATTCTCTTGTCTACTCACCATGAACGATTTTATGCGTTGGAGGGAGCCTGTTATCTGTGGTCCCGTCGACTTCTCTCGTTCTCTTCCACATCGAAATCTTGTCTAATCTCGAGATTGGTTTCGATTGATCTGCCAGCCACCACCCCAGCCACCGACCTCACCGTCAGCCTCAGCGGAATGAAAGATAAAAGGGTGATACCCCTGTGCTCAGATGTTCATCCCGGTTCCTTTCGTCGCCCCCGTGTTGAATTTCCATCGTTGACCTTCGTAAGCACCCCGTGTTCGACTTTCATAGTACTCCCATTCACTGATCGTTGTTTTTACAGAGTCGCCATCTCCAATCTTACCCAGGATGGTATCGAACAAGACCGTCAGCCTGACTCTCCTCACCTTCCTTTGCGCGTCGTCGGCCACCGCGAAATTCTCCTTTAGCCGCGAGCAGCTCCGGCAGTTCGACATGCGACGCCGACACACCACAGCAGGACCCAGCAATGCCTTCAGGCCCGTTGCTGCTGTGAGCACGGTCACGGTCACTGTATCGACCACCAGTACGACCACGTCAACGGCCACCACCACTAGCATTACCACCTCGCAGACTACCGCCAGCACGACCGTCACTGACACGATCACCACGGGCACTGTCCCAGACCCGGCGGTAGTGCAGATGCATACGACACATATTGCTATTCTGCCTAGGGCGACGACTGCAGCCTTCGAGAAACCCCGCATGCGCAAGGTCCGCCGTAGTGGAACTTCCTCTAGGCGGGATGGAGATCAGGAAGATGGTACCTTGAGCGATGTGCCGATAGTTATGCCGCCGTCAGAGAACATCGCCGCTATGAAACAGGTTCACCGCCAGCGCGCCGCACATTCGGATATGAGCTCTCCCTCTGGTATCCATGTCCTTGACAATAGGGCCCGCCCACTCCACGACGCCGAAAATGCTCCTGTAGACGTCCTAACTGGGATTCTTGTCGTTGGTCACTCTACTACGACGACAACTAACGAGACCGAAAGCAACATCAACGGCGAGCTCGATTCTACTAAGAATGGTCTTGTTCATGTTGCTGAATCCGACGCTACCACTACGTCCACCGATACTGTCAACAATGTGGCCCTTCCTGTTCTTGCTGTCGCTGATGGAGCATCGTCTGTTGTCGACCATGTGGTGAAGACCTTCAGTCCTGGAACTAGCACCAGTACCAACTCCGGCACTTTGAATTCCTTGAGTGTGGTGGTCTCTCCCTTCGCGGTTGACCTTCTCTAATTGATGTATAAATCATAACGGACCATATGGACCCTGAAGTGTACATTATAGCCTCTCCTCGCCCCACTACTGTATCATAGACACTATAACAACGTATTTAGACCTAGAATGAAACATCAGCGACCGTCTTTGCTGCTACATGGACTCACGGTTGTGGAGTGCTTCTGGGGTACCGGTTGTTAAACGAAGATGTTGGAATGGATATAGCGAAGTGGTAGAGTGCCTCAAGACGTGCGTCGAAGACTTACGAGTTACAGATTTTAAACGAACTACCAGTAGGACTTGACGCAAATCACACAAGGCGTGGCCATGAGGGGATCCAACGGCATGATGTCGTAAACCCTAACAACTTTCGCTCGGGTACAAGAAAGGAGCACTACACCATGAACCGGACATGACAGGGTACGCTGGCTTCCAATATCTGGGCGCCATTTCCAAGTTGAGTGGCAAGAACGAGGTCTGAGTGGTGTACAGCGACGGGTCCTACACTCTTGCTTACGATCGAGCCCGTTGGTTGATTCTGCTACTCGCTAAACAATGCGGGTACTACAGACGTCGCGGTGTTGACTTGCCAGCGCTCCTGGTGCAGTCGGGGCCAGAGGCCATGACAAGGTCTGATACTGTAGCAGTACCCTGACGTGGTGGATGGCGCTGACATTGCTAGTCCCAGTAACAGTGATGTCAGATGCTGGATCTCGGCACGAACGCCCCTTGTTGTAGATAACACAGGTTGAAGGGACGGGCAAGAGGCAAAGTGAAAGGTGTCGGAGGAATGAGGGAGAAAGAGGCGACGGTTGGGGGATTGAGGTGTTGGGGTGTTGGTAGTCGATCACGAGGGTGAAGGAACAGAGAAGTCGGCAAGGTCGAGATGTATTGTGAGGGTTGTCGGGGAGTATTGCGTGCCCACACGTGAAGGAGAATGTTAGCCACATAGGGGAAGGCCCGGGTCTTCAGGGAGTGTGAAAGAGCCGCCGCCGTTTGTGCTACTGTAACCATAGGCGCGGACGTGGCGCCCTGTTACGGAGGCAGGCGTTCTTGTGCGGAACGTTGATGTACCGATGCTTCAGTGCGGACGCTGATGCTCAAGTGCTGCCGATAGTGCTCCAGTCCTGTTGCTGCAGGCGCTGGTGTTGCTGCTGCCGCTGCTACACTGGGGTTACGGTTGGTTGAGAACGCAGGCGAATGTGGGTTGAAGCAAGCTGTACGTGCCAGTGTCAGGGGTCTAGCCGCGGATGGCTCTAAAGCCGCAGGACTGAGATTGACGGAGGTTATGTGCGAACACCCAGAGAGGAGTTGCTGTGAAATTGGATTGAGGGCCGCTTGCCACGCCAGCTAGACCTAGACAGATCTATATGAGTGGCATTCCAGTTGTTGTGCTTGGTTGCATTGCTTATACATTGCGGATCGAGGCGCTAGGATGTGAGGCGGGTTATGGTGGTGTGGCGGGAGGTAGAACTACATGGGGACTCGGTGAAGCTGAAAAAGTGTTTTCGATGATGCCTCGGGGCGTCCGATTAAGGTAGATTGCGTGCGAGGAGAGGTACCGAAGGAAACTTTGAGCTGGTGAGGGTTGGGGCTGGCCCCTGGGCCCTGGGTAGATGACGGGAGGTCCAACTACAGAACCAATGTAGGCGTGATAGCTTCGGTCGGTTCTGAATCGGGCTCAGCTCACGGTAGCACAGCCACACCGTCTGTCCTGCAGTGGGTATCGATTGGCTCGATGGCAACTCGATGGTGGCAGGTATGCTACGTATGCCACAATACTGTTCATTTTGGACGGTAAGCAATGATTATAAACTCAGGACAAGACCATTCTGTACTTTTTTCCAACAATAATCTGCAGGAATAGACTGTGATTGTCAAGTAATTGTCGTTAAAAAAAGTGTCTTTTGCTCCCAATTTGCTCCACGAAAATATATCGCACAGAACTATACCTACAATTGGCTGCAAAGGAATGTCTCCAATCGGAACGTCCCCATTTTCACCTGCAGTGATGTCAACCTTTGCGAGAAACTCGTCGAACGAGACCCTTGTGAACGTTGGGCGCCTGATGGGAGTCGTAATAGATGGGGCCATGGCAGTCCTTCATTTAGAGATCTTTATGTGGATTATACTGTGCAAGCCGGTGGGCAAAAGCTTGACCTCGCTCTTCAGGAGTAAGTGACAGGTCGTAGAGTGGAACCCACACCAGTAGGTGGAACTTGGATGTCACGCTGGCATGCGATCCAGTGGTGTCAAGCGGCCAGCGCCCATCAAGTTTTCAGATGTTCGACAAAGAAGGCCGCGAGCAAACATTTTGCAAACACCTTTCAATTTTAATAAGATCGAAGCTGATGCGGTGGTATCCAAGATAGTGGTGAGATCATCAACACTTCGCACATCCCCAAGGACCTCCACGATAGGATGGTCTCCGAACGGAAGTAAACCGTGATCAGAGACAGTCTCCTACAGCCTCAATTCTTTTTAGAATGGCACTAGGAAAAAGATTGTAACTTTGGAAGAGCGCGAAACTAGTCTTTTAATAATTATACATCTTCACCTTCCTTCATAAGTGCCGTGATGCCAAAATGCCGAAATGCCAAATCCCCCGCATTTCTACAACAATTTGCAGAGGCTCAACATCTTGAGTGCCTATCGAGGCAGAGACGGCCAATTGTCGAACCCAAGATCGACAGCTGGGGAAGGCATCAGTCTAGAATCAAAAATGTATATGTGGAGACTGAACCGGAGACGTACGCCAAGGAGGAGTGATGAACCTGCAACACATGAAGCACAATTTTTTAAAAGGGAAAAAAGGTGGTGAGCCCAATGAAAAAAGAAACTCAGACACAGTGCAAGAATTAGACAGAGACGGACCTCTTCTGCTTGCCATCTGCGGCGCGGCTGTCAAGGCTCGCGAATTCGATGGCGCTGACTGTTCTTGTAGCGGCCAGAGCGCCCGCAAAGTTGGAGCTAATCCGCGACAATGTCACAGACTTGGGGAGGACAACGAAGCCTTTGTAGACTACAATAATCATAACGATATCCAATAGAAAGGCGTTTATGTTAGTAATAATCATCCACCTCGAAGACCTGAAGGCAACATACGCAGGTAGCCCAGGAGGATGTCAGCGGGCTGAAGTGAATGTTTGGTGGCCAAAGCCGTAACCGCTTCATCCGCCATCAGAGGGGAATTGGTCGAGCCTAGAGGGGAATATGCCTGGAGCACAATTCCTTTTGAATTCAGATACTCCGCCAACTTGTGCTGCGGGTTGTACAGATGCAATTCAAGCTAGCGAGCACGTATCAGCTAGGCATATTGTTAATATCTCCGAAAGTTCTTACCTGGTTAACGGCAGGTACGATCACAGCAGTAGGGAGGATCTCTTCGAGCTTAGCCTTAGAGAAATTAGAGACACCGATAGACTTGACTTTTCCTGCGAATTGTTAATCACCAATGAGAAGAAGGTAAATTTCTTTGCGGGAATACTTTACCTTTCTTGATCAAGGCTTCCATTTGCCTCCATGTATCTTTTACGTCCCATAAGTAATCAACATCACGTCCTCCATTGGGAAGAGTGGGGAAAATAGGGTGGTTCCCATTTGGGTTCAGAGCGACCGGCCAGTGGATCAGATATACTGGATTAAGTGAGGTACGTCAGTGCATTGAAGGACATACAAGTGGGGTGAAATCACAGTCAATATAATCAGTACCGAGATTGGCTAGAGTCTGATCAAGGCACTCCTCGACACGGCGGAGCCAGGTTCCCCAGACTTTACTGGTAATCTATCACGAAAAGCAGGGTTATTACGAAAATAATCAGGACTACGGTTCTCTTCAGCACTCACAAAGATCTCCGACCTGGGGACACCTGAGGCGACGATGCCAGCCCCAACCTCTTTCTCGTTACCATACATCCTTTACTATTGGGTAAGCAAGCGGCCAAGGATACGAAGTCGCCCCTCTCACCATGCACAGTCAATGTGGCGATAACCGGCTTCCTTGATAGCATGAGTGACGGCTGTTTCAACCTCGCCCGGCTTCGATTGCCAGGTTCCTCAGAAATTGAAACCTTCTCTTAAAAATCTGCAAATGATAGTATCAAAACAACTCTGCCTACCGAGGCCAATGGAGGGGATCTCAAAGCCGCTGTTGAGCTTAATTCTGGGACCGCCGGCTGTCATATTGAGCGAGGATACAGCACTAAAAGGGGTCGGATAAGATCAGTTTGCGAAGCTGTTCAATGTTATCGTTGGTTATCAGGAGGTAAAGAAGGAGGCCAGACTTATAAGAGGCCACTGAGTCATGCGGCCCGAGTGGCGGCCACTCACGCCGGCGGCTATATTAGTACTCTACAAATTGAGTTTTCTGATTCCACTTGCCATGGATGAATCTGCGCTTTGTGATGGACAAAACTGGACCATACCGTTCTGTTGGAGCTCTGCCGAGTTCCCCACATCAGAGTGATGACCACTCTAAACCATGTGAAGTTGACATACCTAGGAGGGCATGAAGGCAGCATCATACCCCAATCAAACTGGAGACCTTCGCGAACTATGTCGCAATTAGTGCGAGCTGCCGGGAGTAGGGAGAGAATATCAGTAAATGTCGTGTTAGTGACTCCATGATCGGGAGGCAATGGCAGTGCTACTTTTCAGGGCGACTACCGCAGTGGTGGTTTTAGCGAGATACTGCAAGACCGTATTAGCGCGTCGAGGTGGTAACTCCGTCTCTGTGGAAGCAGATCCAAGAATAAAACGTTCCCCGGCAAAAAAATACCTTGACAGGGGGGCACGTTGCGTTCAACGAGGATAAGAGGCTGGTGGCGTGCACCCCATCCGAGCGATGGTTCAGAAACAGCAGCTAAGGCAGTGAGATGCCGTTGGCAGTCTGGCGCACAAGTGTGCTGTTCAAATTCTGGAGATATAATAGTAATTCGACGCTAGTAGAGGCTACCAGGTGGCTAAAAAATGCCCTGATGCGGTTTGCAGCTGTGAGGGGGTTTTACGGAGCCATCTAGGCTGTGGGTTTAGCTGTTGAAATGTTAGGACCTTGATAATCAGGCCCTTATCTGGGCTGACGTTGAGGTTTCGGTGAAGCCACGTTGAGCCCTGTGTGCAGGTAGTAGCACAATGCTCCAATGGAAGTACCAGATGCGCGAGATCCGGATGTGAGTGTTGACTCCAGCGAAAGATGGCCCCGGGGGCCTGGTGGGCGAGAGATGTCGTGTAAGCGTTGCTCTCACCAATGTTCGCGAACGTTGAACCAGCGTTAAACAGACTGAGAGATTGGACGACAATCGGCACGACTGTGACACGTGATATTCAATACCGTGGGAACTTGTGTACGAAATGGGCGCTTGATTAATATTCGGGGTTCTTCGAGAGTATATCGACCTGAAGGCCGCATTTTATGGAGTATTGTTTTATTAATTCACAACGCTAAGGTGTTATAATTTTTTAATAGCGAACTCAATCCCATTCTTATAAGCCCGCGAATGCGCGACAATGTTTCATGCCACTCCTTGCCGATACTCGAATATACATAAAAATGTTACGCGATACAGCATCCCCGAACAACTAAGGTCCTACGGGTATGCTCCAGGCCTCTTTTATCAAGTCTGCAGCACGTTCTGCAATGATATAAATGGATCCTGTGGGATGTGAGGAGAATATATGAGGCTACGACAACACCACCACATAAGCGTCCGAACAATTTGGTAAAGAACTCGCGGCTCACAAAAACGGACGCATCCACTACTCGAAGACCGCTGGTTTTCTTGACGAGTAAATCACTGTCTAGAACGCCCCAAGATGCACCCCGTGGAGACATGCTTGCGGTTGAGGTAGGGTGCCAGATCGTGACCACTGCATCCCGTACAGCGGCTGTAATTTCTGCGTCGGTTTTTGCTTCGGTGACAGGTCCAAAAGGTCCTGATATGAGCCCATTGAAGGTGCGCGATGAGAGAAAAGTATGAGTATCCTTCACGACTTGGTTCATAGCGAGTATGTCAAAGTTCGTTGTCAAGAATGCCGGATCAATTTTGGGGAATGTAAATGGATCCTTGGAGACGAGAGTAACTGTGCCCCCTGCATTGCATACATACTCAATACTCAGCAATACAGTTACAGGGGGACTCACTTGATGTAGGGGACACCACTGCAGTGTTCACAGTAATAAAATTACCTTTCGGAGGCTGCGGTTGTGCATCAACGGTGGCGGTAAAACCGTCCTAGAGGTATAAGACGTTCATCGTCAAGTGGTGAGAATGATAAAAATCCAACTCTAGCTCACATGAAAGATGAGTTCCAGGTGACCGCTTTTTGGGCCTGGTAATGTTACTATGATCAATATGAGCCTTCATACGACGAAGTAATGCGACGTACCGGATGAAGGGTCAGAGATACCGTTGAAGGCGGCAGAGTCCGTTGGCAGTCGATTAAAGCCGTAAGATCCTGTGATGGCATTGGCGAAGAGTCCTCCACCAGATGATTGCCACTGTGCTAGGTCAGAGTTGAATGCAGAAGTATTACGCAAAACGTCGTCCCAAGTGCTGAGGCCTGAATTGACCATGAAGTAATTGGACATCAGAGGATGGTCCTGCAAATTTTTTCCCACATCCGGAAGGTTGACAATTGGCTCAATATCGAATTCTTCAAGGGCGCTGCGGTCACCAATGCCGGAGAGCATAAGGATCTGAGGGGTATTCAAGCTTCCAGCGGACAAGATGACCTCTTTGGATGCCATCACGGTGAAGCGCTTAGCTTAATACAAACGCGTTAGTTGACTACGTCAATGGTAAGAATTAAGGACGCACCAGAGGGACCAGAAGCCATTTCTACCTTGTTGAAGGCGGGTCCCCGAGTGGTCACACCTGTTTTAATGAGGCGGGTGACCTGCGTCTGTATCAAAATGTCGAGATTAGGTCGGTTTTGTACTGGCTCGATGTAAGCCACTGCCGAGCTGCAACGTCTACCATCCAGGCCAATGAATGACTGCACACGACCTGAAACTTGGTAAGCAGATATTAAATTACATTACATTGTGCGAGAAACATACTAAATCCTACATTATTCCCAGACTGCAGGTCCAGATTGAAAGGGAAGCGACCGCCCAGAGATTTGCTGGCATTGACTACCAAAGAGTCAAAAAATAGGGGAGATGCCGGCAGGCTGACCTTCACTGGCCCGTGTCCGTGTATCTTCGGATCGGCGTTCTGGGAGACAAGCTTAGCTTGAGCTGGTGATGAAACGAATTGCTCGCTCTGTATTTATGGTTGTCAATGAATGCTGCAATATCATATGACATGATGACGAACCTTTAGAAAGTACTTATGAACCGAAGATGCAGACCATCCACTATCTTGTACAACGCTAGCGAGGCGGTCAAAGTCATCATCAGATCCTCGGTTATAAATGAGAAAGTCTGGAGAGATTTCATCAGAATTTGGAGAGGAAAACATCATAACCATAAATAATCTACCCACTAACGCTGGTTGAACCTCCGAGCACCCTTCCTCGAGAGTAATCCAAGGTACGCCCATTCAGGCCTTTCTGCGGGACAGTAGTATAGTTCCAGAGAATGGGACTCCTAGGTTGGAGAGATGGGGCCAGAAATGGAACCATAGTCAAAAGCTGATCTACATTTCTTCAAATTCATTCATGAGCAGTGAATAAGAGCCAAGTCTGAAAAATCCCACTCACGATACCCCTGCCTCAATAAGAAGAACAGTGACATCTGGTGACTCAGAAAGTCTGTTAGCAATAACCGGGCCAGCAGCCCCAGCTGTAAATATGGGTTAAAAGAGGCCGAAAGTTTGAAATTAAAGATGTAGAATGTACCCCCTACTACCACGAAGTCATAATGACTCGATCCGAGTTGCGATGGGTTGTTGATAATTTTGCATAACACCGGTACTGGTAGGAAGGCAATGAGGCTGATGAGTACTAGAGAGAGCATGAAACGATTTCTTCAACAATGCAAGACCGTTATGCTTGATATTTACGCCCTCACGGTGGCCTTTATAGGCGCAGCAGGTTTGATACAAGTCCAACTTCCATGCCACATCAAGCAGTCCAAAATATCTGTTGAGCGTGCTTAGTATTTTGGGGCTTATTGGATCTATCAATAAGTCGTGCCCGACATGGCAGTGCCATCAACTGAGATTTTAATGGACTTCGGAACGCGCTTGATGAGTATAATGGGGCACCGCTCAAATTAGACCATAACCAGCTTCTGCATGGTGTTGCTGCAAAGGCGAATAGAGAATCATAGTTAAGAAATATTGAGCGGCATTTCTCACAACATGGTGTAAAAAAATAGCGGGTTGAAGTTATTCAGGGATCAGACTTCCTATCATTCCATTCAGAGCCGTGAAGATGGTCAAACATTTTTGGTTCCTAACCTATCGTGTCGTCTACGCATGGCATATTGTCACTCAAATGTGACCTGCTTCCTTATGAGAGAGATATTATGTAGAGGAAAAGCGGTCGTTCTCTAGATAGGGAGTATGATATCCCACTCTATCAATCTCGTCCACCGTTTTGGTAACAACCATGGGCGGCCGTCAAAGTACGCCGCTGAGGTTCTTTTCTGATGTGGGCACCCCATCGCTCTAATCTGATGGAAATAGTAGGTTGTGCGAGAATACTGTACATCACAGGCGCCTTCTCTGTGACTTGGCAGTTGTAATCAACAATCACCAAGTAAGATATCATCGTGGGTGAATGATGTCTCGACAACTGTCAATTGTCACCAGATGAAAATGCTATCTGTGTGTGTCGATTACTCAGTCAACACGTCCCGAGTGAGCCTCTTGAATGATTATCCCAGCACCAACTAAAGGCACATGTCTATCTGCAATGTCATCGGAATGGAACATGAACTTACACCATGTTGACAGCAAGTGATGATGCGCCAGTGCGCTGCCGATTGGCTACTGACCTGCCAAACATAATACAATCAATCCTGCCGTAACTCGTAATTATGGGTCCACCACGTCGGCAGGGATAATGTCATGCCATAAAACCTGTGACAGTTCATGGTCATAGGGGTCGCAGAGAAAAGCCATGGATGTAGGTCCTAATTTAGCCAGAAATGTTACCATTTTAGCAACATTCACGATTTTTGGGCTTTATCTACTTGGACGTATTTGGCCAATATCAGCCATTTCAGGTCCTATTTCCCCGAGTTTCCCAGTTGCATATTAAGGTAGAGTATAAGCGACCGGCCACATGATAGATTAGATGTGGGATGCACGATCCAGTTGTCGAGCGATTTACCTGGAAATATCCAGAATATGGGGAGGTTGGCGGACTTGAAAAGACTCAATGAATGTATTTACTTCGCGCAAATGCCCACAATAGAGAGTTTGCGCATAGCCACCACTGGATTTTGGGGGCTTTTGAAGACTTTGAGATCCGCATATTTTTCTTTCCAGCCATGCATTTTCCGGTGGTCAAAGCGCCCAGAAATCCGGTTGACGCATGCCAGAAAGAGCACCCTGGCTGAGAAAAGCCATGGTGGCTGTGTGCAACCTCTCAAATACGGTCAAAAATATGAGGAGCTATTTGATCTGGCTTTAGCCGAAATTCCAGTGAACCATAACCCGTGACGCGTGAAAGCCTATACTTTCGGCTGCCCACGGATGGTTATGGGTCATGACAAGTTCGACTGTACACAAGTCACGGTGGCAGACTTGGCAATTACGATGGGTTGCGAGTAGGCCCGCGACCATCCGTTACTGTCGTAGCACCTTCGATATAGCTTGTTCAAGTGATAGTAAACGTATTTCATGCAAGTTTACAACCAGGAGTTCATTTTTTTCCCAGTTTCCAGCTTTTTCAGCTTTTGGCTTGTCCCAAGTGGAAAAGCCGGGAAAAGCCGGAAAGTAAAACGTGATTTTGCTGAGGTGCAAGCATAAGAGAAACAGGTCACAATTAAGTCGCGCTTGGGTCACAAAGTTGTCACCGCTCGACCTTCACTCGACCCAACTTGACCCAACTGGAAAAGCTAATAGCCCGATTGTCGCAAATACTATATCTTACGCGGGAATCATTTCCACAATAAATTTCTCTTACTTGTCAATTCTAAACATTGATTCTTTGAAAGCGTGATGTCGGTTGCACCAATAACTCTGGGGGTATTGCGGGCAGCACGACAGTTACAGTATGTGTGTTCTATGCATCTTACGCAGAAAGTGCCGGATGAGTACATACATAA